>JAOPSE010000006.1:51837710-53239951 GCA_029449295.1 Zea luxurians | reverse complement strand
GGTGACATCCTCAAGCTGGCCTGGTAACTGTTGTTATAGGAGAACTCTGCATAATGTAACACCCCTGGTGTTACTGGGTGTTACTGTTATTAAAACTTGAGCATAACATCATGAACATCAGCATTTCATATGTTTGATACACCTAGAGTGCATTCACTAGGCAAAAATTTCAAGCAAGTTGTATTGTTATGGCATTTTGCATACAAGACCCTAGTGTTGGGTGCTTAACCTTAAATAGGGATTTGAGGGGTAAAACAGGAGCCAAATAGAGAAAACCCCAAATACTAAGTGAAATGGTCATAAAAAGTTATTAAGGATGGACCTACATTACATTTACACCCGTGAAATACCAGAAACCCCAATTGAAACCCTGGAAAACCCTAAATCCAAACCCTAGGGGCCTATGTGCAAAAATAGTGCACTTGTGGACTAAAGTGTAAAAACCACGTTAAATGAGTATCCTAAGTCATTTGGTTCACAAATGTGTGGAATTGTCAGCTAAATCTTGGAATTTGGACTTATTTGCAAAATGGACCTCATTTGAGTTCTATGCTAAGTCTGAAATCAGGGTTATAGGCTCAACTTTAGAGCTGTGTAACTTTCAAGATCGTGAGAATTCACCTTAGGGCACCACATCAACTTTGTAGCTCTATGATAGGGGAACAATTTTGCTTAAGAGTGTAAGCAAACTTGTTATGGATAATTTGGAGATAATTGCACTCAAAGTCGGGCTGTCAGGCTATTGGAGTCTGAAGTTCAGATTAACAGTGGTACTGGGACATCTTTGGAGCTCTACAGATCAAGAACTTCAAGGAATTTGCCCCAAGTTAATACAACAAAGTTGTAGATCCTTTATAGTAAAACAACTTTGCTATAGATGTTTGGGCTTGGTATCATAGAAAATCTAGAGAAAATAGGACCTAAAGTTAATCTATCAGGTTATCTGAATGAGATGCCATGGTACAGTAACTAAACTGGATCAGACCGCCAGCGCGGCAACCTCACTGCCGATGACCTATCCGTGTTGCAATTTGCGCCGGGGTCGGGATGATCAGGTGGCGAGCGTCTCCGCGCAAAGATCCTTTTGCTCTGGGTAAGGTCGCCGCGGTGGAGAGCAATAACTCCGGCTGCCACGCGGCCACTTCTCATTCCGGCCATATCCGGTCATCGGCGTCGCTCCCCTCCGTTCATCCACGCCGCACTGATGTAACCGCGTTACTGTCGCGGCGGGGACGTGGCAAGCCCGTAAGAATGGCTATCGCTTGACGCCGTCATTGATTGCCAGCAAAGACCGGCAATGGTTATCACCATGGCCATGGCAGTGGCTCACTGCGCCTATAAATTCACCGCATCCTCACCCTCTCCGTTCAAATCAATCGAGCACAACTCTACGTCTCTAAATTGCGAAGCCGTAGCACCCACTTCCACCCTCAATTAGCCACCATAGCCGGAGAATCGCTCACTTCCCCCAATCACAGTTTCTGCCGCTGTGAAACCAACCTCACCGTGGCCTGTGCAATTGAGGTCAGTTCAAACCTTCTGCTCCCTCGTTTGAGTGATCTCACGTACCCGTGATGCTCATAGACCCGCCCAATTGGACTAGACCGCCACCCATCGCCGGGAACACGTTCCTCTGTCCTCATGGTCTACGGTCGCCATGGCCAGAACAATTTAGGCCTCCATTCTTCAAATTATGTTAGGGGAAATGGTCGGGGGAGGTTCGATTCGGTGTCAGCCGCTTGGGGGCACCAGTCTTTGCTCCGTCCGGCCAGTCTACCTTCGCCGGCGTGCAAGCCTCCGCCGTGCGACGTCGTGGGCTTCGGTCGGTAAAGAATTAGAAGTCCGAGGGGTTATCTGAAAAGCGTCAGTGACTCAAGAAAATAGTGAAAGAACCCGTTCCCAGTTAGCCAGAACACCGAGGGCCTTTCTGCAAAGCCTCCATCGTGGGTGCGGGCGCGCGCGCGTTTCTGCGTGGGCTTGGGCCGCCTGGGCTGAAACCGGCCCAGGACTATTCATCCTTTTTTTCCTTTTCTTTTTCGGGCAGGACTCCAACAATTTTAGAAAATAGTAGAAAAATCTTAAAAATGTCAAACCAATTTTCCTAGATTCCTTATTTTCCATAGTATTTAATAAAAATAGATTTATGATTTTTAGGACAAATAGGGAATTTTGAGTCATTTAAAATAGCTTAAAATATTGGTTGTGGATTTTTAGAGAATAGATGATAATTCCAAAAATGCCCAAACTGTTTTATATGAGCTCTACACATTATTTAGAAGCTTTGGGTAGAATTTGGTTTGATTTGAACCTTGTTTGATAATTAGAACCCAAAACCCCCACCCCCCCTGCTCTTTGAACTTCATTATTGACTCCGAAAACCCTAAGTTCTCTGAGTTCTGTGAAGGAAAGTTATATTCAAGACTTTAGATAATAAACTCTTATTATCTTTGCATTCTCATGAGCATTACATGGCATTCATTCTTATATATATATGGTTATATTTAGAAAACGAAGAAGAAGTTGAGGTAGAAGAAGAGAAGACTTCACCACCACCACCTTCGGAACATCAGGCAGGAAATTGTTTCTACTTTGACATCTGCGGATCCGAGCCTGACTCACCTATAAACGAAGGCAAGCCCTAGTGCATTTGCCACCTCCTTGTGTTTTAAAAACCTTTCTCACTTGATTGATGCACTAGGTGATAGGAGTTGATTGATAAAACAATTCCTGCATTACCTTCCTTGAATTCAATTACCTTCCTTGATCACCCGTTTTACAAAAGATTTTTGATGCTTAGTATGGCTTTAGAAAAACAAAAGGTTTTGTTTTTACAAAAGATGATTTGGCAAAAGTGGGTGGGATGTTTTTGAAAATAAAACTTGATGGTGGATCCATCATGGCCGTGATGGGTTCAACATCGGAAAAGATGTACCTCTGCTAGGTACCAAATTTTGGGTTGAAATGATTAAGCTGAGACCAGGCGGGTGACTTGCACGAGAAGAGAGTCTCGGTGTAGTGTCTTCGTCTGAGTCGATTAAGGACCGTGTCGATGTAGGCTTGATGACCGAGGACCCTTTAACTGGTCACATGCCTCGTCATGGGTAAGCCTTGCCTTGGGCAGACTAAGGCCAGAATAAGATAACACAGAATGGGCGTGGAGCGGTGGCAAGATTAGCGTGTACCCTCTGTGGCAAGAGGCTGGACGGTGGTGTATCTGTGCTCTCGGTTGACGTGAACCTGATCTGGTCTTAAGAACCCTGGTGGCGGGTTGACATATGCAAGGGTTAAGTGCTACATATGTCGTGTGATTAGAGATCCTCAGCTGAGTATAATCGATTTAGATCACCGTACCTTCGCGGTTTTGAAGACTTGGTCACTGCCCTATACGTAGAATTCCAGTAAAGATGAAGGGATTGTTAAGAAATTGGCTAGTGCAGGTCAAGTGCTTGAATTAGGGTAGAAAGAACTCTAGTTAGAGGTAATTTTACGTAACTTGACAAATAAAACTGGATTTTTAAGGATCCACTTTTAGTAAGCATTTCTGCAAAACAGAGTCTTTGATTATTGAGAAACCTTACCTTGACTCCCTTATAACCAGCATACCCTTGAGAATCTTTTTTAGTCAGGTAAGACTTGCTGAGTAATTCAATACTCAGGGTTTTATTCCCCGTTGTTTTTAGGTGAGGAAGCCACAAATTTTTGTTGTTTCTGTTCCAAGGTGGTCACAAAAGAAGAACCCCAGGAGTGAAGCTGCAGGAGAAAAGGATCCTCCATAAGAACTTTTGTTTGAAACTTATCGGGAGGAGTTTTTGCCTCCCTTGGTTTTGTAATAATAATACTCCACACTTGTTTAATTATCCTGGTCTGTAATATATAACTTGGTCTTACTTTTTCAATAAAAATAAATTTATGTAATCGCTTCCACATTTATGTATCTCCGATGTTCTGTAATGTCTGCGTGACGGGTGAAACGCTCTTGGGAAAAGTAAGAAAGCAGATACGGAACTTTTCAAGTGGTTCAGGAACACCTGCAGGGTTGTCTGAAGTCCGTTGGACAAGGACAACTGTAGGTGGGCCTAATGACTTGGGAGGTTCCGTCACAGCTGGTATCGGAGCGAAGCCCTTCTCTGCAGATATTATGAGGCATCTTCAAAAGAATTTTCTAACAGACTTATCTAGAAAATTTCTTCCTTTCTTATCTAAGTAATCCTGAAGAGTTTATCTTAAAGACCAGATAGGAAGAGTGCAATGTATAGAAGGTGTGAATCAACTAAGGTTGGTTCTGTAATTACACATGCATCATGCTAAGAACTATGCTAATAAAATTTTCCCCCTTAGAAAAATGCCGCCGCGCACAAGGAAAACCGCGCGCAAGCATACTGGCCCAATTGGTGTGCCACGTCATCAACTCGCTCCAAGACACGAGGATAGTAGTAGTGGGAGTAATGATCTGATCAGGGATCTTGAAGCGCAAGTCAATCAGCTTCAAACAGAACTTCGACGCAGGACTAACATATGGGTCGCGGATGGCGATAGAATCATTGAATTGAGAAGCGACATTCGCCGCCTACAAGATCAGCTCGCTAATCGAGATTTAGCGCTCGACTGGGCAGTTCAGTCTCGTTCGCTGGCCTGGGCTAAGGAGGCAAAAGCTCGAGCCCGAGTGGAAGAACTTAGCTCAGCTATTGATAACCTGTAGGCTTATTGTAATATCCTACATGAAGAAGTTCATGTACTATATTCACAATTGCACCCCAGTGTACCTGCGGATCCTGTCGGGACAAAAGCCGGACCTTCACATGTAGCGGGAGAAGCTTTTGGTGGCGAATTGGACCTTTTCAGGCCCCCTCCCTCTATGAAGTTGGTCGACGAGTGGTCTCCTAGGCCCGACAGTGAGGCTACCAGGAGCAATGGGAAGCAGGAGTAGAATAGTATAGTATAGTTGTAGAAATAGTAGTGTTATTGTATAATGGGTACTATAATCCTGTTGTAAAAATTCGAGTCTGTAACATTACTCTTTTTAGTAATGTAAAATGGATGGTTTTCTTTGGCATATTATATTGTTTTCAAATGTTGGTTGCCATAGATGCCTTCTCGGACTCGTGCTCAGGATGGGGGCTAGTACCTCTCGTGGGAGGGAGGCAACCCCAAACCCACCTCCAGTCCCTCCTACACTTGCCGAGGCTATCGCCGCCTTGGTAAATGCTACAGCAGATAATACCCGTTTTCTACGGGAAATGGTGGGTCAGCAACTCCAACAACAAGGCGGGCGGGGCTATCCGCAAGGTCCCCGTGAGACATCTTATTTGGACTTCTCTGAGACGCGCCCACCGTTGTTCGTCAAGGTAGAAGACCCTTTAGAGGCGGACGAATGGATCCGCGTCATTGAGCAAAAATTCGGGCTCCTTCGATGTTCCGAGACTCAGAAGCCCCTGTTCGCAGCTCAGCAATTGCGTGGCCCTGCCAGCACCTGGTGGGGGAACTTTGTTGCCGTACAACCGACTGGTCATCAAGTAACCTAGGATGAGTTTAAATTGGCCTTCAGAGAGCATTACATACCTGAAGGGGTACTCCACATGAAACAGGAAGAATTCATGAAGTTGAAGCAAGGCGGAGATACTGTCACCCAGTATCTCAATAAATTTAATCACTTATCTCAGTATGCAATTGACCAAGTCAACACCAACATAAAGAAGAAGAACTGTTTCATGTGGGGTTTAAATGATTGGATGCAAAGGAAAATGGCTACCTGCATTGACCTCACATACGGGAGGGCTGTCAGCACAGCGCTGGCAGTTGAATCTAAATATACAAGTTCTGGAAAGTCCAAGGGGAGTGGAGGAAACAGGCCTAATCAGGGCCCCAAGAAAAGGCAACGGTTAGTTATCCGGCCTTTTAATCAGGGTCGTTCTTCATCACGTCCACGCTCCTTCCCATTCAAACAACCAGTGTTCATCCGTCCCAATGCTGCCCCCACTACAGCAAGTCAGCCGGGTGCCCCTAGCACTCGATTCCCTGCCCTTCCCAGTTCGTCAACTGGATGCTTCAATTGCGGAAAATCTGGGCATTTTATTAAGGATTGCCCCTACCCGAAGCAAAATCGTTCAAACAATCAACAAGGTACTGGGAATTCTTCTCAAGCTAAGGGAAATGCTGGCAACAATACTTCGAGCAAAAATATCAAGAAGACGGGACGAATTTATTACACTCAAGTGGCCACCACACCGGACGGTGAACCGGTAATGATGGGTACGTTCCTTGTGGCCAATCATCCTGCAATTATTCTCTTTGATTCTGGTGCTTCACATACATTCATCAGCAAGAAATTTGTGGAGCAACATTGCATTTCATACCATGAATCAAAAGAAGGGTTTAAAATTCAGTTACCTGGGGGACAAATCTTTACTAGGGAAGTGGCTTTCCAAGTGCCCGTAACATTGGCCGGACGGGACTTTCCTACTAATATGATTGTTCTGAAAGGCCAAGACATAGATGTGATTTTGGGCATGAATTGGTTGGCCAAACATAAAGCAACCCTCAACACTGATCAGAGAACCATCAGGTTGAGTCATAACCAAGAGGAAATTCTTTTGTCTATCCCCATTCCAGCTAAAACTACTGGTAGAATTTATGAAGCCATCATACCGGAGGTCAAGGATATTCTGGTAGTATGTGAGTTCCCAGATGTATTTCTAGAGGATTTGCCTGGATTGCCGCCAGAGAGAGATGTAGAGTTTGTAATTGAGTTGAAGCCCGGTACGGCTCCCATTTCTAGAAGATCGTACCGAATGCCTCCAAATGAGTTGGCAGAACTGAAGATTCAATTACAAGACCTACTAGAGAAAGGATTCATCCGGCCAAGCTCGTCACCATGAGGTTGTCCAGCCATATTTGTCAAGAAGAAGGATCAAACATTGCGGATGTGTGTGGATTATCGACCCCTTAATGAGGTCACTATCAAGAACAAGTACCCTCTTCCGCGGATTGACATTCTATTTGATCAACTGACTGGAGCGAGGGTATTCTCCAAGATTGATCTTAGATCGGGCTATCATCAGATCTGTATTCGGCCCGAGGATATACCAAAGACCGCATTCACTACGTGGTATGGATTATTTGAATACCTGGTAATGCCTTTCGGACTGACAAATGCTCCTGCCCACTTCACTTATTTGATGAACTCGGTATTTATGCCCGAGTTGGACAAGTTTGTGGTGGTCTTCATAGATGATATTTTAATATATTCCAAGAATGAAGAGGAGCATGCTCAACATTTACGGATCGTGTTGACGCGCTTAAGAGAACACAAATTATATGCCAAGTTTAGTAAGTGCGCGTTTTGGCTGGAAGAAATTCAATTTCTGGGACATGTACTGTCTGCCAGAGGGATTGCGGTGGATCCCAGCAAAGTCAAGGACATTTTGGAGTGGAAACCCCCGACCACTGTTCATCAAGTCCGAAGTTTCCTTGGCCTGGCTGGTTATTACCGCCGATTTATACCAGATTTTTCCAAGCTTGTGAAGCCAATCACAAGTCTATTGAAGAATGATACTAAATTCAATTGGTCTTCAAAATGTAATGAAACCTTTGAGAAATTGAAGATATTATTAACCACTGCTCCGGTATTGGCTCAACCGGATATTAATAAGCCCTTTGATGTGTATTGTGACGCATCAGGCAGTGGTCTCGGCTGTGTATTAATGCAAGAAGGCCGAGTAATCGCATATGCTTCGAGGCAGTTGCGCCAGCATGAGGAGCATTATCCCACTCATGATCTGGAGCTAGCTGCAGTGGTTCATGCCCTTAAGATTTGGCGTCATTATGTGCTGGGTAATATCTGTCACATTTATACAGATCATAAAAGCTTGAAGTATATCTTCACCCAGTCAGAGTTGAACATGAGACAAAGGCGATGGCTTGAACTTATTAAGGATTATGAGCTGGAAATTCATTATCACCCGAGCAAGGCCAATGTAGTGGCAGATGCACTTAGCCGTAAGGTTTCCTGTCACTGTCTTACGGTGGAGACCTCTGACAATACACTATGCCAGGAGATGGAGAAGCTAAACCTGGGAATGATCCAACAAGGAGCCTTAAGTCAGCTAAAGCTTGAGTCAGTCCTCTTACAAAGGATAATTGATGCTCAAAGGGATAATGAGGGTATGAAACACATCCATGAGAAGATAAGGGCTGGAAAAGCCAAATGTTTCAGAAAGGATGATCAAGGCATTGTATGGTTCAACAACCGCATAGTTGTGCCGAAAAATGAAGAGCTCCGCCAGCAAATTTTAGATGAAGCACATCTTAGTCGCTATTCTATTCATCCTGGAAGCACTAAGATGTATCAAGATCTGAAACAACATTATTGGTGAACGAAGATGAAAATTGAAATTGCACGCTACGAGGCTAGATGTGACACTTGTAAATGTGTCAAGGCCATACACCTGAAAGCTGCCGGTCCATTGCAGTCTCTACCAATACCAACATGGAAATGGGAAGACATTAGTATGGATTTTATTGTGGGATTACCCAGAACAGCAAAAGGCTTTGACTCCATTTGGGTTATCATTGATCGACTTACAAAGATCGCCCACTTCCTTCCAGTCAAAGTAAAATATCCCGTCATCACCTATGTGGAGCTGTACATTGCTCGTATTCTTAGTCTGCATGAGGTTCCGAAGACTATAGTGTCGGATCGTGGACCTCAATTCGTATCCAAATTCTAGGAAGAACTTCATAAATCCCTGGGTACCAAATTGCTCCACAGTTTGTCTTATCATCCTCAAACAAGTGGGCAGACTAAGAGGGTCAATCAAATACTTGAAGATATGTTGCGGGCATGTGTTCTGGAGTTTTCACAGAAATGGGATGATTGTTTACCATTAGCGGAGTTCTTATATAATAATAGCTATAAGGAAAGTATCAAGATGGCACCCTTCGAAGCTTTATATGGACGACGATGTTGTACTCTGCTAAATAGGTCTGAACCTGGTGAAAGGTATTTCTTCAGGCCTGATATGGTGAAAGAGACCGAAGAAAAGGTTCAGAAAATAACTTATAATTTGAAGAAAGCTCAAGCTCGTCAGAAAAGTTATGCAGACAAACAACGAATGCCCTTATATTTTCTGGTGGGAGATTATGTCTACCTGAAAGTTTCACCAATAAAGGGCGTATCGTGTTTCGGGGTTAAAGGGAAGCTTGCACCCCGGTACATTGGTCCTTTCCCTATACTTGAGCAATGTGGACCAGTGGCATACCGACTCCAACTACCCGAAACCTTGTCCGCTGTGCATAATGTGTTCCACGTGTCTCAACTAAAGAAGTGTCTTCGGGTTCCAGATCGAACCATTGAAGTGACAGATGTTGTCCTTGAACCAGACTTGACATATTCCGAACATCCCATTTGAGTCTTGGATCAAAAGGACAGGATTACCCAGAGAAAAACTCTCAAGTTTTACAAGATACAATGGAACCAACATTCCGAAGATGAGGCTACATGGGAAACTCAAGACTTTTTAGATAAGAACTTCCCAGGCTTTTTAGCCTCATGTAATTTGTAAAGTGTATAAAATTGTTGTAATAAAGGAGTGAGCCCCAACCCACCCCTGCCTTGTACTAAAAATAAGGAAATAAAAGTATGTCGCGTTTACTTTTCCATTACATACCCTAGAACTTTTAATCTCGGGACGAGATTCTTTTATGGGGGGAAGGATGTAACACCCCTGGTGTTACTAGGTGTTACTGTTATTAAAACTTGAGCATAACATCATGAACATCAGCATTTCATATGTTTGATACTCCTAGAGTGCATTCACTAGGCAAAAATTTCAAGCAAGTTGTATTGTTATGACATTTTGCATATAAGAACCTAGTGTTGGGTGCTTAACCTTAAATAGGGATCTGAGGGGTAAAACAGGAGCCAAATAGAGAAAACCCCAAAGACTAAGTGAAATAGTCATAAAAAGTTATTAAGAATGGACCTACATTACATTTACACCCTTGAAAGACCAGAAACCCTAATTGAAACCCTGGAAAACCCTAAATCCAAACCCTAGGGGCCTATGTGCAAAAATAGTGCACTTGTGGACTAAAGTAAAAAAACCATGTTAAATGAGTATCCTAAGTCATTTGGTTCACAAATGTGTGGAATTGTAAGCTAAATCTTGGAATTTGGACTTATTTGCAAAATGGACCTCATTTGAGTTCTATGCTAAGTCTGAAATCAGGGTTATAGGCTCAACTTTAGAGCTATGTAACTTTCAAGATCGTGAGAATTCACCTTAGGGCACCACATCAACTTTGTAGCTCTATGATAGGGGAACAATTTTGCTTAAGAGAGTAAGCAAACTTGTTATGGAGAATTTGGAGATAATTGCACTCAAAGTCGGGCTGTCAGGCTATTGGAGTCTGAAGTTCAGATTAACAGTGGTACTGGGACATCTTTGGAGCTCTACAGATCAAGAACTTCAAGGAATTTGCCCCAAGTTAATATAACAAAGTTGTAGATCCTTTATAGTAGAACAACTTTGCTATAGATGTTTAGGCTTGGTACCATAGAAAATCTAGAGAAAATAGGACCTAAAGTTACTCTATCAGGTTATCTGAATGAGACGCCATGGTACAGTAACTAAACTAGATCAGACCGCCAGCGCAGCAGCCTCACCGCCGACGACCTATGCACATCGTGACTTGCACCGAGGTCGGGATGATCGGGCGGCGAGCGTCTCCGCGCGAAGATCCTTTTGCTCTGGGTAAGGTCGCCGCGGTGGAGAGCAATAACTCCGGCTGCCACGCGGCCACTTCTCATTCCGGCCATATCTGGTCATCGGTGCCGCTCCCCTCCATTCATCCACGCCGCACTGATGTGACCGTGTTACTGTCGCGGCGGGGACGTGGCAAGCCCGTAAGAATGGCTATCGCTTGACGCCAACGTTGATCGCCAGCAAAGACCGGCAATGGTTATCACCATGGCCATGGCAGTGGCTCACTGCGCCTATAAATTCACCGCATCCTCACCCTCTCCGTTCAAATCAACCGAGCACAACTCTTCGTCTCTAAATTGCGAAGCCATAGCACCCGCTTCCACCCTCAATTAGCCACCATAGCCGGAGAATCGCTCACTTCCCCCAATCACAGTTTCCGCCGCCGTGAAACCAACCTCGCCGTGGCCTGTGCAATTGAGGTCAGTTCAAACCTTCTGCTCCCTCGTTTGAGTGATCTCACGTACCCGTGATGCTCATAGACCCGCCCAATTGGACTAGACCGCCACCCATCACCGGGAACACGTTCCTCTGTCCGCATTGTCTACGGTCATCGTGGCCAGAACAATTTAGGCCTCCATTCTTCAAATTAAGTTAGGGGAAATGGTCGGGGGAGGTTCAATTCGGTGTCAGCCGCTTGGGGGCACCAGTCTACCTTCGCCGGCGTGCAAGCCTCCGCCGTGCGACGTCATGGGCTTCGGTCGATAAAGAATTAGAAGTCCGAGGGGTTATCTGAAAAGCGTCAATGACTCAAGAAAATAGTGAAAGAACCCATTCCCAGTTAGCCAGAACACCGAGGGCCTTTCTGCAAAGCCTCCACCACGGGTGTGGGCGCGCGCGCGTTTCTGTGTGGGCTTGGGCCGCCTGGGCTGAAACCGGCCCAGGACTATTCATCCTTTTTTTCCTTTTCTTTTTCGGGCAGGACTCCAACAATTTTAGAAAATAGTAGAAAAATCCTAAAAATGTCAAACCAATTTTCCTAGATTCCTTATTTTCCATAGTATTTAATAAAAGTAGTTTTATGATTTTTAGGACAAATAGGGAATTTTGAGTCATTTAAAATAGCTTAAAATATTGGTTCTGGATTTTTAGAGAATAGATGATAATTCCAAAAATGCCCAAACTTTTTTATATGAGCTTTACACATTATTTAGAAGCTTTGGGTAGAATTTGGTTTGATTTGGACCTTGTTTGATAATTAGAACCCAAAACCCCCACCCCCTGCTCTTTGAACTTCACTATTGACTCCGGAAACCCTAAGTTCTCGGAGTTCCGTGAAGGAAAGTTATATTCAAGACTTTAGATAATAAACTCTTATTATCTTTGCACTCTCATGAGCATTACATGGCATTCATTCTTATATATATATGGTTATATTTAGAAAACGAAGAAGAAGTTGAGGTAGAAGAAGAGAAGACTTCACCACCACCACCTTCGGAACATCAGGCAGGAAATTGTTTCTACTTTGACATCTGCAGATCCGAGCCTGACTCAACTATAAACGAAGGCAAGCCCCGGTGCATTTGCCACCTCCTTGTGTTTTAAAAACCTTTCTCACTTGATTGATGCACTAGGTGATAGGAGTTGATTGATAAAACAATTCCTGCATTACCTTCCTTGAATTCGATTACCTTCCTTGATCACCCGTTTTACAAAAGATTTTTGATGCTTAGCATGGCTTTAGAAAAACAAAAGGTTTTGTTTTTACAAAAGATGATTTGGCAAAAGTGGGTGGGATGTTTTTGAAAATAAAACTTGATGGTGGATCCATCATGGCCGTGATGGGTTCAACATCGGAAAAGATGTACCTCTGCCAGGTACCAAACTTTGGGTTGAAATGATTAAGCTAAGACCAGGCGGGTGACTTGCACGAGAAGAGAGTCTCGGTGTAGTGTCTTCGTCTGAGTCGATTAAGGACCGTGTCGATGTAGGCTTGATGACCGAGGACCCTTTAACTGGTCACATGCCTCGTCATGGGTAAGCCTTGCCTCGGGCAGACTAAGGCCAGAATAAGATAACACGGAATGGGCATGGAGCGGTGGCAAGAGTAGCGTGTACCCTCTGTGGCAAGAGGCTGGACGGTGGTGTATCTGTGCTCTCGGTTGGCGTGAACCTAATCTGGTCTTAAGAACCCTGGTGGCGGGTTGACATATGCAAGGGTTAAGTGCTACATATGTCGTGTGATTGGAGATCCTCAGCTGAGTATAATCAATTCAGATCGCCGTACCTTCGTGGTTATGAAGACTTGGTCACTGCCCTATACGTAGAATTCTAGTAAAGATGAAGGGATTGTTAAGAAATTGGCTAGTGCAGGTCAAGTGCTTGAATTAGGGTAGAAAGAACTCTAGTTATAGGTAATTTTACGTAACTTGACAAATAAAACTGGATTTTTAAGGATCCACTTTTAGTAAGCATTTCTGCAAAACAGAGTCTTTGATTATTGAGAAACCTTACCTTGACTCCCTTATAACCAGCATACCCTTGAGAGTCTTTTCTTTAGTCGGGTAAGACTTGCTGAGTAATTCAATACTCAGGGTTTTATTCCCCGTTGTTTTTAGGTGAGGAAGCCACAAATTTTTGTTGTTTCTGTTCCAAGGTGGTCACAAAAGAAGAACCCCAAGAGTAAAGCTGCGGGAGGAAAAGGATCCTCCATAAGAACTTTTGTTTGATACTTATCGGGACGAGTTTTTGCCTCCCTTGGTTTTGTAATAATACTAATCAGTTCTCATTTAATTATCCTGGTCTGTAATATATAACTTGGTCTTACTTTTTAAATAAAAGTAAGTTTATGTAATCGCTTCCGCATTTCTGTATCTCCGATGCTTGTAATGTCTGCGTGACGGGTGAAACGCTCTTGGGAAAGGTGAGAAAAGCAGATACCAAACTTGTCAAGTGATTCAGGGGCACCTACAGGGTTTTCTGAGGTCCATTGGACAAGGACAACTGTAGGTGGGCCTAATGACTTGGGAGGTTCCGTCACACATAAGGTAGCTTTTTGTCCCATCCAGACTGATCTTGCAAAGCACAAGCTCTCAACATGTCTTCAAGGATTTGATTGGTTCTCTCGGTTTGACCATCTGTCTGCGGATGATAATCTGAACTGAAATTCAGATGTGTGCCCAAAGCTTCATGCAACTGCTGCTAGAAATGAGAGGTGAACTGTGTTCCTCTGTCTGACACTATCTTCTTTGGCACACCATGAAGACAAACGATCCAGGACATGTACAACTCTGCCAATACTGCACTGCTGTAGTTGATCTTGACAGGTATGAAGTGGGCTGACTTGGTTAAGCGGTCCACTACTACCCAAATGGAATCGTAGCCTGCTCGAGTGCAAGGCAATCCGACTATGAAATCCATACCGATTTCATCCCATTTCCACTGAGGAATTCGCAACGGTTGCAACAATCCAGCTAGCCTTTGATGCTCTGCCTTGATTCTTTGACAACTGTCACACATAGCCACATGCTCTGCGATCTCCCTTTTCATTCCGTACCACTAGAATTTCTTCTTCAGATCCTGATACATTTTCTCACTTCTAGGGTGTATCGAATAAGCTGACTCATGAGCTTCCTTGAGGATCAACTCCCGAATGGATTGGACATTGGGAACACATAGGCGGTCTTTGAACCATATCACACCTTCTGCATCTTCTCGAAAATCTTTACCTCTTCCGTCTAGAATCAGTCACCGGATTTCACTGATCTTCTCATCGTTCTTCTGTGCTTCTTTGATTTCCCGCTCTAGGGTGGGCTCTAACTCAACTGTGACTCCTTGCGTATTGTTTAGAAATCCGAGGCTCAACCTATCAAACTCCTTGGCCAACTCATAAGGCATCAGATGAGCGACCATTAGACTGACCTGACTCTTCCTGCTCAAAGCATCTGCCACTACGTTCGCTTTGCCTGGATGGTAATGAATCTCCAAATCATAGTCTTTGATCAACTCTAACCATCTTCGTTGCCTCATATTCAGCTCCAACTGTGTGAATATGTATTTCAGACTCTTGTGGTCTGTGTAAACATCGTATTTCTGCCCATACAGATAGTGCCTCCATGTCTTCAGTGCGTGAACCACTGCTGCCAACTCTAGATCATGGATTGGATAGTTCTGCTCACGAACTTTTAGTTGTTGGGACGAGTAGGCCACAACTCTTCCCTCTTGCATCAACACACATCCCAAACCAGTGTAACAAGCATCGCAATACACCGAGAAGGGCTTGTGCACATCAAGCAGGACTAAGACAGGCGCTATAGTCAACTTCTCTTTTAGCGCTTCAAAGGCTTCTTGACATTTCTGGGTCCACTTGAACTCCACTTTGTTGCCTAGCAAAGCTGTCATCGGTTTCACAATCTTCGAAAACCCTTCAATGAATCGCCGATAATATCCGGCCATTCCAATGAAGCTCTTGATTCCTCGGGCATCTGTTGGCGCTTTCCAGTTTAGAACATCTGCCACTTTATTCGGATCCACAGCCAATCCTTCTTTTTGATTACGTGACCCAAGAACAGGACTTCACTGATCCAGAACTCGCACTTACTCAATTTTGCATACAGCTGGTGCTCTCACAATCTCTGCAAAACCATCCTCAAGTGATCTGCATGCTCTTCCTCACTTTGAGAATAGATAAGAATATCATCAATAAATACTACCACAAACTTGTCGAGATAATCCATGAATACACTGTTCATCAGATTCATGAAGAAGGCTAGCGCATTCGTTAGGCCAAAAGACATCACGGTGAACTCGTACAACCCATACTTGGTAATGAATGCCGTCTTCGGAATGTCTAAAGGTCGAATCCTGAGCTGGTGATAACCTGACCTCAGATCTATCTTTGAGAACACGCTACCTCCTCTCAACTGGTCAAACAGATATTCTATTCTGGGCAAGGGGTACTTGTTCTTGATTGTGACTTCATTCAGAGCTCGATAATCGATACACATCCTTCTAGTGCCGTCTTTCTTCTCCACGAACTGGACAGGGGCGGCCCAAGGCGAGATGCTTGGCCTTATATAACCTTTATCTGAAAGCTCATCAATCTGATTCTTAAGCTCAACCAACTCTAGTCCAGATACTCTGTAAGCTCTTTTAAAGATGGGGGCGGTGCCAGGAAGAAGCTCTATAGTAAACTCAACTTTTCGCTCTGGTGGCATACCTGGTAGGTCCTTTGGAAACACATCCGGGAACTCAGACACAACCTTGATGGTCTCAAGTGGATCTACTTCACTGCTATCAACAGCAATCTGATAACAACTTCCTTTCCTTGGCTCAGGCGGGACTAACTCGGTCACCACTTCCTCTCCTAGTGGAGACATCAACTTGATCGTCCTCTTATCACAACTGATAACTACCTGATACTTATCTAGCCAGTTTATCCCTAGGATAACATCTATTCCCTGAGTACCCATTACTATGAGGTTGGCGGGAAACGCTATCCCCCTTATTTCCACACTTACATTCAAGCAAATGCTATCGACTCGAACTCTACCACCGGCTGAGTCAATTTGAATGGGGGTTGACATGGTAGATATTGGAAGATTATGTGCTTCTACCCATGATGCAGTAATGAATGAATGTGTTGCTCCAGTATCAAATAACACTTCTACAATATGGGAGTCGACTGGAAACATACCTACTATCATGCCGGGGGTCTCCTGAACTGCTTCAGCCTCCAAGTGGTTCAGTCTCCCATGGTTGTAGCGTGGCTGAGAGCGGTTGCCTGCTCCAGGCTAGGGCACATTCTGCTTTGCTGGGGCATTGGGGCCTGACTGCTACTGGGCTGCCTTCTTCGGACATTGCTTCACCCAATGGCCTTGCTCTCCACAATGGAAACATGCTCTGCTTCTTCCCTGAACTGGTGCTGCCTGACTGTTCTGCTGGGTTGCTGGGGCAGGAAGGCGAGGTGCCTACTGATTCTGCCTCTAAAACTGACCTCCTCCTAACTGATTGTTCTGGCGATTCTGCTGCTGGTGCTAAGGGTACTGCTTCTGGAACTGCTGCTGCTGAGGTGGGCGCTGGTTCTGCCTAAACTGCTGAGGTTGATTGCTTGAGAAACAAGGACGATTGCTGCTTCTAGGCTAGGGTCCACTGATCTTACGCTTGCAATCCTCCATCTCTTTACGCTTCCTCTCTATCATGATTGCTCTGTCAATCAGATGCTAAAATGTGGGGAAGGTATGATTCATCAGCTAGTAATGCAGAGGGTCGACCAAGCCTTTCAGGAAACGGTACTACCTCTTGGCGTCTGTGTTGACATCTTCAGGAGCATAGCGGGACAACTGCAGAAACCTATCTCGGTACTCGCTGACAGACTAGGCCCTTGCTTGAGTGCCAAGAACTCCTCCTTCTTCACCATCATCAGACCTGCTGGAACATGGTACTTGCGGAAATTGTTTTTGAATTCCTCCCAGGTGATGGTGTCGGGGTTGGCATGGGTGGCGAGGTAAGACTCCCACCAAGACTGAGCTGCTCCTCTCAACAGACGGGGACCATACAGAACTTTCTCCCTATTGTCGCACTGAGCGGTGTGCAACTCCCGCTCCACAGTGCGCAGCCAGTCTTCAGCATCCATGGGGTCAGAAGAATGAGCGAACGTTGGGGGATGACCTCTCATGAATTCAGCGCGCTTGTCTCTGGGCATTTGAGGCATCTAAGGCTGAGGTGGGGGTTGTTGTTGCTGCTGCTGAATGGCGGCCAGGGCCTGACCGATGGCTTGAACTGCTTGAGTCTGCATCAAGAACATCTGCTCTACGGTCATCGGGGGCGATGGTGGCAGTTGTTGTTGCTAGGGTGCTTCATCATATGGGGCTGTCTGCTCCTGCTGAGCACGCCTTTCTCCTCTGCGCCTGTTTTCTGACATCTGCAGAATACAACCACACATCAGAACTGATCTTGCAACTTGCAGCATAAGAAAAGAGTATAGAATTCTTCCACAACACTGAACAGATGAGCATCTTCACTGATCTCGAACATAGACCAACACAGCTTCTCAGATAAGGAAGGAAAGTGGAATAAAAGGCTTCCCAACTAGATAACTAACTTTATAAGTATATAACAGATGAACCAAAATGCAGGGGATACCCACACTCTGGTGATAGTCATTACAAAGATCCAACTCCAACATTGTTCATCATGAAAAGTATAAAAGCACAAGATAAGCAAACTACCCTGTCTAACTAAGACTAACTAAGAGCAAGACTAATGCTAAGACTATAGCTTATATATATTTTAGCGTTAATTATAACATCTGACGCTGACGACCTATGGTTCTAAATTTATCTTGGTCTTGCGGTCGGGGTTGCCATAAGCCTGGTGTCCGCGCTGAGGTGAGCGGTACGGGTGCTGAGTCCTGACGGGAGCGGGGGAGCCATCCTCAAGGTGACGACGCTCCGCACGCTCAGCCCGCAGCTGGGCAATCTCAGCACGAGCCCTACTCAGCTCATCTAATGCATGGTCCAGCTCCGTGTTTAGCACGGCGGCTAGGTTGACTGTGCTGCTCAACCTAGGATTGTCCTCACCAACAGGTGAGACAATCACGCCTCCTGTGCTACCAGATGGACGGCGGGGCTAATACTTCAGGTTAAGACCATCAGCTACCCCACCGAGCACTGAACAGTAGTGCGAAAGCGCACGCCGTGTGGCATCTTGCATGGCTGCCTCTGCTGAGTCCCGCTCAGAGATAGAATAGTGCTCTGAGCAGACCTCCGCACCCCGGAGACTGTTGTCCAGACGGCGCACCAAGCAGGTCACCTCCCAGCGGTCCGGGTAAACCCCGCGACGGTGCTGGAAGACCACATAGTGATACTCGATAGACCAAGTACGCTGGTCAAGTGCCTGGCGTAGCAGGGTGTCGAGCGCATCGTGGAAGTGACACCCGCGAGCAGCATCGCGAGTGATGGGTCGAGCAACCCATCCTTCCAACTCTTGGTCGGCAGAAAGGTCGGTGCTGTGGCTCGAGCTGCTGTTGCCACCTCCGTAGCTCCTCACAGACTCTATCTCCTGCTAAAGCGAGAAAGAAGAGCCCTGCTGCTCCAGCTCCTGTCGTCGACGCTCCTGCTCCTCGTGCAGGCGCTGGTGCAGCCTCTCCAAGTGGCTAGACTGACCAGTCACCGGATGGCGAAGTGGACGCTCCGCGAGGCGAGAAGGCAAGAAAGGAATGACTGACTTCCGTGCAGTGTGTCTAAGACGAGCCATCTACAGAAGACACCGTAAGCATAAGAGTGAGAACAGAACTAATATGACCAGCAAGTAAACCATAAATAAATAAGGAATTAGAATAAAACAAAATTTTCAGAAAGGTATAATATATATAATAGAACATAGGTTTGGTCAATATGACCAACTTTTGAAGGGATACCAAAGTCAAGGTGATAGTAGGGGTCTATAATCCTTAGAATAACCATTCTACTCTAGGCTAGCGGTCCTACAGTCAGCACGGCTTTGATACCACCTATGTCACACTCGGTTTTAGAAGGCAAACCAAATGCGAACCATGTACGTGCTAGGATCAGTAATTCACGTACACAGCAGTTACATAACTAGACATCATCACACAGTGCTCAAAATAATAACATAAAAGGTAATAATAGTCGATTACATCATATGTCTGAGACGTCCACATAGTCTTTACAATAATCAAAGTGCGGAAAAGAAACATAGATACACGCGGCCTTCACAGGCAGCCGACTGGGGGTTGCCGCTAACCCTCACCTAGAACTCGTCGTAATCTTGGAACTCCTAGAAATCTCCTTCCATGGCTTCATCTTCTTCTGAGCAGTGGTTGCAATGTAGACAACCTGGGGGGGTTGGTGTGTAAAGCAAGGGTGAGTACACATCAACATACTCAGAAAGTGTCCTGTTTGGCTGTAGTGGACTAGCTTTATGTGGGGATAAGTCAAGCTGTTGCTTTTAGTTGGTCAGATTTTTATTACTAGTAGAGAGCCACGTTTTAGAATTAACCCACATTATTAACCCAAAGTACCCTTTCCAAATGGAAAGAATACCACTTACCATTACCAGAGTCAATGCCAGAACCTTCATTCTCATCACCACCTGCAATCCAAACATCACTGATCAAGTATCTCTAATAATTGGAGCTCCCTTGGCTGCTCATAACCCTGAGCACGGCTGATATATCAGTTTTCATAAAACTCTGCAGAGGTTGCGCACTTTACCCATAAGCCGTGATTCCCTCTTGCCTCGGGCCGATCAAACCCTTAAACACTACCAAGGTGAATAGGCAAGGTCTCACTACGTAGCCTTTACAAAGATTCCCTTGAGGCTGTAGCCGCCCGTTAGGTTTCCCAAATGCACCGCACTCCTCCCCAAGGGGGCGAACCAGCCTTGGCAGAGCGAGCCACATAAATCGAGCCCCATTGACGGCACGACGGCGAAGCAAACTACACCTCAGTTCCTCTAATTATTCAGCTAAGGGCGTCCCATTCCACCCTCATGGTTGCACTATTTTCCCGGGCGGTCATCC
Organism: Zea luxurians; assembly: GCA_029449295.1. Classification (NCBI taxonomy): domain Eukaryota; kingdom Viridiplantae; phylum Streptophyta; class Magnoliopsida; order Poales; family Poaceae; genus Zea; species Zea luxurians. The sequence goes on along the minus strand of JAOPSE010000006.1, from coordinate 53,219,707 downwards.
AACAAACCAGTCCTTACAGAGAGGCACTCGAGAAACGGCTCGAGCCCCCTTAAATGTCACAAGTACCATCATCATAATCAAAGGGAAAACAGCGTATCATAGATATCTTATCATGTTCATTGATTAGTGTGAAGCACTAGCATGTAGCTAAATCATAATAACCCAACCAGAATAGGTAAACAAGGACAAGATGAACAAAAGCTAGTCAATCCTTAGGTAAAAATGGTGTAAATGCGGGAAGTGAATTATATAAATTAGTAGGACAGATGGGTCAAGGGACACTTGCCTTCACCAACCGACTACTGCTTAGGGTCTTCACCTGCAACTCCTTTGGAATCCACCAACTGACCGTTATCCATACGAGTTCAAACATACATTCCACACATTTAATACAAAAGAACAGTACACCATACAATGAAATGCAATAATTAAACACACATTGAACGTAGGGCTCGCAATTACGATTAAGCGAGAAAGAGAAAATAACGATCGAGTCTACGGTCGGGAAGCGATCACGTTGCACAATTATAAATTAAACTGCTCGTTTAAACAGAAGGGTATTAATATGGCCATTGCGTTTAGCATAAAGTAAGGGCATGTTCCACATTTAACCATTATAAGCAGATAAAGGTGAATTAAAGAAAATGGTCGCGCGGCGAGACACGCGACGCAACATTCAAATTGAATTAAGAAATAAACGACTCGTCACGCGACGGGGCGCGCAACGAGACTCTTTCATTAATTATAAATAAACGTTAAGCGTTGTGTGACGAATCGCACGACGGCTTACGTCAACAGAACTGCATTTAAAACGAATTGTCGTGCGACGAAGCGCGCGGCACAACACATTAATAAATATAAAGTAAAGGGATCATCGCGCGACGAAGCACGCGACACAGCACATTAATAAATACTCCCTCCGTTTCTTTTTATATGTCGCTGGATAGTGTAATTTTGTACTATCTAGCGACATATAAAAAGAAACGGAGGGAGTATAAATTAAAATGAACTGTCGCGCGGTGAAGCGCACGACGCAGCACATCGACTAAATGAAAGGGAAATGTGCCCTTGGGCCATTTCTAAGTATTTTGGTGATTGAGTGCCAACACAAGTGCTTAAATGTGAATTTATGTCCATGGATGAACAAAGTGCAAATCATGAAGTAAAGGTATGTTTCTAAGCCTTAGTACATTGGTTTTGTGTACTAATATACTTGTCTAAGTGTTAGAAACAGAAAGAAGAAGAAAAGAAGAAAGGTGCAAAAGACTTGGCTGTGTACAGCTAAGACTCAGCTCGGTCTGGCACACCGGACTGTCCGGTGGTGCACCGGACAGTGTCCGGTGCGCCAGGCCGACTCGGCGTGAAGAGGCCGCTCTCGGGAATTCGCCGACGGCGTACGGCTAAAATTCACCGGACTGTCCGGTGTGCACCGGACTGTCCGGTGAGCCAACGGTCGGCCGGGCCAACGGTCGGCCGCGAAATCTGCGCGGGACACGTGGCCGAACCAACGGCTAGAAGACGGCACCGGACTGTCCGGTGTGCACCGGACATGTCCGGTGCGCCAACGGCTCCAAGTCTGCCAACGGTCGGCTTCGCTATTTAAGGAAGGAAATCGGGCACCGGACAGTGTCCGGTGTGCACCGGACTGTCCGGTGCCCCCGACGACAGAAGGCAAGATTGGCCTTCCAGATTTGCTCTCAACGGCTCTTAGCTGCCTTGGGGCTATAAAAGGGACCCCTAGGCGCATGGAGGAGATAACCAAGCAACCTTAGAGCATTCTTGATCATCCACACTCAGTCTTTGCGCATTCATTTGTCATTCTCAGTGATTCGAGCTCTGTTCTAGTGAGAACTTTGAGATAGTCTTGTGAGCTCGATTCTTGGCCGTGTGTGTGCGCATTTTGCTATGGATTTGTGTGTGTTGCTTTCATCCCTTACTTCGAATTTCTTGTAAATCTCAAGTGTAAGGGCGAGAGGCTCCAAGTTGTGGAGATTCCTCGCAAACGGGATATTGAAAGGCAAAACAAAACACCGTGGTATTCAAGTTGGTCTTTGGACCGCTTGAGAGGGGTTGATTGCGACCCTCATCCGTTGGGACGCCACAACGTGGAGTAGGCAAGCGTTGGTCTTGGCCGAACCACGGGATAAACCACTGTGTCATATCTGTGTCTGATCTCTTGTGGTATTGTGTTTTGTTGAGACTCCTCTTTAGCCACTTGGCAGTTATTGTGCTAACACTTAACAAGTTTTTGTGGCTATAAGTTTAAGTTTCACAGGATCACCTATTCACCCCCCCTCTAGGTGCTCTCAATTGGTATCGGAGCCGTTCTCTTCAAGAAAGGGACTAACCGCCCGAAGAGATGGATCCTAAGGGGAAGGGAATCGTGATCAACGACAAGGAGAAGGAGTCCTTCGTCAACGAGCCAAAGGACGACAAGACTACCGACTCGGGCTCAGGGCACAGACGCAAAGAAGGGAAGAAGAAGACAAGACGCATCAAGGAGATCGTCTACTACGACACTGACGAATCTTCCTCTTCCCAAAAGGACGACGACAACGACTACAAAAAGACGGTCAATTCGAACTTTTCATTTGATTATTCTCGTATTCAACATAGTTCGAATTCACATTTGCTTTCCATTCCTCTTGGCAAACCTCCACACTTCGATGGGGAGGACTACGGATTTTGGAGTCACAAAATGCGTAGTCACTTATTCTCTCTCCATCCAAGCATTTGGGAGATTGTAGAGAATGGAATGAAGTTTGATAGCTCGGATAACTCTATGCTCATAAATGAACAAATCCATAGAAATGCACAAGCTACTACTGTTCTCTTAGCATCCTTGTGCAGGGAAGAGTACAACAAGGTGAGCGGCTTGGACAATGCCAAGCAAATATGGGACACCCTCAAGATCTCTCACGAGGGGAATGACATCACCATGCTCACCAAAATGGAGTTGGTGGAGGGCGAGCTTGGACGATTCGCCATGATAAGGGGAGAGGAGCCAACCCAAACGTACAACCGGCTCAAGACCCTCATCAACAAAATAAGGAGCTACGGAAGCACGCGATGGACGGACCACGACGTCGTCCGCCTAATGCTAAGGTCCTTTACCGTCCTTGATCCTCATCTCGTGAACAATATTCGTGAGAATCCCAGGTACACGATGATGACGCCCGAGGAGGTACTCGGAAAATTCGTAAGCGGGCGGATGATGATCAAGGAGGCGAGATACGTCGACGACGCGTTGAACGGTCCAATCCACGAGCCTCAACCCATTGCTCTCAAGGCAACAAGGAGCAAGGAGCCGCTACCCAGCAAGGTGGCGCAAGTTGAGGCGGCCGGGCTCAATGATGAAGAGATGGCTCTCATCATCAAAAGATTCAAGACGGCGCTAAATGATCGCAAGGGGCAACCAAGGAAGACCAAGACAAAGGGGAAGCGCTCATGCTTCAAATGTGGTAAGGTTGGTCATTTTATTGCTAACTGTCCCAAAAATGATAGTGACCAGGAGCAAGGGAAGAATGGGAAGAGAGAGAACAAGAAGGTTTACAAGAAGGCCAAAGGCGAAGCACACCTTGGAAAGGAGTGGGATTCGGATTGCTCTTCGTCCGACTCCGACGACGAAGGACTCGCCGCCACTGCCTTCAACAAATCGGCCCTCTTCCCAAACGAGCATCACACTTGTCCCATGGCAAGGGAGAAGAAGGTAATCAATCATAATGCTAATACTTATGATTCTTCTAGTGATGATGAGTCTAGTGAAGATGAAATAGATTACTCTAGTTTATTCAAGGGATTGGATAGAACTAAGATAGCTAAGATTAATGAATTGATTGATGCCTTGAATGAAAAGGATAGAATCTTAGAGAAACAAGAAGATCTTTTATATGAAGAGCATGATAAATTTGTTAGTGCACAAAATTCACTTGCTCTAGAAGTTAAAAGAAATGGAATGCTTTCTTGTGAACTTTCTACTTGTAATGAAACCATTTCTTCTTTAAAAGGTGAAATTAATGATTTAAATGCTAAACTAGAAGTAGCAAGTAAATCTAACTCTTGTGTTGAACATGTTGAAATTTGCACTAGGTGTAAGGATGTTGATATTAATGCTTGTTGTGAACACTTAGTTTCAATTTCAAAACTAAATGATGAAGTGGCTAGTCTTAATGCCCAACTTAAGACTAGCAAGAATGAATTTGATAAGCTGAAATTTGCAAGGGATGCCTACACGATTGGTAGACACCCCTCAATTAAGGATGGACTTGGCTACAAGAGGGAAGCCAAGGACTTGACTGGCCATAAGGCTCCTATCTCCGCCAAGGAGAAAGGGAAGGCTCCTATGGCTAGTAGTACTAAAAGGAACCATGCTTTTATATATCATGATAGGAGACAAACTAGAAATGCTTATAGGAGTTATAATGCTTATGATGATTTTGACTCTCATGCCATGTTTGCTTCTAGTTCTTCCTATATGCATGGTAGAAATATGTCTAGGAGAAATGCTATTCATCATGTGCCTAGAAAGAATATTATTCATGCTCCTAGGAAAGTAGTGAATGAACCTTCTACAATTTATTGTGCTTTAAATGCTTCCTTTGCTATTTGTAGAAAGGATAGGAAAATAATTGCTAGGAAGTTAGGGGCAAAATGCAAGGGAGACAAAACTTGCATTTGGGTCCCTAAGGATATTTGCACTAACCTTGTAGGACCCAACATGAGTTGGGTACCTAAGACCCAAGCCTAAATTTGCCTTGCAGGTTTATGCATCCGGGGGTTCAAGCTGGATTATCGACAGCGGATGCACAAACCATATGACGGGGAGAAGAAGATGTTCACCTCCTACGTCAAAAATAAGGATTCCCAAGATTCAATTATATTCGGTGATGGGAATCAAGGCAAGGTAAAAGGGTTAGGTAAAATTGCAATTTCTAATGAGCACTCAATTTCCAATGTGTTTTTAGTTGAGTCTCTTGGTTACAATTTGCTATCTGTTAGTCAACTATGCAATATGGGATATAATTGTCTTTTTACAAATGTAGATGTGTCTGTCATTAGAAGAAGTGATGGTTCACTAGCCTTTAAGGGTGTATTAGACGGCAAGCTTTACTTAGTTGATTTTGCAAAAGAAGAGGCCGGTCTAGATGCATGCTTAATGGCTAAGACTTGCATGGGCTGGCTGTGGCATCGCCGCTTAGCACATGTGGGGATGAAGAACCTCCACATGCTTCTAAAGGGAGAACACGTGATAGGTCTAACCAATGTTTATTTTGAAAAAGATAGACCTTGTGCAGCTTGTCAGGCAGGTAAACAGGTGGGAGGAGCGCATCACAGCAAAAATGTGATGACCACATCAAGACCTCTGGAGCTGCTGCATATGGACCTCTTCGGACCCGTCGCCTATATGAGCATAGGAGGAAGTAAGTATGGTCTAGTTATCGTTGATGACTTTTCCCGCTTCACTTGGGTGTTCTTTTTGCAGGATAAGTCTGAAACCCAAGGGACCCTCAAGCGCTTCCTCAGGAGAGCTCAAAATGAGTTTGAGCTCAAGGTGAAGAAGATAAGGAGCGACAACGGGTCCGAGTTCAAGAACCTTCAAGTGGAGGAGTTCCTTGAGGAGGAAGGGATCAAGCACGAGTTCTCCGCTCCCTACACACCACAGCAAAATGGTGTGGTAGAGAGGAAGAACAGGACGCTGATCGATATGGCAAGGACGATGCTTGGAGAGTTCAAGACCCCCGAGTGCTTTTGGTCGGAAGCTGTGAACACGGCTTGCCACGCCATCAATAGGGTCTACCTTCATCGCCTCCTCAAGAAGACTTCGTATGAGCTACTAACCGGTAACAAACCCAATGTATCGTACTTTCGTGTATTTGGGAGCAAATGCTACATTCTAGTGAAGAAGGGTAGAAATTCTAAGTTTGCACCCAAAGCTGTAGAAGGGTTTTTATTAGGTTATGATTCAAATACAAAGGCGTATAGGGTCTTCAACAAATCATCGGGTTTGGTTGAAGTCTCTAGCGACATTGTATTTGATGAGACTAATGGCTCTCCAAGAGAGCAAGTTGTTGATTGTGATGATGTAGATGAAGAAGATGTTCCGACGGCCGCTATACGAACCATGGCGATTGGAGAAGTGCGGCCACAGGAACAAGATGAACGAGATCAACCTTCTTCCTCAACAACGGTGCATCCCCCAACTCAAGATGATGAACAGGTTCATCAAAAGGAGGCGTGTGATCAAGGGGAGCACAAGATGATCACGTGATGGAGGAAGAAGCGCAACCGGCATCTCCAACCCAAGTTCGAGCGGTGATTCAAAGGGATCATCCCGTCGACCAAATTTTGGGTGACATTAGCAAGGGAGTAACTACTCGATCTCGATTAGTTAATTTTTGTGAGCATTACTCCTTTGTCTCTTCTATTGAGCCTTTCAGGGTAGAGGAGGCCTTGCTAGATCCGGATTGGGTATTGGCCATGCAGGAGGAACTCAACAACTTCAAGCGCAACGAAGTTTGGACACTGGTGCCTCGTCCCAAGCAAAATGTTGTGGGAACCAAGTGGGTGTTCCGCAACAAACAGGACGAGCACGGGGTGGTGACGAGGAACAAGGCTCGACTTGTGGCAAAAGGTTATGCCCAAGTCGCAGGTTTGGACTTTGAGGAGACTTTTGCTCTTGTGGCTAGGCTAGAGTCCATTCGTATCTTGCTAGCGTATGCCGCTCACCATTCTTTCAGGTTGTACCAAATGGATGTGAAGAGCGCTTTCCTCAACGGGCCAATAAAGGAGGAGGTGTACGTGGAGCAACCCCCTGGCTTTGAGGATGAACGGTACCCCGACCACGTGTGTAAGCTCTCTAAGGCGCTCTATGGACTTAAGCAAGCCCCAAGAGCATGGTATGAATGCCTTAGAGACTTTTTAATTGCTAATGCTTTCAAGGTTGGGAAAGCCGATCCAACTCTTTTTACTAAGACTTGCGATGGTGATCTTTTTGTATGCCAAATTTATGTCGATGACATAATATTTGGTTCTACTAATCAAAAGTCTTGTGAAGAGTTTAGCAGGGTGATGACACAGAAATTCGAGATGTCGATGATGGGCGAGTTGAACTACTTCCTTGGGTTCCAAGTGAAGCAACTCAAGGACGCCACCTTCATCTCTCAAACGAAGTACACGCAAGACCTGCTGAAGCGGTTTGGGATGAAGGACGCCAAGCCCGCAAAAACGCCGATGGGGACCGACGGACACACCGACCTCAACAAAGGAGGTAAGTCCGTTGATCAAAAGGCATACCGGTCAATGATAGGGTCATTACTTTACTTATGTGCTAGTAGACCGGATATTATGCTTAGCGTATGCATGTGTGCTAGATTTCAATCCGATCCTAAGGAGTGTCACTTAGTGGCAGTGAAGCGAATCCTTAGATATTTAGTCGCTACACCTTGCTTCGGGATCTGGTATCCAAAGGGGTCTAACTTTGACTTGATTGGCTACTCACATTCCGACTATGCTGGATGTAAGGTCGATAGGAAGAGTACATCGGGGACGTGCCAATTCTTAGGAAGGTCCCTGGTGTCATGGAACTCTAAGAAACAAACCTCCGTTGCCCTATCCACCGCTGAGGCCGAGTACGTTGCCGCAGGACAGTGTTGTGCGCAACTACTTTGGATGAGGCAAACCCTCAGGGACTTTGGCTACAATCTGAGCAAAGTCCCACTCCTATGTGACAATGAGAGTGCTATCCGAATAGCGGAAAATCCTGTTGAGCACAGCCGCACAAAACACATTGACATCCGGCATCACTTTTTGAGAGACCACCAGCAAAAGGGAGATATCGAAGTGTTTCATGTTAGCACCGAGAACCAGCTAGCCGATATCTTTACCAAGCCTCTAGATGAGAAGACCTTTTGCAGGCTGCGTAGTGAGCTAAATGTCTTAGATTCGTGGAACTTGGATTGAATTGTAGCATACATGTGTTTATGCCTTTGATCATGTCCATTCTGCATTTTGTTGCTTATTATGGTGCTCAAGTTGTGCAAACACTCCCTGGACCTCACAAGTCCGTTGCAAAGTGATGCACATGTTTAGGGGGAGATGTGTTACAACTTGACCCTTTGAGACTAACCCTATGCTTGAGTTTGCTTGATTTAGTCTCGAAGGAGAATTGAAAGGGAAAAGGTGGACTTGGACCATGAAAGACTTCCACTGCACTCCGATGAGAGGGTAACTTATTCCAAGTCCATCTCATGAACTCTTATTGCCATTTGCTCTAAATTGAAGATTTTGGTGAGGCAATGAGGTTAAAGGGCCAAGATTGATCCCGTTTTGGTGCTTGATGCCAAAGGGGGAGAAAATAAAGGCCAAAGCAATAAATGGATCAGCTACCACTTGAGAAATTTGAAAATAGTAGAGTAGAGCTTTTGGTTTGTCAAAACTCTTTTATTGTCTCTTTTGTCAAAAGTTGGCTTCTTGTGGGGAGAAGGAGTAATTATGGGAAAAAGGGGGAGTTTTTGAAATCCTTGATCAATCTCTTTTGGAATGACTCTCTTTATGCTTCAACATGTGTGTTTGACTTAGAGATAGAGATGTGAGTTTGATTTGCAAAAACAAACCAAGTGGTGGCAAAGGATGATCCATATATGCCAAAATTGAATCAAAATAAATTTGAGTTTTATTTGAAGAGAGTTTGCACTTGTTCTAGTTGCTTTATGTTGTGTTGGCATAAATCACCAAAAAGGGGGAGATTGAAAGGGAAATGTGCCCTTGGGCCATTTCTAAGTATTTTGGTGATTGAGTGCCAACACAAGTGCTTAAATGTGAATTTATGTCCATGGATGAACAAAGTGCAAATCATGAAGTAAAGGTATGTTTCTAAGCCTTAGTACATTGGTTTTGTGTACTAATATACTTGTCTAAGTGTTAGAAACAGAAAGAAGAAGAAAAGAAGAAAGGTGCAAAAGACTTGGCTGTGTACAGCCAAGACTCAGCTCGGTCTGGCACACCGGACTGTCCGGTGGTGCACCGGACAGTGTCCGGTGCGCCAGGCCGACTCGGCGTGAAGAGGCCGCTCTCGGGAATTCGCCGACGGCGTACGGCTAAAATTCACTGGACTGTCCGGTGTGCACCGGACTGTCCGGTGAGCCAACGGTCGGCCGGGCCAACCGTCGGCCGCGCAATCTGCGCGGGACACGTGGCCGAGCCAACGGCTAGAAGACGGCACCGGACTGTCCGGTGTGCACCGGACATGTCCGGTGCGCCAACGGCTCCAAGTCTGCCAACGGTCGGCTTCGCTATTTAAGGAAGGAAATCGGGCACTGGACAGTGTCCGGTGTGCACCGGACTGTCCGGTGCCCCCGACGACAGAAGGCAAGATTGGCCTTCCAGATTTGCTCTCAACGGCTCCTAGCTGCCTTGGGGCTATAAAAGGGACCCCTAGGCGCATGGAGGAGATAACCAAGCAACCTTAGAGCATTCTTGATCATCCACACTCAGTCTTTGCGCATTCGTTTGTCATTCTCAGTGATTCGAGCTCCGTTCTAGTGAGAACTTTGAGATAGTCTTGTGAGCTCGATTCTTGGCCGTGTGTGTGCGCATTTTGCTGTGGATTTGTGTGTGTTGCTTTCATCCCTTACTTCGAATTTCTTGTAAATCTCAAGTGTAAGGGCGAGAGGCTCCAAGTTGTGGAGATTCCTCGCAAACGGGATATTGAAAGGCAAAACAAAACACCGTGGTATTCAAGTTGGTCTTTGGACTGCTTGAGAGGGGTTGATTGCGACCCTCGTCCGTTGGGACGCCACAACGTGGAGTAGGCAAGCGTTGGTCTTGGCCGAACCACGGGATAAACCACTGTGTCATATCTGTGTCTGATCTCTTGTGGTATTGTGTTTTGTTGAGACTCCTCTTTAGCCACTTGGCAGTTATTGTGCTAACACTTAACAAGTTTTTGTGGCTATAAGTTTAAGTTTCACAGGATCACCTATTCACCCCCCCTCTAGGTGCTCTCACTAAACAAAATTAAAATAGATTAAAACGAGAGTTGAACGCAGCGCGACTACGTCGCACGCGCGAGAGCACGCTACACGTGCCGAGGGCACGCGAACCGTGCAGGCGTGCGGGGCGCGAGTCGCCGGGGCACGGGCGTGGGCAAGGGCGCGCGAGGGCGCAGCCGGGGGCACGGACGGGGCACGCGGCCAAGGCGCGAAGCCGAGGTGCGGCCAAGGCACGCGAGGCACGGCCGAGGCGCGCGGGGCCGGGGCGCGACCGCCGGGGCGCGGGCCAGGGCGCAGCCAAGGGCGTGGCCGAGGGCGCGCGGCCAGGGCGCGGCGTGGGGAGGGCTCGCCGGGGGCACGAGGGCGGGGCCGAGCGTGGGACGCGGCGCGGCCGAGGGCGGCGCGGGACGAGGACAGGGGAGGGGCGCGTCTAGGGGAAGAAGAAGGGAGAGGGAGGAGGGAGAGAGAGAAAGGGAAGGGGAGGGGCGCGTCCAGGGGAAGAAGAAGGGAGAGAGAGAAAGGGAAGGGGAGGGGAAAACTCACCTCCGGGGATCCAAACTCCGGCGATCTCGTCTCCAAACCCTAGGGCACCACGGGGAGGGAGAGAGAGGTGGGAGAGGGAGGTTATTGCGCGGGAGAAAATCAAATGAGACAAATGGATCAGGGGGAGGGAGGGGCGCACGCATGGGGAGGGCAGGGGCGCCAGGGGCGCGCGGGCTGGACTGGGCCGGGCTGGGCCGAGCTAGGTCACTCCGCGGGTCAAAACCCACGACACACGCAAACACCAATCGAAATTTCGATCGCGAACCGAAATCTAAACCGGGACGAGACGAACACGCGATTAAACACGATATCAGACAAAGAAATATGCTTCGGCATGATGCAACACTCATGTCAACTTAGGTTTTGTTTATCCACAACATGGACACCAGTCACTATACTGCTTTGAAATTGGGAAGAAGGAGCGAAACGGGAAAGGAAAGAGAGTAACGCCTGAATTTGGTGAGTAAAAAGAAGAAAAAATTCTACCCCCAAATTCAGGACGTTACATTGGCCTTGCGGAGACTTTGGTCTTTTGTTGACAAAGAAGAAGAAGCACTCGCCGGTCTTGGTGATCGGTGGAGAGAGGGAAGGGTTGAAAAAACCCCATCCTTAGTGGACTCCTCAACGGGGACTAGGCCTTCGAGGGCCGAACCTCGGTAAAACAAATCACATGTGTCTCTTGTGTTTATTGCTTGTGATTTGTTTGTTTTCCCTCTCTCTAAGTTCTCTTGCACCATTCTTTTCTAACATTATTTTGTGTTGCTTCAAGTTAAATTCTCATTTAAATAAGCAACGCCTTGCAAGGAAGAACTTATGTTATCTCTCCTTCTTTATCTAAGTCCTCTCGCTCTATACTCCATAGACTCACTAATTCCACATTCTTTGAAAGCAACACTCTTTGCAAGCAAAGGACTTAGTTTTACCCTCCAATAATTGAGCATCTTGTTAGAACCACTAATCAAGGGATCTAGTTTGGATTTAGAATTATAATTTTCAGGTTTCGCCTATTCACCCCCCTCTAGGCAACTTTCAATTGGTATCAGAGCTAGGCACTTCATATTGAGTCTAACAACTCAAAGTGATGGCTCGAAGAAGATCCCAAAAGAAGAAGAAGACACCTCCGAAGGAAAACAATGAGGTAACTCTTGAGATATTACTTTCCGATTGTTCTAATTATGCTTCATGGTCTACTAGTGTGATAAATACTTTTAGAACCGTAGATTCACAATTAGAACAAATTATGGACAAGAGTATTATACCTTCTAGTTATGATAGGAAAAAATGCTTCCGAGGAGGATCAAAGATGTATACGCTTAAACTATCTAGCTTATGACATCTTAAGTAAATCTCTTAGCAAAGAAGATTATCATGCCTTCATTATGAATTATTATGAACATATTCCTGATGCGCATGATATTTGGACTAGGATCAAAAGTAAATTTAATGAGTCCAAACATATTAATTCATATGATGCTTCTACTTCCTTTAGTTCTTGTGAAACTAACCCTTTGAAGGAAGAAGAAGAAAATGAACGTTGGAGACCAAACGATGAATCCACCTCTCCAAAAGGTATGTCTTACAATTTCGATTCCCACATATGTTGTGTGGCTAATGAAAATGATAGTGGAAGCACAAATGAGGATGAGGAGGATGAAAGAAACTTCATGCAACTCTACGCTCATCTAAGCCTAGAAGATAAGGCGGTCATGCTTAAACTTCTAAAAAGAGCGAGAGAGCAAAGCAAAGCTCGTCAAATGCTAGAAGATATTCTCTCCATAAAAATGCTAAGCTTTGATGAGTTAACTAAAGAACATGAGGAGCTAAAGTGCTCTCATGTTGATTTGGTCCAAAGGTATGAATCTATTACAATTGAGCAAGATAACTCTTTATTTTGTATCGCTCAATTAGTAAATAAGAATGTCTTGCTTAAGGACCAAATAGAAAGGCTAAAAATTGAAAATCTAGCTTTTCAAGAAAAACATGATATGCTTCTATGTTCTCATGAAAATCTTTTGGATGATCATATCATGTTAAATATTTCTCATGAGGTTGTGATAGAAAACTTAAAATCCCAACAACCTCACTCATGCACATATAATCAAATTGAAACTATATTACCATGTGCTAATGCTTGTTGCTCGTCAACAAGCAAATCCTCCTTTGAGCTAAAATTTCTAGGAACAAAGGATGATACATATCAAGAGCTCAAAGAAGAAAATGAGAGGCCAATGGGAAGTGCACTGCTCAACCTTTTCAAGATAACTGTGATCACATGGTGAAGAAGCTTGAGACAGGAACAACCATGGCATGCACAAAATCCCTCGAAGAAAATGTCAAGGACTTGAGGACTACCAAAAGGAAGAAACAAAAGAAGAAAATCAATACCTCTGCCAAAAGCCTCAACCGTGCCTCCATACAAGGTAATATCCAAGGTAATGATCAAGCCACACTTCACACTAAGAAAGGTAAGAAGTGTAGTGAATGCTTTAAAAAGGGGCACTTGATTAGGTCATGTCCCTATATTAAGAATGGCTTGATCATTAACAAGGATGATAAACTTTGTTTTAAATGTTCTAAGAAGGGACACTTAGTGAAGTCTTGTCCCCATGTAAAACAAAAAGGCATAGTTTTGGAAAAGAAAATATTTACTAACCATGTAGCAAGCAAGAAACAAGGAAAGAATAAATCTTCAAGACTTGAAGATCGACTATGCTACATATGCCGGAAAAGGGACATCAATGCAATGATTGTCCCATTGGTAACTATCCTACTTCTAGCTTGTCAATTAATTCACATGTAACTAGGCAACCCAAAAATGCAACTTGTGCTAGAAAGGTAATGAGTTTACCAAGTGCTAACACAAAGGACATTTGGGTTCCTAGATCTTTGTTGACTAACCTTGATGGACCCATCAAGCGATGGGTACCAAAATATGCTTGACAAGTTTTGCAGGAGAAAGAGATGATATGAAGCTTTGGGGTGCTTGAGAGAGTCAATTCAATTCTTATTAACTCAAGCTATCAATCTTCAAATGATCTATATATCCAAGATTGACCCAAAGTTATTTTGAATTATTATGTCTAAAAACTCATATCATCTTGGGGAAGATATTGATGTTGTAGGAAATAAAGAATTATCCTGTGCAGAAAAATCAAGGCCTACAACATGGAGGAAAGCCAAAGGATGGTAACACTTATACTTTTAAGTGCAAGTATCTTAAATTACCATTTCTCATGTGTCTTGTGTAGTCACATAGAAAAAGAAGCACTTCAAATGTCTTTAAAATTATGTCACCATTCTTTGAAGAAATTCCTCTCATTTGGTAGATTGCATATTCATCACTATGGCAATCTACATGCTTTAAATTATTGCAAGTACCTCATGGCATGTTTTACACTAATTATCCTATTATTGCCATGTTCTAGATATAGAGAGATATTCCAAGTTCTTAAAGGAATAAGGTGTCATGAAAGGAATTCAAATCCTTAGGACACTTATAAAAGGAATCTCTCTTTATAACTAGAATAATGAGACTAATGTTTTTGTCTAAATAACCTAAATAGTCTCACATATAGAGAATAAGTTTCTCTATGGAAATGCATAATCTAACATGTCAAGGAAAATCAATCCAATGATTTACGTTGTATTTCTTCTTGCTTAAATTGGATATGATTCTTATACATTCATCGCTCTCTATGTTATGAATTAGATTTATTCCCATAATCTTAAAGAATTAACTATGCTTGTTTTATAAGTTAAAACTGAGCATACATCATGGAATAATCTAGTTCACATTATAAAGTTTCCATGCTTTAGTAATCCACTTCATTCCTTGTCAAAAATGATTACAAAAATGGAAAACTAGTGCTTGTGTTACTAATGAAATATCTCTTGAGCTTACTTATGAAAATTTACAAGAGAGTAAGTGCAAGCCACAGGCCTCAAGGGTTACTCTTCACCTAAAGGAAGAAAGGTAAAAGCAAAGGTATGGGAACTCATCTTCTTAAATCAAATATAGTTCCCATCAATGGTTATTTACTTTAAATATCATATTCTACCTATGTGAAGAATAGATTCTTTATTGGACTTAAATCATCTAGATGTGCATTCAATCTCGTTCTCATAAATGCACTAGTCCATTAGAATCTATTTCATGCCTTTGCTATATCTATTCTCATATTGATATGCTTCCAAGTAATGTTAATAAATTCAATATGAAGAAGTAAATTTCCTATGATTGATCAAAATGTTTAAAAGGTGCATATTCCTCTTTTCTAATGATGTGCAATAATGTTAAGGATTTTACTTCATGTCTGTGTGACTTGTGGATGATGAATTGTTTATATTTCTTATCTAAAGAAATCATCCTTCATCATATACTCCCTTGTGCTATTAACATCTTTCTTGAGTATTTTCAATAAGTTTAGAAGGAAAAAGAGACAACTACAAAGGGAGGACACTCAAATGAAAGAGGAAGACATCAAGAACAACAACACCTACTTGGACAATAAGATCTTCAAAACAATCAATGGTGTGGTTGTAAGCATTCTAAATCTTTGTCATTGTGAGAATACCAGGCAAAAGTTGTTTATTGCAAATTTTATAAGCCTTGATCAAGATGTGTAATGTTTCTCCCTATTTGTCTTTAAAAATGACTACATCTATCCAACTCATTCAAATACTTGATGCATATATTTAGGGGGAGCCTATTTCTATATCTTGATTATGTTGAGACTATCGCTTTATCTTAGTAATCTCATATAGTCTCATGCATGAGAATAAGTTTCTCATGAAGTATGCTACTACAAATCAATCCAACCTAGTAGAGTAATTCAGGATTGGAACCTTCATTGTTAGAGTAGCATAATTACTGGGTTCTCCTTTTTAAAGCTTATTTGATAATCTGATGCATATGTTGTTCTTTTGATCGCATCTGTTATTCATTTGATCATTGAACAACTTCAATTAACATTTATGTTGCTTAGTGCCTCATATTCTATCAATTAATATCTCTCTTGATATGCACTAAGTTAAAAGGAGAACTCAGGATACATTTATACAATTTGTGATCCACTTGATATGTAATAACAATGACTTAGAAAAGGATCACTAGTTGTAGAACTCTCTCTTGTGCAAAATTTTTCCATACACTGTCTTGAATATAGGTCTTAAGTAACTAAGACTAAGGACAAAGCACAACGAAGAGAGCGTCTCTATGTGAAGGTACAAAAGGGTAAAACTACTTCCTCTCATTTACAGATGTACCTAAATCTTCCTCTTCTGTACATTCCTTGCATATCTTGTATAAAAGGAAGAGAAAGCATATCTATGCATTATCCCTGCTTTATCCCTAGTTTAACCTCTCAAAAATTTCATTCCTGCATTAATGCATCTTTGTTAAAACTAGGCGAAGTGATTTTATTGTCAAAGAGCTTAAAGCTTAACCTTGTAACGAGGATAAGCTGCCTTTGTTCCAAAGGTGGAGGTTCCTTAAGCCTCTTTGAAATCCTTAAGGGTAAATGCTTAAGATGTTTATAACATGCTTTCATAAGTGCATAGTCTGTCGTGAGCATCACTTATATTATGACACATGCTTTCATAAGTGCATAGTCTATGTTATATAGAACTATGATTAAGCTTAATAGACATATCTTTCAATCATGTCTCCTTCATTTTGGTACAAATGCATATCTCTTATTACTCTTGTACCAAGACTACGACTAATGTGTTTTCAAGTGTATTTCGATGCTAAGTCGTAGATTAAAAGGGAAATGGAGTACTCGATGAAGACAAGGCTTCCACTCCACTCTAACGGTATCATTTATCCTTCGTCATCACTCCACAACACTCTCAAATTGGTATAATCTTTTCACTCATATTTACTTGTACCAATGGGGGAGAAAGTAGAGGGCTCTCAAATGTCTCCGTTTTTTGGCGATTAATGCCAAAGGGGAGAAAGTATTAGCCCAAAGCAAAAGGACCGCACCACCACCAAATTTTAAAATGAAATTTTCAAATTGGTATCTTTATTTTTTAGTATTTTCAAAAATTGGTAAAACCCTCTTGAACACTAAGAGGAGAATTTCATTCAGGGGAGTTTTGTTAAGTCAAAGGAAAAGCATTTGAAACAGGGGGAGAAATTTCAAATCTTGAAAATGCTTCTTGCAATCTTACTCATATACCTTTGACTATTTGCAAAAAGAATTATGAAAAGAGTTTTTCCAAAGAATTTGCAAAAACAAAACAAGTGGTGCAAGAGTGGTCCAAAACTACAATCATATCAATATCACTCATACGCACTTAAAACCACTTTCATTTCAGTAGCTTATAAACACTTGACCAATTGCAAACTAGTTACAATTTTATACTTCATATTTGCTTTGGTTTGTGTTGGCATCAATCACCAAAGAGGGGGAGATTGAAAGGGAAATGGCCTTAAACCATTTCTTATATTTTGGTGCTTGATGACCATCACAACCATTCGGACTAACTACTTTGCCTAGTCTTTGATTCATAGGTTCATAGGATTCAATAGTTCAGTTTCTTAGTCAGAATCAGCTCAGACTCAACCAAATAGTGGTAAAACATGGAATAGAAGAACTACCAATAATTCTACTCTTTGGATAAATTCAAAATACCCCGAGGAACGTATTCAACAGTTCTAGAAAGGTTGGGAAGCTCAAAATCAACATATCGCTATTTTGGAGCTGGTTTGAGCAAAAGAAGAAATATGAGTGAAAGAATCAAAATGTTCATGATCCATGACTTAGACTAGATGGAAAACCACTTGAGATATTTTTCTAAGTCATAGGATCTCTCTCAAGTTTAGCCAAAGCAACTTGGAGAAGATTGTTCAAAGATCAACAAGAAGTCAGAAACTCAAGTTCTGAAATCGCCAAGTGCGGACCGTCCGGCCCCTACTAGCGGACCGTCCGCGACACCGCTTTGACTTCGACCAGGAACTATAAATCATGGATAGTCCGACTAAACTGTGGACCGTCTAGCTACAAAGCGTGGACCGTCTGGCTATAATTCACGGACAGTCCGCATGTGAAGACCTGGTTCATCCCGAAGGTGACAAGTTGAGCAAAAGGATTTTTAGAGCCGGTGCGGACCGTCTGGGACCAAGACCGGACCGTTCACGTGATGTCACCGAGGCAGATAGCCGTTGATCTAGCCGTTGATCTGCCAGACGTATCCGTTGAAGATGTCAGAATCGACCGTTGGAGGGTCGCGGACCGTCCGGGCCCTAGCCGCGGACCGTCCGCCAGTGCAATTTCTGGCAGATGCGCCCCAACGGCTATATGGGTGGTTGAGGGCTATAAAAGCCACCCCAACCAGCCCATTCACTATCATTCATTGATCCATTTCATACACAAGAGTTGGGTATTCACTCCTATCTACTAGAGCAACACTTCTATACACATCAAAGCCTCACAAGTGCCACAAAAGAGAGATCAAGCAAGAAAGAGCTACTCGTGTGTGTTTGGTGATAGTGCCTTGTGAGAATTATTGAGAGAAAGTGTGTGTTACCTCTTGTGATCATTTGAGCGTAGAGTTTTGACTCCCATTCATTGTAAAGCTAGCAAGAGCCCCTTATCTTTGTGGTTGGCCTTGCGGAGACTTCGGTCTTTTGTTGACAAAGAAGAAGAAGCACTCGTTGGTCTTGGTGATCGGTGGAGAGAGGGAAAGGGTTGAAAAAACCCGTCCTTAGTGGACTCCTCAACAGGGACTAGGCCTTCGAGGGCCAAACCTCGGTAAAACAAATCACTTGTGTCTCTTGTGTTTATTGCTTGTGATTTGTTTGTTTTCCCTCTCTCTAAGTTCTCTTGCACCATTCTTTGCTAACATTATTTTGTGTTGCTTCAAGTTAAATTCTCATTTAAATAAGCAATGCCTTGCAAGGAAGAACTTGTGTTATCTCTCCTTCTTTATCTAAGTCCTCTCGCTCTATACTCCATAGACTCACTAATTCCGCATTCTTTGAAAGCAACACTCTTTGCAAGCAAAGGACTTAGTTTTACCCTCCGATAATTGTGCATCTTGTTCTAACCACTAATCAAGGGATCTAGTTTGGATTTAGAATTATAATTTTTAGGTTTCGCCTATTCACCCCTCTCTAGGCGATTTTCAGAAAGCATTAAGTGTCCCTCGACCAATGATTGCATTATATGGGTACTCCATGTCAACAATGTCAAAGACAACATGTTCAGTCCTTGTGTTATGGATAAAGCCGAAGGTCACTGGCATTGTGATTTTGCCGAGCGCTACAATCTGCCTTCCTTCGAAGCCACAAAGAGGGTGTGTAGCATCATGAATCTTGTCATCTGGCTCTTGCATCTGTCTGGAGGCCTTAGCAAATATGATATCCGCTGCACTGCCTGCATCAACCAGAACATTATGGACCAGAAATCCCTTGATGACACAAGATATGACCATAGCATCATTGTGAGGGTAATCTTTGAGCTGAAGATCCTCCTGAGAGAATGTGATTAAGATGTGAGACCATTTTGACTTAATGAAGGGTCCCTGCACCCCAACATGATGTACCCTTCTTTGTGCTTCCTTCTTCTGCTTCTTGTTAGCCAGCTCTAAACTTGAGCCACCTATTATCGGGAGCACCAGCTTCGTAGCCGAAGGTGCTTCGACGTGGTTGCTAAATGAAGCCATCAGCTCAGCTCAAAAGTGGAAGTGAGTTCACCGGAGGTGGGCACCAATGTTGGGGACTTGTTCTCAAATACTTCGGCTTAAGAACAAGGCAACACAAAAATAGGTTAATGGTTAATGCCCTTCATCCTTCGAAGCATTATTTCCCTAAGGATATAACGATCTTCGCACGAAGGTTATGAAGAACGTACCTTCATCATCACAACATATATCAATGAAAGACGAAGCATATGAAACGTAAGAAATAACATGGATAATCATATGACACCATTAATATATCTTTTATGGTATAATCATGAATAAATAAGAACAATATTGAATTACATTTGTACCTTCGGTTGACAGAAGACAAAAGTACAGGCGTGATGCACGAGCGAGTACAAGTCAACGTGAACAGTACAGGGGTATTGTTCATCTATTTATAGGCGCAGGGCGCAGCCTGTGTGAAATTACATTTATGTCCTTTACAACTGGTTGCAATCATGACACAAATTATCATGGGCTGATCGGTCCTTTCATCTTTAAGTCAGTGCAACCCTTCATCTCAAGGCGTGTCGCTATGCCGAAGCTTCCTAGATGGTAGCTTCGGTGTTGCTTCTGTGTTGATCTGCCGAAGGTGTTTCTTCTTACAGGACCTTCGACGACGAAGTAGACCCCCAACAACGGCCCCACCAGCGTTCGTGCATCCTGCAGATAGGGCACGGGTGTGAGAGTACGACCGTGGGTGAATCTTGTGCGTGGCGACGTTAGGACCTCGGTGGGCGCCCGGTGGTCATCACCGGAAACCGTGGGTGCTTGCGCGTGGCTCGCCCGAGCTTGGTATTGTCTTGCACGCCCGGAATTGCTCATCAGAGAAATGAGTGTTCTCCTTTAGAAAGAATTTTCTCCCCCTTTAGAGACGAAGAAAAACTCCCCCTGACAGAGATCTTCTACTTAGGAAAAAGCACGTGAGAAATAGAGGTGCAAGACATAATTTGAATAGCCTAACTTCACTTATGCATAGGTAACAAAATATGAGTTAATAGTATATGCATTTATAGCAACATGGGAAGTATAAGATATGAAATATAGTCTAATCAAATATTGGAGGATACATGTAAATGATACTTAATGTAGTCTCAAAGATACCAATCGAAAGTCAATGGCGGACCAATTGAAAACCAATGGCAGGCTTGTGAGACATGAAAGTTCTTGGAGATTTTGCAGTGGAAGTTTGTTGTCATTCTCCGGGGACTTCATTTTCCTTACAATGAGACTATAAAAATAGACTTGAAAAGGTGTTAGTCTCAAAGTCTTAGATTATAGAGTAACCTACCCCTAGATTTGTGCATACAAGTTTTGAATACTTGTAGGAGACATGCACTTTGATTTGATATCAAGAGGGGCAAATTATCTATAATCCGAACTTTGGCACATATAAGTTAAATGATACAACTTGTAGAATATGAGTGTTTTACCTGTAGCATTTAAAATTATTAATTGATGTATCATTTACTATGGAGTGATAAAAAAGCTATGTGCCGTGCTTAAATACACATTTTAAACCATGTAGGTTTGCTTAAGTGTATGAATTGAAAACAAGCAGTCCTACCATGTGATTTACCTTGTATGCATGCGTTTAAGCAAAAGTAAGTACAAATTGTAATACTAGGCATGAGAGGTAAAACTAGATACAAGAAAAAATAGATACGCATATCTAAAAATAAGGAATGCAATAAATCTAGTTACCTAAGTCATGGGTGGGGAAATTTGGATAAAAAATGTTTACTAACTCACTTGGCAATAAACTTGATCCAATATGATGTATCCCATGATATACATCCCAACTTTGCCAAGTCTCCCAATTTCTCGAGGTCCTTCGGACTACTCATTTCCCTTTCGGGATCCAAACCTTCTTGGTGCTTTTCATGGTTGAAATTATTTCTTTTGACACCCAGATGCGTTTGGCCCCCTTTCCTTTGTTGGCTTGCTTGTTAGCCTTGATTGCTATCACCTTCCCATTCTTTTTCTTCTTGATCAAATATGGTGTAAGCCTTTTTGTCCACCTTTTTGATGTAGGTGTTGGAGATTTTGCTTGATGGCTTTTGCTTGAGCTTTTGCCTTTGCTTATCCCCGGTCGTCGCCTTGCATTGGAAAGACTTGTGGCCTTCCTTGTGGCATAGTCTATAAATCACATTTTCACCCTCCATAGGCTTGTTCACTCCCGCAGTGGTGTTATCCTGTAGAGGTTGGATTTGTTTGGCTTTGCCTTTCTTGTTATACAAGGCTTTTCCAAGACGAGCCACTTCTTGCTTTAATTGCTCATTTTCCTTTGCAATCTCATCACAACAGGTTTCTATAATAACATTCTTAACAAGAACTTGATTGCAGGGGTTAGAATCATCAATTAAATCAAAGCAGGAAGTAGAAACATCTTTCTTAATAATTTCAGGTATTTTAATCAAAGATACTTCTGGGGTGCTACCAATGTTTTCTAGCTTAGTAGTTAGCTCATTGTTGTGTATGCTAAGAATTTCCATTTTCCCTAGCAAATTTTCAATAGCTTCTTGAGAGCTAGCTAACTTAGCCTTAAGTTTTTCATTCTTTTTAATAAGGCCATCATCGGTAGCAGTGGATGGAGCACTAGACTCTAATAGCTCAATTTTAGTTGACAGCTCACTATTTAAATTTGCAAAAGTTTCAAATTTTTCCAGCAAACCTTTATAATAATTTTGGGAGCTAATCAACTTATTTTTCAAAGTTTTAAGTTGAGCTTTTTGTTTAGTGCAAACATCCTGAAAAATTTTAACGGCTTCCACAAGCTCATCTACGGAGGGCTTTCCTTCACCTTCATCATCACTACTACTTTCATCACTAGAGGATGGAATGCTTTTGTTACCTCTTGCCATAAGGCATTTGTGTGATGACCGTGATGAGCGTGATGAGGATCGGTGGCTGTGCGTCCTTGGAGGTTCATCATCACTTGAAGAATCATCACAAGTTCTGACACTTGTTAGCGCCTTGCCTTTGCTCCTCTCCTTTTTGGGTTCGGCCATAGTTGGACAGTTGTCCCTGAAGTGGCCCTTCTCCCCACATGCGAAGCATCCTCTCTTTCTTTGCTTTTTCCTGTCAATGTTAAAGAGAAGATCCTCTACCTGCAGGGGCACACCCATTAGATTAATCTTGTGGATCATCCTCATTACCTTTCCGGCACGTCGAATTGTTTCTTTGTCCTCGGAGGATGATGTTGATGGTTGATTATCTTCACCATCATCACTTTCTTCTTCTTCCTCTTCTTCACTTGAGGAACTTGGTGTGGGAGCCTTCTTTTTACCCTTCCTTTCATCACATGCAAAAGCATATGGCCTTGAGGAAATTGGCTCCTCTCCCCTACACATTTTTGCGACATCTCGAAGGCCGCAATTTTTCCAATCACGATTGTCGGGGTCATTGTACCCAAGTCCTCCATGTTGTGAAGAATAGTGATGATGCTCCCATATCTTTGTTGTGGTAGTAGGGAGATAATCTTCCTCACAATGTCTGCATCACCTAGCTTATTAATGCCAATAGAATTGAGCTCATTGATAATTAGATTCAAACGAGAATATATATCTCTAACAAACTCATTTTCTTTCATAGCAAAAGAATTATACTCATTTAAGACTAGGCAATGTTTTTGCTCACAGACATTGGATGTGCCGTCATGGAGCTCATGCAATTTTAGCCAAATCTCATTAGCAGTTTTCAAAGTAAAAACTTGATTGAAAATATCCATGCTAAGAGATTCATACAAGCAATTTTTGGCTCTAGCATTTAAATGAATTTCTTTTTCCTCACTCGTGGTGGGTTTCACGAGATTTTTGGGAGGTTTCATCCCGTCACGAGTGACTCTCCAAACACCTAGATCAACAACCTCTAGGTAACAAGCTATTCTAGCACTATAATATGGGAAGTTAGTGCGTCGAAGTGTGGTGGCCTATGTGTATCCATCCCTTCCTCTAAAAAGCGTCGACTCTTTTAGCGGTGAAGCTAAAGCGTTTCAAATGAGCCAAACCAGGCTCCGATACCACTTGTAGGAAACGAGTGACGCCTAAGAGGGGGCGGTGAATTAGGACTTCTAAAACTTTCTCTAAACTAGGCCACAAATAAATCCTTAGAGCAAAACCTATGCAAATAATCAAACTAGAATGTGCAAACTAGGTTTTGTCTAAGTGTTGCTATCTCTACCGCAATGTCTAAGTTTCAATCTACACTATATAAGCATGAATACAAGATTGAAACTTAAATGCTTAATATAAATGAGGAAACTTAAAGAGCAAAGTAGAGAAGCAAACTCTCGTGGATGACGTCGGTATTTTTACCGAGGTATCCGGAACCGCGCAAGGTCTCGATTAATCCTTGTTGGTGCCCCTACGCAAAGGGAAGCCCATGCGAGGGCCAAGCACCTCGTTCGAGTAACTCCATAGAGAGTTGCGGGCCTTCTCCACGCGCAAGTGGTGCAACGCTTCCGGCTCCTCTCGGACGCTCCCCACCGTCTCCACTATCGAGCTTCCGGCCGAAATGCCGCGGGCCTCGTTCCCTCCGGTACACAGTGGCGGCCGTGACACAAACACGGTTGTCACGGTCTCGCAAGACTCTCGCCCCACTCGGTACAATTACAATGGCCCGCATAAGAGCCGAGGGGTTGTGTGGTTTGTCTAAACTCACTCAACTAACTAGGATTCACCTAGAGCAAGCGCTAATGCGGTCTAACTTACCTAAGCACTTCGCAAAGCACCTACGCTAATCACCGAGTGATTCTATTAAACACTTGGGTATTTGAGAACTTGGAAATGTCTACAATATGCCTTGGTATGTTGCTTGGGCACCCACACCTCTAAATGGACGGTTGGATGAAGTATATATAGGCCCCAACTCAAATATAGTCGTTGGAAAGCAGTTCTGCAGCTTTCTGCGGCGCACCGGACAGGTGCAACAGACTGTCCGGTGGTGCACCGGACATGCTACGTGTACTAGCTGTTAAAAGTAGCCGTTGGAGCTTCCGAAGATGGCGCACCGGGCGGTCCGGTGTTCACCGGACAGCCCATGTCCGCTTGTCGTATTTTGGCCATAACTTTTAGGTCCGAACTCCGATTTCGATGATCTTGTACTTTTTGGAAAGCTTATGAAATTCTCTACATCCCAGAGTTGAAGCCATATCAGTTTGAGTAAATTTGGCACACCGAACAGGCCAGTGTGCACCGGACATCCCATATGCTACTGCAGTTTTTCAGCAATTCCGACTTCGTATTGTGAGCATAACTTTTAGCTCCGAACTCTGATTTTGATGATCTTGGACTTTTTGGAAAGCTTATAAAATTATATACATCTCAGAGTTGAAGCCATGTCATTTTGAATAGATTTGATTTTGTAAAACACTTCCAATTCAGTCAGCCCTTCCTCTCAACTTTGTCAACACTTTTGTTTTGTAGCTTTGTATCTCACTTCTACTTCTTGATGTGTTGGACTCTTAGCATGTATAAAGTGTCTTCAATATGACTTTGTAATGTCTTATATGGGTATGATAATGTCTTCTTTGAGGTGTTGCATCCTCAGAGCCTCAGTCCAATCCACTTCGCATCATGTGAACTACAACACACAAACACTTGGAAAATACATTAGTTCACAAGTTATGTTAATCATCAAACACCAAAATCTATTAAGCCAAATGGCCCAGGGTCCATTTTCCTTACAGGGCGGTTGTGGTTTGCCCGTACTCCTTCGCTGTGGGTATTTTACAGGAGAGCCCCTGAAATATTCACAAATCAACCCGCAGTCCACCTAATTTAAACCTGAGTTTTGGTGTCTTTCGCGTAGAACCCCCTGGGTTTCTGTTAAATATTGGCCGCTGTAACACCCCACTGATCCCACACAATGGATGTTACCAAAAACCCTTCCTACAAAACTTATGCAACACATAGAGAAAGAAAGTATTGCAAAATCCGGCAGCACCTCCCGTGAAAGTAGCATAACAAGAGAAGCATAGAGTTGATACAGGATATAAAAGAACGATAATTGACATAGTATAATCGAACTGCAATGGTAGAAAAGAGCATTCATGACCAGACAAAAGATAGACAACACAACCCACCAAACTAAACAGTTCAACTACCATGAAGGATTAGAATGTAATAATCCCCTAGACTTGACCCTCCCTATTGAACATCATTATTAAGCAGTGGTTCCTTTATTTAAAGGTGTGGTGGCCGTGCTGCTACATCCCTTCTTTCCCAAAGCAAAGATCAGGTGCCTGCATCAGACAATGCAAGAGTGAGATGACACATCTCAGCAAGTAAAAGAGCAAACAACAGTTGGACAATGTAAACCAACCGTGCATAAGCAACCACGTGGTTCACAACTTCTTTCTTAAATATTAATTTGCAGCAAGTAAGCAAGTAATCAATTACTTAATACCAAGATGAATCACAAAGTAAAAATCCACATCATCCTCATCACCATAATAGGTTCCACACTTCCCCATGAATGCACATGGCTACAGATGCAGTATGACTTCTGCCTTCATACCTCTAAGGATATGAAGCTGCATCATACCCCTTCTCGGGCAACATATGATGCTCATTGTACCGGTACGATCGGACCATAAGATCGCGACAAAACTTCAATGCAATGGATGATGAATGCATCATGCAAGTCAACAACATGAGTTCTTCCCAAACAAAATGTGCTAGACATATACTTCCACCCATTCCACATAATAAACCACATGGTAACATGATCAAACCACAAACTCCACATTGTAATCAATAAAATATGAATATCCTCAAACGATGGTACTCAATTAGAAGTATGAATGTGAACATAAATAGCACAAACATAATCAAGTATAAGACTCTTCATTCGACAGACGGAATAACCATCACTGTTTTACTTGCCTTCACCAAAAGTTTGGGCAAATCACTAAGTACGATCCAGAAGTCCACCACCTGTTTTGGACACACAACTTAGTGCATTAATTTCACATAATAAGCCTCATAAACGACGCCGCACCTACGCACAATCTCAAACCCCGCCACGGTAACATATCTCCCCGCACCCACCAAACTGCAGCGACGCTGCTTAATAATTTCATAACTTTAAAATTAGGACAGCAGTGGTGACAACCAAAAACTCCAGAGGCATCTACATCAAATTCCTCACAAGTTCTGTATACAATTTATAATTAAATTCCAACATCTAATTAGCCCAAAACAGTCCACAAGATAAACCCTGCAATCTGTTTTTTCTCTTTTGGACAGCGACATACCCGGATTCAAACAGCGATATCTTTTAAAATATAATTCTAAATCAAGCGCATAGGTACTCATTGGAAAGATAAGACAAAGCCCTACATGATTATCATACTGGTTATCACTAATTACCCAAGAAAAATTCCTAGAAACTGCTAATACTACTACTGTTCACCCACCTGAAAAATCTGTTTTTTTGGACAGCAACATATCCGGATTCAAACAACGATATCTCCTAAATTATAACTCCGAATCGAGCGCATAAGTACTCGTTAGAAAGGTATGACAAAGATCTACATGATTATCTCACTGATTTTCACTAATTAACCCACGAAAATTCCCAGAAATCCCTAAAACTACTGCTGTCCACCCACTCACAAAATTCCTGGACAGCACCTCTACCGATTCACATAGATAAACGCATAATCCAATTGATTGCAGCACAAAAACAACAAAAGTTAAACATGAGTTCACCTTGGGTTCTTCCCTTCCTCCTTTTTTCTTCCTCCCTCCAAACTCCAATCAAGATCGCAGCCACACGACGGAGAACACGCGGGAGGGCTGCACCTTAGAGGGGGGAAGAGAAATGGGGGGGCAGCTAGGGTTTTGGGGTGAGGGCTGCAAAGGTTTGAGGAGGAAGAAGATGGGAGAGGGGGGGAGGAGGTGTGGCGTCCAAGAGGAAGGGGAGGGGAAGGGGGCGGCTGCAAAAATACCAAGGTGAAAGGGAGGGGGGCTAGGGTTAGGGGAGACTAATGGGCTGGATCAAGGTTTAAGGCCCAATACGCCCATGTGACAGCTCCCGACCTCGTCGCAAACAACTAACCAAAGAAATTCTACTGTCTTACAGGTGAATATTTTCCACAAATTCCAAATTCCCAAAGCGCATCACCCGAATGAGGAAAAAGAACAAAAAGAATAACCTCCACTTCTCCTCTTGCAAACCGGGTATCACACTCTACCCCCCTTAAAAAGAATTCGACCTCGAATTCTGATGCTTCTATCGGAACGACAAAAGGAAAAAATTAATCAATCAACAACACTTACCCACAACAAAAAGTTCTGGATATTTCTGCCGCATCAGCTCCTCAAGTTCCCATGTAGCCTCGCGCTCAGACTGATTAGTCCATAAGACCTTGACATACTTAATTGCTCTCTTCCTCAAAACACGCTCCAAGGATTCCAAGATACGCACCGGACGACACTCCATGGTCAGATCCTGCTGCACCGCAATTGGTGCCATCTCAATCTGATGGTCCGGATCCTGCAAGAACTTCCTCAGCATAGAGACATGAAAAACTAGGTGTACCCCTGCCATGGAATCCGGCAATTGCAAGCGATAAGCCAAGCTGCCCACCCGGGCCAAGATAGGGAACGGTCCAATATATCTCGGGCTAAGCTTTCCGGAGACACCGAATCGAACAACTCCTTTAGTGGGTGAAACCCTAAGAAGGACTTGGTCACCCACTGCAAATTCCAGATCCCGCCTCCTTACATCAGCATAACTCTTCTGACGACTCTGAGCGGCCAAAATATTCTGACGAATTTCCCGAACCTTCTCAGAAGTCTGCTGAACCCAATCAGGACCAACCAGGGATCTCTCTCCCAATGTCTCCCAGCACAGAGGGGAGATACACCGCCTGCCATATAATGCCTCAAATGGTGCCATCTTGATGCTAGCCTGGTAGCTGTTGTTATAAGCAAACTCTGCCAATGCAAGATGATCTTCCCAGCTACCCTTCCAAGACAGAACACAAGCACGCAACATATCTTCCAAGGTTTGGATTGTTCGCTCCGACTGACCATCAGTCTGAGGATGAAAAGCGACACTAAGAGAAAGCTTGGTGCCCAATGCGCTGTGAAGACTCTCCTAGAATTTGGATACAAATTTGGAGTCTCGATCAGAAACAATGGACTTAGGTACCCCATGAAGCCTGATTACTTCCTTCATATACAAGGGGACCTATTCTGAAGCTGAATTGGTGGTCATCATGGGAATAAAGTGCGCAGACTTAGTCAAGCGATCCACTACCACCCAAATAGCATCCTTGCCCCCGAGGAGATCGAGGTAAGCCCACCATAAAATCCATGGTGATATGCTCCCACTTCCACTCCGGAATCTCCAATGGCTTCAGCAAACCTGCAGGCCTCTTATGCTTGGCCTTCACACGCTGACATACTTCACAGGCGGCCACGTACTTAGAAACGTCAACCTTCATCCGCTTCCACCAGAAGTTTTGCTTCAGATCTCGATACATCTTGGTTTCGCCAGGGTGAACGGTGTAAGGCGTTTTATGAGCTTCTCTCAATATATCCATCTTCACCTCTGATTTCTGAGGCACACAAAGGCGACCCCTGAAACGAACCAAATCATTCTCATCGATGGAGAACTCGCGGGGTTTACCATCGCCAACCCTCTTTCGAGCTTCCTATAATAAACGATCCTGCTGCTGAGCCGCACGCTCTCTCTCCATGAGGGAAGATTGAATAAGCATACGAGTCTCTTCACTAGCGGTGCCGACATAGCACAAAGCGATCCCCAAACGGTCTAGATCAGCAATCAACTGCAAGGCCACTTTTGGAACCCCGGACCTGCTAAGGGCATCAGCCACCACATTTGCCTTCCCCGGGTGATAATGAATAGACAAATCATAATCTTTAATCAATTCGAGCCACCGACGCTGCCTCAAATTCAGCTCCTTCTGAGTGAAAATATACTTGAGACTTTTATGATCGGTGTAAATGTCATAAGCCTCGCCATAAAGATAATGCCTCCACGACTTTAGAGAAAAACCATCGTGGCCAATTCGAGATCATGAGTTGGATAATTCCCCTCATGCTTCCTCAACTGCCTTGAGCCATAAGCAATCACTCTGCCTTCCTGCATCAATACACAACCAAGACCAATTCGCGAAGCATCCATATAAACTGTGAAACGCTTACCGCTCTCAGGCAAAGCTAGGATAGGGGCGTCCACCAACTTGCTCTTCTATGTCTGATAACTGACCTCGCAATCACTGGACCAGACAAAGAGAACACCATTCTCCAAGAGTCTAGTCAAAGGCTTAGCAATGCTGGAAAAATTTGGTACGAAGCGCCGATATATCCAGCGAGCCCCAAGAAACTTCGGATTTCAGAGACACTAGAGGGTCTCTTCCACTCCACCACAGTTGCAACATTCTTGGGATCAACCGCAATGCCCTACCGATTAATGACATGCCCCAGGAAAGCCACTTCGGATAGCCAAAAGGCACACTTCTTCAACTTGCCATAAAACTGATTCTTCCTTAGGGCACCCAAAACGAGACGGAGATGATGCTCATGCTCAGCCTCGATCTTTGAATAAATCAGAATATCATCCAGGAACACGACCACAAAGTCATCCAAGAACTCATGCAACATCCTATTCATTGCTTCCATAAAAGCAGCAGGGGCATTATTTAAGCCAAAAGACATGACTATGAACTCATAATGCCCATACCTAGTGCAAAAAGCGGTCTTCTCAATATCCTCCTCACTAATCCTCAATTGATGATAACCCAAGTTCAAATCAATTTTGGAGAACACCTGGGCACCCCTCAACTGTTCAAAGAGAACCTCAATACAGGGAAGTGGATATTTATTCTTGATTGTCACTTGATTCAAAGCGCGATAATCCACACATAGCCGCTTGCTTTTATCCTTCTTCTCAACAAACAATACTGGAGAAGCCCATGGAGACCTGCTAAGCCTAATGAAACCCTTAGCCAGTAGATCATCTAATTGCCACTTCAATTCAACCTGCTCCATTGGAGCCATCCGATATGGGGCCTTATGAATAGGCTGCGTACCCGAAATCAGCTTAATCTCAAAAGTTGCATCACGCTCCAGAGGAATGCCTGGAAGCTCTGCCAGAAACACGTCAGCAAAGTCGCACACCACATGGATGTCCTGCACTCGCAAGGCAGCCTCACCCTCCACCACCATGGAGAAAAAGATTCCCGACTTCCTTGACCGGCGATCCGGAAGCAATTGCGCCAACAAGGATAACGTGAACTTTGGGGAACTTCCCAAGAATACCACCTCCCTACCCGACGGTGCATGCAATAACACTGTCTTCTAGAAACAGGATATAACTGCACGACACTGGGATAACCAATCCATACCCAAGATAACATCGAATGCCCCCAAGGAAATCACAACCAGATTGGCCGAAAAAACCTCATCAGTAAGAATGACGAAACACCCCTAACAAACTGAACAGCTACTAATGGAGCCATTAGCAGAACTAACCAAAATTGGGTGACCCAACCTCTGCACCGAAAGACCAGCTCGCGACACAAAATCCTCTGAAACAAACGAATAGCTAGCGCTAGAGTCAAAAAGAGCATGGGCCACAAACGAATCAACTGAAATCGTACCTGTCACCACGTCTCCTTGCTCTCTGCCATCCACAGTGGGTAGCACATAAGCCCCGGGAATACCCGCAGAAGAGGAAGCTCCCGGAGTGAAATTAATAGAAGAACCCCACTGAGCCGCCGGGTGAGGCAAACGCGGAGCTCCAAACTGAGACGGCATAGGAGTAGTCGGTGCAGGAGTAGGCGCAGCCAGATACTGAAGAAAACCCTGCACTGGCACGAACTAAGAAGTCCCAGGCACATAAAACTGTTGCAGAGGAGGTGGAACTGAAAATTGCTGCTCAGCGCTTGACATCATGTTGACATTGCCCTGAGAAGAGGAGGATGTCACTGGCTCCCATCTGAGCTTCCCATTGGGATTCCTCCTACACACCACATCCTTGTGGTCTTGACTGCAGATTGAACACCTGCCGTTCCACTAGCACTTTGCACGGCGATGCGCATCAACACAACGGAAACACACTAGCCCCAGCCCGGGCTTAGGAACAGCCCAAAACCTCTGAGTACTTCCTCCCAAAGTACCCGAGTCAGAGGATTTGCCATGATAGGGATGGTGGTGTTGATGCTGAGACTTGCCCCTCTTGTGGGCGGGACCTCCAGTGTTGCCCCTCCTCGCGTCCTGGCCAAGAGGCTGATCAACACTCGAAGACTTCTGCGACTCCATGGTATACTGGTGTTGCATCTCCACACCCAGTGCCTGCTCCACTGTAGTACAGAAGTCCACCAACGGAAAGGCTCCCAGGGCATGCCTGATGGAAGGTTTTAGGCCCTGACGGAACTGGCTCGCCTTCTCCATCTCATTATAAGCCACATTAGGGACAAAGCGGACCATCTTGTTGAAGCCCACTTCATACTCTGTGACAGACTTCTTCTCCTGCTTGTAGGACTGCAAATCAATCTTCATTTTCTCCAGGAAGGTGACCAGGTAGAATCTCCTTTCAAACTGCCTGATGAAGACATCCCATGATAGGACTCCTGGCGAGGAGGAGTGCGCTGCCTGCACGCCTCTCCACCAAATTTGAGCCTCTCCCTTCAGCAGCTGTGTGCCAAAGCGAACACGATCACCATACACAATCTCAAAGACATTCATCTTATCCTCCACATAAGTTAGCCAATCCACCACATCGATCGGAGTACCACTGCCATCAAAAGCATCTAGCTTCATGCCCATCCACTGCATCAGAGAAAGACCACTGACTGGAAGAGGCACCTTAGCCTCGCCACCTGGAGCAGCACCCGCAGGGACAGCGCCCCCGGGCATTCCTCCACCACCAACACCCTGAGCAGCACCCGCAGGGGCAACAGGAATAGCTTGCCTCAGAATGGCCAACTCCTGCTGCATGGCCTGCATCACGGCTAACATTGCCACCGGACTCATTGAGTCCCCACTAGGAACTTGCGGACTACCCCGAGCCCTACGAGGCGGCATAGTTGCAGCCACAGGGGTGAGAATAATAAGTAAATAAGATTGGCATAGCATCACTTCAGATAATGTCAAACTAGCATAGACAATAACATAACATATCAATAGTAAAGCAGAAAACCCATCCTACATGTGCAGTGTGTCAATTTATTGTTATTCCACTTGCTAGGACCTACAGCCTATTGATTTGATACCAACTGTAACACCCCACTGATCCCACACAATGGATGTTACCAAAAACCCTTCCTACAAAACTTATGCAACACATAGAGAAAGAAAGTATTGCAAAATCCGGCAGCACCTCCCTTGAAAGTAGCATAACAAGGGAAGCATAGAGTTGATACAGGATATAAAAGAAAGATAATTGACATAGTATAATCGAACTGCAATGGTAGAAAAGAGCATTCATGACCAGACAAAAGATAGACAACACAGCCCACCAAACTAAACAGTTCAACTACCATGAAGGATTAGAATGTAATAATCCCCTAGACTTGACCCTCCCTGTTAAACATCATTATTAAGCAGTGATTCCTTTATTTAAAGGTGTGGTGGCCGTGCTGCTACATCCCTTCTTTTCCAAAGCAAAGATCAGGTGCCTGCATCAGACAATGCAAGAGTGAGATGACACATCTCAGCAAGTAAAAGAGCAAACAACAGTTGGACAATGTAAACCAACCGTGCATAAGCAACCACGTGGTTCACAACTTCTTTCTTAAATATTAATTTGCAGCAAGTAAGCAAGTAATCAATTACTTAATACCAAGATGAATCACAAAGTAAAAATCCACATCATCCTCATCACCATAATAGGTTCCACACTTCCCCATGAATGCACATGGCTACAGATGCAGTATGACTTCTGCCTTCATACCTCTAAGGATATGAAGCTGCATCATACCCCTTCTCGGGCAACATATGATGCTCATTGTACTGGTACGGTTGGACCATAAGATCGCGATAAAACTTCAATGCAATGGATGATGAATGCATCATGCAAGTCAACAACATGAGTTCTTCCCAAACAAAATGTGCTAGACATATACTTCCACCCATTCCACATAATAAACCACATGGTAACATGATCAAACCACAAACTCCACATATGTAATCAATAAAATATGAATATCCTCAAACGATGGTACTCAATTAGAAGTATGAATGTGAACACAAATAGCACAAACATAATCAAGTATAAGACTCTTCATTCGACAGACGGAATAACCATCACTGTTTTACTTGCCTTCACCAAAAGTTTGGGCAAATCACTAAGTACGATCCGGAAGTCCACCACCTGTTTTTGACACACAACTTAGTGCACTAATTTCACATAATAAGCCTCATAAATGACGCCGCACCTACGCACAATCTCAAACCCCGCCACAGTAACAATTCTCCCCGCACCCACTAAACTGCAACGACGCTGCTTAATAATTTCATAACTTTAAAATTAGGACAGCAGTGGTGACAACCAAAAACTCCAGAGGCATCTACATCAAATTCCTCACAAGTTTTGTATACAATTTATAATTCAACATCTAATTAGCCCAAAACAGTCCACAAGATAAACCCTGCAATCTGTTTTTTCTATTTTGGACAGCGACATACCCGGATTCAAACAGCGATATCTTTTAAAATATAATTCTAAATCAAGCGCATAGGTACTCATTGGAAAGATAAGACAAAGCCCTACATGATTATCATACTGGTTATCACTAATTACTCAAGAAAAATTCCCAGAAACTGCTAATACTACTACTGTTCACCCACGTGAAAAATCTGTTTTTTTGGACAGCAACATATCCGGATTCAAACAACGATATCTCCTAAATTATAACTCCGAATCGAGCGCATAAGTAATCATTAGAAAGGTATGACAAAGATCTACATGATTATCTCACTGATTTTCACTAATTAACCAACGAAAATTCCCAGAAATCCCTAAAACTACTGCTGTCCACCCACTCACAAAATTCCTGGACAGCACCTCTACCGATTCGCAAAGATAAATGCATAATCCAATTGATTGCAGCACAAAAACAACAAAAGTTAAACATGAATTAACCTTGGGTTCTTCCCTTCCTCCTTTTTTCTTCCTCCCTCCAAACTCCAATCAAGATCGCAGCCACACGACGGAGAACACGCGGGAGGGCTGCACCTTAGAGGGGGGGAAGAGCAATGGGGGGCGGCTAGGGTTTTGGGGTGAGGGCTGCAAAGGTTTGAGGAGGAAGAAGATGGGAGAGGGGGGAGGAGGGGTGGCATCCCAGAGGAAGGGGAGGGGAAGGGGGCGGCTGCAAAAATACCAAGGGGAAAGGGGGGGCTAGGGTTAGGGGAGACTAATGAGCTGGATCAAGGTTTAAGGCCCAACACGCCCATGTGACAGCTCCCGACCTCGTCGCAAACAACTAACCAAAGAAATTCTACTGTCTTACAGGTGAATATTTTCCACAAATTCCAAATTCCCAAAGCGCATCACCCGAATGAGGAAAAAGAACAAAAAGAATAACCTCCACTTCTCCTCTTGCAAACCGAGTATCACAGCCGCAGTCCAAGTAACTCAGAAATCTATTAAATTAAATACAGAAATTCTTTTTAATGCAAAATAATGTCCCAAACTTAGGAAATTCATAACTTGATGAATTTAGCTCCAAATTGATCCATTCTAGTTGCAATAATTTTGTTTTAATATTGTCTATCACCTAGTATCTCTGTTTAGCCATAAAAATTGGATTAAAATTTTGCACTTGAACTATTTTATTCCAAGTACTAAATAACTTCAGAAATCCATAACATAATAATCATAACTCCGAACTTAGTGATTCTTATTTCTACGATCTCTTAGCTTCGCGTAGAATATTATTATACAGTTTGTTCTTATGTTTGGTGTGATGTTAATTTTGCCTATACCATGTTTGTTTATATTGCTACGACTAGCGTGAGGTCACGAGTCATCTGAAGAGCAAGTTGGTACCTGGAATCTCAAGTCCCAAACAAGTTGTGCCCTTGATCACTTCTTTTTACCCAGTCATGTTCTGATTAATCATAATGATCTGCATAGGTTAATTTTGATGGGACCCAATATGTTGCCCTAGTTTGACTATCTTTATACCTTGTTCACCACTGAATTCATGGGTAGTACCTGCTATTGCTATATGTGGTTTTGGGTATAGAGATACACACTGTTAATTATTATACTTTTATTATCAGTTGTTATTTATTGTTCATGTTAAGATCATTATTTTAATTGGAACATGCAAAACCACCCGGGAAAACAGTGCTACCACAAGGGTGGTATGGGACGCCCTTGGCTGACTAATTAGGAAAGCTTGTGGAGGACTACCTTACCCGAAAGGGGCAAGGGCAGTAGGGGAGTGGTCAGTGTAGGGAGGCCCTTGGGTTGATTTTGCTGCGATGGCGATCAGGCGAGGGGTCCCTGCATTGGAGCTTCCAATAAACTGTAGCAGGTTTTCTGAAGCTAGTGGAACTTTGTAAAGGCCTCGTAGTGTTACCCTGCCTCGCCTCCTCGATAGAGGTGTATGGGATTGGCCTTCTCTTAGCAGATGGGTAACATGACTTGTGGGTAAAGATGTGCAACCTCTGTAGAGTGTAAAACTGGTATACTAGTCGTGCTCACGGTCATGAGCAGCTCGGACACTCACATGATTAATTTATGGAACTAAATTCAATTTGTCATATGAATTGCATTGCGGGTGTTGTTATCACTTTTGTTCTACTACTTAATTGGGTTGGTATTTACTTATACTTAGTAATTGCTAATAAAATTTTGACCAACTTTAAAAGCAATGCTCAGCTTCAACCATCTTCTTTGGTAAGCCTTACACTTCACATGAGCTCCCACCTTTGGCGAGTTCATGCACATTATTCCCCACAACTTGTTGAGCGATGAACGTATGTGAGCTCACTCTTGCTGTCTCACACCCCCCACAGGTCAAGAACATGTACTGCAGGATGAGGCGCATGGAAGACGCTGTGACAAGTTTGTGAGTGGTCTAGACCATCGTCTCCGAGTCAACTTTGGGTTGCTGGATCGTTGTCTTCATATGATGTAATTATTTATTTATTTTGTATAGAACTCCTGTTATGTAGTAAAGATGTGACATTTGATCCTATGCCATGATTCATCATATGTGTGAGACTTGGTGAAAGGAAAATGTGCCCTTGGGCAATTTCTATTATGTTTTGGTGATTAAGTGCCCAAAACATTTCATTGTGCTCTTATGTGCTAAAAGAAGAGAGAAGTGCAAATCAAAGTAAAGGTATGTTTCTAGACTTAGTACATTTGTTTTGTGTACTAATGATGTTATCTAAGTGCTAGAAATAGGAAAAGAAAGGATTGGAAAAGAGTGCCTATGTGCAGCCAAGACTCAGCTCGGCTTGGCACACTAGACTGTCTGGTGCGTCATGCCAGCTCCGGCGATCTAGCCACTCTCGGGAAAACTTCGGCGGCGTACGGCTATAATTCACCGGACTGTCCGGTGGTGCACCGGACTGTCCGGTGAGCCAACGGCCGCCAGCGCAACGGTGGGCCGCGCAATCCGCGGGCGACGCGTGGCTCGCGCCAACGGTCAGCAGGGGCACCAGACTGTCCGGTGTGTGTCCGGTGCACCAACTGTCACAAATCTGCAATGGTCGACTGCGCCAAAATAGGAAGGAGATCCGCACCGAACATGCTACAGTAACTGTCCAGTGGCGCACCGGACTGTCCAGTGCGCCACCCGGCAGAAGGCAACTTTGGCCTTCCTTGTTAGCCTCCAATGGCTCCTAGCTACCTTGGGGCTATAAATGGACCCCTGGCGCATGGAGGATCTACCCAAGCATTCACTAAGCATTCCAATACTCCCACACTCCGTCTCTGCACACTTGATCGTTCCTGTTAGTGATTTGAGCTCCGTTCTAGTTGTGAACTTTTTGTGCTTCATCTTGAGCTCGAGTCTTGGCTTGTGTGCGTGTGTGTTGCTGAGGATTTGTGTGTGTTGCTCCCAACCTTACTCTTGTGTTTTCGTTGTGATCTTCATTGTAAGGGCGAGAGACTCCAACTTGTGGAGATTCCTCGCAAATGGGAAAAATAGATAAGCAAAGATAAATCGTGGTATTCAAGTTGATCATTGGATCACTTGAAAGGGGTTGAGTGCAACCCTCGTCCATTAGGATGCCACAACATGGAGTAGGCAAGTGTTATACTTGGACGAACCATGGGATAAACCACCGTGTCTCTTGTGGTTATCTCTTTGTGTTTGTCTTGTCCACAAGAACTCGCTCCTCAACTACTTAGTCGCACTAACATTTCTACAACCAAGTTTTGTGGCTATTTAGAGTTGAATTTTTACAGGATCACCTATTCACCCCCCTCTAGGTGCTCTCAATTGGTATCAGAGCCGTTCTCTTCATTTAAGGGACTAATCGCCCGAAGAGATGGATCCTAAGGGAAAGGGGATGGTGGTCAACGATAAGGAGAAGGAGTCCATCTTCAATGATCCAAGAGATGACAAGACCACTAACTCTGGCTCGAGTCACAAGAAGAAGGACGGGAAGAAGAAGAGGCGCATCAAGAAGATCGTCTACTACGACAGCGACGAGTCCTCTTCTTCACAAAGAGACGACGACGACGAGAAAAAGAAACCGGTTAATTCAAATTATTCATTTGATTATTCTCGTATTCATTTTAATTCCAATGCTCATTTGCTTTCAATTCCTCTTGGTAAACCTCCACACTTTGATGGAGAGGACTACTCTTTTTGGAGTCACAAAATGCGTAGTCACTTATTTTTCTCTCCATCCTAGTACTTGGGAGATAGTGGAAAATGGAATGCAATTTGATAGTACGGATAACCCTGTATTTATTAATGAGCAAATTCATAAGAACGCACAAGCTACCACTGTTTTGCTAGCATCCTTGTGCAGGGATGAGTACAACAAGGTGAGCGGCTTGGACAACGCCAAGCAAATCTGGGACACCCTCAAAATATCACATGAGGGAAACAACGCCACCATGATCACCAAAATGGAGTTTGTGGAAGGCGAGCTGGGAAGGTTCGCGATGATCAGGGGAGAGGAGCTAACACAAACGTACAACAGGCTCAAGACCCTGGTCAACAAGATCAGGAGCTATGGAAGCACAAGATGGATGGACCACGATGTCGTCCGACTTATGCTCAGGTCTTTTACTGTTATTGACCCTCATCTTGTGAACCTCATTCGTGAAAATCCCAGGTACACAAAGATGACGTCTGAGGAGATACTCGGAAAATTTGTGAGCGGGCGCATGATGGTCAAAGAGGCAAGGTATGTTGATGATGCATTAAACGGCCCAATGCCCATCTACGAGCCGCAGCCCATGGCGCTCAAGGCAACAAGCAGCAAGGAGGCGCTACCAAGCAAGGTAGCACAAGTAGAGGCTGTCGGGCTCAACGAGGATGAAATGGCGCTCATCATCAAGCGCTTCAAGACCGCTCTTAAAGGACGTAAGGAGTACCCCAACAAGAACAAAACAAGGGGAAAGCGCTCCTGCTTCAAGTGCGGTAAGACTGGTCACTTTATTGCAAACTGTCCCGATAATGATAGTGACCAGGGACAAGAAAAGAGCGGGAAGAAGGAAAAGAAGAAGGCCTACAAAAAGGCCAAGGGAGAGGCGCACCTTGGCAAGGAGTGGGATTCGGACTGCTCATCTTCTGACTCCGACGATGAAGGACTTGCTGCCTCAGCCTTCAACAAGTCCTCCCTCTTCCCCAACGAATGCCACACTTGCCTCATGGCAAAGGAGAAAAAGGTAAGCGTTCGAGAAACTCCTAAGTATACTACTTCAAGCGATGATGATTCTAGTGATGATGAAGTAGATTACTCTAGTATATTTAAAGGATTAGATAGAGCTAAAGTAGAAAAGATTAATGAACTAATTGATGCTTTAAATGAAAAAGATAGATTGTTAGAGAAGCAAGAAGACATATTATATGAAGAACATGACAAACTTGTTAGTGTACAAAAGTCTCTTGCTCTAGGAACTAAAAGGAATGAAATTCTATCCTCTGAGTTGTCTGCATGCCATGAAACTGTTTCCAGCTTAAAGAGTGTTAATGATGATTTAAATGCTAAGCTAGAAGTACTTAATAAATCTAGTTCATGTGTAGAACATGTTGTAATCTGCAATAGATGCAAGGATTTTAATGTTGATGCTTGTGATGAACACTTAATTTCCATTTCTAAATTAAATGATGAAGTGACAAGTCTTAATGCTCAACTTAAGACTTGCAAAAGTGATTTTGATAAATTAAAATTTGCTAGGGATGTCTACACTGTTGGTAGACACCCCTCAATTAAGGATGGGCTTGGCTTTTGAAAGGAAGCCAAGAACTTAACAAGCCAAAGGGCTCCCATTCCCAACAAGGAGAAAGGGAAGGCCCCTATGGCTAGTAGCATTCAAAGGAATCATGCTTTCATTTATGATAGAAAATTTTCTAGGAATGCTCATTATAATAGGAGTTATGATGCTTATGGTTCACATGCTATGGTTGCTTCTAGCTCTACTTATATGCATGGTAGAAGTAGGCCTAGAAAAGGAAATGTTGTTCATCATGTGCCTAGGAAAGCATATCATGAATCTACTACCATTTACCATGCATGCAATACTTCATTTGCTCTTTTATGTAAGAATAAAAAAGTGGTTGCTAGGAAGTTGGGGGCCAAACGCAAGAAAGACAAGACTTGTATTTGGGTCCCAAAGACTATTGTGACTAACCTTGTAGGACCCAACAAGAGTTGGGTACCTAAAACCCAAGCCTAATTTGCCTTGCAGGTTTATGCATCTGGGGGCTCAAGCTGGATTATTGACAGCGGATGCACAAACCACATGACGGGGGAAAAGAAGATGTTCACCTCCTACGTCAAGAACAAGGATTCCCAGGATACAATAATATTTGGAGATGGGAATCAAGGCAAAGTCAAAGGTTTGGGAAAAATAGCCATCACAAGCGAGCACTCTATCTCTAATGTATTTTTAGTAGAGTCGCTAGGCTATAATCTCCTGTCTGTAAGTCAATTGTGCCACATGGGCTACAATTGTTTATTTACAAATGTTGATGTATCTCTCTTTAGAAGGAGTGATGGTTCATTAGCGTTTAAGGGTGTACTAGATGGCAAACTCTACTTAGTTGATTTTTCGAAAGAGGAAGCCGATCTAGATGCATGCTTAATCGCTAAGACTAGTATGGGTTGGCTGTGGCATCGCCGTCTAGCACATGTTGGGATGAAAAACCTTCATAAACTTCTAAAGGGAGAGCATGTGTTAGGACTAACAAATGTTTGTTTCGAGAAAGATAGACCTTGTGCAGCTTGCCAGGTAGGGAAACTGGTGGGAAGTGCTCATCACAACAAAATGTGATGACAACATCAAGACCACTGGAGCTTCTCCATATGGACCTCTTCGGACCCTCGCCTACCTCAGCATCAGGGGAAGTAAGTATGGTCTTGTTATTGTTGATGATTTTCCCCACTTCACTTGGGTAATCTTTTTGCAGGATAAATCAGAAACCCAAGGGACCCTAAAGCGCTTTTAAAGAGAGCTCAAAACGAATTTGAGCTCAAGGTGAAAAAGATAAGAAGCGACAACGAGTCCGAGTTCAAGAACTTACAAGTGGAGGAGTACCTTGAGGAGGAAGGAATCAAGCATGAGTTCTCCGCTCCCTACACACCACAGCAAAACGGTGTGGTAGAGAGGAAGAACAGGACGCTTATTGACATGGCGAGGATGATGCTTGGAGAGTTCAAGATGCCTGAGCGGTTTTGGTTGGAAGCTGTGAACACAGCTTGTCACGCCATAAACCGGCTCTACCTTCATCACCTCCTCAAGAAGACCTCGTATGAACTTCTAACCGGTAACAAACCCAATGTTTCATACTTTAGTGTATTTGGGAGTAAATGTTACATTCTAGTGAAGAAAGGTAGAAATTCCAAATTTGCTCCCAAAGCTGTAGAAGGGTTTTTGCTAGGTTATGACTCAAATACAAAGGCGTATAGAGTCTTCAACAAATCATCGGGTTTGGTTGAAGTCTCTAGCGACGTTGTATTTGATGAAACTAATGTCTCTCCAAGAGAGCAAGTTGATCTTGATGATGTAGATGAAGATGATGTTCCAACGGCCGCAATACGCACCATGGCGATTGGAGATGTGTGACCATAGGAACAACAAGAGCAAGATCAACCTTCTTCCTCAACAATGGTGCATCCCCCAACTCATGATGTGAACATGTTCCTCAAGAAGAGGCGTGTGATCAAGGGGGGAGCACAAGAAGAACAAGTTATGGAGGAAGAAGCACCACTGGCCCCTCCAACTCAAGTCCGAGCGACGATTCAAAGGAATCATCCCGTTGACCAGATTCTGGGTGACATAAGCAAGGGAGTAACTACTCGCTCAAGATTAGCTAACTTTTGTGAGCATTACTCGTTTGTCTCTTCTATTGAGCCTTTTAGGGTAGAAGAGGCCTTGCTAGATCCGGACTGGGTGTTGGCCATGCAGGAAGAGCTCAACAACTTCAAGCGAAATGAAGTTTGGACCCTGGTGCCACGTCCACAGCAAAACGTTGTGGGAACCAAGTGGGTGTTCTGCAACAAGCAAGACGAGCACAGAGTGATGACAAGAAACAAGGCTCGACTTGTGGCAAAAGGTTATGCCCTAGTCGCAGGTTTGGATTTCGAGGAGACTTTTGCTCCTATGGCTAGGCTAGAGTCCATTAGAATATTATTAGCCTATGTCGCTCACCACTCTTTTAGGTTGTTTCAAATGGATGTGAAGAGCGCTTTCCTCAACGGGCCAATAAAGGAGGAGGTGTACGTGGAACAACCCCCTGGCTTTGAGGATGATAGGTGCCCCGACAATGTGTGTAAGCTCTCTAAGGCATTCTATGGACTTAACCAAGCCCTAAGAGCATGGTATGAATGCCTTAGAGATTTCTTAATTGCTAATTCTTTCAAGGTTGGGAAAGCCGATCCCACTCTTTTCACTAAGACTTGTGACGGTGACCTTTTTGTGTGCCAAATTTATGTCGATGACATAATATTTGGTTCTACTAACCAAAAGTCTTGTGAGGAGTTTAGCAGGGTGATGACTCAAAAGGTTGAGATGTTGATGATGGGCGAGTTGAACTACTTCCTTGGGTTCCAAGTGAAGCAACTCAAGGACGACACCTTCATCTCCCAAACGAAGTACACTCAAGATCTTTTCAAGTGGTTTGGGATGAAGGACGCCAAGCCCGCGAAGACACCAATGGGAACCGACGGACATGTCGACCTCAACAAAGGAGGTAAGTCCGTTGATCAAAAGGCATACCGGTCTACGATAGGGTCATTACTTTATTTATGTGTTAGTAGACCAGATATTATGCTTAGCGTATGCATGTGTGCTAGATTTCAATCTGACCCAAGGGAATGCCACCTTGTGGC
This sequence comes from Zea luxurians, assembly GCA_029449295.1. Classification (NCBI taxonomy): domain Eukaryota; kingdom Viridiplantae; phylum Streptophyta; class Magnoliopsida; order Poales; family Poaceae; genus Zea; species Zea luxurians. The sequence goes on along the minus strand of JAOPSE010000006.1, from coordinate 53,176,974 downwards.
CGTTAAGCGAATTCTTAGATATTTAGTTGCTACGCCTTGCTTCGGGATCTGGTATCCAAAGGGGTCTACCTTTGACTTGATTGGATATTCAGACTTCGATTATGCTGGGTGCAAGGTTGATAGGAAGAGCACATCAGGGACGTGCCAATTGCTAGGAAGGTCCCTAGTGTCTTGGAGTTCTAAGAAACAAACCTCCATTGCCCTATCCACCGCTGAGGCCGAGTATGTTGCCGCAGGACAGTATTGCGCGCAACTACTTTGGATGAGGCAAAACCTCCGGGACTTTGGCTACAATCTGAGCAAAGTCCCACTCCTATGTGATAATGAGAGTGCAATCCGCATGGCGGATAATCTTGTTGAACACAGTCGCACTAAGCACATAGACATCCGGCATCACTTTTTGAGAGACCACCAGCAAAAGGGAGATATCGAAGTGTACCATGTTAGCACCGAGAACCAGCTAGCCGATATCTTTACCAAGCCTCTAGATGAGAAAACCTTTTGCAGGCTGCGTAGTGAGCTAAATGTCTTAGATTCACGTAACTTGGATTGATTTATAGCATACATGTGTTTTATGCCTTTGATCATGTTACTTTATGCAATTTGTTGCTTATTTATGGTGCTCAAGTTGTGCAAGGAATCCCCGGACCTCAAAAGTCCATGTGTGAATGATGCACATATTTAGGGGGAGAAGTGCTACAACTTGACCCTTTGAGACTAACTTCTGTGTTTGAGTTACTTGATGTAGTCTCAAAGGTGCATTGAAAGGGAAAGGTGAACTTGGACCATGCAAAGACTTCTACTGCACTCCGGTATTAGTGTACTCACCTCCAAGTTCATTCTTATGATCTTATTGCCTTTTTGCTCTTAATTGACATTTTTGGTGAGGCAATGAGGTTATTGGGCAAAAAATGATCCTGTTTTGGTGCTTAATGCCAAAGGGGAGAAATTAAGGCCAAAGCAAATGGATCAGCTACCACTTGAGAATTTTGAAAATAATAGAGTTAGAATTTTTTGATTTGTCCAAAATACTCTTATTGCAAAATTTGGCCTCTTGTGGGGTGAGAATTTTTTATTATGGCAAAAAGGGGGAGTTTTTGGTACTTAATCAATTTTTCCTTTGAAATATCTCTCTTTGTGCCTAAACAAGTGTGTTTGACTTAGAGATAGGAAAATGAATTTGATTTGCAAAAACAAACCAAGTGGTGGCAAAGAATGATCCAAATATGTCAAATCTTGTCAATGACAATTTTTTTTCTCAATTGCATTGATATTGCACTTCTTTTGGTTGCTTTTGGATGTGTTGGCATAAATCACCAAAAAGGGGGAGATTGAAAGGGAAATGTGCCCTTGGGTAATTTCTATTATGTTTTGGTGATTAAGTGCCCAACACATTTCATTGTGCTCTTATGTGCTAAAAGAAGAGAGAAGTGCAAATCAAAGTAAAGGTATGTTTCTAGACTTAGTACATTTGTTTTGTGTACTAATGAAGTTATCTAAGTGCTAGAAATAGGAAAAGAAAGGATTGGAAAAGAGTGCCTGTGTGCAGCCAAGACTCAGCTCGGCTTGGCACACCGGACTGTCCAGTGGTGCACCGTACAATGTCCGGTGCGCCAGGCCAGCTCCGGCGAACTGGCCACTCTCGGGAAAACTTCGGCGGCGTACGACTATAATTCACCGGACTGTCCGGTGGTGCACCGGACTGTCCGGTGAGCCAACAGCCGCCAGCGCAACGGTGGGCCGCGCAATCCGCGGGCGACGCGTGGCCCGCGCCAACGGTTAGCAGGGGGCACCAGACTGTCCGGTGTGCACCGGACAGTGTCCGGTGCGCCAACTGTCACAAATCAGCAACGGTCGACTGTGCCAAAATAGGAAGGAGATCCACATCGGACATGCTACAGTAACTGTCCGGTGGCGCACTGGACTGTCCGGTGCGCCACCCGACAGAAGGCAACTTTGGCCTTCCTTGTTGGCCTCCAACGGCTCCTAGCTGCCTTGGGGCTATAAAAGGGACCCCTAGGTGCATGGAGGAGCTACCCAAGCATTCACTAAGCATTCCAATACTCCCTCACTCCGTCTCCGTGCACTTGATCGATCGTGTTAGTGATTGCTTCATCTTGAGCTCGAGTCTTGGCTTGTGTGCGTGTGTGTTGCTGAGGATTTGTGTGTGTTGCTGCAAACCTTGCTCTTGTGTTTTCATTGTGATCTTCATTGTAAGGGCAAGAGACTCCAACTTGTGGAGATTCCTCGCAAACGGGAAAAAGAGATAAGCAAAGATAAACCGTGGTATTCAAGTTGATCATTAGATCACTTAAAAGGGGTTGAGTGCAACCCTCATCCATTGGGACGCCACAATGTGGAGTAGGCAAGTGTTATACTTGGCCGAACCACGGGATAAACCACCATGTCTCTTGTGTTGATCTCTTTGTGTTTGTCTTGTCCACAAGAACTCGCTCCTCAACTACTTAGTCGCACTAACATTTCTACAACTAAGTTTTGTGGCTATTTAGAGTTGAATTTTTATAGGATCACCTATTCACCCCCCTCTAGATGCTCTCACTTGGTCCTAGCACACATGGTGATTATTTCGCGCCCGGGTTTTGGACCCCTAAAACCGGGGTGTGACAGAAGTGGTATCAGAGGAATGTTGACTGTAGGACAAAACCTAGATAGAACTCGACAACCATTGCCTACTTACCTTTGCTACTCTGATTCTTTCTAAAACTTCCCTTAATCTTTTCTCATCCACTGCTGCTTTACTCTGATTACTCTTACCTTTTCACTTCTAAAGACAAAAGTGGATTTCACACTTTGAAATCTTGTGCCTATAGTGACCTTTAGGAATAGGAGACCTACTCATAGGAATAAAAACAAAATTATTTATATATATATATATAGATATCTATGAACTTGAATGTTTGTTCTTATGATACTCGTCTGATTTGGATCTTTGATTGAGTGTGATGGGTTGTGGATTAATGTCCACAATTGCATCTGCATATATATCTATGTATAAAGGATAATATTTATAAAATAACTAGACAATCTAGATTATCCCCATTAAAATATATCTAGTAGTCCGTATCTATCTCATCTTGACAGATTCTATCTTACCTTTAGACAATCACCTTATACAACTAGTTACCCCCATTTTGACATAAAACATTAGGTTAAGCCATGCCAAAGAATCTTCAGCACATAACCAGCTATTAGCCTATTCATTCTGCCTACCAAATGATTTCCCTTGCAAAACTATCTTACCATATGCTTCTAACTTAGATGGTCAATACCAGGAAGGGCGGAGGAATTGATCAACCCCCAATCGACACAGTCGGAAGATATTTAGACAACCACAACAACAAGAAGAGATGAATCCTCCAAATCCTCCACCGGCCGGAACTGATCCAGCTGTTTCAGCCCAGATGCAAATAATGCAGCAAATGGCGGACACTATGGCTGACATGCACGCTCAGATGTGACAGGAGTGTCAGGAGATGCGCTAAGAAAGGGAGGAGATGCGCTAGGAACGAAGGGTGCAACAGTAGCAACCACCACTACCTCCACCACCACCACCAGCTCCACCCAGGGATAAGCACCAGGAGTTTATGAGTCACAAACCACCAACCTTCTCCAACTCCACGGACCCACTACAAGCTGATGACTGGCTAAAGTTTGTAGAGAAGATGCTCAACATAGCTCAGTTCTCAGACAGAGATTAAGTGCTCTACGCATCAGGTCATCTTATGGGTCCCACTGCAGATTGGTGGGATGCGTATTGCGCTGCTCATGCTGCCGTCAACACAATTACCTGGGCAGAATTCTCCACTCAATTCAGGAATTACCATATTCCCGCTGGACTCATGAAGATTAAAAGAAAGGAGTTTTTATCCCTCAAGTAAGGAAGTATGTCCATGAGTGAATATAGGGACATATTTATTCAGCTATCTCGATATGCTCCTAGAGATGTTGAGGATGATGAGAAGAAGTAGGAGCTCTTTCTAGATGGTTTGATTGGACCCCTACAATATCAACTGGTATCACACACATTCCCGCCCTTCCAAAGACTACTTGACAAGGCTATTGCTGTGGAAAATAAGAGGTGTGAGTTTGGAGAGAAAAGAAGGGCTACTAACCAAGGACAGGCTGGAAGTAGTTCCCGTCCTCGCTATACTACCACTCCAAGTACACCAGCTCGTGGCGGTTCTAGACAGCAAACTCAACAGACACAAATTGTTACTCCTCAAGCAAGCACCCCAGCAGGACCCGTTGCTCCCAACACATCCACCAATAGGGCATGCTTCAAGTGTGGACAATCGGGACACTATGCCAACTACTGTCCCAACAGGGCTGCCTACACTACACTGGCTCCAATGAAGCAAGGACAGGCCTCAGCGGGCAAGAGTCAGCCCTTATCCGTCAACCGAGGGCAAGCCAACCATGCAGAAGTAGAAGCTGAACCTGGTGAACTTGAAGTTCAAGAAGTAGTGGTTGAAGATGAAGTAGTCGGTGAAGAAGTCAACGAGCAACAAGATAGAGCATATATAGAAATAAACAGAAATATATATATATATATAAAACTATTTGTAAGACCTAAATATTATTTTAGCTAGTAGTTAGCATGTTACTATTTTAGGAATAATTATACGGTCTCTTTGGCCATATGTTTTGCTAGTAAATTATGCATTATGCTGAGATTCTTGTTTGTGCATATGTTTTGAGACAATATGGGTATACATCCTTTTTCTTACAAATCTCAAGGACGAGATTTCTGTTAAGGGGTAGGATTTGTAAAGCCCAAAAATTGGTAGAAAAAAAGAAAAAGAAAAAAAGAAAAGAGTATATCATAAAATAATAAAGAAATAAGAACATATATGATAGTGGTTCTAAAATTTTTGAAACCCTTGGAATTTGGTAAGGCATTTCCTCCTCATAATCAATTGAGAATACTAAATTAAAGGACCAATAAATAGAGGTTGATCTCTTGATGGTAATTTTGTTAATGCATTTTATGGAAGACAAAAAAATTAGACATCCAATTTTAAATGAAAAACATAAAATAGGAATGAGAAAGGAGATTTAAATGAAACCCTTATTCTTCCCCTAAATGAGTGACAAGAAAAATAATAACAATATAAATAGTAGATGTTATATTTTTATTAGGGATAAGATTGATATTTGGGAATTTGGAAATTTTAATCTGAAATGAATTGGAAATTTGGAAAGGGAAAATAGGAAAAATGAAATAGAAAATAAATAATAAAAAGAGAAAATGCAAAAGCCATTCTGGGCTGTATCTCTTTGGCTGGCCATTTCCACCTGCTGCCTTGGCCCATCCCCTGGTTCCCTCCACGCGTGTGGCCCACTCTGCTCACGTGTGCCTCAGCGACGACACCTGGGGTCACATTGTCAGTCGCCTTGTGCATCACTGCCGGACGGGCCCGCAACGCCAGCCTCTGTATTCCGCTCGTCCGCGTCCGTGCCACTATCTTGTGGGGTCCACTGTTCCGGTTCGTGGCGCTCGCGCTGTTCTTCACTGTCTACAGGTGGGACCTTGGCATCGGGCGTCTTCAACCTCGCACTGCACTCGCAGCGGCAACGGTGTCCACGATTTTTGCACAGATTGGGTGGGTTGTTCCGATCTTCTGGACGGGATCCGCTCGCCTCGGTGCATAAATAGAGCCATCACCGCAACCCCCCTCAACCCTCAAATCACGGCCACACCGATGTTCGTGCATCCTGCAGATAGGGCGCGGGTGCGAGAGTACGACCGTGGGTGAATCTCGCGCGTGGCGACTTTGGGACCTCGGTGGGCGCCCGGTGGTCATCACCGAAAACTGTGGGTGCTTGCGCATGCCTCCCCGAGCTTGGTATTATCTTGCACGCCCGGAATTGCTCATCGGAGCAAATCTCTGCCGTAGGCCTGCTTTCCACCGTGGTCTGGGCATTGGGCTGCATACATCTCGGTGAGCAAAACCTTATCAAGTTCATGGGACACTTGTCTGCGTGTAGGAACCGTTCAGGTAGAAAATGGAAATTTCGGGTGGCTGTTTTAGGTGTCCACGACAATGGCGTCGCCGCCCTGGATACTTCAGCGCTGCTGTCCTAGGGTCGCGGGGTGGGAGACGACGTTCTGACCGTCAGATTTTATTGGTTGGTGTGGATTAGAACTTGTGAATCATTTCGATCTGGGCTCTTCTCGACTGTTGGACCAGAGTTGGATGTTCGTGATTAGACGATAGAATACCACTTCGCGGGATTCGATCCTAACAGATGGATCAGGATCTGGTGGATCCGAGTCAATCTCAGATCGTTTAATCTGGGTCATGGATCTTAGATCCAAAGGCTAGTTGTGCGTACCAGTTTGTTTTAGAAGAAACCTAATCCTAGCCATCAGGATTAGATCAGGCGGTTGTGGTTTGCCCGTACCCCTTCGTTGTGGGTATTTTACAGGAGAGCCCCTAAAATATTCACAAATCAACCCGCAGTCCACCTAATTTAAACTTGAGTCTTGGTGTCTTTTGCGCAGAACCCCCTGGGTTTCTGTTAAATAGTGGTCACAGTCCAAGTAACTCAGAAATCTATTAAATTAAATATAGAAATTCTTTTTAATGCAAAATAATGTTCAATTTGTCATATGCATTGCATTGCGGGTGTTGTTATCACTTTTGTTCTACTACTTAATTGGGTTGGTATTTACTTATACTTAGTAATTGCTAATAAAATTTTGACCAACTTTAAAAGCAATGCTCAGCTTCAACCATCCTCTTTGGTAAGCCTTACACTTCACATGAGCTCACACCTTTGGCAAGTTCATGCACATTATTCCCCACAACTTGTTGAGCGATGAACGTATGTGAGCTCACTCTTGCTGTCTCACACCCCCACAGGTCAAGAACAGGTACCGCAGAATGAGGTGCATGGAGGATGCTGTGAAGAGTTCGTGAGTGGTCTAGGTCGTCGTCTCCCAATCAACTTTGGGTTGCTGGATCGTTGTCTTCATATGATGTATTTATTTTGTATAGAACTCCTGTTATGTAGTAAAGATGTGACATTTCATCCTGTGCCATGATTCATCATATGTGTGAGACTTGGTCCCAGCACACCTAGTGATTATTTCGCACCCGAGTTTTGGACCCCTAAAACCCGGGCGTGACACGGGTCTCTTTCAACCCTAATCCTCCCCTCACCGAGCACAAAGATCCAAGTGAGGCCACTTACTAGAGATTGCTCAAAAGAGCGGGTAATACAAACTTCTTGCGATCTTCCACAAGATTTGGAGACTCACAAGCGACGCCTAGCTGTCTAGGAGCTTTGAGATCCAAGAGAAATGAATCCACAAAGAACTTGTTCTTGCACTAAAGCTTGAGAGATAGATCGAAGAATGAGAGTTGAAATCATGTTTGAGATCTAAAAACTTATCTCATATCGAAGGTTCTTCCCACCGATCGAAGGGAGGAAGACTTGGGACATAAGATCGGAGTTGAATCGGTCTGAATCGAAGGAGAGCATCTGTCACAAGGTTTAGGTTCGAAAGCCTTAGGGTTTAGAAGGGGGAGAAGGTTTTTATAGCTCTCACAAATCAGATCTAGATGTTTTGGGCGACTGCACAAATCCCGATTCAACCAGTATGAATCCCGGTTGAACCGACATTCAATAGGGAATTCTCTGTAAAATCTCGGGTGAACCTGAAATTAAATACCGGTTGAACCACAATGAATGGTAAAAACAGATTTTGAACAGATACAAGATAGAAACCAAAGGAGAAACCAATGGGTAAACTCGTGCCTTTTGAATAACAAGGATTTTGAGCTTTTAGTGCAATTACCAATACTCATTTGTGGATCCCTCTTGATATTACGATGATTCCTAAACTCAAGAACTCAAATATAAATCAAACTTATTATCCAATGGACACTTGGAACTCCAAACATCAAATCTAAGTAATCCTCTTACCTCATTGAGTTACAATATATAGCAATGGTCACCAAGAACATGTCCAAACACTGAAGTAACCCAAACTCTGATTCTTTCTAGATTTTTCACTTTTTGGTCATTTCTATTAAAGTCTTGCACAACTATGAGCCCTTTCCAGGTTCTTTTTTTAATACCTCTTCCTTGGACTTGTGACCATGCTTATCCACTTGTCTTGAGCTAGAAACCCCCGAGTCTTATGATATGAATCATCTCATCATCTATGAGTTAAACCAATGACTTCAAATCATGTCTTCTAATGTTGTGTTCTTCATCACTGTATGACTCTTCACAATCTGATTAGTCCATCAATATCTTACAAGTACTCTCTTCTTCACCTTAGTCATGGTACCTTGGTCCACAAGCCATTTGCTTGTCCTTCACCTTCGCTTCGTCCCTCGAAGCCCTTTGCTTGACTATCTTCACCCTATCAGCCTGTCTCCAAGTCACATTTCACTTAGCATCATTTCTTCAATATTGTGAACCTTGCTTGAATGTCATCTCACTAGTAGAGATCTTATCATCGATGACGTTCGTATTGCGTCACGGAATCTATATATATCGTCACAAATAAAGGTTTGTGACGAATTTGTGACGAGTTCGATTTGGTCATAGGGGTCGCGTCACATTTGTTGTGTTGTGACGGACTACCCATTTTCGTCATTGATGTGTATACATTCTGTGACGAAATACGCGTTGTCATGGAAGTGAATTCATTCTATGACGATCAGTTGTGGTCATAGAGGAAGGCACTTTTCCGTCATAATTCGTCGTCTGCCTGAGCAACTTGACAGCGTTGTTAACGTCGTTTGGTTTCTGTGACGGTACGGTATCGTCATAGATAGAGCCGTGGTTTGGTCATTAACAGCCATTTGGAAGGTCCCGATGCATATGACGTCAGCGCTGACGTGGCTAGTGACGTGGCAGCTGACGTCAGCGCTGACGTCAACGCTGACGTGGCTAGTACAGTGGCAGCTGACGTCAGCGCTGACGTGGCATATGTTTTATTATATGCCACCAGTTTGGTCACAGATGTGCAGAGAATAATTTTATTGGAAATTGCAAAAGATACTAGAACAGAGGAATGAGCACACAATTCCATATTTCGTAGATGAATACAACTAGTATTCCAGTGAGCATACAAACTAAGTGGACAACACTAAACTCAGTTCACAGCATCACCACTTGACTTCACATTTCAGTTGAGTTTGCACAAACATAACAGCATATTATAAAAAGTTGACACCTACGAGCAACTAGAGTTTTTGGGTACCCTCATGTCAAAGAACAGGCCAAAAACAGCAGCTCTGACTAGCAGCCCTCATGTCGAAGAAGAGTTACCATGCAAGGACAAGAGCTTCTTGATGAGCACATTGGTCTCCTCCATCTCCTTGCTGTTCTGCTCTGTTATCTTCTTGTACTCCTCCAACTCCCTTTGTGTCCTCGCCTGTTGTTCCTCAGCTTCTTCACATTTCTTCCTGAGCTGGTCGAGTTCACCTTGAACAGCAGCCGTCGCTTCAGCTGCAAGTTGTTCCTGAAGCTCACTTTGATTTGATGATGATGCCTTGGAGGTTGCCGATGTTTTGATGCCGACGCTCTTCAGGAATTGGTGTGAGCTGCTCTGGGACAGCACCTTCGACACAAGGTGCACACTGGATGCTGGCATCTCACCTTCAGCAATAGGTTCAGCCCTCAAAGCCTCCATATGAGACTGAAATATCATGGACAGAAACAGTTACATGTTAATGCTAATGAGCAACAGCAAGATGCCAATTGTTAGTTATTGCAATAATTTGAGGCATGTAGAGATGACAAATTATAGCAGATTTGTCGCTGACAATAATGTGAAAACAGTTACTTTCATTTCTAGTGCACGGGTCCTACAAGGCATTAACAAAGACTATGAGAAATAGACTATGAAAGACTCTAAAAGCTATACATTTGATGGCAAATTATAGCAGATTATAGCAGTTACAAATTATAGCAGATTTGCTTAAAAGCTATACATTTGATGGAAAATTAAAAGCTATACATTTGAAAGACTCTAAAAATAGACTATGAAAAATAATGTGAAAACAGTTACAAATTATAGCAGATTTGCTTAACAAAGACTCTAAAAGCTATACATTTGATGGCAAATTATAGCAGATTATAGCAGTTAAAAACTATAAGAGATTTGCTTAAAAGCTATACATTTGATGGCAAATTAAAAGCTATACATTTGAAAGACTCTAAAAATAGACTATGAAAAATAATGTGAAAACAGTTACAAATTATAGCAGATTTGCTTAACAAAGACTCTAAAAGTTATACATTTCTAGTGCACGGGTCCTACAAAAAAATAGACTATGATATTTACTTTCATTTCAGAAATTTGATGGCAGACAAATGGAGGTAATAATTTGATGGCCAAAGCCAAGGACAACTTTATCTAGCAGACAAATGGAGGTAATAATTTGATGGCAGATCGATTCACTACTGGATGCAATTACATTTTCACAAATTGTAGCCTCCCTAAGCTCTTGGCACGAACGAATCATACGAAGTAAAAAAATCTGAACTCCCCTAGGATGGGACAGGCGATCTCACTCATCGATCTCACTCCCCTTCATTCCATCGACCCACAGCCAGCCTCCCTCATATGATCTCATAAAAATTACACTAAATAAAGCAAACAAATGAACTTACAAGTGCTTCTCTTGCCGGTTCACTCAGGCCACGTTTGGAGCTGGTATGACAGGTCTTGAAGGCGTCCACCGCATCTAGTTCTTCAGTCTGATCTAAGCTAGGTTCTTCTCGGTTTCTCTTCTGCTTCTGTTTCGTGGATAAACAATCACAGCAAAGTTTGCTCAGATCAAATGCAATAGAAGTTGTTGAGTGCAAAAGTGCAGGTAGTAGTACAAGGTAATAGTTACTTACATATGCATGTAAGTGTGCCACATATCAGCGAGAACCCGTAGCCTGATGAAACTTGACTTGACTGCGGTTCTGCTTGTTCTTTTCACTTATTTCCTACAAGAGAATGAACATGTCAGATTAGATCATAGGTTCAATATGCGAAGATCCTTTGCAAACTTATAGTGAAAGAACAATATATGACAAGATACCCATACCATGTTCTTTGGATCAGACCACTTTGCAACTAATGCCCTCCACTGTTCATCAGTCATGTAAGATACAGGAGAAGTTGTCCTAATCTCATTTGCAGGTACACCATTGAAGTATTTCTGCTTGAGCCGATAACGCTGGTTTTTTACCGCAGAGCGTAGCATATCGGTGCAAGCTTCCTTTGTTGCCTTGTCCTCAGTGTTAACGGACAAGCGCCCCTATGCATATGACAATTCCATAGTTAGTCAATTCAGGTTAAGCAGTATACAAGTGAACCATAGAATCAGTAATGCACTTACATTTAGCTGTGACACAAAGTTGTTGTAGTATTTCTTGTCGTCCTTGTAATCTTTCCAACGAGTTAGGATAGGCATGGTTTCCCGAATAATGATGCCAGCCTCTGATGCAAACTTGGTAGCTTGAATAGGTTCATGTGGCCTTTTTTTGCCTTCATCAACAGCTATGGGCAGTCTCCTTTGCATAACTTTAGTCATCCTGTCCAGTTGTTTTCCCTTAGTTGCTGCCCTGGGTCTCCTTGGTGCTCGCTGTGTAGGAGCTACAAAATATAATTCGCATTTATTGAATAACGAAATTGTTTTGTTTCATGCAAATCAGCAAAAGAGATGCCATATTTGACTAAAAAAACTAGAACTTGCCTTCCGTTTCTTCATCTCTAGCTACATTGCCTTGAGCATCACCTGTACTGTCATGAGCAGCAGATGACATGTCTTCCTCTTCAGCTCTGCTGAAATGATCAACAAGTCCAGGTGTAGTACGGCTCTTGCCTTCAGCATCACCTGTACTGTCATGAGCAGCAGATGCCATGGCTTCCTCTGCAGCTCTGCTGAAATGATCAGCAAGTCGAGGTGTAGTAGGGCTGTTTGGTATGTCATCATTACCATCTATTGGTTCCTGTACATTGTGGCCATCTGTCTCTGTAGAGTGAAGCCTTTTTGAAGATTGCTCCTCTGGTTGTGGACCTGCCCTCACTCTCTTGCTGAACCTAATTCCTGGAGCCATGTTGGGGTCTATCTTCTTCTTTGAAGCAAGGGTTGTGTTTCTACCTCTTCTAGGATACTGTCCACAAAAAAATAGTCATGTGCATTTAAAAGCAAGACCATATATTAATTAAGAGGTATGAAATAAAGAAGATGAATCTAAAAGCATGAGCATATATTAAACACCAGATTAAAAACATTGAAATGCAATGCAACTATTTGGCATCCACTACTTTGAAGATAGAAGGAGCACCTTCATTGCCAGGGGTTTTGGCTGCTAATAAGATTTAGTGTCATCATCAGTATCTCCTTGATCATCATCGTCAAGGAGATAGAAAGAGACATATGAATCCGAATCTGAACTATTATTTATCTTGTTTGCTGCATTTTTTCCCTTTGTTGATGCAGATGGTGATACAGAATTATTTAGAACAGAAGTATATTTGTTCAGACCCAAATCTTGCATCTTCTTTATATTCTCCTCCACTTGTTTATCCCGTCTTCTCTCATAAGCAGTTCGCTCATGTTAAACTACTTGCAAGATAGATAAGAACAAGCATACTGTGCGTATTAGATAATGTAAAGGATTTTACTAAAAGCTAAGAGGTACTACTATTTGCAGGGAAGGATTTTACTAAAAGCAAATAGATAAGATGTGTAGATTCAGTCATAATGAAGCATGCTTATGATTGTGCAATTTCATAATTGTGGTTGCACTATAACTGTAGTTTTTCCCCTGATCTACATAATTGTTGGCTTCTAAGTAAAGGAAAAAGGCATTATGGGACTCTTTGGTGGCTTGCATTAGCCTATATCTAGGCTTCTGCAGTGTACTTCGCCTGTTTGGTTGTGGAAATCTTTATGCAGGCTTAAACAATGTTCAAAGTACTAGCTAGTACATTGATTAGGCGATGTAGATTTACACAAGCTGATGAACAAAAAAAGTGGAGAAATTCTCATCTCTTTCTACCAGTACTAGAAACATAAGTTCTCTACTAAAACATGGATGTGACTGCATATAACACAATGTAAGGAACCAAACACAACTGTATCAGTGCACAATGATTACATAAATCAATTTACAATATCTCTGAGAACAACGAATGAATAATTAAACTAAATCTAGCGATGGTTAGGGTTTAGGGGTTGGACCTTTCTGACTTCTGTGCTTCCTTTTGTTCACCATCAAGGTCGTCTATGATGACCCAAATCCAGCGACGTTAGGGTTTAGGGGTTGGCGAGAGCAATGTGGATGGGGTGTGTTAGGTGGAAGGGGCGAGAGAAATGCGGATGGCAATGAGATAGAGCGGGATGCGGCGAGTGAAGTCGGCGACGACACAGCTCATCGACGCGATGAGAGGTAAGGGGGCAGCGGTGAGGTACCTGGTCGAGGGGGTAGGTCATCGACGGTGGATGTGTCCCAGCGGCGGCGGTGAGGTACCTGGTCGAGGGGGCAGGTCGTCGACAGCGGTCGTGTCCCGGCGGCGGCGATTAGGTTTGGAGAAAATAGTGGGGGAGAAAGAAGAGGAGTGGGGGAGAAATAAGAGGAGTGGGGGAGATAGACGATGAGAGCGGTGTCTGTTTTAGTGACGACGGCGAAACATGTTTTTGGCGCCCAATGTGTTTGGCAATGCGGAGGCTAATGCGTTTAAGTATACTAGCGCTGGGTATATATTGAAAACACGCACATAGCTCAATGGTTTAACCTGTTAGCTATAAGACCGAGCTCCTAGGTTCAAGCCCTTGCAAGGAGACATTTTTTGTGTTAGACCATTTTATATTAATTCTTTGTTTTTTATTTCTCTCTATGTTTTTTTGCAATTATCTATTTATGGACACATTAGTTTGGTTTATGATCATGTTATAATATTTTGAAATATTTTTGACATAGTGGTACTATACATCTCTCACTTGCAATAGCATCTCTCACTTAGTAATTAGCCTTATATGAGAGATGTATGCCTTTCTTAGGATGTGTGTCACCACTTTGTCCGAATGAATTGAAACTATTTTGTCAACATTGTACACCAAAATGAATGGTCCATGCAAGTTTTTAGATTTTTCTAGCTAGGTTATGGTACTGTAACAAATATCTTTACGAAATGCATCAAATAAGTACAGTAATTGGTAAACTAGGTCTGAAAATGCATAACTGCACACAACATCATAGGTTGGTTCAATAAACATCCCATTAAAGTTTAAAATGATTTGGAGAAAGTGGTAGTATAGATCCATCACAAGCATGAACATATCTCACTCAATAATTAGGCTCTATGTTAGAGATGTATGCATTTTTGTAGGATGTATGTCACCACTTTGTCAGAATAAATTGAATTTTTTTGTCAACATTGTACACCAAAATGAAGTGTACATGCAAGTTTTTAGATTTTTCTAGCTAGGTTATGGTATTGTAACAAATATCTTTACGAAATGCATCAAATAATTACAGTAATTGGTAAACTAGGTCTGAAAAATGCATAAATGCACACAACATCATATGTTGGTTCAATAAACATCCCATTAAAGTTTAAAATGATTTGGAGAAAGTGGTAGTATAGATCCATCACAAGCACGAACATATCTCACTCAATAATTAGGCTCTATGTGAGAGATGTATGCATTTTTGTAGGATGTATGTCACCACTTTGTCAGAATAAATTGAATTTTTTTGTCAACATTGTACACCAAAATGAAGTGTACATGCAAGTTTTTAGATTTTTCTTGCTACCTAAGGTTTTTTAGCACTTATTCTTTAGTAAAATAACAAATAATTACATTAATAGTTAAACTAGTTCTAAAAATTGCACCGGCACAAAACATCATGGTACACCTCCATCAACACCCCAAAAAAAAGTTGAAATGATTTGGAGAAACTGGTGCTATACATCTAAATAAATAAAAGAAAAATACAAAAATGATTGAAAAATGTCAACAAAACAAAAAAAATCTACCTATCCCAAGCTCGAACACAAGACACCATGGTTCGCAGTAGCAAGGGGTTACCATTGCACTAGTTAAGTTTGTTCATTAGTAACAGAGCGCATTTATATTTAATCATCAACTGTCCTCTGTCCAGGAGGCTGAAGTTCAGAGTTCTGAATGCTATCAGTTCAGATGTAACCGAGCGCCCAGTTCAGAGTTCTGCACAGTTCATATTCTACTATAGCTGCCGAGTTCATGTTCTGCATTTTCAGATGCTAAACTGCCCAGTTCAGAGTTCTGCATTTTCATGTTCTACCCAGTTCAGAGTTCTGCCCAGTTCATGTTGAAATCTGAGAGATGCTAAACTACATGTAGACATCTAAACTGAACATCTAAACTGAACATGTAATCTGAAATCTGAACATCTAAACATCTGAACATGTAAACATGACCATCTAAACATGAATTGTCATTTCTAAACTGGGCAGTTCATTTTTCAGATTTTCAGATGGTCAGTTCAGATGGTCAGTTCATTTTTCATTACTTTAGCTGCCCAGTTCATTTTTCAGTTCAGTTTTCTGTTTTCATTTCTATCAGATGGTCAGTTCATTTTTCAGATTTTCAGATGGTCACTTTTCAGATTTTCAAATGGTCAGTTCATTGTTTCCCATAAACCCAGCTTAGATCACATCAACCCATCTTCTATCCATCTATTTTGACAATAAATTAAAACTTGCTTAGATCACATGAACTGAAAATTGTTTCGCATAAACCCAGCTTAGATCACATGAACTGAAAATTTTCAGATGGTCAGTTCTGTGCATTTTCAGATGGTCAGTTCAATTTTTAGATGCTCAGATCAAATGCAAGTTTTAATTTATTGTCAAAACATGAACATGAACTGACTGTGAAGAAACAGTTAGTTCTGAAAATACAGAAAATACAGAACACAATTCAGTTCACCACAAATTCAGTTCACCCCAAATTCAGTATTTTAGACACACATCCAGTTCTGAAAATACAGAAAATACATTGTATCATCTAAACTGAACTGAATTTCAGACACACATTCAGTATGCTGTATTAATCTGAACTGAACAGTTCATAAATCAACTATCAATACTAGAAATCCTCATCTTCATCTTCTATGGACATGTCATCATTGTTGTCGTCGCCACCATCATTAAAATATTGAAACATTGTATCATCTTCCTCCTCATCCTCACTATCTTCAAGAATAATAGCAGCTTCCTTCTTTTTTCTTATTAGTTCCTCTAAATTGCCTTCAATTAGACTGGCTTCTCCACCTTCAACATTGTGCAGAACCTGATTATCATCACCTTCTTGCACTATATGCTCTGTATTAGAACAATAATCATCCTGATGCACATCATTACTGCCCTCATATTTTTCAGCCACATCATAAATATTCCTATATTCAAATTTCTGCACAACTCAGAAATCTTTACATTGTGGAGTTGTGTCTTGCAGGTAAAATATCTTTTTCGCTTGGTCTGCCAAGATAAAAGGATCGGACTTGTACCAAAATGACTGCACATTGATGGATTTGAAATGTCTGTCATCTCGAATGCCCACAGTCTTTCCTACTTGGTTGTACCAATCGCATCGAAATACAACCACCGACCGACGAACTTGATAATTCGAGTTATATTGTAACTCAATTACCTCTTTAAGGACACCATAAAAATCTATGTTCTTCCCATTATGTTCACCTTCAGTCATTACACCACTATTTTGTGTCTGCGTGAACTTCTCACGATCCACTGTGCTAAACCGCACTCCATTAATCTTGCAAGTTGTACTAGTCTTAACTCGCCGAGCTGGGCCACATGACAGTGCCCACAGTCCTTCGCTAACCAATTCTGGATTCTCATTACGCTTCTTCTCAATCTGTTGCAACAAAATTACTCAGCTGAGCAATTACATATGCATACCAAAAACTTTAGTAAACCTATAACATAAAAGTTTAGTGACTTACATGGGACATAAACCACTTTGCAAATCCTTGTTGAACCATTCGATCAACATCATTTGGACGTGCACCTTGCTGTGATAGCTCCTCCCTGTACAGACTGCATGGCATACTTTATTCATAAGAATATTTTCAAATTTAATAAATATAACATAAATTATGTAGCACATACCAAACTAACTTACGTCAAATATTCTTGTACTTCATCAGCATTATGTAGCACATACCAAACTAACTTATTCATGATAGCATCATCAATGTACTCAGTCTTAGTAGCTCCAACAAGAGTAGCACCATGCTCAAAAACAGACATGTCATTAGGCAATGGCATCTCTGTACCACTATCATCATCCTAGTTAAATCTAGTGTCAACATCCTTCATGTACCTAGAACAAAATGTTAAGGTATCACTTGCCATATATGCCTCAGCAATTGATCCTTCCGGCCTAGCTCTGTTCCTTACAAAATTTTTCAAAGTGCCTAGTCGCCTTTCTATTGGGTACATCCATCCATACTGAACAGGTCCTCTAAGCATTGCCTCATCGGGAAGATGGACACTCAAGTGCACCATGACATCAAAGAAGGCAGGTGGAAAGATTTTCTCAAGCTTGCATAGGATCAATGGAATATCTCCTTTTAGCCGTTGCACAACATCTATCCGTAGATTTCTACTGCATAGTTCCCTGAAGGTCCCCAGCTCTGCAATTTCTTCATATACATCCTTCCTCACCAGTCCTCTAAGGCCAGCAGCTATGATTCTCTGTAGGAGTATGTGGCAAGAATGTGTTTTCAGTTTTCCAACCACCTTTGAACCATCTTCACTTATGTATCTTGCTAGGTTATCCGCAAATCCATCAGGAAACTTGATACCTTTTAGGAACTTGCAAAACTCGACTTTCTGATCCTTCCCCAACACATATGGAGCAGGTGGAGCCCTGCAGGCCGAGTTGCCATCTTGTTGCAAGTGCAGTTCAGGTCTTATGCCCATATCATACAAATCTAGCCTTGCATTATGTGTGTCCTTGGACTTGCCTGGTATGCTAAGTAGTGTGCAAAGAATATTTTCACATACATTTTCTCTATGTGCATCACATCGAGATTATGTGGAAGCATCAAATCTTTCCAATATGGCAATTGCCACAACCCAGATTTCCGGCTATAAATCATTGGACCGTCACTACTACGCTTCCTTTTATTTCCAGTAATGTCAGCCTGCTTCCCTGGCCTGACATCTTTCACCTTCTCTAGCTCTTGTAGGACCTCATCCATAGTGAACCTACCAGGCACAACTTTGTTTTCACGCTTACCATTGAAATCCAAGCTATTCCGCCATGAATGTGTCCTTTTAAGGTAACGACGATGTCCAATGTAGCATAACTTGTTCCTTATTGCCATAGACAACAGATTCTTGTCGCAATAAATACATGCATAATACCCTTTTGTTGTTCGCCCAGATAACGTGGCCAGCGCTGGATAATCATGTATACACCATAGTACAGCAGCACGAAGGTCGAACTTCCTACAGTACATGCATCATAGGTCTTGACACCCTTCCATAGCTTCAGCAGTTCTTCAATTAGGGGCTCAAGGAACAAATCAAAATCCTTTCCTGGACATCTTGGACCTGGGATGAGTAAAGACATAAAGCAGTTTGTTGGATTCACACATTCCCATGGTGGGAGATTAAGCGCTGTCACAAGCACTGGCCACATACTGTACTGGGTACTCATGTTGCCAAATGGATTGAATCCATCGGTAGCTAAGGCTAGCCTCAGGTTCCTCGGATCATTTGCAAAACATGGGTACTTTCGATCAAAGTCCTTCCATGCTTCCCCATCAGCTGGATGGATCATCACATTAGCGACTGGCTTCCTCACTTTCTTGTGCCATTGTGTTTCCTCTGAAGTTTGTTTTGAAGCAAAAATTCTTTTCAACCTTGGCAACAGTGGAAAATGCCTCAAAACCTTATGTGGAACCCGCTTCGAACCAGTTTCATCTTTCCATCTAGACTCCTTGCATACTGGGCACTCATTCAATTTAGCATTAACATTCCGAAACAACACACAATTGTTCTTGCACACATGGATGTTTTCGTATCCAAGGCCCAATTCTTTAAGATATTTCATGGCCTCATTATATGATTTTGGCAACTCACTGTTAGGGTATCCATCGGACATCATCTTCATCATTGCTGAAAATGTTGTATTGTTGATTCGATAATGAGACTTCATATACAACATCCTCACCATAAAAGAAAATTTTGAATGGCTAGAACCTGGACTAAGTGCCTTCTTTGAATCTCCAAGAACTCCTGCAAATCTTGGCTCTTCTCCATCAGCCTCTGCCGCTGCAAATAGTTCACCAATCATCTCAGGTACTCCATGATCATCATCATAAACATCATTGTCCACATCCATATGTATCCCAAAGTCATGATCATATCCTTCAACATCCTCCTCTATACCCTCAACTTCTATATCTGCCGACTCCCCATGATGAATCCACCTCGTGTATGTAGCTGACATTCCATAAATGTGTATATGAGTTTCTACTTCACTCTGAGGTCGCAGCCTTTGATTAAGACAATTCACGCACGGACAACGAATGTGTGTGTCTTCTGGGTATCTTTCACTAACAAAATTCATGAACTCTTCAACTCCTTTCACATATGCAGGTGTGAATTGTTTCCCATAAACCCATCTTCTATCCATCTATTTGACAATAAATTAAAACTTGCATTAACTCCATAACTATGATTAAATTGAACAAAATTGAAAACCACATCAAACACATGCATATATGAAATAAAATTCAAATGCACATGGAACCTTATTGTAAAAAACACAACACATCAAACCTTGTCTTTTCTCCCCGCCCTGTCGCTGTTCTGTCCACGCCCGCCGTAGCTCTGCGCACGACGCCGCTGCTTTGCCGCGCCCGAAGCTTCTCTTCCTTGCTGTTTTCACGACGACGCCGTTCTTCCAACACAGTTGGATCAATGGATCAGGCGACAAGATCGCTCGTTCGCTGCGACGCTACCCGGTTGCCGATCAAGCGGACGACGACAGACGCCGGCGTCGTTGTGTGCCGTAACCTGAGGGCCGATCGCAGAAGGCAGAATTAGAATAGGCGAACAGCCATGCAGATCGCAGAATGGCGGCTGGGAAAACCTGTTAACAGAACGACAGATGGGAACACCTGTTAAAAGAACGATACTTTCTTTATATACAAGAACAAGCGAGTAGTCTGGTGGTAACACCGATTCGAAGAAAGGCGCAGGTCCCTGGTTCGAAGCTCCACGGGCGCAAGTTTTTTTTGCCAAATAAATAATTGCCGCTTCTAGTTGGTGGGTCGGGGCCGCGTCGCCAGGCGGGGGCTATGTCCCAAAAAACTGCGGCCCATGTAGGCCAAGGATCCCACGCCGTCAAACTCATCTGTGACTAATTTATTTCATCATTACATCAGCCGATCAAGGCAAATTTGCGATGAAGATATCAAATCTAATCTATGACGAACTTGTTGCGTCCAAACTTTGTGTCTATGACGTTCCTTTCATTTTCGTCTTTAATATTCAAGTCTAATCTTCGTGACTTGTAATTGTTGACGAAGATGTAAATTTGGTCATAGAAATGTATCAATCTGTGACTGAAGTCACCAGCGTCACTAGAAAATCGTCACTGATGATCACATTCTTACTAGTGTCTAGATATGAGTGTTAAGATCAATCAAACCTTAGTTTGATTCTCATAGAAACATATATGTACCAACATCAATATGGTCAAACCAATTCACGATTCCTTATATCCTATTCATTTTGGCTTGATGCTTCCTCTCATTTACTTCAATCTCTATCGTCAACAAAGATCACCCATCCATATATGACTCCTATCTAGCTTGATTTGTCCATTGACTAAATGCAGTAACTTGCTTATCCACTTGATCAAGCTTTCCTTAAGCCATACGTCTTGAGTGTACATTGAATCTATTGATGTCTAATTATCATTGTTTGATGTTGATCATTTATGCCTATTGTTGGGGAGCCTTCGTCTTCCAAAAGTCCTCAAAAACACAATTAACCACTAGTTATCAACATATTGTCAAGTATTGCAGGAGCTTCAGCACCAGAATACCTTCGGTGTGATAAGTTGAAAGGTCGATGAAGCTAGCTTTGTCACAACAACATTAGAAGTTGTTACAAGGAGAAGGTGTCATATGAGTCGCTGATAGAGAAATACAATGTTACCCTTGTATTATTTGTAAACTCTATGTGTAATCTCTAAGGGCATAAATATAATATCATATGAGGCTATATGACTCCCTATAAATAGATGCACAACAGTGTCATGCATAAAGTACCTTTTGGCAGGAGACGAACGATCATTGTTTGTAACTTTCTCTTCACCCTCGCTCTAAATCTATTTCTAGAGCCGAAGGTATGTTTGTAAATTTAATATACAAAGGAGTAGAAATATTCTACTGTGTTAGTTTAATTGTTATGCGAAGACTTTATAATATATTTTACATTTATTCATTTGTTAATAATGAAAAACCACGAATCATTTAGTAAAATTGTGACCTTCGTCTACGAAGAGGTCTTCCCGAAGGAAAGATTATTCGAAGACGAAGGTTGATTATTTCTCTTAATACTGTGGTGCGTTGTTTTTTATTATACATAGCAATCGAGAATGAGTAACCAACATTGGCGCCCACCTTTGGAGAACTCGACGACCACCTTCGTCAAGTTAACTCGACAATCACCTTCGTCATGCCACCGAAGGAGACAACGACATCAGGGGCTGCACTAGCTCCCCTAGACACTAATCAAGATGGAGTCCTTCTAAGGGAGGCCCGAAGCCAGAAGAGGAAGGCCATTAGCCCAAGTCCACAAGATGAACAACTAGATCAAGAGATCAGCGATCTCGAAGCCATACATCAATAGGTGGAAAGGAGAAGGGAGAAAATGCTTCGACTGCCTAAGCTCCAAAATAAGATTGATGAAGCAGCCGAGGAAATGTGACACATTACACAGGATACTGAGCAAGGGCACAAACCACAACAAACAGACCTTCGACAAGAAGGCCTCAACCACGATGACATGTGGTATGATGATTTTCACCATGATAACATTGCTTTTGATGATGCTCCCCCTCTAGCTACAGATTTGCAGGCTATCCCATGGCCACCTTTGTACAAGCCACCTTAGCTACCCGCGTATGATGGCCACTCGGACCCGAAGCAGTTTCTAATGAGCTATGAGGCAACCATACCATCGTATGGTGGCAACACCACTATCATAGAAAAATCCTTCGTCATGGCAGTCACGAGTGTTGCTCAAACCTGGTATTCTTCCCTCAAACCCAGAACAATCAGTTCATGGCAGAAATTGAAGGATTTGTTAGTCACTAGCTCTCAAGGATTTCAGACGAAGCCAGTGACCGCTCAAGCTTTGTTCTAGTGCACACAGGATTATGAGGAATATCTATAGGCATATGTCCAAAGGTTCTTGCAACTCAGAGCTCAGGCACCAACAGTGCCAAACGAGATTGTCATTGAGGTCATGATTAAGGGACTTCGCCCAGGTCCAACAACACAATATTTTGCCAGGAAACCCCCCAAACCCTAGAAAAGCTTCTCCAGAAGATGGATGAATATATCAGAGCGGACAATGACTTCCAACAAAGAAGGGAGGAGACCTACAGGTACTCCGAGATGACTAGGGGCTTCAGAGGAAGGCTTCATCCAAGGCATGTCAGGACGATTCACAATCCTAGTCAAAGTGAATATAGAAACAATCATAATCAAGTGCATCAGCACAGTTCCCAGTCAACAAGGATGCAATAGAGCTCCTTCAGACCACCGACCCCAAGAGACAGAGGAGGACGTAGCTTCAAAGGAAGGTACAACTCTCAACGAAAGAGACTATTTTGCTTATTCTGTGGAGAGGTCAAGGGGCATACAACAAGAACCTACCAAGTTACGATTCAAAAGTAGGAGATAGCTGAGGCCGAAGCACGTCAGATTCAACCAAAGCAAGTTCTTCACACTGCTTCGTGTTACTCCCCATACATCCCAGAGTATGTGGGTAACCAACAGCCATTCTCACAACCTATATCTTTGGTAGCTTCGGCAAGTCACTCTCCAGTTGGGTGGGTCTTACCACAACCACCTGCATTGGCTCCAACATCATCCCATAATCAGCAGCCTCAGGGCCAATGTCAAGTTCAACAACAGCGTGATGCAAAAGAGGAGTCCAAAGCTCGGACAGTCAACAGTACTATTCTAGAGTCCAGGCATATCTATTGAAGCAATAGAGGGGCTAGATTAAGAACTTTATACTCATCTATTGTATTTTTTGTTTCCTTTGCTTTTACATTTTTGCCTTAAAAACAATTTGAGAAGGTGCAATCTTCGGCACTTTGTAATGAACCTATGGTTACACCATCGAGTGTAACAAAAGATGAAGAAGCTCCAAAGTTGTTCCTACGAGGATGTAGAGCTAAAATATCACCTAAGTAAAGGTGAAGAAGCTCCAAAGTCATTCCTACGGGGATGCATAGCTTAGCACCAAAGTCGTTCCTAAGGGGATGCAGAGCTAAAATACCACCTAAGTAAAGGTGAAGAGACTCCAAAGTCGTTCCTGAGGGAATGCAGAGTCTTATTATGATATGTTTTGTATCATCATCTTTCTCAAACACCTTTTGCATCATATCATCACATCATCTCGCATCATAACATCACGCATCACTTCGCATCATCCATAAAGAGAAAAGGCAAATTTCTCCTTCATCCCCAAATGCGGCTGAGCTATGAAGCAAAATATGTGCTTGTGAAGAATTTTTTACTAAAGCAGGACAAAGGGAAAATGTTATATCTTTGTTTTTGAAAAAACCAGGAGGGGGAACCCCTACTATAAATTTTTGTATTAAGATGATTGAATATAGGAGTGTCTAGAGCTAAATGTACAACTAGATACAAGGGGTAGGGGAGAGAATCTAAAGCAATCTAAAAAATTAGATGTTTCTCAGATGTAGCCAATCTGGTATTGCGGTGACATATTTTCCTCTTGCTCTATTGATAACCAAAAGCAATTATTTTCTAAACTCGTTTTTGGAGTGTTGAACTGTTGGATCAAGGTTCTCAAAGATCCAACTGCTCTGACATTTCTAGATGCTCCATGTCATAAGGATGATTACTTCTGTGAAGAAAGGAACATTTAGCTGCTGCTTTAGGTTAGCGAACGCTTCCTATGGCTGAGAAATTCTGGGAGGATTGATTCCAATTGAGTTCCAGCAGGATTTTGCAAAGTTGCATCTGAGAAATAGATGATAGAGGGTTTCCTCCTTCTGCCAAATACAGTTTTCACATGTGTAGGACTCCAGTGTCATATTCCTTCTTCGAAGCATACTTTTGGTGTTAAGTCTATCTTTTGGCCACAACCAGAAGAAGACTTTATGCCTAGGTTGACATTTGCTTTTCCAAAGCCACTTGTATACAATGTGAACATTGGAGTGGCCAATTTGTTGCATGTATGCCTTCTGCGTTGAGTATATCTCTGAGCCCTAGATATAAGTCCAGCTATCTTTTGTGTTAGTAAGGTTAACACTGGCCCAGATTTCACTTAGGTCCAAATATTGCTCATAGACAATTAGAGATGGGCGTTCTATTCACTTCTCAGACGATCTGTGGAACAATGGAATACCTAGGCAGCAATATCCAGAATTGTTCTCATTCGCAAATGACACAAAACTCTCTATAGCTAAGGTTAAACAAAAAAAACCATTTATTTCAAAATGCTATATCTTCAACGATCAATATCCTCAAACAAGACAAAGAAGGGGCCGACGCTTTTGCTTCGGTAACAGTGCTCGTTATGAAGTTACAAGACCTTCGGCAAAAGAGGGATTTTCTTTATGAAGCGTGAAAAGAAGGGAAGGTGTTTTTTCGCTTTCGGCTCAAAAAATGGTACATACGTTAATTTCACGTTACATAAAGAAACATAATATACATTAATTACACATAGTACACAAATGTTTTTACATAAAGGTAACACACATACTTTACAATGTTTTTACACTAAAATTAATCATCTTCTCTCAGAACTTTTTTTGCAGCTTCGAGTAAGAGTTTGTGAACAACTTCATCTATTGTCGTGTTTGCTATCTTGAATTCGTCAAGAATCCCCTTTAGATCTGGATCAGCTTCAGGATTGTATGGTTCTGGGGGACGAGAAAGTTCTGCTGCATAAAAGGCGTAATCTTGTTAGATACGAGGCTAACACACTCACGAAGCTAAAATGTGACAAATATATCCATACGTCTTTCACGCTCGGTAGCTTTTTCGGCTTTTCTTGCTTCCACTGAAGCTAGGTGGGAGTCTTCTTCATTCTGTTTGATAGCTTTGTCTGCTATCTCTCTTCCGCCGTTCATCCACACTTCAGAATAAAACTTCCCACCGAAGACAGCAACTTCGGCTGAAGGTTCTCTAATATCATTTGCTGAAATTGAGAATTTTGTATGAGTTATAGCCTTCGCATGATCACAGCCAACTCTTTCGAGCAGTGATCAGGCACCCACACAAGCACAAAAGTCCCCCCCGCTGGTTAAGACTTTGTCAAAAGCTTCAATCTCACCTTCAATCCATCTAGCAACACCCTCGGGGTCTCCGCGAATAAATTCTGCTTAGTTGAGAAGGCACCAACCTTCGCAAAAGAATTCTTCAGTTTGTTAGAGCATTGTGTAACAACAGTAAAACATCCTTCCTTCGACTGAAGAAGTTCTTCAACATTCTTCTGAATTATACTATGTTCAGCCTCAGCTATTTCACGTTTTGCTTTTTCAACTTCCAACTCTTCACTAACTTCGTCAAGCTTACTCTCTAGTCTTAACACTTTAGACTTATGAAGCTCCACTTGAGCAGATAAGGCATATTCTAAGTCAGCTATACGTCTTGCGTCGACTTCTTTTTCTTTTTCAAGCTTCGAAATTTTTTCATCTGCCTCAGAGAATTTACACAGACCAACCTGACTCGTCTTTAGCCTCTTGATTAAAGAAAGAAGTATCTTGTCTTTTTCAAGGGCCTCATTCCGAAGTGTTATAACTTCTGAGAGCAGATTTTCGAAGGCTATCTGAGTACTTTCATCTTCATAGTCTTTCTGTGCCTTCAAAGCCTTGCTCAAAGTAAGTCCCTAGTGACAGCAAAGAGAAAATAAGTGAATACTTCATCTAAAGTAATCATCAAAATGCAGAAGAGAAAGGCAGGCGCAAACCTTTAAACTATTGTAGGCCAAGCAATCCGCTAGATGGTCCTTCGGCATTAAGGATAGCCCAAGTTCAAGTTTTGAATAACCCATTTTATCCATCATCTCCCGGCAAACGTCAATCTCCTTGTTGTCTGGTAGGCAGTATAGATAATTGTCTTCGTCATTGCCTCCATAAACTAGAGATCCTCAAGGATATTTCAGGTCCTTTGCATAATGTTGCACTTCAGCAATTTGCTCCTTTGACAGTTTCTTTCCCGAAGCATGGTGAATAATGTATTCAAGGTCTTCAGTGTCCGCCATTTTAGGTGTTGGTATTGTCACTCCCTCTGATAGGCTTCCAAGTGATTCCTTCGATGGAATATGCTCCGAAGGACCAGATTTATCTAAATTAGAAGAAGTATCTGCAATATTGATTAACTTAGGTTCATTGACTTTCTCCTCGGGAACCTTCAGCGGTGCAGATATCGTGACTTTTGCGGGCCTGAAAACAGCATCAAGCACATTGGCCATTCTTTTTCCTTTCCTAGAAGTTCTCGTTGGAATGGTTGTTGTCTTTGACACCGCTTGTACCTTCGACAGTTCTGAAATATCTGACTGTTCTTGCCCCTGGCTCTTTTCTGAAGCTCATTCCAGATAAGTGGGGTGGGGCACTCGTGCAGTTACCTCCGAAGATGGAAGAGCCTCTTCGGCTACTTTGATAGTTTTTAACTTTGAAGTCTTTGCAGTAGGCAGTATTGCAGCCCTTTCTAAGAAATATGACTTTGGCCGATGAGTTAGCACTTTTGATTTCTTTGGCTTCGACGTGATGGAAGAAGTAGCCGCTACAAGTTTCCTTTTTACTCCCTGTTTCTTTGCGAGAAAGCAGTAATCAGGATAAACAAATCCAATAACATCGAACACTTTGTTAAATCTTATTTTTCCATGAGTGCAAAAGGCAGCGTTCGTGGCTTCATCTTCAGCCTTCGTGTAAGCCCCCAACAATTCCTCACTAGTCGCTTCAATGGCATCTAGCCATTCATCATCTGGCTCGCCAAATTGATTTCTGTAGCGGTAGGGATATTTCAAGTAAATCAGGCCACCTTCCCTTGAACCAGTAGTGGTCTCCTTTGGCATCTCAAATTCGTTGACAAGGGGCCACACTTTGAAGGCTATATGTTCTTGGACCAAATCTCTGGTACCAATGTAGCTGCACACAGTGTTGAAGGCCGTCAGGCATGCTTGAGCCTTTTCACTATTCACAATTGAAGGCCTTCTAATGCCGAAGCATGATCGAATGAGTCGTTGAACTATGCCCTTCACATCCTCCCTTTCAACCAAATCATTCCTAACAAAGAACCACTTTTTCATCTAGGATCCTGGCCACTTCTTCTATAATGTTGGAACAGGGTGTCTTGCATCAGAGTGATATACGAAGGAGTAACAACTAAAGTTATTATGGTATTGTTCCTTCCCAACCGCCTTCGTTTTGTAGGATAATTCGTGTATATTGCAAAAGTAGTGGGTGTCTGGTTCCAGCCCTTGGCTCTTCATCGCCCAAATAAAAACTCCAACTTTAACCAACGCTTCGGGGGTAAGCTGATGAAGGTATATCTTGAATCTTTTCAGCACTTCGACCAGCATTCTATGTAGGGGAAAGTAGAGCCCAACCTTCATAAAAACTCTTGAATACTACTTCATCCGCTTCAGGAAGAGGAACAATGCTTTCTCCTCCAGCCCTCACTATGGATATATCATGGAAATATTTGCCCTTCATCGCTTCAATCTGCCTTTTCTTATCGGTGGATTTTCCAAACACAACATGGCTCGGTCTCCATGGCCGATCTTCGGTATCTTCTGCATCACTGTCGAAATCAAAGTTATCGATGCCCTTAGAATCTTCGGATAACCCAGCAAGGATTTCACTGGTTATCTTTTCCCTGTTGGTTCTCTCCATATTTTCATAAAATCCAGCCTATGCTGGGTCTTCAACTCTCTTGTCTTTGGCCATCTCAGCTTAACTTTGATTAAAGAAAGAACCGAAGCTCAAAAGCAGTTGCGCTTACAGTGGTAGTAAACTTAGAACAAAATCACCAAAAACTTGATAGCACGAAAAATATTTTATCACAACCCCACATATATATACACAAAGCACCGCTGTGAAGTGGTCCCCACAGTTCAGAAAATTTCGCTATTCTAGCAAAGGTGTTTTTTCGGACCTTCGGCATAAGGCCTTCATTCGTTTCACAATCTGAGGTTGTTACAAGGAAACAAACTAACACCGCGAGGGGCTACTGTTGGGGTCCTTTGTCTTCCTAAGGTCCTCAAAAACACAATTAACCACAAGTTATCAGCATATTGTCAAGTATTGTAGGAGCTTCAGCACCAGAATACCTTCGGTGTGATACGATGAAAGGTCGATGAAGCCAGCTTCGTCACAACAACATAGAAAGTTGTTATAAGGAGAAGGTGTCATCTAAGTCACTGATAGAGAAAGGCAATGTTACCCTTGTATTATTTGTAAACTCTGTGTGTAATCTCTAAGGGCATAAATGTATTATCGTATGAGGCTGTACGACTCCCTATAAATAGATGAACAATGCCCTACATAAAGTACCATTTGACTAGAGCCGAACGATCATTGTTTGTTGTAGGAAACGGGTGATGCCTAAGAGGGGAGTGAATTAGGACTTCTAAAACTTTCGCTAAACTAGTCCACTAATAAATCCCTAGAGCAAAACCTATGCAAATAATCAAACTAGAATGTGCAAACTAGGTTTTGTCTAAGTGTTGCTATCTCTACCGCAAATGCTAAGTTTCAATCTAAACTAAATAAGTATATATACAGGATTGACACTTAAATGCTTAATATAAATGTGGAAGGTAAAGAGCTAAGTAGAGAAGCAAACTCTCGTAGACAACGCCGGTATTTTTACTGAGGTATCCGGAACCGCGCAAGGTCCCGACTAATCCTCGTTGGTGCCCCAACGCAAAGGAAGCCCACGCGAGGGCCAAGCACCTCGGTCGAGTAACTCCGTAGAGAGCCGCGGGCCTTCTCCACATGCAAGTGGTGCTCCGCTTCCGGCTCCTCTCGGACGCTCCCCGCCGTCTCCACTATCGAGCTTCCGGCCGAAACGCCGCGGGCCTCGTTCCCTCTAGTACATGGTGGCGGCCATGACACAAACACGGTTGTCACAGTCTCGCAAGACTCTCGCCCCACTCGGTACAATTACAATGGCTCGCGCAAGAGCCGAGGGGTTGTGTGGTTTTACAAAGCTCACTCAACTAACTAGGGTTCACCTAGAGCAAGCGCTAAAGCGGTCTAACTAACCTAAGCACTTCGCAAAGCACCTACGCTAATCACCGAGTGATTCTATTAAGCACTTGGGTGTTTGAGCTCTTGGAAATATGCACTATGTGTCTTGGTATGTTGCTTGGGCTCCCACACCTTCAAATGGTCGGTTGGTTGAAGTATATATAGGCCCCAACTCCAAAATAGCCATTGGAGAAAAGCTACAGTTCTCTGCGGCACACCGGACAGTCCGGTGGTGCACCGGACAGCGCACTATAGCCTGTCCGGTGCGCCTAGCCATTGCCCTGTCAAAGCAGGTGACCGTTGGTGCTGCAGGCTTTCCACATCGGACAGTCCGGTGGTCTTCTCTCTGGGTGCCACCTGGAACTAGCTGTTGGGCAGCTGTTCCCTGGTGCACCGGACAGTCCGGCGTGTGGGCACCGGACAGTCCGCAGGCAGCACTTCTTCATTTCTTGGACTTTTCTTGAATCTTCTTAATGTCTTCTTTTGAGGTGTTGCTTTCCTCAATTCCTTAGTCCAAGTACATCTTGCATCCTGTGAACTATAAACACAAACACTTGAAAACTTATTAGTTCACGGATTTGTGTTGATCATCAAACACCAAAACTCAATTAGCCAAATGGTCGGGGTCCATTTTCCTTACAATCTCTCCCTTTTTGGTGATTGATGACAAGACAACCAAAGCAAGCAAATAATACAAGTAATTGAATGAACATATGCAATCTACTTGCTAGGATGCATGTTTTGTCCCCTCAATGTGATATTATGGACTTAAGCCTCCCCCTAACTCCATAATTCACTTACTTCCTATTTTTTTTACCAAATAACCAAAACCACTTGAAAAACCATTTGTAGATTTTAAAATTTTAATTTGGTGGTGTTTGGTGTTTGATACATTTTATATTGCTTTGGTCCCTAAACTTCTCCCCCTTTGGCATCAACCACCGAAAAGGAAGACATTAAAAGCATGTAGGAAGTAAATAAAGAGCTTGTCCTCAAAAAATTACTCCCCCTAAATGAGTGTTCTCTTTTAGAAATAAAATTTCTCCCCCTTTTTAGAGACAAAGAAATACTCTCCCTGACGGAGATCTTCTACTTTTAGGAAAAAGTATGTGACAATTAGAGGTGCAAGACAAGATTTGAAAAGACTAACTTCCCTTATGCATAGGTAACAGAATATGAGTTAACCACTTATGCATTTTTAGCAACAAGGAAGTATATGATATGAAATATAGTCTAATCAAATACTGGAGAAGACATGTAAATGATACTAAATGTAGTCTCAAAGATACCGATTGAAAGTCAGTGGCGTGCTTGTGAGACATGAGAGTTCTTGGAGATTTTGCAGTGGAAGATTGTTGTCTTTCTCCGGGAACCTCATTTTCCTTACAATGAGACTATCACATGAAATAGACTTGAAAAGATGTTAGTCTCAAAGTCTTGGATTATAGAGTAACCTCCCCCTAAAGGTGTGCATACAAGTTTTGAATACTTGTAGGAGACATGCACTTTTGATTTGATATCAAGAGGGGCAAATTATCTATAATCCGAATTTTGGCACATATAAGTTAAATGATACAACTTGTAGATTTAAAAGTTATTAATTGATGCATCATTTACTATGGATTGATATTGAAGCTATGTGCCATGCTTAAATAAACATTTTAAGCCATGTAGGTTTGCTTAGTATATGAATTGAAAGCAAGAAATCCTATCATGTGATTTACCTAGTATGCATACATTTAAACAAAAGTAAATACTAAATGTAATACTAGGCATGAAAGGTAAACTAGATACAAGGAAAATAGATACGCATATCTAAAAATAAGAAATACAATAAATCTAGTTACCTTAGTCATGGGTGGGAAATTTGGGTCCAAAATTTTCACTAACCCACTTGGCAAATTAAACTTAATCCAATATGATGTATCCCATGATATACATCCCAACTTTGCCAAGTCTCCAAATTTCCCGTGGACCTTTGGTCCACTCACTTCCCTTTCGGGATCCAAACCGTCTTGGTGCTTTTCATGGTTGAAATTATTTCCTTTAGCACCCAGATGCGTTTGGCCTCCTTTCCTTTGTTGGCTTGCTTGTTGGCCTTGATTGCTATTCCCTTCCCATTCTTTTTCTTCTTGATCAAATATGGTGTAGCAGTCTTTTTGTCCAACTTTTTGATGTAGGTGTTGGAGATTTTGCTTGATGGCTTTTGCTTGAGCTTTTGCCTTTGTTTATCCCCGGTCATCGCCTTGCATTGGAAAGACTTGTGGCCTTCCTTGTGGCATAGCCTACAAATCACAGTTTCTCCCTCCATAGGCTTGTTCACTCCCGCAGTGGTGTTATCCTGTGGAGGTCGGATTTGTTTGACTTTGCCTTTCTTGTCATACAAAGCCTTGCCAAGGCGAGCCACTTCTTGCCTTAATTGTTCATTTTCCTTTGCAACCTCATCCAAACATGTTTCTACAACAATATCCTCAACAAGGACTTGGTCGCAGGGGTTAGAATCATCAATTAAATCAAAGTAAGAAGTAGAAGCATCTTTCTTAATAATTTTAGGTATTTCAACTCAAGATGTTGCTGGGGTGATACCAATGTTTTCTAGCTTAGTAGTTAGCTCATCATTATGTATTCTAAGAATTTCCATTTTCTCTAGCAAATTTTCAATAGCTTCTTGGGAGCTAGCTAACTTAGCCTTATGTTTTTCATTCTTTTTAATAAGACCATCATTAGTAGCAGTGGATGGAGCACTAGACTCTAATAGCTCAATTTTAGTTGACAGCTCACAATTTAGGTTTGCAAAAGTTTCAAATTTTTCTAGCAATCCTTTGTAATCATTTTGGGAGCTAATCAACTTATTTTTCAAGGTTTTAAGTTGAACTTTTTGCTTAGTGTAAACATCCTAGAAAAATTCAACGGCTTCCACAAGCTCATCTACAGAGGGCTTTCCCTCACCTTCATCATCACTACTACTTTCATCACTAGAGGATGGAATGCTTTTGTTACCTCTTGCCATAAGGCATTTGTGTGATGACCGTGATGAGCGTGATGAGGACCGGTGGCTGCGCGTCCTTGGAGATTCATCTTCACTTGAAGAATCATCTCAAGTTCTAACACTTGTTAGTGCCTTGCCTTTGCTCCTCTCCTTTTTTGGTTCGGCCATAGTTGGACAATTGTCCCTGAAGTGGCCCTTCTCCCCGCATGCGAAGCACCCTCTCTTTCTTTGCTTTTTCCTGTCAATGTTAAAGAGAAGATCCTCTACCTGCAGGGGCACACCCATTAGATTAATCTTGTGGATCATCCCCATTACCTTTCCGACACGTCGGATTGTTTCTTCGTCTTCATGGGATGATGTGCATGGTTGATTATCTTCATCATCATCACTTTCTTCTTCTTCCTCTTCTTCATTTGAGGAACTTGGAGTGGGAGCCTTCTTTTTCCCCTTCCTTTCATCACATGCAAAAGCATATGGCCTTGAGGAAGTTGGCTCCTCTCCCCGACACATTTTTCGCGACATCTCAAAAGCCGTGATTTTCCCAATCACAATGGTCGGGGTCATGTTACTCAAGTCCTCCATATTGTGAAGGATGGTGATGATGCTCTCATATCTTCGTTGTGGTAGCAGGGAGATAATCTTCCTCACAATGTCCACATCACCTAGCTTATTTATGCCAATAGAGTTAAGCTCATTTATGATTAGATTTAAATGAGAATACATGTCTCTAACAAGCTCATCATCTCTCATAGCAAAAGAATTATACTCATTTAAGACTACGCAATGTTTTTGCTCACGGACATTTGATGTGCCGTCATGGAGCTCATGCAATTTTAGCCAAATCTCATTAGCAGTTTTCAAGGTAAATACTTGATTAAAAATATTCATGCCAAGAGATTCATACAAGCAATTTTTGGCTCTAGCATTTAATGAATTTCTTTTTCCTCACTCGTGGTGGGTTTCTCGGGATTCTTGGGGGGTTTCATCCCGTCACGAGTGACTCTCCAAACACCTAGATCAACGGCCTCTAGGTAACAAGCCATTCTAACACTATAATATGGGAAGTTAGTGCTGTCGAAGTGTGGTGGCCTATGGGTATCCATCCCTTCCTCTAAAAAGCGTTGGCTCTTTTAGCGGTGAAGCTAAAGCGTTTCAAATGAGCCAAACCAGGCTCTGATACCACTTGTATGAAACGGGTGACACCTAAGAGAGTGGTGAATTAGGACTTCTAAAACTTTCGCTAAACTAGGCCACTAATAAATCCCTAGAACAAAACATATGCAAATAATCAAACTAGAATGTGCAAATTAGGTTTTGTCTAAGTGTTGCTATCTTTACCGCAACTGCTAAGTTTCAATCTACACTAAATAAGTATGTATACAGGATTGAAACTTAAATGCTTAATATAAATGCGGAAGGTAAAGAGCTAAGTAGAGAAGCAAACTCTCGTGGATGATGCTGGTATTTTTACCGAGGTATCCGGAACCGCGCAAGGTCCCGACTAATCCTCGTTGGTGCCCCTACGCAAAGGGAAGCCCACGTGAGGGCCAAGCACCTCGGTCGAGTAACTCCGTAGAGAGCCGCGGGCCTTCTCCATGCGCAAGTGGTGCTCCGCTTCCGGCTCCTCTCGAACGCTCCCCGCCGTCTCCACTATCGAGCTTCCGGCCGAAACATCGCGGGCCTCGTTCCCTCCGGTACACGGTGGCGGCTGTGACACAAACGCGGTTGTCACGGTCTCGCAAGACTCTCGCCCCACTCGGTACAATTACAATGGCTCGCGCAAGAGCCAAGGGGTTGTGTGGTTTTACAAAACTCACTCAACTAACTAGGGTTCACCTAGAGCAAGTGCTAAAGCGGTCTAACTAACCTAAGCACTTCGCAAAGCACCTACGCTAATCACCGAGTGATTCTATTAAGCACTTGGGTGTCTGAGCTCTTGGAAATATGCACTCTGTGTCTTGGTATGTTGCTTGGGCTCTCACACCTTCAAATGGCCGGTTGGGTGAAGTATATATAGGTCCCAACTCCAAAATAGCTACTGGAGAAAAGCTGCAGTTCTCTGCGGCACACCGGACAGTCTGGTGGTGCACCGGATAGCGCACTGTAGCCTGTCCGGTGCACCTAGCCGTTGCCCTGTCAGAGCAGGTGACCATTGGCGCCGCAGGCTTTCCACACCGGACAGTCTGGTGTTCACACCGGACAGTCCGGTGGTCTTCTCTCCGGGTGCTACCTGGAACTAGCCGTTGGGCTGCTGTTCCCTGGTGCACCGGACAGTCCCGCGTGTGGGCACCGGACAGTCCGGTGCTCCACGCACAGACAGTCCGCAGGCAACACTTCTTCATTTCTTGGACTTTTCTTGAATCTTCTTAATGTCTTCTTTTGAGGTGTTGCTTTCCTCAATTCCTTAGTCCAAGTACTTCTTGCATCCTGTGAACTATAAACACAAACACTTGAAAACTTATTAGTTCACGGATTTGTGTTGATCATCAAACACCAAAAATCAATTAGCCAAATGGCCAGGGTCCATTTTCCTTACATTTGTAACTTTCTCTTCACCCTCGCTCTAAATATGTTTCTAGAGCCGAATGTATGTTTGTAAATTTAATATACGAAGGAGTGGAAATATTCTATTGTGTTAGTTTAATTGTTATGCGAATACTTTATAAAATAGTTTACATTTATTCATTTGTTAAGAATGAAAAACCTTGAATCATTTAGTAAAATTGTGGCCTTCGTCTATGAATAGGTCTTCCTGAAGGAAAGATTATTCGAAGACGAAGGTTGATTATTTCTCTTAATACTGTGTTGCCTTGTTTTTTATTGTACATAGCAATCGAGAACGAGTAACCAACACCTATTTCTATCATGAACAATCCATGTATATGAGACATTTTCATATCAATCCTTGTCTCTTGATTGTTTTCAATCATGATTGCCTTTTCTACTTTACTGATCAACACTTAGAAAACTCATTAGTCCTTTAAGAGTGTTGTCCAAATAACCAAAATCCACAGAAGGGCTAGACGCACTTTCAAGGAGGTGTGTGCGGTGTGTGCAGGGCCTCTGCCCAATAGCTGGTAGGGGGAGACTCGTAACAGAGAAGGCAGTGAATCATATTGGTGGTTGTGTGAATCATGCGTTCGGCCCGACCGTTCTGGGCAAAGGTGTAGGGGCACGAGAGACGCACCTGGACGCCATTAGTGAGAAGGAAAGAACGAGAGGCGTGGTTGTCGAACTCGCAGCCATTGTCACACTGCAGGGCACAGACCTGGCGACGAAACTAGGTGGATACCCAGGCGAACAAGTGTGTGAGGGTGGTTAACATGTTAGACTTCGACTGAAGAGGAAAAGTCCAAATAAAATGGGAAAACATCCAAAATCACCAAATAGTATTTATAACCAGGGAGACTGAGTACAGTGGAGGTCTAGAGATCACAATGAACCAGGTCAAAAGCCTGCTCAGCCCGAGAAGAAGTAGTAAATGTGAGATGAGTATGTCGGCCTAATTGACAAGCATGACAAAGACCCTCAAAATGCCCCCTACTACATGAAGGATCTAAACTGTTGGTAATCTTAGTCATGACGTCGGGTCCTGGGTGGCCGAAACGATGATGCCAAGTGCTAGAGGAGGTGGTGGAGAACAGGACGGGAGGTAGAAATACGCCGGTGGTGGAAGGCTGGAGCATGTAGAGGGTCCCTGCGCTATCACATCGGGCGAGAGGGGTCCTGGTGGCTAGATCCTTAACAGAAAAACCAAAGGGGGTCAAACTCAATGGAACAAGAATTGTCGATGGTGAATCGACAAACAGAAATGAGATTATGGGTGATGTGTGGGGCTATGAGAACATCGTTGAGATAAAACGACCTAGAGAGAACCGAGGCACCTACTAAGGTGACCGATAGAGTGGAACCGTTTCCAACAACGATAGAGGAGGGATGGGAGGAATGAGGGGGATGGGAGCAAGATAGTGTGCCTTTAGTGGGGGTGGTGTAGGAGGCACCAGAGTCCATGACCTAATTAGATGAGGGTGTGGCCATCGCCATGGTGCTGAAAGCAGTGGCGATGAGGCATTATCCCATCCTCCAGCTAGCGGGGACCAAGGAGTCCAGGTGGTGGTCCCCGGGGCTGGGATATGGGGAGGAGCTAGTGACGCTGGTGGCATGCCATAGGGTGGCATCAGAGCCACGCCGTAGGGCGGCGTTGTCAGGAGAGTGTAACACCCTAAATTTGGGTGTATAAAATTTATTTTCTAATATCCACCAAATTCAGGTGTTACTCTCTCAGTTCTTTGCTTTCCTTCTCTTTTTCCTAAAAAATGGTGAATTATTTTGTTTTATATTGGCGTAAACCTAGCGGAATGAGCCCTTGAGGCACTTTGGTTGTTGCATTCACGCCGTTGCATGGTGTTTCTATGTGCAAAATGTGTTTGAAACATGTTAACATATCTTATAAAATCGTTCGGTAAATTTTCATATTTTTTAGAATATTTTTCTATTTTCCGAAAACCAAAATCTATTTATTTAAGGAACTTAAAAATGTTTTTAGAAACTCTAATTATGGTTTTTGAGTTCATTAGGTGGCAAAACATTTATAGGAATTTTTCTGGAATTTTTGAAAGCATATATAATATTTTAAGCACAAAATATGGATTTCTAGGCTTTTCCGAATTTTAATAATGGTAAAACCGAATTTTAACCGAATTTTCATCTAGTCCGAACCCTAGATATAAATACATGTCCGGCTTCATCTCGTTGAGCCCGTTCCAGAACACGAAACGGTTTCTTCAATTCCGATCCCTAGCTCCCTGTATTGCTCGGCGAAATTCGGAGCGGTTTCAACTCCGGCGAGCAATTACTCCCAATCCGTGCATCGTCTGTGGAATCCGAGGGTACCGCTGCGTTCGTATCGTCGAGGGCTTCATCGAAGCGCGTTCGGTTCGTCGATTGGACCCCGAATCTCCGGCAATCGACGGATTTCCTCTCGGCTCTAGCGAGGGTCTTCTCTAGTGAGCCTCCTCCATGGATTTCAACCTAGTTCTTCATTTTTTCTCTCCTCCTTGCGCAGCCCCTTTCTCTCTCGCCATTGGCCCCCGACGGCGCGACCCCCCACCCCTACGCGCGCCCGCCCTGCCCCTGCCCGTGGCGCGGCGGCGGTGACCGGCTTGGGCACGGCCAGCCCACAGCTGCAGCGCGACCCCCTGCAGGCGCGGCTGCGTGGCCCCGGTTCCCACGGCGACGACCGAGCTCTCCCCCAGCGCAGCCCCTGCTCCTTCCCCATGGCCATAGAGAGAAGAACGTGAGGAAGAGGAGAGAGGAAGAAGATGATGGCAATTTCGTAAATTAATATGTGCGAATTACAGTATGATTTAAAATAGTCATAACTTTTGTGTTTTAAACCCGATTCGATTCATTCAAGTTGCGTTAGATTCGTATTAAAATTACCTTAATTTAGAAATATTTATTCCTAATGTTGCACATTTTATTTAATTTATTTAAACTTGTTTAACCAGTTGCTACTAGAACGATGTTTCAATTTAAAAACCTAATTTAGGAATTCGATTTGTATATTTATTATTAGTCACTAACATGATTAACCTTAACTGAAATATTACTTATTAATAATTTTTAGTGTAATCATATCGTCATTTATTTATTAGGTTCGCATGTCGGTCCACGTGTACCGTGCGCGTGCCGCGGTGCTGTTTCGCGCACGTCATCGCGTGTCATCCGCGCGTGTTGTTCGCACGCGCTGTCGCGCGCCGTTTGCGCGTATCACGCGTTGTCCGCACGCGAGATTAAATCGTTCGTTTATAATTACTCATGTGAGTTAATTAGTTATTTATTTAATCATCAACTTTCAAAATAGTAAGTTAGTCCAAGCTAGGTAGTAGTATTAATTTACATTTGATTAATATCAATTAATATAATTATGTTGAATTGGATGTTCTAATTAGTACTTGTTTAACGTAAACGCACTAACCCCTCGACTGTAGCTTCGTATATCGTGGTTCTTTTCCTCGCGTAACCGTAGAGGCGCTTTCTATTTTCTATTGCTCGCTTTTATAACATTTTATCTTATATGGTGTAATGTTCTTATGCATATGTATATGTTTGTTTGCTTGTGCCTGTTCGTCTTTGCTTCGCGTCGCGAATAGATTGCAATCTGTTCCTGAGCTTCGAGGAATCGACGATCAAGATTTGGTGAACCACTGGTCCTGAGATCAAGCTCTTCGAGTTCTACAAGGCTGAAGATCCTGAGCATCTGTTTAGTGAAGGCAAGTGTCATCTGACCTATTATGTCTCATTTACTTTATAATTCATCAACCCGCATACCATGATCA
The DNA here is from genome assembly GCA_029449295.1 of Zea luxurians. Classification (NCBI taxonomy): domain Eukaryota; kingdom Viridiplantae; phylum Streptophyta; class Magnoliopsida; order Poales; family Poaceae; genus Zea; species Zea luxurians. Next base: position 53,138,101 of record JAOPSE010000006.1, on the reverse strand, counting down.
ACCTAAGGATTGACTAGTATTCTGTTTTCCTGTCCTTGTTTACCCTTTGGGAATTGATTATTATGATTAGTTCTATGCTAGCGCTTTACTTTAATCAATGAACATGATGAGATACAATGATGATACTATAATTTTATTCTGGACATGATGATATACTTGTGGCATTTTAGGGGACTCGAGCGGTTTCTCGAGCGCCTCTCCGTAAGGACCTGTTCGTTGGATGACCACCCAAGAAAACAGTGCTATCATGAGGGTGGTATGGGACGCCCTTAGCTAATTAATTAGAGGAACTAAGGTGTAGTTCGCTTCATCGTCGTGCCGTCAATAGGGTTTGGTGTATGCGGCCCGCTCTGCCGAGGGTGGATTGCCCCTTGGGAAGGAGTGTGGTACATTTAGGGACCAGCACGGGTGGAGCCGCCACCCTAGTGGTCGCCCTTGCAGGGGCGATGATCTCCATTGGCTATGGAAGCGGGACGAGGAGCCACAGGGGACGTGGGAGGAGGGCGGGTAGGGCCGTAGGGCCCCTAATCGACGAAGGACGAGGGGCCTGCCCCCCGAGGGGCACCTGACCGCCGCGAGGAGCACTATACAGGGCTAGGGCCGGAGCGGGTGACTCAGTCACCATGATGAGCTCCTCGAGTAGAAGATCGTTTCGCACAACATGGAAGGTGGGAAAGGGCATGGTCCTCTTGATGAGAGCCTTCATGTGACTGTAGCGAGGGCTGAGGCCACACAGAAGGTTCAACACCAAGGTGCAGTCGACGACTGGTTCGCCGAGGTCACGGAGGGAGTCCACCATGCCCTTCATCTAGCGGCAATACTCCCCCACAGAGTGATCCATCTGAGAGAACTGATGGAACTGGGGGTCGAGTTGGAGGGCCTGAGCGTCCCGGTTCCTGATGAACTATTCCTCGAGGGCGAGCCATGCATGTCGACCCATGTCTGCCTAGTCGCGGATGATGTCCTATAGCTCGATGGTGATGGTGTCGTGGAGCCACGAGAGCACCACACTGTCCATCAGGCACTAGGATGGAGACAGCGGGGCGACGAGGTCGTCGAGACCGTGGTCGGTGAGAGCGTATCGCTGAAGCGTGAGCAGGACCTGCCCCTACCAATGAGGGTAGTGGGAGGACATCGGGTCCAACACAATGGGCACAAGGGATCGGATGTTGTGCATCCCGGCGGCCTGAGCGTGGAGGGCAGCAATGTGGTCAGTGTCGAGTCTTGAGGCTAGGGGATCCTCAGGAGTGACCGGAGGAGATGCTTGGGCACCCAGAGGGTGGCCGAGGATGAGGCACTGCATGGTGGCCATCTACGCAGTCACGACGACGCCTGTGACACGCTCCTGCTTTAGGTTGAGGGATGCGGCGCGCCCCTGCGAGGCAACCACAACAACCTAGATCGTGGTGATGGCGACGACCAACGCAGGGTCAGTAGCACGCCATCGGTGCGAGAGCAGCGAGGGTGAAACCCGGCGGGGGTCGACAGGGGCGCTGCTGTGCAGGTGAGAGGTTGCCGACGAGAGGCCCGAGGCCGGCGATGAAGGGGGGGTCATCCCCGGCGAGCTTGCTGGTGTGGAGGGGCGTTGTGCATACACCGGGAGGTGAGGCGGAGGCCGCTAGAGGAGTGTAAGCCGAGTAGTGCGGCCTACGAGGCAGCGGCGATGGCCTGCCGGCTGGGCAGGCTCGCTGTGGGGGTTGGCCCCAATTGGGCGCTGGCGGCCAGGCCCGCAGCGAGTTCGCCGCCAGTGACCAAAGGGGCGTTAAGGGCGTTGCTGGTCGTGGAGGCGTCGGTGGTGGCCAGGGCCATGACAGTGGCCGCGTCGACTGTGGATGCGGCTGCGGCCAAATCCATGGGGGTTGTGCCCACCTGGCAGCGAGCAGGGAAGTGTCGGTTGGGGGTCGGCGGCAGCAGCTAAGGCCGGATCCATGGGGCTATGCCCACCTGGCAGCGAGCAGGGAAGTGTCGGTTGGGGGTCGGCGGCAGCGGCTGAGGCCAGATCCATGGGGGCTGTGCCCACCCGGCGGCGAGCAGGGAAGCGTCGGTTGGGGGTCGGCGACGGCTGAGGTCCAGATGGGGCCGACGGCAGCGGGATTAAGCGACGGAAAGGGCCAGATGGGCCGACAGTGACGTGATTCGGTGGGAGGGGCAGGGGACCTGTGTCGGCGACTGTGGAGACGAGGGAGACGCGTCGACCTACGTCGGTGGTTGTGGAGACGAGGGAGACGCGCCGATGGGTTGGGAGACGGTGGTCGGCGACGACTAGGGAGGGTAGAGGACCCGCGCTGGCGGCTGGGGAGACAAGGGAGACACGTCGACGGGTTGGGAGACGGGGGCCGACGACGGCTAGGGAGGGTGGAGGGGAGGGGGGAGCCTGCGGTTGGGGCTAGAGGACAGGGCCGACAACTGGGTTAGGAGAGGGATGGGGAAAAGAAACCTAGCTCTATACCATGTGGAAAACACCCTGACCCTATCTTAAGGTTAGGCGTTGTATTAATAGATTTGGGTTAACTAGGTCTGGCCCATTAAATAGAGGTGAGAGGGTAATTACACAGGAAGAACCCAAACCCTAAACAAATATTCTAATAATTCAAAACCACTCAGAAAAGAATCATCGTCGTAAGCTCTGAAACTGTTGATCTTTTGCATTTCATGTGTTTCATAACTGTGTATACATGTGCGAGACCTTGTGTGCTGAAACCATTGCTTCCGCGCAATGAATTTGACAGATCAAATGGCATGCATGCATTTTATTTGTGAAGGAAGAAACAACGTAATAATAGACAAAGGATCAAGAATTAATAATAGAGTGTTTAGTTTAAAGAATCAATTTATTCTAGATGAGGTGGTGTATCACGAGATCATTCCATAATTTTGGTGGAATGAACCTAATCCTCGTATTATTACTAGTTATTAGATTACGAGGAATGAAACGGTGATGAACCAACTTATTTCATTCCACAAACTCACTTTTTGTTTGGTTTGTGGAATGGAATGAGTTGATCTATCAGCATTCCATTTTTTATACGTTAATAGTTAGAAACAATATTAGGAATGAGTTTATTCCACCAAATTTATGAAATAGACTCGTGATGCATCACCTTATCTAAAATAGATTGATTCTTCAACCAAGCACACTCTAAAAGAATACACTATCTTATGCTAGTGGTAGTAAAATAGAGTGTCAGTTTCACTCGTCCCACAAAAAGTAAGAGACAAGTTCGATGTCATAACATCTACCAAATTAGAAAGAAATAGAACTTGTTAAACATCAACTTGAAAATTTTGTATCTGTTGTAAAAATAAACTATCATTATACTAATTACTAATATGAAAAAGGTTTTCTCTACAGTTAGCTAGGTTGCTGACGTATGGTCCTAAGTAGTGCACGTGTTAGCGATCACCTAGTACTAGCTACCATGTGTTAGGCTGATAGCTAAGCCTTAGCCTAGCTATTGCAAGGATGGAATGAAGTGGAATTACCTGTGTGTCATGGACTCATGGTTCCGAATGGTAACACGTCCCCGTTCATGACCTGTACGTTATGATCCTGTATATCCACCAAAGTAAGTTATGACCCTTCAAAAGTAAGCCAAAATTTATTGTACTAGACATAGCCAGGAAGCCACAATTGAGCACAAGGCGCTGGTCAATTTTGATCGTATTAGTTCAGCTGACACTCGAGAAAGCACCTCTGCAGATGAGGAGGTTGAGAGTAAAACGTCTGCTAACTGTGATGATGCACTTTTGGCTGATACTGGAGAAGGCTTTGCAGAAGACATCAACGACCATATTGAATTGCCTGGCAGTTTTAACAATATCACTCGAGCTGGGACTGGGGAAAAGATCCAAGTTGGTGTTGGCCACAGCACACATCTTGTTAGTCGCAACAGTCCCAGTTTAGCTGACACTGAAGATAATTGTGCATTACGCGAAACTGACAGTGAAGAGAACTCTCCCCTAGGGCAAGCTGACCGCTGGAAGCTTTCACCAGACAATAAAAGGCGACAAGAAATAGTTGCATCAGATGGTTTTATCGCTGTAAAGAGAAAAAGGAAGCAACCAGAGGAACACAAAACAAATAAAAATCTGAGGCACCTAACTGGGGGAGAGAAGGAAAAGAGGAACTTAAAAGAGAATGTCAGCATTCCAGACCAGAAGGTTTTGGTCCAAGAGCAAACCAGACATCCCTTGGCGGATAGGACTAATTTTTCAGAAGTAAACGCATCTCCAGCACCAGAGCCGAGCAGCAAATGGAAGTGTCCTCGCAAAGGCAAGCCCTATGTTGGTCGTCCAATGAAGCAGCTCCAGTTGGGGCAGTGGGTGCGCCGTATGAATTGACACCTCAACGTCTGCATCCTGTTCAGAAGAGTATGCATCATCAGGTTGACAGTTTGGACCTCCCCAGCGATTTAGCGCTGTCATAGCACGGCACCGATTAGTTAGCCGCAGCAAAGGCAGCAACCAAAAAGATTCGGGGGAAAAAAAGTAGTGACCGGCGCCGAGGAGGCCACTGGCGCGTTGGTAAGCAACCAGGGGTTGTCTTCCTCCTCCTCGCGGGAGCAGGTGCCGCGCGAGGCCGCAACGACCGGCGGCCCCGAGTCCGCGGCGCCCAAGGTGAGGGAGGGGGACAGCGAGTACTACCGGGGAAGCCGGCGCCGCCGCCGCCGCCGCCGCCACCGTGTCTACCCTAAACCCTAACAATGGAAAACCGGAGTGGGATGGAACAGATGGGACGGAGGAGGGCGTGGGAGGGAGCGCGATTACCTGGAACTCTGGAGAGCTGGTGGAGAGTACCGATGAAATCTGAGGCGCTGGTGGTGAGTAGCGACCGATGAACTCTGGAGCGAGCGGAGGAAGATGAGGTTTTTGGGGAGAGAGCGTGAGACTGGAGACGTCGCGATGGAGGAGAGCGTGAGTATTGAAGAGAGACCTGGAACAATCTACGAACGACGGATAGGGGGAGAACGCTGCCACCACTGGATATCCATCGAACGGCAAAGGGAATTTTTGACGACGTGGACGCACGGGAGAAGCGGATTCCTTGCTGCTTTAAAGGAAAGGAAAGGAAATGTTTGCTTCTATCTGTATGCGAACGAATTGAAGACCAACACTGCATCACCATGGCTTGGTCGGGTGCGCACCCACGGAGTACAGTTCTGTGTGGGGGTTTCTCCATCCACGGAACGGAGTACAGCTCTCTTTTCCTCGTAAAAAAGGATATCTACGATCGAAAAAGGGTGTGTATAATGGAATCTTCTAACGCACACATACATACCGTGACACCCAACTGGCCGGCGGTTGCCCTACAAAATGATGACCATGCACCGTACGTATAGCATTGCAATGCAGCAATAATCAGATGGTAAAGTTCAGTTGATGATGAAATGTTGTTGGGGTCCTTCGTCTTCCGAAGATCCTAAAAAACATGATTAACAATGTTTCCTAAGTGTAATATATGTACAGGAACCTTCGAACTCGGAATAAAGCTGTACACAATATAAAAAGTATGGTCGGTACGAAGGTTGAACCAGCTCCGAAGCTGCACGCAAGGAAGCTTCGGCTCAGTAGCAGAAAAAAGAACCGACTTAAAAAGGAAAAGACTATCCAGTCATCGATAGATTGTCCTTAAGTCAATAGTAAACATAAAGGGCATGAATGTAATTTTACACAAGCTGCGCCCTGTGCCTATAAATAGATGAACAGTACCCCCGTGCTGTTCACGCTGACTTATATTCACTCGTGCGTCACGTTTGGACTTTTGCCTTCTGTCAAGCGAAGGTACAAATGTAATTCAATATTGTTCATATTTATTTATAATGATGTAAAGAAGATATATTAAGGATGTCATATGATTATTCATGTTATTTCTCATGTTTCATACGCTTATTTTTTCATTAATATATACTGCGATGATGAAGGTACGTCTTTCATAACCTTCGTCTGAATATCATTGTAACACCCCAAGCGTTTATATTCCACTCGACAACGAGTATGAATTTAAGCACGTAATATCAGTGGATAAAACAGATGCTAAATTTCAATCATCTTCGTCTATCACAATTTTAATATCGCATCTGTTTCGTCTGTCGCGAGTTCGATATCGTTTTTATTTTATTCGAGCTCTTCCTAAATTTTCGTGATGTTTGGAACATCGTTGTTCCGAAAATCGGTGCGTCTGGTGATTATTTAAAATTCATCATTCGCGCAAATGCGAATTTGAAAATTTAGACCAATCCTCCGATTTTATCCAGAACAAATTAATTGGAACTCGACGATATAAGTGATGCAAAACTAAATCGGACCAAGGTAACTAGAGTCGAAATCGAATAATTGTCAACCAGGTCGATTTCAATTGGGATCCGTCACAGAGTAAAATATCGAATCCGATGTACTCTGGTTCGGTCCGTTTACATCGTGCCCAGAATAGTCACGAAAATTAACCAACCGAGATTTGGACAGAACCGTCTAAGCTGTTATTCCTCTGAGTTTCCATTTCATGATTCGTAGAATAAAATGTGCAGCCGTGTAGCGCTTCGACCCATTTTACATCGCTAAAAATCGTGATTCAAAAATATCTGTGATTCTTTGTTAAAAATATAGAAAGAAGAAATTAAAAAAAATCTTCTGGCGTCCCTATCCCTGTCGCCCTCCACTTGATTTTTTGTTCATCCGCAGCTCTTCTGTAGATATTTTCTGCTCCCGTTTGACTGGGCGTACAAATCCTGTACTGGTCGTCATCTCCACAGTAGAGCACCGGCCGCGCCTTGCTTTTCTTCCTCCACAGCGCCATCTCCCCTGCTTGACCTTCACAGCGCGCACGTCCTTGCTAAGCTCCAACTGCGCGCTGCCGGTTGTCCCTCGGCTCACTCCCTCCAGCTTGGCTCCAACTCCGAAGCAGGCGCCGAGTGGGTCTGGGTACGCCGTCCGTCGGAGGTTGAGGCCATTGCCGCCGCGGCTGGATGGCCGGTGGGTGAAGGGGCGCAGCCGCGGAGGCCGCTGCCGCCTCCCTTATCTTCATCCTGCCCGCGCTTCCTCGTGCTTCCTCTCCACCGCCGCTCGCACGGCTCCCTCACTTCGCTGTCGGCCGCGTGCAGGCGGCGGCTCCGGATGCACATGGCCCGGACGGAGTCCACCGGCGTCATCTTCAGCTTCCGCGCGCCGGATTTCGAGCTCCAGCCATGGTGCATCTCTGCTCATATTCCGCGCGCGCTCACTCCCCATGGCCGCCGTGTGCCCAGCTCCTTGCTCGTCCATGGCGCTCGGCGTCTGGCTTTCCTACGCGTCGCGGCCTCCCTTCTGCCGAGCCCCGCATCTCCATGGTCGAGTTCCTCTGCTCCAGCCAGCCGAGCAGCTCGTGGAGCTCCCATGGCGCGCCCAACTTCCAGCGCTCGTCGGCGTGGTCTGCCACGGAACTCGCCCTTGCCTTCCTGCTCGGTTTCTAGTGCTCGTCCAACTCCTCATCTTCCTCTGCTCTGACCAAGTCCGGTCATGCCCTCTGCTTTTCCTCGTCGTTCTTCAGCCAAGCTCGTCCCTGCGCGTCGAGGTCGTGTGCAGCTTGCCCGAGCTCCTTCCCTGCTCGCCGGTGGAGCTTCCATGGCGCGTGCCTCCCATGCGCGCCCGTCTCTCTGCTCGGATCCTCGCCGCACGCTGCTCCGTAGTGCTCGCCGCGCGCCTGGCGTCTGTGCGCTGTGGAGCCTCTGCGTGTCCCGGCTCCCCTGCGCGCGCTCAGCTCCTGCTCGGCGCTCAACCTGCTTGCCGCGGTGCCAGGCTGCTCTTTCTGCTCGGTCCCGATCTCTTGTGCGCGGCTTCCTGCTCGCCAGCGCGCCCTCTCGGATCGCTCCTCATCGCGCTTGGTCTCGGCAAATCATGGACAGCGCCTCTACCTGCTCAAGCTCACCCTACATTCGTCCATGGACTTGCTCGCCGAGCCACCCATCTTTGTGCGCACCCGACCGATCTTGTTGTCGTCTGTCGTCGATGCTCAGCTCGCCTGCGCTTGCGCTTTGCTGGCCGTTTATAATTTCAGCAAGCCACGTCTACGGCATCGTTGACCGTCGATTCCGTCAATAGCCACGTTCATTCGTTATTGTTTCATACGCCACGAGAAAGAGATCTAGAGAATCTGGGTGAAGAAAAAGCGAACCCCATCCATCGCTCCCATGGTGTGATGTGAAATGCTCCCACCAGACATCGTCATCAATCTCACGATTTCAGATCGGGTTTAGGTAACGATAAACCGATTTATTGTTTCAGATAGTGTTTGATTGATGATTTGGATATATTAATTATGTCGGTCCTTTTTCTCGTAGCATATGTGTATTATGGTAGTAGATATAATATTTATTAGGATACCCGAGTCGCTTGCAGCGATTTTGTAACACCCACTTTGTAATTGCTAGATAAAAATACCAATAGAGAAAACAATTTCTCTCTTTATGTGAGTTTGATCTTTATGCATCATCATATGTGAACACCATGTCCAAGAACAATTAATAAAAAGATATGCTACTAAATAGTTGCATCATGCTGAATATTTTATTTTTGTGTGCATTTTGTGACAAGAAAAATATTAAAGACCAAAAAGGGAATTTAGAATCTAAAAGAAATTCTTGAATCTAGAAAAAAAGAAGAAAATAAGAATTTTGTGGATAAAAATAAGCAAATAAAAATATATTATCCCTCCACTAGAAGCTTGAAATTGTACACTTGACACAATGTTGAAATTCGTATTCAAAAGTTCAAATTTGAATTCAAAATAATTATGAAGAAATAAAAAAAACAGAAAATAAAAAGGAAAAGACCAAAACCTGGCAGCTGGGCCGACTTCGTCCCTTTCGGCCCACAACTGCTTTCCTCTGCGCGACCCAAAACCACTCACGCGCGCGCCCTAACTATCGGCCCGCTGGCAGGTGGCCCCGGGTTGTCGGCGCTCATCTGCTGAAGTGAGCTACGCCCTGGGTCACTGATCTTCGGGCCCGCACGTCATTCTTTCGCGCTTACACCGTCTTCGCAGCCGCGGTGGATGACTCGCTGGCACGTGGGCCCTGCTCTCCAACTCCCCCTTGCGCACCGTTGTGCCATCTTCCGGTCGCTGTGCGGTGGGGTCGGGTTGTCAGGAGCGTCTTCCTAACAGACTACGCCGATCTCCCGCCCGTGGATCTCGCGTCTCCCTCACCCCCCTTCCCCTACTTCTCGGGCCACTACGTGATTATCCCGGGGACTTAAGTCGGCTCCCCATACTCCTCCGCATCCCGTCCTACCCACGCCACGCAACCGTGAGAGCTGAGAGCCGCCACGGGGGAAAACCGGGAGCCCTCCGCCGCCGCCACGGGACTTCATCACGCCGCCACCTCCCGGGCTTCTTCGCGCCAACCATCGGCTGCTGAGCGAGACCACGTGGGTGTGGTGTCGTGCTCGGAACGCGCTCAGCCTCGTGATTTTGTCCGTGTGCGGTTGGCAGCGCGTGGAATTCGTCCTCGTCGCGGCGAGGTCACGGCAGCGCTGTGGGCGGAGTTACTCGGATCGCCATTGTCGGTATTAAGCACTCTCACTTGTCCGCCACACCCTCAATTTCGCTTAGCACATAGTAATCGTGGTATAGCGCCTAGAATCGCTGGGAGGGATTCGACGGCGAGCTCCGCCGCCGCGGGAGCTGAGCTCCGTCGTCGGGGCGCGGCTGGGTTAGGGAGAAAGTGCCTAGACGTCGGATTAGAAACGTGCGGTCTAGATCGGATCTGCGCGTACCGATTCGCTGGGTTGACCTGGGCCGTTTGTTCTCGATCGGGCGAATCCGGGGCGAGTTGGGGTATTTTAAATCCGCGTCGTCGGTCGTCGATCGGACGGTTATGATTGCGTACCGTTTCGGTTTGTGATACATCTAATCCTAGCGGTCGATAGGAGATCGGGCGGCCGATATTAAGCGATACCCTTTCGCTCTGGCGTTTTGCTTATGAGACCCTGGACTTTTTGGAAATAGAACTCGCCGTCCTACTGCATAGTATTCTGAGTCGTAGGATCTTTTGCGCCTGGGCCCCTGACCTTTCTGGAAATTGAGGCCCAGTCCAGAACATAATAAAATCAGAGAAAATGATTATTAAATAGATTTTTAATACAAAATAATTGCTAGAACTTTGATAATTCATAGAAAATACATATGAACTCCAAATTAATCCATTCCACTTTCTAAATTTTTGTAATTTTATTCTTTATCACCTAGAGCCTCTGTTATGTCAGGAAAACAGTAAGAAATTTATTTCTCACTTAATACTATTTAAAGCACATAAAACCTTTGAAAATCCATAACTTAAAATCTATAACTCCAAAAATTATGATTTCTGTTCCTAGAATTTTATTTTAATGTGTAGATTATTACTGTGTATTTTGTATATATGTTTGGTGCAATGTTAATTTCTCTATATGCACTGTGCTTGTTTGTATTGTGGCGAGTAGAAGAGCCCGTTGCTGAGGATCCTGGTGAGCAGCAGGTTGAAGTAGCTGAGCAGGAGCTCATTGAAGGCAAGTTGTGCCCTTGACCACTTTTTACCTAATAATGTTCTTTAATATCACTTATCCATGCATAGGTTAAATTTTGATGGGACCCAATAGGTCACCCTAGATTTGTTTATCTCATTACCTTGTTTACCCCTGAATCACTTGGGTAGTTTGCTATTGCTTTACATGGTTTTGGGATAATCATTTATTATATCTATGTTCCAATTATTCTTGTTATTCTGTTTATGTTCATGTTGAGATCATTAATGTTAATTGGAACATAGAGCTTAACTTGAGAACCACGTGCCACCACAAGGGTTTAATGGGACGCCCTTGGCTGACTAATTAGGAAAGCTAGTGGAAGACTACCTTACCCGAAAGGGGCAAGGGCAGTAGGGGAGTGGTCAGTGTAGCGAGGTCCCTGGTTGATTTTGCTGCGATGGCGGTCAGCCAGGAACCCTGCATTGGAACTTCCTATAAACTGTAGCGGGTTTTCGGAAGCTAGTGGAACTTTGTAAAGGCCTCGTAGTGTTGCCCTGCCGCGCTTCCTAGGTAGAGGTGTATGGGATTCGCGACCCCTTGGCAGATGGGTAGCATGACTTGTGGGTAAAGGGTACAACCTCTGCAGAGTGTAAAACTGGTATACTAGCCGTGCTCGCGGTCATGAGCAGCTCAGGACTCTCTGATGTTTAAATTATGGAACTTAAATTTAATTTTGTCATTTGTATTGCATGGGTTTATTATTAATTTTGTTCTATTACTTTATTTATGGTTTGGTATTTACTTACACTTAGTAATTGCTAATAAAATTTTGACCAACTACTTAAAAGCAATGCTCAGCTTTAACCCCTATCATTGATTAGCCTTACACATCACATGAACTCACACCTTTGTGAGTTTATGTCCACTGGTTCCCCACAACTTGTTGAGCTATGATCATGTGTGAGCTCACCCTTGCTGTCTCACACCCCCCCCCACAGGAGAAGAGCAGGTGGTTCAGGAGGAGCCGCCTAACACTGAGGAGTTCGATCTGATCTAGGTGGCATTTCCCAGTCGACATTGGCGCCGACGATCCTTAGTTCGTTTTATCTTTATTTTTTTTAATAAGTCTTCCGCTATGTAATAAGTACTCTGATGTTTTACGACATTTATCTCTATACACTCTGTTATTATATATGTTGTCTTCTTGGCGCATGTATGAGATGCACCTGGCTTTGTTCCTTAAAGCCGGGTGTGACAGAAGTGGTATCAGAGGAATGTTGACTGTAGGACGAGACCTAGATAGAAATGGACAAACCCTCTCCTACTTACCTTACTCTGACTCATTCTATACTCATCTCATCTCGATCTTGTCTCACCTTCTACTGTTCTACTCTTATCACTCTTACCTTTTCTACTCTAAGACAAGATGGATTTCACACCTTGGAATCCCTACCCTTATGACATTTTAAGAGATAGGGAACCTAAGATGAAAATAAAACTATTTTCTCTATTTTAAAAATGTTGGTTGATTGTTCTGATGCTCAATGCCTGATTTGCTTCTTTGATTGATTGAATTATTATAGATGGACATCTTAATATGTACCACCATAAGGTAATAAATTAGCTATGGTAGAATATTAATCTGCTTAGCTAATAAAATTCTCCAAAGTAACCTGATTTGTAAATACCTGCCTTGTCTGCTATTCTCTTACCATATGTATCTAACTCAGATGGTCAATACCAGGCGGGGTGGTGGAATTGATTTGCCTCCTAACCAACACACTCGAAGGATATATAGACAACTTCAGCCACAGCCTGCAGAGATGAATCCTCCTAATCCTCCACCGGGCGGAGTTGACCCACTGGTTGCTGCTCAGATGGCGGTGATGCAGCAAATGGCAGACACTATGGCTGATATGCGTGCTCAGATGCAGCAAGAACGCCAGGAGATGCATCAGGAAAGAGAAGATATACGACAGGAGCTGCGCCAGGAGCGAGATGAGATACGCCAGGAAAGGAGGGCACAACAACAGCAGCTGCAACAACAAATGCAACAGCAACAACAGCAGCAACAGCAGCAACAAGTGCCACTGCCTCCACCACCACCACCAGTTCCACCTCGTGATAAGCACCGGGAGTTTATGAGTCATAAGCCACCTACATTCGCTAGCTCACCTGATCCACTGGACGCGGATGATTGGCTGAAGTCCGTTGAGAAGATGCTGAATATTGCACAGTGCACGGACCGGGAGAAGGTTTTATATGCTTCTGGACGTCTGACTGGTCCTACTGCTGACTGGTGGGATTCTTATACTGCTGCCCATGATGCTGCGGATACTATTACCTGGGCAGAGTTCAGTACACAATTCAGGAACTACCATATTCCAGCTGGTATGATAAAGATCAAGAAGAAGGAATTTCTGTCGCTGAAGCAAGGAAGTATGTCAGTCAGCGAGTACCGCGACAAGTTTATTCAGTTATCCAGATATGCCCCTGAAGAAGTTGCTGAAGACGAGAGGAAGCAGGAGCATTTTATTGAAGGACTTAATGGACCACTGCAGTATGCTCTAGTGGCACACACATTTCCGTCATTTCAGAGGCTGCTTGATAAGGCCCTGGCTATTGAACACAAGCGTGTTCAGCTGGGGGATTTGAAGAGAAAGGCAATATCTCAAGGACAAGGAAGCAGCAGTGTTCGTCCTCGCTACAGCTCACCACAGGGTACACCGACTCGACCAGGAGGACCACGCCCAGTTCAGCAATCACCACTGAGGACTCCACCTCCTCGACAGGCTACTCCCACTGGCACCCCGACGAAGTTTTCAGGACAGAGTCCAGGCACTACTTGTTTCAAGTGTGGGAAGACTGGTCATTATGCAAATGTCTGCCCACAGAGGATGGCTACTACTCCAGTTCAGAACAGGCAGCAAACTCCAGGATCTGGCAAGGGATACTCTATTGCCAAAGTTAATCAAGTCAGCGTTGATGCTACTCCGGATGGAGGGGACCTCGTAATTGGTATGTTTTATGTTAATGCAATTCCTGCAACCATATTATTTGATTCTGGTGCTACACATTCATTCATGTCTGCTAGATATGCCAACACAAATGAAATACCACTGCTAAATATGAGAAAACCAATGATAGTAATTACACCTAAAGGGCCTGTTGAGGCGAATCAAATGACACGTAGATTGACATTGACCATTATGGGTAGAGAATTTGGAGCTACTGCCATAATATTAGAGTCAAGCAGTATAGATCTGATCCTGGGTATGTCATGGCTAAGAAAGGCAAAGGCCGTTATAGCATGTGGTAGAGGTACCGTAGAACTCACTACCACTAAAGGAGAAAGATTTCAAGTTAATATTGCAGTAACCTCCTCACCCATGCGTGCAATGTTCTTTATGCCTGAGGAGTTTGTTGGTGACAACATCCGGGTGGTTAGAGATTTTCCGGATGTCTTTCCAGAGGAGTTACCAGGGATGCCACCTGATAGAGAAGTTGAGTTTGTTATTGATCTCCTACCTGGAACCGCCCCTATTTCTAAACGGCCATATAGGATGTCCGTAGAGGAGTTGAAGGAACTTAAGAAGCAGTTAACTGAGTTACAAGAAGCCGGGTACATTCGTCCGAGTTCCTCACCTTGGGGAGCACCGGTCTTGTTTGTACAGAAGAAGGATGGATCGCAGCGGATGTGTGTGGATTATAGATCTCTTAATGATGTTACGGTAAAGAACAAGTATCCGTTGCCCCGTATTGAAGATTTATTTGATCAGATGAGAGGTGCAAGAGTATTTTCGAAGATTGATCTCCGATCGGGATACCATCAGATGAGGATTAGACCATCGGATATCCCCAAGACGGCTTTCTCGACTCGATATGGATTATATGAGTTCACTGTTATGTCATTTGGATTAACCAATGCACCAGCTTATTTTATGAACTTGATGAATAAGGTGTTTATGGAGTATTTGGACAGATTCGTCGTGGTATTCATCGACGATATTCTTATTTATTCTCAGAGTGATAGCGATCATGAGGAACATCTGAGATTGGTGCTACAGAAGCTTCGAGATAACCAGCTATATGCCAAGTTCAGCAAGTGCGAGTTTTGGATTGATAAGGTACCATTCCTTGGACATATTATTTCTAATGGAGGAATAGCAGTGGATCCTGCTAAGGTTAAGGAGATAATGGAATGGAGAGTACCCACTATAGTTACTGAGATTCGGAGTTTCTTGGGACTTGCTGGATATTATCGGAGGTTTATTGAAGGATTTTCTAAGATTGCTAAGCCTATGACTTCGCTTTTGGAGAAAGGGAGAGAATTTAAGTGGGACGAGAAGTGCCAAGACAGCTTCGATCAATTGAAGAAAAGATTGATGTCGCCACCAGTATTGGTTATGCCAGACCTACAGAAAGGATTTGACATTTATTGTGATGCATGTGGCCAAGGACTTGGATGTGTGCTCATGCAAGAAATACATGTGATTGCCTATGCATCTCGTCAGTTGTGGAAACATGAAGTGAACTACCCCACTCATGACTTGGAATTGGCACCCGTTGTGCATGCGCTTAAGATTTGGAGACATTATATCATGGGGACCAAGTGCCAAGTGTACACGGATCATAAGAGTTTGAAGTATATATTCACTCAGAAGGATCTCAACCTTAGGCAACGCCGTTGGTTGGAGCTCATTAAGGATTATGATTTGGAGATTCACTATCACCCGGGCAAGGCGAATTCGGTTGCAGATGCCTTGAGTCGCAAGGAGCATGTTCATTCAGCTATTGTTGCCCAGCTACCCGATGAGATTGTTGAGGATTTCAGGAGACTTAACCTGGGGATAGTCGCTCATACTGAGGGAGTTACTATTGATGTGGAACCCACTTTGGAGCAAGAGATCCGCAAAGGACAAATTGGTGATGCTAAAATAAAAGAGATTAAGGATCTGATTACTGAAGGTCGAGTTCCGGAATTCACGGAAGATGAGCAAGGCACCGTATGGTTCAAGGACAGGATGTGTGTTCCTGATATTAAAAGCCTTCGAGAGACTATTTTAAAGGAGGCCCATGACTCGGATTATTCTATTCATCCTGGTAGTACTAAGATGTATCAGGATTTGAAACGGAAGTATTGGTGGTATGGATTGAAAAGAGATGTAGCTGCACATGTGGCTATGTGCGATGTATGTCAAAGAGTTAAGGCTGAACACCAGAGGCCAGCTGGACTATTGCACCCACTGAAGATACCCGAGTGGAAGTGGGAGGAGATTGGTATGGATTTCATTACTGGATTGCCTCGCACCCAGAAAGGATATGATGCTATATGGGTGATTGTGGATAGATTGACTAAAGTGGCTCACTTTATTCCTGTCAAGACTACTTATAAAGGTTCTCAGCTAGCAGAGTTATATATGGCTCGGATTGTGTGTTTACATGGAGTACCAAAGAAGATCGTGTCTGATCGAGGTTCACAGTTTACCTCAAGATTTTGGAGAAGCTTTCACGAGAACATGAGTACAAAGTTGAATTTTAGTACAGCTTATCACCCTCAGACTGATGGACAGACTGAAAGGACAAATCAAGTTTTGGAGGATATGTTGAGAGCTTGTGCCCTTCAACATGGAGGAAGTTGGGATAAAAGTCTACCATATGCTGAGTTCTCATATAATAATAGTTATCAGGCCAGTCTGAAGATGTCACCTTTTGAAGCTTTATATGGGAGGAAGTGCAGGACTCCTTTGTATTGGGATCAGACTGGAGAGAGACAGTTCTTTGGGCCTGAACTGATTCAAGAAGCAGAAGAACAAGTTCGTATAATTCGAGAGAATTTGAGAGTGGCTCAAACCAGGCAAAAGAGCTATGCTGATAATAGAAGAAGACCACTGGAATTTGAAGAAGGAGATTATGTGTACCTCAAAGTGTCACCACTTCGTGGAATGAGGAGATTCAAAGTCAAGGGCAAATTGTCCCCTCGCTATATTGGACCATTCTTGATCTTTAGAAGAGTTGGAGAGATGGCATACCAACTCGAGTTACCTGCTAGTCTATCAGATGTGCATAATGTGTTCCATGTGTCTCAATTAAAGAAGTGTCTCCGTGTTCCCGAGGAACAGTTACCAATGGAAGAGCTTAGTGTTCAAGGTGATTTGACTTACACGGAGTACCCGATCAAGATTTTGGATACTTTGACTCGAGTTACAAGAAATAAGGTGATAAAGATGTGCAAAGTCCAATGGAGTCACCACGGTGAAGATGAAGCAACTTGGGAAAGAGAAGAAGAGCTTCGTATAGATTTTCCCCATCTTTTCCCTCGTTCTTCTTAAATCTCGAGGACGAGATTATTTTTAAGGGGGGTAGGATTTGTAACACCCACTTTGTAATTGCTAGATAAAAATACCAATAGAGAAAACAATTTCTCTCTTTATGTGAGTTTGATCTTTATGCATCATCATATGTGAACACCATGTCCAAGAACAATTAATAAAAAGATATGCTACTAAATAGTTGCATCATGCTGAATATTTTATTTTTGTGTGCATTTTGTGACAAGAAAAATATTAAAGACCAAAAAGGGAATTTAGAATCTAAAAGAAATTCTTGAATCTAGAAAAAAAGAAGAAAATAAGAATTTTGTGGATAAAAATAAGCAAATAAAAATATATTATCCCTCCACTAGAAGCTTGAAATTGTACACTTGACACAATGTTGAAATTCGTATTCAAAAGTTCAAATTTGAATTCAAAATAATTATGAAGAAATAAAAAAAACAGAAAATAAAAAGGAAAAGACCAAAACCTGGCAGCTGGGCCGACTTCGTCCCTTTCGGCCCACAACTGCTTTCCTCTGCGCGACCCAAAACCACTCACGCGCGCGCGCCCTAACTATCGGCCCGCTGGCAGGTGGCCCCGGGTTGTCGGCGCTCATCTGCTGAAGTGAGCTACGCCCTGGGTCACTGATCTTCGGGCCCGCACGTCATTCTTTCGCGCTTACACCGTCTTCGCAGCCGCGGTGGATGACTCGCTGGCACGTGGGCCCTGCTCTCCAACTCCCCCTTGCGCACCGTTGTGCCATCTTCCAGTCGCTGTGCGGTGGGGTCGGGTTGTCAGGAGCGTCTTCCTAACAGACTACGCCGATCTCCCGCCCGTGGATCTCGCGTCTCCCTCAACCCCCTTCCCCTACTTCTCGGGCCACTACGTGATTATCCCGGGGACTTAAGTCGGCTCCCCATACTCCTCCGCATCCCGTCCTACCCACGCCACGCAACCGTGAGAGCTGAGAGCCGCCACGGGGGAAAACCGGGAGCCCTCCGCCGCCGCCACGGGACTTCATCACGCCGCCACCTCCCAGGCTTCTTCGCGCCAACCATCGGCTGCTGAGCGAGACCACGTGGGTGTGGTGTCGTGCTCAGAACGCGCTCAGCCGCGTGATTTTGTCCGTGTGCGGTTGGCAGCGCGTGGAATTCGTCCTCGTCGTGGCGAGGTCACGGCAGCGCTGTGGGCGGAGTTACTCGGATCGCCATTGTCGGTATTAAGCACTCTCACTTGTCCGCCACGCCCTCAATTTCGCTTAGCACATAGTAATCGTGGTATAGCGCCTAGAATCGCTGGGAGGGATTCGACGGCGAGCTCCGCCGCCGCGGGAGCTGAGCTCCGTCGTCGGGGCGCGGCTGGGTTAGGGAGAAAGTGCCTGGACGTCGGATTAGAAACGTGCGGTCTAGATCGGATCTGCGCGTACCTATTCGCTGGGTTGACCTGGGCCGTTTGATCTCGATCGGGCGAATCCGGGGCGAGTTGGGGTATTTTAAATCCGCGTCGTCGGTCGTCGATCGGACGGTTATGATTGCGTACCGTTTCGGTTTGTGATACATCTAATCCTAGCGGTCGATAGGAGATCGGGCGGCCGATATTAAGCGATACCCTTTCGCTCTGGCGTTTTGCTTATGAGACCCTGGACTTTTTGGAAATAGAACCCGCCGTCCTACTGCATAGTATTCTGAGTCGTAGGATCTTTTGCGCCTGGGCCCCTGACCTTTCTGGAAATTGAGGCCCAGTCCAGAACATAATAAAATCAGGGAAAATGATTATTAAATAGATTTTTAATACAAAATAATGCTAGAACTTTGATAATTCATAGAAAATACATATGAACTCCAAATTAATCCATTCCACTTTCTAAATTTTTGTAATTTTATTCTTTATCACCTAGAGCCTCTGTTATGTCAGGAAAACAGTAAGAAATTTATTTCTCAATTAATACTATTTAAAGCACATAAAACCTTTGAAAATCCATAACTTAAAATCTATAACTCCAAAAATTATGATTTCTGTTCCTAGAATTTTATTTTAATGTGTAGATTATTACTGTGTATTTTGTATATATGTTTGGTGCAATGTTAATTTCTCTATATGCACTGTGCTTGTTTGTATTGTGGCGAGTAGAAGAGCCCGTTGCTGAGGATCCTGGTGAGCAGCAGGTTGAAGTAGCTGAGCAGGAGCTCATTGAAGGCAAGTTGTGCCCTTGACCACTTTTTACCTAATAATGTTCTTTAATATCACTTATCCATGCATAGGTTAAATTTTTATGGGACCCAATAGGTCACCCTAGATTTGTTTATCTCATTACCTTGTTTACCCCTGAATCACTTGGGTAGTTTGCTATTGCTTTACATGGTTTTGGGATAATCATTTATTATATCTATGTTCCAATTATTCTTGTTATTCTGTTTATGTTCATGTTGAGATCATTAATGTTAATTGGAACATAGAGCTTAACTTGAGAACCACGTGCCACCACAAGGGTTTAATGGGACGCCCTTGGCTGACTAATTAGGAAAGCTAGTGGAAGACTACCTTACCCGAAAGGGGCAAGGGCAGTAGGGGAGTGGTCAGTGTAGGGAGGTCCCTGGTTGATTTTGCTGCGATGGCGGTCAGCCAGGAACCCTGCATTGGAACTTCCTATAAACTGTAGCGGATTTTCGGAAGCTAGTGGAACTTTGTAAAGGCCTCGTAGTGTTGCCCTGTCGCGCTTCCTAGGTAGAGGTGTATGGGATTCGCGACCCCTTGGCAGATGGGTAGCATGACTTGTGGGTAAAGGGTACAACCTCTGCAGAGTGTAAAACTGGTATACTAGCCGTGCTCGCGGTCATGAGCAGCTCAGGACTCTCTGATGTTTAAATTATGGAACTTAAATTTAATTTTGTCATTTGTATTGCATGGGTTTATTATTAATTTTGTTCTATTACTTTATTTATGGTTTGGTATTTACTTACACTTAGTAATTGCTAATAAAATTTTGACCAACTACTTAAAAGCAATGCTCAGCTTTAACCCCTATCATTGATTAGCCTTACACATCACATGAACTCACACCTTTGTGAGTTTATGTCCACTGGTTCCCCACAACTTGTTGAGCTATGATCATGTGTGAGCTCACCCTTGCTGTCTCACACCCCCCCACAGGAGAAGAGCAGGTGGTTCAGGAGGAGCCGCCTAACACTGAGGAGTTCGATCTGATCTAGGTGGCGTTTCCCAGTCGACATTGGCGCCGACGATCCTTAGTTCGTTTTATCTTTATTTTTTTTAATAAGTCTTCCGCTATGTAATAAGTACTCTGATGTTTTACGACATTTATCTCTATACACTCTGTTATTATATATGTTGTCTTCTTGGCGCATGTATGAGATGCACCTGGCTTTGTTCCTTAAAGCCGGGTGTGACAGATTTGGACAAAGTCGGGTAGTGAATCGCCAGTTTGAGATGTAGGTTATGGGAATAGAGCTTCGGTGGGTATACTTGTCAAGTATATTTAAACTAGTTAAGTTAGTTTTAAGTATGGATATGGCCGATTGTGGTTAGCACCATCGACCTATATCTTATGCATTTTAATTCACAATGTGGAAACGTATGTCTAGTGTAATTGGATTGATCTGATGTTGTGGTGTGCTTGTGTTCAATGATGAATTAATTACATTGTATAATAATCGTCGATGGGTAGGTCAGGTGAGTAGTGCCTTGATAGGTGTATATGGTAAATATAATTAAATAGTTTCCACGTATGTGCTGAGTAGTGGTCTTAAATATTGGTAAAATGTTCTGTTCATACGGTAATAGGATAAAGTTAGTATTTTGTAGAATGCTTGAGTTCTATTTATATTATGTCTGATTATGTTAGTATATACATAAGAATTAGGTTGTCGTGATTATAATGATGACTTAATCGTAATATTATCTTGCGATACCCGTCTTGATATGCATTCATGTGCATTATGCAAATCATTTAGGTACGTTTGTTGACCACGTGATCCGGAAGGCGACCCCAAGATAATGCAGAGAGTGGACATCTCCGCAAGACGATGTCGTCAGTTGGATCCACCTAAAGTTGGATAATCGGAACAATGCGAATGCAAAAGATGGTCGTCAAGTGATCGACGTCTAACAACACTAACCTAGTGTTATTCAGGCAAGCCCCGGTGCATGCAACCCCTTTCTTGTGTTTTTAAATTATTTTTACACACTTTAAGTCTAGTGAATGTGCATTAGGTTTATAGGAGTTGCTTGGAAACCCTTTGATGCATTGGCTACCTTGAAATCCATTCCTTTTATAGATACTTCTGGTGAAGTATCAAAATATGATTTACAAAAAAATGCTTAGCCCTGCTTATAAGCAGATAGAGTTTGCCCTTTGCACTTATGCCTAGCTCAGGTTTATCTTGAGGAAGGATGACTTCTACCTCCAAGAATATTTTCATTAGGAGCATGGTGGGATCTTACTGCAAAGTTCCCTATAATGCTCTTTTCATCCTAAGGAACACAAACACTCCTATGGATGGAAGTACTTAAATTGAGACTTGGGCTAGGAACAGGTGATGCTCCACCCAGGTCAATTAAGGATTGGATGCGTATGTAGGCCTGTATGATCAAGGACTATCTTAACTGGCCACATGCCCTGTATATGGGACAGGGTAAGCTTGAACCCGGCTATTCCATACGTGAAAAGACAACCACGCACTGGGCGTGGGAGATGGTGGGAGTAGCGTGTACCCTCCTGGCTGGGAGGCTGGATGGAGGAGTACTGTGCTCCCGGGTAGCGCGGACCGGTTCATGTTGTGGAGGATCTGTGGGAACGGTTGACATATGCAAGGGTTAAGTGCTACATATGTCGTGTGGTTAGAGATCCTCATCTGAGTAAATCGATTCGGATCGCCGTTATATCCCCGGAGAGTGGAGACTTGATCGCTGCCCTGCAACCTAAGTCAGGATGTGGACATTATGAATAAAAATGATGTTGTATTGATGAGATGGTGAAATTAGACTAGATGCAACCAGAGTCTATTAATATTTAATCTGGCGTTAAAATATGGAAAGTAAGGACTCACTTTAGTAAGCTATTTCTGCAAAAGTATCTAAGTTGATTCTTGCTAAGAGCCTCTCCTTGATTCCTAAATCCAGCATATCCTTGAGAGTCTTTTTCCTTAGTCGGGTAAGACTTGCGAAAGTATACTTCGTACTCAGGGCTTTGTCCCATGTTGTTTTAGGTGAAGAGCCTACGAAGTTTTGCTACTTTTGTGTAAAGATGGTTCCCAAGCAGGAGGAAGAACCGAAAATAGAAGTGTGTTGCTGTGGATGGTGCTAAGTGCCGGTGGGCTCGGCCTTCTTATAATTCTAAGTACCTCTTCTATACTTCTTATTGAGGATGTTCACTTAAGCTAGCATATATTTCAAACTTACAAGTAAATTATAACATTTCAAAGTTTATTTCTTTGAATCACTTTGTAATCACTCCGATAAACATAATGTAAATTTGATGTAACTTGTAACTTTTTTTAATAAAGAAATTCCGTTGCAAAATGTTGGTGTGTGATTTGTGTTTACTTAATCTTGCGGTTCTGGTTGTAAGTGGTTGATCCGGGGTCCTTGGGACACTCGGACAAATCCTGTTAAGTTACTTGGTGCACATGCATAGCCGTCTGAGGTCTTTGAGAAAAGGACAGGTGCATGTGGGCCTAATAACTTGGGAGGTTCTGCCACAGCTGGTATCGGAGCAAGATTAAGTATATACAGTCACATACGTATTTTCAAAACAAAAGTTTTGGTTTCTAAAAACCTATTTTCAACTAAACACATTGTTTGGCTTTGAAAAAAAACGGTTTTGAAAAAGTATAATGCTAGCGACATCCTCTATTAAGCCCTAAGTTAAGGACTATCTGGTGGCTTAGATCAAAACCACTAACCCACAACGGGGGGTATTGCATACATGTGTAATGTTATTTTTGAGGCCATTCAATTGTGAATGGATCGACGCTCAGGTAAGGTGAGATGTGAGAGCATGACCGAACAAACGTCGGTCTAGGGAAGAGAATAATTGTGGCGCTTGATTATATACATATTTCACATATGTATATATGAAGGCTGCGATATGGAGTAATTACTTTTCTGGGAATTCCGTACCCCATGGATGTGTATGTGTATACAGACATGGGAATACTGAGAAGTGTAATGTACTTGTAACGGCGCACCTACGCTCAGGTAAGAAGGTGAGTTACCATAATGAGTTGCCCTATGGTTAAAGTGTGGCAATGACGCCTATGCGTGGCTCGGTGCTTAATGAAGAGCTGGCCTCCATATAGCAATATATGGAGTATAAACTGTGATAAACTGTCATGTGTGAACTGCATCATGAGAAATTGGGTTGTGATGGAATTTTTCTGCAGGTACACTAACCTCAAAAACGTATGTGTAGTTGACGACTAGTAAAATACCGAGAGAGTCGTAAGTATGCCACCGATATAGAACGTTATTGCCACATTATGTTGGCAAAATCAGTGAGGACGAATAAGACGAGCATGCATCCTGATTGTTGCATCGTGTTTGTCACCTATATATCCAAAATGCTTCTCTCATCTTTATTCTAGTAACCAGTTATTGTAGATAATGTGGTGTAATGTTATATTATGAACTTCAATGAAATAGCCGTCCTCCGTTCTTTAGGTAACCTATTTAGGTGTTATATGTGTTTGCTCTCGTACTTGATGTGCCGATAGAAGGTCGGTGACTTGTTTGCTTAAACCCAAAACTAGGCCATGTTCTTATTTAGTGAACCATGACCCAAAGTTGATTTTTCTGTTATCACTCCATGACCAAACACATACAAATAAATGCTTAGATAATTTCTTTGCTGGACATAAAGTGTACCTAGGCTTAAACCAAGAATCTCGAGTCATGTCCCCATCCTAAACCATATCCTTATTCAGTTTGTGCAAGCTGATGTACCTTATCCAGTTGCATGTTCTTAAGGATCGCAATGTTGCTTAATCAACCTAACTCAGGAAAGGCATGTCCGACCATTTTCTTGAACTGGATGTCTTTGGTTTCCTCATATCTCTTAAAACTTTACCAATTTAATCTTATGATTGTTTTCCCTTCGTATCTAATCAGATACTAATCCTTGACCTTGTAACCTCTACGATGGGCATAGAAATATTCTTGGGCTGAAATAATGGTCTCCCATCGTACTCCATCAACCAATTTTTGGTTTTGACCATATCATGTTCACTCCATCGGGCCATGATCTATATGACTCTCTACTTGTAATTATTCTGACAGGTAGAGTCTCTTTGTATATTGTCACCTTGCTTACTCTAATGGTGTGGCGCAAGATTTCTTATTGATTACATCTGGTAATGGTGTTATGACTAAAACCGATGGCACCACGATGAAGCCGAGGGCCTCCTGTGGGTGATCAGCACATGGTTGCGCTACTTGGCATGCGCTGGTATCACCGTTAGTAGTCATAATCCATTATGAGACTATATCGATATGTTATCTCTACACAAATTGTTCTTACCACGTGAGATTCATTATTGGTGCTGTTCGGCAATGGTGTCATGGTTAAGGACTTATGGTACCGCGGTGAAACTGAGAGCCCCTTGTGAATGTACACACAAGGTTATGCTGCTTGGCACATGCGGGTATCGAAGTCTTTGGCTATGATCCATTATGGAACTACACTGATATGTTATTTTCCGTGGACCTTCCTTGAAACGATTTCGGTGTTGTTTGTCGAAGTGATCAAGAAACATCTATCATTTTTGCTGGATCAAAAGGGGCATACCACTTTTATGTGGTTTCGTTTCTTTTGATCTTGGTAGTGACTACTCATACAAATTCCCTTTACATCCTTTCTTGTAAAGGTCAAGCCTTGGAGCTTTTTAGTGTTGGAAAACAACTGGTTAGCTCTCAAATTGGAGATTGACTTCCCATGCTACTAAAATGCAGGAGTTTGTTCATTCACCCTCTTATTTAACCCATGTATTTCCGGACCAAATCATTTCATCTCACATGAAGAAATGGATGAACAACCTGATCAAATGGATTTCTATCCAAATGCATGACCTTTTTCTAGCAAATGTGAACTCTCAACCCTTGGCTTCCCGATGGTACTGAGAGGACCTGCTCAATATCAAAAGTAGTTTAACAAGTTGGTTTTACTAACTTGCAACTGCCCAATGAACAAAGGTTGAGTTTAGAGATCGTTTTATCGATTTGCCTGAACTCATTTTGGTTCAACCCATCTTAAGGAAGTACTTTCATGAATCGAGATTAAGTCGGCCAGTAACCACCTAATCATCGCTCTAGTCATGCCTCGATCGTCTCACGTGTGCTTTTCCAGCATGTGTGATCAAGTAGATCCATGATTAGTGCTCGATAAAATGGATTGGTTGTGAAGGTAGCATCTACAGATCCCTCCGCTAGTGATTTTCTCGAATCTATATCACCTTTCATGGACTTGGATAACACGAGTTAACTGTGATGTTATTTGACATTCACACCTGTCTCGTGTGCTATGAACTTACCGTGACCACTTGTTGATAAACCTCCTTCTATGTGTTTTACCCAAGAGGTTGCATCTGATTCTGTTTGGGTAAAGTCGCATATCCACCGCTCGCTCAACAGACTCAGATAGTACAGTGTCATCAGAAAAAGCAAACTGTACATAGAGAACCTTATGTGTTCTTCTGGCAGACACTGTCTCTATTGTTGGATATCTCTAAATTAGCCTAAGGCGATGCATGTTATGTCCACTAGAGAAACAACATTCTGAGACACTCGCCTTTGCTTGGAACTGCCTTTATTATCGCTGATATGGACATGGGTTACATGCTTCTCTACTCTTAAGAGTCTTTCGCTCCGAATCTCGGGACGAGATTCTTTTAAGGGGGTGGGCTGTAACACCCCAGGTGTTTATATTACGCTTGACAACGAGTATGGATTTAAGCACGCAATATCAGTGGATAAAACAAATGCTAAATTTCAATCATCTTCGTCTATCGCAATTTTAATATCGCATCTGTTTCGTCTGACGCGAGTTCGACATCGTTTTTATTTTATTCGGGCTCTTCCTAAATTTTCGTGATGTTCGGAACATCGTTGTTCCGAAAATCGGTGCGTCCGGTGATTATTTAAAATTCATCGTTCGTGCAAATGCGAATTTGAAAATTTAGACCTATCCTCCGATTTTATCCAGAACAAATTAATTGGAACTCAACGATAGAAGTGATGCAAAACTAAATCGGACCAAGGTAACTAGAGTCGAAATCGAATAATTGTTAACCAGGTCGATTTCAATTGGGATCCGACATAGAGTAAAATATTGAATCTGATGTACTCTGGTTCAGTCCGTTTACATCGTGCCCAGAATAGTCACGAAAATTAACCAACCGAGATTTGGACAGAACCGTCTAAGCTGTTATTCCTTTGAGTTTCTGTTTCATAATTCATAGAATAAAATATGCAGCCGTGTAGCGCTTCGACGCATTTTACATTGCTAAAAATCATGATTCAAAAATATCTGCGATTCTTTGTTAAAAAAATAGAAAGAAGAAATTAAAAAAAATCTGCTGGCGTCCCTATCCCTACTGCCCTCCCCTTGATTTTTTGTTCATCCACAGCTCTTCTGTAGATATTTTCTGCTCCCGTTTGACTGGGCGTACAAATCATGTACTGGCCGTCATCTCCACAGCAGAGCACCGCCCCGCGCCTTGATTTTCTTCCTCCACAGCGCCATCTCCCCTGCTTGACCTTCACAGCGCGCACGTCCTTGCTAAGCTCCAACTGCGCGCCGCCGGGTGTCCCTCGGTTTAGTCCCTCCAGCTCGGCTCCGACTCCGAAGCAGGCACCGAGTGGGTCTGGGTACGCCTTCCGTCGGAGGTTGAGGCCATTACCGCGGCGGCTGGATGGCCGGTGGGTGAAGGGGCACAGCCGTGGAGGCCGCTGCCGCCTCCCTTATCTTCATCCCGCCCGCGCTTCCTCATGATTCCTCTCCACTGCCGCTCGCACGGCTCCCTCACCTCGCTGTCGGCCGCGTGCAGGCGGCGACTCTGGTGCACATGGCCCAGACGAAGTCCACTGGCGTCATCTTCGGCTTCCGCGCACCGGATTTCGAGCTCCAGCCATGGCGCATCTCTGCTCATATTCCACGTGCGCGCTTACTCCCCATGGCCGCCGTGTGCCCAGCTCCTTGCTCGTCCATGGCGCTCGGCGTCTAGCTTTCCTACGTGTCGCGGCTTCCCTTCTGCCGAGCCCTGTATCTCCATGGTCGAGTTTCTCTGCTCCAGCCAGCCGAGCAGCTCGTGGAGCTCCCATGGCACGCCCAACTTCCAGCGCTCGTCGGTGTGGTTTGCTGTGGAACTCATCGTTGCCTTCCTGCTCGGTTTCTAGTGCTCGTCCAACTCCTCATCTTCCTCTGCTACGACCAAGTCCGGTCGTGCCCTCTGTTTTTCCTCACCGCTTTTCAGCCAAGCTCGTCCCTGCGCGCCGAGGTCGCGTGCAGCTCGCCTGAGCTCCTTCCCTGCTTGCCAACGGAGCTTCCATGGTGTGTGCCTCCCCTACGCGCCCGCCTCTCTGCTCCCTCACGCTCGGATCCTCACCGCGCGTGCTGCTCCGTAGTTCTCACCGCACGCCTGGTGTTTATGCGCCGTGGAGCCTCTGCGCGTCCCTCCTCCCCTACGCGCGCTCAGCTCCTGCTCGGCGCCCAGCCTGCTTGCCGCGAACGCGGGCCGCCACGCTGCCAGGCTGCTCTCTCTGCTCGGTCCTGATCTCTCGTGTGCGGCTTCCTGCTCGCCAGTGCGCCCTCTCGGATCGCTCGGCCTTAATCCTCATTGCGCTTGGTCTCGGAAAATCATGGACAGCGCCTCTACCTGCTCAAGCTCACCCTACGTTCGTCCATGGACTTGCTCGCGGAGCCACCCATCTTTGTGCACACTCGGCCGATCTTGCTGTCGTCTGTCGTGGATGCTCAGCTCACCTGCGCTTGCGCTTTGCTGGCCGTTTATAATTTCAGCAAGCCACGTCTATGGCATCGTCGACTGTCGATCTGTCAATAGCCACGTTCATTCGTTATTGTTTCGTATGTTGTGAGAAAGGGATCTAGAGAATCTGGGTGAAGAAAAAGCGAACCCCATCCATCGCTCCCATGGTATGATGTGAAATGCTCCCATCGGACATCGTCGTCAATCTCACGAATTCAGATTGGGTTTAGGTAACGATAAACCAATTTATTGTTTCAGATAGTGTTTGATTGATGATTTGGATATATTAGTTACGTCGGTCCTTTTTCTCGTAGCATATGTGTATTGTGGTAGTAGATATAATATTTATTAGGATACCCAAGTCGCTTGCAGCGATTTGGACAAAGTCGGGTAGTGAATCGCCAGTTTGAGATGTAGGTTATGGGAATAGAGCTTCAGTGGGTATACTTGTCAAGTATATTTAAACTAGTTAAGTTAGTTTTAAGTAAGGATATGGCCGATTGTGGTTAGCACCATCGACCTGTATCTTATGCATTTTAATTCACAACGTGGAAACGTATGTCTAGTGTAATTGGATTGATCTGATGTTGTGGTGTGCTTGTGTTCAATGATGAATTGATCACATTGTATAATGATCGTCGATGGGTAGGTCAGGTGAGTAGTGCCTTGATAGGTGTATATGTTAAAAATAATTAAATAGGTTCCACGTATGTGCTGAGTAGTGGTCTTAAATATTGGTAAAATGTTCTGTTCATACGGTAATAGGATGAAGTTAGTATTTTGTAGAATGCTCGAGTTCTATTTATATTATGTCTAATTATGTTAGTATATACATAAGAATTAGGTTGTCGTGATTATGATGATGACTTAATCGTAATATTATCTTGCAATACCCGTCTTGATATGCATTCATGTGCATTATGCAAATCATTTAGGTACGTTTGTTGACCACGTGATGCGGAAGGCGACCCCAAGATAATGCAGAGAGTGGACATCTCCGCAAGACGACGTCGTCAGTCGGATCCACCTAAAGTTCGATAATCGGAACAATGCGAAGGCAAAAGATGGTCGTCATGTGATCAATGTCTAACAACACTAACCTAGTTTTATCCAGGCAAGCCCCGGTGCATGCAACCCCTTCTTTGTGTTTTTAAATTATTTTTACACAGTTTAAGTCTAGTGAATGTGCATTAGGTTTATAGGAGTTGCTTGGAAACCCTTTGATGCATTGGCTACCTTGAAATCCATTCCTTTTATAGATACTTCTGGTGAAGTATCAAAATATGATTTACAAAAAAAATGCTTAGCCCTGCTTATAAGAAGATAGAGTTTGTCCTTTGCACTTATGCCTAGCTTAGGTTTTTCCCGAGGAAGGATGACTTCTACCTGCAAGAATATTTTCATTGGGAGCATGGTGGGATCTTACTGCAAAGTTCCCTATAATGCTCTTTTCATCCTAAGGAACACAAACACTCCTAAGGATGGAAGTACTTAAATTGAGACTTGGGCTAGGAACAGGTGATGCTCCACCCAGGTTAATTAAGGATTGGATGCGTATGTAGGCCTGTATGATCAAGGACTATCTTAACTGGCCACATGCCCTGTATATGGGACAGGGTAAGCTTGAACCCGGCTATTCCATACGTGAAAAGACAACCGCGCACTAGGCGTGGGAGATGGTGGGAGTAGCGTGTACCCTCCTAGCTGGAGGCTGGATGGAGGAGTACTGTGCTCCTGGGTAGCGCGGACTGGTTCACGTTGTGGAGGATCTGTGGGAACGGTTGACATATGCAAGGTTTAAGTGCTACATATGTCGTGTGGTTAGAGATCCTCAGCTGAGTAAATCGATTCGGATCGCCGTTATATCCCCGGAGAGTGGAGACTTGATCGCTGCCCTGCAACCTAAGTCAGGATGTGAACATTATGAATAAAAATGATGTTGTATTGATGAGATGGTGAAATTAGACTAGATGCAACCCGAGTCTATTAATATTTAATCTGGCGTTAAAATATTGAAAGTAAGGACTCACTTTAGTAAGCTATTTCTACAAAAGTATCTAAGTTGATTCTTGCTAAGAGCCTCTCCTTGATTCCTAAATCCAGCATATCCTTGAGAGTCTTTTTCCTTAGTCGGGTAAGACTTGCAAAAGTACACTTTGTACTCAGGGCTTTGTCCCATGTTGTTTTAGGTGAAGAGCCTACGGAGTTTTGCAACTTTTGTGTAAAGGTGGTTCCCAAGCAGGAGGAAGAACCAAAAATAGAAGTGTGTTGCTGTGGATGGTGCTAAGTGCTGGTGGGCTCGGCCTTCTTATAATTCTAAGTACCTCTTCTATACTTCTTATTGAGGATGTTCACTTAAGCTAGCATATATTTCAAACTTACAAGTAAATTATAACATTTCAAAGTTTATTTCTTTGAATCACTTTGTAATCACTCCGATAAACATAATGTAAATTTGATGTAACTTGTAACTTTTTTTTAATAAAGAAATTCCGCTGCAAAATGTTGGTGTGTGATTTGTGTTTACTTAATCTTGCGGTTCTGGTTATAAGTGGTTGATCCGGGGTCCTTGGGACAGTCGGATGGATCCTGTTAAGTTACTTGGTGCACATGCATAGCCGTCTGAGGTCTTTGAGACAAGGTCAGGTGCATGTGGGCCCAATAACTTGGGAGGTTCTACCACAATCATTATATCCTATGGGAAATAATGCTTCGAAAGACGAAGGACTTTAACCATTAACATTTTGTGTTGCCTTGTTCTTAACTCATAGCATTTGAGAACAAGTCCCCAACATTGGCGCCCACCTCCGGTGAACTCAATCGACCACCTTCGGCAAGCCGTGACCTTTGTCATGCCGCTGAAGAAAACTTCTTCAGGGCTAGGGGCTGCACTGCAGCCACTAGACGTCAACCAGGACACACTGCGCGAAGCTCGAACTCAAAAGAGGAAGGCTAAAAGCCCAACACCCCAGGAGGAGGAGTTGGACCAGGAGATAAGGGATCTCGAAGCTATCCATCAGCAGGTCGAAAGGAAGAGAGAGAAAATGCTTCGTATTTTCGATCTACAGAAGAAGATCGATGAAGCTGCTGAAGAAATACGTCATCTTACTCCACAAAGAGAGCTTCGTCAAGACAATTCCTACAATGATGATGATTGGTATGACGATTTCCATCATGGAAATTTTGCTTTTGATGATGCTTCTCCTCTATCAGCAGAACTGCAGGCTACCCCATGGCCCTCATCATACAAGCCACCTCAGCTCCCCATGTATGATGGGCACTCAGATCCGAAGCAGTTCCTGATGATCTATGAAACAACTATATCTTCGTACGGGGGCAATACCGCAGTCATGGCGAAGTCCTTCGTCATGGTAGTCCGAAGTGTGGCCCAGACATGGTACTCTTCTCTCCAGCCAGGGACAATCACATCAAGGCAGAAGCTTAAAGACATGCTGGTCACCAGCTTTCATGGGTTTCAGACGAAGCCAGTCACTGCTCAGGCTTTGTTCTAGTGCACTCAAGACCATGAGGAATACCTTTAGGCGTATGTCCGAAGGTTCTTGCACCTGAGAGCACAAGTGCCTACGGTGCCCAATGAAATCGTCATTGAGGCCATGATCAAAGGTCTTCGGCCAGGGCCTACGGCCCAATACTTCGCCAGGAAACCCCCCAGACTCTGGAGAAGCTGCTTCAGAAAATGGATGAGTACATCCGGGCTGACAATGACTTCCACCAAAGAAGGGACGAAGCTTACAGATTTTCCGAGATGACTAGGGGCTTCGGAGGAAGAATCCACCCTAGGCATGTCTGATCAATCCACAGCTCCAGTCAGAACGATGACAAAGGAGGCCAGTTTCAGAGGCCACAGCACAGCTTACAGTCTTTAGGGCAGCAGCAAAGCTCCTTCAGGCCACCAGCTCCAAGGGGTCGAGGCAGCAGGGGCTTTGGAGGAAGATATGGGGATCAGCCCAGGAAAATCTATTGCTTATTCTGTGGTGAGGACAAAGGCCACACTACAAGAACGTGTCAGATCACAATTCTGAAGCAAAAAGAGATTGCCGAAGCAGAAGCTCGACAGAATCAGCCGAAGCAGGTCTTACATACTGCTTCGTGCCACTCTCCCTACATACCTGAGTATGTGGGCAATCAACCAGCAGCTTCTGTTGCTTCGGTAAGCCATTCACAAGCTTCCTGGCCTCAGCTCCCATCGCCACCACCATTGCAACCTACTTACACTCGAAGCCAGCAGCTAGAAGGGCGCCAACACCCACAACAGAACCATGACTTCAGGGAGGAGTCCGAAGCTCGTACGGTCAACAACACCGTACCAGAATCTGGGACAGAACCTCCCAAGTCATTAGGCCCACCTACAGTTGTCCTTGTCTATTGGACCTCAGACAACCCTGCAGGTGCACGTGATCACTTGACAAGTTCGGTATTTGTAATCTTTACCTTGCCCAAGAGCGTTTTACCCGTCACGCAGATATTACAGCACATCGAAGGTACGAGTATGCGGAAGCAGTTACAACAACTTTATTTTATATTAAAGTAAAGAAAGAGTAGTGTTATTATAGACCAGAGAAATATAAGAGTGCTGGAGTAATATTATTACATAACCTGGGAGGCAAAAACCCCTCTCGATAAACAGTAAAAAGTTTTAAAGGAGGACACTTCCTCCGGAGGCTTCAGTCTTGACATTCTTCCTTAGGCACCACCTTGGAACAAAAGCAACAAAAATTTGCTGCTTCCTCACCTAAAACAAGATGGGACAAAGCCCTGAGTACGAAGTGTACTTTCGCAAGTCTTACCCGTCAAAATAAAAAGAATCTCAAGGATATGCTGGCCTTTGGGAGTCAAGGTATGGCTTATCAATAATCAAAGACTCTATTTGCAGAAATGCTTACTAATAGTGAATCCTTAAAAGTCTAGTTTTATTCGCAAGTTAAGTCATTACCTGAGTTCTAGAGTTCTTTCTACCCTAGTTCAAGCACTTGACCTATACTAGCCAATTTCTTATCGACCCTTCTTGTTCACTGGATTGCTAGGTGTAGGGCAGTGACCAAGTCTTCATGTTCGAGAAGTAACGGCGATCCGAATCGATTAATACTCAGCTGAGGATCTCCAATCACACGACATATGTAGCACTTAACCCTTGCATATGTCAACTCGCCACCGGGGTTCTTAAGACCAGATCAGGTTCACACCAACCGAGAGCACATATACACCACTGTCCAGCCTCTTGCCACGGAGGGTACATGCTACTCTCGCTAATTTCTTATCGACCCTTCTTGTTCACTGGATTGCTACGTGTAGGGCAGTGACCAAGTCTTCATGTCCGAGAAGTAACGGCGATCTGAATCGATTAATACTCAGCGGAGGATCTCCAATCACACAACATATGTAGCACTTAACCCTTGCATATGTCAACTCGCCACCGGGGTTCTTAAGACCAGAT
The DNA here is from genome assembly GCA_029449295.1 of Zea luxurians. Lineage (NCBI taxonomy): Eukaryota > Viridiplantae > Streptophyta > Magnoliopsida > Poales > Poaceae > Zea > Zea luxurians. The sequence continues at coordinate 53,104,856 of JAOPSE010000006.1, read as the reverse complement.
CAGGTTCATGCCAACCGAGAGCATAGATACACCACCGTCCAGCCTCTTGCCACGGAGGGTACACGCTACTCTCACCATCTCTCCACTCCCATTGCGTGTTATCTTATTCTGGTATTAGTCTGCCCAAGGCAAAGCTTACCCATGATGAGGCATGTGACCAGTTAAAAGGTCCTCGATCAGCAAGCCTACATTGAGAAGGTCCTTAATTGACTCAGACGGAGACACTACATCGAGACTCTCCTCTCGTGCAAGTCACCCGCCCGGTCTCAGCTTTACCATTTCAAACCCAAAGTTCGGTACCTGGAAGAGGTACATATTTTCCTATGTTGAGCCCATCACGGCCAAGATGGATCCACCATCAAGTTTTATTTTTGAAAACATCCCACCCACTTTGAAGCATCATGTTTTGTCAAAACAAAACATTTTGTTTTTCTAGAGCAAAACTAAGCATAAGAAAAACCTTTTTGTAAAACAGGGAATTAAGGAAAGGTAATCAAATCCTGAAGGAAGGAAATGCATCAATTTGTTTAGCACGCAACTCCTATCAACTAATGCATCAAGCAAGTGAGAAAGATTTTAAAATAGCAAGGAGGTGGAAAATGCAATGGGGCTTGCCTTGTGTTACAGGTGAGTCAGGCTCTGCTCCACAGATGTCAAAATAAAGGCAGTTCCCGGCCTGGGGTTCTTCAGGTGGTGGTGTAGCTCTTGCTTCTTCAACTTTTATCTCTTCTTCGTTTTCTATATATAGCCATATATAATCATGAATTCCCATGTAATGCTTATGAGGATGCAAAGATAATAAAAGTATATTATCTAAGGTCTTGAATACAATTTTCCTTCACAGGACTCCAGGAAACTAGGGTTTTTGGAGTCAATAGTGAAGTTCATAGGGCAGAAGACTAGGGTTTTGGGTTCTAGGTACCAAACATGGTCCAAATCGTACCAAAGTTTACCCAAGGCTTCTAAATAACATCTAAAGCTTATCTAAAAAGTTTGGTGATTTTTGGAGTTACTAATTAATTTCTAAAATTCCAAAGGTATAGGTTTTGGCTATTTAAAATACTTCATAATTGTCTATTTGGACTAAAAATCATGATACTATTTTTATTAAATACTATAGAAATTTAGAAGTCCAACAAAATTGGTCTCATAGTTTTATGGTTTTTCTCGAATTCTTTATGGATTTCTAAACTTTCTTAGAAAAAGAAAAGGAAAAGTTATTAACAGTACTGGGTTGACATCAGCCAACCCAGCCCAGGCTTGTGCAGAATCCGGGCGTGCCCGCGACCGCGTGGTGGACTTTGCGCAAAAGCCCCTGTCGGTTCAAACATCTAAGAAGAAGTCCTCGACTAGTTTTAATGAGTCACTGACACGTTTCCCTTAGCCCCCCAAACTTCTATGTCTTTTAAAATTAGGTCCTTAACCCCGAACGGCGGCGAGGACGAACACCCCCTCGTCGCGCCATGGCCATGGGATACCCGAGCACCCGTTGATCCCTGCCCCACCAAATTCTATCCTATCTTGAGCTATTATGGGCATCAATTTGGCTTGCACGCTCAGAGAACGCTCTACCCACGCGCACGGCGGAAAACGCGACGTCGAGCCCGCGTTCCCACAAAATCGCGCCCGAAATGGTCAAATGGTTGCCACGATGAGCTTCATGGGCATGCAGGGCTGCTAAAACAATACGTGAGAAGCGTAGAACCATACCAGGATTGTTCGGCCATGGAGCGCGGAGAATTTGTGCTCGCCGGTGTCTGAGAAGGGGAAAATGTCGTTGCGACGAGCTCTGGTGGAATTAGGAGGTCATGTTGGGGCTATACGGTCGCAAAGGGCTACGGATTCACCGTGCACAACTAATTTGGGGAGAGGTGGAGAAGGCAATGCGAATTTTGGCTTCTAACAAGCTCACAGGTGAAGTTGTGAGTGCCTCGCCATGGTCCATGGCGCTATTTATAGGCACGGTGGTCCGGCTAACGATCAGTGGCCACGAAATGCATTGTTAGCGCATGGCTACCACATAAGGAAGAGGCATAGTGAGGTAAGGTGGTGGCATGAGTGACACAGCGACAAAATACCGCGCCACGGCGAACAACGACAAAAAATCTCCGGCCAGGCTCCGGCCAGGTTCGCGGGACTGTGAATCAGCCCATAGTTATCTTGCCGCGGTCATTCCTATCTCCTCTTCACCTGCACACATCCGAAACCACAGTAACTAGAGATCTTTTCCTTCTGCAGATATTTCTGGTTCACTGATCTTCATTGTTCTGCTAAACTGACCTCTTCCACCCCCTCTTTCTCTTGATTCTTGTTAAGAATAGGGTAACCTCCATTAATAAAATTTGTTCCCCAAACAACAGTCTTTAAGTTTACTATAGGGTTCATGTATCAATTATGTATAGATTCTCAGATTTGGTGCTCTCAAATTGACTGCATTTCACTGGGGCCATACTTTTCTGAATCCAGTTTTCAAAATTGCCCAACTTGCTTTTGACAGCACAACTTCACACTTATTTATCTCCAATTTCTATTCAGCACCAGTGCTCAGTCACTTAATCAAACTTGTTCTCCTATGATAGCTCTACAACTTTGCTATATTGACTTTGAGCAAAAACTTCAAGAATCCTGAGATGTAGGGCTCCAAAGTTAGGCTTGTTTAACTATTTTCAGACATAACCATCGGAGCACAAGGGTGGCCTTTTTGCAATTAGGCCCAAATCTCATGGTTTCTTTTTCATATCTTCAAATATGTGAACTATATGACTTAAGGTACCCTAACTCCATGGTTTTTGCACTTAGGTCTAGAAGTGTGCAACATTTGCATATAACCCCCTAGGGTTTCAGTCCAAGGTTTTCCAAAGGTCTATTTAGGGTTTCTGGCATTTCTAGAGTTTGGATGCTATCAAATCCTATTAGAGTTGATATCTCATGACCATTTCTAATAAGTTTTGAAAATTTAACTCATTTGGTCTTTATTGACACCCTAAGCTCAGTTTAGGTTTAAGTACCCTACCCTAGGGTTTTACCCATGACATGTCACATCAGTACAACTTGTTTGAACTTTTTGCCTAGTGAATGCATTCTAAGTGTAACAAGCACATGATATGCTAATGCTCATGATGTTATGCTCAAGTTTTAGTGGCAGTAACACCAGGGGTGTTACATCCTTCCCCCCATAAAAGAATCTCGTCCCGAGATTAAAAGTCTAGGGTAAGTAATGGAAAAGGAAACACGTCATAACTTTATTTCCTTATTTTTGGTACAAGGCAGGGGTGGTATGGGGTTTATTCTTCTATTACAACAAGTGTACATATCTTACAATTTACATGAAGCTAAAAAGGCTGGGAAATTCTTTTCTAAAAAAGTCTTGAGTTTCCCAAGTAGCTCCGTCTTCTGTATGTTGGTTCCATTGTATCTTATAAAACTTGAGAGTTCTCCTTCAGGTAATCTTGTCCTTTTGATCCAAGACTCGAATAGGATGTTCTGAATATGTCATGTTTGGTTCTAAGGCAACATCGGTCACTTCAACTGTTCGATCCGGAACCCGAAGACACTTCTTCAATTGAGATACGTGGAACACATTGTGCACAACAGACAATGTTTGGGGTAGTTGGAGTCAGTATGCCACTGGTCCATATCTTTCAATAATAGGAAACGAGCCAATGTACCGGGGTGCAAGCTTCCCCTTTACCCCGAAACGAGATACACCCTTCATTGGTGAGACTTTCAGGTAGACATAATCTTCAACTTGAAAGTACAAGGGTTTGTGTCGTTTGTCTGCATAACTCTTCTGTCGAGCTTGGGCTTCTTTCAAATTATGTATTATTCGTCGAACCTTCTCTTCTATTTCCTTTACCATATCAGGCCTAAAAACATCTTTCACCTGGTTCAGACCAGTTTAACGGAGTATGATACCGTCGTCCATACAAAGCTTCAAAGGGTGCCATCTTGATGCTCTCTTGATAGCTGTTATTGTATGAAAACTCCACCAATGGCAAGCATTCAACCCATTTCTGTGGAAATTCTAGAGCACAAGCTCGTAACATGTCCTCAAGTATTTGATTCACCCTTTTAGTTTGCCCACTGGTTTGAGGATGATAGGCCGAACTATGGAGCAACTTAGTATCCAGAGCTTTGTGAAGTTCTTCCCAAAATTTGGACACGAATTGCGGTCCATGATCCGACACTATTGTCTTCGGAACACCGTGCAAACTGAGAATACGGGCAATATATAATTCTGCATATGTAGCCACTGTATACTTTACCCTGACTCGAAGGAAGTGGGCGATCTTTGTAAGTTGATCAACAATAACCCAGATGGAATCATACCCTTTTGCTGTCCTGGGTAATCCCACAATGAAGTCCATACTAATATCCTCCCATTTGCATGTTGGGATAGGTAAAGATTGCAATGGACCAGCAGTTTTCATATGTATGGCCTTGACACGTCTGCAAGTGTCACATCTCGCCACGTAGCGTGCAATTTCAATCTTCATCTTCGTCCACCAATAATGCTGCTTTAGATCATGATACATCTTAGTGCATCCGGGATGAATAGAATAGCGACTAAGATGTGCTTCATCTAAAATTTGCTAGCGAACCTCATCATTCTTGGGCACAACTATGCTGTTGTTAAACCATACAAAGCTTTGATCATCTTCTCTAAAACAGTTTGCCTTATCGGCCTTTATTTTCTCATGAATGTGTTTCATGCCCTCATCATTTCTTTGTGCATCAATTATTCTTTGCAGAAGAACCGACTCAAGCTTCAAGTGATTGAAAGTTCCATGCTAAATCATTCCCAGGTTCAACATCTCCATTTCTTGGCATAATGTAATGTCAGAAGTCTTCATCGTAAGACAACGGCAGGAAGCCTTGCGACTTAGTGCATCTGCCACTACATTGGCCTTGCCTGTGTGACACCCCAGTGTCACCTAGGGTTTCTCTCAGATACCAACCCAAGAACCATTATTTTATGTGGACCAAAGTAAGCATGAGCATCAAATAACTTAAGTACTAAAGGATTCACCAAGTATATACTTAAAAGTATCATGATCAAAACAATTGAGTCTTTTAAAAAAAGATAAGAATGTACAACCCTAATGAAAACCCTAAGTGAGCCCCATGAGCAAAATTCAAGAAAATAAGAAAAAGGGGATGAAAAGTTTAAAATTATGACTTGAGCCAATTGTAAAAATTGAAGTATATTTAATGAGCAACAAGAAAGGTTGAGAAAGCTTAGCCAAAATAACTCAAATAAAACCCCAAACCAAGCTTCTCATGTGGGGACTTAATGGGAATTCTGAATTTTAGAATTCTGAATTCAGACCTTGAGCCAAAGATCAGGGATGTTCACCTTGATCCCTAACTCGAATCCTAATGGCCCCATTGACAAAATTGTGTCTAACTAACCCCTCTGTCGTGTGCCAGAAGATGGCATTGGGACGCGAGCCCTAGACACGACAAAACCTTGGATTTGCCTCGGGTTTGGGTAGGGAGACAGACCGGATTTCCTGGCTCCATATCTCTGCAACCAGTAGGCAAAATCCTATGACCCCCACATAAGAATGGTAGCTTGTAGGGAGGAGAAGAGGTTTTGTGCACTGACCAAGGCGAGAGCAGGCTCGGATGAGCGACCACACACGCCAGAATTTGGGCAGAACGCTCGGGCACACGTGTTTGACCCTAGTCGGCACGCTAGAGCTCGCCCAACCCGAGCGCGCGCTCGCCCCGGCGTCCGGTCAAGTCCGCCGCGCGCCCACGCCCTCGGCCGTGCCCGCCCGCGCCTATAAAGCCTCCCCGGGCGCACCTCACTTCGCCCCGCACTCACCCTCACCGGCCTGCCCCCTCTCCTTAGCTCCAGCGAGCTCAATTCCGCCCACCATTGCAGCTAGAGCTTCGGCCACCGTGGCCAGCCCACTCCAGCCATCCTCAAGTCGAGCCAGTGCTTCGGCTAGCTCCGCCAGTAGCCCGTGAAGCTTGCCAAGCCCTCGGACCCGGCCAGACTTCACCGGAGGCCTGAGATCGACCTCACCGGACTTTGGTCTTCCGCCGTCGCGCGTGGACCGAGCTATCCAGTGAGTCTCCGACCGATTCCTTGCACCCATATCTTCTCTGGCATCCCATGAACCTCTCTGACCCATCCAATTGCTCTATCTCGCCGTGACCAGGCTGGACTCCTCGCCGCCGACGAGCATCCCCGCCTGCGCGCGTGGACCGACCGACTCCGGCCATCTCCGACGGCGACCCGCACACCGTTGTGATCCCCGAGACCTCCCCTTCATCCTCGACCACTTCACCGGAGCAATCTCACCGCCGGTAAGCCCCTCCGCCCTTTCCTCCGCCGCGGTTACTGTTTAAGATAGAAGAAGGACCTCGGGTTAGGATTTGTAGAACCCGAGGGGTTTTCTATAACGTCAGTGACTCATGTGAATAGTAGCTTAAGGACTGATTCGCGAGGAAAACTTAAAAACCCGCCAGGGACCCCACTGCAAAGTGGATTTCCATTAAACAAATTCTGTTATTCTTTTTAAAATGACCAGAGAACTTAGAAAACCCATAACTTGATGATTTTTCCATAAAAAGTTGTCAAACCAATTTTGCTAGCTCCTGAATATTATGAACTATCATTTAAAAATGATAAACCCTATGCTTTCTGTTCTAAATTTTAAAGTTTAAAATTAAAAACAGAAACCCACCAAACCTTGTTTAATTAAGGAAAATCAGTTTTTCTTCTGTGCTGAACTTAAGAAAATTTGTAGATGTTCAAACCTCATTTAGACACTGTTTAAAAATAGTAGGAACCCCAGCATTAGAAATTATGATGTGCTTATTCATTTAAAGCTATTTTGCCCAAAACTTAGAAAAAAATCAAAAAGGCATTGGAAATTGATGAACAGTGATTAAGATTATTTTTCCTAGTTTACTTATGTAACAGAGAACCAAGGAAAAATACAGAGACCATTAATTTTGACCAGTTTTAAATTAAAATGTTTTATTTAGCCTTATATGGACTGAAAATCAATTATTAGAATAGCAAAACTATAACCAAAATGAATAGTAAAAATCCAGTGGACTTACAACCACCAGAGCCCCACTACAAAAATAAAGAGCACCTCAGCCCAACTTTTTAAGTAAGGAAAATAAATACAAAGTGATAATAAGGCATTTTCCCAATAATTCTTGAACAACCCCTAATAATGTGATAATGGGCAACCAAAAATTAGCTAAGTCCATAATGAGATAAACTACCAGAGAAAAATGCAAACCCATGAAAAAGAAGCAAACTCATACCTATTGCTAATAATTTAAAAGAAAGGCCACTTGATTCAAATAATGCATACCACCCCTTTCCCTTAAGCAAATAGAGGCCAAACTTCAGAATGATTGCTCTTGCACAAAATAATAACTAAGAAAAATAAGAACTCTGTTGTTTGATGTTTTTCAAATATAGTGGTATTAGAAAGCACCCATTTGGCTAGGAACTTGAAGAAAACCATAGAAAATTTATTAAAAGGTATTAATGACTAGAAATTTGTATCAAGTCATGTTATAACACCTAAAGGCCAGCAAAAATAAGTTTTGGAGAATTACCCACTTTTAAATAATAGTTGTAGTTCAAAGCACCCCTTCTGCCCTAGGATTTGATAATTTTGTCCAGAGAAAACTATTCACTTTCTGATCCCCAAATTTTGAGACAGAGAAACATACACCAGTACCCAGCCACTGTAATTTTTGCAGAATTTTTAAAATTTTATAAAAGCAACTTGTAGTTCAAACCCACTCCAAGGCATTAAAAAGAATAAAGGAAAAGGGAAGAAGAAATAAACCTCACCCCAATAAGTCTAACTTGGGAACTTATCAATTCTCCCTAGGACTTAAAAGGAATTCAGTGGAACCCCAAAAATTGAATCCACTACTTACCTTAGCTAAGTTTAAACCAATTTACCAAGTATACCACCCAAGGGTCTTACATAAGTAAAGTTAACCTTGTTTAACTCAAGAAAGATCATACACCTTTAAAGTTGTAATTTCTAAAAGCACACATCATATCATGCATATATCTTACGTATTGCATTCATTAGATTGTAATCTTGCCGACGGAGAGTACGTGCTCATCCCCGAGCAAGGACCTGTCCAAGAGGAGGACTAGGAGCAGGCTTCAGAGGCTGCTATTGAGGATCTCCCCGTAGCCCCAGCAATTGAAGGCAAGCCTCGGTTTTATGCATAACCGTATTATTATATGCTACTTTACTACACTTAATGCTTGTAGGATTGCAATGTGCACTTAAGTGTAGGAGTTGCTTGAAACCTCTAGTTGCATGAACTTAGGACTCCTTTTTGAGATGAATACTAGTATGCTAGGTCGAGTAGCTGCTTGCTAATCAGGATCTCGGTAGAAGTCGAGTGATTTTTCTAGCACTCGCGCGAGGTCAGGAATTGATTGTATTCATCTTGATAACGGGAACTATGTTGGTCTATGGATTTGGATCTAGGGAGGATGCCTTGTCCATGAGACGGGAAAAATGAATTAAGGATTAATGTGTGGATACCTGAGTCAAGCTTTTGAACGTACTAAGCACATGCCGAGAAAAATGGTAACCGGTAAACCTAGTACCTGATTGAAGCCGGGCGCGGACTTTATCCCTCATGCGACCTGATACTGGGTCTCCCATGCTAGCTATGGTGGGTACAAGTGCGGTCACTGCACGGCGGCAGCCGGGGTCAGTGGAGCATTGTATGCCAAGGCGGTGAGGCCTGGACGCGAACGGGAAATCGATGGGGACGGTTGTCATGTGTGGGGTCGGAGTACCCTGACATGCCGTGTGTTTAGGTTTACCTTGCAAGGTTAAAACTCGATTCGAATCGTCTGCTTCTCGCAGCTAATGAGACTGCTTGACCCCTTGTACTGCATCGAGTAAGAAGTGAAATGTGGTTACATGAGATAACTTGTTGATTGAACTAAATGATTGTTACCATGTATGCTTAGAAGGAGCAAACCTCGCTAAATTAATGAGGATAGAATTTGAAAAGCTAAAACTTGATTTTAGATACAGCTAGTGCTTTTGGCAAACCAAACCCCTCAGCCAAAAAGCTACATAGTCTAGAGGTAGAGGAGTAGATTCCTCACACCGGGTAAGTCTAGCTGAGTATTAGTATACTCAGCCTTGCTTGTGGCACAATTTTTTTGCAGGTACCATTCAAGAAATGGTTGATGGTGTGACTTGGCCTACCACCCTGCCACCGGGTTGGACGGTCGAGTGGGATGTTGCTCCAGCAGGAGAGGAGCACGAGGAGTAGTGGGCTAGGCCTTGCCCATTTCCTCAATACCGACGACATCGATTATCCGTTGCACTTTATTTTGTGAACGCTCATTTGGCTACTCAAAAACTCCGATTTATGTAATAACTCAGTACTTAATTTGTGGATTCCTGTTTTATTGTATTTATTCTGTGACTCACCTTCGTGTGAGATTGTGGAATTTGATCCTGGTTAAGTGGCTCCATCAGACTAGATCTGAGGGACTGACGGGTTATTCCGATTTAAGTGCGTTACGGCCCCTGAGGCGTGACTTAGGCACTTAAGCTGGAATAATTCGGTGGTTCCGCCACAGCTAGTATCGGAGCAAATTCCACCACAGAGAAGGACAATAAACCATGAATACCAATTTTCAAAACCTAAAACTTGCCTAGAAACTGCTATGGATCGTCAGGACTAGATCGTTAGACCTAGGACGAAAGGCCTTAGGCATTGAGGGAGAAATAGGTGGCTAACTAATTAGGCCCCGTGGGCCAGTACTTATATTTTTAAGGATGCCCTAAAAAGGCACCCTATTTTCTTTTGAGAGGCAACGTTTCTTCCAGCATGCATGCATTATAAAACACCAAGAGAAATTAAAATTTGAGCTAACCCCCTTTCTTAAAAACCATCCGGGCTCTCTTTTTTCTTTTCCTTCCACCATAATCTTTACCTTTGATTCCCTTCCGCAGATGAATTCACCCACCCCCGCCAGTGGAGGAGACTCTCGTTTCAGTTCTGACTTCCTTTCTCGTGATGGCTTTCCTTCCATCTTGTGGGAAGTGCTTAACTCCGCCGGTTACCCTACGCCCCCTTTGTACACGGTGCAGTTGTATGAGGAGCATCGGGTACCTCGTTGTCGGGTCTGGCTGACTTTGGAGGCTCATCCCCTTCAGCCGGGTTGGCGTTCTCTTGATTCTGAGACGATGGGACTCAGGACAGACGACACCGTTGAAGCAGCAGCCATGAAGACTCTTACAACTTTCTGTGGCTACCATCCCCTAGAGATGGTGATGCACCCCTTGGGACTCTTCCCTGCTGAGAGGAAGGATGATCCCATGTGGTGTAACCGCGTGAGCCATGTGAAGGATGTGTGGGCAATGTATCCTGACTTGGTTGGGAGGGTCACTGTTCAGTGCATGAGTGCGCTGTACCGCCTTCAGGCCCTTCAGAGCGATGCTATGGCACACCTTGCTAACATCGCTCAGACCTCTAAGCTCACTCTCGACAGTCGGGAAGATGTTGTGGTCGATCTATCCACGGAGTTGGTGGAGAAGGATCTGCAGGTGGAGAGGCTGAGCCAGCGCATCACCACCTTGGAGCAGCAGGTGGAGATCCGAGACAACACCATTGATGTCTTGGAGAATCAGCTTCACAATGTGCAGAGGGAACTCGAAGAAGCAAATGACCACTTGGACATGCACCACCTGGAGATGGAGGCCAATGAAGCAGGAAGCGAGGGAGAAGAGGCTCCCGAGGAGCTAGGACCAGCCCCTGGTGCCAATGGGACTACCTCCGCGATGCCTCCTTCACCCGTGTCCAGTGTCGCTTCCACCGCTCAGGGTTAAGCAGTCACTTCGACACTTTTAGGCGGATAGAAACCTATGCGAGCTTAGGAATATCACATTTTGGACTAGGCTTATGGGTACTTTCCCCTGATTGATGTAACCCTGTAAACTTTTGAAATCTGGGGGATCTTTGTCACCATGTTATCTTCATTTCGAACCTAATATTATGATTATGGCATTTTTCCTTCCATATGAGATGATATCTTGTCGTTCGAAACTGTGAGTTGGGATAACAATGGCGACAATCTCTGTTTTCAGATGGCAGCTAGGCAGCGTCGCGGGCAGAACGAGCAGGTTCCCCCGCCACCTCCTCCAGCTCCCACAGTGTAGGAGCTGATGGCCCAGCAGAATGAGATTCTGTGATAGCTCTTGCAGCGCCAGCCCCACCCTCAGCAGCATGGTGGAGGCCAGCATCAGCGACCTCCGGCTATGGCGACTTACCAGGAGTTTCTGAGCACGCAGTCGCCCTTGTTCACCAAGGCAGAGGATCCGTTGGACGCCGACGTATGGCTTCGCGTCATCGAGTCCAAGTTTCCCCTCCTCACGGGAGACTGCCCTGATGAGGCCAAGGCTCGCTTCGCTGCACAGCAGCTTCGCGGCCCTGCTCGGACTTGGTGGGACCACTTCCGTGCTATGCTCCCCGCTGATCGTGAAGTATCTTGGGAGGAATTCAAGATTGCCTTCAGAGGACACCACATCCCAGCTGGTATTCTTGATCGGAAGTTGAATGAATTTCTGGCCCTTAATCAAGGAACTCGCACGGTACTGCAGTATGCGCAAGCCTTCAACGACTTATGCCAGTATGCAGGGTATCATGCTGATTCTGATGAAAAGAAGAGGGATCGCTTCCGCAGGGGTCTCAATACCAAGCTGCGGGAACGACTCAACACTGTCCGGGCTGATAGCTTCAATGAGTTGGTCAACATGGCCATCTCCCAGGAGGATTGCATTGTTGCTCACCGGGCAGAGAAGAAGAGAAAGGCACCAATGGCAGCACCATCCGCTCAGGCTCAGAGGTTCCGGATTGTTTCTCACAATCAGAGCAGGGGTTTTCAGCAGCAGGCAGGCAGATGGGTGATCAGGCCACCTCAGCAGCAGCAGCAGCCAGCACCCAACCGCTACCCAGCTCCCGCCCTAAGGAATAATCAGCCTCCGCAGCAGCAGCAGTTCCGCCAGGGCAATGGGAACAAGTGTTTCACTTGTGGCAATGTGGGCCACTATGCCAAGAATTGTCCCAGGAACCAGCAGAGGCAGATGCCAGCACCAAACCAAGACAAGGGAAGAAAGCAGAAGGTGCAAGTCAGGCAAGGGAAGCTCAACTTCACTACTCTGGAGGAAGTACCTGAAGGAGCTCCTATCATGACCGGTATCTTTTCAGTTTATAATCAACCTGCTTTAATTCTGTTTGATTCTGGTGCATCTCATAGTTTCATTAGCCAAAAGTTCAGTGCTAAATGTAAACTGCCATTCTCTCACTCAAAAGGGTCATTCATGATAGTCACACCTGGGGGTAAAATTGCAACTAATCAATTAAACCAAAGTGTGCCTATTCAACTGGGAAGCCACATTGTCAAAACCACTCTTCTTGTGTTGGGATTGGAAAATGTGGACATTATTCTAGGAGCAAATTGGATGACCTTGCACCAAGTTGTGCTTGATGTAGCCAGCCGTACCGTGGAAGTTAATTCTCCGTTCTGCGGGAATTTCACTTTAATTCTGCCTAGTCAGGGTTCTACTCAGTCATGTGCTTTCTCTATGACGGAGTTACCCCTGAAGAAGATCCCAGTGGTCTGTGAGTATGCAGATGTCTTTCCTGATGAATTGCCAAGAATGCCACTAGACAGGGTTATTGAATTCACCATCGAGTTGCAACCGAGAATGACCCCAATTTCCAAGAGGCCCTACCGGATGCCACCCGCTGAGTTGGCAGAGTTGAAGAAGCAATTGGAAGAGTTGCTGGACAAGGGATTTATTCGCCCAAGCACTTCGCCTTGGGGATGTCCAGCACTATTTGTGAAGAAGAAGGATGAAAGCTTGAGGCTGTGTATAGATTATCGCCCTCTTAATGCGGTAACTATCAAGAACAAGTATCCTTTGCCTCGTATTGATGTTCTTTTTGACCAGTTGGTCGGGGCCAAGGTGTTTTCCAAGATAGACCTTCGCTCTGGCTACCATCAGATCAAAATACGAGCAAGTGATATTCCGAAGACGGCATTCTCAACCAGATATGGGCTATATGAATTCTTGGTGATGTCATTCGGGCTGACAAATGCACCAGCATATTTCATGTATCTGATGAATTCTGTTTTTATGCCGGAATTGGACAAGTCCGTGGTGGTTTTCATCGATGATATTCTGGTGTACTCAAAGAACGAAGAAGAACATGCCGGGCATTTACATGTAGTGCTTCAACGTCTGCGAGAGCACCACCTTTACGCCAAGTTATCCAAGTGTGATTTTTGGCTAAAGGAAATCAAATTCTTTGGTCACACTATCTCTCAGGCTGGAATAGTTGTTGATCCTGATAAAGTGCAAGAGGTGATGAACTGGAGGCCGCCAACAACTGTTCGCCAGATTCAGAGTTTTTTGGGATTAGCTGGTTATTACCGAAGATTTATTCCAGACTTCTCTCGAATTGTGAAGCCTATCACTGAGTTGCTGAAGAAAGAAGTCAACTTTGTTTGGAGTCAGAAGTGCGAAGATGCCTTCCATGCATTGAGGCAGCATCTGACCATAGCACCAGTATTAGCGCAACCCGACAGCAGCAAGCCTTTTGATGTGTATTGCGATGCCTCTGGCACCGGGCTAGGTTGTGTCTTGATGCAAGACAACCGAGTCATCGCTTATGCCTCAAGAGCACTCAGGCCTCATGAGCAAAACTATCCCACTCATGACCTCGAGTTGGCAGCAGTGGTTCATGCATTAAAAATGTGGAGGCACTATCTAATGGGAACCCACTGCAACATCTTCACTAATCATAAGAGCCTTAAGTACATTTTTACTCAGGCTGATCTCAACATGAGGCAGAGAAGATGGCTAGAACTGATCAAGGATTATGACCTGGAGGTACATTATCACCCAGGAAAAGCTAACGTGGTAGCAGATGCCTTGAGTCGGAAGTTGCAATGCAATTGTGTTCTGATGGATTCTCGCATTAACACCTTGTGTGATGAGTTGAGCAAGATGCAGATTGAAGTGATTCCTTCTGGTTCTTTGTCTCACATTTCCGTTGAGCCAGCTTTGCAAGACCAGATTGTCATGGCCTAGCTCAGTGACAAGGGAGTGCAGATTATCAAGAAGAATCTCCATCAGAAGGTTGAGAAGTATAATTGTTTCCGCCAGGATGAAAAAGGTGTGCTATGGTTCAAAAGCAGATTGGTGATTCCTAAGGACCAGGACCTCAAGAGGAAAATTTTGGATGAGGCTCATCTCTCCAAATTCTCTATGCATCCGGGAAGCACCAAGATGTACCATGATCTGAAGCCTTTGTACTGGTGGACCAGAATGAAGAGGGAGATAGCCCAGTATGTATCAGAATGTGACACCTGTCAGAGGGTAAAGGCAAGCCACTTGAAGTCAGCTGGCGCCTTGCAACCACTGTCCGTACCTTCGTGGAAGTGGGATGACATCAGCATGGATTTCATTGTGGGTCTGCCCAACACCTCTCGTCATCATGATTCAATTTGGGTTATTATGGACCGATTGACGAAAGTGGCACATTTTCTTCCTGTGCACACCACTAGTAAGGCTCAGAAATATGCAGAATTGTATATTGACCAGATCGTGTGCTTGCACGGATTACCTCGGACCATTGTTTCTGACCGAGGAGCCCAATTTGTTGCCAGATTTTGGGAACAACTGTAGGAGTCTTTGGGAACCAAGCTAATCAGGAGTTCAGCTTACCACCCACAGACTGATGGTCAGACGGAAAGAGTAAACCAAATTCTGGAGGATATGCTGAGAGCTTGTGCGATCGATAGTGGCAAGAACTGGGATAAGCACCTCTCCTTGGCAGAGTTTGCTTATAACAATAGTTATAAATACAGCCTAAAGATGGCACCTTTTGAAGCTCTTTATGGAAGAAGGTGCAGGACACCACTCAATTGGTCTCAACCTGGTGAGAGAGAAGTTTTTGGACCTGACTTAGTGACTGAAGCCGAAAGGAAGGTCAAGCTAATCAGGAAGAATCTAGAAGCTGCTCAGGCCATGCAGAAGAGCTATCATGATAGAAGAAGGAAACCTCTCCAGTTCGAGGTGGGAAGTTTTGTATACCTCAAGGTATCACCCACCAAGGGAGTGCAGAGGTTTGGGATCAAAGGCAAGCTAGCCCCTCGTTACATTGGACCTTATGAGATCATAGAAGCATGTGGACCCGTGGCATACAAGCTGAAGTTACCTTCAAAGATGTCTGCCATTCACAGTGTTTTCCATGTATCTCAGCTGAAGAAGTGTGTTCGATTGCCGACCGAGATCATAGCAGAACCAGAATTGGAGATAGAGCCAGATCTATCGTACCAAGAGTACCCCTCCAAGATTCTGGATTGTAAAGAAAGATCAACTCGGGCTAAATCGATCAAGATGTACAAGGTCCAGTGGAGTAATCACTCAGAGGAGGAAGCTACTTGGGAAACCGAGGAATTCTTGAGATCCAACTTCCCCGATTGCCTACCTAAGGAAGCTGGTACGTAATCACCCCCAACCCCTCCCCCTGCCCTTCGAATCTAATCCTGAAAAATATGATCTTAATTCAGAATGAAGTAACTATGAAGCAAAACTTAAAAGGACTTCCTTCTGAAGTTGCAAAGAGAATGACATTCGAAGAGTAGTTTTACCCTAATAATAACAATAATCACCCATTTCCATAAGTCTCACCATTCACTTCACCCTGGGAGGACTCTGGCCCAAATCTCGAGATGAGATTCCTTTAAGGGGGGAAGGCTGTGACACCCCAGTGTCACCTAGGGTTTCTCTCAGATACCAACCCAAGAACCATTATTTTATGTGGACCAAAGTAAGCATGAGCATCAAATAACTTAAGTACTAAAGGATTCACCAAGTATATACTTAAAAGTATCATGATCAAAACAATTGAGTCTTTTAAAAAAAGATAAGAATGTACAACCCTAATGAAAACCCTAAGTGAGCCCCATGAGCAAAATTCAAGAAAATAAGAAAAAGGGGATGAAAAGTTTAAAATTATGACTTGAGCCAATTGTAAAAATTGAAGTATATTTAATGAGCAACAAGAAAGGTTGAGAAAGCTTAGCCAAAATAACTCAAATAAAACCCCAAACCAAGCTTCTCATGTGGGGACTTAATGGGAATTCTGAATTTCAGAATTCTGAAATTCAGACCTTGAGCCAAAGATCAGGGATGTTCACCTTGATCCCTAACTCAAATCCTAATGGCCCCATTGACAAAATTGTGTCTAACTAACCCCTCTGTCGTGTGCCAGAAGATGGCATTGGGACGCGAGCCCTAGACATGACAAAACCTTGGATTTGCCTCGGGTTTGGGCAGGGAGACAGACCGAATTTCCTGGCTCCATATATCTGCAACCAGTAGGCAAAATCCTATGACCCCCACACAAGAATGGTAGCTTGTAGGGAGGAGAAGAGGTTTTGTGCACTGACCAAGGCGAGAGCAGGCTCGGATGAGCGACCACATGCGCCAGAACTTGGGCAGAACGCACGGGCACACGTGTTCGACCCTGGTCGGCACGCCAGAGCTCGCCCAACCCGCGCGCTCGCTCGCCTCGGCGTCCGGTCAAGTCTGCCGCGCGCCCATGCCCTCGGCCGTGCCCGCTCGCGCCTATAAAGCCTCCCCGGGCGCACCTCACTTCGCCCCGCACTCACCCTCACCGGCCAGCCCCCTCTCCTTAGCTCCGGCGAGCTCAATTCCGCCCACCATTGCCGCCAGAGGTTCGGCCACCGTGGGCAGCCCACTCCAGCCATCCTCAAGTCGAGCCAGTGCTTCGGCTAGCTCCGCCAGTAGCCCATGAAGCTTGCCAAGCCCTCGGACCTGGCCAGACTTCACCGGAGGCCCGAGATCGACCTCACCGGACTTCAGTCTTCCGCCGCCGTGCGTGGACCGAGCTATCCAGTGAGTCTCCGACCGATTCCTTGCACCCATATCTTCTCTGGCATCCCGTGAACCTCTCTGACCCATCCAATTGCTCTATCTCGCCGTGACCAGGCCGGACTCCTCGCCGCCGACGAGCATCCTCGCCTGCGCGCGTGGACGACCGACTCCGGCCATCTCCGACGGCGACCCGCACACCGTTGTGATCCCCGAGACCTCCCCTTCATCCTCGACCACTTCACAGGAGCAATCTCGCCGCCAGTAAGCCCCTCCGCCCTTTCTTTCGCCGCGGTTACTGTTTAAGATAGAAGAAGGATCTCGGGTTAGGATTTGTAGAACCCGAGGGGTTTTCTGTAACGTCAGTGACTCATGTGAATAGTAGCTTAAGGACTGATTCGCGAGGAAAACTTAAAAACCCGCTAGGGACCCCAGTGCAAAGTGGATTTCCATTAAACCAATTCTGTTATTCTTTTTAAAATGACTAGAGAACTTAGAAAACCCATAACTTGATGATTTTCCATAAAAAGTTGTCAAACCAATTTTGCTAGCTCCTGAATATTATTAACTATCATTTAAAAATGATAAACCCTATGCTTTCTGTTCTAAATTTTAAAGTTTAAAATTAAAAACAGAAACCCACCAAACCTTGTTTAATTAAGGAAAATCAGTTTTTCTTTTGTGCTGAACTTAAGAAAATTTGTAGATGTTCAAACCTCATTTAGACACTGTTTAAAAATAGTAGGAACCCCAGCATTAGAAATTATGATGTGCTTATTCATTTAAAGCTATTTTGCCCAAAACTTAGAAAAAATCAGAAAGGCATTGGAAATTGATGAACAATGATTAAGATTATTTTTCCTAGTTTACTTATGTAACAGAGAACCTAGGAAAAATACAGAGACCATTAATTTGGACCAGTTTTAAATTAAAATGTTTTATTTAGCCTTATATGGACTGAAAATCAATTATTAGAATAGCAAAACTATAACCAAAATGAGTAGTAAAAATCCAGTGGACTTACAACCACCAGAGCCCCACTACAAAAATAAAGAGCACCTCAGCCCAACTTTTTAAGTAAGGAAAATAAATACAAAGTGATAATAAGGCATTTTCCCAATAATTCTTGAACAACCCCTAATAATGTGATAATGGGCAACCAAAAATTAGCTAAGTCCATAATGAGATAAACTACCAGAGAAAAATGCAAACCCATGAAAAAGAAGCAAACTCATACCTATTGCTAATAATTTAAAAGAAAGGTCACTTGATTCAAATAATGCATACCACCCCTTTCCCTTAAGCAAATAGAGGCCAAACTTCAGAATGATTGCTCTTGCACAAAATAATAACCAAGAAAAATAAGAACTCTGTTGTTTGATGTTTTTCAAATATAGTGGTAGTAGAAAGCACCCATTTGGCTAGGAACTTGAAGAAAACCATAAAAAATTTATTAAAAGGTATTAATGACTAGAAATTTGTATCAAGTCATGTTATAACACCTAAAGGCCAGCAAAAATAAGTTTTGGAGAATTACCCACTGTTAAATAATAGTTGTAGTTCAAAGCACCCCTTCTGCCCTAGGATTTGATAATTTTGTCCAGAGAAAACTATTCACTTTCTGATCCCCAAATTTTGAGACAGAGAAACATACACCAGTACCCAGCCACTGTAATTTTTGCAGAATTTTTAGAATTTTATAAAAGCAACTTGTAGTTCAAACCCACTCCAAGGCATTAAAAAGAATAAAGGAAAAGGGAAGAAGAAATAAACCTCACCCCAATAAGTCTAACTTGGGAACTTTTCAATTCTCCCTAAGACTTAAAAGGAATTCAGTGGAACCCCAAAAATTGAATCCACTACTTACCTTAGCTAAGTTTAAACCAATTTACCAAGTATACCACCCAAGGGTCTTACATAAGTAAAGTTAACCTTGTTTAACTCAAGAAAGATCATACACCTTTAAAGTTGTAATTTCTAAAAGCACACATCATATCATGCATATATATTACGTATTGCATTCATTAGATTGTAATCTTGCCGGCGGAGAGTACGTGCTCATCCCCGAGCAAGGACCTGTCCAAGAGGAGGACCAGGAGCAGGCTTCAGAGGCTGCTATTGAGGATCTCCCCGCAGCCCTAGCAATTGAAGGCAAGCCCCGGTTTTATGCATAACCGTATTATTATATGCTACTTTACTACACTTAATGCTTGTAGGATTGCAATGTGCACTAAAGTGTAGGAGTTGCTTGAAACCTCTAGTTGCATGAACTTAGGACTCCTTTTTGAGATGAATACTAGTATGCTAGGTCGAGTAGCTGCTTGCTAATCAGGATCTCGGTAGAAGTCGAGTGATTTTTCTAGCACTCGCGCGAGGTCAGGAATTGATTGTATTCATCTTGATAACGGGAACTATGTTGGTCTATGGATTTGGATCCAGGGAGGATGCCTTGTCCATGAGACGGGAAAAATGAATTAAGGATTAATGTGTGGATACCTGAGTCAAGCTTTTGAACGTACTAAGCACATGCCAGGAAAAATGGTAACTGGTAAACCTAGTACCTGATTGAAGCCGGGCGCGGACTTTATCCCTCATGCGACCTGAGACTGGGTCTCCCATGCTAGCTATGGTGGGTACAAGTGAGGTCACTGCACGGCGGCAGCCGGGGTCAGTGGAGCATTGTATGCCAAGGCGGTGAGGCCTGGACGCGAACGGGGAATCGATGGGGACGGTTGTCATGTGTGGGGTCGGAGTACCCTGACATGCCGTGTGTTTAGGTTTACCTTGCAAGGTTAAAACTCGATTCGAATCGTCTGCTTCTCGCAGCTAATGAGACTGCTTGACCCCTTGTACTGCATCGAGTAAGAAGTGAAATGTGGTTACATGAGATAACTTGTTGATTGAACTAAATGATTGTTACCATGTATGCTTAGAAGGAGCAAACCTAGCTAAATTAATGAGGATAGAATTTGAAAAGCTAAAACTTGATTTTAGATACAGCTAGTGCTTTTGGCAAACCAAACCCCTCAGCCAAAAAGCTGCATAGTCTAGAGGTAGAGGAGTAGATTCCTCACACCGAGTAAGTCTAGCTGAGTATTAGTATACTCAGCCTTGCTTGTGGCACAATTTTTTTGCAGGTACCATTCAGGAAATGGTTGATGGTGTGACTTGGCCTACCACCCTGCCACCGGGTTGGACGGTCGAGTGGGATGTTGCTCCAGCAGGAGAGGAGCACGAGGAGTAGTGGGCTAGGCCTTGCCCATTTCCTCAATACCGACGACATCGATTATCCGCTGCACTTTATTTTGTGAACGCTCATTTGGCTACTCAAAAACTCCGATTTATGTAATAACTCAGTACTTAATTTGTGGATTCCTGTTTTATTGTATTTCTTCTGTGACTCACCTTCATGTGAGATTGTGGAATTTGATCCTGGTTAAGTGGCTCCATCAGACTAGATCTGAGGGACTGACGGGTTATTCCGATTTAAGTGCGTTACGGCCCCTGAGGCGTGACTTAGGCACTTAAGCTAGAATAATTCGGTGGTTCCGCCACAGCCTGGGTGATAATGAATTTCCAATTCCTAATCCTTAATCAGCTCAAGCCATCTCCGCTGCCTCATATTCAGCTCTGACTGGGTAAAGATGTACTTCAAGCTTTTATGATCTGTATAGATATGACAGATATTCCCAGTAGATAATGATGCCATATTTTTAGGGCATGAACCACAGCAGCTAATTCCAGGTCATGAGTTGGATAATGTTCCTCATGCCGGCGCAACTGTCTTGAGGCATATGCCACAACTCGGCCTTCTTGCATCAAGACACAACCTAAACCACTGCTTGATGCGTCACAATACACATCAAACAACTTTTCAATGTCCAGTTGAGCTAATACCGGAGTAGTGGTCAATAACACCTTCAGCTGCTCGAAGGCTTCATCGCATCTTGAAGACCAGTTAAATTTTGTATTGTTCTTCAATAAACTTGTGATTGGCTTCACAAGCTTGGAAAAATCTAGAATAAATCGGCGGTAATAACCAGCCAGTCCAAGAAACTTCGGACTTGATGTACAGTGGTTGGTGGTTTCCACTCCAAAATATCCTTGACTTTGCTGGGATCCACCGCAATCCCTTTGGCAGACAATACGTGTCCCAAAAATTGGATCTGCTCCAGCCAGAACGCGCATTTACTAAATTTAGCATATAGCTGGTGCTCCCTTAAGCGCGTTAATACGATCCGCAAATGCCGAGCATGCTCCTCTTCATTCTTGGAATATATCAAAATATCATCAATGAACACCACCACGAATTTATCCAACTCAGGCATGAATACCGAGTTCATAAGATATGTGAAGTGGGCAGGAGCATTTGTCAATCCGAAAGACATAACCAGATATTCAAATAATCCATACCGCATAGTGAATGCGGTCTTGGGTATATCTTTGGGTCGGATACGGATCTGATGGTAACCCGACCTGAGGTCAATCTTGGAAAATACCCGAGCTCCAGTTAGCTGATCAAATAAGATATCAATCTAGGGAAGAGGGTACTTATTCTTGACTGTGACCTCATTAAGGGGTCTATAATCCACGCACATCCGAAGCGTTTGGTCCTTCTTCTTAACAAAGATGGCTGGACAACCCTAAGGTGATGAGTTTGGTCGGATGAATCCCTTTTCTAGCAGATCTTGTAATTGTGTTTTGAGTTCTGCCAACTCATTCGGAGGCATTCAGTACTACCTTCTAGAAACAGGAGCCGTACCGGGCTTCAATTCAATCACAAATTCTACATCTCTCTCTGGAGGCAATCCTGGTAGATCTTTCGGAAAGACGTCTAGGAATTCACATACTACTGAAATATCTTGGATCTTCGGTATGATGGCTTCATATACTCTGCCAAATGGTTTAGCTATAGTAGCTACGGGAATGGACAAGAGAACCTCTTCCTGGCCATAGCTCAACCTGATGGTTCTCAGATCAGTGTTGAGGATAGCTTTATGCTGGGCTAACCAATTCATGCCCAGAATTACATCTATATCTTGGCCTTTCAGAACAATCATATTTTTAGGAAAGTCCCGTTCCGCCAACGTTACGGGCACATGGAAAGCCACTTCTTTAGTGAATATTTGTCCCCCAGGCGAATGAATAATAAACCCTTCCCTTGATTCATTGTATGGAATGCAATATTTCTCCACAAACTTCTTGCTTATGAATGAATGTGAAGCACCAGAATCAAAGAGAATGACTACAGGGTGATTAGCCACGAGAAACGTACCCATCATGACCGGCTCTCCCTCCGACGTAGTGGCCACTTGTGTATAATAGATTCGCCCAGTTCTCTTCATATTCTTGCCCGCTGCATTATTTGTCGTGTTTCCCTTCCCTTGGCTAGAATTCCCCAGGTTCCGCTGATTATTGGAGTTGTTCCGCCTCGGATATGGGCAGTCTTTGATGAAATGTCCAGACTTCCCACAATTGAAGCAACCAGTAGATGAACTCGGGGGTGCAGGGAAACGAGTACCAGGGGCACTCGGCTGAGTTGTTGAGGTGGGGGCAGTGGTAGAGCGGATGAATACAGGCTATTTGAAGGGATAGGAGGGTGGACGAGGTGAAGAACGGTTTTGATTAAAAGGTCGGATCACCAACCTTTGTCGCTTTTCAGGCCCTTGGTTGGACCTGTCACCTCCAAAGCCCTTTGACTTCCCTGGGCCTGCATACTTGGCTTCAACTGCCAGCGCCGTGCTGACAGCCCTGCTGTAGGAGAGGTCGAGGCAGGTGGCCATCTTTCGTTGCAGTCGGTCATTAAGGCCTCTCATAAAACAATTCCTCTTTTTCAGGTCAGTGTTGACCTAGTCAATGGCGTACTGGTTCAAATGATTGAACTTGTTGAGATACTGCGTAACAGTATCTCCACCTTGTTTAAGCTTCATGAATTCTTCTTGCTTCATATGGAGCACTCCTTCTGGAATGTAGTGCTCCCAAAATGCCAATTGAAATTTATCCCAGGTGATTTGATGGCCGGCAGGCTGAATGGCCACATAATTTCCCCACCAGGTGCTGGCAGGGCCTCATAACTGCTGAGCCACAAACAAGGGTTTCTGGGTCTCCGTGCATCGAAGGAGTCCAAACTTCTGCTCAATGACCCGAATCCATTCGTTAGCTTCAAGGGGATCTTCAGCTTTGACGAATAGTGGGGGACGAGTTTCCGAGAAATCCAAGTATGAAGTTTCGCGGGTCCCTGTGGATAAGCTCTCCCGCCTTGCTGTTGAAGTTGTTGTCCCGCCATTTCACGAAGGAAGCGGGTGTTGTCAGCAGTCGCGGTGACCAAGGCGGCGATAGCCTCGGCCAGCGTGGGTGGAACCGATGGTGGATCTGGGGTATCATCTTGACCACGTGATGTTCCCTTGCCGTCATGTGCACGAGTTCGAGATGGCATCTGAAGCAAAGAAATATTTGGAAAATATCACATGCTGATACATACCATTATTTTACATTACTTAAGATGTAATGGTACAAACTTAAAGTACAACATGACTTCATTACCTAATTTACATTTAACACTATTTCTAAACTATACTACTACTAGTCTTTATTATCCTTAGCAGCTTCGTTGTCGGGTGTAGGAGTCCATTCATCAGCTAGGTTCATTGAAGGAGGGTGCTTGAAAAGATCTAGTTCCCCACCAAATGCTTCACCTGCTGTGCCAGAAGGTCCAGCTCCCATTCCGACAGGGTCGGCAGGTACGTCAGGGTGCAGTCGCGAATACAATTCAGGAACTTCCTCATGCAATGTATTGCAGTACACCTACAAGTTATCAATAGCTGTGCTAAGCTCCTCCACACGGGCTCGAGCTTTAGCCTCTCGGTTCCAAGCAATGGAACACGACTTGATGGCCCAATCGAGTGCCAAATCTCGTTCGGCAAGCTCGTCTTGCAGATGCCGGATGTCAGTTCTTAACTCATTTATGCGCTGACCATCCTTGACCCACACACTGTTCCTGTGACGGAGCTGCGTTCGAAGCTGCTCTACCTGAGCTTCTAGATCTCCCATGGGATCATTGCTGCCGCTGCTACTATCCTCATGCCTTGGAGCTAGCTAATGGCGAGGCACGCCAATTGGTCCGGTGGATTTGCGTGCGGTTTTCCTTGTGCGCGGCGACATATCTCCATAAGGGGGAAAACTTTATTAGTATAGTTTTTAACATGATGCATGCATAATTATAGAATCAACCTTAGTTGATTCACAACCTTCTATACATTGCACTCTACTATCTGGTCTTTAAAATAAGTACTTCAGAAGGTAGTTAGATAAGAAAGAAAGAAATTTTCTTAGATAAGGCTTTGAAAATGCCTCATAACTTCTACAGAGATGGGCTTCGCTCCGATACCAGCTGTGACAGAACCTCCCAAGTCATTAGGCCCACCTACAGTTGTCCTTGTCCATCGGACCTCATACAACCCTACAGGTGCACCTGATCACTTGACAAGTTTGGTATCTGTAATCTTTACCTTGCCCAAGAGCGTTTTACTCGTCACGCAGATATTACAACACATCGGAGGTACGAGTATGCGGAAGCAGTTACAACAACTTTATTTTATATTAAAGTAAAGAAAGAGTAGTGTTATTACAGACCAGAGAAATATAAGAGTGCTGGAGTAATATTATTACATAACCTAGGAGGCAAAAACCCCTCCTGACAAACAGTAAAAAGTTTTAAAGGAGGACACTTCCTCCTGAGGCTTCAGTCTTGACTTTCTTCCTTAGGCACCACCTTGGAACAAAAGTGAAAGGGAATTAGGCTTACACCTATTTCCTAAACTAATTTTGGTGGTTGAATTGCCCAACACAAATAATTGGACTAACTAGTTTGCCCAAGTTTATAAGTTCTACAGGTACCAAAGGTTCATCATAAGCCAATAAAAAGATCAAGAGAAAGGGTTCAAACAAAGGAGCAAAGGGACAACCGAAGGCACCCTGGTCGGGTGCACCGGACTGTCCGGTGTGCCACCGGACAGTGTCCGGTGCACCAGGGAAGATCGACTTCAAACTCTTCACCTTCGGGGATTCTCAGAGCCGGCGCGCTATAATTCACCGGACTGTCCGGTGTACATCGGACAGTGTCCGGTGCTCCAAGAGGACGCGGCTCCGAACTCGCCAGTCTCGGGAATTCGCAACGGCTTCTCCGCTATAATTCACCGGACATGTCCGGTGTAACTGCGGAACAACGGCTACTTCGGTGCCAACGGCTACCTGCAGGCGCATTAAATGCGCGCCAGAGCGCGCAGAAGTCAGGCACGCGCGTACAGGCGCACCGGACACTCTACAGTTCATGTCCGGTGCGCCACCTGACATCAAGACAAGCCCAGCGTCAGAGCTCCAACGGTCGGAACCCTAACGGCCGGGTGACGTGGCTGTCGCACCGGACATGTCCGGTGTGCACCGGACTGTCCGGTGCACCATACGACAGACAGCTTTCACCAACGGCTAGATTTCGGTTGGTGGCTATAAATACCACCCCAACCGGCCACTTCAAGGTGTGGGAGCCCAAGCAACATTCCAAGTCATCTAGTTGACATACTCAAGCCCTCCCAACCACATATATTCATTGATCCATCCTATACACAAGATTTAGTCCACTACAACCAACACAAGTGCCACAAAAGAGAGAGCAAGCAATTGAGAGCTACTCAATTGAGTTTAGCCCTAGCGCCTTGGGAGATTCATTGAGAGATAGTGTGTGCTACATCTTTGTGTTCATTTGTGCGTGGAGTATTGACTCCCATCGAACTTCCTCTAAAGTTTTGGAGGCTTGTAAAAGCTAGCAAGAGACACCAAAGAGTGTGGTGGTCCTTGTGGGATCGAGAGTGATCCTTGAGAAGAAGAAGAGCTCACCGATCCTTGTGTGATCGGGGGAGAGAGGGAAAGGGTTGAAAAAGACCCGTCCTTAAGTGGACTCCTCAATGGGGACTAGGCCTTCGAGGGCTGAACCTCGGTAAAACAAATCACTCGTGTCCATTGTGTTTATTGCTTGTGATTTGTTTGTTTTCCCTTGCTCTAAGTTTTCTTGCACCATTATTTGCTAATATCATTTGGTGTTGCTTCAAGTTAAATTCCCATTTAGTGAAGCAACACGTTGCAAGAAAGAACTTGTCCAAGTGCTCTTCTCATCTAAGGCTTTGTTGGGAGCCTTCGTCCTCCGAAGGTCCTCAAAAACATAATTTGACAATATTCTCCAAGTGAATTATATGAACAGGTATCTTCGGACTCAGATCATGAACATGGAGTACGGTCAGAACGAAGCCCAAGCCAGACGAAGGGGGATTGAAATAAAGGACGGGCTGATTACCAAGCTGTACGAAGGATGATGCACAGCCGAAGCTATGCGCAGAAAGCTTCGTCGCGATAGCAGAAAGGGGAACCGACTTAAAGATGAAAAGACTACTTAGGCCTTGATAGATTCCCATAAGTCATTAGCAAATGTAATGGACATGAATGTAATTTTGCATGGGCTACGTCCCACGCCTATAAATAGATGAACAGTACTCTCGTACTGGACATGCTGACTTGGCATTTGCTTTCCGTCATCCTTGTACTTTTGCCTTCCTGCAATTCGAAGGTACACTTGTAATCTGAAATCATTTCTATTTTTATATGATAATAAAATAGAAATGATGTTGTGATAATATTTAAATGTTTATATTACTTTTTATGTTGCATGTAAGTTCTTCGTCATAATTTATTGTGCTTACGAAGATATGTTGTTTGTGACCTTCGTCCGGAACACATTATATCTCGAAGGGAAATAATGTTTCAAGGGACGAAGGACTTTATCATTTAACACTTTTTATGTTGCCTTGTTCTTAATCCGAAGCATTTGAGAACAAGTCCCCAACATTGGCGCCCACCTCCGGTGAACTCACTTCCACTTTGAGTTTTTGAACACCTTCGGAAGCCATAAACCTTCGCTATGGCGCCGAAGAAAGCTTCAGCGACTGGGGCTGTAGCCCTGCAACCGCTGGACCCCAATCAGGAGACTCTCTCTCTTCGGGAGGCCCGAAACCAGAAGAGGAAGGCTGTCAGCCCAACGCCTCAAGAGGATGAGCTAGATCAAGAGATCAGAGATATGGAGATGCTTCATCAACAGGTGCAGAGGAAGAAGGAAAAGATGGCCAGGCTAGCTGAACTGCAAAGGCAGATAGACGAAGCTTCTGAAGAAGTTCGCCATCTTACTCACGATGAGCAGAACCGAAGGCCTCAACAAAAAGACCTTCAACAGGAGGGTTTCTTCAACGAAGATGACTGGTATGACAATTTCCATCATGGAAATTTTGTTTTCGATGATGCTTCTCCCCTGTCCGCTGAGCTGCAGGCTACACCTTGGCCTCCATCCTACAAGCCGCCCCAGCTTCCCATATTCGATGGCCATTCAGACCCGAAGCAGTTTTTGATGAGCTACGAGGCAACAGTGTCTTCGTATGGTGGCAATGCTGTAGTCATGGCAAAATCTTTTGTTATGGCTGTCAGGAGTGTTGCTCAAACCTGGTATTCCTCCCTTCGACCAGGAACGATTACTTCATGTCAAAAACTGAAGGACATGTTGTTAACTAGCTTTCAAGGGTTTCAGACGAAGCCAGTCACTGCTCAAGCCTTGTTCCAGTGTACTCAGGATCATGAAGAATACCTTCAGGCGTATGTCAGAAGGTTCTTGCGTTTGAGGGCGCAGGCACCAACGGTGCCCAACAAAATTGTCATTGAGGCCATGATCAAGGGACTTCGGCCTGGACCTTCAGCTCAATACTTTGCTAGGAAGCCTCCTCAAACTTTGGAGAAGCTGCTCCAGAAGATGGACGAGTATACTCGTGCCGACAACGATTTTCGCCAAAGAAGGGAGGAGGCTTTCAGGTTTTCTGAAATGACCAGGGGCTTCGGAGGAAGATTCTATCCGAGGCAAGTCAGGTCTATCCACAATACTCAAAATGATGATAAGGGAAGTCAGCAGCACAGGCCGCAGTGCTCCTCACAGGCTTCGGGGCAACAGCAAAGTTTCTTCCGGCCACCAGCTCCAAGAGGCAGAGGTGCCAGGGGCTTCGGCGGAAGATTTGGAGATCAACCAAGGAGAATGTTTTGCTTGTTCTGTGGTGAAAACAAGGGCCATACCACCAGGATGTGCCATGTTACCATCCAGAAGCAAAAGGAGATAGCCGAAGCTGCAGCACAACAAGTTCAGCCGAAGCAGGTCATGCATACTGCTTCGTACCATCCGCCTTACATCCCAGAATACGTAGGCAACCACCCTGCAGTTTCTGTTGCTTCGGCGAGTCAACCTCAAGCTTCCTGGCAACAGCCTCCGCCTCCACCACCGCTGCAACAGGGCCAACAGCCGGAAGGGAGCCAATATGCTCCACACCAAAGGGATCTCAGAGAACAATCCGAAGCTCGCACAGTCAATAGCACTGTGCCAGAGTCGAAGCACATCTATTGACAAATATCCTACCTTGATAGCAGTTTTTTCCATTTAGTTCTATTTTCTGTGTAATAAAGAACATTTTTCAGTTTTCATGTAATAGTTTCGTTGTTTGCCACAAGGAAAATTTGTTTTCTCAGGCTTAAGTTGCTGAAGTTTTAAGATTTGCGATAACAAGGAGGACCTTTCGAATTATCAAAAATCCTTCGAAACAACAAAAAGTCATTCTAAGGAGCGCAGAGTAAGTTTGCTGAAGTCACAAAAAGCCGTTCCAAAGGGAACGCATTGTAAGTTTTCTGCTCCAAAGTCGTTCCAAAGGGAATGCAGAGCATACAGCGAAAAGTCAACGCTGATACCGCCTAAGTAAAAGGCGAAGAAGCTCCAAAGTCGTTCCTAAGGGAATGCAGAGCTTACAGCGAAAAGTCAACGCTGATACCGCCTAAGTAAAAGGCGAAGAAGCTCCAAAGTCGTTCCTAAGGGAATGCAGAGCTTACAGCGAAAAGTCAGCGCTGATACAAAAATATTGTGTGTTTTACGGGGATATGTGTGTATCTTCGAACAAATCTCATCTACATAACATAACACCATCACATCATTTTGCATAGCATAAGCATCATACATCATGTTGCATATGGCAAAAGAAGGGGACACAGTATCAACCTTCGAAAGGATGCTTTGAGAAAGTGAAAATCGTGCTAAGTCACAAGGGGATACAATATTGATCTTCGGAATATAGCTTCGGAGAATATTTTCACGAAGCTTGGATATCCTTCATCAGAGCACTATGAACATTGTCGTGATGCATAAGTTTTTTTATCTTCACGAAGCATGAAAAGAAGGGAAGGTGTTTTTTCGCCGAAGGCTCAAAAACGGTACGTATGTAAAGTTTCATGCATCGTAAAGAATCGAATCATTAAAAACAAATATATCACAGGGTTACAAAATGTCACACATATTTCATTTCAGAAGTCTTTACAATAGTGCTTAATCTTCTCTTAAAACAACTTTGGCAGCTTCGTTCAGGAGTCGGTTAACAACTTCATCCATGATAGCTTCAGCCATCTTTTTAATTTCTTCGTCTCCTTTCGGGTGAGGGCCCGGAGACACTTTAGTAGGATCTGAAGGAGGACATGATACGGCCACATTGCTATTACAAATTGCGAACGAAAGTTTAAAATCAAAAATTACAACACAATAAAAACCATTAGCTAATACCTATTGGCCCTTCGGGCTCTGAGCTTTTGTCAGCGGCCTTAGCTACTTCTCTAGCGTCGTGAATGCCCTTCTCACTCTTCTGAATAATTTCTCGGGCCATTTCTCGGCCACCATTGTCCCAGACGTCGGTGAAAAATTTTCCACCAGCCTGGCTAGCTTCGGCCGAGGGATCTTTAATATCTTCAGGAGATAAGCTGGCTTCGGATTGTGCAAGAGCCTTAACATGATCGCAGCCTTTTTTCTCCAGCATAGTAGCAATCCCCCTGGCACCCGAGAAGGCACAAATGTCTCCGCGACTGTTTAGAATTTCTTCGAAGGCTTCAGCCTCATGGCTGATCCATTCGATCGGTCCTTCTGGGTTACCTCTCACAAAATCTTCCTCACTCGAAAATGCGCCAACGCTGGCGAAGCTGGTTTTTATTTTCTTTACACATTCCATGGATTTTTCGTAGCACCTTTTCTTAGAAGACCGAAGCTCTTCAACGGTTCCTTCCAAATGATTAGCCCATTGGTCGCTACATTCCCGCCTCGTTTCTTCAAGTATGCGTTCTTCTTTCGCCCGGGCCAATTGCTTCCGAAGATCGTCAATCTCGTGCTTTTGAGCCGCAACTTGTGCTTTAAATGCAGCTTCGTTCTCCTTTATTTTATCCACCAATGTAACTAGAATTTTGTCCTTTTCCAGGGCTTCGTTCCTTAGTTTGATAACCTCTGTCCGAAGGTTGTTGAAAGCAATTTCATAGCTTTCGTCTTCGGCATTCTTTTGCGCTCTCAGCGCGTTGCTTAGTATTAAGCCCTATATGTAAAAAGTTAGTATAAGAATAAAACAATAGATTTCGAATCATAAATTTTCAAAAACGCGCAATTCTCGCACCTTCAGACTATTATAAGCAAGGCTATCCACAAGATCCTCCTTCGTCATAGCGCATAGTCCAGCTTCAAGCTTTGGAAACCCCATACTCCTAGCCATCTCCCGGCAGACAGATAATTCTTTGTTGTCAAGGAGGCAGTATAGGAAGTCATCTTCGTTTGTCCCATTGAACACTAGTGCCCCCTTCGGATATTTCAATTCTCTGGCATAGTGATTGGCTTCATAAACCTCTTCTTCAGATAATTTCTTCCCCGAAGCATGTCGCACAATGTAATCGCATATGTTGGAAGGTGCTTCGGGGGCGGCAGTGTCAATTTCTTCAACCAAAATTGGCTCTGACATTTTTATTTTTTCTTCGGTTTCCAAAGGTTGTTCCTTGGTGGGCTCTGAAGGCCCAGCTTCAGCTTCAAGTTGTTGCTTCGAAGCTTCAGCAACTAAAGCTTCAGTAGACACTTCAGAAAGTTCAACAGTCTTCTTTGGAGTTATGCTTGAAGACTTAATTGTCTCCAAAACATCTAGCACGTTCACCATTCTTTTTCTTTTCGGGGTCACCGATGGACCCTTTTGATTTTTTATTGTCTCAACACTTGCTGAAGCACTTAAGATTTCCAATATTTTTGGTCCTTCAATTCTCGTTTTTTCTGCCTTCTCTACTAAAGGTGCTTCAGTTTTTTCTTCGATCTTCGGCACTGGAGCTGGCTCTGTAGTTTCAGTGGCCAAAGAGACTTCACCGATAAATTCAGGCACTGTGGCCGGCTCAATAAAACGTGCCCGGTGGGTGAGCACCTTCATCTTTTTTCTTTGCGGCGCTGGCTCACTAGAAACACCTGTGGCAACTTCTGTTGCAGGAGAAGTATTTTTTCTTTTGCGGCCTGGCACCGGATAATGATAGTCAGGGTAGACAAACCCGATTGCATCAAATACCCGGTTGAGCCTCTTCTTCTTTCGGCCTCCGAAGGCTGCCGATAATGCAGTATTCTCGGCCTTCAAATATACCCCAAGCAGTTCGTCACTTAAGGTTTCAATGCTTTTTAACCAATCGTCATCAGGTTCAACAAACTTATCCCCG
The DNA here is from genome assembly GCA_029449295.1 of Zea luxurians. Taxonomy (NCBI): domain Eukaryota; kingdom Viridiplantae; phylum Streptophyta; class Magnoliopsida; order Poales; family Poaceae; genus Zea; species Zea luxurians. The sequence continues at coordinate 53,073,297 of JAOPSE010000006.1, read as the reverse complement.
TATTTGAATGTGTATTTTAGTCTGACCAGTCCGCCTTCGTCAGACTCTTTGATGGTCTCCTTCGGCATTTCCCACTTTCTTGCAAGTGGCCACACCCTGAAGGCAATATGCTCTTGGATCAGATCCCTTGTCCCAATAAAAGAGCAGATTACGCCGAAGGCTCTTTGGCATTCTTCGGCCGCTTCATCCATTTCAACCTTCGGCTTTCGGAGTCCGAAGCGTTGCCAGATAGGGCGCATAATGATACTTTTAACATCTTCCTGCGCTGTCAAGTCATTCTTTACATAGAACCATTCTGTCATCCAGGCACCGGGCCACCTCTTCCGAAAGGTTGGCATGGGGCAGCTTGACCCGGAGTGGGCACCGAAGCTGTAACAACCAAAGTTGTTGTGATATTGTTCTTTCCCCCAGGGCTTCGTCTCATATATCAACTCATGAATTTTGCAAAAGCTTTTAGCATTTGGTTCTAAACCTTGGCTTCTCACAGCCCAGACAAAGATTCCCATTCTTATGATAGCTTCGGGAGTAATTTGATGAAGGTAGATTTGAAATGTCTTCAGGACTTCGACAACAAAGCTGCTTAGGGGGAACCGAAGCCCAGCCTTGAGAAAGCTTCGGAAGATCACGACCTCATCTTCTTCGGGGGTAGGAGAAGTTTTTTCTCCAGCATCAGCCCTCACAATAGATATATCTCGAAAATACCTCCCCCTCATATTGTCAATATGACTCTGCTTAATAGTGGTTTTCCCGAAAACTGAGTGACTTGGCCGCCATGGTCGATCTTCGGACTCTCCCCCACCGCTTTCTACATCATAACTGTCGCTGTCACCAGTATCTTCAGATAAACCTTCTAAAATCTCTTTGGTGATCTTTTCTGTATTGGTCTTCGACATTGCCTCAAGAAAGCCCAGGTTCTTCTCTTCAGAGAGACCTAGCTTCATCTCGACACCAGCCTTCTTCTCCTCAGACATCCCTTCGGAAATCTTACTTCTCGCTTCCGAAGCTTAAAACTAGGAAAGAAAACAAATATTTTTGGGCAGAAAGCTTGATAAGCAGGAAAAACAGATGGCAAAGAGAGCGTGCCAAATCAAATGTGGCGGGCTCCTATTTATACACTCGATATGACGGAAACTGTGTGGTCCCAGGTGTCAGTGACTTTTGCTATTCTAGCAAAGGGAAGGTGTTTTTTCGGACCTTCGGCTTAAGGCCTCCGTCCATATCGCAATCTGAATTTATCACTAACAAATTAATATTGCGAGGGGCTACTGTTGGGAGCCTTCGTCCTCCGAAGGTCCTCAAAAACATAATTTGACAATATTCTCCAAGTGAATTATATGAACAGGTATCTTCGGACTCAGATCATGAACATGGAGTACGGTCAGAACGAAGCCCAAGCCAGACGAAGGGGGATTGAAATAAAGGACGGGCTGATTACCAAGCTGTACGAAGGATGATGCACAGCCGAAGCTATGCGCAGAAAGCTTCGTCGCGATAGCAGAAAGGGGAACCGACTTAAAGATGAAAAGACTACTTAGGCCTTGATAGATTCCCATAAGTCATTAGCAAATGTAATGGACATGAATGTAATTTTGCATGGGCTATGTCCCACGCCTATAAATAGATGAACAGTACTCTCGTACTGGACACGCTGACTTGGCATTTGCTTTCCGTCATCCTTGTACTTTTGCCTTCCTGCAATTCGAAGGTACACTTGTAATCTGAAATCATTTCTATTTTTATATGATAATAAAATAGAAATGATGTTGTGATAATATTTAAATGTTTATATTACTTTTTATGTTGCATGTAAGTTCTTCGTCATAATTTATTGTGCTTACGAAGATATGTTGTTTGTGACCTTCGTCCGGAACACATTATATCCCGAAGGGAAATAATGTTTCAAGGGACGAAGGACTTTATCATTTAACACTTTTTATGTTGCCTTGTTCTTAATCCGAAGCATTTGAGAACAAGTCCCCAACAGGCTTCTTGCTTTGTTATTTTATAACTTATTAGTTGTATTGATTTATCACTCCCGCATTATTTAGCAATACTCTTTTCAAGCAAGAACTTAGTTTGTATACTCCTATATTTGTATATCTTGTTCTAACCACTAATCAAGGGATCTAGTTGGGGGATAAAGTTTTAATTTTCAGGTTTCGCCTATCCACCCCCCTCTAGGCGACTTTCAAAAAGCAACAAAAATTTGATGCTTCCTCACCTAAAACAACATGGGACAAAGCCCTGAGTATGAAGTGTACTTTCGCAAGTCTTACCCATCAAAATAAAAAGACTCTCAAGGATATGCTGGCCTTTGGGAGTCAAGGTATGGCTTATCAATAATCAAAGACTCTGTTTGCAAAAATGCTTACTAATAGTGAATCCTTAAAAGTCCAGTTTTATTCGCAAGTTAAATCATTACCTGAGTTCAAGAGTTTTTTCTTCCCTAGTTCAAGCACTTGACCTATACTAGTCAATTTCTTATCGACCCTTCTTGTTCACTGGATTGCTACGTGTAGGGCAGTGACCAAGTCTTCATGTCCGAGAAGTAACGGCGATCTGAATCGATTAATACTCAGCTGAGGATCTCCAATCACACAACATATGTAGCACTTAACCCTTGCATATGTCAACTCGCCACCGGGGTTCTTAAGACCAGATCAGGTTCATGCCAACTGAGAGCATAGATACACCACCGTCCAGCCTCTTGCCACGGAGAGTACACGCTACTCTCACCATCTCTCCACTCCCATTGCATGTTATCTTATTCTGGTATTAGTCTGCCCGAGGTAAAGCTTACCCATGATGAGGCATGTGACCAGTTAAAAGGTCCTCGATCAACAAGCCTACATCGAGAAGGTCCTTAATCGACTTAGATGGAGACACTACACCGAGACTCTCCTCTCGTGCAAGCCACCCGCCTGGTCTTAGCTTTATCATTTCAAACCCAAAGTTTGGTACCTGGAAGAGGTACATCTTTTCCGATGTTGAACCCATCATGGCCATGATGGATCCACCATCAAGTTTTATTTTTGAAAACATCCCACCCACTTTGAAGCATCATGTTTTGTCAAAACAAAACATTTTGTTTTTCTAGAGCAAAACTAAGCATAAGAAAAACCTTTTTGTAAAACAGGGAATTAAGGAAAGGTAATCAAATCCTCAAGGAGGGAAATGCATCAATTTGTTTAGCACGCAACTTCTATCACCTAATGCATCAAGCAAGTGAAAAAGATTTTAAAATAGCAAGGAGGTGGCAAATGCACCGGAGCTTGCCTTGTGTTACAGGTGAGTCAGGCTCTGCTCCACATATGTCAAAATAAAAGCAGTTCCCGGCCTGGGGTTCTTCAGGTGGTGGTGTAGCTATTGCTTCTTCAACTTCTATCTCTTCTTCGTTTTCTATATATAGCCATATATAATCATGAATGCCCATGTAATGCTTATGAGGATGCAAAGATAATAAAATTATATTATCTAAGGTATTGAATACAATTTTCCTTCACGGGACTCCAGGAAACTAGGGTTTTTGGAGTCAATAGTGAAGTTCATAGGGCAGAAGACTAGGGTTTTGGGTTCTTCGTACCAAACATGGTCCAAATCATACCAAACTTTACCCAAGGCTTCTAAATAACATCTAAAGCTTATCTAAAAAGTTTGGTGATTTTTGGAGTTACTAATTAATTTCTAAAATGCCAAAGGTATAGGTTTTGGCTATTTAAAATACTTCATAATTCTCTATTTGGACTAAAAATCATGATACTATTTTTATTAAATACTATAGAAATTTAGAAGTCCAACAAAATTGGTCTAATATTTTTATGATTTTTATGGATTTCTAAACTTTCTTAGAAAAAGAAAAGGAAAAGTTATTAACAGTACTGGGTTGACATCGACCCACCCAGCCCAGGCCTGTGCAGAATCCGGGCATGCCCACGATCGCACGGTGGACTTTGCGCAAAAGCCCCTATTGGTTCACACATCTAAGAAGTCCTCGACTAGTTTTAATGAGTCACTAACACGTTTCCCTTAGGCCCCAAACTTCTATGTCTTTTAAAATTAGGTCCTTGACCCCGGACGGCGGCGAGGACGAACACCCCCTCGTCGCGCCACGGCCATGGGATACCCGAGCACCCGTTGATCCCTGCCCCACCAAATTCTATCCTATCTTGAGCTGTTATGGGCACAATTTGGCTTGCACGCTCATAGAACACTCTACCCACGCGCACGGCGGAAAACGCAACGTCGAGCCCGTGTTCCCACAAAATCGTGCCCGAATTGGTCAAATGGTTGCCACAATGAGCTTCATGGGCATGCAGGGCTGATAAAACAATACGTGAGAAGCGCAAAACCTGTAGGACCGGTAAGGCGACCAGAGGGGGGGTGAATGGGAGCCAATCGGATTTATGTCTCCAAACATTGAAAATTGGCACTTAGCTTTAATTGAGATGAAGCAAGTGCTCAAACCATAAACACATGAGTGATCTCATGATTACAAAATGTTCTTAATACTCACAAGAGATCAGCAAAGCAAACGGATCGCAAATCGGACACCAAAAAATCAAAAACGGTCCAATACAGTATTGTCAACAGGTGCTGTTTTCAGCAGTACGAAATTCTGTTCTTGAGTTCAAAACTGAACTAAACGAACTCCGATTGATATGAAATTTTACACACACCTGAGCAAATATGTTTCCAAGATCTCCCCAAAATTTGAGCTTAATCCGACTTGTGACTCACCCGCAGATTTAAAAATACAGCAGAAATTGGGGTTTTGTTGGGGTTTTCTAGAACGAATTCAAACTGTGTTTTTCTCAAATCTCGACCAAAATCTGCAACAACTAGGTGTATGCAGTGGTCCGAGGAGTGCAACTCACCACCAATCAATCCCCAAACCAAATCCTCTCAAGGGAATCAATGGGTTTTCACCAACGACACAAGAATGGGGAAAAGGAGAAACCAAAACTATAAAACTTCAGAAATTTCAGCAAGGGTACAAAACTGAGATTTGAAGCCAATGAACACTGTGGGCCGGACCGGAGACCCTTCCTCTGATTAAGCTTTAAAATCAAGAACACAGTCGAAGTACAAAATCACTGCGAAACCCTCGGCTCAACTGGTGTCTACCTAGAGAGAAAACTAGGAGCTCTAGAATGAATTCTCAAAATAAATGGCAGCCAAGGGATGCTGAACCAACCAGCCCTCCCCTTTTATTTATAGAGGGTTATTCTCATTTCCTAAAGTACCCCTATTTACATAGAGCATATCCACTCCACCGGGGGCGAAATGGACCAACTCCTAGTTTTTTGATCCGACGGCCACGCCCTTCACACGGAGTTGCTTCGCCTTGACACACCCTCCGCGATCATGCCATGTGCCACCACCGGTTCCCTCCGGAACCACCACCGCCGAGTTTTGAGGCCCAAACTCAGCAAAACCAGGCATCCGTAGCGCTGAGTGGTTTTGAGGCCCAAACCACCAAACCTGTCATGAGCACCGCACCTTGTGCACGTCCTCCACGATCAGACGCGTGTCCCGCTAGTCCTTGACCACGCCGGTAACACGGTCCACTCCACCACGTCCTCGCACAAGTGCGTGTCCCAGGTGTCAGCCACCATGGTTGGTCACCTGACTGCTCTGATTCGTCAGTCAAGACCCAGCACTCGCCCTTCACCGCTCCCGGTCCATCAGCACGAGTCCACATGACCTTCACCTCAGCCATCGACCACCGTTCCTGTGCTCCACACCTACACACCACAAGTCGACCAACATGGTTGCACAAGCATAATCTCACACTCTGGTCAGTCCACTGACTACCCCAGAGTGCTACCTGTTGACAATCACTCATCATCAACCTGAACTACAAGGGACAAGTCAACCTTGTGTTCGCAATCTCCCCCTTGATGAGTGCATTGTCAACACCACCATTTGAGCATATTTAAACAGAAAGCGGAAGAAAAAGAGAAACTCACTCAAATGACCATAAGCCAGATAAAAGCTAGATAAGTCATTTAGAGTAAGCAAAACTTTGTCCCCAAAGAAATGGGCAGCGGCTCAACACCCAAGCAAGAAAAAGGCTAGCCCTCAATAAGAGGCAAAAGCAGGGTTCAACACCACTAGCCAGAAGCCAAAATCTCATCGGAGCACACAAGGCTTTATTAGAGCATAAAAAAACCAATTCAGAGCATAAGATCAGCACAAAAGCTAAAATCAAAGCTAGTTCCTCCAGAAAGAGGCAAACGGCTCAACACAACTAGCAATAGCTCCAAATAACATGTCTAGCCCTCTTGAATGAGAGGAAGCCTAGAAAACAAAATTCTCAAAATCTCTCCCCCTTGTTGACAAGTGAACTCATCAAGCACGGACATGGGTAGAAAGAAAAACTCCCCCTTGACAAGAGAACCTCCCTTGAAAAAAAATACAGAAATGCAACAAAGAGTATGAATGCATGAGCGTCAGGAGTATACCAGGCAGAGTGTAAAAACCTCCCTTGAAAAAAATACAGAAATGCAACAAAGAGTATGAATGCATGAGCGTCAGGAGTATACCAGGCAGAGTGTAAAAAATGCTCTAAGTGGTGTTGTGCTAAGTGTGCAGCAATAAATGCACGTGCTAGCAGATGCTCAAACTGGGCATATGCGCAAGATATGTGAAGTGTAAGTATTTTGATTCAGTTTTAAGCATGTCAAAAAGATGTTCACCACAACGACAACACTAAGCATATAGTAAGCAGGAAATCAACTAAGTGCCAGTCACAAGTGAACAAGGTGAACTACCCCAAACAGTGATCACTCATCATGCTAGAAACATATCTAAAATAGATATCATTTGAAATTTTCAAGATTTATCGGATTTTGCAGCGGATTCCAAATTTCATTGAAAAGCATGTGAGTGCGAGAGGTTGTAAGCATTGTCTTTGTCTGACTTTTCAACCGGGTGTAGCCTATGCAAACAAGCAATCAAAAGCTAAAAACACCGGTTTCGATCATCCACTACACTGCTCAAGTTCATCCAAAAGTGCAAATGGAAGCAGTCTCGATACATTGATGTGGTGACAAATACAAACCCATCTCGATCTTTCAAATTATCATTTATCTTGATTTTGAATCTTTAGCATGATATGAATAAATCAAGACAAGTGAATGACTCAAGGCATGAGACATAGCTACCTAGCATACTAGTAATAGCAAAAAGGATTTCAACACATCCTACATATGCTAGGTGCCACTCTTAATGGTGAACAATTTTAGATTGAGCAAGTAATAGTCAAGTTTACAATTATGAAAACAACTTAGCTCAACAATATTGTATCAATATGAGCAAAAAGAGCCTAAGCATGCCATAGCATTATCACGTACACAAAGAACATACTACTAGGAACAGAATCACATTCTAGCAGTTATACAAGTGAAGCTCAATATGACATGCAGATATAACAAAAGAATGAAAGCAGAAAATAAGAAGAAAAGACAAAAGGGAGCCCTTTAATCAAAAAGGGAAACAAACACCCAATTCCCCTCGCAAATGAACAAAAGTTTTTTGATCAAGGGGTTTGGTCAAAATGTCTGCAAGCTGGCGAGTGGTATCAATATAGCGCAATTCGATGTCGCCTTTCTCATAATGATCACGAAGAAAGTGAAAGCGAACATCAATGTGTTTGGTCCTCGAATGTAGCACAGGATTCTTGGCAACACTTATGGCACTTGTGCTATCACAAAGCAGAGGCACATGATGAAAATCCAAGTCAAAGTCCCGTAAGGTAGCCATCATCCAAAGTAACTGCGAACAACAGCTAGCAGCAGCAATATACTCGGCCTCTGTGGTAGACAGGGCAACACTAGACTGTTTTCGAGAATACCATGAAACCAACGAAGTACCCAAAAACTGACAAGTCCCAGAAGTAGACTTGCGCTCCAAAAGGCAACCCGCAAAATCAGCATCAGAATAACCGCACAAGGATAGAACGGACGATGAGGAGTACCATAAACCAAACTCGGGAGTGAAACATAGGTACCTCATAATCCGTTTCACAGCCATTCTGTGAGATGTGCATGGGGAAGCCTAGAAACGAGCGCACAAACATAGTACGAAGTGTATGTCCGACCTCATCGCAGTCAGGTACAGGAGAGAGCCAATCATGCTCCTGTACTCCTTCTGGTCCACAGGTTCGCAATCCTCATAAGTGTCAAGTGTCGTCGAGGTGGACATGGGCATCGAAAGAGGCTTGCCCTCGCCCATGTCAAACTTCTTTAGAACATCCTTTGTATACTTGCCTTGATGTACAAAGGTCCCGTCTTGAGTCTGCTTGATTTGCAACCCAAGAAAGAAATTCAGCTCGCCCATCATGCTCATCTCAAATTTCCTGCTCATAAGATCTGAAAATCTAGACACAAGAGCATTAGAAGAACCACCAAAGATGATATCATCCACGTAAATCTGGACTAAAAGGGTGTCATTATTATGCTTGAGGAGAAAAAGAGTTTTGTCCACAGAACCCATTTTAAAACCCTTAGAAAGTAGAAAAGATTTCAAACGCTCATACCAGGCTCTAGGGGCTTGTTTAAAACCATACAAAGCTTTTTGGAGTTTAAAAACGTGGTTTGGAAACTTGGAACTCTCAAAACCAGGGGGCTGCCTAACATATACCTCTTCCTCTATATACCCATTTAAAAAGGCACTTTTGACATCCATTTGAAAAAGCTTAAAACCTTTTGAAGCAGCAAAGGCTAAAAGGATCCTAATGGCCTCTAAACGGGCAACAGGGGCAAAGGTCTCCTCATAATCAATTCCCTCTTTTTGGCAATACCCTTGGGCAATCAACCTTGCCTTGTTTCTAACTACCAAACCATCCTCACTTTGTTTGTTTTTGAAAATCCATTTTGTACCGATGGGATGGCAGTTAGAAGGAGGTGGCACCAAAACCCAAACCTGATTTCTTTCAAAATTTTCAAGCTCCTCATGCATAACATTGACCCAGTTAGGATCAGATAAAGCATGTCCAACATCTCGGGGCTCAAAAGTAGCAATAAAAGCTGAGTGGGCAAAATGAGAAATGTGATGTGACCTAGAGCGAGTGACTCGCTCATGAAGCTCCCCGATCATTTGCTGAGGTGGGTGACGGCGTTGAATATGTTGTGGAGCCTCCCTTGAGGAAGTGGCCTCCCCCTCAACAACAGCTTCAACTCCTCCAGTCTCAGCAGGAGCTGGCTCGAGCGGACCCCAAGTGGTGGAAGGAGTGGGGTCAGGTCCGTCAGCCATAGTAGTGGAAGCAGGCTCGATTGGGGCGGCCGGTGGAGTTGGCTCAAGAGCAACCCAATCAGCGTCGTCGTGCTCCTCCTCCATAAAGATGGTCTGTCCCATCTGATCTGGACCTGCAGGCTCAAAGATAGGGGATGGACAAGGTGCAGTCTCATCGAATGTAACCTCACAAGTCTCCATAATGCGGTTAGTCTCTAGGTTAAGAACACGATAAGCTCGAGAATGTAATGCATAACCCAGAAAAACCCCATCAGAAGACCGGGACTCAAACTTGTCCAGATTACCCTGTTTTAGCACAAAGCATCTGCAGCCAAATACCCTGAAATGACTGACCTTGGGTGGCCGTCCAAATCACAGCTCATAAGAAGTTTTGTTCAGAAAAGCCCAAAGAAAGATGCGATTGGACACATGGTAAGCAGTGTTGATGGCTTCGGCCCAAAAACGCCTAGGAGTCCTATGCTCATCAAGCATCGTCCTAGCCATCTCAACAAGGGTCCGATTTTTGCGTTCAACAATACCATTCTGCTGGGGCACATACGGAGAGGAAAACTGATGCTCGAGTCCCAAAGAAGCACAAAAGGTTGCAAATTGAGTATTTTTGAATTCTGTGCCATTGTCACTGCGTAGAGCTCTCATGGCATTTTTAGGAAACTCATTTTGCAAACGAAGAATCAAATCTCGAGCATGAGTAAAAGCCTCATCCTTTGCCGTCATATAGAACACCCAAGAGTAGCGAGAGAAGTCATCGACAACCACAAGCACATACCACTTCCCTCCAAAAGAGCAAACCCTGGCTAGACCAACAGTGTCCATATGAAGCAATTCACCAGGATGCAAGGTCATCACCTTGGTGACCGGGGAATGGGAAGCGGCAATCATTTTGCCATGACGACAAGGGTGACAGACAAGATCTTTCTCAAATTTTAATTTAGGCAATCCTTGGATGAGGTCAAGTGAGCTCAAACGACACAAAAGATCAAAGCTCAAGTGACCTAGCCTCCTATGCCACTTCCAAAGAGAAGAAGAAGATCCTGCCAACAAACATCGAGAAGGGCCAGAAGAATGTGAAAAATTAGCACTGAAAACTCAATAAAAAGGGGAAATCTGGCAAATAAGATCCCCACGGGCATCCAAAACTCGAGACAAGCCCTTTTTAAAGCGCACTTCATAGTCATCCTCAAGGAGTTGCGAAACTGAAAGCAGATTGAAATGCAGATTCGAGACCAAAGCAACATCCTTGAGAATAAAGCTCTCGTTCACCCGAATGGTGCCACGAGAAACAACCTTACCTCTTGACTTATCCTCGAATGTGATGTATTCTTTACCAATCATGGGGTCGAGGCTGGAGAACCATTTTGAGTTTCCGGTCATGTGGCGTGAACAACCGGAATCCATGAGCCACGTGTTCTCCAGGCCTCCGTCCTGCATCAATAGTAAGACACGGGGTGAGCAAATGGCACAACACTGGGGTAAGTAAACTGTGAAGTATACCAGTGTTGCGGCATTTGCCCCTGAAAAGTGTTAGGGAAAACACCAAACATCCCCGGTCCCAAAAGGAAGCGATCACCACAAGAAGAAAATTGTAGTCCGCTGGGGAAGTATGAGCCAAAACCTTGGTCACATGGTCCTTGGCCATATGATACATGACCAGCATCCCGTCAGGCACGACCACCACGTGGTCTAACTGCCTGAGACCTAGAGGCAAGAGGCAAAACACCTCTAGGCCTCCCAGGACGTCTCTGAACAGGCTGAACATGAACACCATGAGAAGGATGGTTCATGTCCTTCCTGCTCGACTCAGAAACCCGTCGCTCATCTCTCTTCCTCCTAAAGCAAAAAGAAGCTAGATGCCCATCCCTCTCACAATATTCACAATGGTACCTCACCTCTCTCCTGGGTGGCTTTTGTTTGTGGAAGGGGGCTTTCTTTTCGGATGACTGAGGGGCTCTAGGAAGGGGATCACTAGAGATGTCGGGAAAGGTGTCAAGTGTGTTCCTAAGATGGTTAGGTTTTGGAAGCCACACTTGTTTCTGAGGAGGATCTCTCATAGGTTCATCAATCACACCACCTCTCACAGGGGTGACAGGCTTAGCAGAGGTGGTTTTGATAAGCTTGGGAGTGGGTGAAGGTTTCTCTGAAGGTGTCAAACCACTGCACTCACCGACCTTTCCAAAGCAAGCAACACTCCCATTATTAGTAGCAAAGCCTAACCCCGGTCCGCCAGTTCCCCTCTTGAACTGACTGACCATCATGCCCAACTAGGGCTCACTGCACGACACCCAACTCAAGATAGATCGAAGGTATGTGTTTTCTTCCTCAATTCTTGTCTTGTCGTGTCTGCAGGACTCAAGGGCAGATTGCAAACCCTCACAAAGTGCACACTGCGCAGGTGCAGGGGAACTCACTGAGCTAGCCTTCTCAAGCAAAGCTATCCTAGCGTCTCTCTCTGCTAGCTCAGACTGTAAGCCAGGACAAACGGTACACGCACCCAATAGGATAGACCTAGATCCCAACTCGTCGCGCTCATCTAGCAAGGTGGAGTACTTGGTCTGCAAAGTGGTGATGTTCGACATGTGTAGAGCGCACTCATCACATTCAGTCTCGTCAGACACCTCAACTGAAGCTCTAGCAGACTCAAGTTCCCTAAGCGTGCTCTCGTACTTGGATCTAAACTCTCTCCTCTCACGAGCAGCCTGCCTAAGAAACTTATCCTGACTAGCCAAAGCAGTGTTTAGCTCTTCTATCTCAGCGGCAAGATCATCGGCGGAAGGTAGTACCTCAAAAGTAGTGTTGTCGTCGATGTCTTTATCGTCACTGGTGCCGACCGCATCCTCACCAAGTGCCATGGTGCAGAAGCCTCCTGCAATGTCGGTGATGAAGCATAGCCCGTTCAGCTTGTCCTCGACCCGCCTCTCAGTCTCCTCGTCGCTCGAGGAAGATATAACATCGTCGGAGTTGTGGTCGAGGTCGCTGAGGGAGGCGAGGAAGGCACGCTCCTTGATCTTTGCCTTCTGAAGGTACCTCTTCTTGAGCGCCTCCTTGTTGAAACCTCCCTGGGACTTGTACTTGCCGGAGGAGTACTAGCCCTTGCGCCGACCAGAGTGATGGTCGCGCGGGCCAGACTCCGATTTGCCCTTCTTGGGGCAGCTGGCCACGAAGTAGTCAGGATCGCCACAGTTGTAGCATCCTTCCTTGGACCCGCCACGCCGCCGGCTCATATGGTTGTTGTGGAACCGCGTGAATCGGCTGGCCACAAGTGCCAGCTCCTCGTCCCTATGGCTCTCCACCTGCTCCTCTGTAATAGACAACAAAGAGGATAGAGCAAACATAGCAGGTGTGGAGTTAGAAGCAGAATCACCTCCAGAGACCAGGGCCATGGTGGGTGCACTAGGGTTCTCAATCTTGGCCCGAGTCTGGTGGTCAATCTCTATGGACTTGAGCTTGCTGAAGAGCTCGTCCATGGTGAGAGTCTCGTAGTTGGGCGACTCGATGATCGCCGAGACCTTCACCTCCCAAACCCTCTGATCTAGAGCATGTAGTAATTTCAGCGCTCTCTCATGATCACTATAGGGTAGCTGTGCCTTGTTGGCACACATTTTGTTCACAATTGACTGGAACCTGGAGAACATGGAATCAATGGTCTCTCCAGCCAACTGTGTGAAGTTCTCGTACTCTCGCCTGTACGTCTCAAACAGTCTGGTCTTCACATGATCGTTGCCCTCATGGAATCTCTCGAGGGTAGACCAGATCTGATGAGCCGTAGTCAGATGTCCAACTCGCTCAAACTCACCAAGTGAGAGACACGAGAACAAAGCGTTTCGAGCTTTGTTGTTCGAATCATGGAACTCCATTTGAATTGGAGTGATCCGGTCACTTGTAGCATCGAAAATCGTATCGAGGCAAATTTCCCAAACCCGGTAACTGATGCTCCGAAGATACACAGACATGCGAATCTTCCAGTACGGGTAATTGGTCCCATCGAAGAACGGAGGTTTTCCAACACCTCGTTCCATGTCGCCTATGTAGATTTTGAACCGATTAGGAAGGGGAAATCCTTAACCGGCTCCGATACCAATTGTAGGACCGGTAAGGCAACCAGGGGGGGTGAATGGGAGCCAATCGGATTTATGTCTCCAAACACTGAAAATTAGCACTTTGCTTCAATTGAGATGAAGCAAGTGCTCAAATCATAAACACATGAGTGATCTCATGATTACAAAATGTTCTTAATACTCACATGAGATCAGCAAAGCAAACAGATCGCAAATCGGACACCAAAAAATCAAAAACGGTCCAATACAGTATTGTCAACAGGTGCTGTTTTCAACAGTACGAAATTCTGTTCTTGAGTTCAAAACTGAACTAAACAAACTCCGATTGATATGAAATTTTACACACACCTGAGCAAATATGTTTCCAAGATCTCCCCAAAATTTGAGCTTAATCCGACTTGTGACTCACCCGCAGATTTAAAAATACAACAGAAATTGGGGTTTTGTTGGGGTTTTCTAGAACGAGTTCAAACTGAGTTTTTCTCAAATCTCGACCAAAATCTGCAACAACTAGGTGTATGCAGTGGTCCGAGGAGTGGGACTCACCACCAATCAATCCCCAAACCAAATCCTCTCAAGGGAATCAATGGGTTTTCACCAACGACACAAGAATGGGGAAAAGGAGAAACCAAAACTATAAAACTTCAGAAATTTCAGCAAGGGTACAAAACTGAGATTTGAAGCCAATGAACACTGTGGGCCGGACCGGCGACCCTTCCTCTGATTAAGCTTTAAAATCAAGAACACAGTCGAAGTACAAAATCACTGCGAAACCCTCGGCTCAACTGGTGTCTACCTAGAGAGAAAACTAGGAGCTCTATAATGAATTCTCAAAATAAATGGCAGCCAAGGGATGCTGAACCAACCAGCCCTCCCCTTCTATTTACAGAGGGTTATTCTCATTTCCTAAAGTACCCCTATTTACATAGAGCCTATGCACTCCACCGGGGGCGAAATGGACCAACTCCTAGTTTTTTGATCCGACGGCCACGCCCTTCACACGGAGTTGCTTCGCCTTGACGCACCCTCCGCGATCACGCCACGTGCCACCACCGGTTCCCTCTGGAACCACCATCACCGAGTTTTGAGGCCCAAACTCAGCAAAACCAGGCATCCGTAGCGTTGAGTGGTTTTGAGGCCCAAACCACCAAACCTGTCATGAGCACCGCACCTCGTGCACGTCCTCCATGATCAGACGCGTGTCCCGCTAGTCCTTGACCACACCGGTAACACGGTCCACTCCACCACGTCCTCTCACAAGTGCGTGTCCCAAGTGTCAGCCACCACGGTTGGTCACCTGACTGCTCTGATTCGTCAGTCAAGACCCAGCACTCGCCCTTCACCGCTCCCGGTCCATCAGCACGAGCCTGCATGACCTTCACCTCAGCCATCGACCACCATTCCTGTGCTTCACACCTGCACACCACAAGTCGACCAACATGGTTGCACAAGCATAATCTCACACTCTGATCAGTCCACTGACTACCCCAGAGTGCTACCCGTTGACAATCACTCATCATCAACCTGAACTACAAGGGACAAGTCAACCTTGTGTTCGCAAAACCATATCAGGATTGTTCGGCCACGGAGCGCAGAGAATTTGTGCTCGCCGGTGTCTGAGAAGGGGGAAAATGTCGTTGCGACGAGCTCTGGTGGAATTAGGAGGTCATGTTGGGGCTATACGGTTGCAAAGGGCTACGGATTCACCATGCACAACTAATTTTGGGAGAGGTGGAGAAGGCAGTGCGAATTTTGGCTTCTACCAAGCTCACTGGTGAAGTTGTAAGTGCCTCGTCGTGGTCCATGGCGCTATTTATAGGCACGGTGGTCCAGCTAACGATCAGCGGCCACGAAATGCATTGTTAGCGCATGGCTACCACGTAAGGAAGAGGCACAGTGAGCTAAGGTGGTGGCGCGAGTGACACGGCGACAAAATACCACGCCTCGGCGAACAATGGCAAAAAATCTCCGGCCAGGCTCCGGCCAGGTTCGCGGGACCGTGAATAAGCCCGTAGTTATCTTGTCGCGGTCGTTCCTATCTCCTCTTCACCTGCACACATCCGAAACCACAGTAACCAGACATCTTTTCATTCTGCAGATATTTCTGGTTCACTGATCTTCATTGTTCTACTGAATCGACCTCCTTTCACCCCCTCTTTCTCTTGATTCTTGTTAAGAACAGGGTAACCTCTATTAATAAAATTTGTTCCCCAAACAACAGTCTTTAAGTTTACTATAGGGTTCATGGATCAATTCTGTATAGATTCTCAGATTTGGTGCTCTCAAATTGACTGCATTTCACTAGGGCCATACTTTTCTGAATCCAATTTTCAGAATTGCCCAACTTGCTTCTGATAACACAACTTCACACTTATTTATCTCCAATTTCTATTCAGCACCAGTGCTCAGTCACTTAATCAAACTTGTTCTCCTATGATAGCTCTACAACTTTGCTATATTGACTTTGAGCAAAAACTTCAAGAATCCTAAGATGTAGGGCTCCAAAGTTAGCCTTGTTTAACTGTTTTCAGACATAACCATTGGAGCACTAGGGTGGCCTTTTTGCAATTAGGCCCAAATCTCATGGTTTATTTTGCATATCTTCAAATATGTGAACTATATGACTTAAGGTACCCTAACTCCATGGTTTTTGCACTTAGGTCCAGAAGTGTGCAACATTTGCATATAACCCCCTAGGGTTTCAATACAAGGTTTTCCAGAGGTCTATTTAGGGTTTCTGGCATTTCTAGGGTTTGGATGCTATCAAATCCTATTAGAGTTGATATCTCATGACCATTTCTAATAATTTTTGAAAATTTAACTCATTTGGGCTTTATTGACACCCTAAGCTCAGTTTAGGTTTAAGTACCCTACCCTAGGGTTTTACCCATGACATGTCACATCAGTACAACTTGTTTAAACTTTTTGCCTAGTGAATGCATTCTAAGTGTAACAAGCACATGATATGCTAATGCTCATGATGTTATGCTCAAGTTTTAGTGGCAGTAACACCAGGGGTGTTACAGAATCGAAACACATATACTGAGCAATATCCTACTTCTAAAATACTTTTACTTTTTACGCCATTTTGCTTTCTGTATGAGGAACAAGCAATGAAAACTTAGTTTTAATTTCTTGTAATGATTCTGCCTGTACCAGAATGAAATATATCACAGATTTACGAAGGTCAAAAGTCGTTCCTAAGGGAATGTAGAGCCAAAATTGATGAAGCTACAAAAAGCCATTCCTAAGGGAGCGCAGCGTAAGCCTTTTGCTCAAAAGTTGTTCCTAAGGGAATGCAGAACCAAAATTGACGAAGCTACAAAAAGTCGTTCCTAAGGGAGCGTAGTGTAAGTTTTCTGCTCAAAAGTCATTCCAAAGGGAATGCAGAGCCAAATATTGTCGAAATATAAGGCGAAGAAGTTCAAAAGTCGTTCCTAAGGGGATGCAGAACTTATACCACCGAAATAGAAGGCGAAGAAGTTCAAAAGACGTTCCTAAGGAGATGCAGAACTTATATCACCGAAATAGAAGGTGAAGAAGCTCAAAAGACGTTCCTAAGGGGATGCAGAGCTTGTGTATTCCAGTGTGGGCGTGTGGGTGTGTGTCTTCGGCATCCTCATCATTTTGCATCATCACATCATTTCGCATAACATTACATCATACATCATATTGCATTAATGACACAAGAATCGAATACGAAGCCAATCTTCGGAAAATGCTTCGTCAAAATGGAAATGTGCTAAGGCACGGAGTAAGCTTCGGGAAATACAATTTTGTCAGCCTTGTTATAAGGAGGGATCTTTTTCTTTATGAAGCATGAAAAGAAGGGAAGGTGTTTTTTCGCCGAAGGCTCAAAAACGGTATGTGTGTAAATTTCATGCATCGCAAAGAAATAAGTTACAATAATTTACATATTCGATTCAATGTCACATACATCAAATGTTACATAGTTTTGTTACAGTAGAAGCTTAATCTTATCTCCATTATTCCTTACATCAAGCATTTCAAAATATTATTACAATAGAATCTATTCTTCTTTAAGAACTTTTTCTGCAACTTCGTTCAAAAGCTTATCGACGACTTCATCGATAATGGAGTCTACCAGGCTTATAATTTCCAATGCTTCTTTCATTTCTGGATCAGCTAGGGGATCGTACGGCTCCGGAGGCGGGGATAGTTCAGCTAAAGTAGGTCAACAGATTAGTTTGAAGCCAACAAATACCGAAGCTAGCTAAATAATCAAGAAACAATACCTATACGCCTTTCGCGTTCTGTAGCTTCTTCAGCTTGCTTTGCTTCTGCCCAGGCGTCGTGGGTGTCTTTTTCACTCTTTTTTATAATCTCGTGAGCCAGCTCTCGGCCACCGTTCACCCAGACGTCGTTATAAAATTTCCCGCCCAATAAAGTTGCTTCGGTTGAAGGATCCTTCGTATCATCTATGGAGAAGGTAGCTTCAGCCTGGGCTATGGCCTTAACGTGATCACATCCGGCCTTCTCCAAAATAGCTGAGATTCCCCGTGCACCAGAAAACGCGCAAACATCCCCGCGATCACTCAAAATTTCCTCGAAGGCCTCGACTTCTCCACTTATCCATTCAACAACGCCCTCGGGGTCGCCTCGTATGAAGTTTTCTTCAGTAGAGTAGGCGCCCACTTTGGCGAAACTAGTTTTTAATTTCTTCACGCAATCCAGGGATTTCTCAAAGCACCTTTCCTTGGATTCGTGAAGTTCTTCAACATTTTTCTCTAGCTTATTTTTCCAATATTCACTGATTTCTTGATTAGCCTGTGCAAGCGCGCAGTTCTCCTTAGCTTCGGCCAGTTGTCTCCGAAGGTCTTCAACTTCGGTTTTTTGGGCTTCGGCCTGAGCTTTGTAATTAGCTTCGTCCTCCTTTACTTTGTTCACCAATGAAATCAAAATTTTATCTTTTTCCAAGCCTTCGTTTCTCAACTCAATCACCTCTAAATGAAGGTTGTTGAGTGCTATGGTACAGCTCTCGTCTTCAGCATTGTTTTGTGGCCTCAAGGCATTACTAAGAATCAAGCCCTGTAAAGAAGAAGAAAGAATTGAGTATGACAATAAAATACTTCGTTTCTAACTTCAAAGTCAACTTTTATACCTTTATGCTATTGTACGCGAGGCTGTCAGCAAAATCATCCTTCGGTAAGACCGAAAGGCCTTCTTCAAGCTTAGGAAATCCCATAGTCTTAGCTATCTCCTGGCAAATGGATATCTCTTTGTTATCCGGGAGACAGTATAGGAAATCTTCTTCATTACTACCGTTGAACACTAAGGCCCCCTTTGGATATTTTAGTCTTTGGGCGTAGTGTCTGGCTTCTAGTATTTCTTCCTAGGATATTTTCTTCCCCAAAGCATGTCGAATAATGTAGTCAACATCTTCGTTTGGAGCTTTAGGAGCAGGAGCTTCGGTCTTTTCTGGTACAATCTGCTCAGCTGTTTTGTTCTCAGGCGTGGCAAGTTTCGTCTCGGTGGGCACTGAAGGCCCAGCTTCGGCTTCGGCCTGAACTTTCGTAGCTTTGGCAATTTTCTTAGGAGCAGGGCTCAAGGCCTTCGTAGTCTCTATAACAATGTCTAGTATGATGGCCATCCTCCTCCTATTGGGAGTTGCGGCAGGAATTTTTTGCATCTTCGGCAAATGTGCCTCTATCGGTGGGCTCAGGATTTCTGGCGTTTTTATCACCTTTTCCACCTGTGGCTCTTTAGCCTTATCATCTCTAGCTTCGACTGGCCCGACTGTAGGCATCTTTGGCACTACAATCGGCTCTTCAGTACTCTGCACAGTCGGAGCAGCTCGCTTTGCTTCGGCAGCTGAAGAGGTCCCCGCGCCAAATTTAGGCACCACGGCCGGTTCAATGTAACACGGCCGGTGGGCCAGAACCTTCATCTTTTTGCCCTTCGGCTCAGCTGCAATGGCCAAAGCGGTAGTCTTTCTCTTTTTCTCTTGCCCTCGTAGTGGGTAATGGTAATCAGGGTATACGAAGCCAATAGCATCAAATATCATGTTCGATCTTTTCTCGCCCCGACCCCCGATAGCTGCGGACAAAGCATTATCTTCGGCCTTGGAGTATGCCCCAAGTAGCTCATCACTGGTAGCTTCGATTCATTTTAACTAGTCATCGTTTGGCTCATCAAACTCTCCCTAAATCTGAAGGTATACTTCAATCGGACTAGACCACCTTTACTAGAATCGGCAGTGGTCTCCTTCGGCATATCCTAGCTCTCCACAAGAGGCCATACCCTGAAGGCTATATGCTCCTAAATTAAATCCCTCGTGCCAATGAAAGCACACACAGTACTAAAGGCCTTATGACATGCTTCAACATTGCTGTCAATCTCTACCTTCGGCCTTCGGAGGCCGAAGCGAGACCAGATGGGGCGCTGAATGATTTCTTTGATGTCTTCCCTTGCCTTTAAATCATTTTAACGTAAAACCACTCCTCCATCCAGGCCTCGGGCCATCTTTTTCGGAATGTTGGTACTGGGTGGCTTGCATTAGGGCAGGCAATAAATCCATAACAACCGAAGTTGTTGTGGTACTGTTCTTTGCCAGTAGCCTTCGTCTCATATAAAAGCTCGTGCATACTGCAGAAGCACTTCGCGCTTGGCTCTAGCCCCTGACTCCTTACAGCCCAGACAAAAATCCCCTTCCTAATTATAGCTTCGGGGGTAATCTGATGGAGGAAGATTTGGTATATCTTCAGCACTTCAACCATAAACTTGCTCAGCGGGAACCGAAGACCTACCTTTAAGAAGCTTCGGTATATAACAACTTCGTTTTCCTCCAGAGCAGGGGCAATATTGTCTCCTCCAACTCTGACAATAGACATGTCGCGAAAATATCTCCCCCTCATGGCATCAATATGACTCTGCTTGATAGTCGATTTTCCTAAGATAGTATGGCTTGGGCACCACGGCCGATCCTTAGAGTCTTCATCCCCACTTTCCACGTCATAACTACCGCTGTCATCAGAATCTTCGAATAAACCCTCCATGATCTCCCTAGTAATTTTCTCTGTATTTGTTTTTGCCATGGACTCAATAAAAGGATCTACAACGTTTTTCTCTTCATACAGCTTCGTCTCCCTGGTCGTTTTCTTCTCTTCAGTCATCTTCTTCTCTCCACTCATCTTCTTCTTTTCAAATTTGGAGCAAATGTGTCTTTAAACCGAAGCTCTAAAAACTTGAAAATCATGCAAGAGCTAATGAGCAAGAGCTAAAAGTTTGAGGAAATAACGAAAATGGCAGAAATGGCATATCAAATGCTGCCGCTATGGTTCACATTTATACGCCCAGTGCTTTGTAACTTGGTGGACCCCATTTGTCATTGACTGTTGCTATTCTAGCAAAGGGAAGGTGTTTTTTCTGACCTTCGGCTTAAGGCCTTCATTCACATCGCAGTCTAAATTCGTTGTTATAACAAATTAATACTACGAGGGGCTACTGTTGGGGGCCTTCGTCTTTTGAAGGTCCAAAAAAACATGATTAACAATGTTTCCCAAGTGTAATATATGTATAGGAACCTTCGAACTCGGAATGAAGCTGTACACAATATAAAAAGCATGGTCGGGACAAAGGTTGAACTAGCTCCGAAGCTACACGCAAGGAAGCTTTGGCTCAGTAGCAGAAACAGGAACCGACTTAAAGAGGAAAAGGCTATCCAGTCCTCGATAGATTGTCCTTAAGTCAATAGTAAACATGAAGGGCATGAATGTAATTTTACGCAGGCTGCGCCCTGTGCCTATAAATAGATGAATAGTACCCCCGTACTGTTCACGCTGACTTGTATTCACTCGTGCGTCACGCTTGGACTTTAGCCTTCTATCAAGCCAAAGGTACAAATGTAATTCAATATTATTCATGTTCACTTATAATGATGTAAAGAAGATATATTAAGGATGTCATATGATTATTCATGTTATTTCTCATGTTTCATACGCTTCTTCTTTCATTATTATATACTGCGATGATGAAAGTACGTCTTTCATGACCTTCGTCTGAAGATCATTATATCCTATGAGAAATAATGCTTCGAAGGATGAAGGACTTTAACCATTAACATTTTGTATTGCCTTGTTCTTAACTCATAGCATTTGAAAACAAGTCCCCAACAAATGTATAGAACTTTGGATGGACAATATACGATGAGGTGGGAAAATAAAGTTGATTTTTACTCATCGTGGGTATTGTCGACTTTCTGTGCTGAGTCAACAAATAGGCTGTAAGTTTCACCTCCTTATTAGCTTTAGAGTAGTTTCCCTCGGGCCAGCTCTCCAAGATCATATCACAAAATCTGTTTTAATTTCAGGAATATCCCGCTCCCACGCGAGTGTCAAAATGAGGGTGTAAGTGGATCGCGCAGCCACAACGCCACACCGTGTGAGACTATCTCCAACGGCTTATTCATATACTCATATTCAAACTCTATTCTGCAAGCATTGTAGTCTACAATGTAGAACATTGCAAAATAATGCTTAGGGATAAACTTTGTGTGAACTGCCGGAGTCAGCCTAAGAGACTGTTCCACACTCTCTGTTGGATCAAGTTTAAACTCCATGTCTTCATCCATGTCCACACTCTCTGCTAGATCAAGTTTAAACTCCATGTCTTCATCCGTGTCGTTTGTTAGGTGCAGTAAGCATGCGGTCAACTTCCCGACACGGGTTGCAACTCAAAAACGAGGGAGCTCAGGTGGACTTGAAGTAATAACTTACCACCAGACTGTTAAGTTCCCAAGAGAAAATGCAACTTCCATATGATAGACCATGTCATCCATATGATTACCCAAAACACTATTTTATATTGTTCGCAGAGTGAAGTTTAAATAATATGAAGATGCAAATGAGTATGCTCATGGAGATAGCTTTAGCATATCTAAGATTTAGTACAGCAAGTCGTTCTTATTTCATGGTATGCTATGTTAATGTCTTGGATTTTATCTTTATAAAACTAATTCACCTTAGAGCATGGTTATAGTCCCTTAATTTGCTATATACAAATATCATGTCATATATAGCACTCATATAATAAATTAGTGTTAGTATATAATGTGCAATGAATATTTGACCCATGTTGGGACCATGCTTCGTCGTCGAAGGTCCTGCAGGAAGAAACACCTTCGGCAAATCTGTTTATACGTGATACCGAAGCTACCGCTCATGAAGCTTAGACACTATAGCGTATCCAAAGACGAAGGATCGAACCGACTTAAAGATGGAATGACTTTTTAGTCCATAAGAGTCTGAGTTATAATTGTGATCTTCTTTAAGGGGCATGATTATAATTTCTTACAGGCTGCGTCCTGTGCCTATAAATAGGTGAACAGTACTCCTTTACTGTTCACGGAATCTTGTAATTGCTAACGCAGTATTCTGGAATTATTGTTTTCTGCCAAGGCGAAGGTATAAATGTACCTAAACATTATATTTTAATATTTGAGTTCACATTATAAAAATGAATAAATAATGTTATTTATTCTAGGTATTCCGTAATGTTTTGTATTTCATATTTCATTTCGCATTGTTTTATCTTTGATCACGAAGATGCAATCTTCGTAATATATTATTCATAACCTTCGTCCGAAGCTCATTAAATCCTTGAGGAAATAATGCTTCAGCGGACGAAGGGCTTTAATATCTAACATTCTATGTTGCCTTGTTCCTAATTCATAGCATTTGAGAACAAGTCCCCAACAACCCACTTATTTCTCTCAAAAAAGCTTCTTGAAGCCCATGTTTCAGCCCGCTACAAACTACTAGCTCACATCCCCTCTATCGTCTTAACTTCCATCCAGCTTGCTTACGTCACCATGTCAGGGCATGTATAGCCCTATTTAAAATCACATCTCTTGAAGGTTCTCTATAGGATAAATGAAAAAAATACAAGAGACACACACTTCGTGAAAAGACTGTCCTTGCACAACTTTTCATATATTTTGTGTCTTAACTACATTTATGGTGTAACTGATTTTAAAGACACCTCATTGTACCATGTTGTTTTTTAGAGCAAGGTTAATAGAAGAACTAACTAAAGGTTCTATGCTCTTGTCATATAATAAGCCTATTCTTAGATGACTCTAAGTTCATTAAATTAAAGCTAAAAATACTGTTTGGAGAGAGAACTCATTTCGATTGGCTAGAAAAAGAAAGAGTCGGCCTTAAATCATGTAGCAAGCTGCAAGCAGGCCCTTTCTCCTCGTAGAATGCGCTGTAGCTGGGCTCCTAAGGAAGCACCCACATTCTTCTATCTTCTATGTTCCCACCCTGCCACCTAGGATTTTGGTGACATGGAACTATTTGGAGCCTACCTTATCATACTGGCTCGTATATGTCTCTTGTGGTTAGAAAACTAGTCATAAGGCTCTAGGATTTTGAAGGACCAGTGAGATGACCAGAGGGAGGTGAATGGGAACCAATCAAATTTTGCAGCTAAACACTGAATTTGAGCACTTTACTTCAATTGATATGAAGAAAGCGCTCAAATCAAAAATCATATCAGCAAACCAGTGATCTCATGATTTCAAAATATTCCTAATACACACATGAGACCAGCAAAATAAATGAATCACAAATCGGATAACGAAAAGTCCGAATCAGTCCAAAACCGTGTCGTGAACAAGTGCTGATTTCAGCAGCACGAAATTCTGTTTTTTGGATGCAAAACTCAACCAAATGAACTCCAATTAAAATGATATTTTGCACACACCTAGAAAAATATGTTTCCAACGTCTCCCCAAATTTTAAGCTCAATCGGCCATGTAAATCAACCGCAGATATGAAAATACAAATATAATTAGGGTTTTGTTGGGGTTTTCTAGAACGAACTCAAAACGAGATCAACTAAGATCACAACCACAAACTGCACCAATATGGCGTAAGAAGTGATCCTAGGAGTATATATCACCCACCAACAAATCCCAATAGCACCCGAAACACAAGAACTCGATGATTCTTCTCAAATCAACAAGAGGAGGAAAGGGTAAAACACAAGAGCACAAGACTTAAAATTCAGCTAGGGAATAAACTAAGATTGAAGCCAATCAAAACCCGTGTGACGAACCAACAGCCCTTCCTCGAATTAATCTTTGCAGATTACAAGTCACAATCACTGGAACAAAATCGTTGCGGATCTCTCGGCTAAACTGGTGAAAACCTAGAGATGAAAACTAGGAGTTCTAAAACGAGAGCCAAATGAAACTAAGCCAAAGAGATACTGAACTAACCAACCCTCCTCTCTATTTATATATGGCTATTTCTATTTCCTAGTCTACCTCGATTTACATAGAGCCTATCCACTTCACTGGGGGCAAAATGGGCCAACTCATGGAGTTTTCATATGACGGTCATGCACTTCACATAGAGTTGCTTCGTCTTGACGCACCCTCTGTGATCATGCCATGTGCTGCCTCCATTTTTCACCGAAACTGCCACCACCGGTTTTGAGGCCAGACCTAGTCAAAACCTGCCATCCATAGCACTGGGAAGTTTTGAGACTCAACCATCAAACTGTTGTGAGTATCGCCCTGCATGCGCATCCCCTACGTCATTTATTTGATAATTTTCTAGATGGGCCCTAAGGTGCCGCAACAGACAAAACTTTATTTGTCATTTCTTCGTTTTTCTTGCCTTTCATAGTTAGCAACAAACTTGTTAGATCTGACCTCATGAGACTCAAGATAGTAAAAGTTAAAGGCTAGGTCATCACCTCCAGCATCTGTGTAGCCCCAAGTGATGACGCTGATGTGCTTCCAATGTCCTTTTTGGCTACCTTTAAGGGGTCTCGCCTATGCTGTTAGGGGCATCCACTCCTTTTCTTTTTGAGGGTGGAGTCCTCGATTTTGAATGCAAAGACCTTTCTTTGTCAACTCTAACTACCTTTGGTCTTTTGGCCATTTTTTGCTATTTTTCTTTCACTAATCTAATATGTTCTCTCTTTATAATACTAATTGTTCCTTTTCTTTTAACACCAACGTTAGCTTCCTCTGCAATCTTTGGGTAATCGGGGTACTCAAACCCCAGCGCATTCATAACTCAGTTTAACCTTCATTTTCCTTGGCTCCTAAATGCACTAGTCATCAGCTGGTCTTCTTTTTTCGTGTAATTACCAAGGATCTTGTTGTAGATCAACTCAATACTCTTCAACTAATCAGCGCATGGACGCTTGAACACAAGTTATTTCTTAAAGTGATATGGTAAAGACACGAGTGTACCACTTTTGGCTTTTTCAGTCCCCTTATTAGGCTTCATTATTCCCAACTAGATGATGTAGGGAACACTCTTTTTGCAAAAAAAACTCTTATACCAAGTCGCAGGTGTCAATGTGCTCTACCACTATGTTGAAGGCCACATGGGCCACATGGGACGCCGAGCTTAAGGCCATGTTGCAGAGTGGCCTCTTACAGTCAAAGTTCACCTTCAGAGGGCTCATTACGATGTCCTTGAATTACTCCCTTTTTATAGAATCACCTCTGGCCACTCGGTTGGCCATTTGGTTTGGTATGCTAATACATGAAACCGCATATCCATCCGATAGGCAAAGTTATAACATCCAAAGTTATTATGTAACTTGTCTGAAGGCCTAGCCTTCGTCTGGTAGTGTAGCTCAAGAATCTGGCAAAAAGCTTTGGCATTAGCACTGAGTCATTAACTACGCACTACCCAAATAAATACGATAAGCTAGCCTACTGTATTTAGTGTCAGTTGGTGCATGTAAATTTCATACTTCTTCAGCACTTTAGTAATCATTTTGTGCATCGGCACCCGAAGCCTAGCCTAGAAACTACTAAAAACCACGATTTCATAATCCTTAGGCTCAAGGGTGGTTTTGTCGTCGGTAAAGCAAATCATATCATCATCACCTTCATCAATGTACTTGAGCCTCTACATGACAACAAGATTAGTAGGCTTAATAGTAGACTTTCCAAAGTCAATATAGCTTGGATTGGTGGATCGAAGGTCATTGTCATCTTCTTTAGCATTATCTTCAGCGCCAGAGGCGTTCTCTTCGGGGGTGTTTTCCTCCTCATTAGCCTTCAGCTCGGCCATTGCCTTCATTACCTTAGAAATTGGAGTTACATCCACAATAATGGTGTCGGGAGCATCTCCCTCCATTTGAAGAGCTTTGGATGAGGTTGGGGTTGTTAATTTGGCAGTGGAATGAATCCTAGCCATTTGAAGACTTGCCAAAGCACAGATTATCGAAGTTCACAGAACAATCAGAGATGCGAAAAAATTTTCAAGGCATAGGGTTTGGTGTCAGTGTGTTGGTACAAATAGTAAATGTTGTGCACGGTCACGGGGACTGACCAGGTTATATATAGGTTGACAGGAGCAAGAGCCGAGGAGTCACGCGACTCTCGCCCACTACCCTATGGATTGTTTGAATTTAGTTTATTTCATTTTCAATAACGTGCTTAGGGAAGGTGTTTCTCGGACCTTCGGTATGGTGCCTCTATTATTTCCGTGATCTGAGCTCGATATGGAGAACGAACTAATTCCATGAGGGGCTACTGTTGGGGCCCTCTTCAACCGAAGGTCCTCAAAACATTAAGTCGTTGACCTCACCTTAAGTATGTTTCATATCTATGGCAATTTATATGCCAAAGGTTACCTTCGGTCGGAAATAGAGTGCAACCATCACTCTCATGGAAACGAAGCTATCAGCTTTAGTTCAATAATGTGAACGAGTAAGGAAGGATCAGCAAGGACGTATAGTGAAATCCTCAAGACTTGCTTAGCACGGCTACAAAAGAAAAAGACAGTAGTGCCCTTAGTGTACTTTGTAGATCAAATGTATAGAACTGAGGACATGTTCATAATTTCTTATGAAGCTATACCTCACAACTACAAATAGAGTAACGATACCATGCATAGGCTATGCTTTTGAATGCAGACAAATTAAATCGCTTCACCTACGAAGCTGCTTCATCTCTTTACCTTCGTGTTGTTCATTGTAAAGTTGAAGATATAATTGTAATCATTTATGTTGATGGAAAGATAAGATAGAGCAATTTATATTCTCAAGATAAGTTGTTTATCCTATTGTTATGCTTCAATCCTTTCATTTATTATCCATCTCTCTAACCTTCTCCCTTCAATTAATCTTTTCAATAAGAGTTAATTAAAGGGTGCAGAAAAATGTTGATTCATTTGTGTTACCTTGTTTTTGATATCTTACAGGAATCAAAAGCAAGTGATCAACAATATCATACTTCACCACCAAGGATACCAGCACCTAGAGCTTCTGGACAGGAGGTTAGTTTACGAAATTATTCATTTGAAACGTGATGAACTTAACATTCTAGCGCTAATGTATTATTCTTTTTTCTCCTCAATTAAATTAGGAAGAAGACTTCGTAAACAACTTCTTCGCTTCTAGAGGTAGTGGCCACAACTCAAACAACCCCCATATATGATGTAATGTGTATTTACCTTCATGACAGATGAATGTTTTGTTATGGGCTGAATTGAGGAGATTGTGAAATTTATGTTGTGATGTGATAACTATTGGTGATGTGATGATTATTGTGTTTGAATATGATGTAATTTTATGTTAGGATGAATCTGATATATATATTATGACATTTGTGCTTTGAAAGTTCTGGATTGTAAATATGATTTTGGTTATTTTTTGCCCTAAAAATGATTATTTTCGGTGATAGGGAGAGGCCGCCAAAAATTGTCCTAAATTATTTTCGACGTTGTTATCTTCTATAGTGGCGTACATGTAGAAAACATGTTTGTCTAACTTGTTTTTGCATGGTATGATGTGAATGGTATGGCCTTAATATGATGTGATGTTTTGGTAATAAATTTTGTCCATGCCTGCGTGCTGCAAAGTATCACAACCGGGTTGAGGTTGTTTCATTACAGTATAGCGACCTGCGTGTTGACATGTGATGCTTCAAAGATTTTCATGTAATTCATTTACTCGCTATTAGATGTAGTAGCTTTGTATAGTTACATGGAGGCACTTCAAGCATGGTGGCAATAATGATCACCACAAGACAAGAGAAGGCATGGCGATGGAGACCATAATGATTCCAAAAAGGCCATATTATTCATGATATGATATGATTATATGATGTGATGTTTATCTTGTAGTCTTACTATTCCTTTCATGCATTACATATGGTGGATGTTTTTGTCGTGATAGAATATCTTATCTCGAAAAAAGCTAAGTTTTTATGCCTTTTACCAACAGTTGCACTTAATGAAGCTATGATCGTTGCATGGTGTGTTTGCCAAAGCAAAACACCATCAGCTATCTATGTGATTAAGGTGGATGTTGGACATTTGTGGGGGACATATATCCCCCGGGTCCACTAGAAGGCTAGAAGGCCACGCGAAAGGCTTTGGGCCCATTATTTTGCAAGGCCATCCTTTCGTGGGCCAGGGAGGAACCGCTGACGGAATGGATTAACGCAAGATTGGATAGACTCGAGCCCAGACGGCTCATTGGATTTAAGCATTATCCATAGCATTGATCCGACTCTCCCGCGCAGCGCCCTCAGACGTCGGAACTAAATGAGGATAAGTCGGCAGAATTATATGAAGATAAGTTCAGTTGGTTCACTATTACTTAGGTGCACGTTGTTATCATACCCGCATGTAACGCCCCACGGTCGAGTATATAAAGCCTAGGGGGCACCCCATCAAAAGACAGGTCATTCATCAGCCATCTACTCCATTCTCTAGCATCCTCCATACTAGAGAATCCCCCTGTAACTCACCACATAAAGATCCACACCAAGAAGTAGGGTGTTACGCCTCTCTAAGCGGCCCAAACATGTAGAAAATTGTCTATCGTCTCTCGTGCGACTAGCACGAACCATCGAGCTACAGTCAGCAATATCGTCCTACCCAAAAGCACCTCGAGGGGTAACCTCGGGTGCGCGGTCGGGTCCCAAACACCGACAGCTAGCGCGCCAGGTAGGGGGTGTGTCGCTGATCCAAGCTAGCTCAATGGCCATCATTTTCCAGCATAAGATTGCTCTCCACCCTGGATCTGTGTTCTGCTTGAGAACCATCTCATCCGTGGCAGACGAAGAAGGAATTCAGCATCGTATAGCGGATCCACCGGAGAAGCCTTCCTCGAAAATCTCCGAAAAAGCTGGAACGGAGCAGGAAATAGCGCAACCTCTAGCGCCCCGGGCGAAGACTACCTCCTGCAAGCCAGGAGTAGAGAATTCGTTTACCTGGAGAACCCTGTTGTTCTCCTCATCCATGGAAAAATGGACACGGATCACGAGGAAAAAAGAAGCAAACAGGATAGAGACCTGCCAAGCTGCTCTTCTGGCACCTTCACCCTCAAAGGAGGACAGAAAGAAGCTTGTCACCATGGCAACTCCATTCTACCCTGACGTCCTCTTCATCGGGGGAAGAGTGGAATCGTCTTCCATCTCCGACGACGAGCCAACCGTGCCTGGGGAAGAACCTCCTCAGCGAGAAGCTCGTCAACGGAGGAACCGAGGCCGGAATGTTCGACGACATCCTGAAGCTGGAGAACGAGACCCGACGCAGCCTATATCTCGAGATGAGATCTCAGAGGTGGGAGAAACTCCTGATGAACGAGTCTTCAGGGAAAGGAGGAACTCCCGCCGACGTGACCGTCGGTAAGCTCAGGAGCAAGCTGAACAGGATGCGAGGCTACACCGAGAGAACCCTCTCTTCGCGTGAAACCTGAACCCTGAATTCGCTCGCGCCATGAACACATCGAGTGAGGTCGGGGAGTATTGGCTTGGATAGCCGATGGTCTCCCCCGGACTCCAGACGCTGAAGGCTATCGGTGGTTGCTCACTCGGGAAGCTAATCATCTTCTACCTCTCGCTCATCCTCCGAGCGATCTACGGCACGCCATCAACAGCCGGCGGGACGCGCGAAGCTCCATCAACGCTTCACGCGAACGGCGACATGAGAATGAAATACGGCGCCGAGAGGAGTACGATCGGGATCATGGCGTCCATTCACGAAGTCAGGCCACTAGAGTTGAGTCGGCAATGGCATCAACTGATGGCACCACCCGGGGACGGTCGAGACAGAACGTCGGCAACTCCCCTCCCTAGGACCGGCTAGGCGAGCTCAGCCAGGCGAGAGGAGACAGCTGAGGGAGGAGCGAACAGGATTTTTATTAGGCCCTGAGCGGCGGTTGAGGATAGGCTTGAGGGAAAGAGGAGAAGCGCCGGGAGTGAGCTGCGCGCGGGGGATGAAGCTTGCATAGGATAAGGAAGCAGTGAGCATGGAAGAAAAATCTCCAAGACTGCACGCGGCGGTGGAAAAGAATCAGCAACGGGCGGCTGGAAAAATCAAGCAGAGAGAGTGGAGAAGATAAGCGCGCGCAGGGGGAAAATCAGACGGATGTGGAAAAGATCCGGGAGAACGCGGCGGCAGATTTTTTTGGATTTTCTTTTCTCTCTTCTCTTTTTTTAAAGGAAATCGCAGATATTTTGGATCATAATTTTTAACGATGTATACTGGGTTGACATGTTATACGGCTGCACATTTCATTCTAATGATTTAGCGAACTAAATTATTTACCAATTACTTGCTGTCAGTACTAATTACAGTGGTCTGGTTTGTTTCGGACAGGATGTAAATGGACCGAATTAAACGGACTTCGGCTTCGTATTTTAATCTGCATTTGATTTAGTTGACTTTAGACGAATTCCGTTTGATATTCGAACACTCGATTAGAGAACAATTTAATTAAAAATCCGTAGACGCGATGTCACGGATGACAAAAAGGGAATTAAATTATTTTACACTGAAAGCTTAGTTGTCGAGTTCAAATTACTTTGCTCGGGATAAAAATCATCCAAGTGGGTCGAGCTTCCGAATTCGTATTCACGCGAGCGATGAATTTTTAAATAATCACCGGGCGCACCGATTTTCGGAACAACTATGTTCCGAACATCACGAAAATTTAGGAAGAGCCCGGATAAATAAAAACGATGTCGAACTCATGATAGACGAAACAGATTAAGACAGAGAGACTATTATTTAGTTTCGTCTAATTTTTACGATCCTCACGAGTGATCGATCATTTGATCTGATGCCAACGATCACATGCTGAGAGGAACGATTCACTGAATCAGCTGGCGCATCGTTCTGTTCGGACAGCGCAGGCTCCAAATTATTCATAAAATCAGAAGTCTTCTGATTTTCGTATTCACTTACATGCATGATTCGAACAGTTCAAAATTCGCCAGTGATGAGGATTTGATAATCCAAAAGCTTAATGAACCCTTTTTAGCTGTTTAGATTATCGAAATGAAAACCGCACCAATCTCGATAGATTTTAATTAGGCATAGGACTCGCAAATTTTTGGAACAATTACGTTCCGCGTTTCACGAAGACTTAGGAAGAGTCTAAGTAGACAGAAACAGATGTGATATTAAAATCGCGATAGGCAAAGATGATTAAAATTTAGCATCGGTTTTATCCACTGATATTACGTGCTTAAATCCATACTCGTTGTCGAGCGGAATATAAACACCTGGGGTGTTACAGTGGCTACGACACCTACCCCGGCACTGCATCGACGATTGGAGTGACTTCAGTCAGCGTTTTATCGCTAACTTCCAATCCCTCTCCGACAAGACGGCGCAGCCATAGGATGTCAAATCCATCAGACGCCGAGGGGATGAGACTCTTCGGTCGTATCTCAAGAGGTTTCAGACCATGAGAAATCGTATTCCTGAGGTCACTGAAGCAGTAGTGATCGAGAACTTCTACCGAGGATCTAATGACTCGGCCTTCGTCCGAGCCATACTACAAAAGGCGCCGACCACTTCCGAGCAGCTGTTAAGGGAGGCGGACCTCTACATCACCGCCGATGAACGGGCCCAGGACCTCATTGGGGGAACGAAGCCTGCTCCATCTGCACCACGGCGTGACGCGAACCAGCAGACCGACAAGCGCTGGGAGAAGAGGCCTCGCGAAGAAGTCCATGTCACAGGACCACCCGTCTCTCGTGCCCGTGGGGCACCCCGTGGAGGCGAACGAACATTGGACGACATCCTCGACGCCCAGTGCCTGTACCACAAAGATATGTGTCACACCCTCTGGAACTGCAGAGACTTCAAGCACTCCGTCGGGAATGGCCAACCCTTCCAACCTCTACCACCTCCCCCACCACAAGGAGGATCCGGAGAACCTCGACAACCTCAGCAGCAGGAAGGGGGAGGAGGCAGAGCATTCTCGCGCGTCAATGGAGAAGTCAACGTCATCTTCGGCAGACACGGGTCACAAGAGAACAAAAGGCAGCAGAAGCTCAACGATCGACAGATACTGGTAGCGACCACCAGTGCTCCCGCCCCCTATCGGTGGTCAGAACACCCGATCACCTTTACTCGGGCGGATCAATGGCTCAACTTCGATCATCCGGGCAAGTACCCGCTCCTCGTCGATTCGGTGATCCGAGAGAGTAGAGTAAAGAAGGTGTTGGTGGACGGGGGAAGCAGCATCAATGTCACCTTCCCCCAAACACTCTTAGGCTTGGGAGTTGCACTCAAAGAGCTCCACGAGTCAGACACTCCTTTCTCCGGCATTGTGCCGACTGAAGGAGAATACCCGCTTGGACACATCTACATGCCTGTCACCTTTGGAACTACGAAAAACTACAGAACCGAGTTCCTGATGTTCAAGGTAGCAAGCTTCGACTGCGGATACAATGCCATCATCGGCAGGCCAGAGATGGCGAAATTCATGGCCATTCCGCACTATTCGTACATGATATTGAAGGTGCCGGGACCGCAAGGGATCATCACCATGCACGCTGACTTCCAAGGCACCGTGGAATGTTTCCGGGTGGCCATTCAGGCGGCCTTCACCACCAAACTACCGATGACTTCCTCCATGCAGGAGAACCCAAAGCCTGAGGAAAACCTCGCGATACCTGCGAATGAAGCTCAAGCCGTGACCTCTATGTGGTCGACTGAGGAGACGAAGAGAATGAACCTTGGGTTCGCTGATGAACGCAAAACTGCCATCATCAGCTCCAGCCTAGACGACAAATAGGAAGGCGCGCTCGTCCAATTTCTGCAAGATAACCGAGACGTATTCACATGGCAGCCTGCAGATATGCCAGGAGTCCCGAGAGAACTGGCCGATCACAAACTGAAGGTCTATCCCAGGCAAGGCCGATCTGACAAAAATTGCGTCGTTTCACGCCTAAAAAAAAGCCGTGACCTTCAGAATCATTTTTCAAGTCCCTACAAATATTTTCTTCATAACTTTCCTCATGCTCATACGTATACGTATGCCTCCAGTGTCATACGGTGAGCTCTACAAGCTAATCTCACTCATATAAGACAAATCCATGCTAATCTCCCACTAACCCTCTCATCCTCCCACTAATCCTCTCATCCCTCCCCCTAATCCCCCCACCATGGCTATAAATAGAGGGGCAAGGGCCTCCTCTCATCCCACCCAAGCCATTTCATGGCAACTCTCTTCCCCCCCCCACACACACCCACTCCATGTTCGACACAAGCACACACTAGCACAAGGATCGCTCGGTCGTTCTTCGATCGTTCGTCCCCCTGTTCTTAGTTTGTTGATTCGTTCATCCGATCGTTCGATCGTTCGTCCGATCGTTCATGGTTCGTTCGTCCGATCGTTCGATCGTTCGTCCGATCGTTCATGGTTCGTTCGTCCGTTTGTCCGATCGTTCGATCGTTCGTCCGTTCGTTCGTCCAAATAATCTTTTTCCTGTCGTTATGCTGCTGAAATTCCGATCGTCCGTTCATTCGATCGTTCATCGTTCATTCATAGTTCCTATTCATCGTTCATCGTTCGTTCATAGTCCCTATTCATCGTTCTTCTAGATAATCTTTGCCCTGTCGTTATGCTGCCGAAATTCCGATCATTCATTCTTTCGATCGTTCATCGTTCGTTCATAGTTCCTATTCATCGTTCATCGTTCGTTCATAGTCCCTATTCATCGTTCTTCCAGATAATCTTTGTCCTGCCATTATGTGCCGAAATTCCGATCGTTCGTTCGATCATTTGATCGTTCGTCCGTTCGTTCATAGTTCCCATTCATCGTTCATTCAACATCACTATTCATCGTTCGTTCATACGAACTATTCACCATCACTATTCACCATTACTATTCATAATTGTTACTATTCATCGATGATATCTATGGCAACCTTTTCGTCGTCACTATTCATCGATCATTCGATCACCTCAAATTTCAACTACTCATCCATCATGCTGTCCAGTCCATGTAAGACCAGCCAGACCAATATTTTAGTCATACGAACTCCAGTGACTGTGATTTTCCTTCTAGTGGGAACTTCCCATCTGGTCACCCATCCCAGGTTTCTCCAAGTTGAGCACGCTTAACTTTGAGATTCCTTCGAACCAGGCTTCCAAACTCCGATTCCAATAATTCTTGTTTCTAAATTCTTATCGAATTATTCCCTATCCAACCATGTCATCCCTTAAGCATGGTTCATGTTCTAGAAAACTCCCAAAATACTCTTGTCCCATATTCTGCCTATAACTCTCCTGTTCATACTAAGTCAGACGATTCATTCGTCACTATTCTCACCAACAGTGAACTTCACTGTGCTACACCACATACATCCAGCTATAAATACACCCAGCTACCCTCTCCCTCTCCACACACTCAACACCCTCAGCCAAGGCAAACACCCCACCCACTTAGTTACTCCGCTCTGCCGGCTACACGCATAGTGTCGCTTCACCTCGAGTCCACCCTCCTGGTAAGCACCTCCGCTCCACCACTAGTAGTATCTCAACACCACATGACACAGATTCTACTCAAGACTCTACCCATCCATATATCGCTATTCTGACCACTATACTAAATATTTGTTGGTATACTTGCTTGTTTGTATGTTTGCTTGTTCATGTTGCAAAGTTATCAAAGCGTTCGTGTCGTCTCGTGGAGGCCAGATCTGCAAGTCTACGCCAGGCAGTGGAGCTAGAAGCCAGTTCCGCGAGCTCCCCTTCCCCCTTCGACGGATAAGCACGGCAAGCTCACTGGATCCCTTTGATGCATAAATTACCTATGATTTTTCAACCACAACCCTCAACTTGTTATTTTATGCATGATATGATTTTGAGACAAGTTATTATGGCCACCCAAGCCGCTTGCCGCAATCAATCCTTAATATATTTGTTACAAATGATTTGAGAAAAGGTGTGAGTTTTTCAAAATAAAATGCTTTTCAAAATGTGTATGATGAAGGGTTTTCACCCTTATCACCTTCGAGTAGGGATGATCAGGGACTCCCTGGTTTAGGGGAGGGCCTAAGGTGATGGCTCAACTGGTTTAGGTGTGAGCAGAAGGATTGTCCCCTCATATAAGGATCGGTTTGTCATCCTTCACTACCTGTACTCATGATAAGTACAACCACTCGAGACTGTGTGGGCAGTCACTCAATCTGAACTCGTACAGTCCAACCCCAGGGTTATGAAGGCTGGGGAGCACCGGGACGATAAGGAGGGGGAATGTTTTGTCCGGTTTGGGCATAGCGGTGGCCTGACTCCTTCCGGTATAACCGTTAAGGTTAGGACGTGCGAGGGAATAAAGAGATTCGGATTCGGGTCTCACTAGCTATGAGATCACAGAGCCGGACTAGTGGGTAAAGTGTACACCTCTGCGCAGAGTTTGAAAACCTATTCGAATAGTCCGTGTCCACTGGAATGGACGAGTCTGGTGTGGTATGGCAATTAGTGTTTTGTTTTCAAAAAAAGGGTGCGTTTGAGAAAAGTGATTTTTAAAAGGTCCGGCGGTTGAGCCGTGAGCTATGGTGGACGGGAAGTCCAGTAGCTGTTTTTGAAAAAGGAAAAACCAGTGGGAAGCTGCTGAGATACCTGGATGGTTTAGTCCAGGGGATTTTGTTCTATATTGAAAACTTCCTGCTCCTTTGGGAGAGGATGCGCTTTGAAAAATACAAAATGTTTTACAAAACAACCCTGCATAAAATATTGTTGTTTCTGCAAAATATCCTGAGCTCCACATATTCCATGCATTATATCTGATTTCCCCATTCCACGGGTGAAGGTGGGCTGTTGAGTACGTTTTTACTCACTCTTGCTTATTTGTTGTTTTTCAGAAAAAGGAGATCGGGTAAGAGTTACGACTGTTCCCAACCTTGCCAGTGGCTATTGGACTGCTGATTTGCTTCGCTGCGTATATCGGGCTGCTTCAGCCCCACTCTGATGATATGTCCCGAGTTGTGGACCAAATCTTAAAGTTGTTCGCCACCTTTGTAGGTTTGTCTCATTTAAGCAGATTTGGTATCATCTGATGTATAAATGTGTTTACTAGCCTCCTGGGACTAGTAATTGTATCACATTTGAGTCCTAGAGGATTTGGGGTGCTTTAGAAACGAAGCTACTAACTAGTGTTTGACGCCTTCAAGTCAGCTATCTGTTTCTGAAGCAGCAATGGATTCCACTGCATCAGAGATAGAGCCCCTTCTGGGACAACGGCACCATGTGACCTCAACCGATCAGACATTCCATCAACCAAAGCCTACGATCGAAGACAAATGAGTATAGGGAAGATAATTTACCAGGAGGAACGACAGAATGCAAGAGCTGAGTTACCTAAAGATTGGAGAGGAATGATGGTAACCCTAAGTTAGGAGGAGCTACGTCATAGCTCGACGAAGGAAGATCAACCAGAACAACTTGAAGAACGTTGTCAGGGGTTGGCTCAGCCCTGCCAGCAAATGTTAGACTTCTTGCATCTGGCTTGCCGACCTCCAAGGCGACTTGTTTGCTCGAGGCCAAAGAAGCATGCATCGCCATCACCCTATCAGATCGTGGTGGAGATGACCCAACATGGACATCCATGGAGGTGTAGGAAGGAGAGCTCACTTGAACACCCTCGGGGGCTGGTTGTAGCTCGCGCCACCCGCTAGAGCCGGATGACTACCAGCAACTCCCTCGGGGCTGGGTTGCAGCTTGCGCTACCCACCAGAGCCGGATCACTACCGGCGACACCCTCAGGGGCTGGGTAAATGCCGGCACCACCCTCGGGGGCTAGGTTTTCTGCAACAGCCACCTCTAAGGCTGAAGGATCCTTAGTCACCTCCATTTGAGTCGGGCAATCCTGACCAACGTCTTGACATCGAAGACTGCCTTCCAAAGTCGATGATGCTCGAGACACTGCTCGGGATACCCCTAATCCCATGTCTAGAATTTCAGAACAAACAGCCATCATGTCATCAACAGTCGGCTCCGATAACATATCTTCAGGGACGACATCCTCAAGGGCCTGATCAAAATCCGTTATGGACAATTCTTGAAGGCTGACAAGAGCAGACAGAGCTGGAGAAGGAATATCACTATCCCCCTACTACCTCTGTAATGACGGCTATTCTTACGAATCAGCGGGACTTCTTCTTCCTCTTCTTCGTCTTCACCAAAAATACGGATAATAGTCGGTGCACGGTCACACCCATTGGGATCAATTTCAACACGGTTACACCCATTGGGATCAACTTCAGCACGATTACACCCATTGGGATCAATTTCGGCGTGGTTACACCCATTGGGATCAGCTTTAGCAAGGTCACACCCATTGGAATCAACTTCAACATGGACACCACCATTGGGATCAACCTCAGGAATGACCTCTGCTGGCACTTCATCACAAACCGGAGTAGAAGGACCGGCATCCTGGTCCAAGCATGACAGTCGCCGGAGCCACCTCTTCTTCTTCTTTTCCTCAACAGGCGCAGTCCGACGGCTAACTTGGCAAGGACGCTTTGGGAGGGTACCCTCAGGCTTTCGGGTCTCCACTATTTTGTTAAGCTCTTGTCCAACTGTGATAGCCATCGGTTCAACATGGGTCGAGTCAGAAGATTCTTTAGCCAACATACTGAGTACAACATCTATTTCTGCATCATCTAGACTTGCCGGCATCTCAAAGTGAATATGTCTCTCATCATTGGGAAGATCACGAAGGGGAGCAACCAGAGCCTCAATGACCTCAGGAGAGGGTCACACTCTAAGACCCAGACCACCATCACTAGCAGGAGAGTTGGACACGAAATTGAAAAATGACCTATGAGATTGCAGATTCCAAGCAGAATAGGCAACAGGAGCACCAACATTTGATATCTTGCCCCTTAGGATCATGTCTAGTCGGCTCACCAAATCGTCAGTAGGAATTTTCTTGTTGGTGACCCGGGTAGAATCAGTAATACCGCTGTACAAGTAAGCTGGATATGCCCTGTCTTTCAAAGGCTAAATATTCTTGAAAACGAAGTCAGCAACCACAGCTTCGGCAGTCAAACCCCTCTCCTTCAGCAGACAGATCTTAGCATGCAAAACTCTAGCCTCCGTCACCTCCAAAGCAGTGGGAGACTCAACCCAACTTTGAGTACGTACATCTGGTTGTCTCCCCGACCGAGGGGGAAGGGACTTGCAGTAGTTTTCCACAATAAACCACTCAAGGCGCCACCCCTTAATGCTATCCTTGATAGGAATGTCAAGGTATTATGTCTTCCTCCTGCGGCGCATCTCCAAACTTGCACCACCAATGAGCTGGTGCTGCCCCCCAGCCATCCTAGGTCGGCAGTGATACAAATACTTCCATAGTCCGAAATGAGGAAGAATTCCGAGATAGGCCTCACACAGATGCACAAAGATAGAAATTTGCAAGATGGAATTGGGATTCAGATGGGCCAGGTTTAGATTGTAAAAATCAAGGAAACCGCGGAAGAAGGGAGAAACGGGAAGAGCAAGGCCATGGATGAGAAAAGGAACGTAGACGACAGACTCGTGGACATCTTCTGTCGAAACAGTGACCCCACGGCAAATCCACCAAGAGCAGAGATCTTTTGGAGGAAGAACTCCAACATCAACAAGGTGGAGGAGATCTGATTCCAAGACAACAGACATGTGGTTACCTGCGAACGGCAACTGGCTGTTGGGGTCGATGGGGGGAATGACTACCGCAGCAGAACTCTGATTCTTCCGTTTGGGCGCCATCGCAATCTCGCCGGTGGGTCGAACAAGAGCGAAATCAGAGGGAAACAGAGGAGTGGTTCGAGGCGGAAATATGAAGTTAGGGCTCAGAACTCAAAAGTGCACGACGACATGAGTATAAATGGGGTTTTCCCGGGTTTAGCACCGTTTCTAAAAAGAGCCAAGTCATCACTCGGGAAAACGAGATTTCCGACATAGCTCGGCTGTTACCTCTAAAACATCGACAACATCAAGCACCACCCGGCCGTTACCTCTAAAACACCGACAGTGTATACCATAACTCGGCTGTTATCTCTAAAACGCTGACGGGGTCAAGCATAACTCGGTTGTTACCTCTAAAACGCCGACAACATCAAGCACCACTTGGCTGTTACCTCTAAAACGCCGACAGTGTCTGCCATAACTCGGTTGTTATCTCTAAAACGCCGACGGGGTCAAGCATAACTCGGCTGTTACCTCTAAAATGCCAACAGCATCAAGCACCACTCAGCTGTTACCTCTAAAACACCGATAATGTCTGTCATGACTCGGTCGTTTTCTCTAAAAAACGACGGCAGAACCAAACACGACTCAGCAGTTACCAGTTATCACTTGGTAATTATTTCTAATAACGTCAGCAGCGTTAGGCACAAAGACAAACTATCAATCGACTATAAAGGAAGAACGGCAAAAAAGCGAGAGGTTGCCCGGAACAAGCTGAAATTTTCTTCAATACATAGAGGAGGGAAGTTTTTCCACAAACTTAAAGACCAACTCATTATGAGTCAGCCTTTTTCTCCTTTTTCACTACATTACATTACTACATTACTACATTACTCACACTACACTATACTACTAACTACTACTACATTATTCTGCTACTACTACTGCTGCTACTACTAATTATCTATACTAATATTTAAACCAGTGGTGCTTTGCCACTGGCCTTATTGCTGCCGCTGCTGCCCTTGCTGTTGCCGTCACCCTTGCTGCCGTTGCCGTCGCCCTTGCTGTTGTTGCCTCCGTCGCCCTTGTCATCGTCGTCGCCGTCACCGCCATCGCCATCATCGCCCTCGTCGTCGCCGTCACCGCCGCTCTCCTCCTCGGACGAGTTAGAGGAGTTCTCCTCGTCCGAGGAGATCTCCGACTCATCTGAGCCCTCGAGCCCGGAGCGCTCGATGGCCCAGATGTACGTCCACACCTCAGCGGCGATCCCCTGGGAATTGTCCGAGTCATCGAACGACACTGGGGGAGAGGCGTAGACCGGCGCCCCCTTGGACTCGGAGGAAAACTCCTCCTCCGAGTACTCGGAGTCACCAAAGTCCTCCGAGGGGGGACTTGGCTCGTGCTTCCGCTTATCGCCGGAGTGGTGCGACGAACCTCCACCCTTCTTGTTCTTGCCCATGGTCGGTTGGAAGAGAAGAGAAAAGTGGGAAAATAAGCAACAAACGATCAGAAGATGTGTGAAGACACCAGCGAGGCAGGCAGTCTATTTATAGAGGCTGGAAGCAACCGCTCATCTCCTACCACGGTCACTGAACAGTCGCAAGTATTCAATAAGCAATTCAAATCGTTTGGAAGCAAGTCAGGCAGCAGACGCCGTTTCACGTAACACGACACCATTTGGACTAAGGTCAACTGCTGGATGATATGATTACACCCCACGGTCACGTCAAGTTACTACTCAAGGACAGTTTGCTAAACGCTCGGCGTACCAAGCCGTCCCTCGGTCACACCCATTGGGGGGGACGTCCAGGAATTTTCAATAGATTTTCCCAAGCAGTCACATCCATACAGTATACGCAATTAATGTATCAAGACAGAAGAAAGATATCGATGGAGATCAGAGGAAAACCAAATATAGCTACTGAAGTACAAGTCTAATCAACAGAAGCATTGAAGCACAAAGCAAAATGAAGACCAGCCAAGAGCCATCTACCAGACATCCAATCTGTCGCCGATCAAATAAATTTCAAACCCAACAGGACATGGGCAGATCACGCTGCTAGTTTCTAAAGCAGGAAATGAAGACAACATGTTGATCTCTAAAGCATAAGCTGATGATATAATGCTGAGTTCTAAGACATGAGACAAAGATAAAATAATGACTTCTAAAAGCATGAGATGAATACCTTTGAGTGGATTATTTTCAATAATCCACTCAAAGCTCGGGGACTACACCCATTGGGTGCACCTCCGGTGCAACCAATGAATCCTCAACCCCTAAGGACAGAATGTTGATCTCTAAAGCATGGACTGAAGACAAAATGCTGATTTCTAAAGCATGAGACGAAGATAAACCAATGATTTCTAAAAAGCATGAGATGAAGACCTTTGAGTGGATTATTTTCAGTAATCCACTCAAAGCTCGGGGGCTACACCCATTGGGTGCACCTCCGGTGCACCCAATGAATCCTCAACCCCTAAGGATAGAATGCTGATCTCCAAAGCATAAGCCAGCAACAGAGCACCGATTTCTAAAGTATAAGGCGAAGACCATTGAATGTGCCAAAGAAGGATAACAGAAGATTGTTTTTACTGAATTGCTTAGAGTTCGGAAGCAACGATTCAATAGGTGTATTTTGAAAGCATCCACTACCTAAAATCAAAACCGCAAGCTGGACCTAGAATCTTTGGGCCGATTATTTCAAAATCAACTCAAAGATTGGGGGCTTGTGGGGGACAGATATCCCCCGGGTTCACTAGAAGGCTAGAAGGCCTCGCGAAAGGCTTTGGGGCCATTATTTCGCAAGGCCATCCCTTCGTGGGCCAGGGAGGAACCGCTGGCGGAATGGATTAACACAAGATTGGATAGACTCGAGCCCAGATGGCTCATTGGATTTAAGCATTATCCATAGCACTGATCCGACTCTCCCGCGCAGCGCCTTCAGACGTCGGAACTAAATGAGGATAAGTCGGCAGGATTATAGGAAGATAAGTTCAGTCAGTTCACTATTACTTAGGTGCACGTTGTTATCATACCCGCATGTAATGCCCCACAGTCGAGTATATAAGGCCTAGGGGGCACCCCATCAAAAGACAGGTCATTCATCAGCCATCTACTCCATTCTCTAGCATCCTCCATACTAGAGAATCCCCCTGTAACCCACCACATAAAGATCCACACCAGGAAGTAGGGTGTTACGCCTCTCTAAGCGGCCCAAACTTGTAGAAAATTGTTTATCGTCTCTCGTGCGCCTAGCACGAACCATCGAGCTACAGTCAGCAACATAGTCCTACCCAAAAGCACCTCGAGGGGTAACCCCGAGTGTGCGGTCGGGTCCCAAACACCGACAACATTCACATGCATAGTATTGGTTACTTAGAAAAGCTATCAAAATAGTTTGGGCTTTATGGCATGGAGTTGGGAGCGGGGGCA
The DNA here is from genome assembly GCA_029449295.1 of Zea luxurians. Classification (NCBI taxonomy): domain Eukaryota; kingdom Viridiplantae; phylum Streptophyta; class Magnoliopsida; order Poales; family Poaceae; genus Zea; species Zea luxurians. Next base: position 53,030,634 of record JAOPSE010000006.1, on the reverse strand, counting down.
CTGGATGCCACCCAACAAACAAGAGTCATATTGAGATATGATTAACAATTTGTTATTTACCTATGACACTTAATATTTAGCGGTGAAGCCAAAGCTCACTAAAAATTAGTGTATATGGATCTTGGACCACTATATTGCATTAGAGGGAAGACGATAGTGGTGATGTCTTTTATTACATTGGTTAATAGAAGATCGGTACATAACATAGTGCTAAAATTTTGTATATTTATTTTCTGTTGTAGATCATGTATGCTAGCAATAATTTTGTTTTCAATTTGTGATCTGTGCTTGAAAAGGAGAAACCCAATGGAACTAATTGTATTGATTAGTACCACAACCTGAGAATTGTTCTTAGGCAAGAGAAAGCTAAGTATGTTCTTGAGGAACCATACCCTGATGACTTCCCTGATAATGCGGATGAGTCAAAATGTTTGGCTTATGAGAAGCACACCAAAGACTCAATTAATGTGAGATGTCTTATGCTTGCCACCATGTCCCCAGATCTGTAGATGTAATATGAGCATACTGATGCTTATTCTATGATTGTGGGGCTGCATGGAATGTTTGAGAACTAGGCTAGGGCCGAGAGATACAACATCTCAAAGTACTTGTTCTCTGTCAAGCTCACAGAAGGTAGACCAATTAGTCCTCATATGATCAAGACGATTGGTTACATTGACACTTTGGACAAACTTGGTTGTGAGCTCAATGATGACCTGGCTATTGATGTTATTCTCCAGTCGCTCCCTCCAAGCTACAAGCCATTCATAATGAACTACCAGATGAATGGCTTGGAGAAAATATTGGTTGAATTGCATGGGATTCTAAAGACAGCCGAGGAAAGCAGACATGTGTATGCAGTGGAGTCCCTCGAACGGCGCCGACGATGATGAACTGAATCAGCACTGGTCGAGCGGACAAAGCAAGCAGTCGCGAGTATGCTCCCTAAAAACCTGATCGCCCACACACTTGTGCAAGTGTACCTCTGTGGACGGTGATTTTGGAGGCCTACTCTCCCACTCTCTCTGTGCTTGCAGAAGGTGGGACGGGAATGGGCTGAATGCAACGCGTCTGAGAGACTGTTCACGTAACCAGAAGAGCGTCCACCTCCTCTGTATTTATACACGCGCAGAGGGAGGGGAATGGACAGTAATGATCGCCATAAGAGCCAAAAACTAATATCCATTACAGCCAGAAACCAATGTGCCATAAGAGACGTCTGTTACTAGCCATAAGACAGGAAATAGACGATCATCATGACGGTCATCACTCTAGGCAAAATGGGCAAACGTTAGGAAGGAAATTCGGACCAAGGTCCGATCTACCACGAACCATGGCCACGGCCACAGCCTGGTTCGGCCGGCAGCAGCGGCGCGCGCGAGCGTGTGTGGCAGTCCTTCATCCTTTTCTCAACTTCTCAATAGATGCATTAATGGTCCACCTATTTAAGTTGATTGATTTGTCCCTTGAACTTACAATATGGTACTAAATTATTAGTGCACCATAACATTAAAGTGGGTCAATAGCATTGACTATTATTGAATATTAATTTGGGCCAAGCACACATTAATCCAACAATTCCCATCAAATGCTAAGTCACACTAAAATGCTCTCACCATCTCAAACGTTTGATATACTGGTGTTTCGATGGAGACTGTTAAGTTGAACATCCACCTAGAACCTAGACTACACTTAAACACAACTGCACAATGGACTAGGCCTTGAATTAGTAGTTTTGTGTGGAATAAGTTTTATCTAAATTCTTTACCAGTACTAGATTGCCGAGCATATCTCCTCTGGTTGGAGCATATAAGTCAAACTCCATAGCTTTTCATGGGTATTTAGAGACCACCCAGATCTCATAAATTGTGACTAACAGTTAACCCAAATAGGCATGCTCCTCTAAATATGTTCTATAGGACAACTTCTTTGCTTCACAAAGCCACTTAGAACATATTAAGGTGTAAACACCAACCTACCTTACAGTAAGGAAAGATATGCATCTGAAATGAACCTTATTAAGGGTCTTTCCTCTTAGTCTACCACCAGCTTGTTTCACCATTCTAATTCATGGGATCTCCGATCACAGAGAACAGGTTACCACTATGATAAACTTTAGGTGGGTCTCAGGCCCATCTCACTTGATGCACTATCTATCACACGACATGATAGCCCCTTAGTAAATTGATCTACTAGATTTTTAGATGTATGGACATAATCCAACACTACTACTCCAGATTTTCTCAATTTCATGACAGGTTTCAAACGGCTCTTTATGTGCCTTGTCGACTTCATATTATCCTTAGAACTGTTTATCTTAATTATCACAATCTGATTATCACGATTCATGGAAATAGGCAGCACAAGTTTTTCAACCACCGGTAAATCCATAAGGAGTTCACAAAGCCACTAAGCCTCAACTGAAGTGGTATCTAATGTTGAGTTCTACTTCCATAGTCGACCTCGTTAAGATGGTCTGCTTGCAAGACTTCCATGAAACAGTGCCACCTCCAAGTGAAACACATATCTACTTGTGGCATATATCTCATCAACATCAGATGCCCAATTTGCATCACAATAACCCTCTAGTACTATTGGGTACCAGGTATAATGGATCCCTAAACTCATAGTACCTTTTAGATAGCGCAGAACTCTCTCAAGAGCACACCAGTGATTATCTCTCGAATTTGAAACAAGCCAGCTAAGTTTGCTCACAACAAATGAGATATTAGGCCTCGTAGCGCTTGCTAAGTACATGAGTGAACCAATTATTTGGGAATATCTCAATTGATCCCTAGATATCCTTCGATTTTTCTTCAATAGCTTACTAGGATCACAAGGTGTTGGAGCAGGTTCACATTCGCTATAACCAAAGCGACTCAAAACCTTTTCCACATAATGGGATTGCACAAGTGTGATCCCACCATTGCCTTCTCTAAGTAGCTTAATGTTACAAATAACATCAGCTTCTCCCCAAATCTTTCATTTCAAATTTATTAGACAAAACGTCTTTTGTCTCTTTAATCACATCAAGACTTGTCCCCAAGATTAAAATGTCATCAACATACAGGCATAAAATTACTCCCTCACCCCCACCATACCGATAATATACACATTTGTCTGCTTCGTTCACAACAAAGCCAACAGATGTCAAAGTCTATCGAACTTTTCATGACATTGCTTAGGTGCTTGTTTTAGGCCATATAAAGATTTCAATAATTTACACACCATGACTTCTTGACCATTTGCTACAAACCTAGTTGGCTACTCCATATAGATTTCCTCATCTAGCTCTCCATTAAGGAATGGTGTCTTAACATCCATTTGATGGAAGAGAAGACCATGAGAGGCAGCCAGAGAAAGTAGCACACGAATTGTGGTCAATCGAGCCACATGTAAATAAGTATCCATGAAATCATCATCTTCCTTATGTGAATAGCCTTTAATAACAAGCCTCGCCTTGTACCTTTCAATAGTACCATCAGGCCTAAGTTTTTTCATGAACACCCATTTACTCCTAATGGGCTTACACCCATAAGGACGCTCAACGACCTCCCAAGTTTCATTAGACATAATAGAATCCATCTCACTCCTTATTGCTTCCTTCCAGAAGTCAGCATCATGAGAGGAATATGCCTCTTCAATGGTACTTGGTGTGTCATCCACAAGATATACAATGTAATCATCACCAAAGGACTTTGCAATCCTTGGTCTCTTACTATTTCTAATTGATACATTGTCATCTTTCCACATGGTTATGTATATGGGATTCCTTAGTGTGTTCTACTGGAATAAAATGCTCATGGGGTATCGTTGGTTCATCATTAGACGTATCATGTGTAGTTTTCAAGGGAAATTCGTCCTTAAAAACGGAGCATCTCTGGACTCCATAATAGTACCAACCAACATGTCTGGTACTCCAGAATTTATAACTAAGAACTTATATCCAATGTTGTGGAAAGCATACCCAAGGAAAACACAATCAAAAGTTTTCGGTACTAATTTGTGCTTCTTGTTAATTGGCATATTCACTTTAGTCAAATAACCTCAGGTGCGCAAATAGGTGACATTTAATTTCATCTTTTCCCATTCCTCGAATGGTGTGATTTCTTTCTTCTTTGTGGAAACTTTATTCAGGACATGACATACCGTCAAGATCGCCTCTGCCCACTATTCCTTAGATAGTCCTGAAGTATCTAACATGGCGTTAACCAAATCAGTTATAGTACAATTCTTTCTTTCAGCAAGCCCATTGGATTGTGATGAGTATGGTGGTGTCCTCTCATGAATAATACCATGTTCCACACAAAAAATAGAAAAACACCCGAAAAATATTCTCCACCACGATCAGACCTTAACCGTTTAATTTTCCTTTCGAGTTGATTTTCAACTTCAGCTTTTGTAACGCCCTGAATTTGGGGGGTAGAATTTTTTTTTCTTCTTTTCTCTCACCAAATTCAGGCGTTACCCTTTTCTTTTCCTTTTTCCCCTCGCTAAACCTTGATCTTTTCCAAAGTCATAGCGGGTTTTGGCTTTAGACCTCGTGTAAAGCAAAACCTTAAAAACATTTTATTTTGTGTGATGCACCATGCCGAACCATGCATACTTTTTGTTTGATTAAAAATGTGAATGCTTTCATCTAGAGGAAATTAGATTTTAGAAAAAAAGAAAACCGTTTTCTCCTCCCCTCCCCTTCTCCTTCCCCATTTCGGCCCAGCCGCCCCTCCCCCTCCCTCGCCGTGGGCCGGCCTGGCGGCCCAGCCGCGCCCCCTTCCCCCCTTTTGGGCCCAGCCGGCCCAGCCGCCCCCTCCCCTTTTCTTTTTTTCTTTTTTCCAAAAATCCCCTCCCTCTCCTTCTCTCTCTCTCTCCCTCATCCTCACCCAAACCCTAGCCGCCGCCGCCCCTCACCTGCGCCGTCGCTGCCCCTCCCCGGCGCCGCCGCCGCCGCCCGCCCCCCTCCGGTGAGGCCCTCCCTCCTCTCTCCCTCCTCCCTCTCCTCCCTCCGGCGCTCTCCCTCGCGCCCCCGACCCCGCCCGGCTCGGCCCCGGCCCCGGCCGCTCCGGCCGCCCGCGCCCCCGACCCCGCCCTGCTCGGCCCCGGCCCCGGCCGCTCCGGCCGCCCGCGCCCCGACCCCGCCCGATCCCGGCCACCCCGGCCGCCCGCGCCTCGACCCCGCCCGGCCCGGCCACCCCGGCCGCCCGCGCGAGCCCCGCCCCCACCCGCGCGAGCCCCGCCCTCGCCCGCTCGGCCCCGCCCCGCGCCGCCCCGGCGAGCTCGGCCGCCCCCCCGGTTCAACCGCCCCGGCCCCCGGCTCGGCCGCCCGTGCCGCCCCTCCCCCGCGCTCGGCCCAACCGCCCCGCCCCGACCCCGGCTCGGCCGCTCCCGTCGCGCCCCGGCCCGGTCGCCCCGCCTCCGCGCCCAGCCTCGCCCGACCATGTCCTCGCCTCGTCCGTGCCTCGCTCGCAGTGGTCCGCGGCGTCCTCGCTCGCCCGTGCTCGCTTGCCCTGGCATGTTTGCCCGCTCGCCCCACCGTGCCTTGCTCGCGTCGTGTCGGCCCTCGGCGCGGCCTTGAGCTCGGCCAGCGCACGGCCCCGACGCGTGCGCGACTCGTTCGCGGCACGTTAAGTGTGGCTTTGCGTGTGCGCGTGTTCGCGCAGCGTTCTGGCGTAGCTCGTCGTGCTCGCGACGCGACGCATAGCGCCCTGTCGCGCTCGCGACACGATCGTCTACCCCCTAGCCCCGTCTACCCTCCCCCCCCCCCGTATCCTATATGCGCTAATCACGTTGTTTATATTAATATGATAGGAGTCTCAATTTGGAAATTGGTTACGTTAGTTAAATTGTATAGCTAATCGTCTATCTTATTCAATGTTAATCTACTAAAAATGGTCACGTTTACACTAGTGCATGTAGCTAATTCTTATCATTGAAGCTAAGTAGACCTAGAGCACGTGACGTCTGGTTATTCGTCAACCCGTAGTGCGTCTCGGGCTTAAGCTTTAACTCCCGCGAGACCTTTCCCCACCCCTTTCTAACCATGGTAAATTCATTATCGTATGTGATATTCTATGCATATTTACTTTATTTATTCTTTCGTAATGATGTACTGTTTGTTTCCTAATTTGAATGGATGGATGTATGTATGCTTGCAATCGCATAGAGAACGATCCGGTCGAAGAGCCTGAAGAACTCGCAGGAGAAGCCCCTGAGCAGCAGTCGGTTGGTGGAGGCAAGTGTCCTTTGACCTATCTCTGTCCTATTCATTCCTTAATTCACCTCCCGCCTTACACATTTATACTTAAGGATTGACTAGCTTTTGTTATCCATGTCCTTGTTTACCTATTTGGGTTGGATTATTATTGTTTAGCTTTATGATATTGCTCAACTCTAATCAATGAATATGATGAGATTATATATGATACGCTGTTTTCCCTTCTCTTATTATGATGTTGTACTTGTGGCCTTTAAGGGGGCTCGAGCGGTTTCTCGAGTGCCTCTCCGTAAGGACCTGTTCTATGGATGATCGCCCAGGAAAACAGTGCAACCATGAGGGTGGAGTGGGACGCCCTTAGCTGAATAATTAGAGGATCCGGGGTGTAGTTCGCTTAGCCATTGTGCCGTCAATGGGGCTCGGTGTATGCGGCTCGCTTTGCCAAGGTTGATTTGTCCCTTGGGGAGGAGTGCGGTACATTTAGGAAACCTAACGGGCGGCTACACCCCCGGGGAATCTTTGTAAAGGCTATGTAGTGAAACCCTGCCTATTCACCTTGGTAGTGTTTAAGGGTTTGATCGTCCCGAGGCAAGAGGGAATCACGGCTTGTGGGTAAAGTGCACAACCTCTGCAGAGTGTTTGAAAACTGATATATCAGCCGTGCTCGCGGTTATGAGCGGCCAAGGGAGCTCCAATGATTAGTGGTACTTGATCAGAGACATTTTGGTTTAGAGATGGCAATGAGACTGATGGTTTTGGTTACGTCTATGGTGCTGGTAAGTGGTATTCTTTCCGTTTGGAAAGGGTACATCGGGCTAATAACTTGGGTTAATGTTAAAACCTGGCTTTCTACTAGTAAATAATAATCTGACCAATTAAAAGCAACTGCTTGACTTACCCCCACATAAAGCTAGTCCACTACAGCCAAACAGGATACTTGCTGAGTATGTTGATGTGTACTCACTCTTGCTCTACACACCAAACCCCCCCAGGTTGTCAGCATTGCAACCACTGCTCAAGCGAAGATGAAGCTGTGGAAGGAGACTTTCAGGAGTTCCAAGACTACGACGAGTTCTAGGTGTGGGTTAGCGGCAACCCCCAGTCGGCTGCCTGTGAAGGCTGCGGTTATCTACGTTTCGTTTTCGCACTTTGATTTATTGTAATGACTATATGGACATCTCAGACGTATGGTGTAATCGACTACTATTTCCCTTTTTAATACTATTTTGAGCACTGTGTGATGATGTCCATGTTATGTAACTGTTGTGTACGTGAATAACTGATCCTAGCACGTACATGGTTCGCATTCGGTTTACCTTCTAAAACCGGGTGTGACATAAGTGGTATCAAAGCCGTGCTGACCGTAGGACCGCTAACCTAGAGTAGAATGGTCGTTCTAAGGATTATAGACCTCTGTCCCTGCCTTGATTTTGGTACCCCTTCAAAAGTTGGTCATACCGACCAAACCTATGTTCTACTGTATACTATACCTTGCTGAAAATTATGTTTTATTCTAATCCTTCATTTATTTATGATTCATTATTTGCTGGTCATATTAATTCTGCTCTCACTCTTTTGCTTGCGGTGTCTTTTGTAGATGGCTCGACTTAGACACACTGCACAAAAGTCCGTCATCCCCTTCTTACCCTCCCGCCTTGCAGAGCGTCCGCTTCGCCGTCCCGTGGCCGGTCAGTCCAGCCACTTGGAGAGACTGCACCACCGCCTGCATGAGGAGCAGGAACGTCGACGACAGGAGCAGCAGGGCTCTTCTTTCTCGCTCCAGCAGGAGATAGAGTCTGTGAGGAGCTGCTCTCCTGTGCTTCCTCTGGAGGCGCCCCCTGCACCGCCACTGGGCGCCCCAGCCCCTGGAGTAGCTGCTGGAGGAGACCCAAACGACGGAGGTGGCGACGACAGCTCGAGCCACGACACCGACTTCCCTGCTGACCATGAGCCGGAAGGATGGGTTGCTTGACCCATCACTCGTGACGCTGCTCGTGGGTGTCACTTCCATGATGCGCTCGACACCCTGCTACGTCGGGCACTTGACCGGCGTACTTGGTCCATCGAGTATCGCTGTGTGGTCTACCAGCATAGTCGCGGGGTCTACCCGGACCGCTGGGAGGCGACCTGCTTGGTGCGCCGTATGGAGAACAGTCTCCAGGGTGCAGAGGCCTGCTCAGAGCACTATTCTATCTCTGAGCGGGACTCAGCTGAGGCAGCCATGCAAGATGCTGCACGGCGTGCGCTTTCGCACTACTGCTCGGTTCTCGGTGGGGTAGCCGACGGTCTCGACCTGAAGTATTACCCCCGCCGTCCATCTGGCAGCACAGGAGGCGTGATTGTTTCACCTGCTGGTGAGGACAATCCTAGGTTGAGCAGCACAGTCAACCTAGCCGCTGTGCTAAACACGGAGCTGGACCATGCATTAGACGAGCTGAGTAGGGCTCATGCTGAGATCACCCTGCTGCGGGCTGAGCGCGCGGAGCGTCGTCACCTGGATGATGGTTCCCCCGCTCCCGTCGGGACTCAGCACCCGTACCGCTCACCTCGGCGTGGACACCAGCCTTATGGCAATCCCGACTGCAAGACCAAGATAAATTTAGAACCATAGATCGCTAGAGTTGGATCTTGTAATTCATACAAAATATATACGTAGAAGCTATAGTCTTAGCGTTAGTCTCGCTCTTAGTTAGTTTTAGTTAGACAGGGTAGTTTGCTATATCCTGTGCATTTATGTTTGTCATGATGAACTATGTTTGGTTTGGATCTTTGTAATGACTGTCACCAGAGTGTGGGTATCCCCTGCATTTTGGTTTACCTGTTATATGTTAATGGAGTTAGTTATATAGTTGGGAAACCTTTTATTCCACTTTCCTCTTTATCTGAGAAGCTGTGTGGTCTATGTTGGAGATCAGTGAAGATGCTCATCTGTTCAGTGCTGTTGAAGAATTCTATACTCTTTTCTTATGCTGCAAGATTTGCAAGATCAGTTCTGATGTGTGGTTGCATTCTGCAGATGTTAGAGAACAGGCGCAGAGGAGGAAGGCGTGCTCAGCAGGAGCGAGCCGCTCAGCAGGATGAGGTGCCTCAGCAGCAGCACCTGCCGCCCCCGCCCCCGATGTCAATCGAGCAGATGTTTCTGATGCAGACTCAGGCAGTTCAAGCCATCGGTCAGACTCTGGCCGCCATTCAGCAGCAGCAGCAGCAACAGCAGCAAGCACCACCTCAGCCTCAGATGCCTCAGATGCCCAGAGACAAGCGTGCTGAATTCATGAGAGGTCATCCACCAACATTTGCTCACTCTTCTGACCCCATGGATGCTGAAGATTGGCTGCGCACTATGGAGCGGGAGTTGCATACCGCTCAGTGCGATGACAGAGAGAAAGTTCTGTATGGTCCCCGCCTGTTGAGAGGAGCAGCCCAGTCATGGTGGGAGTCTTATCTCGCCACCCATGCCAACCCCGACGCCATCACTTGGGAAGAGTTCAGAGGTAGCTTTCGTCAGTACCATGTGCCTGCAGGTCTGATGACAGTGAAGAAGGAGGAGTTCCTGGCCCTCAAGCAAGGGTCATCATCTGTCAGTGAGTATCGAGACAGGTTTCTGCAGTTGTCCTGCTATGCTCCTGAAGATGTCAACACCGACGCCAAGCGATAGTACCGTTTCTTGAGAGGCTTGGTTGACCCTCCGCACTATCAGCTGATGAATCACACCTTCCCGACATTCCAGCACTTGATTGATAGAGCAATCATGACAGAAAGAAAGCGTAAGGAGATGGAGGATCGTAAGCGCAAGATCAGTGGACCCCAGCCTGGAAGCAGCAGCCGTCCTCGTTTCTCAGGCAATCAACCTCAGCAGTTCAGGCAGAACCAGCGTCCACCTCAGCAGCATCAACAGTTCCAAAGGCAGTATCCTCAGCACCAGTATCAGAACCGTCAGAGCAATCAGTCAGGAGGTCAGTTTCAGAGGCAGAATCAGCAGACACCTTGTCTTCCTGCCCCAGCAAACCAGCAGAACAATCAGGCAGCACCAGCTCAGGTTGGAAACAGAGCATGTTTCCACTGTGGAGAGCAAGGCCATTGGGTGATGCAATGCCCGAAGAAGGCAGCTCAGCAGCAGTCAGGCCCCAATGCCCTAGCAAAGCAGAATGTGCCTCAGCCAGGAGCAGGCAACCGCTCTCAACCGCGCTATAATCATGGGAGACTGAACCACTTGGAGGCTGAAGCAGTTCAGGAGACCCCCGGCATGATAGTAGGTATGTTCCCAGTCGACTCCCATATTGCAGAAGTGTTATTTGATACCGGAGCAACGCATTCTTTCATTACTGCATCATGGGTAGAAGCACATAATCTTCCAATTACTACCATGTCAACCCCCATTCAAATTGACTCAGCCGGTGGTAGAATTCGAGCTCATAGCATCTGTTTGAATGTAAGCATGGAAATAAGGGGGATAGCGTTTCCCGCCAACCTTATAGTAATGGGTACTCAGGGAATAGATGTCATCCTAGGGATGAATTGGCTAGATAAGTATCAGGCAGTTATCAGTTGTGATAAGAGGACAATCAAGTTGGTGTCTCCACTAGGAGAGGAAGTGGTGACTGAGTTAGTCCCGCCTGAGCCAAAGAAAGGAAGTTGTTATCAGATGGCCGTTGATAGCAGTGAAGCAGATCCAATTGAGAGGATCAAGGTTGTGTCTGAGTTCCCGGATGTGTTTCCAAAGGACTTACCGGGTATGCCACCAGAGCGGAAAGTTGAGTTTGCCATAGAGCTTCTTCCTGGAACCGCCCCTATCTTTAAGAGAGCTTACCGAATATCCGGACCAGAGTTAGTTGAACTTAAGGAGCAGATTGATGAGCTGTCAGAGAAAGGTTACATCTGGCCAAGCACCTCGCCTTGGGCCGCCCCTGTCTTGTTCGTGGAAAAGAAAGATGGCACCAAAAGGATGTGTATCGATTATCGAGCTCTGAATGAGGTCACGATCAAGAACAAGTACCCTTTGCCCAGAATAGAAGATCTGTTCGACCAGTTGAGAGGAGCCAGTGTGTTCTCCAATATTGATCTGAGGTCAGGTTATCATCAGCTCAGGATCCGACCTTCGGACATTCTGAAGACAGCATTCATTACCAAGTATGGTTTGTATGAGTTCACTGTGATGTCTTTCGGTCTAACCAATGCACCAGCGTTCTTCATGAACTTGATGAACAACGTATTCATGGATTATCTTGATAAGTTTGTGGTGGTGTTCATTGATGACATTCTGGTTTATTCTCAAAGCGAAGAAGAGCATGCAGATCATTTGAGGATGGTATTGCAGAGATTGCGAGAGCACCAGTTGTATGCAAAGTTGAGCAAGTGTGAGTTCTGGATCAGTGAAGTCCTGTTCTTGGGTCACATAATCAACAAAGAAGGATTGGCTGTGGATCCAAAGAAAGTGGCAGACATCCTGAACTGGAAAGCGCCAACAGATGCTCGAGGAATCAAGAGCTTCATTGGAATGGCCGGATATTATCGGTGATTCATTGAAGGGTTTTCGAAGATTGCGAAACCAATGACAGCATTTCTAGGCAACAAAGTTGAGTTCAAGTGGACCTAGAAATGTCAAGAGGCCTTCGAAGCGCTGAAAGAGAAGTTGACAACAGCGCCTGTCCTAGTCTTGCCTGATGTGCACAAGCCCTTCTCGGTGTATTGTGATGCTTGTTACACAGGTTTGGGATGCGTATTGATGCAAGAGGGAAGAGTTGTGGCTTACTCATCCCGACAGCTGAAGGTTCATGAGAAAAATTACCCAATCCATGACCTAGAGTTGGCAGCAGTGGTTCACGCACTGAAGACATGGAGGCACTATATGTATGGACAGAAATGTGATGTTTACACAGACCACAAGAGTCTGAAGTACATATTCACTCAGTCAGAATTGAATATGAGGCAGCGAAGATGGTTAGAGTTGATCAAAGACTATGAGTTGGAGATTCACTACCATCCAGGCAAAGCAAACGTAGTGGCAGATGCTTTGAGCAGGAAGAGTCAAGTCAATATGATGGTCGCTCGTCTGATGCCTTACGAGTTGGCCAAGGAGTTCGACAGGTTGAGTCTCGGGTTTCTGAACCATTCGCGAGGAGTCACAGTTGAGTTGGAACCTACCTTGGAGCGGGAAATCAAAGAAGCGCAGAAGAATGATGAAAAGATCAGTGAGATTCGGCGACTGATTCTAGATGGCAGAGGCAAAGATTTTCGTAAAGATGCAGAAGGTGTGATATGGTTCAAGGATCATTTGTGTGTTCCCAATGTCCAGTCTATTCGAGAGTTGATCCTCAAGGAAGCTCATGAGACAGCCTATTCGATTCACCCTGGTAGTGAGAAGATGTATCAGGATCTGAAGAAGAAATTCTGGTGGTACGGAATGAAGAGGGAAATCGCAGAGCATGTGGCTATGTGTGATAGTTGTCGAAGAATTAAGGCAGAGCACCAGAGACCAGCTGGATTGTTACAACCGTTGCAAATTCCTCAGTGGAAATGGGATGAAATCGGTATGGATTTCATAGTCGGATTGCCTCGCACTCGAGCCGGCTACGATTCCATTTGGGTAGTGGTGGACCGTTTGACCAAATCCGCCCACTTCATACCTGTCAAGACCAACTATAGTAGTGCAGTGTTGGCAGAATCGTATATGTCTCGGATCGTTTGTCTTCATGGTGTGCCAAAGAAGATAGTGTCAGACAGAGGAACGCATTTCACCTCTCATTTCTGGCTGCAGTTGCATGAAGCCTTGGGCACACATCTGAATTTCAGTTTAGCTTATCATCCGCAGATAGATGGCCAGACCGAAAGGACCAATCAAATTCTCGAAGATATGTTGAGAGCCTGTGCGCTGCAAGATCAGTCCGGATGGGACAAGCGATTGCCTTATGCAGAGTTTTCTTATAACAACAGTTACCAGGCCAGTTTGAAGATGTCACCATTTCAGGCGCTCTATGGGAGGAGTTGTAGAACTCCGTTGCAATGGGATCAGCCTGGAGAAAAGCACGTGTTTGGGCCAGACATTCTGCTTGAAGCTGAAGAGAACATCAAGATGGTCCGAGAGAATCTGAAGATAGCGCAATCGAGGCAGCGAAGCTATGCAGATACAAGAAGAAGAGAGCTGAGTTTCAAAGTCGGAGACTTCGTCTATCTGAAAGTGTCACCGATCAGAGGAGTCAGAAGGTTCGGAGTCAAAGGCAAGCTAGCACCCCGCTACATTGGTCCGTACCAAATTCTCTCAAGGCGCGGAGAAGTGGCCTATCAGCTCAATTTGCCAGAGAATTTGTCTGCTGTGCATGATGTCTTTCATGTGTCTCAGTTGAAGAAGTGCTTGCGTGTGCCAGAAGAGCAGTTGCCAGTGGAAGGTCTCGAAGTCCAGGAGGACTTGACCTACGTTGAGAAGCCAGCGCAGATCCTTGAGGTTGCAGACAGAGTCACCCGAAGGAAGACCATCAGAATGTGCAAAGTCAGGTGGAATCACCATTCAGAAGAAGAAGCAACCTGGGAGCGTGAAGATGATCTGTTGGCCAAATACCCTGAGCTCTTTGCTAGCCAACCCTGAATCTCGAGGGCGAGATTCTTTTAAGGGGGATAGGTTTGTAACGCCCTGAATTTGGGGGTAGAATTTTTTTCTTCTTTTCTCTCACCAAATTCAGGCGTTACCCTTTTCTTTTCCTTTTTCCCCTCGCTAAACCTTGATCTTTTCCAAAGTCATAGCGGGTTTTGGCTTTAGACCTCGTGTAAAGCAAAACCTTAAAAACATTTTATTTTGTGTGAAGCACCATGCCGAACCATGCATACTTTTTGTTTGATTAAAAATGTGAATGCTTTCATCTAGAGGAAATTAGATTTTAGAAAAAAAGAAAACCTTTTTCTCCTCCCCTCCCCTTCTCCTTCCCCATTTCGGCCCAGCCGCCCCCTCCCCCTCCCCCGCCATGGGCCGGCCTGGCGGCCCAGCCGCGCCCCCTTCCCCCCTTTGGGCCCAGCCACCCCAGCCCCCCCTCCCCTTTTCTTTTTTTCTTTTTTCCAAAAATCCCCTCCCTCTCCCTCTCTCTCTCTCCCTCATCCTCACCCTAACCCTAGCCGCCGCCGCCCCTCACCCGCGCCGCCGCCGCCGCCCGCCCCCCTCCGGTGAGGCCCTCCCTCCTCTCTCCCTCCTCTCTCCCTCCTCCCTCTCCTCCCTCCGGCGCTCTCCCCCGCGCCCCCGACCCCGCCCGGTCCCGGCCACCCCGGCCGCCCGCGCCCCGACCCCGCCCGGCCCGGCCACCCCGGCCGTCCGTGCCCCCGACCCCGCCCGGCTCGGCCACCCCGGCCGCCCGCGCGAGCCCCGCCCCCACCCGCGCGAGCCCCGCCCTCGCCCGCTCGGCCCCGCCCCGCGCCGCACCGCGCCGCCCCGGCTCGGCCGCCCGCCTCCCGGTGAGCTCGGCCGCCCCCCCGGTTCAACCGCCCCCCCCCCAGTTCAACCGCCCCGGCCCCCGGCTCGGCCGCCCGCGCCGCCCCTCCCCCGCGCTCGGCCCAACCGCCCTGCCCCGACCCCAGCTCGGCCGCCCCGTGCCCCGGCTCGGCCGCTCCCGTCGCGCCCCAGCCCGGTCGCCCCGCCCCCGCGCCCGGCCTCGCCCGACCGTGTCCTCGCCCCGTCCGTGCCTCGCTCGCAGTGGTCCGCGGCGTCCTCGCTCGCCCGTGCTCGCTTGCCCTGGCATGTTTGCCCGCTCGCCCCGCCGTGCCTTGCTCGCGTCGTGTCGGCCAGCGCACGGCCCCGACGCATGCGCGACTCGTTCGCGGCACGTTAAGTGTGGCTTTGCGCGTGCGCGTGTTCGCGCAGCGTTCTGGTGTAGCTCGTCGTGCTCGCGACGCGACGCATAGCGCCCTGTCGCGCTCGCGACACGATCGTCTACCCCCTAGCCCCGTCTACCCCCCCCCCCCGTATCCTATATGCGCTTATCCCGTTGTTTATATTAATAAGATAGGAGTCTCAATTTGGAAATTGGTTACGTTAGTTAAATTGTATAGCTAATCGTCTATCATATTCAATGTTAATCTACTAAAAATGGTCACGTTTACACTAGTGCATGTAGCTAATTCTTATCATTGAAGCTAAGTAGACCTAGAGCACGTGACGTCTGGTTATTCGTCAACCCGTAGTGCGTCTCGGGCTTAAGCTTTAACTCTCGCGAGACCTTTCCCCGCCCCTTTCTAACCATGGTAAATTCATTATCGTATGTGATATTCTATGCATATTTACTTTATTTATTCTTTCGTAATGATGTACTGTTTGTTTCCTAATTTGAATGGATGGATGTATGTATGCTTGCAATCGCATAGAGAACGATCCGGTCGAAGAGCCCGAAGAACTCGCAGGAGCAGCCCCTGAGCAGCAGTCGGTTGGTGGAGGCAAGTGTCCTTTGACCTATCTCTGTCCTATTCATTCCTTAATTCACCTCCCGCCTTACACATTTATACTTAAGGATTGACTAGCTTTTGTTATCCATGTCCTTGTTTACCTATTTGGGTTGGATTATTATTGTTTAGCTTTATGCTATTGCTCAACTCTAATCAATGAACATGATGAGATTATATATGATACGCTGTTTTCCCTTCTCTTATTATGATGTTGTACTTGTGGCCTTTAAGGGGGCTCGAGCGGTTTCTCGAGTGCCTCTCCGTAAGGACCTGTTCTATGGATGACCGCCCAGGAAAACAGTGCAACCATGAGGGTGGAGTAGGACACCCTTAGCTGAATAATTAGAGGATCCGGGGTGTAGTTCGCTTAGCCGTTGTGCCATCAATGGGGCTCGGTGTATGCGGCTCGCTCTGCCAAGGTTGATTTGTCCTTTGGGGAGGAGTGCGGTACATTTAGGAAACCTAACGGGCGGCTATAGCCCCGGGGAATCTTTGTAAAGGCTATGTAGTGAAACCCTGCCTATTCACCTTGGTAGTGTTTAAGGGTTTGATCGGCCCGAGGCAAGAGGGAATCATAGCTTGTGGGTAAAGTGCACAACCTCTGCAGAGTGTTTGAAAACTGATATATCAGCCGTGCTCGCGGTTATGAGCAGCCAAGGGAGCTCCAATGATTAGTGGTACTTGATCAGAGACATTTTGGTTTAGAGATGGCAATGAGACTGATGGTTTTGGTTACGTCTATGGTGCTGGTAAGTGGTATTCTTTCCGTTTGGAAAGGGTACATCGGGCTAATAACTTGGGTTAATGTTAAAACCTGGCTTTCTACTAGTAAATAATAATCTGACCAATTAAAAGCAACTGCTTGACTTACCCCCACATAAAGCTAGTCCACTACAGCCAAACAGGATACTTGCTGAGTATGTTGATGTGTACTCACTCTTGCTCTACACACCAAACGCCCCCTAGGTTGTCAGCATTGCAACCACTGCTCAGGCGAAGATGAAGCTGTGGAAGGAGACTTCCAGGAGTTCCAAGACTACGACGAGTTCTAGGTGTGGGTTAGCGGCAACCCCCAGTCGGCTGCCTGTGAAGGCTGCAGTTATCTACGTTTCGTTTTCGCACTTTGATTTATTGTAATGACTATATGGACATCTCAGACGTATGGTGTAATCGACTAATATTTCTCTTTTTAATACTATTTTGAGCACTGTGTGATGATGTCCATGTTATGTAACTGCTGTGTACGTGAATAACTGATCCTGGCACGTACATGGTTCGCATTCGGTTTACCTTCTAAAACCAGTTGTGACAGCTTTGTAGGTCTTAAAATAATGCAAAGCTTCATCTTTTGATTTTAAGAGATACACATAACAAAATCTAGTAGAATCATCGATAAAAGTAATAAAATATCGCTTGCCTCCTTGATTCAATATTCCGTTCATCTCACATAAATCGGATTGTATTAAGTCTAGTGGTGCCAAATTCCTCGCCTGCGCGGCCTTATGAGGCTTGCGAGGTTGCTTAAATTGCACACACACCTGGCACTTAGAACCTTTGACTAAATCAAATTTCGGGATTAAATTTAAATTTGCTAACCGTGATACACAACCAAAATTGATATGACAAAGTTGTGAATGACAAATATACGACTCATTCGAAACAACATCGTTCACAGACCTATTACACACAACATGCAAAGATAAGCGGAACAAACCTCCATTGTCATAGCCTTTTCCAACAACCTATACTTTGACAGTATACATTTATTAGATTCAAAAACAAGTTTATAGCCATGTCAACATAACAATGAACCACTAACAAGATTCTTTTTGATAGAGGGGACATGTTGCACATTCTTCAATAGCACCGTCTTTCCCAAAGTAAACTTCAGAATGACTGTATCAACACCAAGAACACGCGCATATGATCTGTTTCCCATCAGTAGGGCTCCAGTCCCTTTGCACTGATAAGAAGAGAACAAAGAAATATCAGCACACACATGAATATTAGCACCAGTATTAGCCCACCACTCAAGGGATTGGCACACTGAAAGAACAGTATGTAAAAGATTACCATACCCCGATGTTACTTCTGCAGTCTCGCTAACAACCGTGTTTACTGTTTTCTTCTATTGAGTTGGTTTTTTCTCTTGTTTAAATTTACGGTCTAGACAAGCGCTTGCCCAATGATCAGTACTCTCGCAAACAAAACAACCAGCTCCTTTGTTTTTCTTTTTCAACGAGGTTGCCTGCTTGGGCTTCCTGGCATTATGTTGCTTGTTCTTCTTTTTATCATTATGTGACACATTAGAGTTCTTCTTTTGTACCATATTGGCACTAGAAGTCTCAACTCCTTTTCCACGAGTGTATTTTTCTCTCACCCTCTTCTCAACATCAAGAGAACCAATAAACTCAGCCACGCTAAACTCTTGTCTCTTATGTTTTAGAGTGGTAGCAAAGTCTATCCAAGAAGGTGGCAACTTAGCGATAATACCGCTGGCCACAAACTTGTTAGGTAAGACACATGGGAATTGTTCGACTTCCTTAGCCAGTGCTTGTATTTCAAGAGTCGGTTCAACTACATGACGATTTTCCACCATCTTATAGTCAAACAGCTGCTCCATGATGTACAACTCACTACCAGCATCAGAAACATTGAACTTCTCATCTAATGCATCTCATAACTCTTTTGCAGATGTGCACGTTAGATAAGAATCAACATAATTGTTGGCAAGAGCGCCAATAACGGCATCTCAAAAAAGGTTATCGGCAATGTCGAACATTCTCTCCTCTTCAGGAGTGAACAATTTGGGTTTCCCCTGTGCGGCGTGATAGCAGTTCATTGTAGTCGGCCACAATATCATCTTACTATGACATCTCTTGTAAAACATCCCATCAAAAGGTTCACTTGGTTTTAATGCAGTAGCAAAACCACTAACAGAAAAATGCCTAATATCAGGTTTTTGGATTGTTAGAAAATTAGGCATTATCAGTTTTAATTTAATCCAGAAAAGCAGTGTGATGTATGTGATGACATGTATGCGCATGTGTGTATGACTACTCGTATAAGCAGTAAATAGTAGTAAAACATGCACAAATATGGAGAACATAATGTACCCTGCGGAGGGACCGATGCTCAAGGCATTAGTGGCTCCATTCACACAAGACATCTCGTGTGTATGTTCGATGTAGTCATACAAAGTTGATGTAGACAGGTGTACACAGTGCAGTCCCTCGAACGGCACCGACGACGATGAACTAGATCAGCATTGGTCGAGCGGACGAAGCGAGCAGTCACGAGTATGCTCCCCAAAAACCCGATTGCCCACACACCCGTGCAAGTGTACCTCTGCGGACGACGATTTAAGAGGCCTGCTCTCCCACTCTCTGTGTGCTCGCAGAAGGTGGGAAGGGAATGGGCTGAATGCAACGCGTCTGAGAGACTGTTCGTGTAACCAGAAGAGCGTTCACATCCTCTGTATTTATACACACGCAGAGGGAGGGGAACAGACAGTAACGGTTGCCAAAAGAGCTAGAAACTGACAGTCATTACAGCCAGAAACCGATGTGCCATAAGAGACGTCTGTTACTAGCCATAAGACAGGAAACGGATGGTCATCATGACGGTCATCACTTCAGGCAAAATGCGCAACTGTTAGGAAGGAATATTCGGACCAAGGTCCAATCTACAACGAACCATGGCCACGGCCACGACCCGGCCTGGCCGGCAGTGGCGGCGCGCACGAGCGCGTGGTAGTCCTTCATCCTTTTCTCAACTTCACAATAGATGCACCAACGGACCACCTATTTAAGTTGATTGATTTGTCCCTTGAACTTCCAATATAATACTAAATTATTAGTACACCATAGCATTAAAGTGGGCCAATAGCATTAACTATTATTGAATATTAATTTGGGCCAAGCCCACATTAATCCAACAGAATCTGTGTAGATTTGTAAAACCTGAAATCCTATTTTTGAGATTTATATGAGTTTCTCCAAATGATTTGAGATCAAAATGACTTCCAATAATAGTTTCCTTTATACAGTTTAACTCTCTAAATTAAATAAATAATAATAAGTAAGAATTTGGTCTATCAAAAATTAGATCCAAAACTTAAAACCAAATGTTGGAGCAACAAGTAAAAGGGAGGGACTCCCAATCTATTTATTATGTATGTCCTTAAATAGACCATTTAATGAAAGCGCTCCTTAAAATATTTGAACTAGAATAATTCATGGTAGAGGTTAAACATTAACTTCCCCTAGAGAAACTAAGAAATGAATATTAAATTTTGAATATACTTTAAATTTGGATATACATTTATGAGTGATAAATTCCTAAACACAAATAGTGTATGTGTGTGCATTTCATATTGGAAGCATGCCTAAATAAAAGAATAAAGTAAATAAATAAATATATATAGTTGCATCACATGGTGGTTTTAATTCATGCATTTGAATTTATTTTTGAATCTGAAAGTCAAACTCTATTTGAATCAATTTGGAGTGAAAAAATTGGGAGAGAAAATAAACAAGGAAATAGAAAAAAATAAGAGAAACAATGTGTGGGCTAAAACCCTTGTCGCCCCTGTGGTTTACTTGTTCTCAAATGTTGTGAATTAAGAATAAGGCAACATAATTGTTAAAGATTAAATACATTCGTCTTCTGAAACATTATCTCCTTTTGGATATAATGATCTTCAGACGAAGGTCATGAAGGACATACCTTCATCATCTATGAGAATAAGACTACATAGAAACAATATATGTAACCCATATATTCATTCATATATATATATATATATATATATATATCATGATATACGCATGAACATTAACAGAAATTATATTACATTGATACCTTCCGCCTGTTCGAAGGTGTTGACGCGAGAGCAATTACAATCTAGTGTGAACAGTACCTATTTATAGGCACGGGGCGTAGCCCGGGTAAAAGTACATTTATGACCTTAACATTTATTCGTGACTGTAACATAAATCATTAGGGACTAGCTAGTCTTTTTTACTTCGTCTCAGCTCCATGTTTGATCTTCGACATCACTTTAAGTTGAAGTTGTTTCTCTTTGGCTATCTCTTCGGCGTTCATTGTTGTCACCTTCGAGCTATGTTTTTGTCTCGAAGATCTTCAGTGAAGGAGAACGCTACCATCGTGAACTGAAGCTTGCTGTGATAATCAATATTATACTGAAAGTACATGGTTAGTCATGTTTTTGAGGACCTTCGGAGGAGGAAGGCCCCCAACAGTAGCCCCTTGCAGTATTCATTTGTTTCTTTGTAACAAATTCAGACTATGATACGAACGAATGCCTTTAGCCGAAGGTCCGAAAAACACCTTCCCTTGGCTAGAATAGCGAATCGTTCTGAATCGTGGGACCCACTACTCAATGGTGTTTTGTGTATATATACAGATGCTTGCGCTATGAATATTTTTCGCGCCATCTAGTTTTTGTGTTGTGATTGCCATTTTAGCCCTCTTCTTCTGTGAGCGCAATCATTTTTTGAGCTTCGGCATTTGCTGTGATCATCATCAAAATGGCTGAAAAAAGAAGACTGTAGACCCCACACCTGCTGGTTTTTACGAAGCAATGGAAAAGACCAACGTTGAAAAAATTACTAATGAGATGTTGGCTAGGCTATCTAGGGATTCCAGCGACAGTGATAGCTTCAACGTGGAAAGTGATAACAAGGATGCCGAAGATCGGCCATGGAGACCGAGTCATGTTTTTTTTGGAAAGTCTAGTGTTACAAGGACAGATTGAAGGGAAAATATTTTCATGATATATCCATTGTGAGGGCTGGAGGAGAGAGTACCATTTGTTCATCTTCCCGAAGCAGATGAAGTAGTGGTTTTTAAAAGCTTCATGAAGGTTGGGCTTCGTTTTCCATTGCACATGCTGGTTGAAGTACTTAAGACATTTGAAATATACCTTCATTAACTTACCCCCGAAGCTTTGATTAAAGTGGGGGTTTTTATTTGGGCTATGAGGAGCCAAGGGCTAGAGCCAGATGTCAGGTACTTCTGTAATATTAATGAATTATCTTACCAGACGAAGGCAACTAGGAAGGAGCAGTACCATAACAACTTCGGGTGCTACAGCTTTATGCCTCACTCTGAGCTAGGTATCCTGTGCCAACATTTCGGAAGAAATGGCCAGGTTCTTGGATGAAACAATGGTTCTATGTGAAGAATGATCTGAGTGAGAGGGAGGATGTGAGGGGCATTATTTAGCGTCCCATATGGTCACGCTTCAGCATTAGAAGGCTGTCAATTGCAATTGGGAACGAAGTGCAGGCGTGTTTAATGGCTTTCAACACCGTGTGCACTTACATCGGTACCAGGGATTTGGTACAGTAACACATTTCTTACAAGGTATGGCCTCTTGTGAATGACTGGGAGATGCCGAAAGAAACTGCTGGTGGCTCCAGCCAAGGTGGTTTGGTTTATCTGAGATACGCCTTCCGGTATAGGAGCTAATTTGATGAGCCAAATGACGATTGGCTAGATGCTATTGAGGCAACCAGTGATGAGCTACTGGGAGCCTACACGAAGGCAGAGGACGAAGCCATGATCATTGTCTTCGATGCTCGAGGAAAAAGAGATTGAACCGAGTTTTTGATGTGTTTGGGTGTGTTTATCCTAACTATTGTTTTCCTGCTCAAAAACAAGGAGGGAAGAGAAAAATTGCCACTTCGACCTCTTCCGGTGCACCAAAGCCGAAGAAAGCTAAGGTGCTGACCCGTAGGCCAAAGCTACATTCCTTAGAAAAGACTGTCGTAGTGCCTACGACAGAGAAGGTGAAGTTTATTGAAAGTGTCGAAGCTGTCCCCTTAGCTACGGAAACAGCTCCTGCTATGCCAGTCGAAGCTAGTGTCGATCCGGTAGAAGACCCGGGGACAAAGAAAACGGTAGAAGAACAACCAAAACTGTTGAGTCCCTCAATTGTGACAGGTTTGCCGAAGCTATCAACTACTGCAACAACAACTCTAAGGAAAAGGAGAGTGGCTAGTGTTTTGGATGCTATTTTGGAATCCATGAAAATGCCAACTCCTGCTTCTACCGAAGCTCTTGACGAGAAAATTGAAGATGCAAAAGAAGTGGTCGCTGCAAACGCTCCTTCTATTCATGTTGAAGCAGGACCTTCAGGAGCTATGCCAGTAAAGCTGGTGGGAGAGAGTCTTTCAGAAAAGCCCATGTCACATGTTCCCGAAGCAGTTCCCCACAGTGATTTGAACTATATTGTTCGACATGTTTCGGGAAAGCAGCTATCAGCAGATCAAATTGCTGAAGTGCAACACTATGTTAAGGAGTTGAAATACCCCCAAGGGTCCTTGGTATACAGAGGAGACAACGAAGATGACTTTCTTTACTGTCTACCAGACAGTAAGGAAATCAATGTTTGCCGTGAACTGATGGACAACATGGGGTATCCAAAGCTTGAGCTTGGTCTGTCTGCAATGACGAAGGATCAACTTACGGATAGCCTTGCCTACAACAACTTGAAGGTTTGTATACTTTGGCTTCTCATTTTGAACTATTTTTTGGTAATTCTTATTGTTATTATTTGTTCACTCTTTGTTTGTGTCACACCCGGTTTTAAGGAACAAAGCCGGGTGCATCTCATACATGCGCCAAACAAGACAACATATATAATAACAGAGTGTATAGAGATAAATGTCATAAAACATCAGAGTACTTATTACATAGAGGAAGACATAATACAAAATAAAAGATAAATATAAAACGAACTAAGGATCGTCGGCGCCAATGTCAACTGAGAAACGCCACCTAGATCAAGTCGAAAGCCTCGGTGTTAGGTGGCTCCTCTTCGACCACCTGTTCTTCTCCTGTGGGGGGGTGTGAGATAGCAAGGGTGAGCTCACATACGTTCATAGCTCAACAAGTCGTGGGGAATAATGTGACATGAACTCACCAAAGGTGGGAGTTCATGAAGTGTGAGGCTGAACAATGAAATAAAGGCTGAAGCTGAGCATTGCTTTTATAAGTTGGTCAAAATTTTATTAGCAGTTACTAAGTGTAAGTAAATACCAAACCATAGTAATAATAAGTAAAAGTAATAATAAAATAATCCCAAATGCAATGATATGACAAATTAAGTTTAAGTTCCATAAATTAATCATGTGAGTGTCCGAGCCGCTCATCATCGTGAGCACGGCTAGTATACCAGTTTTACACTCTACAGAGGTTGCGCATCTTTACCCACAAGTCGTGTTACCCATTTGCCACGGAGTTGATCAGACTCCATACACCTCTACCAAGGAAGCGAGGCAGGGTACCACTACGAGGCCTTTACAAAGTTCCACTAGCTTCAGACTACCCGCTACAGTTTATAGGAAGCTCCAGTGCAGGGTTCTTGCCTGACCGCCATCGCAGCAAAATCAACCAAGGACCACCCTACACTGACCACTCCCCTACTACTCTTGCCCCTTTCGGGTAAGGTAGCCCTCCACTAGCTTTCCTAGTTAATCAGCCAAGGGCGTCCCATTAAACCCTTGTGGTAGCACTGTTTTCTCAGGTGGTTCTCCATGTTCCCATTAACATAATGATCTTAACATGAATAGTAAGGAATAAAACAGATAATAAAAAGTATAACAATGAGTGATGAGTATCTCTATACCCTAATCCACATAAAGCAATAGCATGAACTACCCAAAACTTTAGTAGTAAAACCAGTGGTGAAACAAGGTATAAAGATAGTCAAAATCTAGGGCATCCTATTGGGTCCCAGCAAAATTATCCTATGCAGATCATTATGAATAATAAGAACATGAATGGGTAAAAGAAGTGATCAAGGGCACAACTTGCCTTCAACGAGCTCCTGCTCAGTTACTTCTACTTGTTGAACCTCAGATTCCATAGTGGCTTGCTCGCCTACTCGCATCAACACAATACATACATAGTATAGCATAAATTAACATCACATCAAACATGCAAATAGAATATACAGTAATAAACTAGAAATTAAAATATGATCACAGGAATTGGAATCACTAAATTTGGAGGTATAGATTTTAAGTTATGGATTTTCTAAGGTTTTATGCATTTAATATAGGGTTAAGTGAGAAATAAATTTTAATGTATATTTCATGTGAAAACAGTGGTACTATTTAATAGAGAATACTATTACAAAATTATAGGAAGTGGAATCATTAAATTTGGTGTTCATATGCATTTTCTACCATTTAAACAAGTTTCAACAATTATTTTTGTACTAAAAATACATTTCTGGTTTATTTCCTCTGGTTTTATAATTCCCTGGAGTGGGCGTCAATTTCTGCTAAGCGCAGGGGCCAACGTGCAAGAGTACCTATGACTCAATGCACTGCACAGGGTGGATTGCGGGTTCTATTCTTCAGAACCCCGAGGGTTCATACGCAAAAGAGTACTGTGAAGCGGTATTGGCCACGATGGGCCGTTGGATCAGATGTGGATGTCTCAGATTGAATCTAAGTCTTTATGAAATCCAACGCGCGCTAAGTCGTTGGATCAACGGTGAACGGCCCGGATTTAATGAGTCGCGAATCAACCCCACGCCACTGGATCACGCATCTACGGTCTCAGATCGATCGAGCGAAGGGGTATGCTTGATCTAATCGGGACCGTCCATAGAGGATCGGACGGCGACGATTTCGTCTTTCCCCCAACGGAGCACGCACGGCGGCGCCGCCCCGCTCGCTCGGCGGAGCACGCCGGCGAGGCTGCCAATCGCCCGTTCCTGAGCGCCAAACCTAAATTAGATCGAGCTACGCGTAGAGGAGGTCAAGGCGAATCAGTTGGTGGGCGCATTACCTCGGTATGAAGCGGTGACGGCCCTGCCCACACGTTCAGGCGGCCCGATGTTGTTGAAGGTGCTCCGGCGAGCAATTGCTGGAGTCGCAGTGCCCTTCGACACCCCCGATGGTCTCCCGCACTTCCGTGATGCCCAACCGAACGCCCTAGGCCACACGCCACGATCAATCGGTGGCGCAGGCGCGATTCCACCGGCGGCCGGACTTGGTCCCCCTTCCTACTCCAAGCGTCGGTGGCGGTCTGTGTTGCGCGCAAGAGACAATGGGAGAGGGGAAGGAAGCCGAGGTGCGCCCGAGCTTTATCCCCAGACGTCGCGGTCCACTGACCCCGATTTCACCGGAGCTGTTGCAACGGCGCGCGCGCTACGCTCGGAGGAATCCGTTGAGGACGGATCTGACCGCCTGGACCCACCGCCAGAGACAGAGGCGAAGAAGGGAACGCGGGCGAGGCATCGCTGTAGGTGGCTGACCAGGTGGGGCCGTGATGTCAGTGGCAGAAGGCGCGAGTCCGCGTTTCACGTGAGGGAGACAGAGCGAGCGCGGGTGGTGACCGGCCAGTGGGCCAGTGAGCCAGGTGCCGGGTCCGAGCGTGTTTGTCTGCCCGGTGGGGCCCTCACGTCGGCGCGCGCGGGATGTAAAATGGGCCGCGCAGATCAGCTTTGAGAGTGGGCCGGATTGGGTGTTTTCAGCCCAGTTAGGTTCTTTTCCCATTTTCTTTTTATTTTTCTTTTATATTTCTACTTTCCCTTTTCTTTTCTCTTTTAAATTCAACTTTAAATCCCAAATTTTGAATTTGTAGGTGTGAAGTTCATACTTAATCCACTCTATAATTCCAAATACCAATATGAACCTGGTTTGGTTAAGTTATATATTTATTTGATCTTATATGAAGGTATTTTCTTCTCTTGTTTCAACATTAGAATCTTCTTTAGGATTTAAATCCTAATTTGGGTATTAACATATATATTTTTTACATTATTGTTATATTGTCACAAAATGCACACAAAATGAAAACCAGCATGATGCATTTTTTTCTCATTTGTTTGAATAAATCTCTAAGTTGTGTGTGTGCTCTTTTCCTAGGATGCAAATATGGCACATGAAATTAAGGAATTTACTCTGTATTCTGTGTATACAAATTTGAGTATTACAGTTTGCCAGGGTTTAATTCTAAGTAAAGCTTTAAATGCTCAAAAGATGCAGAAGATGAAAGCAGCCAAATAGCAATTGGAAACCTTCGTTCGGAGGTCATAACATTGAGAAACAAAGCTCTTGGAAAGGATTAGATCCTACTCTCTTTGGTGGAGAGATTAAAATCTAGTGAAGCTAGGCTTTCTAGCCTTTCTGAAGCAGAGCAGAGGATGAAGAAGGCTGAAGAGAGTCAATTAAAAGATGCGAAGCGCATTGCTGACTTGGAGTATGCGCTGTCCACCCAAGTGGAATTGCATAGAACAAAGTGCAAGAACTAGAAAAGAAGCTTGACGAAGTAACTGGAAATTTCAATGTGGAACAAACAAAGCGTGAGATATCTACATGGAACGGTTAAGGGTGCAGAAAAATATTGAGGAGCTTCGTCAAGCTAAAGAGGAGTGCTACAATGTTGCTAAGGAATGTGGTAATAATTTGAAAAATAGTTTTACTAAGGTTGGCGAACTCTCCTCAGAGCAGAACTTTATCTGCTGTGATCCTGACGGGGTTATCCGGTGGATTAACGGCGAAGCCGAACCTTTTGAGGAGATTCTCAGTGAAAGGGGGGACTTCTACGCTTTTGTCGGTGCTCGTGGAGACGTGTCGGTCCTTGAAAAGGTCGGCTGCGGACATGCCAAGGCTGTGGTTCAGCTAGGATTTTCACTCTCAACCAACGATATTAGAAACCCTTCAGCCGAAGCCAGTGCACTAGGTGCAAAGTTTTATTCCAAAGTATGCCTGAAGGGTGGCCGAGAGATAGCTCATGAAGCTATTAGAAAGAAAGATAAAGAATCTCATGACGCCTTGGAAGAGGCTAGAAGAACTAAAGAAGCTGTTGAACGTGCCAGACTTATAGGTATATCTATCATGACTTAGCTTCGTAAATTACTTTTAGCTTTGGTACTAATAGACACTTGTATTTTGGAGCAGCTGGGCTCTCTCCCCCTCTAGAACCATATGATCCTGAAGTTGATCCATCTCTGAATGGGCACTTGACATAATTAGAATAGCTAACGAAGCCGTTGATGAAGATGTCAACAGACTACTAGACGAAGCTGCTGACAAAGTTTTAAAAGATGACTAGGGCCTGTCTATTGAGAATTTAGAATCTTTGCATGTAGTTTCGTTTTTGTAAGAAACAATTACCAACTATTTGTATATTTAATGATGTAATATATTTCTTTGTGAGGCGTGAAACTTTTGTACGTACCTTTTTTGAGCCGCGGGCGAAAAAACACCTTCCCTTTTTTCACGCTTCATAAAGAAAGGAAGAAATCCCCCTTCTTGGCCGAAGCAACTTTGAATATCTCGTCATGAATGTTGCATGTGAATACCATTGGCGAAAGCGCAAACCTTGTATAAAAACACCTCTGCCAAAGGCACAAATCTTGTGTTATTGATTCATTCTATCGTGACTCTTTGCCGAAGGTAGATCTAACCTCATGGGTTAGTTGGTACGTTTGAAGGAGCAATTTTCCTTCTTTTTCCACTGCTTCTATTGATGCAAAATGATATATGATGGGATGTTATGCAATATTATGTGATGATATGATGCAAATGATGTTTATGCACAAATCATAAAAAATAAGATTCTGCATCCCCTTAGGAATGACTTTGGAGTCTCTTCACCTTTTACTTAGGTGGTATTTTAGTTCTGCATCCCCTTAGGAATGACTTTGGAGCTAAGCTCTGCATCCCCTTAGGAACGACTTTGGAGCTTCTTCACCTTTTACTTAGGTGGTATTTTGGCTCTGCATCCCCTTAGGAACGACTTTGGAGCTAAGCTCTGCATCCCCTTAGGAACGACTTTGGAGCTTCTTCACCTTTTACTTAGGCGGTACTTTAGCTCTACATCCCCTTAGGAACGACTTTGGAGCTTCTTCACCTTTTACTTAGGTGGTATTTTAGCTCTGCATTCCCTTAGGAACGACTTTGGAGCTTCGTCACCCTTTCTGTTACACTCAATGGTGTAACCCCAGATTCGTTACCATAGGCCGAAGGTTGAACCTTCTTATATTGTCTTCAGAAAAAATATAAAGACAGAATAATAAAGAGTACATTAAGTATGAAGATCTTCTGATTGAGGCCCTGTATTACTTCAGTAAATATGTCTCGACTCAGGCACAGTGTTGTTTAATGTGCGAGCTTCGGACTCTTCACATGTGTCACACTGTTGCTGCACTTGGCGGTGCCCTTCTGGCTGCTTATTTGAGTCAAAGTTGGTGCCATAGGTGGTGGTGGTGGTAAGTGAGCCCATGCAGCTTGAGAGTGACTTGCCGAAGCAACTGATGTTGTGGGCTGCTGGTTGCCCACATACTCGGGAATGTATGGAGAATAGCATGAAGCAGTGTGCATGACCTGCTTTGGCTGATTCTGTCGTGCTTCAGCTTGAGCTATTTCTTTTTGCTTCTGGATCGTGACTTGGCACATCCTTGTTATGTGTCCCTTATCTTCCCCACAGAATAAATAGAACAACCTTCTAGGTAGGGAACTAAACCTTCCTCCGAAGCTTCTTCCTCCTCTGCCTCTTGGAGCTGGTGGCCTGTAAGAACTTTGTTGCACCCCTGAAGACTGGGAGCTTTGTTGATGGCCTTGAGCGTGGTTTCCTCTGTCGTCGCTTGAGCTAGGATTGTGGATTGTTCTGACATGCCTAGGGTGGATCCTTCCTCCGAAGCCCCTAGTCATCTCAGAGTATTTGTAGGCCTCTTCCCTTCTCTGCTGAAAGTCATTATCGGCCCTGATGTACTCGTTCATCTTCTGCAAAAGCTTTTCCAAAGTTTGTGGTGGCTTCCTGGCAAAATAATGTGCCATCGGTCCTGGTCCGAGCCCTTTGATCATAGCCTCGATGACAATCTCATTTGGCACCATTGGAGTCTGGGCCCTTAGTCGCAGAAACCTTCGGACATATGCTTGCAAGTATTCCTCATGGCCTGCGTGCACTAGAACAAGGCTTGGGTAGTTACTGGCTTGGTCTAGAAACCCTGAAAGCTGGTTACCAGCATGTCCTTCAACTTTTGCCATGACGTGATCGTTCCTGGGCGAGGAGAAGAATACCACGTCTAAGCCACACTCCTGACTGCCATGATGAAGGATTTTGCCATGACAGCCGTGTTGCCACCATATTATGATATGGTTGCCTCCAAGCTCATAAGGAAGTGTTGTGATATCCTGGCCCCTAGGATGGTGATTTCCTAGCCCAAAGCTTCATAGAATTAATAGAGTATTCATACCAACAAGGTGCATCTTCTTTTTTGGAAGCCTATCTTGAAAGAACCTCCAAGTTAAGTGTGCTTGGCATGGAGCAATTTGGGATGGGTGACCGACCGGGAAGTTTTCTCGGGTGCGCATGAGTGAGGATAAAGTGCACACAAAAGACTCATGTTGGTCTGTGGGGATGATATATGATCCTAGAGAGCTACCAGGAGTAAGTATCGTTGGTTCAGGGATTGGACGAGGTGTTACAGGTGGTATCAGAGCTGACCCTCGAGGTTTCATGGGCGTGTGTGGGCTAGGGGTTCGGGTATATAGCGCATGGCGCATGTGAGCCCAGAGTGGTCACATGGTATGGCATATGACGACACTAGACACACAGACGTGGCTAAGAGTGGAGGTTCCTCGATTGGGGTTGACCGACGAGGACGTCGGTCTTCTAAGGGGGGTGGATTGTGATATCCTGGCCCCTAGGATGGTGATTTCC
This sequence comes from Zea luxurians, assembly GCA_029449295.1. Classification (NCBI taxonomy): domain Eukaryota; kingdom Viridiplantae; phylum Streptophyta; class Magnoliopsida; order Poales; family Poaceae; genus Zea; species Zea luxurians. The sequence goes on along the minus strand of JAOPSE010000006.1, from coordinate 53,000,294 downwards.
TAGCCCAAGGCTTAACAGAATTAATAGAGTATCCATACCAACAAGGTGCATCTTCTTTTTCAGAAGCCTATCTCGAAAGAACCTCCAAGTTAAGCGTGCTTGGCATGGAGCAATTTGGGATGGGTGACCGACTAGGAAATTTTCTCGGGTGCACATGAGTGAGGACAAAGTGCGCACAAAAGACTCGTGTTGGTTTGTGGGAACGATATATGATCCTAGAGAGCTGCTAGGAGTAAGTACTGCTAGTCCAGGGATTGGACGGGGTGTTACAACTGCTTCGGATCAGAATGCCCATCATACATGGGAAGCTGTTGTGGCTTGTAGGATGGTGGCCATGGGGTAGCCTGCTGTTGGGACCACGCTTCGTCGCCGAAGGTCCTGCAGAAAGAAACAGCTTCGGCTGAAGCCGTTTGTATGTGATGCCGAAGGCATCATTCATGAAGCTTCGGTATTATAACATATCCGAAGATGAAGGGTCGAACCGACTTAAAGATGGAATGACCTTTTAGCTCATAGGGGTTTGAGTCATTGTTGTAAACTTTTATGAGGGGCATGATTGTAATTCTTCACAGGCTGTGTCCTGTGCCTATAAATAGTGAACAGTATTCCTTTACTGTTCACGCATTCATGTAATTGCTGACGCATCACACTGGCATTATTGTTTTCCGTCAAAGAGAAGGTATAAACGTATCCAAATATCATGATCCATATAATGAAATATATTAATAATGTTATCTATTTCTGACATATGTTTTACATGTTATATTTCATTTTACATTATTATATAAGTCTAATCACGAAGGTATGACCTTCGTGATATTTTGCTCGCGACCTTCGTCCGAAGTTCATTAAATCCTTGGTGAGATAATGCCTCAGCGGACGAAGGGCATTAACATTTAACATCTTTATGTTGCCTTGTTCTTAATTCATAGCATTTGAGAACAAGTCCCCAACATTGGCGCCCACCTCCGGTCAACACACTTCCACTTTTTTGAGCTGATGGCTTCGTTCAACGATCAAGCTAGAGCTGCTTCGGCCCTGAAGCTGGTACTCCCGATAACAGGCGGTTCATGCTCAGAACCAGCCAACAAGAAGCAGAAGAAGGAAGCACAGAGAAGGGTACAACACATCGGGGTGCAAGGACCCTTCATCAAGTCAAGATTGTCTCATATTCCAATTACCTTCTCCCAAGAGGATCTTCAACTCAAGGATTACCCACACAGTGATGCTATGGTTATCTCTTGTGTGATCAAAGGATTTCTGGTCCATAATGTTTTGGTTGATATAGGCAGCGCAGCTGATATCATATTTGCTAAAGCTTTCAGACAAATGCAAGAGCCCGAAGACAAGATCCATGATGCTACGCACCCTCTTTGTGGCTTCGGAGGACGGCAAATTGTAGCACTTGGGAAGATCACCATGCCAGTAACCTTCGGGTTTGTTAACAATACAAGGACTGAGCAAATTGTGTTTGACATTGTTGACATGGAGTATCCTTACAATGCTATCATTGGTCGTGGTACTCTCAATGCCTTCGAAGGAATTCTTCATCCAGCTTACCTTTGCATGAAGATACCTTCGGACCAAGGGCCCATCGCTATTCATGGAAGTCAGGAAGCTGTCAGAAGGGCCGAAGGAAATTGGACAGATTCAAAAGCGATCCATAACATAGATGGAGCTGAAGCTTGTGAGCAGTACAAGTACAAAAGGGAAAAAGCTGCTTCGGCCGATCAGCCGAAACCCATGCTCTTATGTGAGGACATAGCAGAGCAGAAGGTGCTATTGGGATCTCAATTGTCCGAAGAACAGGAGAAAACCTTGATACGGTTTTTGTTCAACAATAAAGATGTTTTTGCTTGGTCAGCTAATGATCTTTGCGGAGTTAACAGGGATGTTATTGAGCACTCGCTCAATGTCGACCCATCTTTCAGACCCAGAAAGTAGAGACTTCGGAAGATGTCTGATGACAAGGCCGAAGGTGCTCGGAATGAAGTGAAAAGACTCCTAAGTGCTGGAGTTATTAGAGAGGTAAAATACCCAGAATGGTTGGCTAACACTGTTATGGTGAAGAAGGCCAATGGTAAATGGAGAATGTGTATCGATTTTACTGATCTCAATAAGGCCTGTCTAAAGGACGAGTTTCCATTGCCAAGGATAGATTCTTTGGTTGATGCAGCAGCTTCTTCAGAGCTTATGAGTCTGTTGGATTGTTATTCAGGCTATCATCAAATCTGGATGAAGAAGGAGGTTGAACCGAAGACCAGCTTCATAACCCCTAGTGGAACATATTGTTACCTTCGGATGCCTGAGGGGCTTAAGAATTCTGGAGGAAGCTTCAGCAGAATGACAGCTAAAGTTCTCCATTCTCAGATAGGCAGAAATGTGCTAACTTATGTTGATGATATCATTGTAAAAAGCACGAAGCAAGATAATCACATTGCTGATCTGCAGGAGACCTTCGCTAATTTTAGACAGGCTGGTTTAAAGCTAAACCCAGAGAAATGTGTCTTCGGAGTGAAGAAGGGGAAATTTCTTGGCTGCCTAGTTTCAACAAAAGGAATTGAGGCTAATCCAAACAAAATCGAAGTTATCCTTCGAATGGAACCACCAAGTACGAAGAAAGGGGCTCAAAGATTGACAGGAAGACTGGCATCTCTCAACAGATTCATATCAAAATCAGCAGAGAGAAATTTGCCATTTTTCGAAGTGTTGAAGTCAGTTAAAGTTTTTCAGTGGGGACCAGTCCAGCAGAAAGCTTTCGAAGAGCTGAAGCAATATTTAATAGATCTAACAACATTAACTCCACCAACGCCAGGGGCTCCTTTGTTATTATATGTGGCAGCTTCGCACTCAGCGGTAAGTGCAGCACTTGTTCAAGAGAAGCTTGAAGGCCAAGTCAAAAAGCAGGCCCCAATATACTTTGTGTCCGAAGTCCTTAGTTTATCAAAGAAAAATTATACAGAATTGGAGAAGGTACTATATGCTGTTTTGATGGCCTCCAGGAAGCTTCGGCATTATTTTCAAGCTTACAACATAATTGTTCCTTCTTCACAACCTTTGAAGGATATTATAAGAAACCGAGAAGCTACTGGAAGGATTGGAAAATGGGCAGCAGAGCTCAATGAATTTTGTATTGATTATGTCCATAGATCTTCGATTCAGTCCCAAGCGTTGGCAGACTTCATTGCTGACTGGACGCCAGGAGCTCAGGAAGAAGAAATGAATAAAGATGCCGAAGCATGGACAGTGTTCTGTGATGGGTCTTGGGGAACCTTCGAAGCAGGAGCAGCTGCTGTGTTGGTTTCACCTTCCAAAGTTAGAACTTGTTATGCGGTAATACTTGATTTCAGTTGCACAAATAATATTGCTGAGTACGAAGCTCTGCTCTTGGGTCTTCGGAAATTAAAGGCAATGGGGATCAGAAGGGCTATTCTTAAAACTGACTCCCAAGTTATTTCTGGTCATATTGACAAGAGCTATAAAGCAAGAGATCCGAAGCTTGAAAAATATCTAGATACAGTCCGAAGGATTGAGGCTTCCTTTGAAGGATTCTCTGTCAAAAACATTCCTCGCGGAGAAAATGAATATGCTGATCTGTTAGCCAAGTCAGTGGCACAGGGGCTGCCTTTACCTTCGGATGTATTTTTTGAAACAATAAAAGCACCTTCAGCTGAGCTTCTTGAAAGAGCGGTCCTCAGCATATCCCCTGTCTATAGTGAAGATTGGAGAACTGAAATCATCTCTTTCCTTCAGGTCAATTTTCTTTTAGATGACGAAGCTTACAACAGAAGGATAGAAGCAAGAGCTCGACCATATGTTATTATAGAAGGGGAATTATATAAGCGTGGGGTCTGTTCCCCGTTGCTCAAGTGTTTGTCCAGAGCCGAAGGTATAGAATTGATGAAGGAAATACATGCAGGCCTGTGTGGATCTCATATCGGATCTAGGCCTTTGTTGGGAAAAGTTTTTCGCCAAGGATTTTATTGGCCAAAAGCAGCTTCGGATGCAGCGGAACTAGTGCTAAAGTGTGAAGGTTGTCAGAAATGCGCAAGAGATCAAAAACAACCTTCGTCTCTAACTCAGTTAATACAACCCACTTGGCCGTTACAAAGGTGGGGCCTTGATTTGTTAGGTCCGCTACCACCAGCACAAGGAAATTTGAGATATGTTGTAGTAGCAGTGGAATATTTTACTAAGTGGATTGAGGCAAAGCCTTTAGCCACAATAACTTCGGTCACCGTCCAAAAGTTTTTCTGGCAAAACATTGTTTGTCGCTTCGGAGTGCCGAAGGCCATTACTGTGGACAATGGAACGCAGTTTGACTCCGAAGCTTTCAGAGAGTTTTGTGACCAAATTGGCACGAAGATCCATTTTGCGTCAGTTCGGCATCCAGAATCAAATGGATTAGTCGAAAGAGCCAATGGGATCATAATGACAGGAATAATGAAGTCAATCTTCAATCAGCCCAGGGGAAAGTGGCCAGAAGAATTAATCAAAGTGGTGTGGAGCCATAACACAATAGCGTCAAGATCAACAGGCTTTACGCCATTTAAACTATTGTTCAGCGACGAAGCAATAACACCGGAAGAAGCCAAAGCAGGATCTATAAGAACAATAGCTTCGGCAGAAGGCGAAGATGAAGCTGATTGCTCTATGGAAAAGGATGCTATAGAGGGGATCAGGCTTCAGGCTGTGGAAAACATCAATAAATACCAAGCCGAAACAATAAAATGGCGTGACAGAAAGGTTCGGTTGAAGAACATCAAGCCAGGACATTTGGTTCTTCGGAGAGTGGCCAACCCAGATACAGTAGGCAAGCTGCAGCTGAAATGGGAAGGCCCTTTCTTGGTAGTATCTTCGTCAAGACCCGGTTCCTACAGATTAAAGGATATGGACGGCAACGACATCCCTAGATCGTGGAACGCGGATGAGCTTCGGCGATATTATGTTTAGCTTGATGTAATTTTTTCTATTCCTTTTTTCTGGCACCCTTTTCTTTTCCAAAGGGGGATAAAGGTTTTTAATGGGGCCACAACATGTAATTTTCCTTATTTCAATTCTATAAGAATGATATCCCCCAAAGATGTAAATGTAAATGCAAAGGAAAAAGAAAAGAAATCAGGGAAAAGCTCAAAAGACCTTCCTAAGGGAATGCAGAGCTTACAACGAAAAGTCAACGCTGATTCCGCTGAAAGTAAAAGGCGAAGAAGCTCCCAAGGGAGGCTTATAGCGAAAAGTCAACGCTGATACACCGAAAAGTAAACGGTGAAGCCGAAAAGTAAACGGCAAAAAGATTCGAATCGTTCCTAACGGGATGAAAGGGCTGTGATCATGATTTTTGAACATGTGTCTCAATATTCATATGCACAATACATTCCATCATGTCATTTGCATTCATAAACATTCATTTAGACATATATAGAATCATCATCATATTACACGAAAAAGACAGGTGCTTCGGCAATGAGAAAAGACTTCGAAGGAAAATTTTTTATGCTTCGTTGTGTACGAAAAGAAGGGAAGGTGTTTTTCGCCTTCGGCTCAAAAGAGGAGTTTTGTCCACAGCAAAGCAGATTGGATAAATATAACGGAAACAAAATATATTACAAAGTATGTACAAATTTACATGAGTTGTTCCATAATTATATTACAAAAGTCTCTCCAGAATTTTTGCAGGAAAGTATGGTGAAGCAACTATCAAGCTTCAGGCTAGATTTCGTCAAAACTTCAGCTTCGTCATACATCAGCTTCGTCATCCTGCGTATATCAAAGATCAGAGTAAGACAGGCACAAATTTCAAGGAGAAGGTAGAAGTAACAAATATAAGTTTCTTACCGGCTTAAGATGACTTCGAGCTTCGTCACCTGCCTTTTTTCGCCCCCCATTTACCCAAATCTGGGTCATGAATCTATTTCCAGTGCTTCGGGCCAGGCTTGGGATATCTATCAGATCTGACGCTGATAAGCTGAAGTTTGGTCTATTTACAATATTTCCATGCGTACAGCTGACCTTCAGAAAAGCGGCAGCTGTGCCCCGAGAAGCTACCATGGCGCAGAAGTCGGCGTGCCCACCAATAACTTCGTCAAGAGCATCAACCTCGCCTTCAATATATTCTAATGTGCTGGGCAGGTTTGCAGCCGAAGGTGTAAATTTTTCAGAGCTAGCTCCGATAGAATGAAACACATCCTTCAGCCGCTGCACGCATCGGCTACCGAAGCTTAGGCATTTCTCTTGGAGTTCCTTCAAGGACGTTTGCAGATTTGAATTTTTATCCATCTCAGTTTTAAGACTTGTTTAAAGCTGTTTCTTTTCCTGCTCAAATTTTTCTGATTGTTTAAGCAATTCATTCTTTAAGCTATCATTCTCGGCTTGGACTTCAGCCAAGGAGCCTTCCATAGACTGAATAACAAAGTCCTTCTTTTCCAATGCACCTTCGTGCTCTTTAGCCATGATTTCAAAATTTTGGATGGTGAAGTCCTTCTTTTTCAGAGTAGCTTCGTAATTTTCAACTTTTTCTTCCAAATCTTTGATGATAGCATTGTTCTTCTCCTCTTCGAGATCTTGTTGCATTTTTAGAACCTTACTTAGTAGTATACTCTGTCAAAACAGTCTTCATTAGAAAGTGACCTAAAAAATTAATAATAATAATAAAATGGTAATAATATTTTTTACCTTAAAATTAGCATAAAGCAAGCTTCCAGCGATATGGTGTCGCTGGTAGCGGCAGAGGTCCGCTTCTAGTTTCGGCAGGCCAATGCTTTTCGAGAGGGTTCTAATAATTTTAGCCTCGCTGCGGTTTCGAGGACATCTCAGTTTCCCTTTGTTAACTCCACCAAATAGCATAGCCCCAGGCTTATATCCACAGGATACAACATATTTTTTAAGCTCTTCTTTTTCAGCATCTGTTAATTCTTGTCCAAGCAAATCTTGAAATTTAAAATCTCCTTCCAAAGCGTCTTCAACTTGCTTTTTCTCTTTTTCAGTAGCTGCGCTTGCCGCGACCACAGCAGCTTCTTCTTCAGCCATTTTCAGGAGTATATTGTCAATAACTTCAAGTGTCTCTTCCAGGTTCGGATCTTCTGTAGCCCCGGCTTCGGCCTCGGTAGTTTCGGCTCCGCCGGTTTCGGCTTCGGGGGTCTCCACTCTGGTGGCTTCGGCTGCGGCGCCTTTGGCAGTTTCAACGGTCTTGGCAACAACAATTTTTGATACCGATGACGGTGACGGTGTCCCGTGGATCACATCTGTCACTTGAATGATTCTTCGTTTTTTCGGCTTCGCAGGACTTTCTACTGTCGAAGTCTCTTTGTCCTTCTAAAAAAACTTTGTCAGTTCCGGTGCCAGCGGACTTAGCTTGACAGGTAAAGATTCAGTCATTACCTTCAAAATTTCTTCCACTTCGGCAGCAGAAGGTGCCACAGATACTTCTTCATCTCGGGCGAATATCTCTGGTTCTGGAGATGCTGGCTTCGGTGATGCAGGCTTCGGAGACGCAGCTTTTCTCTTTCTTGGAGCAATCGCTTTCGGCTCAAGTTTTTCTTTCTTCTTTTCTAGTTGATTTTCGTCGTCTTTAGTTAAAGTGCTGGCCACTCGTTTTCTTTTTTGCCCTTCGGCACCCTTGTCTAGCCGCTCGTAGTCAGGGTATTCAAAACCTATAGCATCAAGCACCCTATTTAGCCTTCGTTTCGGCCGGGTGCCGAAGGCTGCTGTCATCAATTAATCTTCTTTTTTTAGAATAATTTCTAAGAATTTCAGTGCTCATTACTTCAATTGTTTCGAACCATTCTTGGCAGGGTTCTTTAAAATATTTCTTGAACTTGTAATGGTAGGGCAGGCGGACAAGTTCCCCTTCTTTCTTCTCTTTTTTGAGCTTCGGCATAGCCCATTCCTTCATAGTTGGAAATATTTTGAACGACAGAAATTCCTGCACAAGATCTCTAGTGCCAATGTGCTCAGCAATAATCCTGAATTCAGCCAACACGATTTGAGTTGGACCTTCTGGTGTCATATTGCAGTGAGGTCTGGTCTCTCCGAATATCAATTCAAGCGGGCTCTGTACTAGCTTCTCCTTGTCATCGTCAACTTTGACGTAGAACCATTCTGACTTCCAGCCTGCCGGCCATTTGCTTCGATAGCTGATTACAGGAAACTTCGTAGTCTTTCGATAGGCAAAATTATAACAACCAAAATTTTCATGTAACCCATCTTTTCTGGCCTTAGTTTGATAATGTAGCTCGTGTACCCGGCAGAAACCTTCGGCAAATGGTTCCACCCCCTGGCTTCGGAGAGCCCAAATATAAACACTAAGCCTAACAATAGCATTAGGAGTTAATTGATGAAAATAGATACCAAACTTTTTTAGCACGTCGGCAATCATCCTATTCAAAGGAAATCTCAAACCAGCTTTGAGGAAACTCTTGAAAATCACTATTTCATCCTTTTCTGGCTTTGGGGTAGTTTCCTCTCCTCCGAAGCGAATCAGCTTCTTCTCATCTTCGCTAAAATAACCCGATTTTACCATCTTCGGGAAATCAGCCTTGGAGATTGTTGACTTTCCGGAGTCCAGGTGGCTAGGCTTGCTTGGTATTGCAATAGTGTGATCATCTTCAGAATCAGTTTCTTCAATATCTGCTTGTTCTGCTTCGGCAGCAGGGGTGATCTCCGATGTCACCAATCCACTTCGTCTCATCGCTTCCGAGATAGGGACAGTTTCCGCAGCTTCGGCTTCGTCTCCTTCGCGCTCAACCCTAGCAGTAGAGCGCACTCTGGCCATTTGATTTTGAGTATCTTGAAAATTGTTCAGAAATTAATAACCTCTTTCCCGAAGCCCTTCTTCTGACGAAGCAGACGCCAAACTAGAGCTTCGTTCGAATGCGAAAGTCAAGCTTCGGCTATGGTTAAAAATTTTGGCAGCAAAACAGTGCAGTAGCAATGAATGATGTGGTAACTTCACACCTACCCGTCTGTTTATATAGTGTTGCAGGAAGGAAGGTGAATCGTCAGGATTTTTACACCAAGCAAACGATTGCTCGCACCCGCTGAACGGTGGACCGCAAAAACCAGAATAGTGAACCCGCATGGTGGAATCACTACGCGCTCGAAAATTGTATCGTTTCTCGACAACGAGCTCAGGGAAGGTGTTTTTCGGACCTTCGGCTTCCTGAAGCCTAAGAGACTTTTTTCACGGATCAAGCTCGTTACGAAAAACGATCTAGCACCGTGAAGGGGCTACTGTTGGGACCACGCTTCGTCGCCGAAGGTCCTGCAGAAAGAAACAGCTTCGGCTGAAGCTGTTTGTACGTGATGCCGAAGGCATCATTCATGAAGCTTTGGTATTATAACATATCCAAAGATGAAGGGTCGAACCGACTTAAAGATGGAATGACCTTTTAGCTCATAGGGGTTTGAGTCATTGTTGTAAACTTTTATGAGGGGCATGATTATAATTCTTCACAGGCTGTGTCCTGTGCCTATAAATAGTGAACAGTATTCCTTTACTGTTCACGCATTCATGTAATTGCTGACGCATCACACTGGCATTATTGTTTTCCGTCAAAGAGAAGGTATAAACGTATCCAAATATCATGATCCATATAATGAAATATATTAATAATGTTATCTATTTCTGACATATGTTTTACATGTTATATTTCATTTTACATTATTATATAAGTCTAATCACGAAGGTATGACCTTCGTGATATTTTGCTCGCGACCTTCGTCCGAAGTTCATTAAATCCTTGGGGAGATAATGCCTCAGCGGACGAAGGGCATTAACATTTAACATCTTTATGTTGCCTTGTTCTTAATTCATAGCATTTGAGAACAAGTCCCCAACACCTGCAGTTCTGCTACTAGAGGAGAAACATCATCAAAAGCAAAGTTACCATGATGAAAGTCATCATACCATTCGTCATCATTGCTTGGAATTTTTTGATGAAGCTCTCTCTGTTGAAGCCTTCGTCCTTGGTCGTCTTGCGTGATATGACGTATTTCTTCAGCAGCTTCGTCAATCTTCTTTTGAAATTCAGCTACCCGGAGCATTTTCTCTCTCTTTCTCTGCACTTGCTGGTGTATGGCTTCTAAGTCTCTGATTTCTTGGTCTAGCTCCTCCTTCCGCGGTGTTGGGCTGGTGGCCTTTCTTTTCTGGTTTCGGGCTTCTCTCAGAGAGAGCCCCTCTTGGTTGATGTCCAGCGGCTGAAGGGCAGCCCCTGGCGATATTGCCTTCTTCAGCGGCATGACGAAAGTGGTTGCTTGAGGTGTTGTTGAAAGTGGTCGCTTGAGTTCACCGGAGGTGGGCGCCAATGTTGTTTACTTGTTCTCAAATGCTGTGAATCAGACAATTGTTAAAGATTAAGGACCTTCGTCCTCCGAAACATTATCTCCTTTTGGATATAATGATCTTCGGACGAAGGTCACGAAGGACATACCTTCATCATCTATGAGAATAAGAGTACATAGAAACAATATATGTAACCCATATATTCATTCATATATATATTTCATGATATGCACATGAAAATTAATAGAAATTATATTACATTGATACCTTCGACTTGTTCGAAGGTGTTGACGCGAGAGCAATTACAATCCAGCGTGAACAGTACGGGGATACTGTTCACCTATTTATAGGCACAGGACGCAACCCAGGTAAAAGTACATTTATGACCTTAACATTTATTCATGATTGTAACATAAATCATTAGGGACTAGCTAGTCTTTTCCTCTTCGGCTTAGCTCCATGTTTTATCTTCGACATCACTTTAAGCCGAAGTTGTTTCTCTTTGGCTATAGCTTCGGTGTTCATTGTTGTCACCTTCGGGCTATGTCTTTGTCTCGAAGACCTTCGGTGAAGGAGAACCCTCCCATCATGAACCGAAGCTCTCTGTGATCATCAATATTATACTGAAAGCACATGGTTAGTCATGTTTTTGAGGACCTTCAAAAGAGGAAGGCCCCAATAGCCCCACTCCCCTTGCCTTTTCTGCTGACCAACTCCACGGAGGAGCGTCGACGTGGGGACCCCACTGCCCAGTCCATATGATCTCACACGCGCTGGTATCGGTCTATCCTATCCCGCAACTGTGTTGCTGACGGCATGGACCAACCCTTCAGCACCTCTGCCCGCCTGCGCGACCGATCGTGAACTAGTCTGCTCTGTGTCGCTACTGAAAGCACCTAGAGGGGGGTGAATAGATGATCCTATAAAAACAACTCAACAAAACAAACTTGGACTAATATTGGATTAGTGAAAGTAAGAGCCAAGTTCGAATGAGGAGTATGAGTGAAGTAAACTTCTTCACTTAATTGCTCTTCACTAAGTGAGTATTAAACTTAGAGCAATAATGTAAGTGAAGTGAATAGAGAGAAAATTGCAGTAGGTTGAAGACAAGTGACACATCGATTTTTATCCCGTGGTTTGGTCAAGTAGAATACTTGCCGAGGGTTGCACTCAACCCCTTCCAAGTGATCCAAAGATCAACTTGAATACCACGATTCTCTTTATCTCAATAAAATCTTGTTGTGAGGAATCTCCACAATTTGGAGTCTCTCACGCCTTACACAAGTGATCTCAAATGAACATAAGACTAAGGGAGGGAATAGAAACACACACAAGGACTAGAGTCGCAACAAAAACACACACCTAGGGGTCCCTTTTATAGCCCCAAGGGACCTAGGAGCTGTTGGAGCTCCATTTGGAAGGCCCTGGTTGCCTTCTATTCGTGGGTGCACTAGACAGTGAATAATGTGCGCGATGGGCGCAGCGGAGAATCCCCTGATCGGCTGCTTTTTTGTTCTAGGGGGCACCAGACCATCCGGTGTGGGGCACCAGACTGTCTGGTGCGCCACTTGACCATTGGCTCGAGGCCGACATAGCAGCTATCCGTTGCACGGCTGGCACACTAGACTGTCTTGCGCCTCACACGTACAGTCTGGTGCATTATAACCGATGTAGGCTGAAAAACCCGAGAGCATCCAGTTGGACGGACTGTGCACCGGACTGTCCAGTGGGTGGCACCGGACCGTCCGGTGCTCTGTAGTGCAGCACCTTTCATTTGTTCCTTTCTTTGATTTCTTTTGCTCTCTTTTGGACTTATCTTTATGAAGTCCCTGGCACTTAGACAATATGATTAGCACACAAAACAACTGATTAAGTGCCCAGAGCTTACCTTTTCACTTGGTCCATCTAGATTTGCATTATGTCCTCTTTAGAGCTCAATTTACTTCATATACCTTTGCTCATTCATCATGTTAGTTAAACATAATGTGTTGTGCGTCTAATCACCAAAACACTATAGAAATGGCCCAAGGGCACATTTCCCTTTCAATCTCCCCATTTTTGGTGATTTATGCAACCACATCAAAAAGCAACTCATATTGAACTAACATATTCAAAAGAGCTAAAAAGTGTAAATTGATGTCAAATTGAAGACCAATAAAGTTATCATAGGATTTGGCATATTTGGATTATTTTTGCCACCACTTGGTTTATTTTCGCAAAACAAATTCATTCTCATATCTCAATGTTAAAAACTCTTGTTTTGGCAAATCAAAATATCTTTTTAAGACTAGTTTTGATCAAACATTGAAACTCCCCCTTTTTCTCATAATAAAATTTCTCCCTCATAAGAGAACAGTTTTTGCAATTGAGTATTCTTACACTAAAAACTTTTGAAAAAATTCACAAGAGGTAGCTGATCCAGTTGCTTTGGCCTTAATTTCTCCCCCTTTAGCATTAAGCACCAAAACAGAAGAACTATTTGGCCTTCTAACCCCATTGCCTCACAAAACTTCTAACCCCATTGATACCAGAATGCAGTGCAAGCCTCTTCTTTTTCCTAGTCCACTTTTTCCCTTTCAATCCATCTTTGAGACTATATCAAAATCACTCAAGCAAACATATTAGTCTCAAAGGGTCAAGTTGTAGTACATCCTCCCCCTAAACATGTGCATCATTTGCATAAGGACTTGTGAGGTCCGGGGATGACATGTACAACTTGAGCACCAGAATAAGTAAAAAAAAGAAATGATTAAAAGAACATGATCAAAACCATAAAACACATGTATGCTATAGATCAAACCAAGTTCCACGAATCTAAGACATTTCGCTCACTACGCAACATGTAAAACCTTTTCTCATCTAAAGGTTTGGTGAAGATATCGGCTAGCTCGTTCTCGGTGCTAATGTGGCAAATATCGATATTTCCCCTTTGCTGGTGGTCTCTCAGAAAGTGATGCCAGATGTCTATGTGCTTAGTGTGGCTGTGTTCAACAGGATTATCCACTAAGCAGATTGCACTCTCATTATTACATAGGAGTGGGACATTGATCAGATTGTAGCCAAAGTCTTAGAGGGTTTGCCTCATCCAAATTAGTTGTGCACAACACTGGCCTGCGGCAACATATTCGGCCTCAGTGGTGGATAGGGCAATAGATGTTTGTTTCTTAGAGCTCCAAGACATCAGGGACCTTCCTAGAAACTGACAAGTCCCTGATGTGCTCTTCCTATCAACCTTGCACCCGGCATAGTCAGAATCTGAATATCCAATTAAGTCAAAGGTAGACCCCTTTGGATACCAGACCCCGAAGCAAGGTGTATGAGCTAAATATCTAAGAATTCGCTTCATGGCCACAAGATGACATTCCTTGGGATCGGATTGAAATCTAGCACACATGCATATGCTAAGCATTATATCCGGTCTATTAGCACAAAGATAAAGTAAAGAACCTATCATAGACCGGAATGCCTTTTGATCGACGGACTTACCTCCTTTGTCGAGGTCCAAGTGTCCGTTAGTTCCCATTGGCGTCTTAGCAGGCTTTGCGTCCTTCATCCCAAACCTTTTGAGTAAGTCTTGGGTATACTTTGTTTGGGAGATGAAGGTTCCTTCCTTGATTTGCTTCACTTGAAATCCAAGGAAATAGTTTAGCTCGCCCATCATCGACATCTCGAATTTCTACGTCATTACCCTGCTAAACTCTTCACAAGACTTTTGATTAGTAGAAACAAATATTATGTCATCGACATATATTTGGCACACAAACAAATCACCAGTACAAGTCTTAGTAAAAAGAGTAGGATCTGCTTTCCTGACCTTGAAAGCGTTAGAAATGAGAAAATATCTAAGGCATTCATACCATGCTCTTGGAGCTTGCTTAAGTCCATAGAGCGCCTTAGAGAGCTTATAAACATGGGCGGGATACTTGTCATCCACGAAGCCAGGGGGTTGTTCCACTTACACCTCCTCCTTGATTGGTTTGTTGAGGAAGGCGCTCTGCATGTCCATTTGAAACAACTTAAAAGAAGGCCAATAATATATGAATTGACTTGAGCCTAACTATAGGAGCAAAGGTCTCCTCGAAAACCAAACCTGCAACTTGGGCAAAACCTTTTGCCACAAGTCGAGCCTTGTTGCTTGTCACCACCCCATGCTCATCTTGCTTGTTGCAGAACACCCACTTGGTTCCCACAACATTTTGCTTTGGATGAGGCACCAGACTCCACACTTCAATTCTTTTGAAGTTGTTGAGTTCTTCCTACAAAGCCAACACCAAATGGATCCTGCAAGGCTTCTTCTACCCCAAAAGGCTCAATTGAAGAAAAAAAGAGTAATGTTCACAAAAATTAGCTAAAGATGAACGAGTGGTTACTCCCTTGCTTATGTCACCTAGAATTTGATCTACTGGATGATTCCTTTGGATGGTGGCCCAGACTTGAGTTGGAGGTGTATGTTGTACTTCTTCCTCTTTATCCTTTTCTTCATGTGCTCCCCCTTGATTCATGCCTGCATCTTGAGGTACCTATCCCTCATCATGAGTTGGGGGTTCCACCAATGTTGAGGAAGATGGTTGATCTCGATCTTGTTGTTCCTGTGGTCGCACATCACCTATTGCCATAGTTCTCATTGCGGTTGTTGGAACTTCATCCTCATCTACATCATCAAGATCAACTTGCTCTCTTGGAGAGGCATTAGCCTCATCAAATACAACGTCACTAGAGACTTCAACTAAACCTAGCGATTTGTTGAAGACCCTATATGCCTTTATATTTGAATAATAACCTAGTAAAAACCCTTCTACAGCTTTGGGAGCAAATCTCGAATGCCTACCTTTTTTACCAAGATGTATCATTTGCTCCCAAATACACGAAAGTATGAAACATTGGGTTTGTTACCGGTTAGAAGCTCGTAAGACGTCTTCTTGAGGAGGTGATAAAGATAGAGCCGGTTTATGGCATGGCAAGCTATATTTACAGCTTCTGACCCAAATCGCTCATGCGTCTTGTACTCTCCAAACATTGTTCTTGCCATGTCGAATGTAACACCCCAGGTGTTACCCAAGGCCCTGGCTTAATATATGCACCTGTGGCCTATTATCACATGTGTTAAGTGGAAAGAGAAGGCACCCAAAGCTTTAGAACCATGGCTAAACTAAGTGATGAT
The DNA here is from genome assembly GCA_029449295.1 of Zea luxurians. Lineage (NCBI taxonomy): Eukaryota > Viridiplantae > Streptophyta > Magnoliopsida > Poales > Poaceae > Zea > Zea luxurians. The sequence continues at coordinate 52,984,854 of JAOPSE010000006.1, read as the reverse complement.
CATGATGGGAGGGATACCCTAGCCTTCATGTATCTTCACCTATGAAAAAGGTTCTAAAACCCTAATTTCCCCTCTTGAGCCATTAAACCCCCAAACATTGGGTTACAGGGGAAAACTATGCAAATGGTCAATTCATGGATTGAACCCTTTACCAAAGTTGAAGTACATTAATAAATCTACAAAATATAGTAAGGGAGGTATTACAAAAAGGTCCTACAAAAACCCCAAATCAAGCCCCCAAGTGGAGAGCACCCTAGAGCAATCCATTCTTCTCTAAGTCAAAAATCATCCCTAATCTAAAGATCAGAAGTGTTCACCCATTTGCTGGTGCCAAAACCACATGGTCCAAATAACAAAAAGTAGCCAAACTACCCAAGGCACACCCCTAAAAAATTTTAAACCAAATCAGGGCCGTTTGACATGGTTTGGCATCTGTTTTGTCGCAGGGTGAACATTGCAGACAGACAAGACTTGGCGCCACCATATCTTCCAAGCTAGACCCGATCTCCCCTTGGAACTCACATGAACTAGATAGCTCTAGGTGCAGGGAAGAAATCTTACACAAGTCATATGGCAAGATTCGCACGTTTGGGTGCTCAGCAGGCACAAGAACTCAGGCAGATTAACACGGCCAAGTGTTCGACGTGCCCTAGCAACGCTAGAGCATGCCAAGGCGCTCGGCCCCGCGCCCACGCCTGCGCCCGCGGCTATAAATCCAACCTCGGTCTCGACCGTACGCCCCCGCTCACTCCCAACCCCGCCCAAGCACAAGATCACCGGCGTTTGCCCAGAGAACAGCGTGCCAGCGGCAGCGCGAGCCCCGGCCACCAAAGACCGGCCGCTCCAGCCCTCCTCCACCCCGTCTGACCCCTTGGCTAGCTTCCCCGGAGCTCAGTGAAGCTCCTCGAGCCCGCAGACCCAACACCACCTCACCAAAGATGCTAGAATGACGTCGTCGGACTTCAACCGACCGCCATCGCACGTAGATCGAGCTACACGGTAAGCCATTCGTCGATTCCTTGTGCCTACGGCATCCTTGACCTCCAGTGAAGCTCCCGGTGCCATTTAATTGAACTATATCGCCATGAGCAGACCGGAGCACACGCCACCGACGAGCCCGACCGCCTGCGCACGCAGCCAGCCCTATTCCGGCCATCACCGCCGACGATCCGCCCCTCGACGTGACCGCCAGGACCTCCCGGACCTCACCCAGCCCTCCACCGGTAAGTCGCACCACCCTTTTTCCTCTCTGCGGCTACTATTCCAGCGAGGAGGGAGCTCGGGTTAAGATATAAAGAAGCCAGGGAGGTATTCACAATGTCAGTGAATCAGTGAAACAGTTCCGCAGGGGCACAGTTTAAATGATTTAGTTAAAGAGAACCCCAGGGGTCCCGGTGCAAACCTGTTTTCCTTAAAACCTTTAAGATTTATTCTTTTAAATGAGTGCAGAACTTGAAAAATTCATAACTCGAGTGTCATCAAACCAAATTTGGTCAAACCAATTTTGCTAGGACCTAAATATTATGAACTATTTAGGAAAAATAATAAACACCCTGATTACTGCAACACTTTTTAGAGTTTCAATTTAAATAACCATACTACCCAAAACTAAATAAATAGAGGAAAAATAGAAATACTTTTGGATTAAGGGTAAGAAAAATTAGAGACCTACTTAACTACTAACTACCCTGTTAAAAAATGTTAAACTCCTTAGTATACTAGGTTAAGGAGGGATTAACCATTAAAACTTGTATTGGCTCAAACCTTAAGAAAATGAAAAAGGGAATTTAAAATAAGAACCAGAGGGCAACCACATTTTTCTTAGCTTGATTAGGTGATATAGTTCATAAGAAAATTTTGTTAAACCCTCTGTTAGTACAAAAGAAATGCACCACATTTTGTTTTATAAAAATAGTAAGAACTTAGAAAAATCCTAGAAAAATAACACTAAGGAGAAACCACCCCAATCCTTGGGATAACTACTAATATGCTAGTATAAATCTAGGAAAAATAAAAGTTTTGTTGTTTGATATTTTTCAAAAGACAAGTTAGTTATAAGTGCCTTTTTGACATTAAACTTTAGAAATCACAACTAAATGACCATTAAGTCACTTTCTATGATTTTTGGCACAGAGACCTTTCATTACCAATAGATGTTGATAAAAATAATTTTTAGTGCAGAACCCCCACCTAAATTAGAGTTGTAGTGCAAAGTGACCATCCACCTTCACTTTTGTTATTTTTGCCTAGAGTTGACCCTAATTAGTCTTAACCTCAAATTTGTAGAACAGACTACAATGCCCAATATTAGCCCACTATAATTTATGCAACATTTTTGGCAATTTCTAAATCACTATGGTAGTTCAAGCTCACTCAAAAGCATAACTAGAAAATAATGAGGGGAATTGTGGAAGGAATTAATATTATACCACTAGATCTCTCTAAGTTTCCAATACAACATGAAGGAGAGAATAAAATTCTTAATTTCACTCAAGGCCCTACAATAGGTGAGTATAAAACACTAAGAACATCGTACGATAAAGAAACCCTAGTTACCACTTCCTTATTCTTGTCTTACCATACATCGTGTTCACTAAATCTACATCTCATTAACATACATGTACTTTATTCATGGCATTCGATAGATTCTAATCTTGCTGATGGAGAGTACATCCTCATTCTGGAGCAAGGAGTTGCTCAGGAGGTAGTCCAGGAGCCAGCACCAGAGCCTGCCATCGAGGATCTACCTGCCCCAGCTTTTGAAGGCAAGCCCCGGTTTTATGCATAACCATTATATATGCTATTTTACTGCACTTAATGTTTGTAGGCTTATATTGTGCACTTAAGTGTAGGAGTTGACTGAAACCCTAGTTGCATGAACTCAGGATTCCTTTTGAGATGGAAACTTGTATGCTAGGTCGAGTAGCTGCTTTACTAATTAGGGATCTCGAAAGAAGTCGAGTGATTTTTCTAGCACTCGCGCGAGGTCAGGAATTGGTTGTATCCATTTTTATATCGGAGTGATGATGGTCTATGGACAACGATCCATGGGGATGTGTTGTCTACGAGATGAGAATTGGACTAAGGATTAAGGTGTGGCCACGTGTGTCAAGCGTTTGAACGTACTAAACACATGTCGAGAAATATGGTAAATCGGTAAGCCTAGTACTTGAGTGAACCTGCCTGCAGACTTTATCCCTCACACGACCTGAGACATAGTCTCCCATTCCGGTTATGGTGGGTACAAGTGCGGTCACTGCACGACGACAGTCGGGGTCAGTGAGGCATTGTACGCCAAGGCAGTGAGCCCTGTTCTGTTGCCAGGGAATCGATGGGGACGGTTGATATGTGTGGGGACGGAGTGCCTCGCCACGTCGTGTGTTTAGGTTTACCTTGTAAGGTTTAAAAACTCGATTCGAATTGTCTGCTTCTCGCAGCTGATGAGACTGCTTGATCCATGCTGCTACATTGAGTAATAAGTGGAAATGAGGTGACTGGCAAAAGACGTTGATTGATAAAAATGTTTAATACCATGTATGAGTAGCTAGGTACACATCTAGTTTAAAAAGGATCATACTAAAACTCGAAAAGCTAAAACTTGATTTTAGACTCAGCTAGTGCTTTTGGCAAACCAAACCCCTTAGCCAAACAGCTGCATGTCTAGAGGTAGAGGAGTAGACTCCTCACACCGGGTAAGTCTAGATGAGTATTAGTATACTCAGTCTTGCTTGTGGCATAATTTTTTTATAGGTTCTCTGGAGGATATGGTTGCTGGAGTGACTTGGTCGTCCATCCTGCCACCGGGCAGGACAGTCGAGTGGGACCCTACCTCGGCAAAAGAGGAGCATGAGGAGTGATGGGCCAGGCTTCACCATCCCCCTTTTATTTACCGATAGTTACTTTCCGCTGCATCGAGAACAATGGTCACTACTTTTGCAAAACTCCGATGACGATGTAATAACATTAAGTACTTCCTTAATTTATGGTTTTATGCTTTATTGTATTTTCTCTGTGCCTCACCTTCGAGTGAGTACGTGGTACTTGATTATGTTAGTGGCCTTGTCGGACTAGATCCAAGGGACTGACGGTTTATTCCTATTTAAGTGTGGTCTAGCCTCTAAGGCGGGACTCAGGCACTTAAGTTGGAATAATTCGGGCGGTTCCGCCACATCGATGAGCGTCCTATTCTTCCTCTCTACTACACAATTTTGCTGTGGTGCGTAGGGAGCGGAGAACTCATGTTTGATGCCTTCTTACTCAAGAAACTCTTCTACTTGAAGGTTCTTGAATTCAGATCCACTGTCGCAACTGATCTTCTTCACCTTGAGCTCAAACTCATTTTGAGATCTCCTTAGGAAGCGCTTTAGAGTACCTTGGGTTTCTGTTTTATCCTGCAAAAAGAATACCCAAGTGAAGCAAATCATCAACAATGGCAAGACCATACTTACTTCCCCCGATGCTAAGATAAGCAATGGGCTAGAAGAGATCCATGTGGAGGAGTTCCAGTGGTCTTGACGTTGTCATCACATTTTTGCTTGGATGAGTAGTTCCTATTTGCTTCCCTGCATGGCATGCTGCACAAGGTCTGTTTTTCTCAAAACAGACATCGATTAGTCCTAACACATGTTCTCCCTTTAGAATCATATGAAGATTCTTCATTCCAACATGCGCTAGACAGCGATGCCAGAGCCAGCCCATATTAGTCTTAGCTATTAAACATGCATCTAGATCGGCATTTTCTTTAGAGAAATCAACTAAATAGAGCTTGCTGTCTAATACACCTTTAAAAGCTAGTGAACTATCACTTCTTCTAAAGACATATACAACAATATTCGTAAATAAACAATTATAGCCCATATGATATAATTGACTTACAGAAAATAAATTGTAACCAAGCGATTCTACTAAGAACGCATTAGAAATTGAATGCTCGGTAGTGATGGCTATTTTACCCAAACCTTTGACATTACCTTGATTCCCATCTCCAAATATGATCATGTCGTGCGAATCCTTGTTCTTGATGTAGGAGGTGAACATCTTCTTCTCCCCCGTCATGTGGTTTGTGCATCCGATGTCAATAATCTAGCTTGTGCCCCCGGATGCATAAAGTTGCAAGGTAATTTAAGCTCGGGTTTTAGGTACCCAACTCTTGTTGGGTCCTACAAGGTTAGTCACATAAGACTTTGGAACCTAGATGCAAGTTTTGTCTCTCTTGCACTTAGGCCCCAAATTTCTAGCAACTACTTTATTATTTTTACACATAAATATAAATGAAGCGTCATAAGTATGATAAAGCATAATTAGGCCATTAGATGCATTCCTAGGCGCATGAAAAACAACATGATGAACATGGCACCTATGTCTATTCTTACCATGGGCATGCGTAGAGCAAGATGATGCATACATGGCATGAGAATCAAAGACAACATCATGACGAGTAGGTAAAATAGCATGATTATAACAACTATTATGATGAGTAACACTAGAAACATTCTTAACATGAGCATACAGATAAGCACGATTCTTTTTGTCATGAAAAGAATGCAAACTACTAGCCATAGGTGCCTTCCCTTTCTCCTTGATGAAATTGGAGGCCCTTTGGCTTGTTAAGTTCTTAGTTCCCTTTTGGAAACCAGGTCCATCGTTAATGGAGGGATGTCTACCAATGGTGTAGGCATCCCTTGCAAACTTTTTTTTCACACTCTGTTTTACAAGTTTTAAGTTTAGCATTAAGGTTTGCAATTTCATCATTCAACTTAGAGATGGTGGAAACATGATTTTTGCAAGCATCAATATCAAAATATTTACATCTATTGCAAATAGAGACATATTCCACAGATGAACTAGAAATATTTAATTTTTCTATTCTAGCATTTAAATCAGCATTTGATCTCTTAAGACTAGAAATAGATTCATGACAAGAAGATAATTCAAAAGACAAATTTTCATTTTTCTTAGTCTCTAGAGTAAGAGATTTTTCAACATTAACATGTTTATCATGTTCTTCATAAAGAATATCTTCTTGTTTTTCTAACAACATGTCCTTCTCATTAAGGGCATCAATTATTTCATTGATTTTATCTACTTTAATCTATCTAAACTCTTAAAGAGATCATTGTAATCTACATCATCGTCAGATTCCTCATCACTAGAAGTGTATTTGGGGATATCTCGAGTACGTACCTTCTTCTTGTTAGCCATGAGGCATGTGAGATGCTTGTTGGGGAAGAGGGAGGACTTGTCGAAGGCTGTTATAGCAAGTCCCTCATCGTCGGAGTCGGATGAAGAGCAGTCCGAGTCCCACTCCTTGCCGATGTGAGCCTCGCCCTTCACCTTCCTGTAGTTTTTTCCTCTCCTTCTTCCCTTTCTTTTTTGTGCCTGGTCATTATCATTATTAGAACATTATGCAATAAAATGACCAGACTTACCACATCTGAAGCACGAGCACTTTCCCCTTGATTTATTCTTATTGGGATACTCCTTGCGTCCCTTCAAAGCGGTCTTGAAGCGCTTGATCACAAGCGTCATTTCCTCCTCGTTGAGTCTAGCAGCATCTACTTGTGCTACCTTGTTAGGTAGCGCCTCCTTGCTGTTTGTTGCTTTCATAGCAATGGGTCGCGGCTCGTAGAGAGAAAGTTGTCCCTTGGCAATGTCATCAACGTGCCTAGCCTCCTTTACCATCATGCACCCGCTGACGAATTTTTCGAGAATTTCCTCGGACGTCATCTTGGTGTACCTGGGATTCTCACGAATAAGGTTTATAAGATGAGGATCAATAACGATAAATGAACTTAGCATGAGTTGAACGACGTCATGGTCCGTCCATCTTCTACTTCCATAACTTTGGATCTTGTTCACCAGGGACTTGAGCCTATTGTAAGTTTTGGTTGGCTCCTCTCCCCTTTTCATGGTGAACCTTCCCAATTCACCTTCCACCAACTCCATTTTGGTTATCATGGTGGTGTTGTTTCCCTCATGAGAAATCTTGAGGGTGTCCCATATTTTCTTGGCACTGTCCAAGCCGCTGACTTTATTGTACTCATCCCTACATAGAGATGCTAGCAACACAGTAGTAGCCTGGGCTTTCTTATTAATTTGCTCGTTATTAAATATGGGATTGTCGCTACTATCAAAATGCATTCCATTTTCCACTATTTCCCAAATGCTAGGATGGAGAGAAAATAAGTGACTTCGCATTTTATGGCTCCAAAAAGAATAGTCTTCTCCATCAAAGTGAGGGTGTTTACCGAGTGGAATAGACAATAAATGAGCATTCGAATTATAAGGGATGTGAGAATAAACAAAACAAACTTGGACTAATATTGGATTAGTGAAAGTGAGCCAAGTTTGAATGAGGACTATGAGTGGAGTAAACTTCTTCACTTAATTGCTCTTCATTAAGTGAGTATTAAACGTAGAGCAATAATGTAAGTGAAGTGAATAGAGAGAAAATCACAATAGGTTGAAGACAAGTGACACATCGATTTTTATCTCGTGGTTCGGTCAAGTACATTACTTGCCTACTCCACGTAGTGGCGTCCCAACGGACGAGGGTTGCACTCAACCCCTTTCAAGTGATTCAAAGATCAACTTGAATACCATGATTCTCTTTATCTCAATAAAATCCCTTTGTGAGGAATCTCCATAATTTGGAGTCTCTCATGCCTTACACAAATGATCTCAAATGAACATAAGGATAAGGGAGGGAATAGAAACACACACAAGAACTAGAGTCGCAGCAACAACACGCACACAAGTCAAGAAACGAGCACATGAAACAACACAACGGAGTTACAGCTCAAAGAAGTGCTCAAATCTCTATCACAATGAAACAAAAGCATGCTTGCAAAGTCTAGGCGTTGTAGGATGTTCAATGGATGCTTGGTGTAGAGCTCCATGCGCCTAGGGGTCCTTTTTATAGCCATAAGGGACCTAGGAGCCGTTGGAGCTCCATTTGGAAGGCCTTGGTTGCCTTCTGTCCACGGGTGCACCGAAATGTTCAATACACACTGGACAGAGAATAGTGCGCGCGCTGGGTGCGGTGGAGAATCCCCTAATTTGCTACTTTCCTGTTCTATGGGGCACCAGACCGTCCGGTATGGGGCACCGGACTGTCCGGTGCGCCACTTAACTATTGGCCCGAGGCCGACGTGGCAGCTAGTTGTTGCGCGGCTGACACTCTAGACTGTCCGGTGGGTGTCACTGGACCGTCCGGTGGTCTACAGTGCAGCACCTTTCCTTTGTTCCTTTCTTTGATTTCTTTTGCTCTCTTTTGGACTTATCTTTATGAAGTCCCTGACGCATAGACAATATGATTAGCACACAAAACAACTCACTAAGTGTCCAGAGCTTACCTCTTCACTTTGTCCATCTAGATTTGCTTTATGTCCTCTTCGGACCTCAATTTGCTTCATATACCTTTGCTCATTCATCATGTTAGTTAAACATAATGTGTTGTGCATCTAATCACCAAAACACTATAGAAATGTGTGACACCCCAGTGTCACCTAGGGTTTCTTCTTAAAGCTGACTCAGAATCATTATCACATGTGAACCAAATAGAGCAATGAACATCATAAATTGATAACAAAGGTTTAAGTAAGTCTTTTTCATCTTAAGAAATTCTCCTTAATCATGCCATGCACCTCAAGGTAAGAAGAACTCACAAACCCTAATTAACCCTAAATGGACCATTTAAGCACATAAAGGGAAATTGAGGAAAGCCTTGGGAAAAACACAAAAAATTGCTATGGATCAAATAACAAAGATTTAATGCACTAAATAACCAACAAAATATAGTAAGAAAGTTTGGCCATTTGGATTTTCCAAAATCCCCAAATCAGCCCTTGAACCGAGGCCCTATGGGCAAATTCAGAATTCTGAATTCTGAATTACAAAACCCTTTTACAAGTTCAAATATGTTCCCTGTTTTCCAAAACTCGAAACCAAAAAGTCCAAATATCAAAGTAGCGCCAAATTTCCTTGAACATGCTCTGGTAAAATTTGAACTCAAACAAAAACAGTTTGACACGATTTTGGCACAGTTTGTCCTCGGGACCCGACTGTCTGACACTGCACATTGGTGACGCTACAACTCTCTATCCCTAGCCTAAAACCACGCAACATCCACACACAAACGACAAAGCACAGTCAGGGGAACAAATCCTTCACAGCGATCTTGCCCAAATTCGCGAAGATTTGCGCCCAATCGGCGTTAGAACTCGGGCAGAAGCAACGGTTCCACGTGTTCGACCATGGCTGACACGCCCGGTTCATGCCAGTACGTGCACCCGCGACCAGCAGCGCACGCCCGCGCGCGCTCGTCGGTCCATGACTGCCCGTGCACCGCGCCATGCCTATAAAGCAGCCCAAGGCCTCGGTCGTACCTCCCCGCGCACTCTCAGTCCTGCCCGAGCCAAAGTTCACCAGACTTCGCCTCGAGCACACTGCGCCACCGCACGCCATCACTGCCCAAGCCTCGGCCACCGTGGCCAGCTCCCTCCAGCCACTTCCAAGCCGCGCCAGTCACTCGGTTAGCTTCGCCAGTAGCCCGTGAAGCTTTCCAAGTCCTCGGACCCGGCAGAACTTCACCGGAGACCCAGGATCATCCTCGCCGGACTTCGGTCACCCGCAGCCATGCGTAGATCGAGCCATCCTATGAGCCATTCTCAAATTCCTCGCGCGCCTGTCTTCCTTAACCTCTGGTGAGGCTCCCTGACCCATTCGATTAGACTATGGCGCCGTGAGCAGGCCGGATTCCTCGCCGCCGACGATCCATACCTCGACGTGATCGCTAGAGACCCCCGGACCTCACTCGACCCCTCACCGGAGCAACCTCGCCGCCGGTAAGCCCCTCCGCCCTTTTCTTCTGCTGCGGTCACTGTTCCATTAGGGAAGGATCGTGGGTTCGATTTCGTGAAACCCTAGGGGGTTTTCTGCAGAGTCATAGACTCAGTTGAATAGTGAACCGAGGACCTGTCTGTAATACACTTAAAACCTTTCGCCAGCGACCCCAGTGCAAAACCCTTTTTCCTTTATCCATTTTTGTTTATTCTTTTAAATTCAACAGAGAACTTAGGAAATTTATATCTTGAGAAATATTCAACCAAATTTAGCCAAAACAATTTTACTGGATTCAAAATATTATGAACTATCACATAAAAATACTGAACTCTGTGCTTTCTGTTTTAAATTTTAGAGTTTGGAATTAATTAAAGAAACTGACCAAACCTTATTAAAATGAAGAAAATTAGTTATGCTTCTGTGCTGAACTTAAGAAAATTTGTAGAAGTTCAAACCCCACCTAGACACTGTTTAAAAATACTAAGCACCCCAGTATTGAAGATTTAACCAGGGTTATCTATTAAAGACCATAATTGCCCAAAACTTAAGAAAATGAGAAAGGTACTAGAAAATAATGAATAGTGGATACAAATATTTTTCCTAGTCCACTTAAGTATTAAAGAACCTAGGAAAATAAAGGGAATCCTAGTCGAGAACAAATTTAAGGTGAAATGTTTTATTAGGCACTAATAAAACTAGAAGGACAATTATTAGAAATATGAGAACAATTTCAAAATTGGTAGAGAAAATTTAGTAGACTTGTAACCACTAGGACACCACTACAAAAATGATAAATACCTCAGTCCATCATTTTAACTCGGTTGAACAAATAAAACTTGTTATTGAGCCATATTTCAATTAAATCATAAGCAAGCCAAAAATGTGCAATAGTGGGGAAATAAATTTTTAACAGATTAATAATGAAGTAGGCTACCAGAGAAAAATGCAAAACCCAATTGAAAGCTACAAAATAATACCCATTGCACCTACTTCTTGAAAAAGGCCATTTAGTTCAAGAAATTCCTACCACCCTTCCCTTAAGCAAAAAGTTACCAAAATTTAGAATGATTTCTCTTGCACAAAGAAGAAGATAGGAAAAATTAGAAATCAGTTGTTTGATATTTTTCAAATATAGTGGTAGTAGAAAGCACCCCTTTGGCTAGAAATTTTAGAAAATCATAATAAAATGACTAATAAGTATTAGTAGCTAAAAATTTGCACAAAGTCAAGTTATAACACCTAAAGGCCAGCAAAAATAAGTCTTAGAGAATAACCCCCTGTTAAAAGGAAGTTGTAGTTCAAAACACCCCTTTTCCCTCAAACAATTGATAATTTTGTACACAGAGAACCCCTCACTTTTTAAGCCCCAAATTTTGAGACAGAGAATTATAAACCAGTGAGAAGCCACTGTAATTTGTACAGAATTTTTAGAAAATTGTAAAACTATCTTGTAGTTCAAACCCACCATAAAGGCATAAAAGAAAAAGGAAAAGAAGAGATAAATTAGAAGGAATAATGAATCTCACTCCAATAAATTCAGCTAGGAATCTTAATAAACTCTCACTGTTGGGGACTTGTTCTCAAATGCTATGAATTAAGAACAAGGCAACACAGAAAAAAGTTAATGATAGACATCCTTCGTCATTCGAAGCGTTATTCCCCTTAGGATATAACGATCCTCAGACGAAGGTCATGAAGGCCATACCTTCATGATTGCATCTTATATTGATAAAAGGAGAAGCAGATGAAACATGAGAGAATGACGTGAATAATCACATAGCATTATTATATGTTCTTATTAAATAATCATGGAAGAATAAAAACAATGTTGAATTACATTTGTACCTTCGGCTTGACAGAAGGCCAAAATGTAAGCGTGACGCACGAGCGAATATCAGTCAGCGTGAACAGTACGGGGGTACTGTTCATCTATTTATAGACACAAGACGCAGCCTGTGAAGAATTACAATTATGCCCCTCATAAAAGTTTACAACATTGACTCAGACCTTTATGGATTAAAAGGTCATTCTATTTCTAAGTCGGTTTGTAACACCGAAGCTTCATGAAAAGGAACCTTCGGTCATCTCCTGGACAACTTCAGCCGAAGCTGCTTCCTCCTACAAGACCTTCGGCACAACGAAGCATAGTCCCAACAGTAGCCCCTTTCGCGGCGCTAGATCGTTTTTCGTAATGAGCTTGATCCGTGAAAAAACCTCTTAAGCTTCGGGAAGCCGAAGGTCTAAAAAACACCTTCCCTGAGCTCGTTGTCGAGAAACGATTCAGCTTCCGAGCGCGTGTCGGGCCCACCCTGCAGAGTTACTGTTTGGTCTTTGCGGTCCACCGTGCAGCGAGTGCAAGTGACTGTCCGCCCGGTGTAAAAATCCTGGCGTTTCGCCTTCTTACCTGCAGCACTATAAAAACAGACGGGTAGGTGTGAAGTTACCACGGCATTCATTGCTATTTGCACTGTTTTGCTGCCAAAATTTTTAACCATAGCCGAAGCTTGACTCTCGGAAACGAACGAAGGTCCAACTCGAAGTCTGCTTCGTCAGAAAGAAAGGCTTCGGGAGTAAAGAGTATTCAAAAAAAGTATTCAATTTCCACAGACAGAGAATTAATGGCCAGAGTGCGATCTACCGCCAGGGTTGAGCGTGAAGGAGACGAAGCTGAAGGTTCGGAAACTGTTCCCATCTCCGAAGCAATGCAACGATCCGGACTGGTAACTGCGGAAGAAATTCCCACTGTTGAAGCAGTACAAGCAACTGCCGAAGCTGAAGATGAGAATGTTGAAGAAACTGATCCCGAAGATGATTATCGTATTGCCATGCCAAGTAAGCCCAGCCACTTGGACTTCGGAAAGTCGACTGTTTCGAAGGCTGATCTCTCCAAGATGGTGAAATCAGGTTATTTCAGTGAAAATCAGAAGAAGCTACTTCGCTTCGGGGGAGAAGAAACCACCCCAAAGCCAGAGAAGGATGAGATAGTCATTTTCAAGAGCTTTTTAAAGGCTGGGCTGAGATTCCCCCTTCATGGGATTATTGCAGATGTACTGAAGAAGTTTGGAATCTACTTTCATCAATTGACTCCTAACGCTATCGTTAGGCTTAGTGTTTACATCTGGGCCCTCCGAAGCCAGGCGGTGGAACCGTTTGCCGACAGTTTTTGTCGAGTTCATGAGCTACATTACCAAACAAAGGCCAGAAAAGATGGATTACATGATAACTTTGGTTGCTACAATTTTGCCTATCGGAAGACCACAAAGTTTCCTGTTATTAGCTACCGAAGCAAATGGCCGGCAGGCTGGAAGTCAGAGTGGTTTTATGTGAAGGTTGACGAAGACGAAGAAAAGTTGGTACAAAGCCCACTTGAATTGATCTTCGGAGAAACAAGGCCGCGGTGCCACATGACATTAGAAGGTCCCACCTGGGCTGCACTGGGTGAGTTTAAAATTATTTCGGAGCACATCAGTACCAGGGACCTGGTTCAAGAGTTCTTGGCCTTCAGGGTTTTCCCTACCTTAAAAGAATGGGAAATGCCGAAGCTGGAAGGGGAGAAGAAAGAAGGGGAACTTGTCCGACTTCCTTACCATTTCAAGTTCAAGAAATACTTTAAAAAACCCTGCCAAGAGTGGCTGGACACAGTTGAAGTAATGTGCAATGAAATTCTTGGGAATTACTCGAAAAAAGAAGATCAATTGATGACTGCGGCCTTCGGCACCCGTCCGAAACGAAGGCTCAATCGAGTGCTTGATGTCGTGGGTTTCGAGTATCCTGACTATGAACGGTTAAATAAGGGTGCTGAGGGCCAAAAAAGGAAAAGAGTGGCCGAAACTTTGAACAAAGATGAGGAAGAACCACCAAAAGAGAAGAAAATTCCAAAGAAGAGAAAAATATCATCTGCGAAGCGAAAATTATCCGATGAAGAAGGGACTCCTGCATCACCCTCTACCACCGACGTGGAGGAAATCTTAAAGGTAATGACTGAAACCCTGCCCGCGAAGCTAAGTCCATTAGGGCCTCAACTGACGAAGCTTTTTCGAAAGGTGGAGAAGCCGGAAAAGTCGAAGATAACCAAAACAAAGAGGCAAAGAATTATTGCAGTGACCGAAGTTATTGACAAGACGCCACCGAGGGCTTCAACTCGGAAAACGCCAGAGGTTGAGGGCGCAACAAATGTCGAAGTCGCACCTTCGGAGGTCGCGGCTACCGAAGCCGCTTCAGCCGAAGATTTGAACTTGGAAACTACAATTGAAGACATCGACAAAATTTTGCTAGACATGGCCGCAGAAGAAGCTGCCACTGCTGCTGAAGAAACCATGGCCACAGTGCCTGGATAGGGAAAAGAAATAGCCGAAGATACTTCGGAAGACGAAGCCTACATATTTCAAAATTTAGTTGGGCAAGAACTGTCGAAGGCCGAAATAGAAGAGCTCAAAGAATATGCCAAATCTTGCGGATATAAGCCAGGAGCTCTTCTTTTCGGAGGTATTGACGATGAAAAGTTAGGCTGCATCCGGGATCAAACTGGAGCTAAGGTCATCGGTACTCTTTCAAAGAGTATCGGTTTTCCGAAGCTGGAAACGGATATCAGCCGCTACCGACGACAACATATCGTTGGTAGTTTATTTTACTCCAATTTCAAGGTAAACAACTTTCCGCTGAGTTTTATTGTTTTTAATAATGAAAATGTTCCTGACGAAGGTTGTTTATGTGCAGAGCATGCTACTGAGCAAAGCTTTGAAGATGCAACAAGATCTAGAGGATAAGAAACACGAAGCTATAATTGAAAATTTAGAGAGCAAGATAAAAGAGCAATCAGCTATTATTGAAAAGAAAGACTTCGAACTCCAAACAACTGAAGGCTTATTGGCAGAAACTGAAGCTAAAGTAGCAGAATTGAACTCGAAACTTCTCTGCCAATCAAAACAATTCGATCAAGAGAAGCTAGAGCTTAATTCAAAACTTGAGGCCGAAGTCCAAACCAGCTCAGATTTGAAGAAATCATTAACAAGCCTTCAAGACAAATGTTTGAAATTTAGCAACAACTGTATTCAACAATTAAAAAAGATCTTCTATTCAGTTGGAGCCAGCAGTGGAAAGTTCACCCCTTCAGCTGAGAATTTGCCAAGAACCTTCGAACATATTGAAGCTGAAATTGATGAGCTTGACGAAGTTATAGCCGGGCACGGTGACTTCTGTGCCTGGGTAGCTTCTCGGGGCACTGCTGCAGCGTTCCTGAAGGCCGGCTGTGAACATGGAAAAATCGTCAACAGGCCCAATTTCACTCTGTCTCCATCAATTCTAGACGACATTCCTGACCTTGCCCGAAGCATTTCAAACAGGTTTATAAAAATGATATGGACAAAAGGCGGGCGAGAGAAGGCTGGAGACGAAGCTCGAAGCCATCTTGAACCAGTAAGAAATGATACCTTGTGCTTACCTTCTCCTTCACACTTGATTTTTACTCGCAATACCTTGATTCATGTAGGATGACGAAGCTAAAGATGACGCTTAAAAAATATGCTGCCGAAGCTGAAGCTCAGTGAAGATCAGTAGGAGTACACTATAGAAAAAACTCAAGAGACTTTTGTAACAACTTTTGTAAATACAATTAAACTGTTCTTAATGAACTTTGTACATACCTTGTAATATAGTCTTACCCTTCCATTGAGGCGCTTTGATGTGGACGAAATTAGTATTTTGAGCCAAAGGCGAAAAAACACCTTCCCTTCTTTTCGTACACAACGAAGCATAAAAGACTGCTGCCTCTTTTTTGCCGAAACCTCTCTTTTTTATACGCAACGAAGCATAAAAGACCGCTGCCTCTTTTTTGCCGAAACCTCTCTTTTTTATACACAACGAAGCATAAAAGACCACTTATGCCATGAATGAATGTTTATGAATGCAAATGCTATGATGTAATGTGATGTGCGAATGAATATCCAAGCACATATCCGAAGGCATACGCTCAGCCATTATTTCCTTAGGAACAATCACACATTAGCTCTGCATTCCCTTAGGAACGTCTTTGGAGCTTCTTCGCCTTTTACTTTCGGCGGTATCAGCGTTGATTTTTCGCTGTAAGCTCTGCATTCCCTTAGGAACGTCTTTGGAGCTTCTTCGCCTTTTACTTTCGGCGGAATCAGCGTTGACTTTTTGCTGTAAGCTCTGCATTCCCTTAGGAACGTCTTTTGAGCTTCGTCGTGCTCTGCATCCCCTTAGGGACGTCTTTTGAGCTTCTCCCTGTTTTCTTTTCTTTTTTCTTTGCACTCGATGGTGCGTGCTCAGCTTTTACATTTACATCTTTGGGGGATACTGCTCTTATAGAGTTGAAATAAGAAAAAGAGAAATTACATGCTATGGCCCCATTAAAAACCTTTCTCCCCCTTTAGAAAGGAAAAGGGTGCCATGAAAAAAGAAAAAACATAAAAAGGTTACATCAAATTAAACATAGTATCGCCGAAGCTCATCCGCATTCCAAGATCTTGGAATGTCATTGCCGTCCATATCCTTCAATCTGTATGAACCAGGCCTTGACGAAGATGCTACCAAGAAAGGTCCCTCCCATTTCAACTGTAACTTGCCCACTGTGTCTGGGTTGGCCACTCTTCGAAGCACCAAGTGTCCTGGTTCAATATTTTTTAGCCGAACCTTTCTATCTCGCCATTTGACTGTTTTAGCTTGGTATTTATTGATATTCTCCACAGCTTGAAGCCTGATCCCTTCTAAAGCATCTTTTTCCACAAGACAGGCATCTTCAGGACCTGATTCTGCTGAAGCTACTACTCTTATTGATCCAGCTTTAGCTTCTTCCGGAGTTATTGCTTCGTCACCGAATAATAACTTGAATGGAGTAAAGCCTGTAGACCTTGATGTTGTTGTATTATGGCTCCACACCACTTTGGTTAACTGATCTGGCCACTTTCCCCTGGGTTGATTGAAGATTAACTTCATTATTCCTGTCATTATAATGTCGTTGGCTCTTTCAACGAGCCCATTTGACTCCGGATGCCTGACTGATGCAAAATGGATCTTCGTACCGATTTGATCACAGAAATTTCTGAAAGCTTCGGAGTCGAACTGCGTTCCATTATCTACAGTGATGGCCTTCGGTACCCCGAAGCGACAGACAATATTCTGCCAGAAAAACTTTTGGATAGTGGCCAAAGTTATTGTGGCTAATGGCTTTGCCTCAATCCATTTAGAAAAATACTCCACAGCTACTATAACATATCTTAAATTCCCTTGAGCCGGTGGTAATGGACCTAACAAGTCAAGGCCCCACCTTTGCAATGGCCAGATAGGTTGAATGAGCTGTGTTAAAGACGAAGGCTGTTTTTGATCTCTTGCACACTTCTGACAGCCTTCGCACTTTTGAACTAATTCCGCTGCATCCGAAGCTGCCTTCGGCCAATAAAACCCTTGGCGGAAGACTTTTCCAAGTAACGGCCTAGATCCAATGTGAGATCCACACAGGCCTGCATGTATTTCTTTCATCAACTCTATACCTTCGGTTCTAGATAAACACTTGAGTAGCGGAGCACAAACTCCATGCTTGTACAACTCCCCTTCTATCATAACATATGGACGAGCTCTTGCCTCCATTCTCCTGTTATAAGCTTCGTCATCTGAAAGGAACTTACCCTGAAGGTAAGAGATTATCTCAGTTCTCCAATCTTCACTATAAACAGGAGATATGTTGAGAACTGCTCTTTCAAGGAGCTCCACTGAAGGTGCCTTTATTGTTTCGAAGAACACATCCAAAGGTAACGGCAGCCCCTGTGCTGCTGACTTGGCCAGCAAATCAGCATGCTCATTTTGTCCTCGAGGAATATTTTTGACAGAAAAACCTTCGAAGGAAGCTTCGATTCTTCGGACCGTGTCTAGATATCTCTCAAGCTTCGGATCCTTAGCCCTACAACTTTTGTCGATATGACCCGAAACAACCTGGGAATCAGTTTTAAGAATCGCCCTTCTGATTCCCATTGCCTTTAATTTCCGAAGGCCCAGGAGCAGGGCTTCGTACTCAGTAATATTGTTTGTACAGCTGAAATCAAGTCTTGCCGCATAACAAGTTTTAACCTTGGATGGTGAGACCAACACAGCGGCTGCTCCTGCTCCGAAGGTTCCCCAAGAGCCATCACAAAACACTGTCCACACTTCGGCATCTTTATTTGCTTCTTCATCCTGAGCCCCTGGCGTCCAATCGGCAATGAAATCTGCCAACGCTTGAGACTGGATCGAAGATCTATGCACATAATCAATGCAAAATTCATTGAGCTCTGCAGCCCATTTTCCAATCCGTCCAGTAGCTTCTCTATTTCTCATAATATCCTTCAACGGCTGCGAAGAAGGAACAACAATATTGTATGCTTGAAAATAATGCCGAAGCTTCCTGGATGCCATCAAAACGGCATATAATACCTTCTCCAGTTCTGTATAGTTTTTCTTTGATACACTAAGGACTTCAGATACAAAATATACTGGAACCTGCTTCTTGACTTGACCAACAAGCTTCTCCTGGACAAGTGCTGCACTTACTGCTGAGTGCGAAGCTGCCACATATAACAACAATGGAGCCCCTGGCGTTGGTGGAGTTAATGTTGTTAGATCTATCAAATATTGCTTCAGCTCTTCGAAGGCTTTTTGTTGGCTTGGTCCCCATTGAAAGACTTCAGCTGACTTCAGCACCTCGAAGAATGGTAAATTTCTTTCTGCTGATCTGGATATGAATCTATTGAGAGATGCCAGCCTTCCTGTCAATCTTTGGGCCCCCTTTCTTGTAGTTGGTGGCTCCATTCGAAGTATAGCTTCAATTTTATTTGGATTAGCTTCGATTCCCTTTGTTGAAACCAAGCATCCAAGAAATTTCCCCTTCTTTACTCCGAAGACACATTTTTCTGGATTCAGCTTCAAACCAGCTTGTCTGAAACTGGCGAAGGTCTCCTGCAAATCAGCAATATGATTTTCCTGCTTCGTGCTTTTTACAATGATGTCATCAACATAAGTTAGCACATTTCTGCCTATCTGAGACTGGAGGACCTTCGCAGTCATTCTGCTGAAACTTCCTCCAGCGTTTTTGAGCCCCTCAAGCATCCAAAGATAGCAATATGTGTCGCTTGGGGTTATGAAGCTAGTCTTCAGCTCATCTTCCTTCTTCATCCAGATTTGATGATAGCCTGAGTAACAATCTAGCAGACTCATGAGCTCTGAAGAAGCTGTTGCATCAACTAAAGAGTCTATCCTTGGCAATGGGAATTCGTCCTTCGGACAAGCCTTGTTAAGATCTGTGAAATCGATGCACATTCTCCACTTGCCGTTGGCCTTCTTCACCATAACAGTGTTAGCTAGCCACTCTGGGTACTTTACTTCTCTGATAACTCCTGCACTGAGGAGTCTTTTTACTTCATTGCGAGCCCCTTCGGCCTTATCATCAGACATTTTCCGAAGCCTCTGCTTTCGGGGTCTGAAGGATGGGTCAACATTGAGCGAGTGTTCAATAACATCCTGATTGACTCCGCAGAGGTCATTAGCTGACCATGCAAAAACATCTTTGTTGTTAAACAAAAACCTTATCAAGGTTTTCTCCTGGTCTTCAGATAATTGGGAGCCCAACAGCACCTTCTGCTCCGCTATGTCTTCACATAAGAGCATGGGCTTCGGCTGATCTGCTGAAGCTGCTTTCTCCCTTTTGAATTTGTACTGTTCACAAGCTTCAGCTCCATCTATGTTATGGATTGCTTTGGAGTCAGTCCAGCTTCCTTCGGCCCTTCTAGCAGCTTCCTGGCTTCCATGAATAGCAATAGGCCCTTGGTCCGAAGGTATCTTCATGCAGAGGTAAGCTGGGTGAAGAATTGCTTCGAAGGCATTAAGAGTACCGCGACCAATGATAGCATTGTAAGGATACTCCATGTCAACAATATCAAACACAATTTGCTCAGTCCTTGTGTTGTTAACAAATCCGAAGGTTACCGGCATGGTAATCTTCCCAAGTGCTACAATCTGCCGCCCTCCGAAGCCACAAAGAGGGTGCGTAGCATCATGGATCTTGTCTTCGGGCTCTTGCATTTGTCTGAAGGCCTTAGCAAATATAATATCAGCTGCACTGCCTGTATCAACTAAGACATTGTGGACCAGAAATCCTTTGATCACACAAGAGATAACCATGGCATCATTGTGAGGATAATCCTTAAGCTGAAGGTCTTCCTGAGAGAAAGTAATTGGAATGTGGGACCATTTTGACTTGATGAAGGGTCCCTGCACTCCAACATGCTGCACCCTTCTCTGAGCCTCCTTCTTCTGCTTCTTGTTAGCTGGCTCTGAGCAAGAACCGCCTGTTATCGGGAGCACCAGCTTCGAAGCCGAAGCAGCTTCAGCTTGATTGTTGAACGAAGCCATCAGCTCAGAAAAGTGGAAGTGAGTTCACCGGAGGTGGGCGCCAATGTTGGGGACTTGTTCTCAAATGCTATGAATTAAGAACAAGGCAACACAGAAAAAAGTTAATGATAGACATCCTTCGTCATTCGAAGCGTTATTCCCCTTAGGATATAACGATCCTCAGACGAAGGTCATGAAGGCCATACCTTCATGATTGCATCTTATATTGATAAAAGGAGAAGCAGATGAAACATGAGAGAATGACATGAATAATCACATAGCATTATTATATGTTCTTATTAAATAATCATGGAAGAATAAAAACAATGTTGAATTACATTTGTACCTTCGGCTTGACAGAAGGCCAAAATGTAAGCGTGACGCACGAGCGAATATCAGTCAGCGTGAACAGTACGGGGGTACTGTTCATCTATTTATAGACACAGGACACATCCTGTGAAGAATTACAATTATGCCCCTCATAAAAGTTTACAACATTGACTCAGACCTTTATGGATTAAAAGGTCATTCTATTTCTAAGTCGGTTTGTAACACCGAAGCTTCATGAAAAGGAACCTTCGGTCATCTCCTGGACAACTTCAGCCGAAGCTGCTTCCTCCTACAAGACCTTCGGCACAACGAAGCATAGTCCCAACACTCACTAAGACATTCAAAAGAAATCAGTGAAACACCAAAGTGAACTTACCAATTAGCTTAACCAAGCTTGACCCTAATTTGCTAAGTGTACCACAAAAATCTCAAGTAGTAAGATTAAGCTCTACCTTATTAATTTGATCATGCACCATCAAAGTTTAAGTGCTAAATTGCATATCATGCCATGCATGTATCTTAATCATTACATTCATTAGATTGCAATCTCGCTGACGGAGAGTACGTGCTCATCCCTGAGCGAGGAGCTGTCCACGAGGAAGACCAAGAGCTAACTCCCGAGACTGCCATCGAGGATCTCCCCGTAGCCCCAGCAATCGAAGGCAAGCCCTGGTTTTATGCATAGCCAATTTATATATGCTACTTTACTACACTTAATGTTTGTAGGCTTGTAATGTGCACTTAAGTGTAGGAGTTGCTTGAAACCCTTAGTTGCATGAATTCAGGATTCCTTTTTGAGATGGATACTAGTATGCTAGGTCGAGTAGCTGCTTGCTAACTAGGATCTCGGTAGAAGTCGAGTGATTTTTCTAGCACTCGCGTGAGGTCAGGAATTGAGTCTATTCATCTTGATAACGGGATCTATGATGTTCTATGAACTTGGATCCAGGGTGGATACCTTGTCCATGAGACGGGAAAAGGAATTAAGGATTAATGCGTGGATACCTGAGTCAAGCGTTTGAACGTACTAAACACATGTTGGGAAATATGGTAACTGGTAAACCTAGTACCTGAGTGAAGCCGGGCGCGGACTTTTCTCCTCACTCGTCTTGAGATTGGGTCTCCCATGCTAGCTATGGTGGGTATAAGTACGGTCATTGCACGGCGGCAGCCGGGGTCAGTGGAGCATTGTATGACAAGGCGGTGAGCCCTGGACGCGAACGGGGAATCGATGGGGATGGTTGACATGTGTGGGGACGGAGTGCCCCTACATGTCGTGCGTTTAGGTTTACCTTGCAAGGTTAAAACTCGATTCGAATCGTTTGCTTCTCGCAGCTAATGAGACTGCTTGACCCCTTGTACTACGTTGAGTAAGAAGTGAAATGAGGCTTCATATGAGACAACTTGTTGATTGAATTAAATGCTTGTTACCATGTATGCTTAGAAGGAGCAAACTTAGCTAAGATAATGATACTAGAATTTGAAAAGCTAAAAATTGATTTTAGACTCAGCTAGTGCTTTTGGCAAACCAAACCCCTCAACCAAACAGCTGCATAGTCTAGAGATAGAGGAGTAGTTTCCTCACACCGGGTAAGTCTAGCTGAGTATTAGTATACTCAGTCTTGCTTGTGGTATAATTTTTGCAGGTACGCTTCAGGATATGGTTGATGGTGTGACTTGGCCTACCACCCTGCCATCGGGTTGGACGGTCGAGTGGGATGCTGCTCCGGCAGGAGATGAGCAGGAGGAGTAATGGGCTAGGCCTTGCCCTATTCCTCGCTTTCGACGATATCGACTATCCGCTGCAATTTATTTTGTCAACTTATATCAGCTACTTGAAAAACTCCGATTTATGTAATAACTCCAGTACTTTAATTTGAGGTTTTCCTGTTTTATTGTATTTCTTCTGTGACTCACCTTCGAGTGAGTTTGTGGTATTTGATCCAGGTTAAGTGGCTCTATCGGACTAGATCTGAGGGACTGGCGGGTTATTCCGATTTAAGTGTGTTGCGGCGCCTGAGACGTGACTTAGGCACTAAAGCTGGAATAATTTGGGCGGTTCTGCCACAGCTGGTATCGGAGCAAATACCACCACAGAGAAGAACAATAAACCATGAATACCAATTTTCAAAACTTAAAAATTTGCTTAGAAACTAGTGTGAATCGTCAGGACTAGACCGCGAGACCTAGGACGAAAGGCCTTAGTAATAGTGGGAAAAATAGGTGGCAAATTAAGTAGGCCCTGTGGGCTAGTTCTTAGCTTTTTTGGGATGCCCTAAGAGCACCCTTTTATTCGGAGAGGAGACGTTATTTTCAGCATGCATGCATTATAAAAACTAAAAGGATTAGAAACTAAAGAGGTAAAAATTTGAACTAACCCGCTTCCTTTTAAACCACACAGGTTCCTTTTATTTTCTTCTTCCACCATAATCTTTACATCTGATATCCTCCCGCAGATGACCTCACCTACTCCCGCTAGAGGAGGAGGCACTCATTTCAGCTCTAATTTCCTTTCTCACGATGGCTTTCCTTCCATCTTGTGGGAAGTGCTTAACTCCGCCGGTTACCCTACACCCCCTTTGTACATGGTGCAGTTGTACGAGGAGCATCGGGTACCACGTTGCTGAGTCTGGCTGACTCTGGAGGCTCATCCCCTTCAACCGGGTTGGCGTTCCCTTGACTCCGAGACGATTGGATTTAGCACGAACGACACCACTGAAGCGGCAGCTATGAAGACCCTGACGACTTTTTGTGGCTACCATCCCCTAGAGATGGTGATGCACCCCTTGGGACTCTTCCCTACTAAGAAGAAGGATGACCCCATGTGGTGCAACAGCGTGAGTCACGTGAAGGACGTATGGGCAATGTATCCTGACTTGGTTGGGAGAGTCACTATTCAGTGCATGAGTGTGTTGTACCACCTTCAGGCCCTGCAGAGCGACGCTATGGCACATCTTGCTAACCTCGCTCAAACCACCAAGCTCACCCTTGACAGCCGAGAGGACTTCGTGGTCGACTTGTCCTCCGAGTTGGTGGAGAAGGACCTACAGGTGGAAAGGCTGAGCCAGCGCATCACCACCTTGGAGCAGCAGGTGGAGATTCGAGACAACACCATTGATGTCTTGGAAAACCAGCTCCATGATGTGCAGCAGGAACTTGAAGAAGCTAATGACCACCTAGACATGCACCACCTAGAGATGGAGGCCAATGAGGCCGGAAGCGAGGGAGAAGAGGCTCCTAAGGAGTTAGGACCAGCCCCTAGTGCCAATGTGACTACCTCCGCGATGCCCCCTTCACCTGCATCCAGTGTCGCTTCCACTACTTAGGGTTGATGAGTCGTTTTGACGCTTTAGGCGGATAGAAACCTACACGAGCTTAGTAATGCCAGATTTTGAACTAGACTTACGGGTACTTTCCCCTAATTGATGTAACCCTTGAGAACTTTTGAGATCTGTGGGATGTTTGTAACCATGTTATCCTTGTTCAAACTTAATATTATGATTATGATAATTTCCTTCCATATGAGATAATAGCATGATGATCGAAATTGTGAATTGGGATAACAATGGCGACAATCTATGCTTTCAGATGGTAGCTAGGCAGCGTCGTGGGCAACTTGAGCAAGTTCCCCCACCACCTCCTCTAGCTCCCATGGTGCAGGAGCTGATGGCCCAGCGGAACGAGATTCTGCGACAGCTTTTGCAGCGCCAGCCCCACCCTCAGCAGTATGGTGGAGGCCAGCCGCAGCGACCTCCGGCAGCGGCAACCTACCAGGAGTTCCTGAGTATGCAGCCGCCCTTGTTCACTAAGGAAGAGGATCCGTTGGACGCTGACGTGTGGTTACGCATCGTGGAGTCCAAGTTTCCCCTCCTCACGGGAGACTGCCCTAATGACACCAAGGCTCGCTTCGCCGCGCAGTAGCTTCGCGGACCTGCTCGGACTTGGTGGGACCACTTCCGTGCTATGCTACCTGGTGGTCATGAAGTTTCTTGGGAGGAATTCAAGACTTCTTTCAGAGGGCACCACATCCCAGCTAGAATTCTTGATCGCAAGTTGAATGAATTTCTGGCACTCAATCAAGGAACCCGCACGGTATTGCAGTATGCTCAGGCCTTCAATGACCTGTGCCAGTACGCAGTATATCATGTTGATTCCGATGAGAAGAAGAGAGACCGCTTCCGCAAGGGTCTCAACACCAAGTTGCGTGAGCGTCTCAACACTATCTGGGCTGATAGCTTCAACGAGTTGGTCAACCTGGCCATCTCCCAGGAGGATTGTATCATAGCTCACCGGGCAGAGAAGAAGAGAAAGGCACCCATGGCAGCACCCTCCGCTCAGACCCAGAGGTTCAGGATTGTTTCCCACAATCAGAGCAGGGGATTTCAGTAGCAGGCAGTTGGGTGATCAGGCCATCTTAGCAGCAGCAGCTAGCACCCACTTGTTTTCTAGCTTCCGCTCCAAGGAACAATCAGCCTCCGCAGCAGCAGCAGTTCCGCCAGGGTAATGGGAACAAGTGCTTCACTTGTGGCAATGTGGGCCACTATGCCAAGAATTGCCTAAGAAATCAGCAGACGCAGATGCCAGCACCAAATCAAGACAAGGGAAGAAAGCAGAAGGTGCAAGTCAGATAAGGGAAGCTCAACTTCACTACTCTGCAGGAGTTACCTGAGAGAGCCCCCATCATGACTGGTATCTTTTCAGTTTTTAATCAACCTGCATTGATTCTGGTGTATCTCATAGTTTCATTAGCCAGAAGTTCAGTGCTAAATGTCAACTGCCTTTCTATCATACAAAAGGGTCATTCATGATAGCCACACCTGGGGGTAAAATTGCAACCAACCAATTAAACCGAAATGTGCATATCTCAATGGGAAGTAGAATCTTCAAAACCACACTCCTGATTTTTGGATTAAAGGGTATGGATATCATTCTCGGAGCTGACTGGATGACTCAACACCAAGTAGTGTTGGATGTAGCTGCCCGAGCTCTGGAGATCCGTTCTCCTACATCCGAAGACCTTGTGTTATATCTACCCAGCCAATCTTCTACTCGATCATGTGCCTTTGCTATGATAGAGTTGCCCTTGAAGAAGATTCCAGTGGTCTATGATTATGCGGATGTTTTTCCTGATGAATTACCAGGAATGCCCCCAGACCGGAACATCGAATTCGCCATCGAGTTGCAACCGGGAACAGCACCTATTTCCAAGAGGCCTTACCGGATGCCACCCGCTGAGTTGGTAGAGCTGAAGAAGCAATTGCAAGAATTGCTGGACAAAGTTTTATCTGCCCAAGTACTTCGCCTTGGGGATGTCCAGCCTTATTTGTAAAGAAGAAGGACGAAAGCTTGAGGCTATGCATAGATTACCGCCCACTTAACGCTGTGACTATCAAGAACAAGTATCCTTTGCCTCGTATTGATGTTCTTTTCGATCAGTTGGTCGGAGCCTAAGTGTTTTCCAAGATAGACCTTCACTTCGGCTATCATCAGATCAAGATATGAGCGAGTGATATTCCGAAGACTGCCTTCTCGACCAGATATGGATTGTATGAATTTTTGGTGATGTCATTTGGGCTGACTAATGCACCAGCATACTTCATGTATCTGATGAATACTGTTTTCATGCCTGAATTGGACAAGTTCGTAGTGGTTCTCATTGATGATATCTTGGTGTACTCAAAGAATGAAGAAGAGCATGCCGGTCATTTGCATGTAGTGCCTCAACGTCTACGAGAGCACTGTCTTTATGCCAAATTGTCAAAGTGTGATTTTTGGCTAAAGGAAATCAAATTCTTGGGTCACACTATCTCTCAGGCAGGTTTAGCTGTTGATCCTGATAAGGTGCAAGAGGTGATGAACTGGAAGCCGCCAACGACTGTCCGTCAGATTCGAAGTTTTCTGGGATTGGCTGATTATTATCGAAGATTCATTCCGGATTTCTCTCGAATTGCGAAGCCCATAACTGAATTGTTGAAGAAAGAAGCCAAGTTGGTTTGGGGTCAGAAGTGCGAAGATGCCTTCCATACATTGAGGCAACATCTGACCACAACACCGGTGTTAGCGCAACCCGACAATAGCAAGCCTTTTGATGTGTACTGTGATGCCTCTGGCACTGGACTGGGTTGTATCTTGATGCAAGACAACCGAGTCATTGCTTATGCATCAAGAGCACTCCGGCCTCATGAGCAAAATTATCCCACTCATGACTTGGAGTTAGCAGCCGTGGTCCATGCATTGAAAATGTGGAGACACTATTTGATGGGAACCCACTGCAACATCTTCATCGATCATAAGAGCCTTAAGTACATCTTTACTTAGGCTGATCTCAACATGAGGCAGAGAAGATGGCTAGAACTGATCAAGGACTATGACCTGGAGGTACATTATCACCCAGGGAAGGCCAATGTGGTGGCAGATACCTTGAGTCGGAAATTGCAATGCAACTGTGTTATGATGGATTCTCGCATTAACACCCTATGTGATGAGTTGAGCAAAATGAAGATTGAAGTAATTCCTTCTGGTGCTTTGTCTCACATTTCCATTGAGCCAGCTTTGCAAGACCAGATCATCATGGCCCAACTCAGTGACAAGGGAGTGCAAATCATCAAGGAGAACCTCCATCAGAAGACGGAGAAGTATAAATGTTTCCGCCAAGATGGAAAGGGTATATTGTGGTTCGAAAGCAGATTGATGGTTCCTAAAAATAAAGATCTCAAGAAGAGAATCTTGGATGAGGCCCATCTCTCCAAATTCTCCATGCATCCAGGAAGCACCAAAATGTACCATGATTTGAAGCCCTTGTATTGGTGGACCAGAATGAAGAGGGAGATAGCCCAATATGTATCAGAATGTGACACCTGTCAGAGGATAAAAGCAAGCCACTTGAAATCAGCTAGAGCTTTGCAACCCCTATATATACCTTCGTGGAAATGGGATGACATCAGCATGGATTTTATTATGGGTCTGCCCAACACCTCTCGTCATCATGATTCAATTTGGGTTATTGTGGACCGATTGACGAAAGTGGCAAATTTTCTCCCAATGCACACCACTAATAAGGCTCAAAAGTATGCAGAGTTGTACATTGACCGAATCGTGTGTTTGCACGGATTACCCTAGACCATTGTCTCTGATTGAGGAGCCCAATTTGTTGCCAGATTTTGGGAACAACTGCAAGAGTCTTTGGGAACCAAGCTAATCAGAAGTTCAGCTTACCACCCGCAGACTGATGGTCAGACCAAGAGGGTAAATCAAATTCTTGAAGATATGCTGAGGGCTTATGCAATCAATTGTGGCAAGAACTGGGATAAGCACCTCTCTTTGGCAGAGTTCGCTTATAACAACAGTTATCAATCCAGCCTAAAGATGGCACCCTTCGAAGCCCTATATGGAAGAAGGTGTCGAACACCCCTCAATTGGTCTCAGCCTGGAGAAAGAGAAGTTTTCGGACTTGACTTAGTAACTGAAGCCGAAAGGAAGGTCAAACTAATCAGGAAGAATCTAGAAGCTGCTCAGGCCAGGCAGAAGAGTTACCATGATAAGAGAAGGAAACATCTCCAGTTCGAGGTGGGAGATTTCGTATATCTGAAGGTATCACCCACCAAGGGTGTGCAGAGGTTTGGGATCAAAGGCAAGTTAGCCCCTCGATACATTGGACCTTATGAGATCATAGAAGCATGTGGACCAGTGGCATACAAATTGAAGTTACCTCCAAAAATGTCTGCGATCCACAATGTGTTCCATGTATCCCAACTAAAGAAGTGTGTTCGATTGCTGACTGAGATTATAGCAGAACCAGAATTGGAGATAGAGCCAGATCTATCTGTCGGCGTTTCGAGACCGGGGGGTCCCTGAGCCGACGAGTGAAGTGTCACCGCGTGCCCCAGCCCAGATGGGTCGACGCGAGGCCGAACGCGAAGGGGGGAAAGTGAGGTGGCCGGAGATGGGCGAGAGAGAGGTGGAAATCCCGTGGCCTTCGTGTTCGTCCCGCGCCCAGGTCGGGTGCGCTTGCAGTAGGGGGTTACAAGCATCCACACGGGGGAAGGAGCGAGTGGCCTCATGCGAGCGCCCGTCTCGTCCTCGTCCCCGCGCGGCCAACCCTCTCTAAGAGGGCCCTGGTCCTTCCTTTTATAGGCGTAAGGAGAGGATCCAGGTGTACAATGGGGGGTGTAGCAGAGTGCTACGTGTCTAGCGGAGGGGAGCTAGTGCCCTAAGTACACGCCATCGTGGCGGCCGGAGAGATTTTGGCGCCTGGTTTGTGTGATGTCGTGGCCGTCGGAGGAGTGCTGGAGCCTGGCGGAGGGACAGCTATCGGGGCCGTCGAGTCCTTGCTGACGTCCTCTTGCTTCCGTAAGGGGGCCGAGAGCCGCCATCGTCAGGGAGCGTGCGGGGCGCCATCATCGCCTATCTGGCAGAGCGAGCCAGATGGGACGCCGGTCTTGTTCCCCGTAGCCTGAGTCAGCTTGGAGTAGGGTAATGATGGCGCCTCCTATTGACGTGGCTGGTCCGCGCCCTAGGTTGGGCGATGTGGAGGCTCCTCCGAGGTCGAGGTCGAGTTCGTCTTCCGTGGCAGAGGCCGAGTCCGAGCCCCTAGGTCGGGCGAGGCGGAGGCCATTGGCTGAGGCCAGGGCGGAATTAGAGTCCTAGGGTCGGGCGAAGCGGAGTTCGTCGTCTTCTGGGGCTGAGCCCAAGTCCGAGCCCTGGGTCGGGCGGAGCGGAGTTCGCCGTCTTCTGGGGCTTAGCCCGAGTCCGAGCCCTGGGTCAGGCGGAGCGGAGTTCGCCGTCTTCCGGGGCTTAGCCCGAGTCCGAGCCCTGGGTCGGGCGGAGCGGAGTTCGCCGTCTTCCGGGGCTTAGCCCAAGTCCGAGCCCTGGGTCGGGCGGAGCAGAGTTCGCCGTCTTCCGGGGCTTAGCCCAAGTCTGAGCCCTGGGTCGGGTGGAGCGGAGTTCGTCGTCTTCCGGGGCTTAGCCCGAGTCTGAGCCCTGGGTCGGGCGGAGCGAAGTTCGCCGTCTTCCGGGGCTTAGCCCGAGTTCGAGCCCTGGGTCGGGCGGGACGGAGTTTCCTATGGTGTGCGGCCGGGCCTGACTGCCTGTCAGCCTCACTCTGTCAAGTGGCACCGCAGTCGGAGCGGCGCCGGCGGCGCTGTCTTTCTGTCAGACCGGTCAGTGGAGCGGCGAAGTGACGGTGGTCACTTCGGCTCTGTCAGCTGAGGGGCGCGCGTCAAGATAAAGGTGTCAGGCCACCTTTGCATTAAATGCTCCTGCGATTTGGTTGGGGTTGCTTCTTGGCGAAGACAGGGCCTCGGGCGAGCCAGGAACGTGTTCACCGCTGGAGGGGGGCCTCGGGCGAGGCGGAGATCCTCCGGGGTCGGCTGCCTTTGTCCGAGGCTAGGCTCGGGCGAGGCGTGATCGAGCCCCTCGAATGGACTGATCCCTGACTTGATCGCACCCATCAGGCCTTTGCAGCTTTATGCTGATGGGGGTTACCAGCTGAGAATTAGGAGCCTTGAGGGTACCCCTAATTATGGTCCCCGACAGTAGCCCCCGAGCCTCGAAGGGAGTGTTAGCACTCGCTTGGAGGCTTTCGTCGCACTTTTTTGCAAGGGGACCAGCCTTTCTCGGTTGCGTTTTGTTCCGGTGGGTGCGCGCGAGCGTACCCGCCGGGTGTAGCCCCCGAGGCCTCGGAGGAGTGGTTTGACTCCTCTGAGGTCTTAACGCCTCGCGCAATGCTTCGGCTGGTCTGGTCGTTCCCTCATGCGAGCAGGGCGTAGCCCAGGTGTACGGTTGGGTCCCAAGTTCTCGGGCCGGTATGTTGACGCTGTCAACGGTTTGGCCGGAGCTGGGTTTACGAGAGCAGCCCCCGAGCCTCTGCACAAGGCGAGAGGGCGATCAGGGACAGACTTGACTTTTTTACATATGCCCCTGCGTCGCCTTTCTGCAAGGAGGAGGGGGGAGAGCGCCATGTTGCCCTTGGTGGGCGCCGAACATGGTGTCTCCGGTGAGCTGCAGGCGGGTGATCCGAGCGGACGTCCGTGCCCCATTCGTTAGGGGTCGGCTAGGGGCCCAGAGGCGCGCCCAAAAGTACCTGCGGGTGATCTACCGGACCCGGTCCCCTGGCGACGGGGTCCGAGGGCTCGATGCCTCCCTCTGATGGGATTCCGTTACAAGATCGTTCCCGCTGGTCTCGGAAATGTCCTAGGGTACCTCGGGAGCGCAGCCCGAGCCTTGGTTATGTATCGAACGTACCCATGGTCATCCCTCGCTCTGTGTCTGAGGCGGCTGTGAACCCTTCGGGGGCCAGCCTTCGAACCCCTGATCAGTAGTGGGCGCGGAGCCCGAGTAGCCTGAGGCAGCCGTTGAACCCTTCCGAGGGGCCGGCCTTCGAACCTCTGACCAGTAGTGGGTGTGGAGCCCACGTGCTCTGAGGCGGCTGTTGAACCCTTCCGAGGGGCCAGCCTTTGAACCTCTGATCAGTAGGGAGGCTCGGAGCCTGGTTCCTTCACAGGGAAGGATCCTTTTCGGGGTATTCCCCTTTCCCGGTCCCTGTTGCAAGAGAGAGGAAGAGGAAAAAAGGGAAAGGATACGAAATCGAACGACGCGGCATACCTTTTTTGACGCGGTCATTATGGCGAAGGCGAAGCGTCGCTCGCTTCTCCTGCCAGAGGCGCCGCCTGTCCTGCCGCGGAGTTAATGCGATGGGGCGAGTGGTTCGTGGGGTAGCCGTTGCACGTGCGCGAGCCGTTCGAGGAACGGGTCACGGGCGCGTTGTCTTCACGCCGTGAGAGAGGGTTCTCTCGCTGCCCCCGGATGGGACGTAAGCTTGGCTGACGACGTGACCGCTGCTCCTGCCCGCCTGCCACCGCCATTACTGCCGGCCCGTTTTCGGCCGCATTGACCATCGCGCCAGGCTGGAGCCGCTGGGTCGTGCGCTGGGTCGCCTCGAGTCGCGGTATTGGTTCCGCAGTCGAGGAGGCGCGGTGGTGGCGCAGGTGGCGGTGCAATTGCAGGCGCGAAGCATTCGGCGCGCCGGTTGCATGACGCGTGGATCTGGGCCTCCATGCTGGGCGTGTTGGGAGTCGGAGAAGCGCGCCCACTTGGCACGGTTGCATGCCGCCTGCATGGCTGCCCGCCCTCTCGCCCGCTGGTCTGGGCAAAAGTGGAGAGCCGCTTGTAACCGCTGGGCGGTTGCACGCACCACGCGCGGTGGTTTGGCTTCTTCTGCTCTGGGCCGGCTTGCATGACGTGTGGGACCCAGCCCCCGCGCCGTAGGGGGAGGATCTTGGAGCGTGTTGGAGAAGACTCAGCCCACGACGGCTGGGGACGCAAGTGGGGAGAGTCGCCTTTAAAAGGAGGGTGACCCTCTTGGAAGGCGACCGTGTCTTCGCGCTCCCTTATGCATCGTGTCTTTCCATCTTCCAAGCCCCCGGATGGGGGATATCCGCCGTCTTTCCGCTTTGTCGTTGGAGGAACGCAACTCTGCGGGAGTTGGTACCTTTCAGCCGTCATTCGGCTTCAAGGATTTTCATCATGCAGCCCGGCTGCACCCCTCCGCCGGCGGTCACCCAAGACGGTGACCACCAGCTTGATGGTGGGGAGAAGCGGACCGGGCTGCTGCCTCCGCCCCGCCCTCAGCTTCAAGGATCTTCATCACCCTTGCTGGGGCGGAGGGTGAGGCGAGTCGGGAGGCCACCTCCGCATGGGTCGGCAACCCCTTTCTTCCCCCGGCGTCTGGGGGAGAAAGGCATCTCCCAGCTTCGCGGAGGCTTCCCCCAGGCATGCCGGGGTTGGCGGACCGCCGCTGCTCAGCCAGGGTGCAGCATTCCGTCCTCCGCCCGGACGATGTTTGTGCCACGTGCGGGCCGGCCATGTCCAGGCCTTCCTCGCGCCGACAGCCGCATCAGTGGTTCGCCCAGCACGTCGTGTGCCGCGAGGGCGGCGCTCATGTTCTGGGCGGCTTCGGCGAGGGCGAGGACCTGCCGGTGCGCTTTGAGGCGTCTGGCGCCCGCTGGCGCGGTGCTGAGGTGGTGGCGGCCGGAGAAGGCTTCTCTATCAATGAGATTGCCAACTCCGCCCGCACCCCTAGGCCTCCGTCTTCCGGCCTGAATGGCTGGTTCTCGTCCTCGGTGAACGAGAGCCCCCGTGCCGTAACGCCTGCCCGGAAGCCGCTGCTGAAGCTGCTTCGCCGCCGGGGCGGAGGTCATCGTCGATGCTGCCGGAACGGGCGACGGCGAGCCACCCGTTGTCCTTCTGTTGCTTCGCAGGCCCCCCAATCGCGTGGGGTTGCTCATACCTGCGGAGGTGGAACCGGAGTTCCGTTTGTAATGGCACTTCGAATGCCATTGTTTTTGTTCACTGTGGCTGTCGAGGCCTGAACATGTATGTAAATTTGGCACGGAGCCGTGTTTTTCCCCATTCTCGAGCACTAAGACTCGCCTGTTGGTTGTCTGAACCGCTTCACCAAGCGTGAGTCGCCCCGTGTAAAGGTGATGAGTGAGGTATCCGTATCCTGGAGGCGTAGGAGTCCCTCGGCTCGGTCAGCCTTGTTGTCCGAGGCTTCCCTTGCTTAGTTGGAGGAAACCCTCGGCCGCTCTTCGATGAGCCGAGGCCAGGGGTAGCGGTGCCAGCACGAACAGAGGCATAGTCGGCTCGAAAAGAAGACCAGGTCGGCCGGAGCCTGGCCGGGTCGTCCGTTAGCGAGACCAACGCCGGAACTGACCTGCCGAGGCCTCGGGTCGGGCTGATGTCCTTGGGGGACAGCTAGCCGAGGCCCCGGGGTGACCGGCCGAGCCGCCTGCTCGGGCCGGATTCTTGGAGAAGACCCTGATGGCGATGGCCCAGGCTTGGTGATGATGTTGTCCTTCAGAGCGGAGACCCTTGGACCGCGTCGCCGTCCGGGGCTAGGTTGGACCTCGCCAGAGGTGTTGTCGGCGCCGAGGGTGCTGCTGCTCCCTTTAGCTGTCAAGATCCGAGCCTGCAGGATCGGATTATCTTGTAGCGTGTGTTTTCTGCGGCCGCCGAGGCCGAAACACACCCTCGCCGTATTGTAAAGCCGCGTCTCCTTTCCTCTTGTTTCGAGTATCTGGACTTTTTTGTCGGTAACAGAACTGTTTGTGCGAGCGAGAGTTGCTTCTCACGGAAGGTGATGAGTGAGGTATCTGTATCCCGGAGGCATAAGAGTCCCTCGGCTCGGTCGGCCTTGCCGCTTACGTGCACTCTTACCCGTCCATGGGGTTCTGTCACCGATGCAGTCGAGAAAGCTCGAAGAATCGCTCCGGCAGAAGAGCTTCTGAATGTGAAGACTTGTTCGGTCCGCGGAATCACTTATCCGAACGTGAGTTACTTATGGCAGAAGGTGATGAGTGAGGTATCCGTATCCCGGAGGCGTAGGAGTCCCTCGGCTCGGTCAGCCTTGGCTGCTTATGTGTACTCCGTCGTTTTCAGGATCCACTTTCGAAGTAGTCGAAAAGCACGAAAGACATTCTGGCGGAAAAGATCTTTTTTTGAGGAAAATTTCGACGCAGAGGGGGTTCCCCCCTTTTAGCCCCCAAGGGAGGGTCGGGCTTTGCCGAGGCAAGGCTAACCCTTCCTTGATGACTAAACTTTGCATGAGAGCGAGGTATATGAACAACTTGAAAACATCTTAAGGGTAGAAGCGACGTAGCTGTTGGATGTTCCAAGCTTTGCTATAGACCTCGCCTTGGCTGTTGGCCAGCTTGTATGTTCCGGGCTTCAGAACCTTGGCGATGACGAACGACCCTTCCCAGGGAGGCGTGAGCTTGTGCCGCCCTCGGGCGTCTTGTCGCAGCCGAAGCACCAGGTCGCCCACCTTGAGGTCTCGGGACCTAACCCCTCGGGCGTGGTAGCGTCGCAGGGACTGCTGGTACCGCACCGTGTAGTAAGGCCATGTCCTGAGCCTCCTCCAGCTGGTCCAGTGAGTCTTCTCGGTTGGCTTGATTGCTTTGGTCGGTGTAGGCCCTCGCTCTCGGGGAACCGTATTCTAGGTCTGTGGGCAAGATGGCCTCGGCCCCATAGACTAGAAAGAACGGTGTGAAGCTCGTGGCTCGGCTCGGCGTTGTCCTTAGACTCCAGACCACCGAGGGGAGTTCCTTCATCCACCGCTTGCCGAACTTGTTGAGGTCGTTGTAAATCCGAGGCTTGTGTCCTTGCAGGATCATGCCGTTGGCCCGCTCCACTTGCCCATTCGTCATGGGGTGAGCCACGGCAGCCCAGTCTACCCGATGTGGTGATCCTCGCAGAAGTCCAGAAACTTTCTGCCGGTGAACTGGGTACCGTTGTCGGTGATGATGGAGTTCAGGACCCCAAAGCAGTGGATGATGTTGGTGAAGAACGCCACTGCCTGCTCGGACCTGATGTTGTTTAGGGGTCGGACCTCGATCCACTTGGAGAATTTATCGATGGCGACCAACAGGTGCGTGTAGCCCCCGGGTGCCTTCTGCAAGGGGCCAACGAGGTCCAGACCCCACACAGCAAACGGCCAGGTGATGGGTACTGTCTACAGAGCTTGAGCGGGCAGGTGGGTCTGCCTCGCGTAGAACTGACACCCTTCGCAGGTGCGGACAATTCTAGTAGCGTCGGCCACCGCCGTCGACCAGTAGAATCCTTGTCGGAAGGCGTTTCCAACGAGGGTTCGAGGTGCTGCGTGGTGGCCGCAAGCCCCCGAGTGTATTTCTTGGAGGAGTTCCTGACCTTCGATGGTGGAGATGCATCGCTGGAGGATGCCTGAAGGGCTGCGGTGGTAGAGCTCCTTCCCTTCTCCCAGCAAGACGAACGACTTGGCGCGCCGCGCCAACCGTCGAGCTTCGGCTCGGTCAAGGGGTAGCTCTCCTCGGTGGAGATATTGCAGGTACGGGGTCTGCCAGTTTTGATCAGGCGTGACCCCGCTTTGCTCCCCCTCAACGCGCAGCGTTTCGCCCTCGGGGGCCGAGGGTATCTTGGGCCGAACCGAGGGTGCCTCGGGCCGAGCCGAGGGTGCCTCGGACTGTGCCGAGGGTACCTCAGGCTAGGCCGAGGGTGCCTCAGGCTCGGGTGCATCGTCGATCTTGACGGAGGGTTGATGCAGATCTCGGGAGAAGACGTCCGGGGGAACCATTGTTCGCCCCGAGGCTATTTTAGCCAGTTCGTCCGCAGTCTCGTTGTAGCGCCAAGCGATGTGGTTGAGCTCAAGCCCGTAGAACTTGTCTTCCAGGTGCCGAACCTCATCGCAGTAGGCTTCCATCTTCGGGTCGCGGCAGTGGGAGTTCTTCATGACTTGGTCGATGACGAGCTGCGAGTCACCGCGAGCGTCGAGGCGTCGGACCCCTAGCTCGATGGCGATTCGCAACCCGTTTACCAGAGCCTCGTACTCCGCCACATTGTTGGATGCCGGGAAGTGGAGGCGTAGCACGTAGCGTAGGTGCTTCCCGAGGGGCGAGACGAAGAGAAGGCCTGCGCCGGCCCCTGTCTTCATCAGCGACCCGTCGAAAAACATGGTCCAAAGCTCCGGTTGGATCGGAGCCGTCGGGAGCTGGGTGTCGGCCCATTCAGCCACGAAGTCCGCCAGGACCTGGGACTTGATGGCCTTCCGGGGGGCGAACGAGATTGTCTCGCCCATGATCTCCACCGCCCACTTCGCGATCCTACCCGAAGCCTCTCGGGAGTGGATGATCTCTCCCAGGGGGAAGGATGACACCACCGTTACCGGATGAGACTCGAAGTAGTGCCGCAACTTCCGCCGTGTCAGGATCACCGTGTACAGCAGCTTCTGAACTTGTGGGTAGCGGATTTTGGTTTTGGACAGTACCTCGCTGACGAAGTAGACTGGCCTCTGAACGGGCAATGCATGCCCCTCTTCTTGCCTCTCGACCACAATCGCGGCGCTAACCACCTGAGTGGTCGCGGCGACGTAGACCAAGAGGGCTTCTCCGGCAGCTGGGAGCACCAAGATAGGCGCCTTCGTGAGGAGCGCCTTCAGGTTCCCGAGGGCTTCCTCGGCCTCAGGAGTCCAAGTGAAGCGCTCGGCCTTCCTTAAGAGGCGGTACAGGGGTAGACCTCTTTCGCCGAGGCGTGAGATGAAGCGGCTCAGAGCCGCGAGACATCCCATGACCCTCTGTACGCCTTTCAAGTCCTTGATGGGCCCCATGCTGGCGATGGCTGTGATCTTCTCCGGGTTGGCTTCGATGCCCCACTCGGAGACGATGAACCCCAAGAGCATGCCTCGGGGCACCCCGAAGACACACTTTTCGGGATTGAGCTTGGCGCCTTTCGCCTTGAGACATCGGAATGTCACTTCAAGGTCGGAAAGGAGGTCAGAGGCTTTCCTCGTCTTGACTACGATGTCATCGACGTAAGCCTCGACCGTACGGCCAATGTGTTCGCCGAACACATGGTTCATGCACCGCTGGTACGTCGCGCCCGCATTCCTCAAGCCGAACGGCATGGTGACATAGCAGTACATGTCGAAGGGTGTGATGAAAGAAGTCACGAGCCGGTCGGACTCTTTCATCTTGATTTGGTGATACCCTGAGTAGGCATCGAGGAAAGACAGGGTTTCGCACCCAGCAGTGGAATCCACGATCTGATCGATGCGAGGCAGAGGGTAGGGAACCTTCGGACATGCTTTGTTCAGACTAGTGTAGTCTACACACATCCGCCATTTCCCCCCTTTCTTTCTCACAAGCACAGGGTTGGCAAGCCATTCGGGATGGAATACCTCTTTGATGAACCCTGCCGCCATTAGCTTGTGGATCTCCTCGCCTATGGCTCTACGCTTCTCCTCGTCGAATCAGCGCAGAGGCTGCTTGACGGGTCGGGCTCCAGCTCGGATGTCCAGCGAGTGCTCGGCGACATCCCTCGGTATGCCGGCTGTCGGCGTTTCGAGACCGGGGGGTCCCTGAGCCGACGAGTGAAGTGTCACCGTGTGCCCCAGCCCAGATGGGTCGACGGGAGGCCGAACGCGAAGGGGGAAAGTGAGGTGGCCAGAGATGGGCGAGACAGAGGTGGAAATCCCGCGGCCTTCGTGTTCGTCCCGCGCCCAGGTTGGGTGCGCTTGCAGTAGGGGGTTACAAGCGTCCACACGGGGGAAGGAGCGAGTGGCCTCACGCGAGCGCCCGTCTCGTCCTCGTCCCCGCGCGGCCAACCCTCTCTAAGAGGGCCCTGGTCCTTCCTTTTATAGGCGTAAGGAGAGGATCCAGGTGTACAATGTGGGGTGTAGCAGAGTGCTACGTGTCTAGCGGAGGGGAGCTAGTGCCCTAATTACACGCCATCGTGGCGGCCGGAGAGATTTTGGCGCCTGGTTTGTGTGATGTCGTGGCCGTCGGAGGAGTGCTGGAGCCTGGCGGAGGGACAGCTGTCGGGGCCGTCAAGTCCTTGCTGACATCCTCTTGCTTACGTAAGGGGGCCGAGAGCCGCCATCGTCAGGGAGCGTGCGGGGCGCCATCATCGCCTATCTGGCGGAGCGAGCCAGATGGGACGCCGGTCTTGTTCCCCGTAGCCTGAGTCAGCTTGGAGTAGGGTAATGATGGCGCCTCCTGTTGACGTGGCTGGTCCGCGCCCTAGGTTGGGCGATGTGGAGGCTCCTCCGAGGTCGAGGTCGAGTTCGTCTTCCGTGGCCGAGGCCGAGTCCGAGCCCCTAGGTCGGGCGAGGCGGAGGTCGTTGGCTGAGGCCAGGGCGGAATTGGAGTCCTGGGGTCGGGCGAAGCGGAGTTCGTTGTCTTCTGGGGCTGATCCCAAGTCCGAGCCCTAGGTCGGGCGGAGCGGAGTTCGCCGTCTTCCGGGGCTTAGCCCGAGTCCGAGCCCTGGGTCGGGCGGAGCAGAGTTCGCCGTCTTCCGGGGCTTAGCCCGAGTCCGAGCCCTGGGTCGGGCGGAGCGGAGTTCGCCGTCTTCCGAGGCTTAGCCCGAGTCCGAGCCCTGGGTCGGGCGGAGCAGAGTTCACCATCTTCTGGGGCTTAGCCCGAGTCCGAGCCCTGGGTCGGGCGGAGCGGAGTTCGCCGTCTTCCGGGGCTTAGCCCGAGTCTGAGCCCTGGGTCAGGCGGGACGGAGTTTCCTATGGTGTGCGGCCGGGCCTGACTGCCTGTCAGCCTCACTCTGTCAAGTGGCACCGCAGTCGGAGCGGCGCAGGCGGCACTATCTTTCTGTCAGACCGGTCAGTGGAGCGGCGAAGTGACGGTGGTCACTTCGGCTCTGTCAGCTGAGGGGCGCGCGTCAGGATAAAGGTGTCAGGCCACCTTTGCATTAAATGCTCCTGCGATTTGGTCGGGGTTGCTTCTTGGCGAAGACAGGGCCTCGGGCGAGCCGGGAACGTGTTCGCCGCTGGAGGGGGGCCTCGGGCGAGGCGGAGATCCTCCGGGGTCGGCTGCCCTTGTCCGAGGCTAGGCTCGGGCGAGGCGTGATCGAGCCCCTCGAATGGACTGATCCCTGACTTGATCGCACCCATCAGGCCTTTGCAGCTTTATGCTGATGGGGGTTACCAGCTGAGAATTAGGAGCCTTGAGGGTACCCCTAATTATGGTCCCCGACACTATCGTACCAAGAGTACCCTTCCAAGGTTCTGGACTGCAAAGAAAGATCAACTCGGGCTAAATCGATCAAGATGTATAAGATCCAATGGAGTAATCACGCAGAAGAAGAGGCTACTTGGGAGACCGAGGAATTTTTGCGTTCCAACTTGCCCGATTGCCTACCTAAGAAAATTGGTACGTAACCATGCCCAACCCCTCCCCCTGCCCTTTGAATCAAAATATAAGAAAAATGATCTTAATATAGGAAGAGTTAATTGTAAAAATAAAATTAAAAGGACTTCCTTCTGAAGTTGCAAAGAAAATGACATTCGAAGAGCAGTTGCCAAGAAGAACCTTAACAAATAAATCACCCACTTCAAGCTAGCCTTAACCCTCACTTCACCTCGGGAGGACTCCGACCCGAATCTCGGGACGAGATTCCTTTAAGGGGGGAAGGTTGTGACACCCTAGTGTCACCTAGGGTTTCTTCTTAATGCTGACTCAGAATCATTATCACATGTGAACCAAATAGAGGAATGAACATCATAAATTGATAACAAAGGTTTAAGTAAGTCTTTTTCATCTTACGAAATTCTTCTTAATCATGACATGCACCTCAAGGTAAGAAGAACTCACAAACCCTAATTAACCCTAAATGGACCATTTAAGCACATAAAGGGAAATTGAGGAAAACCTTGGGAAAAACACAAAAATTTGCTATGGATCAAATAACAAATATTTAATGCACTAAATAACCAACAAAATATAGTAAGAAAGTTTTGTCATTTGGATTTTCCAAAATCCCCAAATCAGCCCTTAAACCAAGGCCCTATGGCCAAATTCAGAATTCTAAATTTTAGAACCCTTTTACAAGTTCAAATGTGTTCCCTATTTTCCAAAACTCGAAACCAAAAAGTCCAAATATCAAAGTGGCGCCAAATTTCCTTGAACATGTTATGGTAAAATTTGAACTCAAACAAAAACCGTTTGACACGATTTTGGCACAGTTTGTCCTCGGGACCCGACTGTCTAACACTGGCACGGTGACGCTACAACTCTCTATCCCTAGCCTAAAACTGTGCAACATCCATATACAAACGACAAAGCACAGTCAGGGGAACAAATCCTTCACAGTGATCTTGCCCAAATTCGCGAAGATTTGCGCCCAATCGGCGTTAGAACTCGGGTAGAAGCAATGGTTCCACGTGTTCGACCGCGGCTGACACGCCCGGTTCACGCCAGTTCGCGCACCCGTGACCAGCAGCGCACGCCCGCGCACGCTCGCCGGTCCACGACCTCCTGTGCACCATGCCATGCCTATAAAGCAGCCCAAGGCCTCGGTCGTACCTCTCCACCCGCTCTCAGTCCTGCCTGAGCCAAAGTTCACCGGACATCGCCTCGAGCACGCCGCACCACCGCCCGCCATCACTGCCCGAGCCTCGGCCACCGCGACCAGCTCCCTCCAGCCACTTCCAAGCCGTGCTAGTCACTCGGTTAGCTTCACCAGTAGCCTGTGAAGCTTTCCAAGTCCTCAGACCTGGCAGAACTTTACCGGAGACCCAGGATCGTCCTCGCCGCACTTCGGTCGCCCGCAACCGCGCGTAGACCGAGCAATCCGATGAGCCATTCTCAAATTCCTCACGTGCATGTCTTCCTTAACCTTCGGTGAAGCTCCCTGACCCATTCGATTAGACTATGGCACCGTGAGCAGGCCGGATTCCTCGTCGCCGATGAGCTCCCCCGCCTGCGCACGTGGACCAACCTACTCTGACCACCACCGCCGACAATCCATACCTCGACGTGATCGCCAGAGACCCCTGGACCTCACCCGACCCCTCACCGGAGCAACCTCGCCGCCGGTAAGCCCCTCCGCCCTTTTCTTCCGCCGTGGTCACTGTTCCATTAGGGGAAGGATCACGAGTTCGATTTCGTAAAACCCTAGGGGGTTTTCTGCAGAGTCATAGACTCAGTTGAATAGTGAACCGAGGACCTGTCTGTAATACACATAAAACCTTTCGTCAGGGACCCCAGTGCAAAACTCTTTTTCCTTTATCCATTTCTATTTATTCTTTTAAATTCAGCAGAGAACTTAGGAAATTTATATCTTGAGGAATATTCAACAAAATTTAGCAAAACCAATTTTACTGGATTCAAAATATTATGAACTATCACATAAAAATATTGAACCATGTTCTTTCTGTTTTAAATTTTAGAGTTTGGAATTAATTAAAGAAACTGACCAAACCTTATTAAAATGAAGAAAATTAGTTATGCTTCTGTGCTGAACTTAAGAAAATTTGTTGAAGTTCAAACCCCACCTAGACACTGTTTAAAAATACTAAGCACCCCAGTATTGAAGATTTAACCAGGGTTATCTATTAAAGACCATAATTGCCCAAAACTTAAGAAATGAGAAAGGTACTAGAAAATAATGAACAGTGGATGCAAATATTTTTCCTAGTCCACTTAAGTATTAAAGAACCAAGAAAAAATAAAGGGAACCCTAGTCCAGAACAAATTTAAGGTGAAATGTTTTATTAGGCACTAATAAAACTAGAAGGACAATTGTTAGAAATATGAGAACAATTTCAAAATTGGTAAGGAAAATTCCCTAGACTTGTAACCACTAGGACACCACTACAAAAATGATAAATACCCCAGTCCATCATTTTATGTGGGTTGAACAAATAAAACTTGCTATTGAGCCATATTTCAATTAAATCATAAGCAAGCCAAAAAGTGTGCAATAGTGGGCAAATAAATTTTACTAGATTAATAATGAAGTAGGCCACCAGAGAAAAATGCAAAACACAATTGAAAGCTACAAAGTAATACCCATTGCCCCTACTTCATGTAAAAGGTCATGTAGTTCAAGAAATTCCTACCACCCTTCCCTTAAGCAAAAAGTTACCAAAATTTAGAATGATTGCTCTTGCACAAAGAAGAAGATAGGAAAAATTAGAAATTAGTTGTTTGATATTTTTCAAATATAGTGGTAGTAGAAAGCACCCCTTTGGCTAGGAACTTCAGAAAATCATAATAAAATGACTAATAAGTATTAGTAGCTAAAAATTTGCACAAAGTCAAGTTATAACATCTAAAGGCCAGCACAAATAGGTCTTAGAGAATAACCCCCTGTTAAAAGGAAGTTGTAGTTCAAAACACCCCTTTTCCCCCAAACACTTGATAATTTTGTACAGAGCGAACCCCTCACTTTTTAAGCCCCAAATTTTGAGACAGAGAATTATAAACGAGTGAGAAGCCACTGTAATTTGTACAGAATTTTTGGAAAATTGTAAAACTATCTTGTAGTTCAAACCCACCATAAAGGCATAAAAGAAAAAGGAAAAGAAGAGATAAATTAGAAGGAATAATGAATCTCACTCCAATAAATTCAGCTAGGAATCTTAATAAACTTTCACTAAGACATTAAAAAGAAATCAGTGAAACACCAAAGTGAACTTACCAATTAGCTTAACCAAGCTAGACCCTAATTTGCTAAGTGTACCACAAAAATCTCCAGTAGTAAGATTAAGCTCTACCTTATTAATTTGATCATGCACCATCAAAGTTTAAGTGCTAAATTGCATATCATGCCATGCATGTATCTTAATCATTACATTCATTAGATTGCAATCTCGCTGACGGAGAGTACATGCTCATCCCAGAGCGAGGAGCTGTCCACGAGGAAGACCAGGAGCAAGCTCCCGAGACTGCCATCGAGGATCTCCCCGCAGCCCTAGCAATCGAAGGCAAGCCCCAATTTTATGCATAACCAATTTATATATGCTACTTCACTACACTTAATGTTTGTAGGCTTGTAATGTGCACTTAAGTGTAGGAGTTGCTTGAAATCCTTAGTTGCATGAATTCAGGATTCGTTTTTGAGATGGATACTAGTATGCTAGGTCGAGTAGCTGCTTGCTAACTAGGATCTCGGTAAAAGTCGAGTGATTTTTCTAGCACTCGCGCGAGGTCA
Source organism: Zea luxurians (assembly GCA_029449295.1). Lineage (NCBI taxonomy): Eukaryota > Viridiplantae > Streptophyta > Magnoliopsida > Poales > Poaceae > Zea > Zea luxurians. The sequence goes on along the minus strand of JAOPSE010000006.1, from coordinate 52,941,834 downwards.
GGAATTAAGTGTATTCATCTTGATAATGGGATCTATGATGGTCTATGAACTTGGATCCAGGGTGGATACCTTGTCCATGAGACGGGAAAAGGAATTAAGGATTAATGCGTGGATACCTAAGTCAAGCGTTTGAACGTACTAAACACATGTCAGGAAATATGGTAACCGGTAAACCTAGTACCTGAGTGAAGCCGGGTGTGGACTTTTCCCCTCACTCATCCTGAGACTAGGTCTCCCATGCTAGCTATGGTGGGTACAAGTGCGGTCACTGCACGGCGGCGGCCAGGGTCAGTGGAGCATTGTATGCTAAGGCGGTGAGCCTGGCCGCGAATGGGGAATCGATGGGGACGGTTGACATGTGTGGGTACAGAGTGCCCCTACATGTCGTGTGTTTAGGTTTACCTTGCAAGGTTAAAACTCGATTTGAATCGTCTGCTTCTCGCAGCTAATGAGACTGCTTGACCCTGTGTACTACATTGAGTAAGAAGTGAAATGAGGCTTCATATGAGACAACTAGTTGATTGAATTAAATGTTTGTTACCATGTATGCTTAGAAGGAGCAAACTTAGCTAAGATAATGATACTAGAATTTGAAAAGCTAAAAATTTATTTTAGACTCAGCTAGTGCTTTTGGCAAACCAAACCCCTCAGCCAAAAAGCTGCATGGTCTAGAGGTAGAGGAGTAGTTTCCTCACACCGGGTAAGTCTAACTGAGTATTAGTATACTCAGCCTTGCTATTGGCATAATTTTTACAGGTACGCTTCAGGATATGGTTAATGGTGTGACTTGGCCTACCACCCTACCACCGGGTTGGACGGTCGAGTGGGATGCTGCTCCAGCAGGAGAGGAGCAGGAGGAGTAATGGGCTAGGTCTTGCCCTATTCCTCGCTTTCGACGATATCGACTATCCGCTGCAATTTATTTTGTGAACTTATATCAGCTACTTGAAAAACTCCGATTTATGTAATAACTCTAGTACTTTAATTTGATGTTTTCCTGTTTTATTGTATTTCTTCTGTGACTCACCTTCAAGTGAGTTTGTGGTATTTGATCCTGGTTAAGTGGCTCTATCAGACTAGATCTGAGGGACTGACGGGTTATTCTGATTTAAGTGTGTTGCGGCCCCTGAGGCATGACTTAGGCACTTAAGCTATAATAATTTGGGCGGTTCTGCCACAAAATGGCCCAAGGGCACATTTCCCTTTCAGCTACAGGTGTGGCTGCTTCGTCAGGTATCTCCTTCTCCATGCCATGGGCGCAATAAACTCGAGCAGGGACCGCATCGAATTCACCCGCGTTTACCAGATGTGATGGTCATCCCATGTCCTTGCCCATATTTAATCAGCCATGCCCCGGGCTCCTTCTTGGCCATAAGCTCATACAAAAGAAAGCCACCGAACCCGAGCGACCCAGAGCAGAGAGAAGGCAGAAGGGGAACCTATGCCATCGTGGGCTCGATTCATGCCACGACGGTGGTGAGGCCATTGTGCAGCACCGGGGTGATAGCAGGCATCTACCGAATTTAGTTGTGGCCTCCTCGGGCAGAGTAATTTGCCAAAGCTTCATCGATTGTTCAATGGAGTAGCAACAGTGTCGTGGATCTGCCTCACATCGTGAACCGGTTCTACCGCAACATCAATGCCAATGAGTTTTCTTCAGCTGTGTTCGCTAATGTAAGTGAAGTGAATAGAGAGAAAATTGTAGTAGGTTGAAGACAAGTGACACAACGATTTTTATCCCGTGGTTTGGTCAAATAGAATACTTGCCTACTCCACGTTGTGGCGTCCCAACGGACGAGGGTTGCACTCAACCCCTTTCAAGTGTGTTGGGGGCCTTCCTCTTCCGAAGGTCCTCAAAAACGTGACTAATATGTTTTTTAGTGTAACATAGACTGTTACAGGAGGCTTTGGCTTTGAGATGAAGGTATGCGTGATATGAAGATACGACCTAAAGGCAGGATGAATGGACGCCGAAGCTGTGACTGAAAGAGCTTCGGCTTAGTATGATGACGAAGGTGAAAGATGGAACCAACCTGAAAGAGAAAAGACTACTTAGTCCTTGATAGCTTGCCTTATGATTAACAGTAAATGTCAGGGACATGAATGTAATTTTGTCCGGGCTACGTCCCGCGCCTATAAATAGATGAACAGTAACACCATACTGTTCACGCAGAATTGTAATCACTCTCGCACTTCACCTTCTAGCAAGCCGAAGGTATCAATGTAATATAACTAATATGAATATTTATTCATATTTATGAAATGGGAATATAAATAATCTACTGATATATCATCATTATTTATATTCTTTTGTATTTCATATACTTTCGTTCATATTTGTTTACTGAAATGATGAATGTGCGTCCTTCATGACCTTTGTCTGGAGATCATTATACCCGAAGGGAGATAATGGATCGAAGGACGAAGGTCTTTAATTGTTAACAATTGTGTTGCTTTGTTCTTGATGTATAGCATTTGAGAACAAGGACCAACATTGGCGCCCACCTCCGGTGTACTCACTTTCACAACCTTTGGCAAAGCATCAACCTTCGTTATGCCACTGAAGAAGATAGCAGCGCCAGGGGCTGCACTGCAGCCACTGGACACGAACCAGGAGACACCCCCTCTCCGAGAAGCCAGAAGCCAGAAGAGAAGGGCTACCAGCCTAACACTTCAGGAGGAGGAGCTAGACCAGGAGATCAGGGATCTAGAAGTCATTCATCAGCAGGTGCAAAGGAAGAAGGAGAAGATGGCCCATTTGGCCGATCTGCAGAAGAGGATTGACGAAGCTACTGAAGAGATGCGTCATCTTACTCAAGATGACCAAGACCGAAGGCCCCAGCACACGGAGCTTCGTCAAGAGAGCTCATATAATTACGATGAATGGTACGATGATTTTCATCATGGCAACTTTACTTTTGATGATGCTTCTCCCCTGGTAGCAGAACTACAAGCTATTCCATGGCCACAATCCTATAAGCCACCATAGTTGCCCATGTACGATGGGCACTCGGACCCAAAGCAATTATTAATGAGTTATGAGGCAACAATATCCTCATATGGAGGCAACGCCGCTGTCATGGCAAAGTCCTTCGTCATGGCAGTCTGAAGTGTGGCCTAGACATGATACTCCTCTCTTCGACCAGGCACAATTACATCATGGCAGAAGCTCAAAGACATGCTGGTCACTAGCTTCCAAGGTTTCTAGACAAAACCAGTTACTGCTCAGGCATTGTTCTAATGGACACAAGACCAGGAAGAATACCTTTAGGCGTATGTCCGAAGGTTCCTACGACTAAGAGCACAAGCACCCACAGTGCCCAATGATATTGTCATTGAGGCCATGATCAAGAGACTTAGGCCAGGACCCATAGCTCAGTATTTTGCTAGTAAGTCTCCACAAACTTTGGAGAAGCTGCTTCAGAAGATGGATGAGTACATCCAGGCTGACAACAACTTTCGCCAAAGAAAGGAGGAGGCCTACAAGTTCTACGAAATGACCAGGGGCTTCGAAGGGAGGCTTCATCCTAGGCATGTCCAGTCCATTCACAACTCCAATGCCAATGATGAAAGGGCCAGCAATCCCAGCATAGTCATCAAAATTCTCAGTCTTCGAGCATGACTTCTTTCAGACCACCAGCTCCGAGGGGCAGAGGAGGAAGAAGTTTCAGTGGAGGAAGGTTTGGCAACCAACCCAGAAAATTGTATTGTCTTTTTTTGTGGCGAGGACATGCCATGTTACCATTCAGAAGCAGAAGGGAATTGCTGAAGCTGAAGCGTGGCAGAGTCAGCCGAAGCAAGTCCTCCACACTACTTCGTGCTATTCTCCTTATGTCCCGGAATATGTGGGCAACCAATAGCCTACGACTTCTGTCGCTTCGGCAAGTCATTCTCAAGCCTCCTAGGCCTAGCTGCCACCACCACCATCGCTAGCACCTGTCTTGGGTCACAGTCAGTAGCTAGAAGGGCAATGCCATGCTTAGCAGCAACGCGACCATTGGGAGAAGTCCAAAGCTCGCACAGTCAACAACATTGTGCCTGAATCGAAGCACATTTACTAAAGGATATCCTAACCTGATGTATTTTCGTTTTGTTTGTCATTTTATTTTATTGCATGAGAAACAGTTCATAGAGGTTTAATCTCCAACTTGATGCAATAATATTGTGGTCACACCATCAAGTGTAGAATGCCACCCTTCAACAATGCTTTCGAAGCTACGAAGTCGTTCCTAAGGGAGCGCAGAGTAAGTTCCGAAGCTACAAAGTCGTTCCTAAGGGAGCATAGAGTAAGTTCTGAAGCTCAAAAGTCATTCCTAAGGGAATGCAAAGCCAATATGCCACCGAAATAGAAGGTGAAGAAGCTCAAAAGTCGTTCCTAAGGGGATGCAGAGCTTAAATGCCACCGAAATAGAAGGTGAAGAGACTCAAAAGACGTTCCTAAGGGGATGCAGAGTCTGAGTGAGTTTTCATGTGAGTATGTGTCTTCAGCATAAACATCATGCTGCATCATATCATCGCATCATTTCGCATAGCATTACATCATACATCATGTCGCATCAGCAGCAAGATTGTGCAGAAGGAAAGTTGCTTCTTTCAAAATATACGATGAATGAAACAGTGTGATGGAGCACAAAGTACACCATCAGCAATTATAATTTTACATGACAAGAAAATTTTCGTCGACAATATTATACAATAGTTGGGCCATAGAAGGGCTCTTTCTTTACGAAGCATGAAAAGAAGGGAAGATATTTTTTCGCCAAAGGCTCAAAAATGGTATGAACATAAATTTCATGCATCGCAAAGAAATATATTACATTAATATATACATAGATATATAATGTTTAACTTATGTACGAATATTACATTTCCCAAAATATTACATTTCTTAAGGGTACAAGAATTCAGTCTTCTTTTAAAATCTTTTCAGCAGCTTCATTTAATAGTTTGTTGACAGCTTCGTCAACGGCTTCTTCGGCAATCTTTATTGTTTCTAATGCTGCTTTCATGGCTGGATCAGCTTCAGGATCATATGGCTCGGGTGGCGGTGATAGTTTAGCTAAAGTAAAATAACAAGTTGTTAATACGAAGCCAGGGAAAAAATACTGAAGCTAAGATTCAGTAAAAATACATATATGCCTTGCGCGCTTAGCAGCCTCTTCGGCTCGCTTGGCTTCTTCTCGGGCATCATGGGATTCTTTTTAATTTTTCTTTATAGCTTCATCGGCTATTTCTCGGCCACCCTTCATTCAAACGTTGGAATAGAATTTCCCGCCCATCAAAGTAGCTTCAGCCGAAGGATCCTTCGTGTTGTCTATGGAGAAAACAGCTTTTGTCTGGGCTGCAGCTTTAACATGTTCACAGCCAGTTTTTTCTAAAATTGCAGCAACCCCTCGAGCACCAGCGAAGGCACAAAAACCCCCATGATCGCTAAGAATTTCTTAAAAAGCTCTAGCTTCTTCGCCGATCCATTCAATGATTCCTTCGGGATCACCTCTAATAATTTTTTGCTCCGATGAGTATGCACCTACCTTTGCAAAACTATCTTTCAATTTCTTAGCATAATCCAAGGATTTCTCGTAATACCTCTCCTTCGATTCTTGAAGCTCATCCACATTTTTTTGCAATCTTGAGCTAGTCCATTCGCTTATTTCTTGTTTTACTTTAGCAACTTCAAAATCCTCATTCTTTTCGGCAAGCTTTTTCTTTAAGTTTTCAACTTCGGCTTTATGAGCTTCAGACTGTGCAGCAAGATTGGCTTCGCTAATCTTTACTCTGTCTACCAAGGAAAGCAGAATTTTATCCTTTTATACAGCTTCATTCCTTAGTCTGATAACCTTTGACCGAAGGTTCCCAAGGACTATTCAGCAGCTTTTGTCCTCAGCATTCTTTTGTGCCCTTAAAGCATTGCTCAAGATTAAGCTCTACAGAAAAGGGGGGAGGGGATCAGCACAATGGTAAAAGATACAAAAATAATCTGTTCATAAGTCAAAACATCTTTACCTTCAGACTGTTATAAGCGAGGCTGTCTGCAAGGTCATCCTTCGACATTGTAGAGAGGCCAACCTCAAGCTTCGGAAACCCTATGTTCCTTGCCATCTCCCGGCAAACACATATATCCTTGTTGTCCGGAAGGCAGTACAGAAAGTCATGTTCATCAGTGCCATTATACACCAAGGATCCTTTTGGGTACTTTAATTCCCTGGCATAGTGTTTAGCTTTAGCAATCTGCTCTTCCGAAAACTGTTTACCCAAAGCATGTTGTATGATAAAATCTAACTCTTCAGTAGATGCTTCAGGGGTAGGAGATTTAACCTTCTAGGGTGCGCCTTCTTTTTCCAAAATCTGAGCAGCATCCGAAGGCCCTTCTTCAATATCCTTTTCAACAGTTTCAACGGGCCCTGTTTCGGCGGGAATTGAGGGCCCGGCTTCAGCTTCAACACGAGTTGTAATAGCTTCGGTGGCCTCCTTTATATTTTTCTCTTCTGTAAAGGCAGAAGTTGATACCCTCGTCGACTCCATGACAGCGTCCAGCACGCTGGTCATTCTCCTCCTTTTGGGAGTTATTGCAGGAATTTTGGACACCTTCGGCAACTCTGGCTCTAGTGGCAGGCTTAGGATTTTTGGCAGTCCAGTCGACTCCTCTAGCTCTGGCCCTTCGACTGTTTTTTCCTTGGCTTCGGCAGGACGTTTCGGCGCTTCAGCCGACTCGGCTTTCTCCTGTCCCATTACTTTCGGCACTTCAGCTGATTCTCCCTTGGCACCGGCAGGAATGGGGTATTCCAGCTCAGCAGCGGAAGAAGTCCCCTCATCAAGCTTCGGCACCCTGGCCGTTTCAATGTACCTAGGCCAGTGAGTCAAAACTAGGGATAGCAATGGGTATGGGTATGGGTAATTAACCATGGATAGTTATCCATTGGATAAGGGTATGGTGGAATTTGGTATCCACGGGTACAATTATGGATATAAGAAGGTATCCATGGATAATTTTTTCGCGTGTATGGATATCCAGTATCCCTACCCGTTACCTAATAGATATCTGACATGTGAGCCATCCGGATTTAATATATTATCCTAAATTCTAATTTTTCAATTTTTATCTATGACATGTTGATTGGTGCTGAAATTATCATTTGATGATGATGGAATGATAATTGTTTTTGAAATGTGGTAAAATTGTTGTTTGATGTTGAATGCTAAAATTGTAGTGGGCGGGCGGGTAACGGGTATCCGCCGAATAGCGGATACCCGGCGGGTATGGGTATGGGTAGAGATCCATACCCATGAACGTTTATGGGTATGGGTATGGGTTGAGTTTTGTCTCGCGGGTATGGATTCGCGAACTATATATCCACGTACTACCCACCCGATTGCCATCCCTGGTCAAAACCTTGACCTTTTTACCCTTCGACGTAACAGAGATGGCCGAAGCAGCAGCTTTTCTTTTCTTTCCCTGCTTTCACGAGGGATAGCAATGGTTTGGATATATGAAGCCAATTACATCAAAAACTCTGTTTAATCTTCTCTTGCCTCGTCCTTCGAAGGCTAATGTCATGGCATCATCTTCGGCCCTTGTGTAGGCCCCAAGCAATTCATCGCTAGTGGCTTCAACATAATTCAGCCAGTCATCGTTCAGCTCATCAAACTGATCTCTGTATCTGAAGGTGTATTTCAAATAAACCAAGCCGCCTTGACTGGACCTAGCAGAAGCCTCCTTCGGCATCTCCCAGTCACTCACAAGAGGCCATACTTTATAAGCAATGTGCTCTTGGACTAGGCTCTTGTGCCAATAAAAGTGCCTACACTGATAAAAGCCTTCTGGCATGCTTCAATTTCATTTCCAAGAGTAGTGGTTGGCCTTCTGATGCCAAAGTGAGACCAAATAGGGCGTTGGATGATCCCCTTTATATCTTCTCTTTCAATTAAGTTGTTCTTTACATAAAACCATTCTTCCATCCATGCTCCTGGCCACCTCTTCCGAAATGTCGGAACAGGATAGCTCACATCAGAGCGAGGCACGAAGCCGTAACAACCAAAATTATTATGATATTTCTCCTTGCCAGTAGCCTTTGTCTCATAGGACAGCACATGCATGCTGCAGAAGCATTTTGCACTCGGCTCTAGTCCCTCGCTCCTCATGGCCCAAATAAAAATCCCCATTCTGATGATAGCTTCAGGGGTAATTTGATGAAGGTAAATCTCAAAAGTTTTTAGAACTTCAACTAAAAATTTACTCAAGGGAAATCGAAGCCCCGCCTTCATGAAGCTCCTATAGACAACAACTTCATCAACCTCGGGCGCAGGGGCAGTGCTATCTCCTCCAGTCTTCACAATAGAAATATCGCGGAAGTATCTTCCTTTCATAGCATCAATCTGACTTTGCTTGATGGTTGATCTTTTGAAGATGGTATGACTCGGCCGACAGGGCCGATCTTTGGCATCTTTGTTTCCACTTTCCAAGTCAAAACTTTCACTATCGCCAGAATCCTCGGATAATCTAGCCATCATTTCATTGGTAATTTTTTCTGTGTTTGTCTTCTCCATAGCTTCATAAAACCTAGCCAATGCAGGCTCAACAACCTTCTTCTCTTCAGTCATTTAGTCAACAGTTGCACAAATGCCAAAGCTTATAATTTAATCAAAACTTGGCAGAGCAAGAAAATTCAGAATGACAAAAATAAGCGCAAGCAGTTGAAATGGCACATCAAACGCTATCAATGTGAGTCCCTATTTATATGTCCAGCGCACCACAACTTGGTGGGCCTTATATGTCAGTGTCTTTCGCTATTCTAGCGAAGGGAAGGTGTTTTTTCGGACCTTCGGCTAAAGGCCTTCGTTCACGTCGTAGTCTGAATTTGTTAATATAGAAACAAATTAATACTGCAAGGGGCTACTGTTGGGAGCCTTCCTCTTCCGAAGGTCCTAAAAATTGTGACTAATATGTTTTTCAGTGTAACATAGACTGTTACAGGAGGCTTCAGCTTTGAGATGAATGTATGTGTGATATGAATATACGACCTGAAGGCAGGATGAATGGACGCTGAAGCTGTGGCTGAAAGAGCTTCGGCTTAGTATGATGACGAAGGTGAAAGATGGAACCAACCTGAAGGAGAAAATACTACTTAGTCCTTGATAGCTTGCCTTATGATTAATAGTAAATGTCAGGGACATGAATGTAATTTTGTCCGGGATGCGTCCCGTGCCTATAAATAGATGAACGGTAACACCGTATTGTTCACACGGAATTGTAATCACTCTTGCGTCACTCTCGCACTTCACCTTCTAGCAAGCCAAAGGTATCAATGTAATATAAGTAATATGAATATTTATTCATATTTATGAAATGGGAATATAAATAATCTACTGATATATCATCATTATTTATATTCTTTTGTATTTCATATACTTTCGTTCATATTTGTTTACTGAGATGATGAAGGTGTGTCCTTCATGACCTTCGTCTAGAGATCATTATACCCGAAGGGAGATAGTGGATCGAAGGACGAAGGTCTTTAATTGTTAACAATTGTGTTGCTTTGTTCTTGATGTATAGCATTCGAGAACAAGGACCAACAAAGTGATCCAAAGATCAACTTGAATACCACGATTCTCTTTATCTCAATAAAATCCTGTTGTGAGGAATCTCCATAATTTGGAGTCTCTCACGCCTTACACAAATGATCTCAAATGAACATAAGAGTCAGGGAGGGAATAGAAACACACACAAGAACTAGAGTCGCAGCAACAACACGCACACAATTCAAGAAACGAGCACACGAAACAACGCAGCAGAGTTATAGCTCAAAGAAGTGCTCAAATCTCTATCACAATGAAACGAACGTGTGCTTGCAAAGTCTAGGCATTGTAGGATGTTCAATGGATGCTTGGTGTAGAGCTCCATGCGCCTAGGGGTCCCTTTTATAGCCTCAAGGGACCTAGGAGCCGTTGAAGCTCCATTTGGATGGCCCTGGTTGCCTTCTGTCCGCAGGTGCACCGGACTGTCCGGTGCACACCGGATAGTGAATAGTGCGTGCACAGGGTGCGGTGGAGAATCCCCTGATTGACTGCTTTCCTGTCATGGGGCACCGGGCCATCTAGTATGGGGCACTGTACTGTCCGGTGCGCCACTTGACCGTTGGCCCAAGGCCGATGTGGCAACTTGTTGTTGCGCGGCTGGCACACCGAACTGTCTGCGGGCCTCGCGCGGATCATCCGGTGAATTATAGCCAACGCAGGCTGAAAACCCGAGAGCAGCGAGTTGGTCGGACCGTGCACCGGACCGTCTGATGCTCTGCAGTGCAGCACCTTTCCTTTGTTCCTTTCTTTGATTTCTTTTGCTCTCTTTTGGACCTATCTTTATGAAGTTCCTGACACTTAGACAATATGATTAGCACACAAAACAATTGACTAAGTGTCCACAACTTACCTTTTCACTCGGTCCATCATGATTTGCATTATGTCCTCTTTGGAGCTCAATTTGCTTCATATACCTTTGCTCATTCATCATGTTAGTTAAACATAATGTGTTGTGCATCTAATCACTAAAAAACTATAGAAATGGCCCAAGGGCACATTTCTGTTTCAGCTATAGGTGAGCCGCTTCGTCAGGTATCTCCTTCTCCATGCCATGGGCGCAACAAACTCGAGCAGGGACTGCATCGATCTCATCCGCGTTTACCGGATGTGATGGTCATCCCGTGCCCTCGCCCCTATTTAATCTACCATGCCCTGGGCTTCTTCTTGGCCATAAGTTCATACAGAAGCAAGCCACCGACCCGAGCGACCGAGAGCAGAGAGAAGGCAGAAGGGGAACCTATGCTGCTGTGGGCTCGATTCATGCCATGACGGTGGCAGGGCCGTTGTGCAGCACGGGGGTGATAGCAGGCATCTACCTAAGCTAGTCGTGGCCTCCTCGGGCAGAGTAAAATCTACCAAAGCTTCATCGATTGTTCAACGGAGTAGCAAAAGTGTCGTGGATCCGCCTCACATCGTGAACTAGTTCCACCACGACACCAACGCGAGTGAGTTTTCTTCAGCTGTGTTCGCTTCGGTTCCCTCTACGCGTAGTAGCTTTTGTGGTGGAGAATTATCCAGTGTAGCGCTAGATTGACGTGGTTCCGGTGGGTTGTCACCGTAGGGTGGTCTCGTGCCACAGGTGGAACGGTCGGTGTAGGGGGAGATGAGGGGAGCGCCCCCGAACATTGATTTGGTATTGGGCGGTTCGAATTAAAAAGGAGATAACGATTCGTGCAAATATATCGTGGTCGTAGACCCATTGATGAGCGATGGAAATTAGATTGCGACGTTTTAAAACCTGGGCCGTCAGATTAGGATCGGATGGCCAGGGTTGCGTACCGATTCGGTTAAAGGTTTCGTCTAATCTAGTGCATAGAGGATTTAGATCGGATGGCCAAATATCCCCCGTACCTCTTCGTCGTGTGAATTTTCTAAAAGAGACCCTGGAAAAACGTGAAATGAACTCGTCGTCCCTCTGCTGTGCTGTGGGAGGGTATTACTTTTGGATCCCTAGGTTTTTACAAAACCGACCTGGAAATTTATTTTTGGCTTAAAGTTAATATAAAAAGGTACAAAAAAAGGTTAGAAAACTCATATCTTACTCGTATTAACTCCAATTTGATCCATTCTAGTTGCCTTAGCTTCGTAATACTATTGCCTACGCGGTAGTAACATTATTTTATCATGTACCAAGTTTTCAAAAGTAATCAATTAATGAGTTTGGCCAATGTTTATTAGATAACTTTTCCAATTAAAACAAATGTAATATTTTAATTTAATCCAGAACTATAAGATGACTAAAATAAGATCTCCACTCAAGTTATAACTTAGATTAAAGTTGAGTTAGTTATATTCTTCTCACATGATTTATATACAACGTAGAATATAGTTCTATTGTTTAATCACCTAAAAATTCAGAAAACCATATATTTTTAACCATAACTCCGATTTTAATGATTCTCGAACCTACAATCTCATAGCGACACATATAATATTATTGTATGGTTTGTTTTCATCTTTGATGTAATGTTATCATATTCGTTAATTGCTTGATTGTATGTATTACTACGCTAAAAGCGAGGTAACGAGGAATCTTAAGCCCAACTTTTCGAACAGAATATGGACAACAAGGTTATCGCAAGTGTAAGGTGAAAGGGAAATAGCCTCAACATTTCCTATAATCGATTTTGGTGTTTGACGACCATCACAAACCTTGTGGTCTAACCAGTTTACCTAGTTGATCATTTCTCAGGTGCATAAGTTCATCTACAACTATTCTAAGTCGACTGTTTAGAATACCGTAGATTATTCCGGACATGAGAAGTTTTTTTTGGAAAAACACCTATGCGTGGACTGTCTAGGCCATTGCGGCGGACCGTCTGAGACACTAGGGTGAGCCTCGGACAGGAACACTGCAAAAACGCAAGTTAACACTACGGATCGTCCGTTGGAGAAGCGAGGCTGTCCGAGACCAAGCGCGGACCGTCCAGCCTCAGGTGCGGACCGTCCGGTCGTTGAAAAACCAGAAAAAACCGAAGGTGACGGGTTCGGTAAAATTCATTTTTAGCGTCCTCGCTGACCGTCCGGGGTGCACGGCCGGACCGTCCGCGACCGCTTTATCTGACATCTGACGACGAATTAAATGCTCTATAGTCGTTGATATAACCGTTACTGCTGTCCGTTGCGATTTCAGTCGTTGATGTGCAGGGGCGGACTGTCCGGACCAGGAGCGCGGACCGTCCGCAGTCGGCAGGAATGGAGCAACGGCTAGGAAGTGGTTGGAGGCTATAAATACAACCCCAACCACCTCCATTCACTTCAACCAAGCACTCCACTCATACACATTCAATACAAGAGCTAGCAATCCATTCCAAAACACAATCAAAGCTTCCAATCTCTCCAAGTTCCACAATTGAGACAAGTGATCATTAGTGATTAGTGACTTAAGAGAAAGTGATTCGTGTTTCATTTGTTGCTCTTGTTGCTTGGTTTCCTTAATCGTGCTTTCTTCATCTCTCTCCAAACTCTCTAAGTGTTTTGTAAAGCTTGCAAGCGACACCTAATTGTGTGCTGATCATTGCGGGGACTTAGTGACCTGTGAGATTAGGAAGAAGCACTGAACTGGTCTAAGTGACCGATTGAGAGAGGGAAAGAGTTGAAATAGACTCGGCCTTTGTGGCCTCCTCAACGGGGACTAGGTTCTTTGGAACCGAACCTCAGTAAAACAAATCACCGTGTTCACTTGTCAATCTTCACTTGATTTGTTTTTCCCTCTCTAAAAGTTCCCTTGCTCATATTGATTTGAGTTTGCTCCCAAAGGGCATCTGCATTGATTAAGCAACTCTAAGCAAGGAGAACTATCTTACGCACTCCAATTTAATTCTAACGCTAACCCCGACCTTAGTGCAAGTTTAAGTTTATAAATTTCAGGTTTCGCCTATTCACTCCCCCCTCTAGGCGACTATCAATTGGTATCAGAGCCAGTGCTTCATTAAGAGCCTAACCAACTCAAAGTGTTGTCTGGAGATCACGCCAAGAGGGAGATCATGACCGGCGAAAAGCCAGCAGGCTCGGGGAGGACTCTCTCAAGGGAGTCCGGCAACAAGTATAAGGAGGAATCCTCTTCCTCCATCAAGTCACATCAGAGAGGTGACAAGAAGAAGAAGATGATGAAGAAAGTTGTCTACTACGAGACCGACTCTTCGTCACCCTCCACGTCCGGCACCGAGTCGTCGACTACTTCTAAGTGCCATGAGCGCAAGAAGTATAGTAAGATGCCCCTACGCTATCCCCATATTTCAAAGCGCGCTCCATTACTTTTCATACCCTTAGGCAAACCACCATATTTTGATGGTGAAGATTATTGTATGTGGAGTGATAAAATGAGGCATCATTCAACCTCACTCCACGAACGTATTTGGGATATTGTGTGGTGATCCTTGCGGGGTCTTAGTGACCCGTGATATTAAGAAGAAGCACTCAACTGGTCTAAGTGACCGATTGAGAGAGGGAAATGGTTGAAATAGACCCGGCCTTTGTGGCCTCCTCAATGGGGACTGGGTTCTTTGGAACCGAACCTCGGTAAAACAAATCACCGTGTTCACTCGTCAATCTTCACTTAATTTGTTTTTCCCTCTCTAAAAGTTCCCTTGCTCGTATTGATTTGAGTTTGCTCCCAAAGGATATCCACATTGATTGAGCAACTCTAAGCAAGGAAAACTATCTTCCGCACTCCAATTTAATTCTAACGCTAACCCCGGCCTTAGTGCAAATTTAAGTTTATAAATTTCAGGTTTCGCCTATTTACCCCCCCTCTAGGCGACTATCATAAGGCAAGTTGTGCCCTTGACCACTCTTCTCTACCCAATATTGTTCTTGTTAATCATTGTGACATGCTCAGGTTAATTTGATGGGACCCAGTAGGTTACACTAGTTTTGTCTACCTTATACATTGCTTATAGATGAATTACTGGGTAGAATTTGCTATTGCTCTATGTGGTTTTGGGTGTTATGGTACACATGAATCATGATCATGTTTATTTCTGTCAATGGATTATTTACTTTTCATGCTAAGATTATTTTGGTTAATTGAAACATGAAGCGACCATCCGAAAAAAACATAGGATGGTATGGGACGCCCTTGGCCGAGTAATTAAGAAAGCTAGTTGTTGGGGGCCTTCGTCCTCCGAAGGTCCTCAAAAACATGATTTGACAATATTTTCCAAGTGAATTATATGAACAGGTATCTTCGGACTCAGATCATGAACATGGAGTACGGTCAGAACGAAGCCCAAGCTGTACGAAGCTGATTACCAAGCTGTACGAAGGATGGTGCACAACCGAAGCTATGCGCAGAAAGCTTCGTCGCGATAGCAGAAAGGGGAACCGACTTAAAGATGAAAAGACTACTTAGGCCTTAATAGATTCCCATAAGTCATTAGCAAATGTAATGGACATGAATGTAATTTTGCATAGGCTACGTCCCACGCCTATAAATAGATGAACAGTACTCCCGTACTGTTCAGGTTGACTTGGCATTTGCTTTCCGTCATCCTTGTACTTTTGCCTTCCTGCAATCCGAAGGTACACTTGTAATTTGAAGTTATTTCTATTTTTATATGATAATAAAATAGAAATGACGTTGTGATAATATTTAAATGTTTATATTACTTTTTATGTTGCATGTAAGTCCTTCGTCATAATTTATTGTGCTTACGAAGATATGTTGTTTGTGACCTTCGTCCGGAGCACATTATATCCCGAAGGGAAATAATGTTTCAAAGGACGAAGGGCTTTATCATTTAACACTTTTTATGTTGACTTGTTCTTAATTCGAAGCATTTGAGAACAAGTCCCTAACATTGGCGCCCACCTCCGGTGAACCCACTTCCACTCTTTGAGTCTTTGAGCGCCCTCGGTGATCATCAACCTTCGCTATGGCGCCGAAGAAAGCTTCAGCAGCTGGCACTGCAGCTCTCCAACCGCTGGACCACAATCAGGAGACTGTCTCTCTTCGGGAGGCCCGAAGCCAGAAGAGGAAGGCTGTCAGCCCGACGCCTCAAGAGGATGAGCTAGACCAAGAGATCAGAGATATGGAGATGCTTCATCAACAGGTGCAGAGGAAGAAGGAAAAGATGGCCAGGCTAGCTGAACTGCAAAGGCAGATAGACGAAGCTTCTGAAGAAGTTCGCCATCTTACTCACAATGAGCAGAACCGAAGGCCTCAACAAAAAGACCTTCATCAGGAGGGTTTCTTCAACGAAGATGACTGGTATGACAATTTCCAACATGGAAATTTTGTTTTCGATGATGCTTCTCCCTTGTCCGCTGAGCTGCAGGCTACACCTTGGCCTCCGTCCTATAAGCCGCCCCAGCTTCCCATATTCGATGGCCATTCAGACCCGAAGCAGTTTTTGATGAGCTACGAAGCAACAGTATCTTCGTATGGTGGCAATGCTGCAGTCATGGCAAAGTCTTTTGTTATGGCTGTCAGGAGTGTTGCTCAAACCTGGTATTCCTCCCTTCGACCAGGAACGATCACTTCATGGCAAAAACTGAAGGACATGTTGTTAACCAGCTTCCAAGGGTTTCAGACGAAGCCGGTCACTGCTCAGGCCCTGTTCCAATGCACTCAGGATCATGAAGAATACCTTCAGGCGTATGTCAGAAGGTTCTTGCGTTTGAGGGCGCAGGCACCAACGGTGCCCAACGAAATTGTCATTGAGGCCATGATCAAGGGACTTCGGCCTGGACCTTCAGCTCAATACTTTGCTAGGAAGCCTCCTCAAACTTTGGAGAAATTGCTCCAGAAGATGGACGAGTATATTCGTGCCGACAATGATTTTCGCCAAAGAAGGGAGGAGGCTTTCAGGTTTTCTGAAATGACCAGGGGCTTCGGAGGAAGATTTTATCCGAGGCATGTCAGGTCCATCCACAACTCTACTCAAAATGATGATAAGGGGAGTCAGCAGAACAGGCCGCAGTGCTCCTCACAGGCTTCGGGGCAACAGCAAAGTTTCTTCCGGCCACCAGCTCCAAGAGGCAGAGGCGCCAGGGGCTTCGGCGGAAGATTTGGAGATCAACCAAGGAGAGTATTTTGCTTATTCTGTGGTGAAAACAAGGGTCATACCACCAGGATGTGCCATGTTACCATCCAGAAGCAAAAGGAGATAGCCGAAGCTGCAGCGCAACAAGTTCAGCCGAAGCAGGTCATGCATACTGCTTCGTACCATCCGCCTTACATCCCAGAATACATAGGCAACCACCCTGCAGTTTCTGTTGCTTCGGCGAGTCAACCTCAAGCTTCCTGGCAACAGCCTCCACCTCCACCACCGTTGCAACAAGGCCAACAGCCAGAAGGGAGCCAATATGCTCCACACCAAAGGGATCTCAGAGAACAATCCGAAGCTCGCACAGTCAATAGCACTGTGCCAGAGTCGAAGCACATCTATTGACAAATATCCTACCAGTTTTTTCCATTCAGTTCTATTTTCTGAGTAATAAAGGACATTGTTTAGTTTTCATGCAAAAGATTCTTTGCTTGCTACAAGGAAAATGTATTTTCTCAGGTTTAAGTTGTTGAAGCTTAAAAATTTGCGATAACAAGGAGGACCTTCGAATTATCGAAAATCCTTCGAAGCAACAAAAAGTCGTTCTAAGGAACGCAGAGTAAGTTTGCTGAAATCACAAAAAGCCGCTCCAAAGGGAGCGCAGTGTAAGTTTTCTGCTCCAAAGTCGTTCCAAAGGGAATGCAGAGCATACAGCGAAAAGTCAACGCTGATACCGCCTAAGTAAAAGGCGAAGAAGCTCCAAAGTCGTTCCTAAGGGAATGCAGAGCTTACAGCGAAAAGTCAACGCTGATACCGCCTAAGTAAAAGGCGAAGAAGCTCCAAGTCGTTCCTAAGGGAATGCAGAGCTTACAGCGAAAAGTCAGCGCTGATACAAAAAGATTGTGTGTTTTAAAGGGATATATGTGTATCTTCGGAACAAATGTCATCTACATAACATAACATCATCACATCATTTTGCATAGCATAAGCATCATACATCATGTTGCATACGGCAAGAGAAGGGGACACAGTATCGACCTTCGGAAGAATGCTTTGAGAAAGTGAAAATCGTGCCAAGTCACAAGGGGATACAATATTGATCTTCGGAATATAGCTTCGGAGAATGTTTTCATGAAGCTTGGATATTCTTCATCAGAGCACTATGGACATTGTTGTGATGCATAAAAGTTTTTCTATCTTCACGAAGCATGAAAAGAACGGAAGGTGTTTTTTCGCCGAAGGCTCAAAAACGGTACGTATGTAAAGTTTCATGCATCGTAAAGAATCGAATCATTAAAAGCAAATATATTACATTCAGGGTTACAAAATGTTACACATATTTCATTCCAGAAGTTTTTACAATAGTGCCTAATCTTCTCTCAAAACAACTTCGGCAGCTTCATTCAGGAGTCGGTTAACAACTTCATCCATGATAGCTTCAGCCATCTTTTTAATTTCTTCGTCTCCTTTCGGGTGAGGGCCCGGAGACGCTTTAGTAGGATCTGAAGGAGGACAGGATATGGCCACATTGCTATTACAAATTGCGAACGAAGTTTAAAACAAAAATTACAACACAATAAAAACCATTAGCTAATACCTAGTTGCCCTTCGGGCTCTGAGCTTTTGTCAGCGGCCTTAGCTACTTCTCTAGCGTCGTGAATGCCCTTCTCGCTCTTCTGAATAATTTCTCGGGCCATTTCTCGGCCACCATTGTCCCAGACGTCGGTGAAAAATTTTCCACCAGCCTGGCTAGCTTCGGCCGAGGGGTCTTTAATATCTTCAGGGGATAAGCTGGCTTCGGATTGTGCAAGAACCTTAACATGATCGCAGCCTTTTTTCTCCAGTATAGAAGCAATCCCCCTGGCACCCGAGAAGGCGCAAATGTCTCCTCGACTGTTTAGAATTTCTTCGAAGGCTTCAGCTTCGTGGCAGATCCATTCTATCGGCCCTTCTGGGTTACCTCTCACAAAATCTTCTTCACTCGAAAATGCGCCAACATTGGCGAAGCTGGTTTTTATTTTCTTTACACAATCCATGGATTTTTCGTAGCACCTTTTCTTAGAAGACCGAAGCTCTTCAACAGTTCCTTCCAAATGATTAGCCCATTGGTCGCTACATTCCCGCCTCGTTTCTTCAAGTATGCGTTCTTCTTTCGCCCGGGCCAATTGCTTCCGAAGATCGTCAATCTCGTGCTTTTGAGCTGCAATTTGGGCTTTGGACGCAGCTTCGTTCTCCTTTACTTTATCCACTAATGTAACTAGAATCTTGTCCTTTTCCAAGGCTTCGTTCCTTAGCTTGATAACCTCTGTTCGAAGGTTGTTGAAAGCAATTTCATAGCTTTCGTCTTCGGCACTCTTTTGCGCTCTCAGCGCGTTGCTTAGTATTAATCCCTATATGTAAAAAGTTAGTATAAGTATAAAACAATAGATTTCGAATCATAAAGTTTCCAAAATGCGCAATTCTCGCACCTTCAGACTATTATATGCAAGGCTATCCGCAAGATCCTCCTTCGTCATAGCGCATAGTCCAGCTTCAAGCTTTGGAAACCCCATACTCCTAGCCATCTCCCGGCAGACAGTTAATTCTTTGTTGTCAGGGAGACAGTATAGGAAGTCATCTTCGTTTGTCCCATTGAACACTAGTGCCCCCTTCGGATATTTTAATTCTTTGGCATAGTGGTTGGCTTCATAAATATTTTCTTCAGATAATTTCTTCCCCGAAGCATGTCGCACAATGTAATCGCATATGGTGGAAGGAGCTTCGGGGGCAGCAGTGTCAATTTCTTCAACCAAAATTGGCTTTGGCATTTTTATTTTTTCTTCGGTTTCCAAAGGTTGTTCCTTGGTGGGCTCTGAAGTCCCAGCTTCAACTTCAAGTTGTTGCTTCGAAGCTTCAGCAATTAAAGCTTCAGTAGACACTTCAGAAAGTTCAACAGTCTTCTTTGGAGTTGTGCTTGAAGACTTAATTGTCTCCAAAACATCTAGCACGTTCACCATTCTTTTTCTTTTCGGGGTTACCGATGGACCCTTTTGATTTTTTATTGTTTCAACACTTGCTGAAGGACTTAAGATTTCTAATATTTTTGGTCCTTCAATTTTCGGTTTTTCTGCTTTCTCTGCTGAAGGTACTTCAGTTTTTTCTTCGATCTTCGGCACTGGAGCTGGCTCTGTACTTTCAGTGGCCAAGGAGACTTTACCGATAAATTCAGGCACTGTGGCCGGCTCAATAAAACGCGCCCGGTGGGTGAGCACCTTCATCTTTTTTCTTTGCGGCGCTGGCTCACTAGAAGCACTTGTGGCAACTTCTGTTGCAGGAGAAGTATTTTTTCTTTTGCGGCCCGACACCGGATAATGGTAGTCAGGGTAGACAAACCCGATTGCATCAAATACCCGGTTGAGCCTCTTCTTCTTTCGGCCTCCGAAGGCTGCCGATAATGCAGTGTTCTCGGCCTTCGAATATACCCCAAGCAGTTCGTCACTTAATGTTTCAATGCTTTTTAACCAGTCGTCATCAGGTTCAACAAACTTATCCCCGTATTTGAATGTGTATTTTAGTCTGACTAGTCCACCTTCGTCAGACTCTTTGATGGTCTCCTTCGGCATTTCCCACTTTCCTGCAAGTGGCCACACCCTAAAGGCAATATGCTCTTGGACCAGATCCCTTGTCCCAATAAAAGAGCAGATTACGCCGAAGGCTCTTTGGCATTCTTCGGTCGCTTCATCCATTTCAACCTTCGGCTTTCGGAGTCCGAAGCGTTGCCAGATGGGGCGCATAATGATACTCTTAACATCTTCTTGCGCTGTCAAGTCATTCTTTACATAGAACCATTCTGTCATCCAGGCACCGGGCCACCTCTTCCGAAAGGTTGGCACGGGGCAGCTTGACCCGGAGCGGGCACCGAAGCTGTAACAACCAAAGTTGTTGTGATATTGTTCTTTCCCCCAGGGCTTCGTCTCATATAACAACTCATGAATTTTGCAAAAGCTTTTAGCATTTGGTTCTAAACCTTGGCTTCTCACAGCCCAGACAAAGATTCCCATTCTTATGATAGCTTCAGGAGTAATTTGATGAAGGTAGATTTGAAATGTCTTCAGGACTTCGACAACAAAGCTGCTTAGGGGGAACCGAAGCCCAGCCTTGCGAAAGCTTCGGAAGATCACGACCTCATCTTCTTCGGGGGTGGGAGAAGTCTTTTCTTCAGCATCAGCCCTCACAATAGATATATCTCGAAAATATCTCTCCCTCATATTGTCAATATGACTCTGCTTAATAGTGGTTTTCCCGAAAACCGAGTGACTTGGCCGCCATGGTCGATCTTCAGATTCTCCCCCGCCGCTTTCTATATCATAACTGTCGCTGTCACCAGTATCTTCAGATAAACCTTCTAAAATCTCTTTGGTGATCTTTTCTGTATTGGTCTTCGACATTGCCTCAAGAAAGCCCAGGTTCTTCTCTTCAGAGAGACTTAGCTTCATCTCGACAACAACCTTCTTCTCCTCAGACATCTCTTCGGAGATCCTACTTCTCGCTTCCGAAGCTTAAAACTAGGAAAGAAAACAAATATTTTTGGGCAGAAAGTTTTATAAGCAGGAAAAACAGATGGCAAAGAGAGCGTGCCAGATCAAATGTGGCGGGCTCCTATTTATACACTCGATATGACGGAAACTGTGTGGTCCCAGGTGTCAGTGACTTTTGCTATTCTAGCAAAGGGAACGTGTTTTTTCGGACCTTCGGCTTAAGGCCTTCGTCCATATCGCAATCTGAATTTATCACTAACAAATTAATATTGCGAGGGGCTACTGTTGGTGGGCCTTCGTCCTCCGAAGGTGCTCAAAAACATGATTTGACAATATTTTCCAAGTGAATTATATGAACAGGTATCTTCGGACTCAGATCATGAACATGGAGTACGGTCAGAACGAAGCCCAAGCTGTACGAAGCTGATTACCAAGCTGTACGAAGGATGGTGCACAACCGAAGCTATGCGCAGAAAGCTTCGTCGCGATAGCAGAAAGGGGAACTGACTTAAAGATGAAAAGACTACTTAGGCCTTAATAGATTCCCATAAGTCATTAGCAAATGTAATGGACATGAACGTAATTTTGCATAGGCTACGTCCCATGCCTATAAATAGATGAACAGTACTCCCGTACTGTTCAGGTTGACTTGGCATTTGCTTTCCGTCATCCTTGTACTTTTGCCTTCCTGCAATCCGAAGGTACACTTGTAATTTGAAGTTATTTCTATTTTTATATGATAATAAAATAGAAATGACGTTGTGATAATATTTAAATGTTTATATTACTTTTTATGTTGCATGTAAGTCCTTCGTCATAATTTATTGTGCTTACGAAGATATGTTGTTTGTGACCTTCGTCCGGAGCACATTATATCCCGAAGGGAAATAATGTTTCAAAGGACGAAGGGCTTTATCATTTAACACTTTTTATGTTGCCTTGTTCTTAATCCGAAGCATTTGATAACAAGTCCCCAACACTAGTGGAGGACTACCTTACCTGAAAGGGGCAAGAGCGGTAGAGGAGCTGCCAATATAGGGAGGTTCTCGAGTTGATCATGCTGTGATGGGTAACACGAATTGTGGGTAAAGATGCGCAACCTCTGCTGAGTGTAAAACTGGCATATCAGTTGTGCTCACAGTCAAGAGCGGCTCGGGCCCTCACATGATTAACTTATGGAATTAAATTTAATATATCATACACATTGCATTATACGATTTATTATCAATCGTAATATCTTATTTAATTGGGATGCTATAACTTATATTTAGTAACCGCTAATAAAATTTTGACCAACTTATTAAAAAACAATGATCAGCCTTAATCATTATTTGTTGATTAGCTTTACACTACACATGAGCCCACATCGTAAGTGGGAGTTCATGCACGTTAGTCTCCATACTTGCTGAGTGATGAATATCTGTGAGCTTACCCTTGCAATAAACCCCCACAGGTGAAGAGTATGTGTTACCGGAAGAGGACTACTACGATGAGTTCGACGAGAACTAGATGTCGTCTTCTAGTCAGATTAATGACGTCGAGGAAATAATATTAGTTCAATTTATTTATTATTAGTTATTTTGTAAGACATTTTCGTTATATAATAAAATTTATGACATTCGTTTCTATACACTGAGTCATTTTATATGTTGAACTTGTTTGACGCACATACACGATTCACGCCCAAGTTTACACTTAAATCCAGGTGTGATAAGATCTACAGATATTTTATATTGAACTTCCGTCAATTTCGTTTCCTATGCTCCTGCAACAGTTTCATTATCTGCTAGCCGGCGGTCTTTAGATTCGTTTCAAATTACAAATCCTTCTCTTTTTACGTATCTGTTCCTATATTCATTCTTGTAAATTGTCTAGTCAATCCCGCTTTGTTTTTTTTTAAAAAAAACCTAAGCTGTGGTTTAAAACTCAATTCCCATGACAGTCACCTTCATTGCCTTCCGAACAAGCACGGTCTGCTCCTCTGCTTCCACATGCAGCAACATTTCTGAGAAACCCAGTCCAGATTACGGTGACCGGTCAGCAGTACGCTCCATTCTTAACAGGTTTGTGCGTGTCCCAATTTTCACTCATATCTGTCATTTCGGTGGCTGGTTCTGCAGATTCTACATTGAGCTTCTGTCATTTTACTTTGCTTCGTTCGCAACTGTTTCAATATCCATTGAAATGTATATACGCTGATGCGTCGTGGATCTGAAGTTTTAGATTCGTTTGAAAGTTTGCCTATAAGCCCAAATCTCAACTCCACGAGACCACGACACAGCAGGTCCAGTCTCTGAATTACGGCTGCCCAGCCCTCATCGCCGCGCCGCCGCCAGCCGCCTCGACCTCGCGTCCTCGGCCGCCAGGGGCCGCGTCGCCGCCGGCGTGAGCCAGCAGCCTGATGCAGTCGCCGGGCAGGGGCTCGGCCACTACGTTTGGGCTCGGCGCTCGGCCGCAGGTCGTACCGTAGTAGCAGCCATCTTGGGGCTCGACGCTGGCCTGCCGGGGCGCGGGCCACGGCCCACGGGGAGCCAGGGAGCAGGGGTTGTGAGGGACGGCTCGGTGAACCAAAGGAGCTCAAGTACACTCCGTCTCCCCTGCCTCGCCTGTGCCTCGCCGGCGGCCATCTCCGCCCCGCCTCGCCTATGTCCGCCGGCGCCAAGAGCCCGTGAGCGAGAGATGAGGAGGACCGGCAGCTGTAGGTGCCACCGCTACCCCTGGGCCTAGATCCTCCGCCGCGTCTTTCTCCGCAGCCGCCACAGCGTGGGACTCGCCACCGCCTGTCTCCGGCTAGTTGCACGCTCGTCCAGGTCAGATCTTCCCTCCCCCACCTCAGATCGGGGTCTGCAGCCCGAGCTCGCCCCTCCGCTGAGCCGTCCAAGCTCGTCCCCGAGGAAGGAGAGCAAAGCGCCTGTGTGGAAAGAGAGCACCTGCCCGGCCTCAACCCCCCGTTCGATCTCGCCTGCTGCTTGTTCCCGAGTGCCTGTTCCCGTCCTAGTTTACATAGGGCCGCTCTCTTCCCTGGATTGACTGCCGCCGCCGGTGGCGGCCGGTATTAGCGTCATCAGAGATCCCGTCTCCAGCAGCAGCCATCTGGGCTGCCCACCATCACCACGTCGTCGTCAAACATCCTCCCTCTTTAGACCATGTTGCCAATGTCGTCGGATGCTGTTGCAAGGAGCAAGTCAGCGAGAAGCTTTGCCTTCGGCTCCCGTCTTCGCCCAAGCATCCGTCCGGGTCACCGAGCTTTCAAGACCGACGAGGTCATCCACATATTCCTCATTCATCACCTGCGAAGACGATACATCATCTTAAAAAAAAAACCTCTTGCCGAGCCAACAATATACGCTGTAATGACCTGCCATAACCCCAAGAAAAATATTCCGAAGGTAACCCAGGAAACTGAGGGGAAACTGAGGGTGTAATTGTTTTTAAGAAAACAGGACAGACCCTTACATATAAATACACGCGTGCAGTGCCATTGCGGGGGTGAACGAGAAAAATACTGTTGCCCCGATATACTATGTTTACTGGCATCAAACCTTTCACTACTCTCCTACCGTTTGAGCTTGCCTGACCACACGAGTTTGCAAGTTTCAAGAGTGGTACACGCTCCATTGCTAATCTAGAAGTGCGCGCATGTCGTCCCGGTTTAATCTGCACTCTCTATCTGTCATTTCTGTTCCAAGATCTCAGCGGTGTGATTTGACTTTGCTCTGTTCGCAACTGTTTCAATGTCCATTGAAAGGTATATATATGCTGATCCGTTGTGGATCTGAAGTTTTAGATATTCGTTTGAAAGTTTGCCTATCTTATTTTTTTGAAGCAGTTTGCGTATCTTATTCCTTCCGGGTGCAAATATAGCTTCCAAACAGTAGGAGAGAAAAAATATTGTTGTCTCAAACTCATAGTATATAATCTTGTTTTAGCTTGTAACTTGTATATATGCTTCAGTTCCTTGTACATCCAGAAACCAGTTCTGACTCGTTTTCTGTTCAAGGTTTGATCACATATATCATTGTTGAATATCTGCATACATTTCCACTTGGTGTTTTGCAGTGCACCTACAGCCAGGACACTCGATCGATCGCTGCTTAGAGCGAGGTACATTCCGCCTCGTCTGAATGCTGGTCGTTGTTGCTCATGAGTGCATGCATGGTTATGCATGGATTTCTGCACGTGCCTACTGCCTAGCTAGCAAACTAATTACTTTCGATGTTATTATTGGCTACATTACCAGTTTACAGGCCGTTGAAGTTTTTTACTTAGTCAAGGATTATTACAGGTTTCTAGTTCCGTTTGTTGCAGTTCATCACAACCCATGCATCATACAGATATCATACATGCATAATATTGCCACAATGCTTTTCATCAAATACCATCAATTGATTTTATGTCTCTGTGGGCACCCGAAACCATTTACTCTCAGCAAGCCTTGTAAGCAACCATGAAATCTACAAGCTAGCATGAAATTTAAGGATGCATGGTCATGAAATCTCCATGGACAACATGAATTGCCGCGCGCTCTATGTATGCATGTGTTTGGGCTTCTTGATCATATTAGTGCACACGACCTGCAGATGCTAGCTGCACACCACCGTACCCCCACATTCCGGATCACCTAGGCAAGCTCGCAAAGACTCTGCTTTCTTTCTTTTTTTCTTTGTTGCAAGGATCGAAAGATTCTTTTGTTGTAGTATACTACTAGTATATATTATAAGGGCGGCAGCGAGCAGATCCACGGAGTTGTCCAACACACCATTGGATCAAGATTAGGCCTAAGCAGCATTAGTATAAACTTAGAGGAGCAAGTATATATAATGTGCCTATATATGTAGGCGGGCTAGTATATTGTTGTTGGGAACATATCGAATGCAAACCACGTTTTGGTGCAAACTCCATGCAAAACTACTAAAAAAATTTCAAAAAATTCTGAAAAAACATACAAAAAAGACAAAATTTCTGACAAACAGTAATAGTTCAAATGCACCAAAACTTGTCTTTTTTGTAACTGCTAGAGTAAGATGAATTTTCTATGAAATTTTGTATATAGATAAGTTAAGTTGAGATGTACATTCATATTTTTTTTCAGATTTTTTTGAAACTTTTTTAGTAGGTTTACACGGAGTTTGCACTAAAACGTAGTTTACATTCGATATGTTACTTGTTGCTCAGTGTTGCATATGTTGCTGGCTTGATTCCGCATCTCAAAACCAGCAGGTACTGAAAAATATTACTCTACTCCCAAGACGATAGCTAGCAGCTATAGTTCCATGACTATATATATATATATATATATATATATATATATATATATATATATATATATATACTAGCAGCTTTATGGTCCTTGGGAGTTGGACCGTGGTAGTACTCCATACTTTATGGTCCTTGGGAGTTGCATGTGTACATAATTTTTCTAGCATATTCTGAAAATAAAACCATTTAATTGGTAATAAAAATAAAATTTTAATGGTTTCATAGAATACTCTTTTCTTCTCGAATAGACATTTCATGGTTTGTGTCGAATACGAATCTGAATTCCAATAGAGAAAAAAAACTAGAAATCAAATTCAGATACATCCCTTTAATATCCATATTAAAATTAAATATGAAGACACTATATTACCTAGCTAGTTATATACCATTATTTTCTTCACTTGCAGAGCACATGATATACTCGTCATTTCGTCGCCGTTGTACTCGTGTAGCTACAAATTATGGACTGTAAAGCTAGCGCAACAAGAGAGGACCTGGAATTCATACTACTTAATGAAGATGCAGAGCCGAAACCACTGCCTTTGTCGCTTCTTGTAGACATCACAAGTGATTTCTCCGACAAGAATATTATTGGAAGGGGTGGATTTGCCATAGTTTATAAGGTCAGGAACATTTTCAGTGTACTCCCTCCGGTCTTTTTTTTATTTGGTGCAGTTGACTTTGTTTTTTTTCTACAACTTTAACCATTAATTCATCTTTTTTTATATAAAAAATTAATTAGTTTCCATTTATTTTGTTATTATTTGTATCTTTCATTAGAAGTAGTTTGATGATATAACTTATATTTTTACATGGTTACATATTTTTTTTCGATAAGATCATATATTGTTTTTTTATCGCCTCAAATTTTTGAAGTACCATCCTCCATATATATGCATGTTTGCAACTGCCTTTAATTAAAGAGCAAGGCGGCATTGTGAATACGTACAGGGATCCATCGGGAATCGCACGGTTGCTGTGAAGAGGTTGCTACATTTTGACGAGAATGGATTCCAGCGAGAGATTAAATGCCTGATGAAGGTGAAGCACCAAAATGTAGTTCGATTTTTAGGTTATTGTAACGAGACACGAGGGAAGATGGCAGGGTTCAAAGGTACACTTGTCATGGCACAAGAAGAAGAACGATTGCTTTGTTTCCAATACCTATCCAAAGGAGGGCTTAACAACTATATCAATGCAGGTGGGGCTATATATATATATATATATATATATATATATATATATATATATATATATATATATATATATATATATATAAACGTTTTTATATATCACAAGCAAGTTACTTCTTGCCATATGCATGTCCTCAACTCTCAATCACTAATAATAGCTGCTATATATCGAATAATAATCAATGGAGTTTACAGATGCATCTTCTGCGCTTGAATGGGAACAACGCTATCGAATAATCAATGGAGTTTGCCAGGGCTTACATCAACTTCATCAGCACAATATTTTACACATGGATCTGAAACCGGAAAACATACTTTTGGGTAACGACATGGTCCCAAAAATTGCTGATTTCGGCCTATCAAGGCGATTGCATGAAGACCAAAGCTACATTATAACTAAAAATTTATGCGGAACACGGTAAGACCTATAGCTAAGCCTCATTAATTACAGCTCTCAATTGATTTTGTATACCCTTCTATGGTTCATACTGAGCCCCACTTTATTCAATCTTGCCAAAAAATCATTATTTCAGGGGATATATGGCCCCAGAATTCATCGACAGTAATCCTGAAAATCGCGCAATTACAAAAAAGTGTGATTTGTATAGTCTTGGTGTTATAATTATGGAGCTACTGACGGGAACGCGCAAGCAGTGTGCTGTTAACAATGTAAGGGTTATCTTTTTATTTTTGATATATACCTAAATATATATGAAGAAGATTCAAATTTCTACCACTCTGTTCTATAATGTAGAAATTCTAATTTTGATGGTCTAATAATCAAGGTTATATTCGATGAAATTTATATAAAAATATACCAATATGTACATCAAGGCAGAACATCCATCCTGAAATATATTCTCATGGTGTTATATTGTGGAACATGCACGTTAGAACAAATCCCAAATGCCTTGCTTAATTATAAGTTTTCAGATCTTTTTCTGTTAGTTCCATGCTTGGACATATATATATATATATATATATATATATATATATATATATATATATATAAATATAATAAATACTTTGATGTCCTTGCCCAGAACGCTGCTGGTTTATTATTCTTTCATAATAAGTACTTATGACAAAAGGTTGCATTTTGGTAGGTACTTGACAGTTGGATCAGCCGGTTGGGAGAATCAAAGACTAAGGCACAGTTAGAGCAGATAAAAGAATGTGCTCAGATAGCTATCGAGTGCAGTAACCCTAAAGCAGAGAATAGACCACTGGATACAAAGCATATAATCGATAGGCTTCAAAAAGTGGAAAGTGCACAGGTATGGTTAAAATATGGAATAGTAACATTCCAAGCTGCTTTAGCCGTTCCTTATTACAATATACACTAGTACAGAGAAGTTCTATAGTGGCGGTTGTAAACCTATTTATAGTGGCGTTTTTCGTAACCGCCAGTGCTAGGGGCCAGTAGAAATCATCATTTTTACAGGCGGGTAACTGAGGACCGCCAGTGAAAATCGATTTTCACTGGCGGTCGGCGTAATAAAACCGCCAGTGAAAATCGATTTTCACTGGCGGTCGACGTAATAAAACCGCCAGTGCAAATCGTTTCCAGGAAACATAAAACATATTTTAAAAATAGTTAAAAAATTTATTTTTATTAGGGGGGCCTCAGCCCACCCCACCCGTCTCCGTCGAAGTCGCAAGTCGCGGCATTTTTCGCACAAAATTCGCGCGCTACGCGGTTGTTAGTATTCGAACCGTCGACCTCACCCTCGCGCGTACCCTCCCCTACCACTCCGTCTATAACATGTCTTGTGTCTAGTTTGTAGTTGTTTTCTCCACATATTACAACCATTTGAGTGTAAATTGCTTATTTGAGACACTAAACGAATTCGAATAAAAAAGTTGTCAACTACAAAGATAAATAACTTTTGAAGTTCTACAACTTTTATTTTGACACTTTTTTCATCCGAGGTAGTTTGCAAAATTTGAATTTTAAATTTGACATACTTAGATTCAATTTTTGAGAACCGAAATGAGTTCAAATAAAAAAGTTGTCAACTACAAAGTTTCATAACTTTTAGAGATCTACAACTTTTATTTTGGTGGTTTTGTCATACGAGGCCGTTTGAAAAACTCGAAAAATTAAGGATAAAAATGATTTCTAGTGACGGTTCCTTAAGAAAACCGCCACTAGAAATCGTATTTCTAGTGGCGGTTCCTTAAGAAAACCGCCACTACAAATCATGGATTTCTACTGGCGGTTTTCTTAAGGAACCGCCAGTAGAAATACGATTTCTAGTGGCGGTTTTCTTAAGCAACCGCCACTAGAAATAACACAGTCGGTGGATAACCGAATCCGCCTGTAAAAATATATCGTCCCCGCAGGCTTTGAGCCT
This sequence comes from Zea luxurians, assembly GCA_029449295.1. Lineage (NCBI taxonomy): Eukaryota > Viridiplantae > Streptophyta > Magnoliopsida > Poales > Poaceae > Zea > Zea luxurians. The sequence continues at coordinate 52,911,943 of JAOPSE010000006.1, read as the reverse complement.
TTTTCTACTAGTGATAACCACAATTCTCAGTTCTTGAAGAACAAAATGCTTAAGAAAAGAAAGTTCAAAGCGCCAGCCGGGGAGGGGGCAGCCTAGATCTATGACTATGAGTAGAGAAAAAGAATATGAGAGAGAATAATGGGATGACAGTTTGATAGCTAGATACTAGCTAGTTTCGTGCTGATGCGACTAGAACATAAGTTAAATTTCACGAATAATTTATCTTCAATAAAGAAATTAACAAAGATGCCCGTTTGTATTAATCATGCTGTTTCTAGTAGCTCGTATAAAATACACTTCTAGTTTTCATGTTTTGCATGTTGTAGTGGTTTCAGACACAGTAGAATTTGTGTTCTGTGGGGGAAGTTAGCGTGGACTCACTCTGAATGGTGAATCAAGAGACTTAAATAAGGGGTTTATACAGGTTTAGTCTTGCGTCCTAATTCATTGTAGTGTTGATCGTAGTCTTGCGCTAAGGAACATGTTATAATGTTTACAAGTGTGAGAATGAGAGGAAGTAGAGAACTCAAGAAGAATAACCCCTCTTATAGTTTAAGGGGGAGGCTTTTACAAAGGGACTTGTTGTTCGAAAGAGGGTGCGACCTATTGTCTATGGTGGTCCTGCTAACATAGTTCTTCTGACGTCGTCTTCTAGTACGTCCGTAGTCGTACCCCCGATATGGCCGGATCGTTCTAGGGACTCCGGTGTGAGGTTCCCTGTACCCCCGATATGGCCGGATCGTTCTAGGGACTCCGGTGTGAGGTTCCCTGTAGGCGCACGCCTGGCGAGACCTATGGGGCAGAGTCGGGGGATACTGAGGGCCGTATGTGGCGACGCCTCGTCCCATTGTCAAAGACTCTGTAATCCCTCCGGTGTGTTGTGGTGTGGTGACTCATGCCCATGGACGTGACCCCCCCATCTTTGTCGGCACCGTGCCCGTCGTGCGGACACCGCCCCCGCCCTCCCTAGCGGCGACATGACCCCAACCCTTCCATGTAGTGGTATGGCCTCTCTCCCTCGCCCTGCCCAGCTGCGGTGTGGCCCCCGCCCTCCTCAATAGCAGCAACGCCTAGGCAGCCGCCTCACTCTACGACCAATGTGTCGTCGACGACCCTAGGCCCTCGAGCTTGCTCGCTGGCATCCTCCAGTTCGTGCTGCAGGCTCACACCCCGACGCCTCTCCAAGCGTGCGCTGCGCCCCCTTCCACATCCACGTCGCCGTCACCTACAATACAACCCGCCGCTCATTCCCTCCATTGCGTGGGTCTTCATGGCACATGCACCTTCCTTGTCACCGGATCTCCCGACACACAGAGTTCCACAACCCTTGTCTAGATATAGGAACATCATAGCATTTTTGAAAACCGTGAAATTAATAAGAACAACGTGTCGTACTAAATATTAGATATGCTAATGTATACAAGCAAGTTAATTGTGTCGTCTTCGGTGTATGTACTTGAATCTTAGATATATATGCTAATTAATGCATACAAGTTGTTGTGTCGTCGTGTTCAGGGAACTCAACTGCAGTCTGCTGATGGCAAGTTATTACTTCAAGTCCACCCGACCTTCCTCGTGTTTGAGTTGCAACCCGCTGGGAAGTTGACCCCATGCTTACTGCACCTCACAAACGACACGGATGAAGACATGAAGTTTAAGCTTAGGATAGAAGAGGGTGTGGACCGGCGATGGTCGGAGCAATTTGGTAAAAAGCGTTTTTCAGGGTTCGGCATTGTGGCTGCACGATCCACTTACACTCTCATTCTGACGGTGTCGTGGGAGCAGGACGATATTCCTGAAAACAGATTTTGTGAAATGAACCTCGAGAGCTGGCCTAATCAAGACTCGTACTCTGAAGCTAATAAGGAAGAGGTGAAACTGACAGCTTATTTGTCGACTCAGCACAGACAGTCGACAGCAATACCCACGGTGAATAAAAAACAACTTTAGTTTTCTGCCTCATCATATATTAATTATATATCCATCCAAAGTTTTTATATGTTAATTCATCATCAACTGACCACCTGTTTACTGTCTGTGATTTGTAGGCAACCGGCGGCCAGTTGGGCGTCACGGTATGTATGTACTCCCTCCGGTGCAGTAAAAGAAGTCATCCTGCGCGTGACCGAGCGTGCAGAAAAAGAAGTCATAAAGCGCGTGGGTCTGGGATTTGGACGTTGTTGCCCCTAGTAATTGCACAAAAAAAGATGCATTTAAGAGGAATCGAACTTGAGACCTCCAGTCTAGAATGCCTTGGAGCTGCAGCAGCAACCAATCAAGCTTGATTGTTTTAGTGATGTTAATGCACCCATATCTCTATTTAATAGGGGCAAACAGGGAAAACTCTATGATAATTAATCACTCCTTGGTATGCACAATCATGTCTTAAACGACTACCTTTACTGCACTGGAGGGAGTATGTATGTATGTGTGCATGGGAAGCTAGCAGATTCCATTATACATACGCCTCCTCGTAGATATCCTGATTTTTTTACGAGGAAAAGAGAGCTTAATTTATTATTAGTTACTCAGAAACATTATTACATTTCTTAGCAATGCATAATTTGCTAGACACACACTAGAACGACGTACTACGCCAGTAATTAATGTATGGCCAGCTTTAATCTAATTATTTGTTGAATCATATCAGATCTCATGGATGGAGGAACTCCGCACACGTCTGTACTCTGTGGACGCACACCCAACCAAGCCATGGTGATGCTTACAATAACCTTTTTTTGTTATACTTTTGAAGGGTCATAACTTTTTTTGGTTGATACTATACAGGATCATAACTGGTCATGAACGGGGACGTGTTACCATTCGGAACCATGACACACAGGCAAGCTGCTTAACTTCATTCCATCCTTCAATATAATAATATGTCTTAGCTAGCAGCCTAACACATGCTAGCTAGTACTGGGTGACCCAACTGCAGATAATGCCTTTTTCATATTGCCAATAGAAAATTTTGAAGTTGAGGTTTTAGTTAACTATTAATTCAATAATTCATATATATGCTATGGACGAGTTGTATTTGTTACAGTTTGTAAGTATAACATGCCAATTAAGCTAAAGAACAAAAAATCTGACTAGATAGTGCGACAACAAGTTACCTTAATTTCTTTGTAATTTGGTATGTTATGACATATATTAATTTAAACTGACACTATATTTTACTACCACTGGCAGAAGCTACTGTATTCGTTTAAAGTCTCGCTGGGACCAGGCATGCATGCGCACTCCCGATCCCTTCCTTGTTCTTGATACTTAATTTGATTATTATTAGGTGTTGTTTCTTCCTTCACAAGGACTATTATGCAGTTTGTTCTGTCAAATTCATTGCGCGGAAGCAATGGTTCATTTGCGCCACAGAAGCCGAAGGTCTCGTACATGTATACAGTTATGAAACCCAAGAAATGCAAAAGGTCATCAGTTTCAGAATTGATGACCAGCATTATTATTATTTGCGCCACAGAAATGAAAAAGGTCCCATCATATCGCTGGCCGTTCATCCATCCCAGCCCTATGTCATGTCGTGTTGGCCCTACCACAAAGAGGCAATGAAGCTATGGAACTGGGACAAAGGATGGGAGTGCACAAGCACATTCCAAATTAGTAGAGGCAAAATCATAAGAAAATTTTATTTTGACCCAAAGGAGACCAACCGCTTTGCTGCTATTGTTGACGAACAATTTATTAGTGCTGGCTACGTGACGGTATGCATGGGACTATCGTCCTTCAATTAATTCTCTGCTGAAGAAAAAAAACAATATATATATATATATATATATATGTATATATATATATATATATTTTACGCGATGAATACGTACGTACTACACAGTTAGTTTTCGTACTAACCATTTATTGCTTGCAAATTTTTATTATTACGTACGTTCAGATTTGGAGCCTTGACTGTCCCGAACCTGAATATTATCTGCCTACTAGGACGGATATTAGGGTTATCAATTCCCTAGAGTTCTTCACACGTTATGATCGGCAGTATTTGGTTATTGTTGCTGATGAAGATCACAAAGCACATGTATGCATTTTCATCCAGAAACGCACTTATATTAAGTACGTACGGACTCAGCATAGCCGTACTAATATTGTTTGTTTGTGTCAAATAATCAGGTATGGGACTTGCAGCAGCGCAAATTTGTTTTTGAACCTTCGTCTGTCTTCTCACATCCCAATCTACTGTTACTAATTACACCTTCATGGAGCTGGACTTGTTTCTGGAACGCTAATGATTTCAGGTAATAAATCACACGAAAGTTGAGAGTACTAGCTATAGTTAGCTTATAATACTGATAATCTAGCAGTGTGTTAGTTAATTAACACACGTCAAATTAAAACGTGCCATTTTTCTATTAAGAATAGCAAATGCATGAAGAGGTTCATATATTGGGGCCTCCGATTAGTAATTAATAGAAATATTGTGTTTGTTTGTTGCTTTCCATCTTGCTCAACAAATGTACTAGCTCTCGTATAAGAAAAGGTGTATATATATATATATATATATATATATATATATATATATATATATATATATATATATATATATATATAAGGTTCACGTACCCGGCCCCAAAAAAATCTTTGTTGTTCCTGCAAGATTGTAGTATGTACTCCGTAGTAATCGAGTGCTTCCTTTCAACAGTCTTTATGGAGTCCTTGACAATTCTGGAGGAGAAGAGGTGGTGGGTATCGCTTGCTTGATGGGGTCAAAAAGAAGGTAATCAATTTTATACCTGCCATTGCATTTATTCTTTTATATAAATGATAATAATAAACATAGAAGTTTACATGACCATTTTACATAACTCTAGCTCTTTCCTCAATGCAGCACCTATGTGTCAATGACATTTAGGTTTGAGACACAAAAGTTCATTAAAAAATAAGTAAAAATTCAGCCATGCACATTATTGATGACAAGGAAATTAAAGTCTGTAATTTATTACGTATTTGCCATGCATGTATCTAGAAAATTTCGTGACTCCGCATCTTTATCAACCTAGGAAGTTGGTACTCCACCAGTGCTAATGCAAGGCGGCCCAAAAATAAATATATAATAAGAATAATTCATGCAAAGTTTCATTCTACATTAAATTGCAACTTCAATATCATGCAAAGTTTCACACCAAAAAAGCTTTTCACTATATGCCCAAGCCAATCAAGACTATCCCTTGAGGTACCTTAGGAATTGTACATGCACACAAACAATAGTAAGTACACATCAAAGTTTAAGGAACATGTAAGATGTTAAGACATGAGGAAAACTCTCATGATGCAGTGAGTTATCATTCGGTGTTAGTAAGTCGGAATTACATCTAGTTTGCATAGAGATGAACTAAGGATATGCTCCCAATCACCAAAGCTTCCCCCAGTCATAGTATAGCTCTCGACATAAGGTTTCTACCAAGCAAGGCCAAGTGCAACAACCTCGTAATCTACATATTGTGGCTTGACTATTCTTGTCCCCTTGGAGCCATCTACCATGAATACCAAGGCGTCTCTTAATACCTCATACACATGATGTTGCACCAAGCGTGAAGGTCATCGCTAGTGAGCCATATGAGGTTCTAAGGAGCTAGTAGCCCCATGAGTACATTATTGTTACAATAACACCTCATAATAACTCAAACTAGGCCAAATACAAGCACGGAACTTTCCCTCATCTCATGCTACAACCTTGGATGTGTTCATTAAACAATTATTCGGTTTGGAAAGCTTCCCAAGGGCCTCGCTACCTGGTGGCTTAGGAACATGCCTCTGAGGGCAAGGAAGATTTAGGCCTCAGTATCAAGGAACTATCAACACAAAAGATATGTGTAAAATTGCCTAGGGTGTGAATAGGCACTACCTGATTTTTTTTCTCAAATACAAGATACAAATCGAGTATCCTAACTTTAGTGGTTAATACGACAATAATATAGCAGAGTGTATATTCAAAGATAAGTACTTGTTATATGCTAGCCAAACTAAGGCAGAACGGAAGCTAACAACAAGATTGAATACGAGACTAAGCTCAAATCAATAGGTATATCAAGTATTAACAAAGTGAGCAAAGATGAATGCAATCGGGAAGGATAAATCACAAGATACACACGATTTATTTACTTGAGTTCAAATTCACAAAGAATCCTACATCTCCGCTTGGGAGTTCACAAAGAACTAGGCATCTTTCAATTGTTTCCCCTCTCAAGCGATCACAAAGATCGAGCTTGAGTTCTTCTCTTATAAATGGGTGAGAGAAATCTCTCTCAAGGCCACTCCACACGAAGTTGGAGGCACCTGATCACTTCTTACAACCCAGAGCAACAACTCCATAAGAGGATGGTCACAAATTCCTCTCTTCCTTCTCAAAACTCAATCCAACACAAGTGCTCTAGCAGCTCTTTCACTATCTTAGTCTTTTGCAAGTTCTCTATAGTTTATACTAAGCACAATGTGATCTTGGAGTACTTGGATAGCTAGGACTCTAAAGAGATGACCCCTCAACTTGTTTGGAGTGTTTCACAAACCATGGATTTTAGTTATGTCCGGTTGGAGGTATAAATAGTTTCCCCACTCCAAAATAGCCTTTGGAAGCTAATGTCAGTTTCTACGTACTCATCAAACATGTCCTCACCTGCAGAGTCGACCCAGAAAACACGAATGGGGGAATTAAATTATGTGAGAACGATAGTAGTAAAATTCTAATAGGCAATGAGCACTTGAGCTCATTAATCCAAGAAATACACCCATGTGAAATGGGAAAATCATCAATAAAGGTCACATAATAACGATGGCCCCTTTCAAAGCAAGGGAGCAAGGCCACATACATCAGGTGAACAAGATCAAAAGGTCCAGTAGACAGAGTCTTACTACTAGGATAGCCAAACTATAACTGTTTGCTAAGCTTACAACCTGTACAATAGACGGAGGTATCACTAGAAACCTTCCCAAGAACACCACTATGGACAAGAGATGACAAAAGAGACCCACACATGTGACCAAAACGATGGTGTCGTTGAGCGAAGTTGACTAAAGTGGTGGTGTCAAAGCTATGGCATCGTCAGTGGAGGAGGACTGACATCAAGTGGAAGCTGAAGGAACAAGCTCCCAAAGACGAGGAGGATCATGATGGCAACCAGTACCAACTAGGGTCCTCGTACGATGATCTTGAATAGAGCAAGAGTCAGACTCAAGAATGATACGACAATCATGATCAATGGTCTGACCAGTAGTCAATAACTATAAATTAAGATCAGGAACATAAGAAACTGAAGGAACCATAAAACGTGAAGTGTGAAGGATGCCATGACTAAGAACAGGGTGGGAAGTGTCATCAATAGTATTAACAAATAAGGAAGCAAATGATGGACTCAAGGAATAAAGAGAAGTAGAATCATGGGTCATACGGAAAGAAGCTCATATGTCAAGAATCTAGGGAACTACAATACCTAACCTCGAGGAACCTGGCTGCTACCCTAATTAGGGCACACGAGTGGGAACGTGGAGACTACAAAGGAAGCTGACGAAGTGGCACAAAGGCATTCCATGCACCGAGTCAAGTCGAGGGCCTAGTTAGGAGGCGATTGAGGCAAGCCAGGAGTAGCAGTAGCGGGGCACCTCCTCGGTATCATGGAGGACGCAACCTACACTTCTCGATGGTATGTTTTGTTGCCTTGAAGTCATGGCAGAAGACAACAACAACGCCCCTTAGGCAAGAGCACCACCACTGGAGCTAGAGTATAAGTAGGAGCTAGGGCAAGCGACATAGTCGAAGTAGCAAGAATTGTCGAGGAAGACGACATCACACCACAAAGACGAATATCCTCTGTCCGGGCTAAGGTGACCACCTTGACCAGGCATGGGAGAGGAGAACAAGTGTGGAGCTAAGTACGAAGTTGCTCGAACTCCAAATGGAGACCCCTTATGCGGTGGCGAGGCACACGTGAAGCATGATGGACCACTCCCAGAAGTTGGTGCCATCAAAGGTGATGGTGAGAAGTGGCACAAGAGGTGCGGAATGAGGAGTAGCCATGCTTGAGGGGGGTGTGGAGGTGGATGTGGAGGTGGGATTAGGTGGACGAAGATGCGGCTGGGCGAATGAAGGTAGGGGAGCATCAAACATAACAAAGGGAGAGGAGCACAAAACATTGGGAAGAAAGGCACAACATTAGAGACGGGCGGAGGGCGTAACATGGGTGGGGGTGGAACGAGGGCAGGGCGGGCGTGGGAGCTGTTGGAGATAGCCTCAGTAGTTGTTGGATGAATCTAACATTTTTGAATCATTAGGTTCTCTGTTTATCCTTAACCTAAAATCTTCTAGTTCATTATTTTTTCACAACAAGAAAATGGAGCTAACATTAGACCATTCACAAAAGTCTCATTCAACTTCAATTATAGATGGAGTAACTTATGAGTCCAAATCAGTGGAGATTCAACCATGCAAGCATATCTATAAAACAAGTTTGGTGTTAGTCTAACATGCACACTTATCCATACTTGGACTATTCAAGGAGGCTTCTGCTTCTCCAATACTACTATTAAACACTCATACAAATATTTTGGTTATTGTCGGTTTATCGAATAATATCATCTGTTCTCCTCTTAAATTCTTGTCCTAAATACTTCAATGGATCCTTTTTCACATGTTCTTCAATTCTAGCATCCACTGCTAAGGTATTATGTTAGCACTGTGATGAGAATATTTTAGAACTTATAAGAATATTTGGTGTTACACTCTCATTTAAACTTGTTTAGCTTCGTTCATGCTAATTCTTTGTGACTTCTCTTTTAACTTCATCCCTATGATTATGATCCTACAAATCACATGGTTAACACACCCATTTAGCTAGCCGTGTTGGCATTCAATCACTAAAGTCACCTAGAAATATTGTTGGTAAGGCCATTTTTGACACACTTACATGTCAACCACATTAGCAAAACCATATCTAAAGCCATCTTAATGGATTAAATTGATCAATATTAGTAGTTTCATGGCCAATGATTTCCTATATCTATAGTTGGATTGACAACGTTAAACTCCAACTATATATGAATTTCTCAAATTGGACTTTCTCATTTTTAGTGGGGAGGCAAGATTACCCCCACAAGAGATGTTAAGCTAAAAGCATAATTGCATTATTCTTAGTTCCTATTATGGCAATGTAAACTAAAGTTGTGTTTTTGTGATAGGTTTGTGATTGGACAAATTTATGCCTTAACAGTCTTGGATATTGAAAAGGCTATATATCAAGAGGACCTAAGGGAATCCATTGGGATAAAGTTATGCAATGACACAAGACAGTCCTACACAAGTTCTAAGGTAGGTTGATACATTTGAACTTAGTAGTTGGATTACTAGATTTGACACTAGTATTGTCGGCATTAGGGCTGGATATCGAGTTAGCTCAGCTTGACTCGTCAAGGTAACGAGCTGGCTCATCTCATTTGCGAGCCTGAGCTGACTCGTTCAGCTCGCGAGCCACAACAAAAAAAACAATATATATATATATATATATATATATATATATATATATATTTAATTGCTAGTTAATTCTAGACAAATTTAACACTAGAAAAGAGTAATATTACTTACAATTTCATATATCACATCAATTGAACACCAAATTAATACGGTTCATCACTTATTAGTTCATCCAATACAAGTGTAGACTTTGTTTTGCTGACAAATTCTAGCGCATTTGGGCTAAAAAGCTGGCTCAAGCTCGGCTCGAGCGGAGTCATTAACAAACTAGGTTGAGATTCTAGCTCAACTCGTGACAAAATTGAAATGACCGAGTTGAGTCAAGCTAACCACAAGCCAAGTAAGCCGACGAGCCATGAGTGTTTTGTCCAACCCTAGTTGGCACAATGCCTTGACAACACCTTGCTTGATAGTGGAGGTATTGCCCCTACCATAGTCGTTAGGTAGACCAATGGATGTGAAGGTGAAAAATTATTAGTGTTCATGGAGAGAGGGTGTAATGGAACATGCTAAAAACTAGTAGTCTAATCATGTGGATCTCTACTCAAATAACATAATATAGACCAACCTCAAAGAATATATCTAATTTTAAGTGTTTTTAACTTACCATCTTGAATGTTTTACAACCTATAGTCACCTACCATGCTAGCTTAATAACACTAAAATTGGTAAAGCCACAAAATGCAAAAAATGTAAATGTAGCAGGATGAATCTATACTTTGATGGGGCCTTGTTGATGTAGTCAATATCAATTAATCTAGGAATAGTTTTGTTGCATCACATTCATCTATATAAGAAGTAAACATAGTTAAATAGAAATAGTGGCAGTGTGTGCTCCCTAAAAACATGTGTTGTCACTTATCATGAGTAAGATCATAAGAACATAAATGGTTCAAAGGTCTAATTCCTTGTTTTGTGCATGTATAAGGTCAATGGCAACGAATCAAGAATGCTACTACAATAGATAGAACAATGGGGGTGTCTTGGTGTCTCAAGAGTTGTATACTACCAAGATAGGAAGATTTGCATATCTCTCGTGTGTCAGCACTGGACACACATGAGAGCATCAGCTTTGAAATTATAGATAGTAAAGCCATGTCGGTTTTCATGTTGATTGTTTTAATCGATCAATATCAATTACATGATGGTAGTCATAATCAATCAACAACAATTACATGCTAATAGACATAATGATCAAGTAGCATCGATTATGATTAATTGAATGTTTGCATGAGGTCATTAATAACAAAAGTAAACTGCATCCAGTTGCTGCTCATCATATTCAGCAATGTCACACCTACACACTTGTGCTCACACATGTCTCGAGTCGACTTGATACACATACACCTCACTTTCCACCCTCATTGACCTCACAATATTTGTATACAATTACAACATATTTAGATTGAGGAAACCTCTTATTATTCTCTAGGTGAAAGTATTACTCCTAGCATCAATGTGAATGTTTGGGGTTTGTTGATTTAACTAGAAATAGCATGGTCATAGAACAACTAAATCTAACAACCATAACGTGGAAGCCATCATATTAGCTCATGTTTGGTGGAAAAATTCTCATCTATCCATACTCAGAATCTGCTAAAAAAATTGAAGAACACCATGAACAACAACCCATTTCAAATTTGGGCATCTATTATTTAAAAAAATACGACAATAACTTGATGACCTAGATGTTGAAATAAAGCTCTCATGCCATAATTAACATAGTACATATATTTTACTTGTAGAATCTCATGCAATATGCCGAAAACATAATATGATGTGGTTTATATATTGGGTTGATCGATAGAAGATAGATTTATCCTATAGCTCAAAATTGACCTTTGTCTATAAATAGTTGTAACTCCCCCTCGCTTAGCGTCTCTAGAGTGAGTTCCTATTCCTCTCTCCCATCATGAGCTACGATAACCACATCATTTGCAGCAGAGTTAATCAAGAGTGCGGGACAGGATCACGAGGATGCTTGTTGAGGCTTCTAAGACTTTTTGTTGATATGCTTTTCAGGCATTCTAGCAAGTTCTTCAACCAAGCTCTCTATTATGAACATAATCGAGACCACTTGGTTTTAGGCATGGCCATGGTTGTAGGACTCAAGTATGCCAAGGAACATGCTACTAGTTTCTGGGTATGATTGATACAGATTTTGGGTTTCTAGGACTAGGGGTACTCGATGTAGAGGTGGGGATCTCAAACCGCCTCTCGAGAGGCTTGGACGAAGAACTATTGCTGGCATCTCACAGAGTAACCTTGTCATATGGATGATCATCCACACGAAAGGATCGAATAGGTAACCAGGGGGTTGGGGGTTGAATGGGAGCCAATCAAATTCTGTATCTTGAAACTTGAGCACTTAATTTCATTGGAGTGAAGAAAATCGTTCAAACTGAAAACACATCAACCAAGCAGTGACCTCATGTATTGAAAATGTTCCTAGTACTCACACGAGACTAATAAAATGAATGGATCGCAAAACGAACATAGAAAAGTCTGAAACGGCCAAAACCGCATCACATTCTAATGTTGTTTTCACCAGCTCAAAAATCAATTTTCGAATGCGAAACCAATCCAAACGGACTTTGATTGAACTAAAATTTTGCATACACCTTGACAAGTGCATATCTAAGGTGTCCACAAAATTTGAACTGAAACATATTTATAATGCAATCATATATCATAAAACTCGAACAGACTTGGTGTTTAGTTGGGGTTTTGCCTTTTTGATCAAATGGATTTAGATCAATCCACTACCAAGAACTATGCAAACCAAAGGATCTTAGTGATCTAAGGACTGATTCAAACCGAGAGAGAGACCCCCAAAACAGTCTCCAACTCAAGAACTCAAATATTCTCACAAAACCGATTAGAGGGATTGAGAAGAGAGAGTGAACGAAAAACTCAACAACTTCAGATTTGGCATGTAATTTTAAAAACACTAGACTACATGTAGTTACGACTACACTTCCTCACAAAATCAAAAGTCACAAGCAGCACAAATTAAAAGCGCCCGAGGATCTCGAAACTAGAGCTAATTCAAGACTAAGAGATGAAAGTGCAAGTGCTCTAATGCCCAAAGAGATGGCTGAAACAACCAGTCCTCCCATCTATTTATAGGGGGGGTACTTCACTAGACTAAACTACCCATAGATACATAGAGCTTAATCACTCAACCAGTGGCAAAATGGATGAACTCTAGGAATTCTTGATTCAATGACCACACCCTCTTCATAAAGTTGCTTCGTCTTGATGCACCCTTCATATCGATGCCATGTGTCGCTGTCGGTTCCCATCGAAATCGTACCACCAGATTTTGAGGCCTAAATTCGGCGAAACCAGCCCTCTATAGCGCTAGGTGGTTTTGAGGCTCAACCAACAAAACCACCACGGGTAGCATACTCCATACATGTCCCCGTGTCCTGCATACTTGTCGCGCCAGTCTGCCATCGCGCTGGCAACACGATCTGCTCCTCCATGTCCCCGCACCCGTTAGTGTCCAGGTGTCAGCCACCACGACTAGTTACCTAGCTTCTCTAGTCCCTTGGTTAAGACTCAGTGTTCGTCCTTCGCCGCTCCCAATCCATTGGTACGAAGCCGCATGTTCTTCACCTTCACTATCGACCATTGTCTCCAAACTCTACACATGCGCACCACAAGCCAAGAGACAGGGTTGCACAACACAAACTTGTACTCTGGTTAGTCGACCGACACACACCAAAGCACTATCCATCTAGACAATCACTCATCATCAACACAAACCACAAGGTTTAAGTCTACCTTGTGTTCATATGCACACACCATTTATGGCAGCAGACTACCGCTGAATCTCATATAGGGATCAGTTGTTTAGGCATGGTCGCATTGTTACGAAGGGTTCTTAAAATACTTAGAATTTAGAAACAAACTTCAATGGCCGAAGACAACGATATACTTCGAGTGGTCAAAGTAGAATAAGGAGACAATGCTTCCATTAATACTAGCACAATAAAGAGATAAAAGCGAGTAAATTAAAAGAATGAAAAATAACAAGCATTTGATTAAAAAAGGAGGTAAATGATGGAATAACCTATATAAAAACATTTATAGAATAAATAAATGAAAATAATACCTTTGGAGGGATCTTTTTTATATAAAGCCCATGGGACTATTCATCTGCTGCTATTTATGCATAAGTTACTCGTGAAGTTACAAAATGCGCCTAGGTAGATGTCTACAGTATGGAATATTATTAGATTATTCCCTAGCCTTTTTGACTTTCTATCAGATCTAAATACAACTTTGTCTCTGAAATCATGCCTCTAGGGGTCTTTGTACATGCCCACAATTCTTCTCTTGACATTCTCAACATGTTATGGTGTCCTTCACATCTATTTCCAACAGTCTCAACAAGTCTTGTGTTTACATGTAACACCTTTAATTTGTTGCCACCATAATGCGCTAACTCTTCTCTGAAGGCTTTTGTCTCTTTATTTGTTAGTCACCCTCCACTCCTCTAGAAACCCTTGGCCCTCAAAGATCATTGTCTTTCCTTTCTGTTGGAAACACTAATTCCCCACACAACATGAATCTGGCCAATCTATTTTGGCCGAGAACCATTTTAAATATGGCTAACAACGTTGTAAATAGTTATTTACGTCGTTTTTTCTTATTTATTCCAGTTTGCAATCATCACTAATAAAGCATCGTAAATAGGATTATTTACATAGGCTAGCCGCTGTAGATAATTAATCTACATCAGCCGTCGGTAGCCGACATAAATAATATTTACGTCAGCCAGATAGAAATCGTCGTAAATACTAAATTTTTTACGTCGGCTACCAAAACCAACGTTAATAAGGTATAGTTACTTTTTTCTCAAAAATGCCCAAGGGCTGCAAATCATTAGAATAAATAAAAACAACATTATAATCTCAAATAGACCTATGACCTTAACTCTAGGGCCAACTCATTGTGGCCAGAACTTAGAATACACAAAAAGGTCCATAAAAACACTAGCTGATAGGAACAAAAGACCTTTGGCACCACCCAACATCCACAAATCTGTCTCTTCACAGAAAAATGAAAAAATAGTAGCCATTGAAGCGGAAAGGCCCTAAAAACACATTCGTTGCGCATCTTCCAAATAGTCCAATTGAAACCCTTCTAGTCAGCCCCTCTATTCTTTCTTCAGCTTGTGCTCACTAATAGAAGGAGATGTCTTCAGGTTTAGGGACAAAGGGGATGCAATCCATAGAGCCTAAAAATCTTGAACCAAACCTCTCTTGTGAAGACAGAAGAGAGGTGCAGATGGTTAATAGTTTTCTCCCCTTGGTCACATAGTCTTTTTAGCATTTTTGGAGAAAGTTTTTTACAAGTATGCCATTTTCAGTTTGAATTCAGAAAATGGACCCTTAGATTGGTGCCATCACTATTAGCGTCGAGGTTACACGTCTCGGCGCCAATATAAATGACGTTGAGGTATCGCTCTAGAGCACCGATGTGGCGTCTACGTGGTAGAGGTCGGGGCCGTCACTATTGGCGTTGACCCCTGGCACCCAAAATCGGCCACTCGGGCCTCAGCTCCTATGTGCATGTGATATATATATAGGGTTTAGGGTTTATATATATATATATATATATATATATATATATATATATATATATATATATATATATATATATATATATATATATATATATATATATATATATATATATATATATATATATATATATAACGTACGCATGACCTAAGGCCTAGTGGCCGTTTGTGGGCACCAAGGGTCGGCGCCACATCAGAGCTCCGGAGTGATAACTCAGCACCATCTATATTGGCGTAGAGACGTGTAACCTCGACACCAATAATGATTACACCGAGGTAAGGGCCCATTTTCTAAATTCAAACTAAAAAGGGCATACTTGTGAAAAACTTTCTCAAAAAGGGCTAAAAAGCTAAAAAATCGGTCATATAGTAGACATCTTTCATGATGGGGGAGACCTCAATAGGTCATTCTAGCCGATGTTTAACATCTATTGCACACCACGATCCACATAAAAATTTACATTTAGGAGGAGCCCAAGAACGCCAAATCCTTGCATAGGGCTCAAAGGAGACTAAGCCAACAATGAAACATTTATAAGAAGCCTTTGCAGAGTATTTCCCATTTGGGGACAGCCTAAAAACATGAGTCACCCCTCAGCTTGACTTGGTTGAGAAGATACCAAACCTTAAGATGTTCTAATAGAACCTACACCGTCAAAGCACCTTTAATATCTGAAATCCAAATGTTGCCATTGAGGGCCACCCTAATGGTTCTTATTTTGGTAAGCCTCTTTGGAACAACTGTAAACAACCTTGGAGCAATCTCCATAATGTTGTTTCCCATTAGCTAATTATCTGTCAAAATATGGCAGATGTCCCATCACCAATCAAAGAAGACATAACTAGGGAGAAGAAAGCTTTAGTCTTGTGTGGCACTTGGATAGGAAGCTCAGCCCAAGGTTTAGTTGGCTCCATTTTTTAAGTCAAAGCCATCTCATACGAAGATCCAAAGATAACTCCAATAGGCAAAATACCAAGGCCACCAAGCTCGAGTGGCTGACAAACCTTACCCCATGCCATCATACAATGCCTGCCCTTAGAATCTTTTCTTCCTCACCACAAAAACCATGTGTAATCATGTTAACTTCTTCAAGGATAGAGGTAAGCCCAAGTATTTGCAAGGGAAATCAACAATACCACAAGCTAGGAAGGATTGAATTACTAGTAGATCCTATTCAACACATCTAATGGGAAAGACTTTACTTTTTAGCACACTATTTTTGAGTCCAGAAGCTTCTCCAAATAAGTGAAGAATGTTTAGGACAACAACAATTTCAGTAGCAGCTGGCTTGCGAAAAATGATGGTGTCATCCGCATAGAGGAGATGTGAGGATGAAATGTCCTTGGAGCTGTTGGTTGAAGCAATCCCTTCACTTTAGCTTTCTTGATCAAATATCCCAAAATATCCACCACAAGAATAAATAATATAGAAGACAAGGGATCACCTTTTCTAAGACCCCTTCGATGAGAGACAACTTTTCCTAGAAATCCATTTAGTAAGACACACGTGGAGGAAGATACCAGTAGCCCACATATAATATTCCTCCATATAGCACCAAAACACAACTGATTTTTAAAACTTCAAGAAGAAATGACCAAGATACAAAGTCGAAGGCCTTAGAGATATCAAGTTTCAAAAGGATACATGGATGGTTTTGTTGATGCAAATATAGGGCTATTTGTTGGACAACAATGAAATTGTCTTGGATGAGCCTTCCATTTATAAAAGCACTTTGATTCTAGGACACCATCGAATGTAGTCTGGTGGCAAGCCGATTGGCAAGCATTTTAGTGAACAAGTTCACAAAACTGTTGACAAACTTATAGGTCTAAAATCCTTAACCATTGCAGCCCCCTGTTTCTTGGGAATAAGGGTAACAAACACAATGTTTATCTTCTCAAAATTTTCAAAATCTCTACTCCAAATAGTCAAGACTGGAGCCATTACATCCTTTTTATAATATCCCAACATGTTTTGTAAAACACCCTAGTGAATCCATCTAGCCCTAGAGCCTAATGGATTCCCAAACTTCCTTTTCAATGAATACCAAGGGAGGCCGCTTGGTGGTCTTCTTCGCAATTAGCGGGAGGAACCTCTGAACTAGCAAAACCACCTTACTAACAAAGTCAGCATCATCTGGACTCAAGTTTGGTATGTCAGCCACCACTGGAGGAGGGGTAGGGAGCATCTCCAAGGTTTTAGCCTCCAGACCAATTGTCTAAGCAAAGATCCCATATGCCAGCACCGAATCACCTTGGGAGGATGGAGCCAGGAAACATGTAGTTTGTCACACTCGGTTTTAGAAGGCAAACCGAATGAGAACCATATACATATCAACATATATATAGGTTAGAGTTGTGACTGCATGGGGTGTTAGAGTACCTGTCTAGGGTTTTGGGGTTAGCCCTTTGTAATTACCGTCACACCCTTGTGTAATGGGACTGGCCCAATATATATATATATATATATATATATATATATATATATATATATATATATATATATATATATATATATATCGGTCTAAACCCTAGTTAGGGTTAGGGGTTTGATTCTCCAACTCTAGTCATCTAGTGGGTCCACAGGCATTAGGGTCCTTTTCCACATGTTGCATGAGTTGGGTAAGTGGTCTAAATAGCACTCCTCAGGATCTGAGTTCGACTTCCTGTGGAGCGAATTTTAGGCTATTGTCAAAAAATCCTCTCGTCTCTCCCACGCCAAAGTGTAGGTCTAAGGCCTAGCTCCGGTCGCGGTCGTTCTCACATGTGCTACAGTGTGTAGGTGGTGCAGGAGTTCAGAGTTTTCTCAACCTACATAAGAAGGTTTTCTTTTTAATATAATATCGTGGAAGCATTTTTACTCTTGCAGGTCAAGTTTTTAGGCTTAGTTATTTCCTTGTTACGGCCTTACGGTTGCCGAACTAAAATAATACTTGGTATAAAGCTAATGGACATATAGAATACAATATCCGATCCTTGGAGCTTGAGGGCGAACAAGGTACAATCACATAGAAATTGAAATAATTTTATTTTTTTAGAATTGTGTCTAGTAATTAGTTATTGCCAAACTTGTCTATTCAGTTACCCTAATTCAAATTGGCTCCTTAATTATGCCTAGCACAAACACGACCATCACCGTTGCTGTCAAAACTCGCAAATGGCTTATTTTCGCGATACATGGCTGTCGAAAATATGTTTAAATGTCCCTTAAAAATGAGTTTGAATGTTGTTGTGCATCAACATCAGATTTTTGAAGTACTTGTGGATGGTAGCACCATCAATCTAGGTTTTTATTTAAAAAAAATTAAAAATCCTCCTTTGGAAGAAGTTATAAGACCATCTTATTTGTGGTGGTTCAATATATATATTATAATGGTCAAAAAACATTTTAATTTAAAGTTTCATGACAAAAAATTGTCCCGGTGGTAGTTCCATTGTATACATGGATTTATTCCAAGGTTTGTTGTAAAAGATGATTATATACTGAAATCGACATACTTTATAGCGTTATTTTTCTAGAATGTGGTTGTGTTCAATCATTCTTGATTCTTATATCAGACTACTTAACTGCAGAGAATGATCACCAGTCTCTTAATTTCATGATCAAAGTCTGTTCACATGGAAGCAAGAAGGTTATTAACCATGACAATGTTTATTTCATGCAGTTGATAACCCAAGAGTCAAGTGTGATTAATCACATCCACCCGCTGAAGGCCCACTTCTCCTTTCAAGACGACAACTTAATCCCTTGCTTACTGCACCTAACAAACAAAACTGATAAACACATTGCTTTTATGCTTAGCAGTACGACAGAAGAGCAGCCCTTTGAAGCGACACCACTAAACCACGGCATTGTGACGTCGAGATCCATATATACTCTTGATATTAAAATGCCGGCAGATAAACAAAAGTCCAATCTGATCTTGCAGAGCAGTATATATGGGGATAGATACATCTATTGGTTCACAGACCAATCAGAATGCGATCAATTTTTTGAGGATGCTAAAGAGACCAGGAATGTGGTGCATGAGGTGGTGCTGGAACCTGTTTTGTCTCAGCAAGGCGAGACAACGTCAGAGGTGAGATGGAATCGGAATTACTGCTGGTTTTTTCGTCTTCAATTATTTTATACCCTTACAATATAGGACTGGCAGTAATAGATAGTCCTGTTGGGATAACCAATTTTTTTGTGGTTGTGAAAAGGTTTAGTTAAAAGTGAATTATAAAGTATTCAATATAATGTGTCAAAATTTGCAGAATCGTTCGACTGGACAAGATGTAACCCAAACGTTAATACAGATAAGGGGTTTGTGGCACCCTACAACAGATAATGATGTAATATCTTTACTAGATGTTAACCCAGCAGATTCATGGTGAGTCATCTGCTTGCGAAGATCCTTTATTCAGTTGAATCATTTGCATGCGAAGATCCTATAGGTAAATAATATCATTATCACACAGGATAATGACGTTTCATCAAAATGGAGATTTTTTTATAAGGGATATCGACACCCAGGCATGTCAGTTGCTAATGCTAAACATAATGGTTTATAAATAACGTTGTGTTTTCTTTGCATTGGATTATAAATAACGAAATTAATGTATTTTACTATCAGGAAACGTTATATTTGATGAGCACCAAAGATGATGTTTATTCTGTCAAAATCATTACAAGGAAGCATTGGGTTTTGGTTGGGACACATGATGGTTTCATCTTGGTGTACGAGTATGAAACAGGAATGAAACTGATAACAAGATTCAAAGGTATTTCTTCCTTCTATTAATTTGGAATCAAGTAGTCTTAGATTTTTTTGGCACCTACTTAACCTAACCTATTAATTAATTGACTGCATTTTATATAATGAGTTATTTTCTCATGTTTGTAGCGGTATCAAACATATTCCATGGTTACTCCGATGGAGTGCTGGCCGTTCATCCAACCCTACCATATGTGCTTTCGGCTTATGGCCGCGAAATGAAACTTTGGGATTGGGACAAAGGGTGGGAGTGCATACAAACATTTGAGCTGGAACACTATTGTTCCATACGTCAAGTGGCATTTAGCCCGAAAGACACCGATAATTTTGCTACAGCTTCAAGTGGTTGCAACATAAAGGTTTAAGATTCTCTCCCTTTTACATGTATTTAACACTATACTTTTCACAATACTTGCGAATCCCTAAGCTATACTTTTTGTGCAGCTTTGGAGCCATTCTTCCCCCACAACAGAGTATACTCTGTGTCAACATAAGAGAGATGTGAGCTGCCTGGATTTCTTCAGAGGTGATGATTTTTAATGGAAAAAAGAGAATAAGTTCTGGTCTCTACAAGTGCACACAACCACTTTTTACAAAAATCTCAACCTTATATCTTGATTTTAACACAAATCAAATGAGATGACAACTAAAATACTAATCAATAGCTAAATCTATTACTTGGCAGAAATATGCAATGCAACAACATCTAATGCCTTGCTTGTGGAGTGGATAGTTCCCTTCTGCCCAAGCTGCAATAAAGCCTAAAATATAGCCAACATGTTCCTTTAAAGGTAGCTTAGCTTGTATAAATATCAATTTTCTATCATTCTTCCCAAATGTCCTTCAATCAATGGCCAACCAAATGACAGATGGATTTAGGCAGACTTAACCCTGTAGCTTTTTGAACAATTCTCCAAATAGTCTTAGTGTTGACAGTGAAAAATACAAGGGTTGAATTGCTTTCACAGGTGACGACAATAATCAATATTTGATTAGTGGCTCTGGTGACTATACAGCCAAGGTATTATACGGGCATATGTTGTTTTCATTAAAATATTGCATGGTGCAGTACGCACATGACATTGTGTATAATCCTTGCTTTGTTTTTGTCAAATCAGATCTGGGACTTGCAGAAAAAGACTTGTCTTCATACATTGGATGTTATCTCTCCGGTTACTTCTATCATTTCCCTTCCAAATTCTCCGTATTTGATTATAGGTTCGGAAGATGGAACTGTTCATTTGTGGAGGTCTCCTAGTTTTAGGTAACTATTTACCAAAGTATGACATTACAAGATATGAGCCAACCAATGTTATCAGAAGTTCCTGCCCTACATCAGTGCACATTATGTCTCTCATTTCATTTCTGCTCTTTATTGAGTTTCTATTTTGATGATGGGATAAGAAGGTGGCATAGCCATTGAGATAGGAGGTGAAAGGTACTAGGGGATAGGATAGAGATGTCGCTATCCAACACACTGCATCCCAATATCCAAACAAACCCTTAGAATTTACAAGTGGGATAGTAACATTCTGGTGAAATTTAATAACATATTGCTTTATCTCCATAGGATTGAGAGAATACTTCAGATTGGCTGCACAAGACCTGTTCGGAGCCTGTGTTTGGTGGGGTCAAAAAGGTAAATGATCAATATTAGCCTATGTTATCCCTTTTCCCACTACCTAGAAGACCATTAGTGTTGGTTGGAGGGAGCTTAATCAAATTTAATGCCCCAAATCAAACTATGAAGCTACAAGAATTACTTAGCCTGTTCTGTACTTTCCTAATTGAAGTTTGCTATGTGAGTTTGGCTTTCTAGCGAACTATTATTTTGACTACTAACTAAATAGAAAGTGAACACTCACTTAAGATTACTTCCAACATTGCGCACATGTAGAGTGGGAGTATATGCTTTCAACATTTTATAACATTTCTCATGGTTTTCTATGTCAAGGTTGTAATAAAGTGTAGCCTTCTTATTCTGTAGGGTACTCATTGAAAAGATGGGTGAAGTATCAATCATGGATATTGATACATCCATTAAGGTAAGGTTACTAAAATCAAACTCGCTAGTATGTTGATCGCATTAATAAAAACATGATGCATGGGAACTGGGTTGGTACTACCCAAGAAAGATTGTCTTTTTGATGAGTAAAACTATCATGAAGTTTTTCATGACCGCAACTGTAAAAAATAATCCATAACAGACTAACTTTTTTCGAGATAAGGGACCAACTATAATACCATTTGTTCTTTGAAACTCTGAAGGTTCAAATCAGTTGACTAGAGTGGGTGAATGGAAGCCAATAAAATTTATATGTTAAAGCACTTTTGGCTTGCTTCCCAATATTACACTCTAATCTCTAAAACTCCAAATGACATACAAGAGAATGTCGAAGCACCCACTGGTGGCTAAATGTTTTTGGTGATAACCGGAGAACACAACAAATCACTCGAATCAGATAAAAATGTCTTTGCAAGAGAAATCTTCCAAACTCGAGAAAATAAGTGCCTAACTTCATCAGAGATGAAGGAATTGATCAAACAAAAATATATCAACCAACCAATGATTTCATGCTTTGTAAATGTTCTTAGGACACGAATGATTCCAACTAAACAAACAGATTGCAAACAGGACACCAAAAAGTCCGAAACAACCCAAAATTAAATCGCTTACTGAGGTTGTTTTCACTTTCAACAGCCGGAAATTAAGTTCCAAAATGTAAAATTGACACAAACGGACTTTGATTGACTTGAAATTTTCCACACACCTTCACAAGGGGGTTTCAAAGGTGTCCATAAAATTTGAGCTGAAAAAGATTTATACTTCAAAGCCAGATTGGAAAATACGAATTTAATTTTAGGTTTTCTTAAAATTGCTCAAGGGATTGGAAATTCATGCTCCAGGTGAAACAACCCATACCACTGGTGGAAAATATCCAAAAAGGTCATGTCACGTTTGTATCAACCCCAAATGGCCCCAAGAACTCAGATTCTCAAAATTTCTCAAAAACTCAAACTAGAAGAGTAAGAGGAGAAGAAACAACTCAAGATAAAAAACCCATTAGATTTGACACGAATTGAAAAACTCAGAGGGTAACGTGTGGTTATAGCCGCACTTCCTCAAAATCATATAAACTTAGATGTCAAGGTTCAAAGCATCTAAGGATCTCCTAACAAAATGAGAAGGAAAATGAAGATTGCAGTTCAAAGAGGTGCTAGAGAGATGGTTGAATGTTTCAACTCCCCCATGCTATTTATAGAGGGTTATTCCTATTTTCTAAACTACCCCTAGATACATAGTATATCCAATCATCTAAGGGAAAAATAGACCAACTCTTGGAATTTTGATCTGACTGCCACACACTCTTTATGAAAGTTGCTTTGCCTTAACGCACCCTTCGTGATGACACCACGTGCTGCATCTGATTCCCTCTAGAATTAATTTTGCATTTTCATTTCTAAGGTTAGAGACAATATCATGGCAAGTGCTTAGCTCACTAGTCAATTTTCACATTTTTCTACTTCCTGAGCATAAGCATTTTTAACCTTAACATGCTTCTTATTTTCTTTAATTAGGAAGTCCTCTTGGCTATCCAAGAGTTCATCCTTCTCATGAATGGCTTCTATCAATTCATTTAATTTCTCATTTTGTTGCATGTTGAGATTGGCAAAAAGGGCAAGTAAATTATCCTCATCATCACTAGAGTTATTCTCATCACTAGATGTTGCATATTTAGTGGAGGCTCTAGATTTTACCTTCTTTTTGCCGTCCCTTGCCATAAGGCACTTGTGGCCGACGTTGGGGAATAGGAGACCCTTGTTGACGGCGATGTTTGTGGCGTCCTCGTCGGGGGAGGAATCGGTGGAGCTCTCGTCGGAGTCCCACTCCCAGCAAACATGGGCATCGCCGCCCTTCTTGTAGTATTTCTTCTTCTCCTTTCTTCTTCCCTTCTTGTCGTCGCCCCTGTCACTGTCACTAGAAATAGGACATTTTGCTATAAAGTGACTGGGCTTACCACATTTGTAGCACACCTTCTTGGAATGGGGCTTTTAATCTCTCCCCTTCCTTTGCTTGAGGATTTGGCGAAAGCTTTTGATGATTAAAGCCATCTCCTCATTGTCGAGCTTAGAGGCATCGATGGGAAGCCTACTTGACGTAGACTGTTCCTTTTTCTCCTCCGTCGCTTTGAAGGCGATGGGTTGCACCTTGGGTGTGGAGGTGGCACCTCGCTCGATGATTTGTTTGGAGCCTTTGATCATCAATTCAAAGCTCACAAACTTTCCTATCACTTCCTCGGGAGACATTAGTTTATATCTAGTATCACCACGAATTAATTGAACTTGTGTAGGATTAAGAAATACAAGTGATCTTAGAATAACCTTGACCATTTCATGGTCATCCCATTTGGTGCTCTCGAGGTTGCGCACTTGGTTCACCAAGGTCTTTAGCCGGTTGTACATGGCTTGTGGCTCCTCCCCTTGGTGAAGCATGAAACGACCGAGCTCCCCCTCGATCGTCTCTCGCTTGGTGATCTTGGTCACCTCATCTCCTTTTTGCGCGGTTTTAAGCATGTCCCAAATCTCTTTGGCACTCTTCAACCCTTGCACCTTATTATACTCCTCTCGACTTAGAGAGGCGAGGAGTATAGTAGTGGCTTGGGAGTTGAAGTGCTGGATTTGGGCTACCTCGTCCGAGTCATAGCCTTCATCCCCCACGGATGGTTCCTGCGCTCCAAATTCAACAATGTCCCAAATGCTAGCGTGGAGTGAGGTTAGATGGTGCCTCATTTTATCACTCCACATACTATAATCTTCACCGTCAAAAACCGATGGTTTGCCTAGTGGGACTAAAAGTAAAGGAGTGCGTTTGGAAATGCGAGGATAGTGTAAGGGGATCTTACTAAACTTCTTGCGCTCATGGCGCTTAGAAGTGACGGGCGGTGTGTCGAAGCCGGAGGTGGAAGGCGATGAAGAATCGGTCTCGTAGTAGACCACTTTCTTCATCTTCTTCTTCTTGTCGCCACTCCGGTGCGACTTGACGCGGGGAGGTGATTCCTCCCTCTTCTTGTTGCCGGACTCTCCTGAAGGAGCTTTCCCGTGGCTTGTGGCGGGCTTCTCGCCGGTCACCATCTCCTTCTTGGCGTGAGCTCCCGACATCACTTCGAGCGGTTAGGCTCTAATGAAGTACCGGGCTCTGATACCAATTAAAAGTCGCCTAGAGGGGGGGTGAATAGACAAATCTGAAATTTATAAACTTAAAGCACAACTACAAGCCGGGGTTAGCGTTTGAAATAAAGTCGAGTCCAAAATAGAGGGCAAAAACAAATCACAAGCAAATGAAGAGTGTGACACGGTAATTTGTTTTACCGAGGTTCGGTTCTTGTAAACCTACTCCCCGTTGAGGTGGTCACAAAGATCGGATCTCTTTCAACCATTTCCCTCTCTCAAACGGTCACCTAGACCGAGTGAGCTTTTCTCTTCAATCAAACGGGACACTTAGTCCACTACAAGGACCACCACAACTTGGTGTCTCTGGCTTTGGTTACAAGTGAGTTGAGAACAAGAATGGAGGAAGAAGAAAAGCGATCCAATCGCAAGAGCTCAAAAGAACACGACAAAACTCTCTCTTCTAGTCATTGTTGCTTTGAGTGGAATTAAGACTTGGAGAGTTTTTGATTCACTCTAATTGTGTCTTGTATTGAATGCACTAGCTCTTGTATTGAATGTGTTGGCTGAAAACTTGGATGCCTTGAAGTGTGGTGGTTGGGGGTATTTATAGCCCCAACCACCAAAGTGGCCATTGGGGAAGGCTGCTGTCAAAGGGCGCACCAGACAGTCCGGTGCGCCACCGGACACTGTCCGGTGCGCCAGCCACGTCACCCAACCGTTAGGGTTCGACCGTTGAAGTTCTGACATGTGGGGTCACCGGACAGTCCGGTGGTGCACCGGACAGGCACTATTCACTGTCCGGTGCGCCTTCTGCACCTGCTCTGACTCTGCGCGCGCAGTCCACGCACTGTAGCGTTGTCAGTCGACCGTTGAACTCGACCGTTGCGCTGACGACCGTTGCTCCACTTGGCACACCGGACAGTCTGGTGAATTATAGCGGAGAGGCATTCCTAGAAACCCGAAGGTGGCAAGTTCGGAGTTGATCTCCCTTGTGCACCGGACACTGTCCGGTGGCACACGGGACAGTCCGGTGCGCCAGACCAGGGCAGCCTTCGGTTTTCTTTGCTCCTTTTTATTTGAACCCTTTCTTGGACTTTTTTATTGGTTTGTGTTGAACCTTTGGCACCCGTGGAACTTATCATCTAGAGCAAACTATTTAGTCCAATTATTTATGTTGGGCAATTCAACCACCAAAATCAATTAGGAAAAGGTTTGACCCTATTTCCCTTTCAAGTCACTATACTGCTTTGAAATTGGAAGAAGGAGCGAAACGGGAAGAGAAAAGAGAGTAATGCCTAAATTTGGTGAGTATCAGAGGAGAAAAATTATACCCCTCAAATTCAGGGCGTTACACTAGTGTTGGAGTGAAGGCCGAACACAACCTCAATCAGACTTATCCGGCCATGACTAACCCTGTTTTAGCACAGATTCAACATCGAAGGGGGACGACGACCCATTCCAGCATCGAGGTCCTCGACCACGACCTTTGAAGTAAGCGGAGCAAAGGGACACACAAGAAGAGGGGGCTCGCTGCCACTTCCTCCACGCGTCCCGAAGGCTCAACTCCTCCCTCACCAGCGAAGTCCAAGCTCTAACGAAGTCAAGGGTGCGACTCGCAAGCTAAGGCCACACAAGATTATTGTTAGTCCCAAGCCCCGCTCTGCTGCGGTGCGAGCCTACCTGTGTGCCCCTTTGTGTGGTACATCCTAGAGTATGTCTAGGTTACTGTACCTTACTGCATTGTAATGACCCTATTGAGGGGAATATTCTAGAAATGTAGCAGGTAACTGGAGTATAACAGTATTTGGGACCCGCCTACACGATCAGTTATTTATAAATACCCACACTCTGTACACGGATGGGACACGCAAAACAAGATGCTATAGTTCCCTACCTACTGTCTCGTTGTGCACCTAAACTCTCCCGTTCCCCAAGTGATTGGGCCCACCTGTCCACTGGTCCCAACAGGAAAGATTTGTTGAGGCGGGTTTAAGGATTGCTGGAAATAACCCACATCCTGTTCTGCATGCCCTATGGCTGATGGTTTGGTGTAATACGCGGTCGGTCTGGAGGTATACTTTGACAGTTCGGGTGTATAGCCGGATGGTCTGAGCATGTCTATTAGCCCTTGCACAGAGTACGGTAGCCCTGGCATGGATCTCGGTGTCTTGTCACGAAGTACGGAGCTTACCTCCGTTGGGTTGGACGGTTCAAGCTTAGGCCCGGACAGTCCAGCCGTGTGCAAGTTCGCAGGTTTGTCCTAGATCTGTTGAGAGGGTTATGGTTATGTTGTGAATGTATTCATCGACATACTGTGTATAACAGTTGGGTTTGTAGAGACCCATTTGCAACCGAAGCTTTTGGTCGGTTGACTCAATCACGACCTCGTGTGATGGAAAATTAGACACGACAAATTTTTCAATCGTACGTGTGAGTTTCTTAAGCGTGTCTTCTACCCCATGCGTTGTTGCAACTATTCCCTTGCAGATCTACATATTGTTTGAGGGACTGAAGGTACTTTGATATACTTATATTGGGGGTTTGACGAAGGTAGGAGGGATGACATCTCGATCTCTCCTTGCTTGATGATCTTATGGTGCTAGTCCATCTTGAAGTGCTTCAAGTACTCCTCCACATCCTTTATTTCTTATGCCTCTCTTCACAACGTCTCTTCTCTTTGTTGCCTCACGTAATCCTCGAACGGCTGCTGATCCTCAGTCGATAGACTCTCAAGAGTCGGCTTCATCATGTTGCTAGGAGAAACATCGGTGCGATCCTTTGAACTGGCCATTTGTGGCAGATTTAGGTCACACCTAATTAATTCCCCATTGGTGTCACCAAAAAGTGTGGTGGCTCCGATTCTGGCCCAAACAGAAGGAGCGTACCACTTGGTGGTGCTCTCTGTGGTGGCACGGATGGTCCAAAGCGCTGAGCTGGACGGTCCACGACCCTGCGGCAGGAGCGTGTCTCCTCTGCCCGCGTGTCAGATGGTCCACGCTCTGGGCTGGATGTCCGCACGTGCGCAGAGGGTCTTCTTCCTCACGAAGAACCATAGAACTCGACCCCCAGGAGGGGCGCTGTCAGAGAGGAGTGTTCTAGGGGTTGCGTCGAGATCGGCAGGCTAACTGGGACGTCCCTAAACAACGAGAGTCGAAGAGGGATAAAGATATGAGGTTGGGGGAAATTTAAGCTAGGTCTAAATTACTACTCCTAATGCGATGAAGAGCGAAGGAAATAAAGTTGATTGATTGATTGGTTCGATTGGTGATGCGCACAATCGGTCATACCCCTTCATATATATAGGGGGTCTAGACCCATTCCTAGGTGTTTTCTGACAGAATCCGCGTGATTAGTTGGATAAACACACATGGAAAAATGGGGATATCTCGTCTAATTTGATCTAGTCACGGACCATCCGGACTAACCCACAGACCATCTAGGGCGCAGACCGTCCGGCAACATGGCCGAACCGTCTTGGCCTGGAAAGGTGCCACGTATTGTGCTCAACAACTTCTCATCTCCCTCCTCCACTTCAGTATTTAGCTTCTTATTATACTTGCTCTAACAAACAGATTCTTTCACCAGGAACCCCCAGAGTTATTACTTCATGTCCACCCGACCACACTCGTGTTTGAATTGCAACCCGGGAAGTTGAGCCAATGCTCAATGCAGCTAACAAATGACACAGATCAACACATGTCATTTAAGCTTAGTTCAACAGATAGTGTGGACTGGTTAGAACAGTTTCTTCCACGGTACGACATTGTTGCGGCACGCTCCACATACACTCTCATTCTGAATGTGTTCTTGGAGCGAGATATTGCAGAAAAGAGATTATGTGATATGATCCTAGAGAGCTGTACATGTGAATACAGCGACAATAAAATGTATTCTGCCACAACTTATTGGGAGAAATTCGTTGATGATCAAGAGACCAAGAAAGTGGTGAACGAGGTGAAACTGACAGCCTTGTTGTCTTCGTCTCAACACAGACAGTCAATAGTAGCTCCCAGCAAGGTGAGAAAAAAACAACTTTAATTTGACACCTCATAATATCATCTGTTGGATATAATCATTTTCTAAAGTTTTATGCATATGTGCTCAGCTAGCTAACGTATTACCTTTTCGTGCATGTTTGCTGTATTGGTACGCGCACGTCCATCATTTTTAATTCGTAGCCAACCGGGCTAGGCGTCAGGGTATATATATACACTATGTTTCTGTTTTATTTTATCTACCTCCTTTTTGATATACTCCACTGTATTTGTTGAATCATGCACAACCTTTAATTAATCTAATTTTGTTGAATCATCATTATTAGGTCTCATGGATGGAGAAACTCTGGATTCGTCTGCTCTCCGTGGACGCACACCCCACCGAACCATGGATCATAACTGGTCACGAATGTGGACACCTTGCCATTCGAAACCATGACACACAGGCAAGCAATCTAATTTATTTATATATTCCTAATATATAAATCATTGTTGACATTTTTTTATCTTGTTTAGCATTTGGAACCATGGTACACACAGGCAAGCGATTATTGAGTTTAATTTATTATGTTGTTTTTGTTCTTTGTTCGTGTATGTGTGTGTATATATACACATACATACATACGGTCGCGCGCGTGCGTGCATGTAGCCCCAAGCGTCCAGCCGTCCACCCTATCATGCAGCCTCACGCGGAAAGAAATGGACTCTGCCACTCCAAAAGAAAGGGACGCATGCATGTATTATGTGACGTTTCATTTTAAAAAATCAATATCTATTAAACCTATTGTCAAAATTAAAAATCGATTTCACGTCCTGATGAACGCTTCAAAACTAGATCTCACTTAACATATTTATTTTAAGGTTTATAAGAGTTAGTCATTACATCTTTTAGTCGCAGTCATTCATAAGAATTACTGAGAAAGTAAACATTTACTGAGCCAGACATTTAAAAAAAACACGCACTACATATGTAAGTAAGTGAACAAACTCAGTCATTCTACGAATATTCAGTCATATCATATTTTTAACCTTAGTCATAAATCATAAGAATAACTGAGATAACAATTATTTAGCGAGTCAGTCAATCTAAAAATAGGAATTACATGAAAAAAATAAACAAACACAGTCATTCTATAAATACATAGTTATTCTATCTTTTAGCCTCACTCATTTATAAGAATTATTGGATAGCAGTTATTTTGTTATGAGTCAGTCATTCTGTTTTTTGTCGTTTTTAATTTAAACTAAGTCGTCTGTTATGATGTGTGTGTCAGTCATTCTGTTTTTATGAATTATTTTGTATTCAGTCGTTGTGGTTACATTGGTCATCCGTGTTTAGTAGTTCTAATTTGAAATCAGTAATTCTAATTAGGGGATGTTTGAATACAGTAGAGTTAATAGTTAGTGACTAAAATTAGTTGAAACATCCAAACACCCTAGCTAATAGTTCAGCTATCAGCTATTTTTGGTAAATTAGTTAATAGTTAGGTAGTTATTTGTTAGCTAGCTAATTCCACTAACAATTTTTAGCCAAGTAACTATTAGCTCTAGTGCATTCAAACACCCTCTTAGAATTACTTAGTCATTTTATGAATATCAGTTATTCCATTTTTAGCGATTCTCATATGATATGTGGCGTGAGAACCTAATAAAACATGCTACATCAATTACTGCTTTTCAAAAAGTTTATTTGCGGCGGCATAATAACTGTGCATTTGCGGTGACAAAAAATTAATTTGGGTCTGTTGACGTGAGGTCTCAATCTCAATGAAGTGGAAGCGGTGACATAATAACTGTTCATACAACAATACTGCTGCCAAAACTACTTTGAATTTACGTCATTGTCACTGTTCATACAACAATATTTACTGCCAAAACTGCACTATGGATCCCAGCGTCCGCGCAACCAGCTATTACGTCTGCCAGCCCCACCGACCCCGTCCTGCGAGCTACAGCCAGCCAGACCATACGTAAATTAGTGTTTAGAAATAAACAATAATTATATAAAAAAATAGTGAAGAGCGAGCACTCGAACCAACACACTGCTCTAGAAATTTAGGAGTAACCAACAGACTACACATATCTTAGTCTTTAAAAATAAACAATAATTATATTTAAAAAAATATCTTAATAAATATTTATATTATATATAAAAATCGTAGCAAAAGCAAGGACAACTAGCTGGTACAATATATATATTGATTATCCACCTTCCCTTCTTTCTTTTCCTGACGCCGTCGTCGACCACGAGACTGACAGTCTCTCTTTCTCTGCAGATGCTACTGTGTTCGTTTAAAGTTTCACGTGGCGGAGGCATGCTTCGATCCCTCCCTCTGTCTATTAAGTTATTTCTTATTTACTAACGATTTGATAACACCCAATTTATATATATATGCAGTCTTTTGTGTTAAATTTATAGCGCAGAAGCAATGGTTCATTTGCAGCTCAGGAGAAGGTTTCATACATGTGTTCAGTTATGAAACCCAAGAAATACAAAATGTGAACAATTTCAGAGCTTATGACGACAATAGTCGTTGGCTCCCCATATCATTGGCCGTTCATCCATCCCGGCCCTATGTGTTGTCGTGGTGTCGCTACGATAGAGAGATAATGAAGCTTTGGGACTGGGACAAAGGATGGGAGTGCGCACGCACATTCCGAAGTGGAGGCATTAATGTAGATCATATCGCTTTCGATCCAAAGGAGACCAACCGCTTTGTTGCTACCGATTGCTTGGATGGCAAAGTGACGGTATGGGATTTCAATTCTCTGCTGAAAAAACAATAACATTTTACACGATCGATGAATACAACACAGTTAGTTTTTGTACTAACCGCGTTGCATGCAAATTTTATACGGTTTTTAATTTATTATGTTCAGATTTGGAGCCTCGACTCTCCCGAACCTGAATATCATCTGCCTAAGACGGATTTTAAGGGTATCATGTTCCTGGAGTTCTTCACACGTTATGGTCGGCAGTATTTGATTATTGCTCATGAAGATCATAAAGCACACGTACGTATTTTCCTCAAGAAACACACTACTTATTACTTATATTAAGGACCTGTTTGTTTTCTATCAGAATTATATAATCCAGCATGAATTATATAAACATAAATTGACCTGCTTATGGATTATCGTAATCTAGACATCTAAATTACATAATTCATCTAATAATCCGTATTGTTTGTTTACTTCTCAAATTATTTAAGCTGGATTATATAATTTAGAGTGTAAACAAACAGGGCCAAGTAGGCACCCAGCACAGCCATACTATTATTGCAAGCTTATTTGTCTGTGTCAAATCAGGTATGGGACTTTCGGTTGCGCAAATTTGTTTCTGAGAAGCGAAAATTATTATCTCGTGAAGCTTCTGTCTTCTCACGTCCTAATGTACCGTTACTACTTACACCTTCATCTAAAGGCACTTGCCGTTTCTGGGACGCTAAGAAATTCAGGTAATAAATCACGCGAAAGTTGATAGCACTAGTTAGCTTATAATACCAAAAACCTAGTAGTGCGTTAGCTAATTTTCTATTAAGAAGAGCACATGATGTGGTTCATTGGGGCCTCTAATTACTCCGCAATTAGCAATATTGTGTTTGTTGCTTTCATCTTGGGTCACTAGTTTTCTTTTGCATGTATAATCGTACGTGCTCCTGCAAGATTGTAGTAGTAATTGAGTGCTTACTTCCAACAGTTTTTATGGAGTCATTGACAATTCTGCTGGAGGAGATGTGCAGGGTATCGCTTGTTTGATGGGGTCTAAAACAAGGTGATCAATTTGGTACCTGACATTTCTTCTTTTAATTACAACCTACAAATAAAGTGTTAATGGAAAAACAAACAGATAGTAATACAGTATACACTGCATGATGCATATATTGATTTTTGTTTTTATTTGGTGGTTGGGGGGAATTAGGATTTTTGGGTAGTTACAACCAAGCATGCAATGTCAGGTTTTGTTTCAAACAAATCTTTACAAGCCTCGAGGAAATGCATTTTTAGGGTAAAGATGGTTTCACAAATGTGGCGTACATGTGCCAAAGAGGCCCACTTGTGAACTTCTACCTCCTCCTCAAGGAAGCATCAACCTTCCTTGCCTATCTATAGGTCAGCTCCTGCCTCCCTAACTTTCTTACCAAATTATAGCACCACATACCAACACCACTAGACTTGTCTTATTCTTGAGTACTTATGGATGAGTCATCAACCATCGTCACACGCTCCTCTCTATATATGGTTGGTAACCACAACATCCTTGGATTGTCTGGCTCTCTGCTTTGTGCTATTGCAAACCCCTCCACCAACACACACATGCACACACATCTAGCTCCTTTGCTTTTTGTCTCACAAAAAAGCAAGCCACAACGACCACATGCAACCTTGTGACCCCTAAACATGTACACCAACTACTGCCACTTTCTCATTTTCATCCACACGCCACAACATCATACTCGTGCCACTTCACCAATTGCTTACCTCCACATCTATTTGCTGACTATCCTGTTATTGTATTTGTTGTGTCATCATCTTCATAGCAGCTACACCCCTTTATCTCATCTTCACTATGGTCATTGCTAAATCTATTGGACCACATACACATTCAATCGCCCTAATAGGTATACCACTAGTCATCACCTTGCTCCTACATATCCAAACATGTGCATTCCTGTGCTACCCCTGCTTTGCTCATCCCATACCGAGTTATTGTTCTTCCCACGTGTAGACACCTAAGCACCATGCTACCCTTGATACCATTCTATGTGAGAGAGAAATAAAGAGGGGAGAGAGTGATGTTGATTGAGATTGTGTGGGAGGGGAGAGAGAGAGAGAGTAAAAGGTATGATAAGTTCCCTCCAAAATGTAGGGACACTACATTCTGAACACTTAGAGAGAGGGGATTCAATTGGATCATTATATTAATCAGTTTTTTAAACTAGGCCTTATCTAGTTTCACATGGAAAAACCTAAGTCGCCCTAAACATGCTACTATGGTCATGTTTTTCTCATGTTTCTACATGCCCACACCCAAAAGGCTTACGCCATATGCGCAAGCTCATCAAGACTATAATATGAGCTACACTACAAATAGTATATGCACAAAAGAAATAGTAAATACACATGAAAGCATAAGTTCCATGTAAGAGTACATGACAATAGGGGAAACACTCTTGACACAATGACATATCATGTGGCATTGGTAAGCCAAAGGCTATCCTAATCCATGTTAGAGCTCCACCAAGTATATATCTTAGTCACTAAACATTTCCCACTGATCATGGTGTTTGGCTCTCAATAATTGTTTCAAGCAAACAAGCATAAGTCCCAACAAGCACATAGGGTAGCCATGTTTGCTTAACTCTTCCTATCACCTTGGTGTCATCCACTATGGAACTTCATTGAGGAAGGGTCTCCTTGTTGCGCATGCACATGTCATTGCCTCATCACACCAAGTGGAGAGGTCATCAATCTCACACACAAGCCACGCAAGAGCCTAAGGTACCGATAGCTTCTTTAGTATATTTTGCCATAATGACACCTTGCAATCTCCTCAAAATTGGTGTAATTCAAGTAGTAGAGTAGCCCTCATCCAGTGTTAAAGCAATGGATATGGTAATTAAGCACTTGTTTTTGGAGGAATTCTAAATGTGTTGAGCATTCTTTTGCCTCATTTGTAAATGGACCATGAATATGGTACCTAAAGGAAAAACCAATTAATGTAACCGTTGGGAAAACTAATAGTTTATTAAATCAAAATTACAACTTGTGCATTACTCTAGCTACACTAGTCTTATCATATTGGCATTGAATCACTAAAATCACCAAAACAATATGCAATTAAGGCCATTTTCCGGGCACACTGTCACATGTAATTCATGTCAATAACATCTTAATGGCCAGAATTGATAGTTTAGTAGCCAAAAAAATTCTAACTCTATAGCCAGATGGTCAAAATTAAGCTTCAACTATAGTGGAAGGGTAAGATTTCCCTCAGATAAATTATGCCAAGAGCATCACTATTGAGCCACTATTAGAGCAAATTTATTTATTTATTTTTATTCATATGTGGTAATTTGTTTGCATTTCACGTGTCCTATTCTAAAAATTTAAACTAAACTTGAATTTTTTGATAGGTTTGTGATTGGACAATATTATGCATTAACAATATTGCATCTTGATAATGCAATATATCAAAAGGACCCAAGGCAATCTATTGAGCCACAATTATGTGGTCATACAAGGCAAGGAGACACAAGTTCTGAGGTAGGCTCTCTATATTTGAACTTATGAGTAGCTCACAAAGATTGGATGTTGCTGGTACTATTGGTATATGCCTTGAAATCGCCATGGTTTACACATAAGATTTTCCCTAGCTATTATTGGCGTAGTGCCTTGATATTAGAGCCTAGACTAGTGGACATAAATGTGTAATAATTAGAGCATTCTAAGAGGTGTAATGGGACAATCTAAGAACAAATAGTCTTATCCTACGATCCTCTACGCAATCAACATAATATAAAAGTACCTCAAGCAATGCAAAATTTCAATCTATAGTTGACATACCACCCTTAATGTTTTGTCATAGATAGACACCATAACTTGTTATCTTAGTGAGTACCAGACAATTGATAAAAGTGGACAATGTAGTTGCACTATGCAAAACCATACCTAATGGTGGTACCACTACAGGTGGCACTAATACCCATACAAATCGAAATTTTGAGGAGGCCTTTTTAAAGTTGTTGATCTCAATTAGTGCAAGGAGAGGTTCGCAACATTGTCTTGCCCATATAGAAGTAGACATACTTGAATAGAAACAATCATTGTATGTGCTTATCGAGAATGTTAGAGTATTGTTAGGGTTTTAGGTCTAGTCACTATGTAGTTACTTGCATACCCTCAGTGTATTGGGCTCCAACTTGGTATCAGAGCTAGGTTTAGTTCTCTCTCCTTTTTCCCTCCCCCTCCTTCCCACCTCCTGGCCGTCGGCCCTCCTCTTTGCATCCGCTGTCGGCCAAAGCTCCCCTGGACGCCGCCCTTCTCGGACCATCAGTCAAGGATGCCAACTTCTCTCCGTCCCAACCTGGCCACCGACCACGCATGGCCTGCTCTGCATGCTCGGACGGGCCCCGGCCCCACCGTCTGGATCCTGTCGTTGCCGCCCGGATCCTACCTACTGGCCACCGAGCACCCTCTTCCCTAGGTTGGTCCGCTCCTCTACTGCGGTCGCCCGTCGCCCACAACCTCTAGGCCGCCAGGCTGACGCGGCCTCCCTCATCGCCGCCAGCCCCAGCCCCTCTAGCCCGTCGCCTGAGGTCTCCTCGCCGTGCCGTTCCAAGGCCACGCACCCAGGTTGCGCCTCCACCTGCATGTCCCCCCCAAGCATGCCGTTGTTGGGCCCTGCCCTGCCGCTGCCTGGACCGCCCCACCTCGACCACCTGGTACCCTGCTAGGCCACCCTCACCGCCTCCCTGCGCTCACCAGTGTGGCTCTGACCTGGGCTACCGGAGCTCTACCTACCGGCCTTTGCCCCTACTTGCCCAGAAGCTCCTCCCCTCCATCGACAGAACCTATGTGCCTCCGCGCCGTAGGACTGTTCTACCACGCCGCAAGACTCCGCTGCACCTGCCGCCATGTCTCCATGCCGACCCCTCTGCCCACCTCGGGTCTAGCCGCCGTCGGTCTCCACCTCTGTGCTGGCCATCCTGCCCATCCCGTCGCCCCCCTCACCGCAGTGAGCACCCTTGTGCTTCCTCCTCCTACCACCGGGGGCCCTGCCTTTGCCATGGCCACCAACACCACCTCTTTTCTGGCTTCGCTTGGTGTCACCACGATTGCTGTGCACGTCACTCTTCACGATGGACATATTATCTGGGGCACTTTCGTGGCCTTTGATCCGGCCATGCAACCTATTCTTCACGACTACGTTGAGCTCCATCCTCAGCCAGGCCGCCACGTCACTGGTCCGCTTGTCTTCCCCATTGATACAGTTGACTCCCGGATGACCTAGGCCAATGACCCCATCTCCCATCCTGGTGACCTTCTAGGGGCACCTCCCTTGGCCCTCTCTACGCACCGCGTGCCTTCACCACCCCATCCCTCTTCCACCAATTGGGTGGTCGACTCTGGAGCCTCTTTCCACACCACTCCTACCACTACCGCACTATCCCACCACCATCCTCCACACCCCTCACATCCTCCCTCTATCATGGTGGGGAATGATTCCACTGTCCTGGTTACCTCAATAGGTGCATCGGTTCTTCCAGGACCATTCTACCTTAACGACGTCCTTGTCGCTCCCATTCTAACTCATCCCTTCTCTCGGATCTTCGCTTCACTAGCGACAACCATTGTTCTATTGAGTTTGATCCCTGGGGCTCACCATACATCACCTTCCCACGAGTGTCGTGCTCACTCGTTGTGATAGCTTCGACCCCCTCTACTCTATTCACTTGCCCTCCACTTCCCCCACCAGCATAGCCTCCCCATGCTCTTCCTACTACCACCACCTTCGTCGTTTGACATCGTCGTCTTGGGCACCCTAGACCTGACATGATGTCCTAGCTTTCCAGCCGCTCAGATATCTCCTATAACCTGGGTTCCTCTGAGTGCCTCTATCATGCTTGTCAGCTCAGTTGTCACTCTCGTATTTCTTTTTCCACTTCCACGTCCAGGGCTGCTCAGACCTTTGACCTTGTCCATTGTGATCTCTAGACTTCTCCTGTCCTCAGCCTCTCTGGTTACAAATACTACCTAGTCATTTTGGACGCATTCTCGCATTTTCTTTGGACTTTCCCACTTCGGCTGATGTCCAACACGTTCACCACCCTCACCCACTTCTTCACCTAGGTCTCCACTTAGTTCCATCGCCCGGTCCGTGGCCTCTAGTGTGATAATGGCCATGAGTTTGATAACACTGCCTCTCGCTCCTTCTTCCTCACCCACAGTGTTTGGTTGTTTCTCTCGTGCCATTACACCTCTCCCAAGAATGGCCGAGCCGAAGGCATCATTCGCACCACCACCAACATGATCCGTTGCCTCCTTTTTTTAGGCGTATCTCCCTGCCAGTTACTGGGAAGAGGCTCTGAACACCACCACACATCTTCTCAACCACCTCCCCTCGAAGGTGGTGAGCCACCCCAATCTCCACTTTGCCCTATACGACACAACCCCCTCTTATGACCACCTCCACGTGTTCGGCTGTGCCTGCTATCCCAACACTACCGCCAACACTCCCCATAAGCTATCTCCTCACTCCACTCACTTCCTCTTCCTTGGTTACTCCCCTAACCATAAGGGTATCACTGTCTTGACCTCATCTCCCACCACATAATCATCTCTCGTCACATTGTTTTCAAAGAAGATGTGTTTCCCCTTGCTGGCTCCTCCCCACCCACCAATCTTGACTCCCTCCTTGAGTCTGATTTGGTTCCCCCTCCATCCCAGGTGCCCTGCCTTGCACTGTTGCCCATGCAATGCGTGGCTCCGCCGCCTCTGCTCGTGCCACTACACGCGCCACGCGCGACCTCGATGCGTTCGCTCACGCCTCTACCCACGCCACGTGCAGCCTCGACTCCTCCGCTCGCACCTCATCCCGTGCCTCGTGCAACCCCGTCGACCCCACCTGCACCATGCGTGACCCCTGCACCATGCGCGGCCCTGTGGACTCCACCTGCGCCACGCGTGGCTCCATCGACCTTGCTTGCGACATGCATGGCCACGTCGACCCCTCCCACACCATGCGCGGTTCCATCGATGAGCGTGACACGCTTTGCCGACCCTGCCCTCATCTACCATCACCGCGAGCGGGACACTTCCTCGGTTCTCGTTGCCTCGGCCCTGTCGATGAGCACAGCTCTCTTTGTCAACCCTGCCCTTGGCTCCGAATGCCCTGTCGGCCTGCACCGAGCCTCCTTTGCACCACCCAGTCGCCATCCACTATGACCCATACACGTCCACCTGATGGTGACTCGCCGCGCAGCCAATGTTCTCCACCCCATCGACCGGCTTATTCTGGCGGCTGACATGGTGATCACCCCTCCGGGCGCCTCCTCGGTCCGCTCCTCTGTTCGTGCTGCCCTTGCCGACCTCCACTAGCGCTATGGAGGAGTACGTGGCCCTATTGGCCAACCACACCTGGGATCTGGTGCTGTGTCCACCAGGCACCAACATGGTCACCGGCAAGTGGCTCTTTCACCATAAGTTGACCATAGATGGCTCCCTCGACCGCTATAAGGCCTATTGGGTCCTCTGGGGTTTCACCTAGTGCCCCGGAGTGGACTACGATGAGACCTTCAGTCCCATCATCAATTTCGCCACCGTTCGAGCCATCCTCTCCCTCGCCCTCTCTCAGGACTGGATGATCTATCAACTCGACATCAAGAATGCCTTCCTCCATGGCACTTTGATGGAGACTATGTACTGTAGCCAGCCCACCAGCTTCGTAGACGCCGCACGCCTGGATCTGGTCTACCGGCTGAACTGCTCCTTGTACTGCCTCAAGCAGGTGCCGTAGGCCTCATACAGTCGCTTCGCCTCCTACTTGGCTTCAATCAGCTTCGTTAAGGCCAAGTCAGACATGTCCCTCTTCATCTACCAGCGCGGTGATGACACCATCTACCTCCTACTCTACATCGACAACATTGTGCTCACGACATCCACCACCGACCTTCTACAACACACGATCATCGCCCTTCAGCAGAAGTTCATGATAACGGACCTAGGGCCCCATCACCACTTTCTCGGCATCACCATCGAGCGTCGACCTCAGGGTCTCTTCCTCCACCAACGCTAGTATGCCATCAACATCTTGGAGTGGGCTGGCATGTCCGATTGCAAGCCCTACTCCATGCCTATCGACACTCAGGCGAAGCTCTCTAACGATGACGGGCCCCTGGTCGCCGAGGCAGCATACTACTGGAGCCTGACCGATGCCCTCCAGTACCTAACCTTCTCTAAGCCCGACATCGCCTACGCCATCCAGCAGATGTGGCTACACATGCACAACGCGTGGGAGCCCCATCTCACTGCTCTCAAGTGGATCCTACGCTACCTCCATGGCTCCCTCAACTACGACCTTGTACTCCGGCCCTTCTCGCCGTCGAAGCTTGTGGTCTACATCGACAATGCCTAGGCTGGCTGTTCCATCACGCACTGGTCCACTTCCGGTTATGACGTGTTCTTGGGCACCAACCTTGTCTCCTGGGCCGCCAAGCGGTAGTCCATCGTCTCCCGCTCTAGCGCAGAGGCCGAGTATCACGTTGTGGCCAACAACGTGGTAGAGGCCTCCTGGCTGCGTCAGCTTCTCCATGAGCTCTATAGCCCCCTACAGCGAGCAAGCCTCGTCTACTGCGACAACGTCAATGTGGTCTACCTCTCCACCAATCCCATGCAACATAAGCGCACGAAGCACGTGGAGATTAGTCTGCATTTTGTCCGTGAGCGGGTCACCGTTGGTGATGTTCGAGTTCTTAGCGTCTCCACCATGTTGTAGTTCACCGACATCTTCACTAAGGGGATGCCGTCGAGTGTTTTCACCGACTTTCGATCCAGTCTTTGAGTATTGTTAGGGTTTTAGGTCTAGTCCATGTGTAATTACTTGCATGCCCTCAGTGTAATGGCCTTGGCCCAATTACTTAGCTTACATACATGCACTCCCAACCTAGTTAGGGTTAGAGTTTCCATTCTCCAACTGAAAACTCTTTATTGCCTATCAAGACATAAGAATAAGATTAGAGTCTAGAATTCTAATGGATGCCTACTTGCTCTTTTATGCACCTGGAAGCAAAACATAAAGAAGCTAATAATGCAACTGTTCCAGAATGAATAATGGGATAGCTTAGGTGTCAAGAGTTATCAACTACCAATATTGGGGATACCAATCTATTATAGGGCACTACCAAGGAAAATGAGAGCAAAAACCTTAAGATTTTAGATATGTATGTGTGTTGAATTTAGGGGTTGATTGTTATAATTGTTCAGTGTCGATTATTGTCATAATTAATCAACACAAGTTAACTATTCTTAGACATACAAATTCAATATTAATAATTTTACTAGTAGAATATCCCATGAATTTCGTCAGTGGAAAAATAAACATGACCCTTGCACTCACACATGTCTCGAGTCATCTTGACTCAAGTATAGACCACACTTTCCATCCAAATTGACTTCACAATTGGTCTAAATATTTTAAAACCTATCTAGATTGAGTTAATATCATTTAATTATCTATATATAGTTATCACTCCTAACATTGACTATGAGCCTAGTGTCTATTGATTTAATTAGAAATAACAAGGGCCAAGTCTAGCTAAATCTAACACCCATAAGGAAGCAATCATAGGTGCTCGTGCTTGGTGACCCAATTCTCATCGACACGTACTCAAAGACCAACAGAATAACAACCCAATTTCAAAATTGGGAAACAACTATGTTCTACATATAAGTTTGGGCCACAACACTTTTATACTAATAGTGCAAAGAATTACAATGTTGAGTTGACTATGATACTCAAATAAAGCCAACACCATGGTTAACATAGTACATATGACCTGTACAAACTTGAGAAATATGCTCGAAACATAATGTCAACTCAATTTTTCTTGAGACTCCAACCACATATAGTTTAAATGGTGCCCTATCAGTAGTGGATGCGTGAGATCGAATATACAATTATATTTTGTTCAACCTGATGTATTTTATGGCAAGCATGAGAAGTGACCATCAATGATGGATGGACAAGATCTCATGTATGTCACCTCTACATTTTTTCTCTTAAAGTTGATTAGGTCTGATAAAAAATGCTAAAGGACCCACAACATGCTTATGACCAAAATCATATGGGATGCCAATGATGTTATGGGTGTAGTAATTACATTAGTTCCTTGAAAAGAAATTAGATGAAAACAAGATACCAAGTACTTCACATATGTGAGGTATGAAAGGTTCCTTGATGAGATAGACTTCAAAAATGCACTCCAATCTATATAAACATCAATATATTTAGAATCCTTGAAGTAGAATAAGAAGATGATGCTTTGACAAAATTTGGCTCCATAATTGAGAAAAAATCAAAATAGAACAATGTAGTGAAGGATGAGCTATAAGGGATAGACTATAATGCCTTTTGTTTTGAAAATAGTGAAAAATAAGTAAAATGTGTCCATACAAGAAGCTAAGGTCGGTCAAAAGTCCAACGACATCGATGTGTACATAGTGGGCCGAAAAGGATCGGACCCTAGTAACCCCTAGTAGTTGTGCAGCTAGATAATCACATACTGGCTAGTGAGTTTTGTCTCAAAAGTGTAAATTGCTCAACTATCACAATTTCTGCATTTCTAACTTTACAAATGTTGTATAGGAGAAATATGGGGAGGAGATGGTTTGGCATCATGGCCCAAACTTCGATTGGCAGCATGAACCATTTGATGCCGCAATCATGCGAGCTAGTGGTGGCGAGAAAGCACATGAACAGTGAGCTTTAACTTATTAAATTCCATGAGTGCTACTAACATGATCATACCCTAAGCATGTTATCTAAACACTTGTAGGTACACGCTTTTCGACATAATGATTGACTCAACAGAGGTGAGAGCTCAAAGGATGAGTTCTTCATTCTGTAGCATGAGCCTTTCATCTCATCAGCCCAAGGAGCAGGAGTTGGAGGTGGCTAGGCTGCGCGAGGAGCTGAGACAGCGTGATGAGCATCATAAAGTGCAACAAGACTACATGTTCTCTTTCATACAGCAGCAACACGCGATTATTCAAGTATAACTGATGCTAACTCGTCATTCATATATCTGAAACAACCTCTACAATACTAACACATTTGTTTATAGGAATTATCCCAGCAACATGGCTTGGATGTAGTCCTCCCAGAGTTTCGACCGCCACTGCCACCGATGCTGCCACAATTGAGTCCTTTTCTATCTACAATATCTCAAGTACACTAATCTTTGACCATTCTCTAATAAAATAGTCCAACCTACCATTTCATTCTAGTTATTCTAGCAAAACTTACCCTATTGTATGTTAACTATGTAACTTCGTGCATAACCAAGTAAATATAGTCCATTTTATGTTAACTTTGAGGGTTCTATATTCAATTGTCAAATTCAAACAAAACTTTGAAATCTAGCTTTGGTAGGTAACCCATGCATTATTTGGTAGCTAAAGAGATAAAACTTGATCAAATATCAATTGAATAGGGATAATGGATGCATGGGTACCTATTTAACAGACCACCCACGTTTATACCTACACTTGGAGGTCATGTTCATTTTGTGACTATAAATATTCATATGATTTGAACATTTTATACTCAACTTGTGAATATTTGCATTCCTGCTACATAGGCTACGACGGATGCAAGTGGGACGGAACCTACTGGAATGGCTTTTGTGGAGTCCTTCGCCTACCCTCCTCCTGCAACAGATAGCAACCACAACTCTAATAATCCATGTAGCGATTTTGGTGCCTGAGTAACATTGCATGTTTCTTTGCATTTAAACTTGTGCTTTTCCAATTATGTATGATGGTCAATATGAATTGAATTGAATCTCTATAGTTTGTTGAACGAAAGACTTGAATATGTGAGATGTGATTGTGGCTTTGAAAGGATATGTGAGCTATGACGAGCATTGATGAATTTAAAGTATTATGTATATGATGTATGTGAATTGTGATATATAATGTATGCGAATTGTGATATATATCATCTGTGTTTTGTTGTCTTCAAATTGGATGAAAATTGATGAAATAGGTTGTTGTGGAAGCAGCAGAGAACAACTATCATCGGTCTAACCATAGCCGATGAGAGTTATTTTTTTACAGTAGCAAAATAACTCATGTTAGGTATGATCGGGCTGATGGGAGTTAATCGTTGATGTAGCATTGTTCCCATTAATTCCTATCAGCTTTGGGTCCAACAGAGTTGTTGGTCACCTGTGAAGAACCAAAACAGGGCAACACAATCAAGTTAACAAGGTCTTTTCTCCCTTCTGATCTACACGTGATTGTGGGGAAGATCAAAAGGGAGAAGATCAAATCAAGCGAGAATGCTTAATTAAGTATAACATGAAGATATAAAATATATATTAGACATACAATATAAAGTTCTCTCTTTTTATTTTCTACTAGTTATATATGATTACATTACTACCTTCAGAAAACTCGACAGGAGGTGATTTGGGAGTGTTCAAAGTTTATAGCTTTGGATGCTGAGTGATCTGTAAAGCAAGTGCATGTGAATCGCCCTCTAGCTACTATGCATGGGCACTGTGCTACTATTTTTAGTGGTGATGCGATGTACAACTTCATATAAAATTACATTTACACCCTCAAACCCTATACATATGATCTATTAAACACATTGGGGGTATTGTCAACTTTTTCTTTTGGTGTTGTGTTGCGCACGCCGCTTGAACCTCCCTTTGCCTTATCATCATATGCTTCAGGTGTGTCATAGTGCTTTGCCTGGGTTCTGGTGTTGAAGCTATTTCCTAGCCCATGAAGGCCATCATTTGGAAGACTATCTTGCCATACCTGAAATAAACTTAAAGAAAAACTAGAATCTATTAGCTTGAGGACCTTCGGCAAAGGCATACCCCAAATAGTAGCCCCTCGTGGGATTAGTTTGTATTCTATAATGAGATCAAACCACACAATAAACGAAAGAGGCCTTGTGCCGAAGGTCCAGAAAACACCTTCCCTGAGCATGTTATTGAAAATAAATATTTGTGAATATGTCTTCCAGTGTAAGTGATGGACATCATTGTTGATGTCCCATTAGCAGTGAGTGAGTGCTAATGGCTCCTTGAGTTCTGCACTTTTTATCTATATAATGTGTCTGGCTTCCACTGGTGGGTCATTTACTACTCTCACCAAC
This sequence comes from Zea luxurians, assembly GCA_029449295.1. Taxonomy (NCBI): domain Eukaryota; kingdom Viridiplantae; phylum Streptophyta; class Magnoliopsida; order Poales; family Poaceae; genus Zea; species Zea luxurians. The sequence continues at coordinate 52,867,050 of JAOPSE010000006.1, read as the reverse complement.
TTGCTACCTCCAATTTCTCCACCTTTGAAGCTAATTCTGCGTGCTGTTTTTTGAGAGCTTCATGAATCTGTAACTTGGAAACCATCACATGGCAAGGATTAGAATGACCACACGACTGGCCACACCAACATCTTTAGAGGCACTACAGAAGGAAGGTGAGGCTTCTAATATGGAGGCCAAGAATGGATTGGGAAGTGGTGCTCACATGTTCCAAACTGAGGTTAAAGCAAAGGTTGCCAAGAAGAAAAGAAAGGTAGACAAGGTGGCCTCAGAGTCTACCAAAGTAAGAGGTGATGGGCTAGATGGGGAAGCCTCTACTTCTAAAGATGAGATTGTTTCGAGGAAGAAGGTGACCTTCACCCATCGAAACCAAGCTATATTAACATAGGATATCGCTTGTGGGACCTAATCAAATGAAAGGTTTGAAAAGGCTTGGATATATTAATGGTGAAAGCTTGATTCACTTTGCTAGTGAAGAAACTACTTCTAAGCTATAGGACGATGAGATTGTCATTTTTAATAGCTTCTTTCAAGCGGGCTTTCAACTGCCTATCCACCAAATGGTTGGTGAGGTGTTGAATAAGTATGAAGTTTTTTATGCACCAGCTAATGCCAAATGCAATAATGAGGCTTGGAGTATTTTTGTACGCCATGAGGAGCCAAGGTGCCAAAACTGATGCAAAATGCTTCTACTATTGCATGAGTTACATTATCAGAAAAAACTAAGGCCTTGGGACAAGTTTCATAACAACGTAGGATGTCATAACTTTGTCTATTAGAAAGGCTCAAAGTTTCCTGCCAAAATTGATACAGAGAAGAGAGAAGACCTCTTTGCAATATGAGCGAAGCTTCCCAAACTGCCTATGTTGCATGAATACTATTGTGGATAGGATTGGGAGTCACGATGTGGTGTAGGAATTCCTTGCCTACCAGGTTTTCTTGTGAGATCTAGATGGGCAATGCCAAAGACGAAGAAAGATGAAGAGGTAAAAGCTGGTATACTTATCACATTGCCATATCAGCTCAAGAAACACTCATTGTTTAAGGGACCATGCCCAAAATGGCTAGGGACCATCAAGACTTTGAGCAACGAAATCTTAGGTAACTTCACCATCAAAGTGGTTCATCTTATGGCAGCGTCCTTTGGAAATCATGAAAAACGAAGGATAAATATAGTAATGGACGCTCTTGGCTTTGAATATTCACATTACAACATTCTTGCTCAGGAGGCCGAGGCTAGAGTGAAAAGAAAGTGGAAGGTTAGCAGCTTGGAGCGGCTATTAGAATGATAAAGCAAAAGAAAGTGAGTGCATAGCAATCCAAAAAGCCAAAGGTAATCACAAGTGGTGACAAAGGGTCATCCCACTCAGATACTACAGTAGTATATTGTTTAAATAAAAGCAAGAAAAGGCCGACTGCTAGAGTAGATAAAGAAAGAAAAAACACTAAAGGTAAAAAGGATGAGAGGAAAAGGAAAGTGGAGGAAGTGCTTAGGCTTCGTCGCTGGGGGCAACCCAGATACTAGAGGTAATGACAAAGCCTTTGTCTATTACTGCTTTGAGTCCTCTAAGGTCAGACCTGACTAGCCAATTACTTATTGTGATGGATAAAAGAATTGAAGACTAAGAAAATGTAGTCGAAGTTTCTTTCCATGAAGGGTTACTGCTCACCAAGAACATTATAGAACTGAATTAGCCGAGAGCACGCAAGAAGGTCCCTCACATGACATTTCTCATGGGGTCCATCTTTAGGACCCCTTCCACTAAAGAGGGTGAACTATATTTGGGGGAGTAAAAAAGATATATTGGATGCATCCTAGATTATGAATAGGTGAAGATAGTGAAGCACATAATGTGGAATATTGGATTTCTGAAGTTGGAACATGACCTTTTGAAAGTCGCCTAGAGGGGGTGAATAGGCGAAACCTGAAAATTATGAACTTTGAACACGCACTATACCCGTGGTTAGCGTTAGAAATGATTCGGAGTGCGGAAGATAGTTCCTATTGACCACTTGTTCTCAAATGTTGTAACACCCCAGGTGTTATCTCCCGTTAAACAGCGAATATGGACTTAAGCAAGAAATGCTGGGGTGAATAACAATTTTGATATTAGCCCCCATCTCCGATTACCGAGATTATTCGAGAAGTCTCATTTAGCTTGGAATTTAATCATCTCACAAAAGTTTGAGTTTGATGTCGTATTCATTTCCATAATCTAAACATTTACAAGGGTTTCATGAACTTTTGGATTATCGAATCTCGTTTGCTGGTGAATTTGGAGATGTTCGGATCACGCGCGTAAGTGAATACGAAAATAAGAAAACATCTGATTTTATGTAAAATTCGAAGCCCCACGCTGTCCGAACAGAACAATGTGCCAGCTGATTAAGTGAATCGTTCCTCTCAGCAAGTTATCTTTGGCGTCAAATGAACTGATCGATAGCTGGTGAGAATCATAAAAATTAGACGGGACTAAATACAGTCTAAAATACCGAAGTCGATCTCGTTTGGTTCGGTTCATGTGTTCCTTGCCTCGATATAAATCTTCAAATATAAATAACGAGTACAGTTCATCTGACTCCGAAGTAACCATTAAATCTTATCTAAATATTGTGTCCGATATTGTTTTGGTTCAATCCTATACTACCTTTTTAAACCAAAAGCCTTTTTAAACCAAAATACCAGAATTCATGTTTATTTATATTAAAGAGAGGAAAATTCTCTCTCCGTTTTTTCTCCCATTGGCCTTATCTGTCACCGCCCATAGGTCTTTGATTTTTTTTCCAGCGCGGCGTTGATTTTTCCTCCTACACGGGGCTTACTTCCCTGGATTTATCTCCTGCCACCGCTCATGGGTCTCTCTACATCGGATTTTATCTCAACCACCACACTGTTTCCAGATATTTGGTCACCGCCGCCCTCTCTCTGCCCTGGATTTTTCTACGCGCAACTCCAGCCCACGATATTTCGTCCGCTAAGCCTGGAAAGAAAATCCTGCCATCCTCATCTCCTCGCCGTGAGCTATGTAGGACGCTGCAAATTCTTCTCTCTCCCTCACGTCTTCCTCCCATGGCATGCAACTCTCTCTGCTCCTGCTCCCTCGCGGTGTCTCCAGCTCCTTCCCATGGCCGGCGCTCGCCCCAACGTCGAGCTCGGCCTTGCCATCTCCCAGCGCGCCGCCACCCGGAGTCCTGCCCCGACGCGCGTGCTCCTCTGCTCACCGCGCCCCTGCGAGCTTCCTCCGTCGGCCATTGACGCCGGTGAGCTTATCCCTTAGTGCCGCGACCTCGCTGCGGAGTTTCAAGCGCGTTTCTTCCCTGCTGCGCAGCTCCCTCGGCGTCCCTCCCGTGCTCGATCGTAGCCCAATTTCCAGAGCCCTCCCTGCCGCAGCTCGCACCCATCGTCCTGCTTGCTCGAGCTCGCCCCGGCCTCCTGCTCCTTCACGAGGTCCTTGGCTGCGTTGTAGCGAGATTTCAGAGGAGAAATCCATGTGGACTAGCGAAAAGAAGCAGCCCCAGTACAGCGTCCGCTAGATGTTCGATGAAATGCCGAAACCAATAATCATCATCGTCTCCGACTTCTGCAGCAGCAGCGTCGTTCTCTCCATGGTGCTCATCGTCGACTTCGCCCTCACGTCGTCATGGCTTGACGGTCGCCTAAGCTCGTCCCTGCTCATCTACTCGTCCTCGCCATGGACATGCGTCTCCGCATGCTGATGTGCCCAGATCGTCAGTCTCGCCCTTGCCGTTACAAGCATCGTCGGCGTCCACAGATAGGTGAGCAGGTGGGTGTTCAAAATATATGGTGTGATCGACGCCGTTTTAGTATCGTGTGATGATTTACATCATTCCTATGTTCATGCGTTTGAATTGCAATATGCGATTAGTGAGGAAAGCTAGATGATGTAGGTCGTGAAGGTTCGTGCAGCGTCCGCTTAGTGTTCGGCAAAACGCCCGAACCATGATTCATCGTTGAGTTGCGATTTTCAAATCGTTTTGGTCATGGTAAGCGGATGGGTTATTCGTGATAAACGTTAAATAAATTAATGGGTTAGTGCAATGATCCTTTTATTTAGTATATGTGCGCTTGGTAGCTATGGCTAGATCCGTTGCCGTGTCGGTGTGATGTTGTGTGGTGAAAATAGCTTTAGCGCAGGACTTCTCGGATGTTTGGTAAAATGGGTGAACCGTAGATCATCGCCGATCTCGTTAATTCGAGTTCTAATTAGTTGTGGTGCACGGACTCATTGCCTTGGCTATCTGGTTTGTTTTATTGATTATATATATTAATTGCGATAATTATCTTGTTGTAGCTTTCATGTCGTGGTTGTGTTTGTTGTACGACGAAATGTCTTAGTGTGCGCAGTGATATGGTGAGTGTTGGTGGCGACGGTTTGATTGTTCGTTGGCGTAGGCTCCTTGAAGTGATTTGCGGGTTTAGTTGGAATAAGTTGACGAAGAACCAAATTAGTGCGATATTTAGCATGTTATCGACGAAAATCCCAAATTAGTACTTGTTAATCGATGTAGTGGATTCGAGCTGAATTTATTCTTGGTGCGCATTTTTGCTAGCCGAATTGTTAGATAGGTTGAATAAATATGAGTGATGTGAAATGAAATTAAGATAGTTTTTGTGAGCGATGTGGTATAATTTATAAAGCGAGGGATAAGTGTAGCATTTAATGAATTAGCCGATAAGTTGTGTTTAGGCTAATTGTGTTAAATATGTATAGTTTGCTGTTTCATGATGTTTGCGTTAGATTCGGTTAATCTAGAGAAGCGTGATTATTGCGCTTAGTCGTATGTCGATAACTAGTGTTTGCTGATGAAGTGTTAGAATGCCTCATTATTAAGTACCTAATTTTATATTGCGGAGCATCATAATATCTTACGTTACTCTTTCTTGTTCTCATTCATGTGCATTATGCATATCATATAGGTACGTTAAGTGATCACGTGATGGGGAGGACCAAAGCTGAGTCGACCACCATATGCTGTAAAGCGTGAGCCAGTCGCGAGGTGATGCTGATGGACCACCAGATGCTATTTTCATCCTAAGGAACACAAACAATCCTAAGGATGGAAGTACTTAAATCGAGACTTGGGTTAGGAACAGGTGATGTTCCACCCAGGTTGATTAAGGATTATAGTGAATGTAGGCTTGATGATCGAGGACCTTTTAACCAGCCACATGTCTCGTCATGGGTAAGCTTTGCCTCGGTCGGACCAATACCAGAAAGGCCACCATGCAATGGGAGTGGAGAGATGGCGAGAGTAGCGTGTACCCTCCGTGGCAAGAGACTGGATGGTGGAGTATCTGTGCTCTCGGTTGGCGTGAACCCGGTCTGGTCTTGAGAAACCCAGTGGAGAGTTGACATATGCAAGGGTTAAGTGCTACATATGTCGTGTGGTTGGAGATCCCCAGCTGGGTATTAATCGATTCGGATCGCCGTGACTTCTCGGATATGAAGACTTGGTCACTGCCCTGCAATCTAAGTCATGGATGGAATCATAATGAGCAAAAATCATGTTGTATTGATTAATGTGATGATGAAATTAGACTAGACGCAAACGAGGTCTATTAATACTTAATCTAGCATTAAAATGTTGAAAGTAAGGACTCATTTTAGTAAGCTTTCTGCAAACTATTATGTTGATTCTTGCTAAAGCCTTTCCTTGATTCCCAAATCCAGCATATCCTTGGGAGTCTTTTTCCTTTGTCGGGTAAGACTTGCGAAAGTACACTCCGTACTCAGGGTTTTCGAACTCATGTGGTTGCAGGAACTTGAATTGTGCTACTGTGGATGGTGCTAAGCGCCGGTGGGCTCAGCCTTCTTTTAGGTTAAAGTAGCTCTTCTATACTTCTTATTGAGGACTGCCATTGAGCTAGCATATATTTCAAACCTATAAATAATTTATAACATTTCAAAGTTTATTCCTTTGAATCACTTTTGTAATCACTCCGATAAACATAATGTAAATTTGTTATAACTTGTAACTTTTGTAATAAAGAAATTCTGCAGCAAAATGTTGGTGTGTGATTTGTGTTTACTTAATCTTGCGATCTTGGTTGTAAGTGATTTATCCAGGGTCCTCGGGACACTCGGACGGATCCTGTTAAGTTATCTGGTGCACATGCATAGCCATCTGAGGTCTTTGAGACAAGGGCAGGTGCATGTAGGCCCAATAACTTGGGAGGTTCTGCCACAGCTTAGTATTGGAGCAGGATTAAGTATTATACGGTCACATACGTATTTTCGAAACAAAGTTTTGGTTTTGCAAAATCTATTTTTAAATGAACACATTGTTTAGTTTTGAAAAACCGATTTGAAAAACTATAATGCTAGCGACATCCTCTATTAAGCCCTAAAACTAAGGACTCTCAGGTGGCTTAGATCAAAACACTAACCCACAACCGGGGGATATTGCATACATGTGTAATGTTGATTTTGGGTCCATTCAATTTTGAATGGATAGACGCTCAAGGTAAGGTGAGATTGAGAGCATGACCAAACAAATGTCGATCTAGGGGAGTGCTTAATTGTGGCGCTTGACTATATACATGTTCTACATATGTATATATGAAGGCTGCGATGTGGAGAAATTACTTTTTGGGTATTCAGTACCCCATGGATGTGTATGGGCATACAGACATGGGAATACCGAGAAGTGTAATGTACTTGCAACGACGCACCTACGCTCAGGTAAGAAGGTAAGTTACCATAATGAGCTGCCCTATGGTTAAAGTGTGGTAGCGGCGCCTATGCATGGCTCGGCGCTTAATGAAGAGCTGGCCTCCATATAGAAATATATGGAGTACAAACTGTGATAAACTATCATGTGTGAACTGCATCATGAGAAACTGGGCTGTAATGGATTTTTCTGCAAGTACACTAATCTCAAAAACGTATGTGTAGCTGACGACTAGCAAAATATCGAGAGAGTCATAAGTATGCCACCGATATAGAATGCTATTGCCACATTATGTTGACAAAACTTGTGAGGACGAACAGGACAAGCATGCATCCTGATTGTTGCATCATGTTTGTCACCTATACATCCAAAATGCTTCTCTCATCCTTATTCTAGTTACCAGTGATTGTAGATAATGTGGTGTAATGTTGTATTATGAACTCCAATGAAATAGTTGTCCTCCATTCTTTAGGTAATCTATTTAGGTGTTATATATGTGCTTGCTCTTGTATTTGATGTGCCGATAGAAGATCGATGACCTGTTTGCCTAAACAAAAAATTAGGCCATGTTCTTATTTAGTGAACCATGACTTGAGGTTGATTTTTCCATTATCCCTCCGTGATCAAACTCATACAAATAAATGCTTAGATAATTTCTTTGTTGGACATAAAGTGTACCCAAGCTTAAAACAAGAATCTCAAGTCATGTCTCCTTCCAAAACCATGTCCTTATTCGGTTGGTGCAAGCTAATATCCCTAATTCTAGTTGCCTCTTCCTGAGGATCATATCGTTGCTTTATCAATCTAACCCTGGAAAGACATGTCAGATCATTTTCTTGAGTTTGATGCCTTTGGTTTCCTCATATCTATCAAAGGCATACCAACTTAATCTTATGATTGTTTTCCCTCCGTATCTAATCAGATACTAATCCTTGACCTTGTAATCTCTGTGATGGGCTTAGAAATATGCTTGGGGCTGAAATAACAGTCTCCCATCGTACTCCTTTCATCAAGTTTAGGTTATGGCCATGCCTTGTTCATTTCATCGGGCCATGATCTATTTGGCTCTCTACTTGTAATCATTCTTACAGGTGGAGTCTCTTTTGTATATTGTCATCCTGGCTTAGTCTATTTGTGTCTTGTGAGATTTCTTATTGGTTATGTCTGGTAATGGTGTTGTGACTAAAACTAATGGTGCCGTGACGAAATCGAGGGCCTCCTATGGATGCATACACACGGTTGCGCTGCTCGGCATGCGCTGGTACCACGAGTAGTAGTCATAATCCATTATGAGACTATATCGATATGTTATCTCTGCACAAATTGTTCTTACCACATGGGATTCATTATTGGTGCTAGTTTGGTAATGGTGTCATGATTAATGACTTATGGTGCCACCGCAAAACTGAGAGCCCCTTGTGAATGTACACACAAGGTTATGCTGCTTGGCGCATGCTAGTATCAAGGTCTCTGGTCATGGTCCATTGTGGAACTACATGGATGTGTGATCTTCCGTGGACTCCTCGCTTGAAACGATTTTTGTGTTGTTTGCTGAAACAATCAAACAACCTCTGCCATCACTGTTGGATCAAAAGAGTATATAACTCTGATGTATTCCTTACATAAAGTTCGTACTAATTCAGAAGTCTTCATAAAAATGGAGATTGATTTTCCCTGCTGCTGAAATGCAGAAGTTTGTTCATTCGCTCCTTTATTTAATCCCATGTATTCCCTAACCAAGTCAGTTCATCTCGCATGAAGAAACAGATGAACAACATGACCAAATGGATTTCTACCCAAGTGCATGATCTCCTGTTAACAAAAGTGAACTCTCGACCATTGGATTGTCGATGGATAATAAGATAATTACTCAATGTCAAAGGTAGTTCAACAAGTTGGTTTTACTAACTTGTAATTGCTTTGTGAACAAAGATTGAGTTTAGAGATCGTTTTGTCAAGTTGTCTAAACTCACTTTTGTACAACCCCTCTTAAGGAAGTATTTATAAGAATTGGGATTAAGTCGGCCAGTAACCACCTAATCATCGCTCTAGTCGTGCCTCGATCGCCTCACATACGGTTTTCCGACGTGTGTGATCAAGCCAAGCCATGATTAGTGCTCGATAAAATGGATTGGTTATGAAGGCAGCATCTACAGATCCCTCTGCTGGTGATTTTCTCGAATCTATATCACCTTTCATGGACTTGGATTATTTGGCCTAACCACAAGTTAACCGTGATGTTGTTCGACATCCACACATGTCTCATGTGTTATGAACTTACCGTGACCACTTGTTGGTAAACCTCTTTCTGTGTTTTACTCAAGAGGTTGCAACTAATTCTATTTGGGTAAAGTCATATATCTACCGCTCGCCCAATAGACTCAGATAGTACAGTGTCATCAGAAAAAGCAAATTGCACGCATGGAACCTTATGTGTTCTTCTGGTAGACATTGTCTCTATTGATGGACATCTCTAAATTAGCTTAAGGCGATATATGTTATGTCCACTAGAGAAACAACCTTCTGAGACACTCGCCTTTGCTTGGAACTGTCTTATGATTATCGCTGATATGGACAAGGGTTACATGCTTCTCTACTCTTAAAAGTTTTTCGCTCTGAATCTCGGGATGAGATTCTTTTAAGGGGGGAGGGCTGTAACACCCCAGGTGTTATCTCCAGTTAAACAGCGAATATAAACTTAAGCAAGAAATGCTGGGGTGAATAACGATTTTGATATTAACCCCCCATCTCTGGAGCACCCTGAATTTGGGGGTATAAAATTTCTCTCTAAATATCACCCAAATTCATGTGTTACTCTTCTTTATCTCACCCTAGGTTTTATCTCTCTCTAGATTCTCTCTCCCTTTTTCCCTTTTTAGTAGGATTAGCTTAAAGTTAGGGGGAATTAATTATTTTTGCCAAAACATTTTGAGTCATGACATGTTGCATCATGCTGAGCTTAAAATACTCTTTGAAGTGTTGCACAAGTTTGAATTTATTTGAATTTGAAACCTAATTTAAATTTGGATTTGAAAACCCTATAGAAATGAAATAGAAAAGGAATTAGAAAATCCAGAGAAAAAGAAAAAGAGAAAGCAGCCCAAACCAGCCTAGCTCGGCCCAGCCAGGCCACGCGCCCGCCCGCGCGCCCGCGCCGCCTGACTGGCGGACCCCGCCTGTCAGCGGTAGCTCTCTCTCCCGCGCACCCTCCCTCTCTCGCTCGCTGCCCAGTGGGCCAACCTGTCGGCACCGGTTTCTTCACCCGTGCTCTCCTTCTCTCTCTGTCTCGCGGGGCCGATTCGCTAATTGCTGAGCCGTTGCCTCGCGCGTCCCCTCTTCTCTCTCTGCGCCGTGGGCCTGCCTAGTCAGATCCGCCCTCCCCGCACTCGCTGTGGACCGGCAAGTGCGCACTCGCGCACGTCACCAGATTTCTCGGCCACGACGCCCCCCACGCGCCCAGCTCCCTTCTTAGAGCCCCACTGGTGCCTACACTCGCTCCCTCGCCCCATTTCGCGTAGCTCTGCACCTCTCGCGCTCTGCCCTCACCGCCAGACACCGCCGGAGACCCGCGCCCATGTTCTCGACCATCCACCTCGCCAGAGACCGCGCCAAGCCTCTTCGAGCTCCACCCTGAGGTGAGACACCTTTGCCCGTGCCCAATTTTCCCTATTGCACTATGTGCTCAGCTGCGGCGGTCCGCCGTGCTCGCGCGGTGGCCAGCCAATTTAGCCCGGTTTAGTTCTCCGGTGTTAGTCCCTAATGTGCCTCTGCCTCTGCTAAACCTAGCCCAGGCCTTAGCGCCTTAAGCCCCCTCCCCGTGGCCAGAATGCCTTGCCGGAGCTCCTCTAGTCCACCCGAGGCCTTCTCCCCGCCGTTCTCCCCTTTCTGCCCACGGATTCATGGCCTCTTCCCATCCATTGAGTTCGCCGTGGCGTTCTCTACCTCTCTGCCCAACTTCGGCGACCCCGGAACCCCCCTAGCACTCGCCTGCCTCAACTCCGGTGACCTCACCGCCGTGGAGATGAACAGCACCGCCCGCAGCCGTTCAACCCCTCCCCGGTCTGATCCCCTCCGCCCGACCTTGATCGCATGACCTAGATCGCGGATACCGCTTCGCGCACGCGCGCCCTGCACCCCCTAGCACGCCTGTCAGCGCCCAAGTCCCCTGGCGCTAGGCCCGCTCGATCAGTGCGCTCTCCCCCTCGGTCGCTGACACCCCCTAGCCCGCCTGTCAGCACTCGCCCGCCCGCCCTCGCGCACCCTCGGCCATGGATCTAATCTCAGCCGTTGGTTTTAGATCTGACGGTTGAGGGAGCCCGATACCCCTTTGCGTGGTTGTTTTGCGTAAGAAACCCTCGGTTTGTTAGAAATAAACACGCCATCTCTGGTTTTCGCGCGCAGGCCCCTGTATTCTTGCAGATTGAACCCTGGACTTTTAAATATTCACAGAATTAGACCTAATTTCATATTTTGAATTGCCAAACTTGTTTATTTCATATCTTTTGCATATGAACTCCAAACTTAGTGATTCAAATTGCAAAATGTTCATAGGATTATTCTTTGTTTAAATAAAATAGTTTCATTTACTGTCTACACATTCTAATTTTTATGATTAAGTATGAACTAATGTAGGTGTAGATTTATTTATTTAATAAAATAAATAAAAAGAGAACCCTAGAGATTTAAACATGATTAATCTTGTGAGATTCATAATGTTTATTACATGAAATCATCTCTGGTCTAATTTTTAGGTCACAATAAAATAAATTGAACTAGGTTATGTATTTGTGGGCAATACTTAAAGAAATAATAATCTAATTCTAAAGGTAGTTTATGTTATAGATCATATTATACCTTGAACTCATTATCCCTTATGTAGTATTGTGTCTTTTTAAGATGTATTCCTATGTTTGTACATGTTTGGTGTGCTGTTCATTTGTACTTTCCCAAATGTATTGAGTGCATGTTCGCTTTATTTAGACAACGAGCAGACGGAGGTTCCTGAGTGTGTTGTTGGATACCTCCCTGAGCAACAACCTGGTGAAGGCAAGTGTCCTCTGATCTATTATGCCCTACTTACCTTATAATTCACTGTCCCGCATTACTTTATGAAACCTAAGGATTGACTAGTCTGTATTTACCTTATCCTTGTTTACCTTTTGGGTTATCATGGCTCACATTTTGCTATTGCCTTAACTTAATCAATGAACATGATGTGGCTATTTATGATACGATACTGTTATCCTGATTATGTTGATGATCTTGTGATACTCTAGGGGGCTTAGGCCTTTTTCCTGAGTACCTCTCCGTAAGGACCTATTCATGGAGTGACCATCCGGGATAACAGTACAACCATGAGGGTGGAATGGGACGCCCTTAGCTGAATAATTAGATGAACCTGGGGGTGTAGTTGGCTTTGCCAGAGGGCCGTCAATGGGGGCCGGGGCGTAGTGCTCGCCCTGCCAAGGTTTGGGTGCAGAGGTTCATTCGATTTGGTTTTGTTAGTCACCCACCTTGGGGAGGTGTACTACGTTTGTACGACTAGCGAAACCTAACGAGCAGCTATGCACCAGGGGAGTCTTTGTAAAGGCTACGTAGTGTATTCCTGGCCATTCACCTTGGTAGTGAAGATCGGGTCTGTACAACCTAGGCTGGAAAGGGATCACGACTTATGGGTAAAGTGTACAACCTCTGTAGAGTGTTAAAAACTGGTATATCAGCCGAGCTCATGGTTAAGAGCAGCCTTGGGATCCTCTTTGATTAGAAGAATTCTAGTTACTTTTATAATGATGATTAATAATGATGTTATAAAATCTGATCTCTGGTATTTCCTCTTTTGAGGAAGTACTTTTGGGTATTAACTGGGTTTATTACTAAAAGTTGGCTCTACTAATGATAATAAATACTTGACTAACCTAAAAGCAACTGCTTGACCCCAACCCCACATACAGCTAGTCCACTTTAGCCAAATGGTACATTTGCTGAGTATGTTGATGTGTACTCACCCTTGCTTTACACACCACCCCCACCCCAGGTTGTCCCCACTGTACTCAGTGCTCAGGAGGTGATGCTGGCAACATGGAAGATTTTGAGGAGTTCCAGGACTACGACGAGTTCTAGTTCTTTCTTAGTGGCAAACCCCCAGTCAGCTGCCGGTGTAGGCCTAGCTTCCACATTTCGTATTTCCGCACTTTGATGTTTATATTAAAAACAATGGTTATATATTAGACTCTGTGGATGTCTTGGACATCTTGATGTAACTAAGTACCCTTTCGTTATTTAATTCGAGCATTGTGTGATGATATCCAATTATGTAATCGCTGTGTACGTAAGTTTCTGATCCTGGCACGTACATGGTTCGCATTCGGTTTGCCTTCCAAAACCAGGTGTGACATAAGTGGTATCAAAGCCTTGCTGACTGTAGGACCGCTAACCTAGACTAGAATGGTCGACCTAAGGACTATAGACCCCTACTCTTACCTTGATCCTTAGAGTCCTTTCAAAAGTGGGTCACCTTGACCAACCCTATGTTATCTACCTATCTCAAAAGTTTTGTCTCACTTTTCTTTCTGTTTACTTTCTGGTCTCATAGTTCTACTCTTACTCTTGTGCTTACGATGTCTTTTGTAGATGGCCCGTATCAGGTGCACTGCATGTAAGTCTGTTATCCCCTTTTTGCCTTCTCGCCTGGCGGAGCGTCCATTGCGTCACACGGTGCCCGGTCAGTCCAGTCACCTAGAGAGATTGCATCGTCGCCTGCACGAGGAGCAGGAGCACCGACACCAGGAGCAGGAGCAGTAGGACTCTTCCCCCTCGCCTCAGCAGGAGGTGGAGTCTGAGACGCCGCATTCCCCTGCACCTCAGCCACAGATGCCCCCTGCACCACCATAGGGCATCCCGGCTACTGGAGGAGACCCTAACAGAAATGGAGACGACGACGACGTTGGCGGCAGTTTGATCCACGGCACAGAGCTCTCGGAGGAGCCGGAGCTGGAGGGATGGATCGCTAGACCCATCACTCGTGACGCCGCTCGCGGGTGTCACTTCCACGACGCTCTCGATACCTTCCTGCGTCGGGCCTTTGACCAACACGCTTGGTCCATCGACTATCGTTATGTAGTCTACCAGCATCGTCGTGGGTTATATTCGGACCAGTGGGAGTCTACTTGCTTGGTGCGCTGTCCAGACGATGATCTTTGGGGTGTAGAGGCCTTCCCGGAGCACTATTCTATTACTGAGAGGGATACTGCCGAGGCAGCCATGCAAGATGCAGCACGATGGGCACTTTCTCAGTATTGCTCGTTGTTCAATGGGGTAGCTGATGGCCTTGACCTGAAATACTACCCTCGCCGTTCGACCGACAGTGACGGAGGTGTGATTGTCTCGCCAGTTGGTGAGGGCAATCCCAGGCTGAACAGCATGGTCAACCTGGCTGCCGTGCTCAACACAGAGTTGGACCATGCCCTTGATGAGTAGGGCAAGGTTTGGGCGAAGGTTGCGGAATTGCGTGCTGAGTATCTGGATGGTGGTCCTCCCACCCCTGTCGGGATTCATCACCCTTACCGTTCACCGCCCCGTGGTCGCTTCGACTATGGTACCTTGGACTGCCGGACCCAGATAGATTTGGATCCCTAGATCGACAGAGTCGGAGTCTGTAATAATGCTTAGTTCAGTGTCTTAGTCTAGTCAGTATTAGTTAGAGTTAGTTTGCTTATTTTATGTTGGATGCTTGTTATGATGGACATGTACTGAAGTTGGATCTTTGTAATGATTGTTACCAAGGTGTGGGTGTCCCCTGCAACTTGGTGTAGTTATTAATAAAGTCAGTTATTTAGTTGGGTAATCCATTTATTTCCACTTTCCTCTTTATTTGAGAAGTTGTCAGTGAAGATGGCCATTTATTCAGTTCTATGAAGATTTTCTATACATCTTTTCTTATGCTGAAAGACTGCAGAGGCAGATTTGATATATGTGTGATCTCTACAGATGTCTGAGAACAGGCACCGAGGCGCGAGGTGTGCTCAGCCAGAACAGCAGGCACCCCAAGAGGAGGCAGCCCCGTAGCAACATTTGCCACCGCCACCCCCGATGACCATTGAGCAGATGTTCTTGATGCAGACACAAGCAGTTCAGGCAATCGGACAGACCCTAGCAGCAATGCAGTAGGTACAACAGTAGCCACCACCGCCTCAGCCTCAGGTGCAAGTCCAGATACCACAAGTGCCCAGAGACAAGCGAGCAGAATTCATGAGGGGCCATCCCCCAATCTTTGCCCATTCTGCTGATCCCATGGACGCCGAAGATTGGCTGCGTACCGTGGAATGCGAGTTGCACACTGCCCGGTGCAACGATCGTGAGAAAGTGTTGTATGGTCCCCGACGGCTGAGGGGAGCAGCCCAATCTTGGTGGGAGTCTTACCTCGCCACCCATGCCAACCCTGAAGCCATCACTTGGGAAGAATTCAGGGACAACTTCCGTCGCTACCATGTGCCCGAGGGACTGATGATAGTGAGGAAGGAGGAGTTTCTCGCCATGATGCAAGGTCCCCTGTCTGTCAGTGAGTATAGTGATAAGTTTCTACAACTGTCGCGTTATGCCTCAGTGTCACACCCGGTTTTGGAAGGCAAACCGAATGCGAACCATGTACGTGCCAAGATTAGAAACTCACGTACACAGCGACTACATAATTGGACATCATCACACAATGCTTGAAATAAATAGCGGAAAGGTACTTTGTTACATCAAGATGTCCAAGACATCCACATAGTTTATTACATAATCATTGTTCAACATAATTATCAAAGTGCGGAAATAAGAAATGTAGATGCCAAGCCTACATAGGCAGCTGACTAGGGGTTTTCCACTAAGACAGAACTAGAACTCGTCATATTCTTGAAACTCCTCGAAATCTTCCATGTTGTTAGCATCACCTCCTGAGCACTGAGTACAGTGGGGACAACCTGGGTTGGGGTGGTGTGTAAAGCAAGGGTGAGTACACATCAACGTACTCAGCAAATGTCCCGTTTGGCTAAAGTGGACTAGCTGTATATGGAGTTGAGGTCAAGTAGTTGCTTTTAGTTGGTCAAATATTTATCATAATTAGTAGAGCCAAGTTTTAGTAATAAACCCAGTTATTACCCAGAAGTACCTCCTCAAAAGAGGAAATACCAAAGATCAGATTTTATAGCATCATTGTTAATCATCATCATAAAAGTATCCAAGTTCTTCTAATCAAAGAGAATCCCAAGGATGCTGTAGCATCCCAAAAATTCAAATCCTGAAATTTTCTCAAACTCCCTCTAAATTCAAAATGAATTTCAAATTTCATTTCAAAATGTTTGTTTGCGAGTTGATATCAGCAAATAAAATATAGTGGTCTATATTCTCTCCAAAATCCTCCTCAAATATCCTACAAATATTTCCCAGTGATCACCCTCAATTTGTTTCCAGAAATACTGCCCGGATATTTCCCCAGTAATCCCCCTCAAGTTCTTTCTAGAAATATTGCCCAGATATTCCACCGATATATCTCCAAGTATTTTCCTCTTGAGAAATACCTTTAGAATCATTTTTCAAGTCCCTATAAATATTTTCTTCATAACTTTCCTCATGCTCATACGTATACGTATGCCTCCAGTGTCATACGGTGAGCTCTACAAGTTAATCTCACTTATACAAGACAAATACATGCTAATCTCCCACTAATCCTCTCATCCTCCCACTAATCCTCTCATCCCTCCCCCTAATCCCCCCACCATGGCTATAAATAGAGGGGCAAGGGCCTCCTCCCATCCCACCCCAAGCCATTTCATGGCAACTCTCTCCCCCCCACACACACCCACTCCATGTTCCACACAAGCACACACTAGCACAAGGATCGTTCGATCGTTCTTCGATCGTTCGTCCCCCTGTTCTTAGTTTGTTCGTTCGTTCGTCCGATCGTTCGATCGTTCGTCCGATCGTTCATGGTTCGTTCGTCCGTTCGTCCGATCATTCGATCGTTCGTCCGTTCGTTCGTCCAAATAATCTTTTTCCTGCCGTTATGCTGCCGAAATTCCGATCGTTCGTTTGTTCGATCATTCGATCGTTCATCGTTCGTTCATAGTCCCTATTCATCGTTCATCGTTCGTTCATAGTCCCTATTCATCGTTCATCGTTCGTTCATAGTCCCTATTCATCGTTCTTCCAGATAATCTTTGTCATGCTGTTATGCTGCTGAAATTCCGATCGTTCGTTCGTTCGATCATTCGATCGTTCATCGTTCGTTCATAGTTCCCTATTCATCGTTCATCGTTCGTTCATAGTCCCTATTCATCGTTCATCGTTCGTTCATAGTCCCTATTCATCGTTCTTCCAGATAATCTTTGTCCTGCCGTTATGCTGCCGAAATTCCGATCGTTCGTTCGTCCGATCATTCGGTCGTTCGTCCGTTCGTTCATAGTTCCTATTCATCGTTCATCGTTCGTTCATATGAACTATTCACTATCACTATTCACCATTACTATTCACCATTACTATTCACCATTACTATTCATCGTTACTATTCACATACACTATTCATCATCGTTACTATTTATCATTACTATTCATCATCGTTACTATTCATCGATGATATCTATAATTACTTTTCCATCGCCACTATTCATCGTTACTAATCATCGTTACTATTCATCGGTCATCTAGTCATCCCAAATTTCAACTACTCATCCATCATGCTGTCCAGTCCACCTATGACCAGCCAGACCAATGTTCCAGTCATACGAACTCCGGTGACTGTGATTTTCCTTCCAGTAGGGAACTTCCCATCTGGTCACCCATCCCAGGTTTCTCCGAGTTGAGCACGCTTAACTTTGAGATTCCTTCGAACCAGGCTCCCAAACTCAGATTCCAATAATTCTCGTTTCTAAATTTTTATCAAATATTCCCTATCCAGCCATGTCACCCCTTAAGCATGGTTCATGTTCCAGAAAACTCCCAAAATACTCTTGTCCCATATTCTGCCTATAACTCTCATGTTCATACCAAGTCAGACGATTCATTCGTCACTATTCTCACCAACAGTGAACTTCACTGTGCTACACCACCTACACTCAGCTATAAATACACCCAGCTACCCTCTCCCTCTCCACACACACTCAACACCCTCAGCCAAGGCAAACACCCCACCCACTCAGTTACTCCGCTCTGCCGGCTACACGCATAGTGTCGCTTTGCCTCCAGTCCACCCTCCTGTTATCGGAGCGTTTGTGCCATCTCGTGGAGGCCAGATCTGCAAGTCTACGCCAGGCGGTGGAGCCAGAAGCCAGTTCCGCGAGCTCTCCTTCCCCTTCGCCGAATAAGCACGGCAAGCTCACTGGATCCCTTTGATGCATAAATTACCTATGATTTTTCAACCACAACCCTCAGCCTGTTATTTTATGCATGATATGATTTTGAGACAAGTTATTATGGCCACCCAGCCGCTTGCCGCAATCAATCCCTGATATATTTGTTACAAATGATTTGAGGAAAGGTGTGAGTTTCCAAAAGAAAATGCTTTTCAAAATGTGTTTGATGAAGGGTTTTCACCCTTATCACCTTTGAGTAGGGATGATCAGGGACTCCCTGGTTTAGGGGAGGGCCTAAGGTGATGGCTCAGCTGGTTTAGGCGTGAGCAGAAGGATTGTCCCCTCGTATAAGGACCGGTTTGTCATCTTTCACTACCTGTACTCATGATAAGTACAACCACTCGAGACTGTGTGGGCAGTCACTCAATCTGAACTCGTATGGTCCAACCCCAGGGTTATGAAGGCTGGGGAGCACCGGGAGGATAAGGAGGGGGAATGTTTTGTCCGGTTTGGGCATGGCGGTGGCCTGACTCCTTCCGGTATAACCGTTAAGGTTAGGACGTGCGAGGAAAGAAAGAGATTCGGATTCGGGTCTCACTAGCTATGAGATCGCAGAGCCGGACTAGTGGGTAAAGTGTACACCTCTGCGCAGAGTTTGAAAACCTATTCGAATAGTCTGTGTCCACAGGAATGGACGAGTCTGGTGTGGTATGGCAATTAGTGTTTTGTTTTCAAAAAAAGAGGTGCTTTTGAGAAAAGTGGTTTTTAAAAGGTCCGGCAGTTGAGCCGTGAGCTATGCTGGACGGGAAGTCCAGTAGCTGTTTTTGAAAAGGAAAACCAGTGGGAGACTGCTGAGATACCTGGATGGTTTAGTCCAGGGGATTTTGTTCTAATATTGAAAAACTTCCTGCTCCTTTTGGAGAGGATGCGCTTTGCAAAGATACAAAATGTTTTTCAAAACAACCCTGCATAAAATATTGCTGTTTCTGCAAAATATCCTGAGTTCCACATATTCCATGCATTATATCTGATTTCCCCATTCCGCGGGTGAAGGTGGGCTGCTGAGTACGTTTGTACTCACCCTTGCTTATTTGTTGTTTTTCAGAAAAAGGAGATCGGGTAAGAGTTACGACTGTTCCCAACCTTGCCTGTGGCTGTTGGACCGCTGATTTGCTTCGCTGCGTATATCGGGCTGCTTCAGCCCCACTCTGATGATATGTCCCGAGTTGTGGACCAACTCTTAAAGTTGTTCGCCACCTTTGTAGGTTTGTCTCGTTTAAGCAGATTTGGTATCATCTGATGTATAAATGTGTTTACTAGCCTCCTGGGACTAGTAATTGTATCACATTTGAGTCCCAGAGGATTGGGGACGCTTCAGGTGGTATCAGAGCTGTTAGGTTGGCCGCAGGACGTAACCCTTAGCCCGATCAAAAGTTTTTGAGTCAAAACTATTTTCTTAAAAAAATTCTTGCTCTCATCCCTTCATTTCAAAAATGTTTTCCCCCTTTCCTTCTCTCAGAAGTCAGATGGAGGTTCAGTGCCAAACCAGCTTCTGCCAGAATGAAGATGGTTTCCCCAAGTTGCTGAGAGCATGCACAGTCCGCCTCGGAATCAGGAGCCAGCCAGAGTATGATGGTCGTGAATTCATCGAGCATGGCACAGAGAAGTGTGTCGTGACTGTATACATTGGATCCAGTCCGCACCATGTGGAATGGAGTGTCACTACTGCTGGGCACAGATTCAAAGACACCTGCCAAGTCGTCGCTCGCAAGGCATTGAGGGCTCTGTGTCAGATCTATGAAGAAGAAGTGGCCGACACCCCGCTCAGATTCTTTCCGCCCTTTCAGAGAGACCGTCCCGCTTGGATGGCCAGGATGCGTGCATTGGAAGAGCAGCAGCTGCTTGAGGACGACCCCACAGTCGTGTACCTCACTGCATACCTGCTCACCCTTGATACACAGTATGATTTCTTGGCTCGGCACCACCGTCAGATGATTGCCCGAGCAGAAGATGCAGAGAAGCGCAACCGTCAGCTCCATGTGGATCTCACCACAGCTCAAGCCCGTGTAGCTGCCTTAGAAAGTCGTGAAGTCATTGCTGTTGAAGCCCTGAAGCAAGCCAAGGATGAGCATGTCCAGAAGCTGATGGAGGCCTACTTGGTAACCCATAACCAACGTAGAGCCCTGCGGATCCAAGAGCCCGCTCCATCCAACCCAGTTCAACCCAGGAGAGCTGAAGATCCCCAGATTCTTCAAGGTCACCCGGTCTCTATCAGAGGAGAGAAGAAGGCTTGGGAACTCCCGGAAGGAACCATAGTCTTGGAAGGAATTCCAGTCTCCCCTAAGGCTATGGATAAACAAGAGCACCCTGAATCCTCCCAAGATCCCCCGCCAGAGTTGTTTGAGCCCCTCACCATGAAGAAGATTCCAGCACCGTCCCTTGAGGTCAAGGAAGAAGCTGCAAGCACCCCGCCAACACCGCCGCCCTCAGAGGAGCTACAAGAGCCAGTCCAGCTTGAAGAAGAGTTCGACCACGTCTTGCCATCTCAGTCGTCGCCAGAAGAAGTCATCAACATCAGCTCCCTCTTGACCCATCCAGGAGATGTCTCAGATTGAAGTTGTGTGTCAGGCTCGCTAGAAGAGAAGCTGCCAGATCTGAGTTAGTTATGCCCAGTCCTCAGCATGCATTGGGTAGTGAAGTTTTTCTTCACTTTGGCTAGAGCCCTGCATGTATGAGAGGTAATCGTGTAGTCCCGTGCCTTGAAAAACTCTATTTGTGTGGCCCCCTAGGGCATTTCAAAATGAATTTCGCTTGATGTTTTCTCCCCTTTTGAGTGCATATGTGATGCTTTAACGTTAGTGCTCATAAGTTGCATTTAGCATAGTTCTCAATTCAGGAGCCAAGCAATAGTAGTTATGCTTAGCCCCCGAATCTGAGTAGCCCGTGCTTTGGAAAAACTCTATTCTTCCCTTATTCAAAACATTTGATTTGTTTGTGCTTATCATTGCTGAGCTAGTGTGTTTTCTTTTCGTTTTTCTTAAAAAGGTTTTCTCTAAAAACATAGATCACAAATTAGAGCTAATCCTTACCTTATGCTTCCATTCTCATCTTAACCCATCTGAAGAAAAAAGTGCCTTACCCAAGAAGACACCGGGAAGCTCACCCTTGAAGCCTGTAACAAGCTACAGAAGAAACCAGTCCAGCCGCTCAGTCAAAAGGACCGACCGTGGGAATCAAAGCACTGCCCCTGAGTCAAAGTAAACAGGAAAAGAGGACAGAAGGAGTTATTACCATACAGAGATGCAAAGATTCTTGGAACCAGAGACCACAAACATCAGGGTCATTGACCCCACCACTCACCTGTGCCCCTCGCACGCGTGCCCGCCTCCATGCGCACTACCACCGCCACCCACCGCCCCCCTTTGCAGCGCACTACCGCCGCCCACGCCACCTTTGCAGCGCACCCACCGCCACCCTCATCGCCGGCAACACCAGGCCCCCCTCCCCTTATCACACCCGCTGCCGCGTAGCACCTACTCCGTCATCACTACTCTGCAACCGGACACCCTCGCTCGCCTATAAATTCCCCCACCAGCTCCCTCAACTCCCATCTCGCTCAAAGCAAAGCACACTCCAGATAAAATCCCCTCTGCCAAATCACAAGCAAATCCATTTTCCACTCCATCGCCCCTAAGATCACAATGCTTGGTGATTCTTGGGTTGAAGACTGTTGTACATGGTTCATAGTCTTTGGTTTCCTCCAGTGTATGATAGTAATACTCTTTGATAGAATCCTCGAGTGGGAAGAGCAAAGAGAAAGAAAGAGGCAGTGAAAAGTGAGAAGATAAAAGAAGATAGTGAAGAGAAGATAAGAAGAAGGTTCTCCCAGAATCAACCCTGTGTCAGTCATCTCTCTGTAGTCTGCTCAAGCAGAGACAGCAGAAGAAGGCCCCGTAACACCCTTGTTATGAGGTACTTCATGGAGTTCAAATCCCCAAGATTCAAGAGATCTACCCTCATTCTTTTAAGTGGGGTAGTGTTCCAGTAAGGTTCCTGCTATGGAGAAAAAAAGAAGGCCTGTAGCAAGCTTGTGGAGGACCAGATCATCAAAGTATATAAGTTTGTGGATGAGAAGTGGTCACCCAAGTTCTGTTGATGAAGCACTAGAAGACCAATCAAGGAAGGAATCCATGAGGGAGTTCGCAAGAGAAAGGTTTGCGTGTTGGCATCGATGCTTCCTCAATAAGCTAGCTGCCAAGCGAAACCTAGAAGCCTGAAGATGATCTTTGAGTAGCCAGAATCAGCATTTGCAATCAGCAACCGGATGCTCCTCAAAGGCCGGATTTTGTTGAAGTTCCATCTCCTCGAAGAGTTGCAAAGCGAAGATATGTAGCTGAAGTAAAGCTATACCCATAACCCTTCTAAGCCAAATCTCGAGGACGAGATTCCTTTTAAGTGGGGTAGATTTGTAGCATCCCAAAAATTCAAATCCTGAAATTTTCTCAAACTCCCTCTAAATTCAAAATGAATTTCAAATTTCATTTCAAAATGTTTGTTTGCGAGTTGATATCAGCAAATAAAATATAGTGGTCTATATTCTCTCCAAAATCCTCCTCAAATATCCTACAAATATTTCCCAGTGATCACCCTCAATTTGTTTCCAGAAATACTGCCCGGATATTTCCCCAGTAATCCCCCTCAAGTTCTTTCTAGAAATATTGCCCAGATATTCCACCGATATATCTCCAAGTATTTTCCTCTTGAGAAATACCTTTAGAATCATTTTTCAAGTCCCTATAAATATTTTCTTCATAACTTTCCTCATGCTCATACGTATACGTATGCCTCCAGTGTCATACGGTGAGCTCTACAAGTTAATCTCACTTATACAAGACAAATACATGCTAATCTCCCACTAATCCTCTCATCCTCCCACTAATCCTCTCATCCCTCCCCCTAATCCCCCCACCATGGCTATAAATAGAGGGGCAAGGGCCTCCTCCCATCCCACCCCAAGCCATTTCATGGCAACTCTCTCCCCCCCCACACACACCCACTCCATGTTCCACACAAGCACACACTAGCACAAGGATCGTTCGATCGTTCTTCGATCGTTCGTCCCCCTGTTCTTAGTTTGTTCGTTCGTTCGTCCGATCGTTCGATCGTTCGTCCGATCGTTCATGGTTCGTTCGTCCGTTCGTCCGATCATTCGATCGTTCGTCCGTTCGTTCGTCCAAATAATCTTTTTCCTGCCGTTATGCTGCCGAAATTCCGATCGTTCGTTTGTTCGATCATTCGATCGTTCATCGTTCGTTCATAGTCCCTATTCATCGTTCATCGTTCGTTCATAGTCCCTATTCATCGTTCATCGTTCGTTCATAGTCCCTATTCATCGTTCTTCCAGATAATCTTTGTCATGCTGTTATGCTGCCGAAATTCCGATCGTTCGTTCGTTCGATCATTCGATCGTTCATCGTTCGTTCATAGTTCCCTATTCATCGTTCATCGTTCGTTCATAGTCCCTATTCATCGTTCATCGTTCGTTCATAGTCCCTATTCATCGTTCTTCCAGATAATCTTTGTCCTGCCGTTATGCTGCCGAAATTCCGATCGTTCGTTCGTCCGATCATTCGGTCGTTCGTCCGTTCGTTCATAGTTCCTATTCATCGTTCATCGTTCGTTCATATGAACTATTCACTATCACTATTCACCATTACTATTCACCATTACTATTCACCATTACTATTCATCGTTACTATTCACATACACTATTCATCATCGTTACTATTTATCATTACTATTCATCATCGTTACTATTCATCGATGATATCTATAATTACTTTTCCATCGCAACTATTCATCGTTACTAATCATCGTTACTATTCATCGGTCATCTAGTCATCCCAAATTTCAACTACTCATCCATCATGCT
Source organism: Zea luxurians (assembly GCA_029449295.1). Lineage (NCBI taxonomy): Eukaryota > Viridiplantae > Streptophyta > Magnoliopsida > Poales > Poaceae > Zea > Zea luxurians. The sequence goes on along the minus strand of JAOPSE010000006.1, from coordinate 52,843,098 downwards.
GTCCAGTCCACCTATGACCAGCCAGACCAATGTTCCAGTCATACGAACTCCGGTGACTGTGATTTTCCTTCCAGTAGGGAACTTCCCATCTGGTCACCCATCCCAGGTTTCTCCGAGTTGAGCACGCTTAACTTTGAGATTCCTTCGAACCAGGCTCCCAAACTCAGATTCCAATAATTCTCGTTTCTAAATTTTTATCAAACTATTCCCTATCCAGCCATGTCACCCCTTAAGCATGGTTCATGTTCCAGAAAACTCCCAAAATACTCTTGTCCCATATTCTGCCTATAACTCTCATGTTCATACCAAGTCAGACGATTCATTCGTCACTATTCTCACCAACAGTGAACTTCACTGTGCTACACCACCTACACTCAGCTATAAATACACTCAGCTACCCTCTCCCTCTCCACACACACTCAACACCCTCAGCCAAGGCAAACACCCCACCCACTCAGTTACTCCGCTCTGCCGGCTACACGCATAGTGTCGCTTTGCCTCCAGTCCACCCTCCTGTTATCGGAGCGTTCGTGCCATCTCGTGGAGGCCAGATCTGCAAGTCTACGCCAGGCGGTGGAGCCAGAAGCCAGTTCCGCGAGCTCTCCTTCCCCTTCGCCGAATAAGCACGGCAAGCTCACTGGATCCCTTTGATGCATAAATTACCTATGATTTTTCAACCACAACCCTCAGCCTGTTATTTTATGCATGATATGATTTTGAGACAAGTTATTATGGCCACCCAGCCGCTTGCCGCAATCAATCCCTGATATATTTGTTACAAATGATTTGAGGAAAGGTGTGAGTTTCCAAAAGAAAATGCTTTTCAAAATGTGTTTGATGAAGGGTTTTCACCCTTATCACCTTTGAGTAGGGATGATCAGGGACTCCCTGGTTTAGGGGAGGGCCTAAGGTGATGGCTCAGCTGGTTTAGGCGTGAGCAGAAGGATTGTCCCCTCGTATAAGGACCGGTTTGTCATCTTTCACTACCTGTACTCATGATAAGTACAACCACTCGAGACTGTGTGGGCAGTCACTCAATCTGAACTCGTATGGTCCAACCCCAGGGTTATGAAGGCTGGGGAGCACCGGGAGGATAAGGAGGGGGAATGTTTTGTCCGGTTTGGGCATGGCGGTGGCCTGACTCCTTCCGGTATAACCGTTAAGGTTAGGACGTGCGAGGAAAGAAAGAGATTCGGATTCGGGTCTCACTAGCTATGAGATCGCAGAGCCGGACTAGTGGGTAAAGTGTACACCTCTGCGCAGAGTTTGAAAACCTATTCGAATAGTCTGTGTCCACAGGAATGGACGAGTCTGGTGTGGTATGGCAATTAGTGTTTTGTTTTCAAAAAAAGAGGTGCTTTTGAGAAAAGTGGTTTTTAAAAGGTCCGGCAGTTGAGCCGTGAGCTATGCTGGACGGGAAGTCCAGTAGCTGTTTTTGAAAAGGAAAACCAGTGGGAGACTGCTGAGATACCTGGATGGTTTAGTCCAGGGGATTTTGTTCTAATATTGAAAAACTTCCTGCTCCTTTTGGAGAGGATGCGCTTTGCAAAGATACAAAATGTTTTTCAAAACAACCCTGCATAAAATATTGCTGTTTCTGCAAAATATCCTGAGTTCCACATATTCCATGCATTATATCTGATTTCCCCATTCCGCGGGTGAAGGTGGGCTGCTGAGTACGTTTGTACTCACCCTTGCTTATTTGTTGTTTTTCAGAAAAAGGAGATCGGGTAAGAGTTACGACTGTTCCCAACCTTGCCTGTGGCTGTTGGACCGCTGATTTGCTTCGCTGCGTATATCGGGCTGCTTCAGCCCCACTCTGATGATATGTCCCGAGTTGTGGACCAACTCTTAAAGTTGTTCGCCACCTTTGTAGGTTTGTCTCGTTTAAGCAGATTTGGTATCATCTGATGTATAAATGTGTTTACTAGCCTCCTGGGACTAGTAATTGTATCACATTTGAGTCCCAGAGGATTGGGGACGCTTCAGATGCTCTTAACCGTGAGCTCGGCTGATATACCAGTTTTTAACACTCTGTAGAGGTTGTACACTTTACCCGCAAGTCGTGATCCCTTTATGCCTCAGGTCGATCAAACCCTCAAACACTACCAAGGTGAGTCGGCAAGGTTTCACTACGTAGCCTTTACAAAGACTTCCCTGGTGCATAGCTGCTCATTAGGTTTCACCAGTCAAACAAACGCAGTACACCTCCCCAAGTTGGGAGACTAACAAAAACCAAATCGAATGAACCTCTGCACCCCAACCTTGGTAGAGCGAGCACTACGCCCCGGCCCCCATTGACGGCCATCCGGCAAAGCCAACTACACCCCAGGTTCATCTAATTAATCAGCTAAGGGCATCCCATTCCACCCTCATGGTTGCACTGTTATCCCGGGTGGTCACTCCATGAACAGGTCCTTACGGAGAGGTACTCAGGAAAAAGGCCTGAGTCCCCTAAGGTATCACAAGGTCATCCACATAGTCAGGATAGCAGTATCGTATCATAAATGTTCACATCATGTTCATTGATTAAGTTAAAGCAATAGCAACATGCTAACCATGATCACCCAAAAAGGTAAACAAGGATAAGTGAATACAGACTTGTCAATCCTTAGGTTTCATAAAGTAATGCGGGACAGTGAATCATAAAGTATGTAGGACATAATGGGTCAGAGGACACTTGCCTTCACCAGGTTGCTGCTCAAGGAGGTCTCCAACAACACACTCAGGAATCTCGGACTGCTCGTTGTCTAAATAAAGCGAGCATGCGTTCAATACATTTGGAAAGTACAAATGAACATCACACCAAACATGTACTGTTGGGGACTTGTTCTCAAAGGCTAAGAGTTAAGAACAAGGCAACATAAAAATGTTAAGTGTTAAAGTCCTTCGTCCTTCGGAACATTATGTCCCTTCGGGAGATAATGTATTTCGGACGAAGGTCACAAGAGACATACCTTCGTAAACATAACAAGTAATGACGAAGGATTCATATAAGGCATGAAATATAATATAAACACCATCATAGAATCATTTCTATTTTATTAACATGGAAAAATAGAAATGATTTTAAATTACAGATGTACCTTCGGTCCTGAGAGAAGGTAAAAAGTACAAGCGTGACGCAAAAGCAGATGCCAAGTCAGCGTGAACAGTACGGGAGTACTGTTCATCTATTTATAGACGCGGGACGCAGCCCACGTAAAATTACATCCATGTCCATTACATTTGTTGATGACTTATGGAAATCTGTCGAGGCCCACGTAGTCTTTTCATCTTTAAGTCGGTTCCCCTTTCCGTTATCGCGACGAAGCTTCCCTGCACACAGCTTCGGCTGTGCACCGTCCTTCGTAGAACATGGTAATCAGCTCGTCCTTTGTCTGGTTCAGGCTTCGTCCTGACCGTGCTTTATGTTCATAATTCTGAGTCCGAAGATACCTGTTCACATAATCCACTTGGAAAACATTGTCAAATCATGTTTTTGAGGACCTTCGGAGGACGAAGGCCCCCAACAGTAGCCCCTCGCAATATTAATTTGTTAATAATAGATTCAGATTGCGATATGGACGAAGGCCTTGAGCCGAAGGTCCGAAAAAACACCTTCCTTTTGCTAGAATAGCAACATTCACTGACAAGCGGGGTCTTTCAATTTTCAACGCCCTGGGCGTATAAATAAGATCACACCGCCAACTCATTTGGTACGCACACTTGCCATCTGCTTCGGTCCACTAAATTTTTAGCTCTTGTGCATTAAGATTGGTGACCTTTTTGATTTCTAAGCTTCGGCTCTGAAAACAGTTTTTTAGCGTTTCCGAAGATGTCTGAAGGTAAGAAGATCCCTGCTGAGACGAAGCTGAGTCTCGAGGAAGAGAAGAATTTGGGGTTCCTCATAGCGATGGCGGAGACCAATACGGAGAAAATCACGAAGGAGATTCTTGAAGGTTTGTCCGAAGATACTGGCGACAGCGACAGCTATGATGTAGAAAGTGGTGGGGAAGAGGCCGAAGATCGGCCATGGCGGCCAAGTCACACGGTTTTCGGGAAAACCACTATCAAGCAGAGTCATATTGATAACATGAGGGGGCGGTATTTTCGGGATATATCTATTGTGAGGGCTGATGCTGGAGAAAAGACTTCTCCCACCCCCGAAGAAGATGAAGTCGTAATTTTCCGAAGCTTTCTCAAGGCTGGGCTTCGATTCCCGCTAAGCAACTTTGTTGTTGAGGTACTGAAAACATTCCAAGTCTACCTTCATCAACTTACTCCTGAAGCTATCATAAGAATGGGGATGTTTGTCTGGGCTGCAAGAAGCCAGGGTTTAGAAGCAAATGCTAAAAGTTTTTGCAACATTCATGAGTTGTTATATGAGACGAAGCCCTGGGGAAAAGAACAATATCACAACAATTTTGGGTGTTACAGCTTCGGTGCCCGCTCCGGGTCAAGCCGCCCTGTGCCAACCTTTCGGAAGAGGTGGCCCGGAGCCGGGATGACTGAATGGTTTTATGTAAAGAATGACTTATCGGTGCAAGAAGATGTCAAAAATATCATTATGCGCCCCATCTGGCAACGCTTCGGACTTCGAAGGCCGAAGGTTGAAATGGATGAAGCAGCCGAGGAATGCCAAAGAGCCTTCGGCGTGGTTTGCTCTTTCATTGGGACAAGGGACTTGGTCCAAGAGCACATTGCCTTCAGGGTATGGCCACTTGCAGAAAAGTGGGAAATGCCGATAGAGACCATCAAAGAGTCCGACGAAGGCGGTCTAGTTAGACTGAAATACACATTCAAATACGGAGATAAGTTTGTTGAACCTGATGATGACTGGCTGAAAAGTATTGAAACATTAAGTGATGAACTACTTGGGGCATATTCGAAGGCTGAGAACACTGCGTTATCAGCAGCCTTCGGAGGCCGAAAAAAGAAAAGGCTCAACCGGGTGTTTGACGCAGTCGGGTTTGTTTACCCTGACTATCATTATCCGGTACTGGGTCGCAAAAGAAAAATGACTTCTCCGGCAACAGAAGCTACCACGAGTGCCACTAATGAGCCAGCGCCGCAAAGGAAAAAGATGAAGGTGCTCACCCACCGAGCGCGCTTCATCGAGCCGGCCACAGTGCCAAAATTTATTGGTGAAGTCTCTTTGGCCTCTGAAGCTACAGAACCAGCTGCAGTGCCGAAGATAGGAGAGAAAACTGAAGCGCTTCTGGCAGAAAAAGCAGAAAAATCGAAGATTGAAGAGCGGAAAATATTGGAAATCTTAAGTCCTTCAGCAACTGTTGAAACAACAAAAAATCAAAAGGGGCCGTCAGTAACCCCGAGAAGAAAAAGAATGGTGAACGTATTAGATGTTTTGGAGACAATTAAGTCTTCGAGCACAACTCCAAAAGGGACTATTGAAGTTGCTGAAGTGTCTACCGAAGCTGAAGTTGCTGAAGCTTCGAAACAACAACCTGAAGCCGAAGCTGGGCCCTCAGAGCCCACCAAAGAACGATCTTTGGAGACTGAGAAAATATCAGAACCAGCTTTGGTTGAAGAAATTGATACTGCCGCCCCCGAAGCTCCTTCCAGCGCACGCGATTACATCGTGCGACATGCTTCGGGGAAGAAATTATCCGAAGAAGAAACTTATGAAGCTAACTACTATGCTAGAGAGCTAAAGTATCCGAAGGGGGCGATAGTATTCAATGGGACAAATGAAGATGACTTCCTATACTGCCTCCCTGATAACAAAGAATTATCCGTCTGCCGGGAGATGGCTAGAAGTATGGGTTTCCCGAAGCTCGAAGCTGGATTGTGCGCTATGACGAAGGAAGATCTCGCAGACAGTGTTGCATACAATAGCTTAAAGGTATGGGAATTAGACGCTTGATAAAATTTTTATTACGTAATTCTTTCTTTTATTCTTATATAGATTCTTTTTTGTATAGGGTTTAATTTTAAGCAACGCATTAAGAGCACAAAAAAGCACTGAAGATGAAAGCTACGAAATTGCGTTCAACAATCTACGTTCAGAAGTTATTAAACTGAGAAACGAAGCTCTAGAAAAAGACAAAATTCTGCTTACATTAGTGGACAAGGTAAAAAAGGACGAAGCTGCTGCGAAGATTCAGACCGAAGCTCACAAACGCGAGATTAAAGATCTTCAGAAACAACTGGCCCGGGCGAAAGAAGAGCGCATACTTGAAGAAACAAGACGGGAATGCAGCGACCAATGGGCTGATCATTTGGAGGCAACCGTGGAGGAGCTTCGGTCTTCTAAGAAAAAATGCTACGAAAAATCCATGGAATGCGTGAATAAAATTAAAACCAGCTTCGCCAGCGTGGGCGCCTTTTCCAGCGAAGAGAATTTCTCTCGAGGCAATCCCGAAGGTCCACTGGAATGGATTAGTCACGAAGCAGAGGCCTTCGAGGAGATCCTGAGCAGTCGTGGCGACATCTGCGCTTTTTCGGGCGCCAGGGGAATTGCTTCTGTCTTAGAGAAGAAAGGTTGCGGGCATGTAAAATTTTTAGCTCAGTCCGAAGCTGCCTTATCTTCCGAAGACATCAAGGACCCCTCGGCCGAAGCAAGCGTGGTTGGTGGCAAATTTTTTACTGATATCTGGAACGACGGCGGCCGAGGAATGGCGCAAGAAATCATCCAAAGGAGCGAAAAAGGCATCCATGATGCTAGGAAAGTGGCAGAAGCTGCCGAAAGAAGTACAGAGCCCGAAAGGCAATTAGGTATTAATTAGTCGTTCTTATTGTGTTGTAATTTTTATTTCAAATTTTGCTCGCGATTTGTAAAAGTAATGAAGAAATATTTTCTTCCCTCAGAAGCTGCTGGATCGACTGCCGACCCCCACACAAAAGGGGATGACGAAATTAAACAAATGGCCGAAGCTATCATGGATAAAGTTGTTGATCAACTTCTAAATGAAGCCGCCGAAGCAGTATTAAGAGAAGACTAGATGCTATTTAGAAAAAACATTTAAAGTGTGATCTATGTAACATTTTGTACATTTGAATGTAATATACAAGTCTCTTTTCATTATTCAATTCTTTACGATGCATGAAACTCTACATACATACCATTTTTGAGCCTTCGGCGAAAAACACCTTCCCTTCTTTTCATGCTTCGTGAAGAAGACATTCTCCGAAGCTGTGCAATTTCGATATTACTCTGATGAAGCACGTCCATGCTTTGTGAAAACATTCTCCGAAGCTGTATTCCGAAGATTATCATTGTATTCCCTCGTGACTTTACACAATTTTCGCTTTCTCAAAGCGTCCTTTCGAAGGTTGATACTGTGTCCCCTTCTTTTGCCATATGCAACATGATGTATGATGCTTATGTTATGCAAAATGATGTGATGATGTTATGTTATGCAAATGACATTTGTTCCGAAGATATACACAAAATACATTCGTAAGCTCTGCATTCCCTTAGGAACGTCTTTGGAGCTTCTTCGCCTTTTACTTAGACGGTATAAGCTCTGCATTCCCTTAGGAACGTCTTTGGAGCTTCTTCGCCTTTTACTTAGGCGGTATCAGCGTTGACTTTTCGCTGTATGCTCTGCATTCCCTTAGGAACGTCTTTGGAGCAAAAAACTTACACTGCGCTCCCTTTGGAACGGCTTTTTGTAACTTCGGCAACTTACTCTGCGCTCCTTAGAACGACTTTTTGTTGCTTCGAAGGGTTTTTAATAATCCAAAGATCCTTCGTGTTACCGCAAATTTTTAAGCTTCAGCAACTTAAACCTGTAGAGAAGATAGGTTTTTCTGATAACCAACCACGAAACTATTATATGAAAACTGAAGTGTTCTTTATTACACAGAAAACAGAACTTAAACGGAAAAGACTGCTATCAAAGTAGGATATTTGTCAATAAATGTGCTTCGACTCTGGCACAGTACTATTGACTGTACGGGCTTCAGATTGCTCTCTGAGATCCCTTTGGTGCGGAACATATTGGCTCCCTTCTGGCTGCTGGCCTTGATGCAGCGGAGGTGGAGGCGGGGGCTGTTGCCATGAAGCTTGAGGTTGACTTGCCGAAGCTACGGAAACTGCAGTGTGGTTGCCCACGTACTCCGGGATGTAAGGCTGATGGTACGAAGCAGTATGCATGACCTGCTTCGGCTGTCCCTGTTGCGCTGCAGCTTCTGCTAGCTCCTTTTGTTTCTGGATGGTAACATGGCACATCCTGGTGGTATGGCCCTTGTTCTCACCGCAGAATAAGCAAAATGTCCTCCTTGGTTGATCTCCAAATCTCCCGCCGAAGCCCCTGGCGCCTCTGCCTCTTGGAGCTGGTGGCCGAAAGAAAGTTTGCTGCTGCCCCGAAGCCTGTGAGGAGCACTGCAGCCTGTTCTGCTGACTCCCCTTATCATCATTTTGAGTGTTGTGAATGGACCTGACATGCCTCGGATAAAATCGTCCCCCGAAGCCCCTGGTCATCTCAGAAAATCTGAAGGCCTCCTCCCTTCTTTGGCGAAAGTCGTTATCTGCACGAATGTACTCATCCATCTTTTGGAGTAGCTTCTCCAGAGTCTGAGGAGGCTTCCTAGCAAAGTATTGGGCTGCAGGTCCAGGACGAAGCCCCTTGATCATGGCTTCGATAACAATTTCATTGGGCACCGTTGGTGCCTGTGCCCTCAAACGCAAGAACCTTCTGACATACGCCTGAAGGTATTCTTCATGATCCTGAGTGCACTGAAACAAGGCTTGAGCGGTAACCGGCTTCGTCTGAAATCCTTGAAAGCTGGTTAACAACATATCCTTCAGCTTCTGCCATGAGGTGATCGTTCCTGGTCGAAGGGAGGAATACCAGGTCTGAGCAACATTCCTGACGGCCATAACGAAAGACTTCGCCATGACTGCAGCATTGCCCCCATACGAAGACACTGTTGCTTCGTAGCTCATTAAGAACTGCTTCGGGTCTGAGTGGCCGTCGAACATGGGAAGCTGGGGTGGCTTATAGGATGGAGGCCAAGGTGTAGCCTGCAGCTCAGCGGACAAAGGAGAAGCATCATCGAAAACAAAATTTCCCTGATGGAAATTGTCATACCAGTCGTCTTCGTTGACGAAGCCCTCCTGATGAAGGTCTTTCTGTTGAGGCCTTCTGTTTTGCTCATCGTGAGTAAGATGGCGAACTTCCTCAGAGGCTTCGTCTATCTGCCGTTGCAACTCAGCTAGCCGGGCCATCTTCTCCTTCTTCCTCTGCACCTGTTGATGTAGCATCTCCATATCCCTGATTTCTTGGTCTAGCTCTTCCTCCTGAAGCGTTGGGCTGACGGCCTTTCTCTTCTGGCTTCGGGCCTCTCGAAGAGAGACGGTCTCCTGGTTGTGGTCCAGCGGTTGCAGTGCTGCAGCCCCAGCCGCTGAAGCTTTCTTCGGTGCCATAGCGAAGGTCTACAGCTTCCGAAGGTATTCAAAAAACTCGAAGTGGAAGTGAGTTCACCGGAGGTGGGCGCCAATGTTGGGGACTTGTTCTCAAAGGCTAAGAGTTAAGAACAAGGCAACATAAAAATGTTAAGTGTTAAAGTCCTTCGTCCTTCGGAACATTATGTCCCTTCGGGAGATAATGTATTTCGGACGAAGGTCACAAGAGACATACCTTCGTAAACATAACAAGTAATGACGAAGGATTCATATAAGGCATGAAATATAATATAAACACCATCATAGAATCATTTCTATTTTATTAACATGGAAAAATAGAAATGATTTTAAATTACAGATGTACCTTCGGTCCTGAGAGAAGGTAAAAAGTACAAGCGTGACGCAAAAGCAGATGCCAAGTCAGCGTGAACAGTACGGGAGTACTGTTCATCTATTTATAGACGCGGGACGCAGCCCACGTAAAATTACATCCATGTCCATTACATTTGTTGATGACTTATGGAAATCTGTCGAGGCCCACGTAGTCTTTTCATCTTTAAGTCGGTTCCCCTTTCCGTTATCGCGACGAAGCTTCCCTGCACACAGCTTCGGCTGTGCACCGTCCTTCGTAGAACTTGGTAATCAGCTCGTCCTTTGTCTGGTTCAGGCTTCGTCCTGACCGTGCTTTATGTTCATAATTCTGAGTCCGAAGATACCTGTTCACATAATCCACTTGGAAAACATTGTCAAATCATGTTTTTGAGGACCTTCGGAGGACGAAGGCCCCCAACATGTACAAAAATTGGAACACATCTTTAAAAAGACACAATACTACATAAGGGATAATGGATTCAAAGTATAACATAAACTATAACCTACATTAACTTTGTTTGAAAATAGATTACTATTTCCCTAAGTGTTACTTACAAGTACATAATCATAGATCAATTTATTTTATGATGACCTAAAACTTAGAACAGAGATGAACTTATGTAATACCTATTATTAATCTCACAAGCTAAAACAAGTTTATACCTCTAAGGTGCTCCTTTTATTTATTTTATTAAATGAATAAAACTACATCTACCTTAGTTCATATTCAATCCTCAAAAATTAGAGTGTGCAGAAGTAAGTGAAACCATTTTATTTAAACAGAGAATAATTCTATGAGCATTTTGCAATTTGAACCACTAAATTTGGGAATTCAAAATATAAAACTAGGGCTAATCCTGTGATTAAATAAAAGTCCAGGGGTCTAATTAAAACATACCAGGGACCTATGCGCTAAAACAGAGGACGATGGGTTGATTTCCAATAAACCGAGGGTCTCTCAAGCAAAACAGCCATGCGAAGGGGTATCAGGTGAATCAAACCGTCAGATCAGAAATCAACGACCGATATTAGATCTGCGGCCGATGGCGTGCATGTGCGGGCGGGCGAGCGCTGACAGGTGGGCTAGGGAATGTCAGTGACAGAGGGGGAGTGAAGCGCTGACCGAGCGGGCCCAGCGCCAGAGGGGGAAACGGCCGGCTATAGGGGTCCCAAGAGGTCCGAGCCGTTCGATCAAGATCGGATGGAGGGGGTCCGAAGGGGGTCCGAACGGGTCTGAGCGGGTCCGAGGGGGGTCCGAGCGGGTGCGAATGGCACTGGCAGGTGGGCCAGGGCGTGTCAGGCGCGCGTGTGCGAAGCGGTATCCCGCGGTCCGGGCCGTTCGATCAGAACCAGACGGAGGGAAATCAGACCAAGGGAAAACAGATGGCTGCGGGCGGCGTCGCTCCTCTCCACGGCGGTGAGGTCATCGAAGCAGAGGCTAGCGTGAGCTAGGGTGGCTCCGGGGTCGCCGGAGTTGGGCAGAGAGGAAGAGGATGCCATGGCGAACTCAATGGCGGGGAAGAGGCCATGAATCCACGGGCAGAGAGGGGAGAACGGCGGTGAGAGAGTCTTGAGCGGGTCGAAGAAACTCCGTTGAGCGATTCCGGCCACGGGGAGGGGACTTGGGCGCGCTAAGGCCTTGGCTAACTTCAGCAGAGGCAGGGGTGACACAAGGAACTACTCCGGTGAACTTGATCGGGCTAAATCGGTCGGCCACTGCGCGAGCACGGCGGACCGCCGCGGCCGAGCACCGGCGAAGGAAAAATTGGATGAACACATGGCGTAGTAAAGGAATTTGGGCACGGGGACAGGTGTCTCACCTTGGGGTGGAGCTCGGGGAGGCTTGGGGTGATCTCCGGCGAGCTGGATGGCCGGGACCACGGGCGCGGGTCTCCGGCAGCGGCAGGCGACGTGGGCAGAGCGCGAGAGAGGGCGAAGCTGTGCGAAATGAGGCGAGGGGTGTGTGCGGGGTGCTGGTAGGGCTCTTAAAAGAGAGCTGGGCGCATGGGCGGCGTCGTGGCCGAGAAACCCGGCGACGTGCGCGAGTGCGCACGCGCTGGTCCACAGCGGGCGCGAGGAAGGCGGAACTGACAGGGAGGGTCCATGGCACAGAGAGAGAAAAGGGGACGCGCGGGGCAACAGCTCGGCGACTGGCGAAGCGGGCCCGCGAGATAGAGAGAGAGGGAGAGAGCGGGTGAAGTAACTGGCACTGACAGATCGGCCCCACTGGGCAGTGAGCGAGAGAAAGAGGGCGCGCGCGAGAGACTGGCACCGACAGGCGGGGTCCGCTTGTCAAGGGCGGCAGGCACACCCGGGACTAGGCCTGGTGGGCTAGTTTGGGCCGAAATGGCCTTTTCTTTTTCCCTAGATTTTCTAATTCCTTTTCCATTTCTTTTTCTATAGGGTTTTCAAATCCAAATTCAAGCTAGGTTTCAAATTCAAATAAATTCAAACATGTGCAACACTTCAAAGAATATTTTAAGCTCAGCATGATGCAACATGTCATGACTCATAAGGTTTTGGCAAAAATAACATAAATAATTCCTCACTAATACAACTAACTCTAATTAAAGGAGAAGGAGAGGGAGAAAACTAGAGAGAAGGAAACTAGAGTGAGATAGAGAAGAGTAACACATGAATTTGGGTGATCATTAGAAAGAAATTTTATACCCCCAAATTCAGGGTGTTACAGAACTATCCCCCTTAAAAGAATCTTGCCCTCGAGATTCAGGGCTAGCTAGAAAAGAGTTCAGGGTACTTGGCTTTTAAATCATCTTCTCTTTCCCAGGTTGCTTCTTCTTCTGAGTGGTGACCCCATTTGACTTGTCTACTTGAAGGTGTAACCCATCAGAGGAACCAAAAGGTTTGGAGTCAAAGGCAAGCTAGCACCCCGATATATCGAACCGTATCAGATTCAAGCAAGACGTGCAGAAGTGGCTTATCAACTCGGCTTACCGGAGAATCTGTCAGCTGTGCATGATGTGTTCCATGTCTCTCAGATGAAGAAATGCTTGAGAGTGCCAGAAGAGCAGTTGCCAGCAGAGGATCTTGAAGTTCAAGAAGATCTGACATATATTGAGAAGCCCACTCAAATTCTGGAGACAGCAGACCGGGTCACTCGGAGAAGTACCATTAGGATGTGAAAAGTCAGATGGGGCCACCACTCAGAAAAAGAAGCAACCTGGGAAAGAGAAGATGATTTGAAAGCCAAGTACCCTGAGCTCTTTTCTAGCCAGCCCTGAATCTCGAGGGCGAGATTCTTTTAAGGGGGATAGGTCTGTAACACCCTGAATTTGAGGGTATAAATTTCTCTCTAAATATCACCCAAATTCATGTGTTACTCTTCTCTCTCTCACCCTAGGTTTTATCTCTCTCTAGATTTTCTCTCCCTTTTTCCCTTTTTAGTAGGATTAGCTTAAAGTTAGGGGGAATTAATTAATTATTTTTGCCAAAACATTATGAGTCATGACATGTTGCATCATGTTGAGCTTAAAATACTCTTTGAAGTGTTGCACAAGTTTGCATTTATTTGAATTTGAAACCTAATTTAAATTTGGATTTGAAAACCCTATAAAAGAAATAGAAAAGGAATTAGAAAATCCAGAGAAAAAGAAAAAGAGAAAGAAGCCCAAACAGCCCAGCTCGGTCCAGCCAGGCCGCGCGCCCGCGTCGCCTTACAGGCAGACCCCGCCTGTTAGCGATAGCTCTCTCTCCCGCGCGCCCTCCCTCTCTCGCTGCCCAGTGGGGCCAACCTGTCGGTGCCGGTTTCTTCACCCACGCTCTCCATCTCTCTCTCTGTCTCACGGGCCCGGTTCGCCAGTTGCTGAGCCATTGCCCCGCGCGTCCCCTCTTCTCTCTCTGCGCCGTGGGCCTGCCCTGTCCAATCCGCCCTCCCTGCGCCCGCCGGGGACCGGCGAGTGCGCACTCGCGCACGTCGCCGGATTTCTCGGCCACGACGCCCCCCACGCGCCCAACTCCCTTCTTAGAGCCCCGCCAGTGCCTGCACTCGCTCCCCCGCCTCATTTCGCACAGCTCTGCCCTCTCTCGCACTCTGCCCTCGCTGCCAAACACCGCCAGAGACCCGCGCCCGCGTTCCCGACCATCTAGCTTGCTGGAGACCGCGCCAAGCCTCTCCGAGCTCCACCCCGTGGTGAGACACCTTTGTCCGTGCCCAATTTTCCCTATTGCGCACTGTGCTCGGCCACGGCGGTCCGCCGTGCACGCGCGATGGCCGGCCGATTTAGCCCAGTTTAGTTCTCCGACGTTAGTCCCTAAGGTGCCTCTGCTGAAGCTAGCCCAGGCCTTAGCGTGCCTTAAGCCCCCTCCCCGTGGATGGAATGCCTCGCCGGAGCTCCTCCGGTCCGCCCGAGGCCTTCTCCCCGCTGTTCTCCCCTTTCGGCCCACGAATTCATGGCCTCTTCCCCGCCATTGAGTTCACCGTGGCGTTCTCTCCCTCTTTGCCCAACTCCGGTGACCCCGGAACCCCCCTAGCACCCGCCTGCCTCAACTTTGGTGACCTCACCGCCGCGGAGATGAACAGCGCCACCCGCATCCGTTCAACCCCTCCGCGGTCTGATCCCCTCCTTCCGACCTTGATCGCATGGCCCAGATCGCGGATACCGCTTCGCGCACGCACGCGCCTGCATCCCCCTGGCCCGCCTATCAGCGCCCAAGTCCCCTGGCGCTGGGCCCGCTCGGTCAGTGCGCCCTCCCCCTCGGTCGCTGTCACCCCCTGGCCCGCCTGTCAGCACTTGCTCGCCTGCGCGCGCGCCCTCGGCCGCGGATCTAATCTCAGCCGTTGGTTTTAGATCTGACGGTTGAGGGAGCCCGATACCCCTTCGCGTGGTTGTTTTGCGTAAGAAACCCTGGGTTTGTTAGAAATAAACCCGCTGTCCCTGGTTTTCGCGCGCAGGCCCCTGTATTCTTGCAGATTGAGCCCTGGACTTTTAAATATTGACAGAATTAGACCTAATTTCATATTTTGAATTCCCAAACTTGTTTATTTCATATCTTTTGCATATGAACTCCAAATTTAGTGATTCAAATTGCAAAATGTTCATAGGATTATTCTCTATTTAAATAAAATAGTTTCATTTACTGACTGCACATTCTAATTTTTATGATTAAGTATGAACTAATGTAGGTGTAGATTTATTTATTTAATAAAATAAATAAAAAGAGAACCCTAGAGATTTAAACATGATTAATCTTGTGAGATTCATAATGTGTATTACATGAAATCATCTCTAGTCTAATTTTTAGGTCACAATAAAATAAATTGAACTAGGTTATGTATTTGTGGGCAATACTTAAAGAAATAATAATCTAATTCTAAAGGTAGTTAGTTTATGCTATAGATCATGTTATACCTTGAACTTATTATCCCTTATGTACTATTGTGTCTTTTTAAGATGTATTCCTATGTTTGTATATGTTTGGTGTGCTTTTCATTTGTACTTTCCCAAATGTATTGAGTGCATGTTCGCTTTATTTAGACAACGAGCAGACCGAGGTTCCTGAGTGTGTTGTTGGAGACCTCCCTGAGCAACAACCTGGTGAAGGCAAGTGTCCTCTGACCTATTATGTCCTACTTACCTTATAATTCACTGTCCCGCATTACTTTATGAAACCTAAGGATTGACTAGTCCGTATTTACCTTATTCTTGTTTACCTTTTGGGTTATCATGGCTAGAATTTTGCTATTGCCTTAACTTAATCAATGAACATGATGTGGCTATATTTATGATACGATACTGTTATCCTGATTATGTTGATGATCTTGTGATACTCTAGGGGGCTCAGGCCTTTTTCCTGAGTACCTCTCCGTAAGGACCTGTTCGTGGAGTGACCACCCGGGATAACAGTACAACCATGAGGATGGAATGGGACGCCCTTAGATGAATAATTAGATGAACCTGGAGGTGTAGTTGGCTTTTATGAATAATTAGATAACAGTACAATTATGTCCCTCTTTGATTAGAAGAATTCTAGTTACTTTTATGATGATGATTAACAATGATGTTATAAAATCTGATCTCTGGTATTTCCTCTTTTGAGGAAGTACTTTTGGGAATTAACTGGGTTTATTACTAAAAGTTGGCTCTACTAATGATAATAAATACTTGACTAACCTAAAAGCAACTGCTTGACCCCAACCCCACATACAGCTAGTCCACTTTAGCCAAATGGGACATTTGCTGAGTACGTTGATGTGTACTCACTCTTGCTTTACACACCACCCCCACCCCAGGTTGTCCCCACTGTGCTCAGTGCTCAGGAGGTGATGCTGGAAACATGGAAGATTTCGAGGAGTTCCAGGACTACGACGAGTTCTAGTTCTTTCTTAGTGGCAAACCCCCAGTCAGCTGCATGTGTAGGCCTAGCTTCTACGTTTCGTATTTTCGCAGTTTGATGTTTATGTTAAAGACAATGGTTATGTATTAGACTCTATGGATGTCTCGAACATCTTGATGTAACTAAGTACCCTTTCGTTATTTAATTCGAGCATTGTGTGATGATGTCTAATTATGTAATCGTTGTGTACGTGAGTTTCTGATCCTGGCACGTAGATGGTTCACATTCGGTTTGCCTTCCAAAACCAGGTATGACAATCTCCGATTACCGAGATTATTCGAGAAGTCTCATTTAGATTGGAATTTAATCATCTCACAAAAGTTCGAGTTTGATGTCGTATTCATTTCCATAATCTAAACAATTACAAGGGTTTCATGAACTTTTGGATTATCAAATCTCGTTTGCTGGCGAATTTGGAGATGTTCAGATCACACGCGTAAGTGAATACGAAAATAAGAAAACTTCTGATTTTATGTAAAATTCGGGGCCCCGCGCTGTCCGAACAGAATGATGCGCCAACTGATTAAGTGAATCATTCCTCTCAGCAAGTTATCTTTGGCGTCAAATCAACTGATCGATAGCTGGTGAGAATCGTAAAAATTAGACGGGACTAAATACAGTCTAAAATACCAAAGACGATCTCGTTTGGTTTGGTTCGTGTGTTCCTTGCCTCGATATAAATCTTCAAATATAAATAACGAGTACAAGTTCATCTGACTCCGAAGTAACCATCAAATCTTATCTAAATATTGTATCCGATATTGTTTTGGTTCAATCATATACTGCCTTTTTAAACCTAAATACCAGAATTCATGTTTATTTATATTAAAGAGAGGAAAAAAATATCTCTCTCTGATTTTTCTCCCATTAGCCTTGTTGGGGCTATGCTTCGTCGAGCCGAAGGTCTTGTAGGAAGAAGCAGCTTCGGCTGAAGCTGTCCGCAGGAGATGACCGAAGGTTCCTCTTCATGAAGCTTCGGAATTACAAACCGACTTAAAAGTAGAATGACCTTTCAGTCCATAAATGTTTGGGTCGCTGTTGTAATCCCTTATGAGGGACATAATTGTAATTCCTCACAGGCTATGTCCCGTGCCTATAAATAGTGAACAGTACTCCCTTACTGTTCACGGAGATTTTTCCGGTATTTGCAGTCGCGTCATTTGAGAATCAATCTTTGTCAAGGCAGAGGTATAATTGTATTCAACACTTAAATATATTGAATGGATATAATATGGTTCGTTTATGATTCATTTACCTTTGATATTCTATATTTTTATGCTATCTTATACAATCTGTTGAAATTCAATTACGAAGATTCAACCTTCGTAATTGTATTGACACCAACCTTCGTCCAAGGCTCATTATCCTCAAGGGAATAATGTTTCATGGGACGAAGAACGTTAACATTTAACATTCTATGTTGCCTTGTTCTTAATTCATAGCAGTTGAGAACAAGTCCCCAACATTGGCGCCCACCGCCGGTGAACTCACTTCCACTTTTTTGAGCTGATGGCTTCGTTCAACGATCAAGCTGGAGCTGCTTCGGCCCCGAAGCTGGTGCTCCCGATAACAGGTGGTTCGTGCTCAGAACCAGCCAACAAAAAACAGAAGAAGGAGGCGCAGAGAAGGGTACAACATGTTGGAGTGCAGGGACCCTTCATCAAGTCAAGGTGGTCCCACATTCCAATCACCTTCTCCCAGGAGGACCTTCAGCTCAAGGATTTTCCTCATAACGATGCTATGGTTATTTCTTGCGTTATCAAAGGGTTTCTCGTCCACAATGTCTTGGTTGATACAGGCAGTGCAGCTGATATCATATTTGCTAAGGCCTTCAGACAAATGCAAGAGCCAGAAGATAAGATTCATGATGCTACACACCCTCTCTGTGGCTTTGGAGGAAGACAGATTGTTGCACTGGGCAAGATCACCATGCCAGTGACCTTCGGATTCATCAACAACACCAGAACTGAGCAAGTTGTGTTTGACATTGTTGACATGGAATACCCTTACAATGCAATTATTGGCCGTGGCACCCTCAACGTTTTCGAAGCAATCCTTCATCCTGCTTACCTTTGCATGAAGATACCTTCGGATCAAGGACCCATTGCTATTCATGGAAGTCAAGAAGCTGCCAGAAGGGCCGAGGGAAACTAGACTGACTCAAAAGCAATCCATAACATAGATGGAGCTGAAGCTTGTGAACAGTACAAATTCAGAAGGGAGAAAGCAGCTTCAGCAGATCAGCCGAAGCCCATGCTCTTATGTGAGGACATAGCAGAGCAGAAGGTGCTGTTGGGCTCCCAATTATCCGAAGAACAGGAGAAAACCTTGATAAGGTTTTTGTTCAACAACAAAGATGTTTTTGCATAGTCAGCCAATGATCTTTGTGGAGTTAACAGGGATGTTATTGAACACTCGCTCAATGTTGACCCATCCTTCAGACCCAGAAAGCAGAGGCTTCGGAAAATGTCTGATGACAAGGCCGAAGGTGCTCGGAATGAAGTCAAAAGGCTCCTCAGTGCAGGAGTTATTAGAGAAGTAAAGTACCCAGAATGGCTAGCTAACACTGTTATGGTAAAAAAGGCCAATGGCAAATGGCGGATGTGTATCGATTTTACGGATCTCAACAAGGCCTGTCCGAAGGACGAATACCCATTGCCAAGGATAGACTCCTTAGTTGATGCAGCAGCTTCGTCAGAGCTTATGAGTCTTCTCGATTGTTATTCAGGCTATCATCAAATTTGGATGAAGAAGGAGGATGAGCCGAAGACCAGTTTCATAACCCCTAGTGGAACATATTGTTACCTTCGGATGCCTGAGGGGCTCAAGAACGCTGGAGGAAGTTTCAGCATAATGACTGCGAAGGTTCTCCAGTCCCAGATAGGCAGAAATGTGCTAACTTATGTTGATGATATCATTGTAAAAAGCACGAAACAAGAAAACCACATTGCTGATTTGCAGGAGACCTTCGCCAGTTTTAGACAAGCTGGCCTAAAGTTGAATCCAGAAAAATGTGTCTTCGGAGTAAAGAAGGGGAAATTTCTTGGATGCTTGGTTTCAACAAAGGGAATTGAAGCTAATCCAAGTAAAATTGAAGCTATACTTCGAATGGAGCCACCAACTACAAAAAAGGGGGCCCAAAGATTGACAGGGAGGCTGGCATCACTCAATAGATTCATATCCAGATCAGCAGAAAGAAATTTACCATTCTTCGAAGTGCTGAAATCAGCCGAAGTCTTTCAATGGGGACCAAGCCAACAAAAAGCCTTTGAAGAACTGAAGCAATATTTGATAGATTTAACAACATTAACTCCACCAACGCCAGAGGCTCCTTTGTTGTTATACGTGGCAGCTTCGCACTCAGCGGTAAGTGCAGCACTTGTCCAGGAGAAGCTTGATGGCCAAGTCAAGAAGCAGGTTCCAGTGTATTTCGTATCTGAAGTTCTTAGTGTATCAAAGAAAAACTATACAGAATTGGAGAAGGTATTATATGCTGTTTTGATGGCATCCAGGAAGCTTCGGCATTATTTTCAAGCATACAATATTGTTGTTCCTTCTTCGCAGCCGTTGAAGGATATTATGAGAAATAGAGAAGCTACTGGACGGATTGGAAAATGGGCTGCAGAGCTCAATGAATTTTGCATTGATTATGTGCATAGATCCTCGATCCAGTCTCAAGCGTTGGCAGATTTCATTGCCGATTGGACGCCAGGGGCTCAGGATGAAGAAACAAATAAAGATGCCGAAGTGTGGACAGTGTTTTGCGATGGGTCTTGGGGAACCTTCAGAGCAGGAGCAGCCGCTGTGTTGGTCTCACCATCCAAAGTTAAAACTTGTTATGCGGCAAGACTCGATTTTAGCTGTACAAACAATATTACTGAGTACGAAGCCCTGCTTTTGGGCCTTCGGAAATTAAAAGCAATGGGAATCAGAAGGGCCATCCTTAAAACTGATTCCCAGGTTGTTTCGGGTCATATCGACAAGAGTTGCAAGGCTAAAGATCCGAAGCTTGAAAAATATCTAGACACGGTCCGAAGAATCGAAGCTTCCTTCGAAGGATTTTCTGTCAAAAATATCCCTCGAGGACAAAATGAGCATGCTGATTTGCTAGCTAAGTCAGCAGCACAGGGGCTGCCCTTACCTTCGGATGTGTTCTTCGAAACAATAAAAGCACCTTCAGTGGAACTTCTTGAAAGAGCAGTCCTCAATATATCTCCTGTTTATAGTGAAGACTGGAGAACTGAGATCATCTCTTACCTTCAGGGTAATTTCCTTTCAGATGACGAAACTTATAACAGGAGGATAGAGGCAAGAGCTCGTCCATATGTCATGATAGAAGGGGAGTTGTACAAGCATGGAGTTTGTGCTCCACTACTCAAGTGTTTATCCAGAGCCGAAGGCATAGAGTTGATGAAAGAAATACATGCAGGCTTGTGTGGATCTCACATTGGATCTAGGCCGTTACTTGGAAAAGTTTTTCGTCAAGGGTTTTATTGGCCGAAGGCAGCTTCGGATGCAGCGGAATTAGTTCAAAAGTGCGAAGGTTGTCAGAAATGTGCAAGAGATCAAAAACAACCTTCGTCTCTATCTCAGCTGATACAACCCATCTGGCCATTGCAAAGGTGGGGTCTTGACTTGTTAGGTCCGTTACCACCGGCCCAAGGAAACTTAAGATATGTTGTAGTGGCTGTGGAATATTTTTCTAAATGGATTGAGGCAAAGCCTTTAGCCACAATAACTTTGGCCACCATTCAAAAGTTTTTCTGGCAGAATATTGTTTGTCGTTTCGGAGTACCAAAGGCTATCATTGTAGATAATGGAACACAGTTCGACTCCGAAGCTTTCAGAGAATTCTGTGATCAAATCAGCACGAAGATCCATTTTGCATCAGTCAGGCATCCGGAGTCAAATGGACTCGTTGAAAGAGCCAATGGCATCATAATGACAGGAATAATGAAGTTAATTTTCAACCAACCCAGGGGAAAGTGGCCAGATCAACTAATCAAAGTAGTATGGAGCCACAACACGACAACATCAAGGTCAACAGGCTTTACCCCATTCAAATTATTGTTTGGTGACGAAGCAATAACTCCGGAGGAAGCTAAAACTGGATCAATAAGAGTAGTAGCTTCGGTAGAGTCAGATCCTGAAGCTGATCATTCTGTTGAAAAAGATGCTATAGAAGGGATCAGACTTCAAGCCGTGGAGAACATCAATAAATATCAAGCCGAAACAATCAAGTGGCGTGATAGAAAGGTTCGGCTGAAGAATATTGAGCCAGGACATTTGGTGCTTCGGAGAGTCGCTAACCCAGATACAGTGGGCAAGTTGCAGTTGAAATGGGAGGGACCTTTTTTGGTAGTATCTTCGTCAAGACCCGGTTCATACAGATTGAAGGATATGGACGGCAACGACATTCCCAGATCTTGGAATGCAGATGAGCTTCGGCGATATTATGTATAATTTGATGTAATTTTTTATATTTTTTATTTTTTCTTTCTTTTATGGCACCCTTTTCCTTTCTGAAGGGGGAGAAAGGTTTTTAATGGGGCCATCACATGTAATTTCCTTTTTTAGCTCTATAAGAGCAAAATCCCCCAAAGATGTAAATGTAAAAGCTGAGAACGCACCATCGAGTGCCGAAAGTAAAAGGCGAAGAAGCTCCAAAGTCGTTCCTAAGGGAATGCAGAGCTTACAGCGAAAAGTCAACACTGATTCCGCCGAAAGTAAAAGGCGAAGAAGCTCCAAAGTCGTTCCTAAGGGAATGCAGAGCTTACAGCGAAAAGTCAACGCTGATTCCGCCGAAAGTAAAAGGCGAAGAAGCTCCAAAGTCGTTCCTAAGGGAATGCAGAGCTTACAGCGAAAAGTCAACGCTGATTCCGCCGAAAGTAAAAGGCGAAGAAGCTCCAAAGTCGTTCCTAAGGGAATGCAGAGCTTACAGCAAAAAGTCAACGCTGATTCCGCCGAAAGTAAAAGGCGAAGAAGCTCCAAAGTCGTTCCTAAGGGAATGTAGAGCTTACAGCGAAAAGTCAGCGCTGATATGTGATTGTTTCTAAGGAAATAACGGTTGTGATTATGGCTTCGTATATGTGTTTGGACATTCATTTGCACATCACATTACATCATAACATTTGCATTCATAAACATTCATCTAGGCATATATAGGATAACCATCATCATAGCATAAGTGGTTGCTTCGGCAAAAAGGAAAAAACTGTCTTTTGTACTTCGTCGTGTACGAAAAGAAGAGCTTCGGAAAAAAGGAAAAGTTGTTTTTTATGCTTCGCTGTGTGCGAAAAGAAGGGAAGGTGTTTTTTTCGCCTTCGGCTCAAAAAGATAATTTCGTCCACATCAAAGCACCTCTCATACATTAATGCAAGGATAAGAGCATATTACAAGGTATGAACAGAATTCATTAAGAACATGTTACAAAGGTTATCTCAAAGGTATCTTAAGTCCGTCCACAGTCTACTCCTATTGATCTTCATGGGGCCTCAGCTTCGGCGTCATACTTTTAAGCATCGGTCTCGGCTTCGTCATTCTACATAAATTAAGTTGTTGTGGGTCAAAACCAAGATTGAAGGAAAAGGTAAGCACAAGGTATGATTTCTTACTGGTTCAAGATGACTCCGAGCTTCGTCTCCAGCCTTTTCTCGCCCGCCTTTTGTCCATATCATCTTTACAAATCTGTTAGAAATGCTTCGGGCGAGGTCAGGAATATCATCTAAAATTGTTGGTGATAGAGTGAAATTGGGCCTATTGACAATTTTTCCATGATCACAGCCAGCTTTTAGGAAAGCAGCAGCAGTGCCCCGAGAAGCTACCCAGGCACAGAAGTCACCGTGCCCGGCTATAACTTCGTCAAGCTCATCAATTTCACCTTCAATATGTTCGAAGGTCTTTGGTAAATCTTCAGCTGACGGGGTGAATTTCTCACTGCTAGCTCCAACTGAGTGGAAGATTTTTCTCAGTCGTTGAATACATTTGTTGCTAAATTCCAAACATTTATCTTGAAGGCTTGCCAATAATTTTTTCAAAACTGAATTTTCTTGGACTTCGGCTTCAAGTTTCGCATTTAGTTCTTGTTTTTCTTGTTCAAACTGTTCAGATTGGCAGAGAAGCTTCGTATTCAATTCCGTTATTTTAGCTTCGGCTTCTGCCAATAAGCCTTCAGTTGCCTGAAGCTCAAAGTTCTTCTTTTCAATAGTAGCTAATTGCTCTTTTATTTTGCTCTCTAAATTTTCAATTATAACCTCGTGCTTTTTGTCTTCCATATCTTGCTGCATTTTCAAAGCCTTGCTCAGCAGCATACTCTGCACGTAAACAACCTTCGTTAAGACAGGTCTACATTATTGAAAACAATAAAAGTCAAGGGAATAGTAGTTCACCTTGAAATTGGAATAAAATAAACTACCAACGATATGTTGTCGTCGGTAGCGGCTAATGTCCATTTCCAGCTTCGGAAAACCGATACTCTTTGATAGAGTACCGATGACCTTAGCTCCAGTTTGATCCCGGATGCAGTCTAATTTTTCATCGTCAATACCTCCGAAGAGGAGTGCTCCTGGTTTATATCCGCAGGATTTGGCATACTCTTTAAGCTCTTCTATTTCGGTTTTTGACAATTCTTCTCCAACCAAATTTTGGAACATGAAGGCTTTGTCCTCTGAAGCTTCGTCAGCAATTTCCTTTTCTTTCCCAGACACTGCGACCATGGCCTCTTCGGCGGCAGTAGTAGCTTCTTCTGTGGCCATGTCTAGCAGTATTTTGTCGATGTGTTCAATTGTGCTTTCCAAGTTCAAACCTTCAGTTGAGGTAGCTTCGGCAGCCGCGACCTTCGAAGGTGTGATTTCGATATTTGTTATTTCTTCAGCCGCTGGTATCTTTTGAGCTGAAGCTCTCGGTGGTGTCTTGTCAATGACTTCTGTCACTGCAATGATTCTTTGTCTCTTTGTTTTAGTTGTTTTCTTCGTTTTTTCGGGCTCCTTTTCCTTCTGAAAAAACTTTGTCAGTTGAGGCCCCAATGGACTTAGCTTCGCAGGCAGGGATTCAGTCATTACCTTTAAAATCTCTTCCACGTCAGTGGCAGAGCGTGATGCGGGAGTCTCCTCTTCGTCAGATACTTTTTGCTTCGGAGATGATATTTTCTTCTTCTTCAGAATATTCTTCTTTTTTGGTGGTTCTTCCTCATCTTCATTTAAAGCTTCGGCTCCCCTTTTCCTTTTCCGACCTTCGGCACCTTTATTTAGATTTTCGTAGTCAGGGTATTCAAAACCCAAGGCGTCCAGCACTCGATTCAGTCTTCGCTTCGGACGGGTACCGAAGGCCGCGGTCATCAACTGATCTTCTTTTTTGGAGTAATTACCGAGTATTTTATTGCACATTATTTCAACTGTGTCCAGCCACTCTTGGCAAGGTTTTTTAAAGTATTTCTTAAACTTGTAATAGTAAGGTAACCGCGCAAGTTCCCCTTCTTTCTTCTCCCCCTCTAGCTTCGGCATTTCCCATTCTTTTAAAGTAGGAAAAACCCTGAAGGCCAAGAACTCTTGAACCAGGTCCCTGGTACTGATATGCTCTGAAATAATTTTAAACTCAGCCAGTGCAGCCCAAGTGGAACCTTCTAATGACATTTGGCATCGCGGTCTTGTTTCTCCGAAGATCAATTCAAGAGGGCTTTGTACCAGCTTCTCTTTGTCTTCGTCAACTCTCACATAAAACCATTCTGATTTCCAGCCTGCCGACCATTTGCTTCGGTAGCTGATTACAGGAAACTTTGTGGTTTTCCGATAGGCAAAATTGTAGCAACCAAAGTTATCATGTAATCCATCTTTTCTAGCCTTCGTCTGGTAATGCAGCTCATGAACTCGACAAAAGCTGTCGGCAAACGGCTCCACCGCCTGGCTTCGGAGGGCCCAGATATAAACACTAAGCCTAACGATAGCGTTAGGAGTCAACTGATGAAAGTAGATACCAAACCTCTTCAATACATCTGCAATAATCTTATGAAGGGGGAATCTCAACCCGGCCTTTAGAAAGCTCTTGAAAATGACTATTTCATCCTTCTCTGGCTTCGGGGTAGTTTCTTCCCCCCCGAAGCGAAGTAGCTTCTTCTGACTTTCACTGAAATAACCTGACTTTACCATCTTGGAGAGATCAGCCTTCGAAACGGTCGACTTTCCGAAGTCCAAGTGGCTGGGCTTACTTGGCATGGCAATACGATAATCATCTTCGGGATCAGTTTCTTCAATGTTCTCTTCTTCTACTTCGGCAGTTGCTTGTTCTGCTTCAACAGTGCGGATTGCTTCCGAAGTTACCAGTCCGGATCGTTGCATTGCTTCGGAGATGGGAATAGTCTCCGAGCCTTCAGCTTCGCCTCCTTCACGCTCAACCCTAGCGATAGAACGCACTCTGGCCATTTAATTCTGAATTTGCGGGAATTAAATACTTTTTCTTCCGAAGTTTTTTCTTCTGACGAAGTAGGCTTCAAGCTGGCGCTTCGTTTGATTCCGAGAGTCAAGCTTCGGCTATGGTTAAAAATTTTGGTAGCAAAACAGTGCAAATAGCAATGAATGCTGTGGTAACTTCACACCTACTTGTCTGTTTATATAGTGCTGCAGGTAAGAAGGCAAAACGCCAGGATTTTTACACCAGGCGGACAGCCGCTTGCACTCGCTGCGTGGTGGACCGCAGAGACCAAACAGTAACTCTGCAAGGTGGGACCGCTACGCGCTCGGGAACTGAATCGTTTCTCGACAACGAGCTCAGGGAAGGTGTTTTTTGGACCTTCGGCTTCCCGAAGCTTAAGAGACTTTTTTCACGGATCAAGCTCGTTACGAAAAACGATCTAGCGCCGCGAAAGGGGCTACTGTTGGGGCTATGCTTCGTCGAGCCGAAGGTCTTGTAGGAAGAAGCAGCTTCGGCTGAAGCTGTCCGCAGGAGATGACCGAAGGTTCCTCTTCATGAAGCTTCGGAATTACAAACCGACTTAAAAGTAGAATGACCTTTCAGTCCATAAATGTTTGGGTCGCTGTTGTAATCCCTTATGAGGGACATAATTGTAATTCCTCACAGGCTATGTCCCGTGCCTATAAATAGTGAACAGTACTCCCTTACTTTTCACGGAGATTTTTCCGGTATTTGCAGTCGCGTCATTTGAGAATCAATCTTTGTCAAGGCAGAGGTATAATTGTATTCAACACTTAAATATATTGAATGGATATAATATGGTTCGTTTATGATTCATTTACCTTTGATATTCTATATTTTTATGCTATCTTATACAATCTGTTGAAATTCAATTACGAAGATTCAACCTTCGTAATTGTATTGACACCAACCTTCGTCCAAGGCTCATTATCCTCAAGGGAATAATGTTTCATGGGACGAAGAATGTTAACATTTAACATTCTATGTTGCCTTGTTCTTAATTCATAGCAGTTGAGAACAAGTCCCCAACAAGCCTTATCTGTCACCGCCTATAGGTCTTTGATTTTTTTTTCCAGCGCGATGTTGATTTTTCCTCCTGCACTGGGCTTACTTCCCTGGATTTATCTCCTGCCACCGCTCATGGGTCTCTCTACGTCGGATTTTTATCTCAGCCACCACACTGTTCCCAGATATTTGGTCACCGCCGCCCTCTCTCTGCCCTGGATTTTTCTACGCGCAGCTCCAGCCCGCGATATTTCATCCGCTCAGCCTGGAAAGAATATCCCACCGTCCTCATCTCCTCGCCGTGAGCTATGCAGGACACTGCAAATTCTTCTCTCTCTCCCTCACGTCTTCCTCCCATGGCGCGCAGCTCTCTCTGCTCCTGCTCCCTCGTGGCGTCTCCAGCTCCTTCCCATGGCCGGCGCTCGTCCCAACGCCGAGCTCGGCCTTGCCATCTCCCAACGCGCCGCCACCCGGAGTCCTGCCCCGACGCGTGTGCTCCTCTGCTCGCCGCGCCCCTGCGAGCTTCCTCCGTCGGCCATGGACGCCGGTGAGCTTATCCCCTGGTGCCGCGACCTCGCCATGGAGTTTCAAGCGCTTTTCTTCCCTACTGCGCAGCTCCCTCGGCGTCCCTCCCGTGCTCGCGCCTAGCCCGGTTTCCAGAGCCCTCCCTGTCGTAGCTCGCACCCGTCGTCCTGCCTGCACGAGCTCGCCTCGGCCTCCTGCTCCTTCACGACGTCCTTGGCTGCGTTTTAGCGAGATTTCAGAGGAGAAATCCATGTGGACTAGTGAAAAGAAGCAGCCCCAGTACATCGTCCGCTAGATGTTCGATGAAACGCCGAAACCAATAATCATCATCGTCTCCGACTTCCGCAGAAGCAGCGTCGTTCCCTCCATGGTGCTCGTCGTCGACTTCGCCCTCACGTCATCATGGCTTGACGGTCGCCTAAGCTCGTGCTTGCTCATCTACTCGTCCTCGCCATGGACATGCGTCTCCGCATGCTGATGTGCCCAGACCGTCAGTTTCGCCCTTGTCGTTACAAGCGTCGCCGGCGTCCGCAGATAGGTGAGTAGGTGGGTGTTCAAAATATATGGTGTGATCGACACCGTTTTAGTATTGTGTGATGATTTACATCTTTCATGTGTTCATGCATTTGAATCGTAATATACGATTAGTGAGGAATGCTAGATGATGTAGGTCGTGAAGGTTCGTGCAGCGTCCGCTTAGTGTTCGGCGAAACGCCCGAACCATGATTCATCGTCAATTTGCGATTTTCAAATCGTTTTGGTCATGGTAAGCGGATGAGTTATTCGTGATAATTAGATCGTTAAATAAATTAATTTGTTAGTGCGACGATCCTTTTATTTAGTTTATGTGCGCTTGGTAGCTATGTCTAGATCCGTTGTCATGTTGGTGTGCTGTTGTATGGTGAAAATAGCTTTAGCGCAGCACTCCTTGGATGTTCTGTAAAATGGGTGAACCGTAGATCATCGTCGATCTCGTTAATTCGAGGTCTAATTAGTTGTGGTGCACGGACTCATTTCCTTGGCTATCTGGTTTGTTTTATTGATTATATATATTAATCGCGATTATTATCTTGTTGTAGCTTTCGTGTCGTGGTTGTGTTTGTTGTACGACGAAATATCTTAGTGTGCGCAGTGATATGGTGAGTGTTGGTGACGACGATTTGATTGTTCGTTGGCGTAGGCTCCTCGAAGTGATTTGCGAGTTTAGTTGGAATAAGCTGACGAAGAACCAAATTAGTACGATATTTATCATGTGATCAACGAAAAGCCTGAATTAGTATTTGTTAATCGATGTAGTGGATTCGCGCTGAATTTATTCTTAGCACGCATTTTTGTTAGCCGAATTGTTAGATGGATTGAATAAATATGAGTGATGTGAAATAAAATTAATATAGTTCTTTGTGAGCGATGTGGTATAATTTATAAAGCGAGGGATAAGTGTAGCATTTAATTAATTAGCCGATAAGTTGTGTTTAGGCTAATTGTGTTAAATATGTATAGTTTGTTGTTTCGTGATGTTTGAGTTAGATTCGGTTAATCTAGAGAAGCGTGATTATTGCGCTTAGTCGTATGTAGATAACTAGTGTTTGCTGATGAAGTGTTAGAATGCCTCATTATTAAGTACCTAATTATATATTGCGGAGCATCATAATATCTTACGTTACTCTTTCTTGTTCTCATTCATGTGCATTATGCATATCATTTAGATACGTTAAGTGATCACGTGATGGGGAGAACCAAAGCTGAGTCGACCACCAGATGCTGTAAAGCGTGAGCCAATCGTGAGGTGATGCTGATGGACGAACCTGAAGATGGACAGACAGAGCAAGTATCGGAACAAAAGCTGTTCGCCAAGTGGACATCGTCTAACAAACACTAATGTAGTGTTTATTCCAGGTAAGCCCCGGTGCATGCAACCCCTTCCTTGTGTTTTTAAATGATTTTTTACACACTTTAAGTCTAGTGAATTGTGCACTAGGTTTATAGGAGTTGCTTGGAAACCCTTTGATGCATTGGCTACCTTGAAATCCATTCCTTTTATAGATACTTCTGGTGAAGTACCAAATATGATTTACAAAATTGCTTAGCCTTGCCTAGAGGTTAATCTTGCAGATAGAGTTTGTCCTTTGCACTAATGCCTAGCTCAGGTTATCCTGAGGAAGGATGGCTTCTACCTGCAAGAATATTTTCATTGGGAGCGTGGTGGGATCTTACTGTAAAGTTCCCTATAATGCTCTTTTCATCTAAGGATTACAAACAATCCTAAGGATGGAAGTACTTAAATCGAGACTTTGGTTAGGAACAGGTGATGTTCCACCCAGGTTGATTAAGAATTATAGTGAATGTAGGCTTGATGATCGAGGACCTTTTAACTGGCCACATGCCTCGTCATGGGTAAGCTTTGCCTCGGTCGGACCAATACCAGAAAGGCCACCACGCAATGGGAGTGGAGAGATGGCGAGAGTAGCGTGTACCCTCCATGGCAAGAGGATGGACGGTGGAGTATCTGTGCTCACGGTTGGCGTGAACCCGGTCTGGTCTTGAGAAACCTGGTGGCGAGTTGACATATGCAAGGGTTAAGTGCTATCTATGTCGTGTGGTTGGAGATCCCCAGCTGGGTATTAATCGATTTGGATCGCCATTACTTCTCGGATATGAAGACTTGGTCACTACCCTGCAATCTAAGTCATGGATGGAATCATAATGAGCAAAAATCATGTTGTATTGATTAATGTGATGATGAAATTAGACTATACGCAAACAAGGTCTATTAGTACTTAATCTAGCATTAAAATGTTGAAAGTAAGGACTCATTTTAGTAAGCTTTCTGCAAACTATTAATGTTGATTCTTGCCAAAGCCTTTCCTTGATTCCCAAATCCAGCATATTCTTGAGAGTCTTTTTCCTTAGTCGGGTAAGACTTGCGAAAGTACACTCCGTACTTAGGGTTTTTGAACCCATGTTGTTGCAGGAACTTGAATTGTGCTACTGTGGATGGTGCTAAGCATTGGTGGGCTCGGCCTTCTTTTAGGTTAAAGTAGCTCTTCTATACTTCTTATTGAGGACTGTCATTGAACTAGCATATATTTCAAACCTATAAATAATTTATAACATTTCAAAGTTTATTCCTTTGAATCACTTTTGTTTGAATCACTTTTGTAATCACTCTGATAAACAAAATGTAAATTTGTTATAACTGTAACTTTTGTTATAAAGAAATTCCGCTGCAAAATGTTGGTGTGTGATTTGTGTTTACTTAATCTTGCGATCTTGGTTGTAAGTGGTTTATCCGGGATCCTCGGGACACTCGGACGGATCCTGTTAAGTTATCTGGTGCACATGTATAGCCATCTGAGGTCTTTGAGACAAGGGCAGGTGCATGTCGGTGTGACACCCAGTTTAAAAAAAAGAGAAGTTGGAGGTTATTCTTTCTTTGTTTTTCTCTTTTGGGTCCCATGCTATGGGGGGTTTGGAATTTTAGGAGGTAAACACTAGTAAAGCAGTAGAATTCTTGTTGGACTTGTGCACTGGGGTCGGGAGCAGACCTGAGAGCGAGTTTGGACTGTGGATCTTGATCCGGTGGTGGGGAGCCCACTAGTTCCCCCTCACCTGAACCCTAGACGCCCCCTTTCCCCTTTGGTTTTGTAGCCGTCCCCTCCTCCCCTCTCCCTTTGTTTGCCGCCGCCCCCCTCTCTCTCTCCCTCTCCTTCTTCCCCAAGAGATTGCAGCCACCACCCCTCAACCCTAGCCGCCCCCCATCTCCTCCTCTCCAAGGTGCAGCCCTCCCTGCTTGGTTCTCCGACGTGTGGGTGCGAACTTTCCATTGGAGTTGGAAGGGAGGAAGAAAGAAGAAAGGAAGGAAGAAAGGAAGAACCCAAGGTTATTTTGTGATCATCTTTTTTGAATTTGTGCTGCAATCCAATTGGTTACATGTTTACCAATGTGAATCGGTAGAGGTGCTGTCCAGAATTTTTGTGGGTGGGCGAACAACAGTAGTATTATCAGTTTTTGGGGATTTTTCGTGGGTAATTAGTGGTAATCAGTATGAGAATCATGTAGTGCTTTGTCATACCTTTCCAACGAGTACTTACGCGCTCAATTCGGAGTTATATTTTAGGAGATATCGCTGTTTGAACCCGGCTAGGTTGCTGCCCAAAAACAGATTGCAGGGTGTATCTTGTGGATGGTTTTGGGCTATTTAGATGTTGGAATTTAATTATCATTTGTCTACAGAACTTGTGGGGAATTTTATGTAGATGCTTCTGGAGTTTTTTTGTTACCATTGCTGTCATAATTTTAAAGATATGAAATTGTCAACCAGCGCCGCTGCAGTTTGCTGGGTGTTGAGGAGAGTTGTCGCTCGCGACGGGTTTTGAATTGTGCGTAGGTGCACGTCGTTTATGAGCGTTGTTATGTGAAATTTGTGCACTAAGTTGTGTATCAAAAACAGGTGGTGGACTTCCGTATTGTACTTAGGGCTTTATCTAAATTTCCCCGGTGAAAGCAAGTAAAATAGTGGTGGTTTATACCGTTGATTGATTTATGTGTCCTATACTTGATTACATCCATGTCAAATGTATTCATTCTCGTAATCCATTTTAAGAATTGTTGCTTGAAGTTATTCATGTTCCATTATTTACTTATGTTGAAGATGTTGTTCGAGCATGTTACACGTGTCGATTATCATTTTGAAGAAGTGAAAGTTTATGTTTAACACATGTTGGTTGGGGGGTCTCATGTTGTTGTCATGCATAGTGCATCCATCATCCTTTCCATGGAAGTTTTGTCGCGATCATATGGTCCGACCATACCGGTACACTTAGCATCATACATTGCCCGAGGAGGGGTATGATGCAGCTTCATA
The DNA here is from genome assembly GCA_029449295.1 of Zea luxurians. Lineage (NCBI taxonomy): Eukaryota > Viridiplantae > Streptophyta > Magnoliopsida > Poales > Poaceae > Zea > Zea luxurians. The sequence continues at coordinate 52,811,200 of JAOPSE010000006.1, read as the reverse complement.
TCCTTAGAGGTATGAAGGCAGAAGTCATTACTGCATCTGTAGCCATGTGCATTCATGGGTGGAATGTGGAACCTGTTATGGTTATGTGGATATTGTGGATCTTCACTTTGTGTTTCGTTTTGGAACTGAGTAATTGGTATCTTGTTTACTTGCTGCATTTTAATATTTAATAAGGAAGTTGTGAACTACGTGGTTGTTAAAACACGGTTTGTTTACATTGTCAAAATGTTGTTTGATCATTTTACTTGCTGAGATGTGTCATCTCACTCTTGCATTGTTTAATGCAGGCACTTGATCCTTGCTTGGGGAAAGGAGGGAAGTAGTAGCACAGTCACTACACCCTTAAATAATTGTACCACTGCTTAGTAATGATGTTAAACAGGGGTTCAAGTCTAGGGGACTAATATGTTCTAGCCTTCATGGTAGTCGAATTTGCTTTTGGGTTGGCTGAATTTCATTTTTATTTTATTTTATTTTGGTTATGAATGTTCATTACTACCTTTGCATTCTGATTATACTCTGTGGATTATCTATCTTTTACATTATATATAAACTTTATGTTCCTCTCGTTATGCTACTTTCAAGGGAGGTGCTACCGGATTTTTCTTTACTTTCTGTCTCCATTTCTTTTCTTATGTTGTTTAAGTTTTGTGGAAAGAGACTTTGGTAACATTCATTGTGTGGGAGCAATAGGGTGTTGCAGTGGGCCAAATAACTTGGGAGGTTCTGCCACAAATGTTGTATATCAAGAACAAGGGAACACAATTGTTAATTATTATAGACCTTCGTCTTTCGAAGCATTATCTCCACACGGGCATAATGCTCATAAGAGGAAGGTCAAGAAGGAAATACCTTCATCATTTAATATGTGAATAGGAATGCAAAAGGATGAAGATAGTAAGTGCATCTTATTAATTCATTTATATTTGTATTCCATAAAACACGTATGGATATTAACAGGATTAATATTACATGGGTACCTTTGGCTTGCTCGAAGGTGAGGATGCGAGAGAGAGAGATTACAATCCAGTGTGAACAGTATGGTGCTACTGTTCATGTATTTATAGTCACAGAACGTAGCCCGGGTAAAAGTACATTTATGCCCTTGACATTCATCTACAAACATAATGCGAATCATTAAGGATTGGATAGTCTTTGTCCCTTTTTGGTCTTCATCATACTTGGTCTTTGTCATCACATCAAGCCGAAGCTCTTCGGCTATAGCCCCGTTGTCCATTCTCATCACCTTCGGATTATATTTTCACCCTGTCACAAGAGAAAACCTTCATCTCGAAGACAAATCCCCCCTGTAATAATCCATGTCATACTGGAAACATATGGTTAGTCACGTTTTTGAGGACCTTCGGGAGAGGAAGGCCCCCAACAGTAGACCCTCACAGTATTGATTTGTTTCTTTGTAACAAATTTAGACTGCGATATGAACGAAGGCCTTTTGCCGAAGGTCCCAAAAAACACCTTCCTTTCGCTAGAATAGCGAATCATTCTGACCCGTGGGACCCACAATGCTGCGGGGTTCTGAGTGTATATATAGAGACCTGTGTCATGAGTATTTTGCGTGCTATCTAGCTGCTTGCACTGTGTTTGCCATTTTAACCTTCCTTGCTTCGTCGAGTTTGATTGGATTTTGAGCTTCAGTATTTTAACAACCATCATCTAAATGGCTGAGGAGAAGCAGATGCTGGCCGGGTTTTACGAAGCTATGGAAAAAACCAACATGGAGAAAATCACCAATGAGATGCTGGCTGCATTATCTGAAAACTCCAGCGATAGTGAGAGTTTCGACATAGAAAGTGGAAATGAAGATGCCGAAGATTGACCATGGAGACCGAGCCGTGTTGTTTTCAGAAAGTCGACTATTAAACAACGGCAAATCGAAGCAATGAGAGGCAGATACTTTCGTGATATTTCAATCGTGAGGGCCGGAGGAGAGAATAATGTTCCTCTTCCCGAAGTTGACGAAGTGTTAATTTTCAGAAGCTTCATGAAAGCTGGACTTTGGTTCCCCCTGGACAAGATGTTAGTCAAAGTTCAAAAAACTTTTGAAATTTACCTTCATCATGTTACCCCCGAAGCTATTATCAAAGTAGGGGTTTTTATATGGGCCATGAGAAGCCAAGGGTTAGAGCCAGACGCCAGGTGTTTCTGCAATATCCATGAGTTATCATATCAGCCGAAGGCGACTAGGAAAGAGCAATACCACAACAATTTTGACGGGTACAGCTTCATACCCCGCGCTGAGGCCAGTTATCCTGTGCCAACATTTCGAAAAAAGTGGCCAGGCTCTTGGATGCAAGAATGGTTTTATGTGAAGGTTGACTTGAGTCAGAGGGAAGATATAAAAGGGGTTATCCAGTGCCCTATATGGTCTCGCTCGGCATTAGGAGGCCACTCATTGCACTTGGAAATGATGTGCAAGCGTGCCAGATAGCTTTCAGTACACTGTGTACTTATATCGGCACAAGAGACTTGGTCCAAGAGCATATTGCTTACAGAGTGTGGCCACTTGCAAATGGATGGGAAGTGCCGAAGGAGGCTGCCGCTGGCTCCAGCCAAAATGGTTTAGTCTATCTAAAGTATACCTTTCGATACAAGAGCCAGTTTGATGGACTGAATGATGACTGGCTAGATGCTATAGAGGTAACTAGCGATGAGCTGCTTGGAGCATACTCGAAGGCTAGTACAAATCTGACTACAGAGCCAAAACTAGAGAAGATGGCAGAATAGTTGAAGGCACTGAGTCCACCATGCGCAACGAAACTACCGAAGCCATCAAGCATCCCCATAGCGACTCCAGGGAAAAGGAAAATGGCTAGTGTGCTGGACGCTGTTATGGAGTTCGTAAAAACATCAGCTAGTGTGCTAGACGCTGTGCACGGAGGCTAAAGACTCAAGGAAAACTAACGACGCCAGCATGGCCCACACTATTGCTGAAGCTGGACCTTCGGAAGCTCCTGCCAAAGCTAGACCTTCGAAAAGCGCTCCACTAACCCTGGAGAAAGAGAGTGTTTCTGAGAAATCCAAATCTCCTGCTCCTGAAGCACCTGTTAGAGAGCTGGAATTCATTGTCCGACATGCTTCGGGAAAGCAGCTATAAGAAGAGCAGGTTGCTGAAGTGCAACATTATTCAAGGGATCTGAAGTACCCCTGAGGGTCCTTGGTGTATGGTGGCAATGACGAAGATGACTTCCTTTATTGTCTGCCAGACAACAAAGAGATACATGTCTGCCGGGAAATGATGGACAATATAGGATATCCGAAGCTTGAACTTGGCTTATCTGCAATGTCGAAGGATCAGCTTGCAGACATCCTTGCTTACAATAGTCTGAAGGTGTGTATACTTTGACTTGTTGTAAAATAAATTAATTTTATAGCTTTTGTTGCTATCATTATGCGCTCATTCTTCGTTTTCTAGGGCTTAATTCTAAGCAAGGCTCTAAAGGCCCAGAAGGAAGCAGGAGATGAGAGCTGCCGAATATCTCTTGGGAATCTTCGCTCAGAAGTCATCACACTAAGGAACGAAGCTCTCGAAAAGGATAAGATATTACTTTCCTTAGTGGATAGGCTGAGATCTAACGAAGCTAAACTTGCTACACAAGCCGAAGCTTATAAAATAGAAGTGGAAGAACTAAAAAGGAAGGTTGCTGAAGCAACCGAAAAATTTGAAGTTGAGGCGGTGAAACATGAAATTTGCGAGATCGAAAGGTCAAGAGCACAAAAGAACGCCGATGAGCTTCATGCTTCGAAAGAAAAATGTTATGAAATATCCTTGGATTGTGCCAAGAAATTAAAGGACAGCTTTGCTAGGGTTGGGGCATATTCCTCTGAACATAAATTCATCCGCGGCGACCCTGATGGAGTTGTCCAGTGGGTCAGCGGGGAAGCCGAAGCTTTTGACAAAATTTTAAGTGATTGAGGAGATTCCTGCGTCTTTGCTGGTGCACGGGGGGCCACGTCGATCTTAGAGAAAGCTGGCTACGTACATGCCAAGGCTGTAGTTCAGCCAGAATTTGTTTTTTCAGCGGATGACATTAAAAACCCTTCAGCCGAAGCTTCTGCACTAGGCGAAATTTTTTACTCCGAGGTGTGGATGAAGGGTGGCCGTGAGATAGCTGATGAAGCTATTAGAAAGAATAAAAAAGAATCTCATGACGCCCAAGAAGAAGCCAAATGAGCTGAAGAAGCTGCTGAGCGTGCGAGGCTTATAGGTACCTTTACTGAGGTTTAGCTTCGGAAATAACAAACATATTTTATGATGTAGCTGAACTTTCACCGCCACCGGAGCCATACAACCTAGAAGCCGACCCGGCCTTGAAGGAAGCGCTAGATATGATTAAAATTGCTAATGAAGCTGTTGACGAAGCTGTCAACAGACTGCTTAACGAAGCCGCCGAGGAAGTGTTGAAAGAACATTAAAACTTTGTATATTTGAGAGTTTAGTTTTTGTACATAGCTTTCGCTTTTGTAAGAATTGAGTACCAACTATTTGCATGTGTATTAATGTAATATATTTCTTTGTGATGCATGAAATCTTCATACATACCGTTTTTGAGCCGCTAGCGAAAAAACTGAAAGTCGCCTAGAGGGGGGGTGAATAGGCAAATCTGAAATTTATAAACTTTAAGCACAATCTACAAGCCGAGTTAGCGTTAGAAATAAAACCGATTCCGTTAGAGAGGGCGAAAACAAATCACAAGTAAATGAAAGTGAATGACAAGGTGATTTGTTTTACCGAGGTTCGGTTCTTGCAAACCTACTCCCCGTTGAGGTGGTCACAAAGACCGGGTCTCTTTCAACCCTTTTCCTCTCTCAAACGGTCACCTAGACCGAGTGAGCTTTTCTCCTTAATCAATGGGTCACTTAGACCCCTTACAAGGACCACCACAACTTGGTGTCTCTTGCTTGATTACGAGTTGCTTGAGAAAAATAATGGAGGTAGAAGAAAAGCGATCCAAGCGACAAGAACTCAAATGAACACAAATATATCTCTCACTAGTGACTAATTGTTTGGAGTGATTTCGGACTTGGGAGATGTTTTGATCTCTTGTTTGTGTCTTGGAGTGAAGTCTAGAGCTCTTGTATTGAATGTAATGGCTGAAAACTTGGATGCCTTGAAGTGTGGTGGTTAGGGGGTATTTATAGCCCCACCCACCAAAATGGCCATTGGGGAGGCTCTCTGTCGATGGGCGCACCGGACAGTCCGGTGCGCCAGCCACGTCACCCAACCATTAGGGTTCGACCGTTGGAGCTCTGATAGGTGGGACCACCGGACAGTCCGGTGGTGCACCAGACAGTCACTGTTCACTGTCCAGTGTGCCTTCTAGCGCCTGCTCTGACTCTGCGCGCGCTGTTCGCGCATTGTAGCGTTCACTGTTCACTTTTGCAGACGACCGTTGGCGCAGTAGCCGTTGCTCCGCTGGCACACCGAACAGTCCGGTGCCACACTGGATAGTCCGGTGAATTATAGCGGAGTGTCATTTCCAGAAACCCGAAGGTGAACAGTTTGAGTTGATCCACCCTGGTGCACCGGACAGTCCAGTGCGCCGGACCAGGGCAGCCTTCGGTTGGTTTTGCTCCTTTCCTTTTGAACCCTATCTTGGACTTTTTATTGGTTTGTGTTGAACATTTGGCACCTGTAGAACTTATAATCTAGAGCAAACTAGTTAGTCCAATTGTTTGTGTTGGGCAATTCAACCACCAAAATCATTTAGGAAAATGTTTGACCCTATTTCCCTTTCAATCTCCCCCTTTTTGGTGATTGATGCCAACACAAACCAAAGCAAATACATAAGTGCAGAATTGAACTAGTTTGCATAAGGCAAGTGCAAAGGTTGCTTGGAATTTAAACCAATTTATACTTTCATAAGATATGCATGGATTGTTTTCTTCTTATTAACATTTTGGACCACGCTTGCACCACTTGTTTTGTTTTTGCAAATGTTTTTGGAAATTATTTTCAAAGTCTTTTTGCAAATAGTCAAAGGTATATAAATAAGATTTTGAGAAGCATTTTCAAGATTTGAAATTTTCTCCCCCTGTTTCAAATGCTTTTCCTTTGACTAAACAAAACTCCCCCTAAATGAAATTCTCCTCTTAATGTTCAAGAGGGTTTTTCAAATTGAAAGAAGATCAAATATTTTAGATACCAATTTTGAAAAACTCCTCCTTAAGATAAAGATATCAAATGAGATAGAATTTCTTAGAGGACTACAAATTTGAAGAATACCAATTGAAAACAACATTTAAAACTTGTTTCGAAAGATTTTGAAATTAGCGTGGTGGTGCGGTCCTTTTGTTTTGGGCTAATACTCTCTCCCCCTTTAGCATGAATCGCCAAAAACGGAGTCTTTAGAGCCCTTAAATAAATTCTCTCCCCCTTTGGCAAACAATATATGAGTGAAGGATTATACCAAAGTGGAGAGCGATGCGGAGTGACGATGAAGGGTAAATGGTACGATGGAGTGGAGCGGAAGCCTTATTTTCGCTGAAGACTCCATTTTCCTTTCAATCTATGACTTAGCATGAAATACACTTGAAAACCACATTAGTCATGGCACATGAAAGACATATGATCAAAGGTACATAAATGAGCTATGTGTGCAAGGTGTCAATCAAAATTCCGAGAATCAAGAATGTTTAGCTCATTCCTAAGTTTGGTAAAAGTTTTCTCATCTAGTGGTTTGGTAAATATATCAGCTAATTGTTCTTTGGTGCTAACATAAGCAATCTCGATATCCCCCTTTGTTGGTGATCCCCCAAAAAGTGATACCGAATGGCTATGTGCTTAGTGCGGCTGTGCTCAACGGGATTATCCGCCATGCGGATTGCACTCTCATTATCACATAGGAGAGGGACTTTGGTTAATTTATAACCATAATCCCTAAGGGTTTGCCTCATCCAAAGCAATTGCGCGCAACAATGGCCTGCGGCAATGTACTCGGCTTTGGCGATAGAAAGAGCTACTGAATTTTGTTTCTTTGAAGCCCAAGACACAAGGGATATTCCTAATAACTGACAAGTCCCTGATGTGCTCTTTCTATCAATCTTACACCCTGCCCAATCAGCATCTGAATAACCTATTAAATCAAAAGTGGATCCCTTGGGGTACCAAAGACCAAACTTAGGTGTATGAACTAAATATCTCAAGATTCTCTTCACGGCCCTAAGGTGAACTTCCTTAGGATCGGGTTGGAATCTTGCACACATGCATACGGAAAGCAAAATATCCGGTCGAGATGCACATAAATAGAGTAAAGATCCTATCATCGACCGGTATACCTTTTGATCTACGGATTTACCTCCCGTGTCGAGGTCGAGATGCCCATTAGTTCCCATGGGTGTCTTGATGGGCTTGGCATCCTTCATTATAAACTTGGTGAGTATATCTTGAATGTACTTAGTTTGGTTGATGAAGGTGCCCTCTTGGAGTTGCTTCACTTGAAATCCTAAGAAATACTTCAACTCCCCCATCATTGACATCTCGAATTTTTGAATCATTATCCTACTAAACTCTTCACAAGTAGATTTGTTAGTAGACCCAAATATGATATCAACAACATAGATTTGGCATATAAACAAATCATTTGCAATTGTTTTAGTAAAGAGAGTAGGATCGGCTTTGCTGACTTTGAAGCCATTAGTGATAAGAAAATCTCTTAGGCATTCATACCATGCTCTTGGGGCTTGCTTGAGCCCATAAAGCGCCTTTGAGAGTTTATAGACATGATTAGGGTACTCACTATCTTCAAAGCCGGGAGGTTGCTCAACATAGACCTCCTCCTTGATTGGTCCATTAAGGAAGGCACTTTTCACGTCCATTTGATAGAGCTTAAAGCTATGGTAAGTAGCATAGGCAAGTAATATACGAATTGACTCAAGCCTAGCTACGGGTGCATAGGTTTCACCGAAATCCAAACCTTCGACTTGTGAATATCCCTTGGCCACAAGTCGGGCTTTGTTCCTTGTCACCACACCATGCTCATCTTGCTTGTTGTGGAAGACCCACTTGGTTCCTACAACATTTTGGTTAGGTTGTGGAACTAAATGCCATACCTCATTCCTAGTGAAGTTGTTGAGTTCCTCTTGCATTGCCAACACCCAATCCAAATCTCTTAATGCGTCTTCCACCCTGTATGGCTCAATAGAAGACACAAAAGAGTAATGTTCACAAAAATGAGCGACACGAGATCGAGTGGTTACCCCCTTATGAATATCGCCGAGAATGGAGTTCATTGGGTAATCTCGTTGTATCGCTTGGTGGACTCTTGGGTGTGATGGTCTTGGACCCTGATCATCTTCCTTGTCTTGATCATTGTCATCTCCCCCTTGATCATTTCCCTCCTCTTGAGGTGGCTCATCTTCTTGATCCTCATTCTCATCATCTTGAGCTTGATCCTCATCTTGGGTTGGTGGAGATGCTTTCATGGAAGATTAAGGTTGATCTTGTGCTTGTGGAGGCTCTTCGGATTCCTTAGGACACACATCCTCGATGGACATGTTCCTTAGTGCGACGCATAGAGCCTCTTCATCATCTAATTCATCAAGATCAACTTGCTCTACTTGAGAGCCGTTAGTCTCATCAAACACAATGTCACAAGAAACTTCAACTAGTCCAATGGACTTGTTAAAGACTCTATATGCCCTTGTGTTTGAATCATAACCAAGTAAAAAGCCTTCTACATCCTTAGGAGCAAATTTAGATTTTCTACCTCTTTTAACAAGAATAAAACATTTGCTACCAAAGACTCTAAAATATGAAACATTGGGCTTTTTACTGGTTAGGAGTTCATAGGATGTCTTCTTGAGCATTCGGTGAAGGTAGAGACGGTTGATGGCGTAGCAAGCGGTGTTGATTGCTTTCGCCCAAAACCGGTCCGAAGTCTTGTATTCATCAAGCATGGTCCTCGCCATGTCAAGTAGAGTTCTATTCTTCCTCTCCACTACACCATTTTGTTGAGGCATGTAAGGAGAAGAGAACTCATGCTTGATGCCCTCGTCCTCATGAAAGCCTTCAATTTGAGAGTTCTTGAACTCCGTCCCATTGTCGCTTCTAATCTTTTTGATCCTTAAGTTGAACTCATTTTATGCCCATCTTAAGAACCCCTTTAAGGTCTCTTGGGTTTGTGATTTTTCCTGCAAAAAGAACACCCAAGTGAAGCGAGAATAATCATCCACAATTACAAGACAATACTTACTCCCGTCGATGCTTATATAAGCGATAGGACCGAATAGATCCATGTGGAGTAGCTCAAGCGGCCTGTCGGTCGTCATGATGTTCTTGTGTGGATTATGAACACCAACTTGCTTCCGTGCTTGACATGCACTACAAACTCTGTCTTTCTCAAAATGAACATTGGTTAGTCCCAAAATGTGTTCTCCCTTTAGAAGCTTGTGAAGATTCTTCATCCCAACATGGGCTAGTCGGCGATGCCGGAGCCAACCCATATTAGTCTTAGCAATTAAGCAAGTATCGAGTTCAGCTCTATTAAAATCAACTAAGTATAGCTGACCCTCTAATACTCCCTTAAATGCTACTGAATCATCACTTCTTCTAAAGAAAGTAACACCTATATCCGTAAAAAGACAATTGTAGCCCATTTTGCATAATTGAGAAACTAAAAGCAAGTTATAATCTAAAGAATCTATTAGAAAAACATTGGAAATAGAATGGTTAGGTGATATAGTAATTTCACCAAGTCCTTTGACCAAACCTTAATTTCCATCGCCAAATGTTATAGCTCTTTGGGGATCATTGTTTTTCTCATAGGAGGAGAACATCCTTTTCTCCCCAGTCATGTGGTTTGTGCATCCGCTATCAATGATCCAACTTGAGCCCCCGGATGCATAAACCTACAAAACAAGTTTAGGCCTTGTTCTTAGGTACTCAAACGGTCTTGGGTCCTTTCACATTAGAAACAAGCACATTGGGTACCCAAACACAAGTCTTTGAGCCCTTGTGTTTGGCCCCAACATATTTGGCAACTACTTTGCCTGATTTGTTAGTTAAAACATATGAAACATCAAAAGTCTTAAATGAAACAATGAGTTCATTTGATGCAATAGGAGATTTCTTTTTAGGCAATTTAATATGAGTGGATTGCCTAGAACTAGATGCCACACTCTTATACATAAAAGCATGATGAGAGCCAGAGTGAGACTTCCTAGAATGAATTCTCCTAATCTTATGTTCGGGATAACCAGCAGGATATAAAATGTAACCCTCGTTATCCTGAACCATGGGAGCTTTGCCCTTAACAAAGTTAAACAATTTCTTAGAGGCATTAAGCTTGACATTGTACCCCTGTTGGAAGCCAATGCCATCCTTAATGCCAGGGCGTCTCCCACTATAGAGCATACTTCTAGCAAATTTAAATTTTTCATTTACTAAGTCATGCTCTATAATTTTAGCACTAAGTTGAGCTATGTGATCATTTTGTTGTTTAATTAAAGCTAGGTGATCATGGATAGCATCAACATTAATGTCTCTACATCTAGCACAAATAGTAACATGATCAACACTAGATGTAGAGGGTTTGCATGCATTTAATTCATCAATCTTAGCATGTAAAATAGCATTCTCATTCTTAAGATTGGAAATAGAAACATTGCAAACACTTAAATCTTTAGCCTTAGAAATTAATTTATCATTCTCAATCTTAAGGCTAGAAAGTGATTCTTTCAACTTGTCAATTTTAGAAATCAAACTAGCATTATCATTTTTGAGGTTAACAAGAGAATCATCACAAACATTTAACTTCTCAACCTTAGCAATTAATTTTGCATTTTCAATTCTAAGGTTAGAGATAGTGTCATGGCAAATGCTAAGCTCACTAGTTAATTTTTCACATTTTTCTACTTCCTGAGCATAAGCATTTTTAACCTTAACGTGCTTCTTGTTTTCCTTAATAAGGAAGTCCTCTTGGCTATCCAAGAGTTCATCCTTCTCATGAATACCACTAATCAGTTCATTCAATTCTTGTTTTTGTTGCATATTGAGGTTGGCAAAAAGAGTGAGCAAGTCATCCTCATCATCACTAGAGCTAGCCTCATCACTAGATGTTGCATATTTAGTGGAAGCTCTAGATTTTACCTTCTTCTTTTTGCCGTCCTTTGTCATGAGGCACTTGTGGCCGACGTTGGGGAAGAGGAGGCCTTTGTTGACGGCGATGTTGGCGGCGTCCTCGTCGGAGGAGGAGTCGGTGGAGCTCTCTTCGGAGTCCCATTCCTGACATACGTGGGCTTCGCCGCCCTTCTTCTTGTAATATCTCTTCTTTTCCTTCCTCTTTCCCTTCTTGTCGTCGCCCCTATCACTATCACTAGATAATGGACATTTAGCAATAAAATGACCGGGCTTACCACACTTGTAGCAAACTTTCTTAGAGCAGGGCTTGTAATCTTTCCCCCTCCTTTGCTTGAGGATTTGACGAAAGCTTTTGATGATTAGTGTCATCTCCTCGTTATCGAGCTTGGAGGCATCGATGGGGAGCCTACTTGACGTAGACTCTTCTTTCTTCTCCTCCGTCGCTTTGAATGCGACGGGTTGCACCTCATTTGTGGAGGTGACGTCTCGCTCGATGATTTGTTTGGAGCCTTTGATCATCAACTCAAAGCTCACAAACTTTCCTATAACCTCCTCGGGAGACATTAGCTTATATCTAGGATCACCTTGAATTAATTGAACCTGTGTAGGATTAAGAAAAACGAGTGATCTTAGAATAACCTTGACCATTTCATGGTCATCCCATTTTGTGCTCTCGAGGTTACGCACTTGATTCACCAAGGTCTTGAGCTGGTTGTACATGGCTTGTGGCTCCTCCCCTTTTTTGAGCATGAATCGACCGAGCTCCCCCTCGATCATTTCCCGCTTGGTGATCTTGGTCACCTCATCTCCTTCATGCATGGTCTTGAGCACGTCTCAAATATCTTTGGCACTATTCAACCCTTGCACCTTATTATACTCCTCCCGACTTAGAGAGGCGAGGAGTATAGTAGTGGCTTGGGAGTTGAAGTGCCGGATTTGGGCTACCTCGTCCGAATCATAGCCTTCATCCCCAACGGATGGTTCCTGCGCTCCAAACTCAACAATGTCCCAAATGCTAGCGTGGAGTGAGGTTAGATGGTGCCTCATTTTATCACTCCACATACAATAATCTTCACCGTCAAAAACTGGTGGTTTGTCTAGTGGGACGGAAAGTAAAGGAGTGCGTTTGGAAATGCGAGGATAGCATAAGGGGATCTTACTAAACTTCTTGCGCTCATGGCGCTTAGAAGTGACGGACGGCATGTCAGAGCCGGAGGAGGAAGGCGACGAAGAATCGGTCTCGTAGTAGACCACTTTCTTCATATTCTTCTTCTTGTCGCCACTCCGATGCGACTTGACGTGGGGAGGTGATTCCTCCCTCTTCTTGTTGCCGGACTCCCCCGATGGAGCTTTCCCGCGGCTTGTGGTGGGCTTCTCGCCGGTCACCATCTCCTTCTTGGCGTGATATCCCGACATCACTTCGAACAGTTAGGCTCTAATGAAGTATCGGGCTCTGATACCAATTGAAAGTCGCTTAGAGGGGGGTGAATAGGCAAATCTGAAATTTATGAACTTTAAGCACAATCTACAAGCCGGGTTAGCGTTAGAAATAAAACCGAGTCCGTTAGAGAGGGAGAAAACAAATCACAAGCAAATGAAAGCGAATGACACGGTGATTTGTTTTACCGAGGTTTGGTTCTTGCAAACCTACTCCCCGTTGAGGTGGTCACAAAGACTGGGTCTCTTTCAACCCTTTCCCTCTCTCTAACGGTCACCTAGACCGAGTGAGCTTTTCTCCTTAATCAACGGGTCACTTAGACCCCTTACAAGGACCACCACAACTTGGTGTCTCTTGCTTGATTACGAGTTTCTTGAGAAAAATAATGGAGGAAGAAGAAAACCAATCCAAGCGATAAGAAATCAAATGAACACAAATATCTCTCTCACTAGTCACTAATTGTTTGGAGTGATTTCAGACTTGGGAGAGGATTTGATCTCTTGTTTGTGTCTTGGAGTGAAGTATAGAGCTCTTGTATTGAATGCAATGGCTGAAAACTTGGATGCCTTGAAGTGTGGTGGTTGGGGGGTATTTATAGCCCCACCCACCAAAATGGCCATTGGGGAGGTTGTGTGTCGATGGGCGCACCGGACAGTCCGGTGCGCCAGCCACGTCACCCAACCTTTAGGGTTCGACTTTTGGAGCTCTGACAGGTGGGACCACCGGACAGTCTGGTGGTGCACCGGACAGTCACTGTTCACTATCCGGTGCGCCTTCTGGCGCCTGCTCTGACTCTGCGGGCGCTGTCCGCGCACTATAGCGTTCACTGTTCACTTTTGCAGATGACTGTTGGCGCAGTAGCCATTGCTCCACTAGCACACTGGACAGTTCGGTGCCACACCAGACAGTCCGGTGAATTATAGCGGAGTGGCATTTTCAGAAACCCGAAGGTGAGCAGTTCGAGTTGATCCACCCTGGTGCACTAGACACTGTCCGGTGGCACACCGGATAGTCCGGTGCGCCAGACCAGGGCAGCCTTCGGTTGGTTTTGCTCCTTTCCTTTTGAACCCTATCTTGGACTTTTTATTGGTTTGTGTTGAACATTTGGCACCTATAGAACTTATAATCTAGAGCAAACTAGTTAGTCCAATTGTTTGTGTTGGGCAATTCAACCACCAAAATCATTTAGGAAAATGTTTGACCGTATTTCCCTTTCAAAAACACCTTCCCTTCTTTTCATGCGTCACGAAGAAAAAGGTTCCCCTTCTGTCGGTTCAATACTGGGTATTATGCCACAGTTGTTGTGTAGTAATACTGCTGATGAAGATCCCTTTCCTGTGTAGAAGTATATCTACCGAAGGTATATCTTGTGCTGCAACACATTCTTTCATGATCCGATATGTATTTTTGAAGGAGCAATTTTCCTTCTTCTCCATGGTTTGTTGATGATGCAAATATGATGTATGATGTGATGCTATGCGATATGATGGTATTGTTGGGGACTTGTTCTCAAATTCTATGAGTTAAGAACAAGGCAACATAGAAAATGTTAAACATTAAAGTCCTTCGTCCTTCGAAGCATTATTTCCCTTGGGATATAATGATTTTCGGACGAAGGTTATGAAGGACATACCTTCATCAGTACAACATGTTGGGGACTTGTTCTCAAATGCTTCGACTTAAGAACAAGGCAACACAAGGAATATTAAACGTTAATGCCCTTCGTCCATCGATGCATTATTTCCCTTGGGACATAATGATCTTCGGACGAAGGTCATGAAGGACATACCTTCATCATTACAACATACAATAATGAAAAGAGAATCACATGAAATGTGAAAGATAACATGAACATTAATATGTCATTATCAGCTCATTTCTATTTTATTATCATGAAAAAATAGAAATGATATCAAGTTACAAATGTACCTTCGGCTTGAAAGAAGGCAAAAGTACAAGCGTGATGCAAGAGCAAATGCCAAGTCAGCGTGAATAGTACGGGGTTACTGTTCATCTATTTATAGGCACGGGATGCAGCCCATGTGAATTTACACTCATACCCTTTACATTTGGTAATAATTCTATAGTAATCTATCGAGGTCTGAATAGCCTTTTCATCTTTAAGTCGGTTCCCTTTTTTTGCTGTTATGCCGAAGCCCTCCTGCGTATATCTTCGGCTTCGCGTTTACCCTTCGTACTTGTCTTGTGATTCTTCGTGATATGGTTTCGGCTCAAGCCCGAAGATACCTGTTCATGCATTATACTTCCAGAAACATTGTTAAATCATGTTTTTGAGGACCTTCGGAAGCCGAAGGCCCCCAACAGTAGCCCCTCGCAATATTAATTTGTTAATATAATAATAAATTCAGATTGCGATAAAAACGAAGGCCCTGAGCCGAAGGTCCGAAAAAACACCTTCCCTTTGCTAGAATAGCAACAGCCACTGACAAGCGGGCCCTCAAGCATGCACCGCACCGTGCGTATAAATAAGTGCACACCACGAGTTCATTTGGCATGCTTTATTGCCATCTGCTCTTGCTTACTCAATTTTTAACTCTTGTACACCAATAGTTGTTTGGCTTTTCTAAATTTTTAAGCTTCGTCTTTGAGTGCATCTTCTCAGGATTTTTGAAGATGTCTGAGGATAAGAAAACTGCTGCTGAATCGAAGCTAAGCCTTTCTGAAGAGATGAATCTTGGCTTTATTGAATCAATAGCAAAGACGAATACGGAGAAATTTACTAGGGAGATTTTGGAAGGTTTATCTGAAGATACAGGTGATAGCGACAGCTATGATATGGAAAGCGGCGGGGAAGACTCCAAAGATCGACCATGGCGACCGAGCCATACAATTTTCGGAAAATCAACTATTAAGCAAAGCCATCTTGATAATATGAGGGGAAGATATTTTTGAGACATGTCTATTGTGAGGGCTGACAACGGAGAGAAGACATCTCCTACTCTCGAGGAGAATGAAGTTGTGATCTTTCAAAGCTTCTTCAAGGCTGGGCTTCGATTCCCCCTGAGCAGTTTTGTGGTAGAAGTTCTAAAGATTTACGAAATTTACCTTCATCAAATTACTCCTTAAGCAATTGTAAGAATGGGAATCTTCGTCTGGGCCGTGAGGAGCCAAGGCTTGGAGCCAAATGCAAAAAGTTTCTGCAGCATGCATGAACTGGTTTATGAGACAAAACCTTAGGGCAAAGAACAATATCATAACAATTTTGGCTGTTACAGCTTCGGTGCTCGCTCTAGGTCAAGCTGCCCTGTGCCGACTTTTCGGAAGAGATGGCCCGGAGACTGGATGAAAGAATGGTTCTATGTGAAAAATGATTTAAAGGCTCGAGAAGACATTAAAGGGATAATCATGCGCCCTATCTGGCAGCGCTTTGGACTTCGGAAGCCGAAGGTAGAGATTGATGACTGGACGGTAGAATGCCAAAAAGCATTCGGGATAGCTTGCTCTTTCATCGGGACGAGGGACTTGGTCCAAGAGCACGTGGCCTTCAGGGTGTGCCCGTTGATAGCCAACTGGGAGATGCCGGAAGAAACCATCAGCAATCCCCACGAAGGTGGTTTGGTTCGATTTAAATATACCTTCAGATTTGTAGATCAGTTTGTCAAGCTAGATGACGATTGGCTGGAATGTGTCGAAGCTACAAGTGATGAACTGCTTGGGGCATACTCCAAAATAGAAGATAATGCGCTATCATCGGCCTTCGGAAGCCGGAAAAATAAAAGGCCGAACAGAGTTTTCGATGCTATTGGATTTATGTATCCTGACTACCGCTACCCGGTACGGGGTCAGAAATGAAAAGGTACAGTCTCTGTGAAGGAAATTGCTTCGGCTGCTGCTTGTGAGCCTACACCGAAGAGAAAAAAGATGAAGGTTCTTACTCACAGGCCACGCTATATTGAGCCGACCATAGTGCCTGATTTTGGTGGTGAGAGCTCTTCGGCCACTGAAGCCAGAGAACCTACACTTCGGCAGAATATTGAGAAGCCGGCTGCAATGCTGAAGATAGAAGAAATTGAAGAACCGAGAACTGAAGAAGCGAGGACATCGGAAGTTTTAAGTCCTTCGGCAAGGGTTGAGATGCCAGTGCCGAAGGCGCAAAAGGATCTTACGACGACCCCAAAGAGAAAAAGAATGGTCAATGTGCTAGACGTGCTAGAAACGATAAAAACTTCAAGCTCTACTCCAAAGAGAGCTGCCGAAGAGAAAAAAGCACAAATTGAGGCCGAAGCTGCCAGAAACCAGGTTGAGACCGAAACTGGGCCTTCAGAGCCCGCTGAGGAGAGATCCTTAGAAATTGGAAAAGAAACAGAAAAAGAATCTGCTGAAGACATTTTATCTGAGAAAACTGCCATCCCTATTCCCAAAGCATGTTCTGAAACTTTCAATTATATTTTACGCCATGCTTCGGGCAAAAAACTGAATGAAAAAGAAAAGCTAGAAGCTCAATTTTATGCCCAAAAATTGAAATATCCGAAAGGGGCGTTGATTTTCAACGGCAGCGGAGAAGAAGACTTCTTGTATTGTCTCCCAGACAGCAAGGAGATTTCAGTATGCCGAGAGATGAGCAAGAGGTTCGGATTCCCAACTTTAGAAGACGGGCTTTCGGTGCTGTCGAAAGATGAGTTGGCCGACAGCTTAGCATACAATAGCTTAAAGGTGAGAAAATAAGATTTTTGTATTAAAAACAAAAGAATTTTTCATTTGCTTACACTTAATATCGCGTTTTTGCAGGGCCTTATTCTTAGCAATGCCCTCAGGGCACAAAAAGATGCCGAAGATGAAGGGTGTACCATAGCCTTGAACAACCTTCGTTCCGAAGTGATTGAATTAAGGAACGAAGGTCTTGAAAAAGATAAAATATTACACTCGCTGTTGAACAAAATAAAAGAAGGCAAAGCATTTTCCAAAGCCAAAGCCGTAGCTCAAAAACAGGAAATCGAAGATCTTCGGAAACAACTATTTGAAGCTAAAGAAAGCTGTGCTGTTGCAGAGGCTAAACGAGAAATTAGCGAGCAAAAGACAAATCATTTAGAGAAAATATTGAAGAACTTCGCATATCCAAGGAAAAATGTTTTGAAAAATCTATGGATTGTGTGAAAAACATAAAAATTAGCTTCGCCAATATTGGCGCATACTCAAGTGAGGAGAATTTCATTAGGGGCGATCCTGAAGGCCCAATTGAATGGATCAGCCACGAAGCTGAAGCTTTTGAAGAAGTTTTGAGTGGTCGTGGGGACATATGCGCCTTCTCTGGTGCCAGGGGGATCGCTGCTGTCTTGGAGAAGATGGGCTGTGATCATGTGAAATCTTTGGCGCAAACCGAAGCTGCGTTGTCTATTGAAGATACCAAAGACCCCTCGGCCGAAGCAAGCTTTGTTGGTGGGACATTTTTTACCGACATCTGGGAAAATGGCAGCCGGGAAATGGCCTAAGAAATTGTAAGGAAAAGTGAAAAAGATACTCACGATGTTAGAGAAGCAGCAAAAGCCGCTGAGAAAGCTGCGGATCTTGAGAAGCAGATAGGTATTGCTTTAATAGCTTTTAACTTTATCTTCTAATTTTGTGACTTCGAACTTATTTACGCTTTGCATTACAGCCGCACCATCTCCTCCTCCAGAGCCCGCCGAGCCATTGGCGGACTCCGAAAGAAAGACAGAAGATGAACTTATTAAAATGGCCGAAGCTATTATGGATAAAGTTGTTGATCAACTACTAAACGAAGCCGCCGAAGTAGTTTTAAGAGAAGAGTAGCTGTTATTGTAAAGATATTTGGAATGTAATATTCGCTGAACAATGTGTGTGACGCTTTATAATTTTGAATGTAAAGTATAAGCTGTTTATAATTCAATTCTTTACGATGCATGAAACTTTACGTACATACTGTTTTTGAGCCTTCGGAAAAAAACACCTTCCCTTCTTTTCATGCTTCGTGAAGAATATCCATGTTTTATAAAAATAGTCTCCAAGAAAGCATTATGTTTCGTAAACGATAGATCGCTTTCTCATATTAAGGCTGACGAAGTTGTACTTCTTCGAAACAATCTCCGAAGGTCAACATCGTATACCTTTCCGGAGGTCAACATTGCATCCCCTTCTTGTGCCATTGATGCAATATGATGTATGATGTTATGCTGTGCGTATGATGTAATGATGTTATGACATGCAAAATGATATTTGGGCCAAAGATACACACACATTCCCCCAATGAAACACACAATCTTTCTGCATCAGCGTTTATTTTTCGCTGTAAGCCTCCCTTAGGAGCTTCTTCGCCTTCTATTTTGGCGGTATCAGCGTTTATTTTTTGCTGTAAGCCTCCCTTAGGAGCTTCTTCGCCTTCTATTTCGGCGGTATCAGCGTTTATTTTTCGCTGTAAGCCTCCCTTAGGAGCTTCTTCGCCTTCTATTTCGGCGGTATCAGCGTTTATTTTTCGCTGTAAGCTCTGCATTCCCTTTGGAACGACTTTTGAGCAGAAAACTTACACTGCGCTCCCTTAGGAACGACTTTTTGTAGCTTCGGTGAAACTATCTGTAGCCATGAGCTGTCTTAAGAACAAGTTTTTATGCTTTCGACAACTTTTTGGACTCCGTAGATCTGTGGAGAAGGTGCATTTTTACTGTGGCAAAAATGAAGCTATTACAAGAACATGTAAACGACAAGAAAAACTTAGGCTTTTAATGATTGTTGCTTTTGAAAAGAAAAATGATGACCTAATGGAATAACTATTTCAGAAGTAGGATATCTTCTAGTAGATATTCTTCGATTCTGGCACAGTACTGTTGACTGTGCGAGCTTCGGACTCTTCTCTGAAGTCTCGTTGTTGATGGGTGTGCTGGCTCCCTTCTAGCTGCTGGCCACGTTGCATTGGTGGTGGAGGTAGAGGCTGTTGCCAAGATGCCTGAGGTTGACTTGCCGAAGCAACAGAAGCTGCAGAGTGGTTACCCACATACTCTGGAATGTATGGTGAGTGGTACGAAGCAGTGTGCAGAACTTGCTTCGGCTGGCTTTGTTGGGCTACAACTTCTGCTATCTCTTTTTGTTTCTGGATGGTGACATGGCACATTCTGGTAGTATGGCCCTTGTCCTCACCGCAGAATAGACAATAAATTTTCCTGGGCTGGTCCCCAAATCTCCCTCCGAAGCCCCTGGTGCCTCTGCCTCATGGGACTGGGGGCCGAGGATAAGTCTGTTGCTGCCCCGAAGCCTGAGAAGAATATTGTGGCCTCTGTTACTGACTTCCTCTATCGTCATTCTGAGTGGAATGAATTGATCTGACATGCCTAGGATGAATTCTCCCTCCGAAGCCCCTGGTCATTTCAGAGAACCTGTAAGCTTCCTCCCTTCTCTGTCGAAAGTCATTGTCGGCACGGATGTATTCATCCATCTTCTGAAGCAGTTTTTCCAGGGTCTGAGGGGGCTTCCTGGCAAAGTATTGGGCAGTAGGTCCTGGCCGAAGTCCCTTAATCATGGCCTTAATGACGATTTCATTGGGCACTATTGGCGCTTGTGCTCTTAGTCGTAAGAACCTTCGGACATACACCTGAAGGTATTCTTCGTGATCTTGGGTGCACTGGAATAAAGCTTGAGCAGTGACCGGTTTCGTCTGAAACCCTTGGAAACTAGTGATCAACATGTCCTTGAGCTTCTGCCATGATGTGATTGTTCCTGGCCGAAGAGAGGAATACCAAGTTTGTGCAACATTTTTGACTGCCATGACGAAGGATTTCGCCATGACTGCGGTGTTGCCACCGTATGAAGATATCGTTGCTTCGTAACTCATCAAAAACTGTTTTGGATCTGAGTGTCCATCATACATGGGAAGCTGGGGTGGCTTGTAACACGGAGGCCAAGGTGTAGCCTGCAGCTCTGCTGACAGAGGAGAAGCATCGTCAAAAGCAAAATTTCCATGATGGAAATCCTCATACTAGTCATCTTCGCCGAAGAAGCCTTCTTGGTGCAGCTCTCTGTGTTGGGGCCTTCGGTTCTGCTCATCTTGAGCAAGATGACGCACTTCTTCTGTAGCTTCATCGATCTGCCTCTGCAAATCAGCTAGCCTAGCCATCTTTTCCTTCTTCTTCTGTACCTGCTGATGAAGCATCTCCAAATTCCTGATTTCTTGGTCCAAATCATCCTCTTGAGGCATTGGACTGGAGGCCTTCCTCTTCTGGCTTCGGGCCTCCCGAAGAGAAAGGGTATCCTGGTTCGGGTCCAGCGGCTGCAGAGCGGCAGCCCCTGTTGCTGAAGCTTTCTTCGGCGGCATGACGAAGGTCGATGCTTGCCGAAGGTGGTCGAAAAAAGGGTTCACCGAAGGTGGGCGCCAATGTTGGGGACTTGTTCTCAAATGCTTCGGCTTAAGAACAAGGCAACAGAAGGAATATTAAACGTTAATGCCCTTCGTCCATCGATGCATTATTTCCCTTGGGACACAATGATCTTCGGACGAAGGTCATGAAGGACATACCTTCATCATTACAGCATACAATAATGAAAAGAGAATCACATGAAATGTGAAAGATAACATGAACATTAATATGTCATTATCAGCTCATTTCTATTTTATTATCATGAAAAAATAGAAATGATATCAAGTTACAAATGTACCTTCGGCTTGAAAGAAGGCAAAAGTACAAGCGTGACGCAAGAGCAAATGCCAAGTCAGCGTGAACAGTACGGGGTTACTGTTCATCTATTTATAGGCACGGGACGCAACCCATGTGAATTTACACTCATACCCTTTACATTTGGTAATAATTCTATAGTAATCTATCGAGGTCTGAATAGCCTTTTCATCTTTAAGTCGGTTCCCTTTTTCTGCTGTTATGCCGAAGCCCTCCTGCGTATATCTTCGGCTTCGTGTTTACCCTTCGTACTTCTCTTGTGATTCTTCGTGATATGGTTTCGGCTCAAGCCCGAAGAAACCTGTTCATGCATTATACTTCCAGAAACATTGTTAAATCATGTTTTTGAGGACCTTCGGAAGCCGATGTCCCCCAACACAACATATAATAATGAAAAAGGAATCAAATGAAATATAAAAGATAACACAAACAGTTATGTATTATTATCAGCTCATTTCTATTTTATTATTATGGAAAAATAGAAATGATATTAAATTACAAATGTACCTTTGGCTTGAAAGAAGGTAAAAGTAGAAGCGTGACGCAAAAGCAAATGCCAAGTCAGCGTAAACAGTACTAGAGCACTGTTCATCTATTTATAGGCACGGGACGCAGCCCATGTAAAATTACATCCATGCCCTTTACATTTGCTAATGATTCTATAGTAATCCATCGAGGTCTAAATAGCCTTTTCCCTTTTAAGTCGGTTTCCTTTTCTGCTGTCTTGCTGAAGCTTCCCTGCGCATGGCTTCGGCTCTGCACCAACCTTCGTGTTCTTTGTGCTTCTTCGCACTGTAGTTCTGATCCGAGTCCAAAGATACCTGTTCATGTATTATACTCCAGAAACATTGTTAAATCATGTTTTTGAGGACCTTCGGAAGACGAAGGCCCCCAACAGTAGCCCCTCGCAAAGTTAATTTGTTAGAATAACGAATTCAGATTGCGATATGGATGAAGGCCCTAAGCCAAAGGTCCGAAAAAACACCTTCCCTTTGCTAGAATAGCAACATTCAATGATATCCGGGGCCCTCCAACTTGGAGCGCGCTAGGCGTATAAATAGGAACTCACCCCGAGCGCATTTGATACGCCTACTTTGCTTTGCTTGATTTCTTAGCCCTTGCTTTCCAACAGTTGTTTTGTTTCTTTAAGTTTTCTGAGCTTCCGAGCTTCGAATTTGAGGGACATATTTTCGTCAGTTCCGAAGATAAAATGTCTCAAGACAAGAAGACAGCTGCTGAAGCGAAGCTAACCGAAGAGGAGAAGCTTCTTAAGGAAAAAAAACCGCTGGATTCATCGAGTCAATTGCAAAGACCAACACAGAAAAAATTACAAAAGAAATTCTAGAAGGCTTATCTAAAGATACCGATGACAGCGATAGTTATGATGTGGAAAGTGGGGGCGAAGACTCCAAAGATCGACCCTGGCGACCAAGTCATGCAGTTTTCAGAAAATCAACTATTAAACAGAGTCATCTCGACAACATGAGGGGAAGATATTTTTCGAGATGTGTCTATTGTGAGGGCTGACAACGGAGACAGGACTTCTCCTGTTCCCGAAGAGAATGAAGTCGTGATCTTCCGAAGCTTTTTCAAAGCTGGGCTTCGGTTCCCCTTAAGTAGGTTTGTGGTTGAAGTTTTAAAGATATACCAAATTTTCCTTCACTAAATTACTCCTGAAGCAATTATTAGAATGGGGATCTTCGTCTGGGCCGTGAAGAGTCAGGGTTTGAAGCCAAGTGCAAAAAGTTTCTGCAGCATGCACGAACTTTTATATGAGACGAAGCCCTGGGGCAAAGAACAGTATCATAACAATTTTGGCTGCTATAGCTTCGTTGCTCGTTCTGGTTCGAGCTGCCCCGTGCCAACCTTTCGGAAGAGATGGCCCGGAGACTGGATGAAAGAATGGTTCTATGTGAAAAATGATTTAAAGGCACGAGAAGATATTAAAGAGATCATCATGCGCCCTATCTGGCAGCGCTTCGGCCTCCGAAAACCAAAGGTAGAAATTGATGAAGCAGCCGAAGAATGCCGAAAGGCCTTTGGCATAGTTTGTTCTTTCATTGGAATGAGGGACTTAGTCCAAGAGCACGTGGCCTACAGGATATGGCCATTGGTAGTCAACTGGGAGATGCCAAAAGAAACCATCAGCAACCCCCACGAAGATGGTTTGGTTCGACTAAAATATACCTTCAGGTTTGGAGACCAATTTATCGAACCAGACGACGAATGGCTGAAGTGCGTCAAAGCTACAAGTGATGAACTGCTTGGGCCATACTCCAAAGCGGAAGATAATGCATTATCAACGGCCTTCGGAGACCGGAAAAAGAAAAGACTAAATAGAGTTTTTGATGCTATTGGGTTCATATACCCTGACTACCGCTACCCGTCATGGGGGCAGAAAAGAAAAAGTGCGACTTCCGGGAAGGATGATGCTTCAGCTGCTCCAAGCGAGCTCGCGCCGAAGAGGAAAAAGGTGAAGGTTCTTACTCACCGACCGCGCTACATTGAACCGGCCACAGTGCCTAAATTTGGCGGTGAGACCTCTTTGGCTACTGAAGCCAAAGAACCTGCGCTTACGCAGAAGACTGAAGAGCCGGCTGCAATGCCGAAGGCATCATTGGCCAAATTAGATGAGCCGAAGGCCGATAATATTGAAAAGATAGAGATCGAGAGAACAAAGATATTAGAAGTTATAAGCTTTTCGGCAGAAGTGACAGTGCCGAAGGCAAAAAAAGATCTTACAGCGACCCCCAAGAGGAAAAGGATGGTCAACGTACTAGATGTGCTAGAGACGATAAAGACTTCAAGCTCTACTCTAGGGAAAACTGCCGAAGCTTCAAAAACACAAACTAAGACAAGACTAACCGAAGCCGAAGCTGCAAAGAGCCAGGCCGAGACCGAAGCTGGGCCTTCAGAGCCTGCCAAGGAGAAATCCTTGGAAACCAGAGAAGAGGAAACGGAAAAAGAAGCTGCAGAACAAATTTTGTCTGAAAAAACTGCCACTCCTACTCCCGAAGCATCCTCCGAAGTTCTTGATTATATTGTACGACATGCTTCGGAAAAAAGGTTATCTAAAGAAGAAAAGCGAGAAGCTCAATACTATGCCCAGAAACTGAAATATCCGAAGGGGCATTGATATTCAACGATAGCGGAGAAGAAGATTTCTTGTATTGTCTCCCAGACAACAAGGAGATTTCTGTCTGCCGGGAGATGAGCAAAAGCTTCGAATTCCCGACACTAGAAAACGAGCTTTCGGTGCTATCAAAAGATGAATTGGCCGACAGCTTAGCATATAATAGTTTAAAGGTACGAGAATGAGCTTTTTGTACTTAAAAACAAAAGATTTTTTTTTGCTTATACTTAATACCGCACTCCTTTCGCAGGGCCTCATTCTTAGCAACGCCCTCAGGGCGCAGAAAAGTGCCGAAGACGAAGGATGCACTATAGCTTTGAACAACCTTCGTTCTGAAGTAATTGAACTAAGGAACGAAGGTCTTGAAAAAGATAAAATATTAAACTCATTGGTGAACAAAATAAAAGAAGACGAAGCTACTTCCAAAGCCCAAGCCGAAGCCCAGAAATGCAAAATTGAGGACCTTCGGAAGCAACTGGCCGAAGCTAAAGAGAAGTGCGCAGTTGCAGAGGCTAAACGGGGAATTAGCTAACAGTGGACGAATCATTTAGAGAAGATTGTTGAAGAACTTCGCATATCCAAGGAAAGGTGCCATGAAAAATCTATAGATTACGTGAAGAAAATAAAAACTAGCTTCGCCAACGTTGGCGCATAGTCAAGCGAGGACAACTTCGTAAGAGGCGATCCTGAGGGCCCAATTGAATGGATTAGCAGCGAAGCCGAAGCTTTTGAGGAAGTTTTGAGTGGCCATGGGGACGTCTGCGCCTTCTCTGGCGCAAGGGGAATTGCAGCTGTCCTGGAGAAGACAGGTTGCGAACATGTGAAATCTTTGGTGCAAACCGAAGCTGCTTTATCTATTGAAGATACAAAAGACCCCTCGGCCGAAGCAAGCTTAGTTGGTGGAAAATTTTTCACCGACATCTGGGGAAATGGCGGCCGAGGGATGGCCCACGAAATTATAAAGAAAAGAGAAAAAATACTCATGACGCTAGGGAAGCAACAAAGGCGGCTGAAAAAACTGCGGAACTCGAAAGGCGGATAGGTATTGCCTAATAGATTTTAACTTTATGTTTTATTTTTGTGACTTCGAACTTATTTACGTTTTCTATCGCAGCCGAACTATCTCCTCCCCTAGAGCCCTTCGAACCACTTGCCGAAGCAAAGGCAAAAGAATCATCAGAAATTATTAGCATGGCCGA
The DNA here is from genome assembly GCA_029449295.1 of Zea luxurians. Lineage (NCBI taxonomy): Eukaryota > Viridiplantae > Streptophyta > Magnoliopsida > Poales > Poaceae > Zea > Zea luxurians. The sequence continues at coordinate 52,785,696 of JAOPSE010000006.1, read as the reverse complement.
AACTATTTTTGACGAAGTCGTTACTCAGCTGCTGACCAAAGCTGCAGACAAAGTTTTGAAAGAAGAAGAATAGCATATTGTAAAAATATTGCCAAAATATTAATGTAACATTAACTGGACTATGCTTGTAATATTTGGTACTCATGAGTTCTTAATGTAATGTGTAAATGGCTTTGTAATCCATTTCTTTGCGATGCATGAAATTTTTATTGTACATACCGTTTTTGAGCCTTCGGCGAAAAAACACCTTCCCTTCTTTTCATGCTTCGTAAAGAAGAGTATTTATGCTTCGTGAAAAAAATCCTCCAATCATCGCAGAAACATTAATACTTGGCCAACAATAGACTTTTTCCTCCACTTCAGAGTTGATAAAGTTGTATCTCTTCTAAACTTATTTTGTGCCTTAGCACAATTTCACTTTTTCGAAGCATTCTCCGAAGGTCAACATTGTATCCCCTTCTTGTGCCATTGATGCAATATGATGTATGATGTTATGCAATGCGAATGATGTGATGATGTTATGCTATGCAAAATGATATTTGTGCCGAAGATACACACACATCCCCTCAGTAGAATACACAATCTCTTTGCCGTTTATTTTTCGGCTTCACCGCTTATTTTTCGGTGTATCAGCGTTGACTTTTTGCTGTAAGTTCTTCATTCCCTTAGGAACGTCTTTTGAACTTCTTCGCCTTCTATTTCGGCGGTATTCGCGTTGACTTTTCGCTCTTTGCCTTATATTTCGGCGAAATCAGCGTTGACTTTTCGTTGTAAGCTCTGCATTCCCTTTGGAACGACTTTTAAGCAGAAAACTTACGCTGCGCTCCCTTGGGAACGACTTTTTATAGCTTTGGCAAACTTACGCTGCGTTCCGTAGAACGACTTTTTGTAGCTTCGGAGATACTTGTGACTCTTAAAAACGACTTTTTGTGCTTCGGCGACTTATTGGACTCCGTAAGTCTGTGGATAAAATATATTTTCTCTATGACAAAAACGAAGTTATTACAAGGAATTGAAAACGACAAGAAAACTAGGGTTTCAATAATTGTTCCTTAGTTAGAGAGGAAATGACAATGAAAGTAAAATTCATTCAGGGGTAGGATATCTCTTAGTAGATATGCTACGACTCTGGCATAGTACTGTTGACTGTGCGAGCTTCGGACTCCTCCCTGAAGTCTCTCTGCTGATGGGTCTGTTGACTCCCTTCTGGCTGTTGGCCGCGTGAATATGCAGGTTGTAGTGGTGGCGGAGGTGGAGGCTGTGGCCAGGACGCCTGTGGCTAACTAGCCGAAGCAACAGACGCTGCAGGATGGTTACCTACATACTCTGGTATGTAAGGTGAGTGATACGAAGCAGTATGCATGACCTGCTTCGGCTGGTTCTGCTGAGTTGCAGCTTCTGCTATTTCCTTCTGTTTCTAAATGGTGACATGGCACATCCTTGTAGTATGGCCCTTGTCCTCACCGTAGAATAGACGATAAATTTTCCTGGGCTGATCCCCAAACCTTCCTCCGAAGCCCCTGGTGCCTCTGTCCCTTGGAGCTGGTGGCCGAAGATAGCGTTGTTGCTGCCCAGAAGCTTGCGAGGAATATTGTGGCCTCTGTTGCTGACTTCCTCTGTCGTCATTCTGGGTGGAGTGGATTGATCTGACGTGCCTTAGGTGGATTCTCCCTCCGAAGCCCCTGGTCATCTCGGAGAACCTGTAGGCTTCCTCCCTTCTTTGATGAAAGTCATTATCAGCTCGGATATATTCATCCATCTTTTGAAGCAATTTCTCCAGGGTCTGAGGGGTTTCCTGGCAAAGTATTGGGCCGTAGGTCCTGGCCGAAGTCCCTTGATCATGGCCTCAATGACAATTTCATTGGGCACTATTGGCGCTTGTGCCCTCAGACGCAAGAACCTTTGGACATACGCCTGGAGGTATTCTTCATGATCTTGCGTGCACTGGAACAAAGCTTGAGCGGTAACCGGCTTCGTCTGAAACCCTTGGAAACTGGTGATCAGCATGTCCTTCAACATCTGCCATGATGTGATTGTTCCTGGCCGAAGAGAGGAGTACCAGGTTGGCGCAACATTCTTGACTGCCATGACAAAAGATTTCGCCATGACTGCGGTATTGCCTCCATATGAAGATATGGTTGCTTCGTAGCTCATCAGAAACTGCTTCGGATCTGAGTGCCCGTCATACATGGGGAGCTGGGGTGGCTTGTAAGACGGGGGCCAAGGTGTAGCCTGCAGTTCTGCTGACAGAGGAGAAGCATCATCAAAAGCAAAATTTCCATGATGGAAATCCTCATACCATTCATCCTCGTTGAAGAAGCCCTCTTGATGAAGCTCCCTATGTTGGGGCCTTCGTTCTTGCTCATCTTGAGCAAGATGGCGTACTTCTTCAGTGGCTTCGTCAATCTGCCTCTGAAGGTCAGCTAATCGAGCCATCTTCTCCTTTTTCCTTTGTACTTGTTGATGAAGCATCTCCATGTTCCTGATTTCTTGGTCCAACTCGTCCTCCTGGAGTGTTGGACTAGTGGCCTTCCTCTTCTGACTTCGAGCCTCTCGAAGAGAAAGGGTCTCCTGGTTCGGGTCCAGCAGCTGCAGAGCGGCAGCCCCTGTGGCTGAAGCTTTCTTCGGTGGCATGACGAAGGTCAGTGCTTGCCGAAGGTGGTCGAAAAGAGTTCACCAGAGGTGGGCGCCAATGTTGGGGACTTGTTCTCAAATGCTATGAGTTAAGAACAAGGCAACACAGAAAATGTTAAACGTTAAAGTCCTTCGTCCTTCGAAGCATTATTTCTCTTGGGATATAATGATTTTCGGACGAAGGTTATGAAGGACATACCTTCATCAGTACAACATATAATAATGAAGAAGGAATCAAATGAAATATAAAAGATAACACAAATAGTTATGTATTATTATCAGCTCATTTCTATTTTATTATTATGGAAAAATAGAAATGATATTAAATTACAAATGTACCTTCGGCTTGAAAGAAGGTAAAAGTACAAGCGTGACACAAAAGCAAATGCCAAGTCAGCGTAAACAGTACTGGAGCACTGTTCATCTATTTATAGGCACGGGACGCAGCCCATGTAAAATTACATCCATGCCCTTTACATTTGCTAATGATTCTATAGTAATCCATCGAGGTCTAAATAGCCTTTTCCCTTTTAAGTCGGTTTCCTTTTCTGCTGTCTTGCCGAAGCTTCCCTGCGCATGGCTTCGGCTCTGCGCCAACCTTCGTGTTCTTTGTGCTTCTTCGCACTGTAGTTCTGATCCGAGTCCGAAGGTACCTATTCATGTATTATACTCCAGAAACATTGTTAAATCATGTTTTTGAGGACCTTCGGAAGACGAAGGCCCCCAATAGGTATGATGCGAAATGATGTTTATGCTGAAGACAAAAACCCACGCGAATACACATCTAGACTCTGCATCCCCTTAAGAACGACTTTGGAGTCTCTTCACCTTTTACTTAGGTTGTATTTAAGCTCTGCATTCCCTTAGGAACGACTTTGGAGCTAAGCTCTACATTTCCTTAGGAACGACTTTGGAGCTTGTTCAACTTTTACTTAGGTGGTATTTAAGCTCTGCATCCCCTTAGGAACGACTTTGGAGCTTCTTCACCTTTGACTTAGGTGGCATTTAAGCTCTGCATTCCCTTAGGAACGACTTTGGAGCTTCATGACTTACTCTGCATTCCTTTAGGAATGACTTTGGAGGTTTGTGAGCCGTTCTTGTTACACTCGATGGTGTAAACACAGTCTTACTACATCAGATAGAAGGTTAAACCTTCTTGTATTGTCTTTTTAGAGGAAAATGTAAAGACAAAGATAAGTAAGAATGCATTGGATCAAAACACTCTTTTGCAAAAGCGTTGTGCCACCTTTAGTAGATATGCCTTGACTCGGGCACAATGTTATTGACTGTGCAAGCTTCGGACTCTTCCCGAAGGTCACGCTGTTGCTGAACCTGACGATGCCCTTCTGGATGCTGATTATGAATCAGGGCAGGCAGTAGTGGTGGTGGTGGTGGAAATTGAGCTAGGAAGGTTGGGAATGACTTGCCGAAGCAATGGAAGCCATAGGCTGTTGATTGCCCACATACTCTAGGATATACAGAGAGTAGCATGAAGCAGTATGCAAGACCTGCTTCGGCTGGTTCTGCCGTGCTTCGGCTTTAGCGATTTCCTTCTGCTTCTGGATTGTGACTTGGCACGTCCTTGTGGTGTGTCCCTTGTCTTCGCCACAGATTAGACAGAATAGTTTCCTGGGTTGATTACCATACCTTCCTTCGAAGCTTCTCCCCCTCTACCTCTCGGGGCTGGTGGCCTGTAGGAAGTTTTTTGCATTCTCGAAGACTGTGAGTTGTGCTGGCTGCTTTGAGTATGATTGGCCCTGTCATCATTTGTATTGGGATTGTGGATTGTTCTGACGTGCCTGGGGTGGAGTCTTCCTCCGAAGCCCGTAGTCATCTTAGAATACCTATATGCTTCCTCCCTTCTTTGGCAGAAATCGTTGTCAGCTCGGATGTATTCATCCATCTTCTGGAAAAGCTTCTCCAAGGTCTGTGGTGGCTTCCTTGCAAAATATTGTGTTGTGGGTCCTGGTCAGAGCCCCTTGATCATGGCCTCAATGACAATCTCATTAGGCACTATAGGTACTCCTCATGGTCCTACGTGCACAGGAACAGAGCTTGGGCAGTGACTGGCTTCGTTTGGAAACCGTGGAAGCTGGTGACTAGCATAACCTTTGGCTTCTACCATGACGTAATTGTCCCCGGCCGAAGAGAAGAATACATGTCTGAGCCACACTTCTGACTGCCATGACGAAGGACTTTGCCATGACAGCAGAATTGCCCCCATACAAGGATATGGTTGCCTCATAGATCATCAGGAACTCCTTCGGATCTGAGTGCCCATCATACATGGGGAGCTGAAGTGGTTTGTAAGATGGTGGCCATGGGGTAGACTGCAACTCTGCTGCCAAAGGAGAAGCATCATCGAAAGCAAAGTTACCATGATGAAAGTCGTCGTACCATTCATCATCATTGATTGGGCTTTCTTGACGAAGCTCCCTGTGTTGGAGCCGTTGGTCTTGGTCATCCTGAGTGAGGTGACACATTTCTTCAGCAGCTTTGTCGATCTTTCTCAAAAGATCGGCAAGCCGAAGCATCTTTTCCTTCTTCCTTTGCACCTGTTGATGGATAGCCTCTCCAAGTCTCTGATCTCCTGGTGCAGCTCCTCCTCCTGAGGTGTTGGGCTAGTGGCCTTTCTCTTTTGGCTCCTAGCTTCTCGAAAGTAGAGTGTCTCCTGGTTTGTGTCCAGTGGCTGCAGAGCAGCCCCTGGCACTGTTGTCTTCTTCGGCGGCATGATGGAGGTGAATGCTTGTCGAAGGTGGTCGTTTGAGTTCACCGGAGGTGGGCGCTAATGTTGGCCACTTGTTCTCAAATGCTGTATATCAAGAACAAGGCAACACAATTGTTAATTATTATAGACCTTCGTCTTTTGAAGCATTATCTTTATAGGGGCATAATGCTCACCAGATGAAGGTCAAGAAGGACATACCTTCATCATTTAATATGTGAATAAGAATGCAAAAGGACGAAGACAATAACTGCATCTTATTAATTCATTTATATTTGTATTCCATAAAACATGTATGGATATTAACATGATTAATATTACATTGGTACCTTTGGCTTGCTCGAAGGTGAGGATGCGAGAGAGAGATTACAATCTAGTGTGAACAGTATGATGCTACTGTTCATCTATTTATAGGCACGGGACGCAGCCCGGGTAAAAGTAAATTTATGCCCTTTACATTCATCTACAAACATAATGTGAATCATTAAGGATTGGATAGTCTTTATCCTTTTTCGGTCTTCATCATACTTGGTCTTTGTCATCACGTCAAGCTCAAGCTCTTCAGCTATAGCTCCGTTGTCCATTCTCATCACCTTCAGGTTATATTTTCACCCTGTCACAAGAGAAAACCTTCATCCCGAAGCCGAAGCCCCCCTGTAATAATCCATGTCATATTGGAAACATATGGTTAGTCACGTTTTGAGGACCTTCGGGAGAGGAAGGCCCCCAACGGTTCCTCTTGTGAGCAAGAGAACTTTAGAGAGATAGGAGAGGGAAGAAACAAATCGAGTGAAGATCAACACAAGTGAACACGGAGATTTGTTTCCTGAGGTTCGGTTCCAAAGAACCTAGTCCCCGTTGAGGAGGCCACAAAGGCTGGGTATATTCCAACCCTTTTCCTCTCTGAATCGGTCACTTAGACCGGTTGAGTGCTTCTTCTTAATCACACGGGTTGTTAAGACCCCGCAAGGATCACCACTCGATTAGGTGTCTCTTGCTAACTTTACAAAGCACTTAGAAAGATTAGAGTGAGAATAAGAGAGCAATCCAAGCAACAAGAGCAACAAAATAAACACAATGACCCTCTCTCAAGTCACTAAGCACTTGAGTTGATTTTTGGAACTTGGAGAGGATTTGATCCTTTGATTGTGTCTTTGAGTGTATGTCTTTGCTCTAGTATTGAATGTGAAGGTCTAAAAACTTGGATGCCTTAAATGGTGGTGGTTGGGGGTATTTATAGCCCCAACCACTATTCCAGCCGTTGCTGTCGATGGGCACACTGGACATGGCACTGTTCACTCTCCGGTGCGTGCCACGTCAGCCAACCATTGGGGTTTGGAGCTATTGACCGTTGAAGTCCTTTGTCCTCTTCGGCACCGGATAGTCCGGTGGCACACCGGACAGTCCGGTGTGTTCTGACTTTGCAATTCTAACTTCTGACTTCTGCATTGTTCACTGTTCATCCTTCAAAGCAGTCGACCGTTGACGAAGTTGACCGTTGCTCCGTTGGCTCACTGGACAGTCCGGTGGCACACTAGACAGTCCGGTGGCGCACAAGACAGTCCGGTGATTTTTAATGGAGTGGCTCTGGGAAAACCCGAGAGCGGCCAGTTCACGAGGTGCCTTGGCCTAGGCACCGGAGAGTGTCCGGTGCGCCTCTGGCTGCACCACTTATTGTATTTGCTCCAAACTTAGTAGAGTTCCCCAACTCACTTTCTTTATTGGTTTATGTTGAACTTTATGCACCTAAGATAAATGACAACTAGGTAAACTAGTTAGTCCATATGGTTTGTGATGGACGTCAAACACCAAAATTGATTATAGGAAATGTTTGAGCCCATTTCCCTTTCAATCTGCCCCTTTTTGGTGATTGATGCCAACACAAACCAAAGCAAATATGAAGTGTAGAAATGTAACTAGTTTGCAATTTGACAGATGTGCATAAGTTACTTCAAAACAAACCAATTGAAAGTATTTCAAATTATATATGGTTGCTTTCTTCTAGTTTGACATTTTGGACCACATTTTCACCACTTTGCTTGTTTTGCAAATCTTTTGGAAAAGTCTTTTCAAATTCTTTTGTAAATAGCCAATGGTATAATAATATGATTTCAAAACGCATTTTCAAGATTTTGAAAATTCTCCCCCTTTTTCAAATGCTTTCCCTTTGGCTAAATAAAAGCTCCCCCTGAAGAAGTTCTCCCCTTAGCTGTCAAGAGGGTTTTTGTAATTTGAATAATTTCTCGCCCTTTGTGAAACAATTTTTGAAAACGGGGTGGTGGTGCGGTCCTTTTGCTTTGGGCTTATTAATTCTCCCCCTTTGGCATTAATCGCCAAAAACGAAGAAACTTAAGAGGCCTAGTATTTTCTCCCCTTTGTAAAAGAATATGAGTTGTTGGGGGCCTTCCTCTTCCGAAGGTCCTCAAAACATAACTAATTATATGATTTCAGTGTGACATAGACTGTTACAGGAGGCTTCGGCTTTGGGATGAAGGTTTTCTCTTCTGGTGAATGCATGCGTGATATGAAGATATAGCCCGAAGGTGATAAAGATGAACGTCGAAGCTGTGGCTGAAGAAGCTTCGGTTTAGTATGATGACGAAGGATGAGGATGAAACTGACCTAAAGGGGAAAAGACTACTTAGTCCTTGATAGCTTGCCTTATGGTTAATAGTAAATGTCAGGGACATGAATGTAATTTTGTCTGCGCTGCGTCCCGTGCCTATAAATAGATGAACAGTAACACTGTACTGGACACACTGGATTGTAATCACTCTTGCGTCACTCTCGCATTTTCATCTTCTGACAAGCCGAAGGTACCAATGTAATATAAATATCATGAATATTTATTTATGTTCATGGAATGAGAATAAAAAATAATCTGTTATGACATGATCATTACCTATATTCTTTTGTACTTCATATATTCTTACTTATATTCATTTACTAAGATGATGAAAGCATGTCCTTCATGACCTTCGTCTGAAGATCATTATATCCTAAAGGAGGTAATGCTTCGAAGGATGAAGGTCTTTAATCGTTAACAATCGTGTTGCCTTGTTCTTGATGTATAGCATTTGAGAATAAGAACCAACATTGGCACCCACCTCTTGTGAACTCAATCGGCCACCTTAGAAAAGCATCGACTTTTGTAATGCCGCCGAAGAAGACAACAGTGCTAGGAGCTGCCCTGTAGCCACTGGACACTAATCAGGAGACACTGCGAGAAGCTAGGAGCCAGAAGAGGAAGGCTACTAGCCCAACACCTTAGGAGGAGGAACTAGATCAGGAGATTAGGGATCTAGAAGCCATCCACCAGCAAGTACAAAGAAAGAAGGAAAAGATGCTTCGGCTTGCCGAACTTCAAAGGAAGATTGATGAAGCAGCTGAGGAAATGTGTCATCTCACTCAGGATGACCAAGACCGAAGGTCCCAATATAGGGAGCTTTGTCAAGAGAGCCCAATCAATGAAGATGAATGGTACGATGATTTTCATCATGGTAACTTTGCTTTCGATGATGGTTCTCCCTTGGCAGCAGAATTGTAGGCTACCCCATGGCTACCATCATACAAGCCACCTTAGCTCCCCATGTATGACGGGCACTCAGACCCAAAGCAATTTCTGATGAGTTACGAAGCAACCATATCCTCATATGGGGGCAATACTGCGGTCATGGCGAAGTCCTTCGTCATGGCAGTCAGAGGTGTGGCTCAAACATGGTATTCTTCTCTTTGGCCGGGGTCAATTACATCGTGGTAGAAGCTAAAAGACATGTTGTTCACTAGCTTCCAGGGTCTCCAAATGAAGCCAGTCACCGCCCAAGCTCTATTCCATTGCACACAGGACCAGGAAGAATACCTCCAGGCATATGTCTGAAGGTTCCTGCGATTGAGAGCCTAGGCGCCTACAATGCCTAATGAGATTGACATTGGGGCCATGATCAAGGGACTCAGGCCAGGACCAATGGCGCAATATTTTGCAAGGAAGCCACCGCAAACCTTGGAGAAGCTTCTCTAGAAAATGGATGAGTACATCAGAGACGACAATGACTTTCGGCAAAAAAGGGAAGAAGCCTACAGATACTCTAAGATGGCTAGAGGCTTCGAAGGAAGATTCCACCCTAGGCATGTCAGGTCGATCCATAACCCTAGTGCAAGCGACAACAGGGGGAATCATACCCAAACGCAACAACACATCTCTCAATCATCAGGGGTACAACAAAGTTCTCTCAGGCCACCAGCTCCAAGAGGTAGAGGGGGCAGAAGCTTTGGAGGAAGGTATGGAGATCAGCCCAGGAAACTATTTTGTTTGTTCTGTAGTAAAGATAAAGGGCATACCACAAGGATGTACCAAATTACGATTCAGAAGTAGAAAGAAATTGCTGAAGCTGAAGCACGACAGAATCAGCCGAAGCAGGTTCTATGTACCGCTTCGTGCAACTCTCCTTATGTCCCAGAGTATGTAGGCAATCAATAGCCTACGGCCTCTGTCGCTTCGGCAAGCCATTCTCAAGCTTCCTGGGCCCAGTTGCCACCACCACCACCGCTAGCACTGCCCTGGTTCGCAGTCAACAGCTAAAGGGGCATCACCACGCTCAGCAACATCGCGACCTTCAAGAGGAGTCCGAAGCTCGCATAGTCAACAACACTGTGCCTGAGTCTAAGCACATCTATTAAAGGTGCCATAGTGATTCTATTAAAGAATATCCTACCTTGGTGTATCTTAGTTTTTTCTGCCATTTTATTTTCTTGCATGAAAAACAATTCACGAAGGATTAATTTCCAATTTGATGTAATAATACTGAGGTCACACCATCGAGTGTGGAGCGCATCCCCTTAACAATACTTCCAAAGCTACAAAGTAATTCCTAAGGGAGCGGAGTAAGTTCCGAAGCTACAAAGTCGTTCCTAAGGGAGCGCAGAGTAAGTTCCGAAGCTACAAAGTCGTTCCTAAGTGAGTGCAGAGTAAGTTACGAAGCTCAAAAGTCGTTCCTAAGGGAATGTAGAGCTAAGATGCCACTAAAATAAAAGGTGAAGAAGCTCCAAAGTCGTTCCTACGGGGATGCAGAGCTTAAATGCCACCGAAATAGAAGGTGAAGTGATAGGAACGGGGGTGCTCGATCTTCCGTCAGGTGAAGGTAACTATCAATTTGGTGGAGATGTCACACAAACGACCCGACTTCCAATCAACACGACTAGAACCCCGCAATCATAGCACCACTTCTCCTCTGGTTATCAACCGTGCACTGTGCAATTGACCTCACCACGAGGGCTAATTCCTGCTTGAGAATCAAAGACATAAGCAAGAACAAGAAAGAACACAATCTAGAATATTGCTGATGAATAATTAAGCTCACAAGTTGGGGTCTCACAAACCGATCTACGTCGACTGTTCTTGACAGATCTAACTTAAGCAAAACCCGCCTCTAACAAGGATGTGGTGGCTATTAATAAAGACTCTGGGGTTATGCAAACCCTGGACGCGCCCCTAATGGGCTCAATGAAGATACATGGCCGAAAAGTCCAAAAGACGGTGTCGCAGCGCCAGAACAGATTCTGAACGTCAACTTGGGCCTCCATCTTGATCCCGATGTCCTAGCTGGTCCTCCCCTTCATTCCTAAGTACAATTAAATCATTAGGTAGCATACTACTCTCAAATGCACAAGAATAATTACTTAGGAACGAGATCACCTGTAAATTCAATTGTCGAGCGCATGCACGAGTAATTGGGTAGTCAACTTGAGGAGTGTTGTTTGTATCCATGGGAGTGATGTCTTCATCATCCTCCCCCTCTTGAAGTGGAGTTGCCCTCGATTCAAGCTCATCTTCTTCTCCCAAATATGGCTTTAAATCTGAAATATTAAAGGTGAGACTAATCCCAAACTCGGGGGGCAACTCAAGTTTATATGCATTGTCATTAATCTTCTCCAAAATTTTAAATGGTCCAGCAGCACGGTTGGGCAAGCTCGCTCCAGGAATCAAATCAATCTAGTGCTCAATCCCACGAATGGGAGGAAGTCCTGGAGGTAACTCAGAGGGAAAAACATCTCGGAACTGCTACAAAAGGTTAGTCACAGATGCAGGCAAAGTGCTAGCAATATCATCAATAGAAAAGAAAGCATCTTTGCAAACCAAGGCATAGCAACAAGCATCAGTCACATGAGTTTCAAGAAGATCAGATTTAGTAGCAAGCATGACCTGAGCTTTCAATTTAATTTGTTGCTGAATTTCTGTCTCATTAGTTGGTTCCTTATGGGTACTTGCAGCTCTATCTTTATCAGCTTGTACAATTTCAGCAAGAGTCAAAGGTAGCAAAGTAATGTTTTTATCTTTATGCCTAAAAGTGTATGTATTACTCCTACCATGGTGACGTGCATCAGTACCATATTCCCAAGGTCTACCTAACAAAAGAGAACAAGCTTCCATAGGTACTACATCGCAATCCGCATAATCAGAATACATACCAATGGAGAAATGCACTCGTACCATGTGTGTTACCTTAACTTGCCTGAATCATTGATCCACTGAATGTGGTATGGATGTGGTCGTGGCTGTGTGGTCAGGCCAAGCTTCTTGACCAAATCTAAACTCACCAAATTATTGCATCTTCCACCATCAATAATAACACGTGCAAGCCGATTCTCGATGGAGAAGAAAGTCTAGAACAAATTATGGTGTTGCTACTTCTCTGATGATTCAGGCTGAGAACTAAGAACACGCTGCACCATGATGCTTTGAAGGTTCACCGTAGCATCAACACCAAGCATGGCATCATCATTAGTAGCAACATCACTAGAGTCATCATCATCACCCTCACCGTCGGAAGCACTAATGTAGCCATCATCCGTAGCAATGTATGTTCGCTGACTTGGGCAATCCTTCTTCACATGACCAATCCCATGATAGTGGTGGCAAAACAATACCTGAAGAACGACCACTGGAAGGTGCTGCAGGTGCTGGTGAATTCTGTTTCTTGGCGGGTACCTGCAAAGGAAGGTTACCAACATGTGCAGCAGCTGTCGAGGGAGTATGACTCGAGGTAGGTGTGTGCGTCCGTGATGCAGAGGAGGCGGAAAAAGTAGCCCTAGGTCGATGTTGGCGTCCCTGCAATTCCTTCTCTGCAAGCATAGCAAACTGGAACAACTTGTTGATAGTGTTTAATTCTTTGTAATCCACAATGTCCTGAATGTCACACCGCAAACCTGAATAAAAATGGCAAAGAGCGTCCTCATGTCCCTCTACTATCCCACAACGCTGCAATCCCTTCTGAAGCTCAGCATAATAATCTTGAATAGATTTATCCCCTTGCTCTAAACGCATCAATTTCTTACACAATTCTCTATGATAAGATGGGGGAACAAATCTATCGCGCATAGCTACCTTAAGATCTTCCCTAGTCGTAGGTGCTCTACCATCCCCAACTAGACCAGTCCACCAGACAATAGCAAAATCTTTAAATTCACTAGTGGCTTGTCTAACTTGATGTCGTTCAGGTACAAGGTGGGCAGCAAATTTCTGTTCTATCGTCATCTCCTAATCAAGATATCCCTCAGCATCATAATGACCTGAAAAAGATGGTATAGAAAATTTAATCTTAGCATAAGGGTCGTCAGGAGCACGATTGTTATTACCTTGCTGGCGGTGTGGCATACCTTCTGTGTTTTGATGAAGACGGCAACGTAGACGCAAATCTCTGGTGGCCGCTTTATCATAATTACCTTCTTCATCAAACACCACATCATCGGGAAGACGTGGACGAGGAGGTGGTGGTGGCGGCGGTGCTTGTTGTTGCGTCTCCAACACAGCAAGTCTGTTGACGATCTTGGACAATCGTCGATCCAGCCTCTCGTAAGTCTTGCCAAGGTTCATGTCAATGAAGGCATCATGCACTGACTTGTGGACCGTCTCCTCCATTTGCTCCTTTAGGAGCTTCTTGTTTACCTCAAGATCTTGGCGGCTAACACATTCATTGAAGTCTGTAGGGATCCTTGCTTCTTCTTCATCGCCTGCCATCGAAACACAAAATCAGGAAACAAACGGTGAAGGTTATCCCTAATAATCTCACTACAAGCTCCTCTCAGGTGGAACACAGGAACACGCTCTATTGTATCTTACCAAGCTCTTACAAGTGTTTGACGAAATACAAAGCAAAGGATGGTACAATCAGAGGCTGGTTCGTGATACTTACAAAGACGAAGTGAAACCGCGAATGCAAGGTCACAGCTGTATTGATCAGAAGAAAGTATGTGGAGCTTGGGAGGCCAAAAACTAATATCAAGGATTAGCAAAAATCGAGTGCAGATTAGCGAAGTTCAATAAGTGTCCAAAGCACAAGTCATAATTGCTGGCTAAGATGTGTCCTATAGAAGCACAACAAAATAAAAGTAACAAACCAGCAGAATGGCAGTTCTGTATATAGAGCAGATTTTCCAGCACTAGTATAAATCAAAGGCGCGTTTCTAAAGGAGTACCAGCAAAAGGGCTCAAAATATTCTGAATTTTTTACCACTGATCCAAAATCACAAAGGATGGAAGCACACAAAATTTCACTTGAAACAGAGTTGTATTGTGACCTAGAGAAATTCACAAAGGATCTCTCGAATTCCTGAAAACATTTAAACAATTTTTTTAATTATGTTCCCGATTTTTTTTGAATTTTTTGACCGAACCAGTTTGGGTCACCCCAGAATGGAGTCAGGAATCTGCTGTAAAAAATTGAGCTCAAACGGAGCACCGAGCGAAAAGTTATGCCCGTTTTATGGAAGTTACCTCAAGTTATGGTTGTCAAAGGCACAAATTGGCAGGAACCGTAGCGGCGGCTATGGAGCACAGGGGCACAAACCTCCCTGGTATAAGCAATAGGTAAGCGCCAGCTGATGAAACAAGGAGGGGCTGCGATGTAAGGCGACTTGCAACCTAATCTAGGGCTAGCGTGGCGAGAGTTCACACAAGGCGGCTAGCGAGGGCAAATCGAGTAATGTGGTGTCTCGACTTGTAATCTGGGAAAGGTGGATGGGATAGCGGTGGAAACAAATAACAGCGACGGAGCGGTTGAACTACGATGACGACATGACCTAAACCAACAACAAGACTCGAACACGGACACAAACTCAACAAAGCAATCTGAAACGAAATTGCAAGGCTAAACAGGGTTCTAGGACAACGGAATTTTTTTGTATGGCAATTTTCTGGAGTTATAGGAAGAAAAACATAAACTAAACTAGGGTAATCCTGACGGTAATACCTGAGTTTTTGAATATCACTTGATAGGAACGGGGGTGCCCGATGGTGAAGGTAATTATCAATTTGGTGGAGATGTCACACAGACGATCCGGCTTCCAATCAACACGACTAGAACCCCGCAATCGCAGCACCACTTCTCCTCTGGTTATCAATCGTGCACTGCACGATTGACCTCGCCACGAGGGCTAATTCCTGCCTGAGAATCAAAGACACAAGCAAGAACAAGAAAGAACACAATCTAGAATATTGCGGATGAATGATTAAGCTCACAAGTTGGGGTCTCACAAACCTATCTACGATGACTGTTCTTGACAGATCTAACTTAAGCAAAACCCGCCTCTAACAAGGATGTGGTGGCTATTAATAAAGACTCTAGGGTTATGCAAACCCTGGATGCGCCCTTAATGGGCTCAACAAAGATACACGACCCAAAAGCCCAAAAGACGGCGTCGCAGCGCCAGAACAGATTCTGAACGTCAACTTGGGCCTCCATCTTGATCCCGACATCCTAGCTGGTCCTCCCCTTCATTCCTAAGTACAATTAAATCATTAGGTAGCATACTACTCTCAAATGCACAAGAATAATTACTTAGGAATGAGATCACCTGTAAATTCAATTATCGAGCACGTGCGCGAGTAATTGGGTAGTCAACTTGAGGAGTGTTGTTTGTATCCATGGGTGTGATGTCCTCATCATGAAGAAGCTCCAAAGTCGTTCCTAAGGGGATGCAGAGCTAAGCTCCAAAGTCGTTCCTAAGGGGATGCAGAGCTGAAATGTCACCTAAATAAAAGGTGAAGAGACTCCAAAGTCATTCCTAAGGGGATGCAGAGTCTGGGTGTGTTCTCGTGTGGGTGTGTGTCCTCGGCATAAACATCATGCTGCATCATATCATCGCATCATTTCACATATCATTACATCATACATCATATCGCATCAGCAACAAAGCTGTGAAGGCGGAAGAAATGCTCCTCCCAAAATATTCGATGAATTATGGAACAATGTGCTGAAGCACAAAGTATGCCTTCGGCAGATATAATTTTTCACACCAAGAAAATCTTCATCGACTACAATATTATACAACAGCTGTGGCATAGAAGGGGTGATTCCTTCTTTACGAAGCATGAAAAGAAGGGAAGGTGTTTTTTCACCGAAGGCTAAAAAATGGTATGTACACAAATTTCATGCATCGTAAAGAAATATATTACATTAATATACATACAAATGTTCGATGTTTGACTCATACACGAATATTACATTTCTTAGTACACAAGAATTCAGTCTTCTTTCAATATCTTCTCGGCAGCTTCATTTAGGAGTCTGTTGATAGCTTTGTCAACAGCTTCTTCGACAATCCTTATTGTTTCTAATGCTTCCTTCATGGCCGGATCGGCCTCGGGATCATATGGCTCAGGTGGCGGTGAAAGTTCAGCTGTAATATAGAACAAGTTGTTAATCCGAAGCCAAAAACAAACACCAAAGCTAAAATTCAGTAATAATACCTATACGCCTTGCGCGCTCAGCAGCCTCTTTGGCTCGCTTAGCTTCTTCTCAGGCATCATGGGATTCTTTTTCATTTTTCTTTATAGCTTCGTCGGCTATCTCGCGGCCGCCCTTCATCCAAACATTGGAATAGAATTTCCCGCCCATCAGAGTAGCTTCAGCCGAAGGCTCCTTCATGTCGTCTATGGAGAGGAGGGCTTCTGCCTGGGCTGCATATTTAACATGTTCACAGCCAGTTTTCTCCAAAACTGCTGCAACCCCTCTAGCACCGGTGAAGGCACAAAAATCTCCACGATCGCTAAGTATTTCTTCAAAAGCTTTGACTTTTTTGCCGATCCATTGAATGACTCCTTCGGGATCGCCTCGAATAAATTTTTACTATGATGAGTATGCACCCACCTTTGCAAAACAGTCTTTCAGTTTCTTTGCACAGTCCATGGATACTTCGTACAATTTCTCTCTGGAACCCCGAAGTTCTTCAACATTCTTTTCTAGCCTGGAGCTTGTCCATTCACTTATATCTTGTTTTGCCTTTGCAAGTTCAAAATTTTCGCTCATTTCGACAAGTTTTTTCCGAAGGTCTTCGACTTCGGCTTGGTGAGCTTCGGATTGTGCATTAAGTTTCGCTTCATTGCGCTTCAGCTTATCCACTAAGGAAAACTGTATTTTATCTTTTTCAAGCACCTCGTTCCTTAGCGAAATAACTTCTGACCGATGGTTCCCAAGGGCTATTTGGTAGCTTTCATCTTTCGCATTCTTTTGTGCCCTTAAAGCCTTGATTAGGATTAAGCCCTACAAAAAATGAAGGATTAGCACACAATAATAAGAAAAGATATAAAAAGTAATCTGCTTAAAAGCTAAAACATCCTCACCTTCAGACTATTATAAGCAAGGCTGTCTGTAAGGTCATCCTTTGACATTGCAGACAAGCCAAGCTCTAGCTTCGAGAATCCTATATTTTCTGCCATCTCCTGGCAAATAGATACCTCCTTGTTGTTCAGAAGGCAGTACAAAAAGTCGTCTTCATCAGTGCCATTGTATACCAAGGATCCTTTTGGGTACTTTAAATCCCTGGCATATTGCTTAGCTTTGGCAATCTGCTCTTCCGACAACTATTTTCCCAAAGCATGCCGTATGATAAAGTCTAGCTCTTCAGCAAGCATTTCGAGAGCAGGAGACTTAGCTTTCTTGGGTGCATTTTCTTCTTCCAAGGTCAAAAGAGTAGCCTCTGAAGCATATGCCTCAATGGGAGCTGATGGCCCAGCTTTGGCGGTATCTAGTGGCAAACTAGCTTCGTTAGATTTCTTTGGGATTTCACCCTTTCTATCAAGCGCTGAAGCAGGGGGTTTGTATTTTTGAAGAATCCATAACAGTGTCTAGTACGCTGGCCATTCTCCTCCTTTTTGATTTATTGTAGGAATTTTGGACACCTTCGGCAGCCCCGGCTCTTGTGGCGGGCTCAGGGTTTTTGGTTGCTCTACCGACCTCCTTGGTTCTGGTTTTTCGGCTGTTTTCTCCTTAGTTTTGGCAGGTCGCTTCAGCACTTCGGCTGTCTCGGGTTTCCCCTGTTCTGCTACCATGATCAGTTTCGGCGCTTCGGCCGATTCTCCCTTGGCTTCAGCAAGAGCCGGGTACTCTGGCTCAACAGCAGAAGAAGGCCCCTCAGCAAGCTTTGACACATTGGCCGTCTCAATATAGTTGGGCCGGTGCGTCAAAACTTTAACCTTTTCCCCTTCGGCATTGTAGAAATAGCCGAAGCAACAGCCTTTCTCTTCTTTCCCTGCTTTCGTGAGGGATAGAAATAGTCTAGGTACACAAAACCAATAACATCAAAGACTCTATTCAATCTCTTCTTGTCTCGCCCTCCGAAGGCCACTGTTAGGGCATCATCCTCGGCCCTCGTGTTAGCACCAAGCAACTCATCGCTAGTTGCCTCAATGCAATCTAGCCAGTCATCATTCGGCTCATCAAATTGACTTTGGTACCTGAAGGTATACTTCAGGTAAACTAAACCATCCTGGCTGGACCCAGAAGCAGCTTCAGTCGGCATCTCCCAACCGCTTGAGAGCGGCCACACTCTATAAGCAATGTGCTCCTGGACTAAGTCCCTGGTGCCAATATAGGTGCAAACCATGCTATAAGCAGCTTGGCACGCCTGAATATCATTCCCAAGTATGAGAGGCAGTCTCCTAATGCCGAAGTGAGACAAATAGGGCGTTGAATAATCCCCTTTATATCTTCTCTTTCAACTAAGTCGTTCTTCACATAGAACCACTCTTGCATCCAGGCTCCTAGCCACCTCATTCAAAATGTTGGGACTGGATAACTCACATCAGAGCGAGGCAAGAAGCCGTAACAACCAAAATTATTAAGATATTGTTCTTTACCAGTAGCCTTCGTCTCATAGGACAGCTCATGCATGTTATAGAAGCATTTTGCATTCGGCTCTAAACCCTGGCTTCTCATGGCCCAAATGAAAATCCCCATTCTAATGATAGCTTCGGGGATAATCTAATGAAGGTAAATTTCAAAGGTCTTCAAAACTTCAACTAAAAATTTGTCCAAGGGGAATCGAAGCCCTGCTTTCATAAAACTGCTGTAGACAACAACTTCGTCTGCTTCGGGCGCAGGGGCATTGCTATCTCCTCTAGCCCTCACGATAGAAATATCGTGGAAGTATCTTCCTTTCATTGCATCGATTTGACTTTGTTTGATGGTTCATTTCCCGAAGATGGTATGACTCTACCGCCAGGGCCGATCTTCAGCACCTTCATTTCCACTTTATAAGTCAAAACTTTCACTATCATCAGAATCTTCATATAACCCAGCCAGCATCTCATTGGTAATCTTCTCTGTATTTGTGTTCTCCATAGCTTCATAAAACCCGGCCAATGCAGGGTCAGCAATCTCCTTCTCTTCGACCATTTAGATAATGGTTGCACGATTGCCGAAGCTTAAAATTTAATCAAAACTCCGTAGAGCAAGAAAATTCAGAATGCCAAAAATAGTGCAAGCAACTGAAATGGCACAGCAAATGCTCTTGATGCAAGTTCCTATTTATATGCCTAGCGCCCCATGATTTCGTGGGTCCTATATGTCAGTGATGGCTATTCTAGGGAAGGGAAGGGGTTTTTCGGACCATCGGTTAAAGGCCTTCGTTCACGTCGCAGTCTGAATTTGTTACAAAGAAACAAATTAATACTATGAGGGGCTACTGTTGGGGGCCTTCCTCTTCCAAAGGTCCTCAAAAACATAACTAATTATATGTTTTCAGTGTGACATAGACTGTTACAGGAGGCTTCGGCTTTGGGATGAAGGTTTTCTCTTCTGGCGAAGGCATGCGTGATATGAAGATACAACCCGAAGGTGATAAAGACGAACGCCGAAGCTGTGGTTGAAGGAGCTTCGGCTTAGTATGATGACGAAGGAGGGGGACAAAACCGACCTAAAGGGGAAAAGAATACTTAGTCCTTGATAGTTTTCCTTATGGTCAATAGTAAATGTTAGGGACATGAATGTAATTTTGTCCGGGATGGGTCCAGTGCCTATAAATAGATGAACAGTAACACCGTACTGGACACACTGGATTGTAATCACTCTTGCGTCACTCTCGCATTTTCATCTTCTGACAAGCCAAAGGTACCAATGTAATATAAATATCATGAATATTTATTTATGTTCATGGAATGAGAATAAAAAATAATCTACTATGACATGATCGTTACCTATATTCTTTTGTACTTCATATATTCTTACTTATATTCATTTACTGACATGATGAAAGCATGTCCTTCATGACCTTCGTCTGAAGATCATTATATCCTAAAGGAGGTAATGCTTCGAAGGACGAAGGTCTTTAATCTTAACAATCGTGTTGCCTTGTTCTTGATGTATAGCATTTGAGAACAAGGACCAACATGAGTGAAAGTTCATGAGTAGGGCAAAGGATAGATGATACCGACAGAGTCGTAGTGGAAGCCTTGCCTTTACCAAATACTCCATTTCCTTTTCAATCTAAGACTAAGGAAAGAAATACACTTGGAAACACTTTAGTCTTAGTTTTGGCACAAGAAGAATAAGAAATATGTATTTGTACCAAATGAAAGAGATATGATCAAAGGTATATAAATGAGCAATGTATGCAATGTTTCAATCAAAGTTCAGAGAATCTAAGATGTTTAGCTCATTCCTAAGCTTGCTAAAGGTCTTTTCATCCACAGGCTAATTGGTTGTGGGTGCTAACATAAGCAATTTCAATATCCCCTTTTTGTTGGTGATCTCTCAAAAAGTGATACCAGATGTCTATGTGCTTAGTGCAGCTGTGTTCAACGGGATTATCCGCCATGCGGATTGCACTCTCATTATCACATAGGAGAGGGACTTTGCTCAACTTGTAGCCATATTCCCTAAGGGTTTGCCTCATCCAGAGTAATTGTGCACAATGATGTCCTGCAGCAATATACTCGGCTTCGGCAGTGGATAGAGCTACTGAGTTTTGTTTCTTTCAAGCCCAAGACACCAGGGATCTTCGCAGAAACTGATAAGTCCCTGATGTGCTCTTCCTGTCAATTTTACATCCGGTATAATTGGCATCGGAATACCCAATTAAATCAAAGGTAGATCCCTTGGGGTACCATAGCCCAAACTTAGGAGTGTAAACTAAATATATCATGATTCTTTTCACGGTCCTAAGGTGAACTTCCTTAGGATTTGCCTAGAACCTTGCACACATGCATACAGAAAGCATAATATCTAGTCGTGAAGCACATAGATAGAATAAAGATCCTATCATCGACTGGTATACCTTTTGATCTACGGATTTACCTCCCATGTCGAGGTCGAGATGCCCATTTGTTCCCATGGGTGTCTTGATGGGTTTGGCATTCTTCATTCCAAACTTCTTGAGTATGTCTTGAATGTACTTAGTTTGGCAAATTAAGGTACCATCTTGGATTGAAATCCAAGGAAATACTTCAACTCCCCATCATAGACATCTTGAATTTCTGTATCATAATCCTACTAAATTCTTCACAAGATGACTTGTTAGTAGACCCAAAAATAATATCATCAACAAAAATTTAGCATATAAACAAGTCTTTAGCAATTGTTTTAGTGAAGAGAGTAGGGTCAGCTTTACCAACTTTGAAGCCATTAGTGATAAGAAAGTCTATTAGGCATTCATACCATGCTCTTGGGGCTTGTTTGAGCCCATAAAGCGCCTTTGAGAGTTTATAAACATGTGACGAGTACTCACTATCTTCAAAGCTGTGAGGTTGCTCAACATATACCTCTTCCTTGATAGGGCCATTGAGGAAGGCACTCTTCACGTCCATTTGATATAACTTAAAGCCATGGTAAGTAGCATAGGCAAGTAATATACGAATTGACTCAAGCCTAACTACGGGTGTATAGGTTTCATCAAAATTCAAACCTTCAACTTGTGAATATCCTTTGGCAACAAGTCAGACCTTGTTCCTAGTCACCACACCATGCTCATCTTGTTTGTTGCGGAATACCCATTTGGTACCTACAACATTTTGGTTAGGACGTGGAACTAAATGACATACCTCATTCCTCGTGAAGTTGTTGAGCTCCTCTTGCATTGCCACCACCTAGTCCGGGTCTCTTAGTACATCCTCTATCCTGTATGGCTCAATAGAAGACACAAAAGAGTATTGTTCACAAAAATGAGCAACTCGAGATCTAGTGGTTACCACCTTGTGGATGTCACCAAGAATGGAGTTGACGGGGTGATCTCTTTGAATTGCTTGGTGGACTCTTAGGTGTGGTGGTCTTTGATCTTGAATCTCCTAATCATCTTCCTTGTCTTGATCATCTTCATCTCCCCCTTGATCAATGTCTTCCTCTTGAGGTGGCTCATCGTGTTGGTCTTCATCCTCTTCTTCTTGAGCCATTTTCTCATCTTGAGTTGGTGGAGATGCTTGTATGGAAGATGATGGTTGATCTTGTGCTTGTGAAGGCTCTTTGGATTCTTTTGGACATGCATCCCCAATGGACATGTTCCTTAGCGCGACGCATGGAGCCTCTTCATCATCTAATTCATCAAGATCAACTTGCTCCACTTAGGAGCCATTAGTCTCATCAAACACAATGTCACAAGAAACTTCAACTAATCCAGTGGAATGTTGAAGACTCTATATGCCCTTGTGTTTGAGTCATAATCAAGTAAAAAGCCTTCTACTGCTTTAGGAGCAAATTTATAATTTTTTCCTCTCTTAATAAGAATAAAGTATTTGCTCCCAAAGACTCTAAAATAAGAAACATTAGGCTTTTTACCGGTAAGGAGTTCATACGATGTTTTCTTGAGGATTCGGTGAAGGTAGATTCGGTTGATGGAGTAGCAAGCGGTGTTAATTGCTTCCGCCCAAAACCAATCCGGTCTCTTGTACTCATCAAGCATGGTCCTTGCCATATCCAAAAGAGTTCTATTCTTCCTCTCCACTACACGATTTTGTTGAGGTGTGTAGGGAGAAGAGAACTCATGCTTGATGCCTACCTCCTCAAGAAATCCTTTAATTTGAGAGTTCTTGAACTCCATTCCTTTGTCGCTTCTAATCTTCTTGATTCTCAATCCGAACTCATTTTGAGCCCGTTTTATGAATCTTTTCAAGGTTTCTTGGTTTGAGATTTTTCCTGCAAAAAGAATATCCAAGTGAAGCGAGAATAATCATCGACAATAATAAGAAAATACTTACTTCTGCCTATGCTTATATAAGCGATCAGGCCGAATAGATCCATGTGGAGTAGCTCAAGCGGCCTATCGGTCATCCTGATGTTCTTGTGCAGATGATGAGCTCCAACTTGCTTCCTTGCTTGACATGCGCTACAAATCTTGTCTTTCTCAAAATGAACATTTGTTAGTCCTAAAATGCGCTCTCCCTTTAGAAGCTTGTGAAGATTCTTCATCCCAACATGAGCAAGTCGGTGATGCCAGAGCCAACCCATGTTAGTCTTAGCAATTAAGCAAGTGTCTAGTTCAGCATTATTATCATGGAAATCAACTAAATATAGCTGACCATCCAACACTCCCTTAAAAGCTATTGAATCATCACTTCTTCTAAAGACAGTAACACCAACATAAGTAAAAAGACAGTTGTAACCCATTTTGCATAATTGAGAAGCTGAAGGCATGTTGTAATCTAAAGAATCTACAAGAAAAACATTGGAAATGTAATGGTCAGGGGATATAGCAATTTTACATAAACCTTTGACCAAACCTTGATTCCCATCCCCGAATGTAATCGCTCTTTGCGGACCATCATTTTTCTCATATGAGAACATCCTTTTCTCCCCTGTCATGTGGTTTGTGCACCCGCTATCAATTATCCAACTTGTCCTGCCTTGTTCTTAGGTACCCAAATGGTCTTGGGTCCTTTCACATTAGAAACATGCACCTTGGGTACAAAAACACAAGTCTTAGGACTCTTGTGTTTGCCCCCAACATATTTGGCAACAACCTTGCCTGATTTGTTAGTGAGCACAAAAGATGCATTAAAATCCTTAAATGAAATGCTATATTCATTTGATGCATTGACAATTTTCTTTTTAGGCATTTTGATATGAGTTGAATGCCTAGAGCTAGAAGCCTCATTACTATATATGTAAGTATGATAAGAAACAGAATGAGATTTCCTAGCATGGATTTTCCTAATTTTGTGCTTAGGATAGTTCTTAGGATATAAAATGTAACCCTCTCTATCATGAACCATGGGAGCCTTGCCCTTTACAAAGTTAGAAAGCCTGTTTTTGGGGGCATTAAGTTTGATATTGCTTTGGCTCCCTTGTTGGAAGCCAATGCCATCCTTAATGCCAGGTGTCTCCCATTATAGAGCATACTTCGAGCAAATTAAAATTTTTCATTCTCAAGCTCATGCTCGGCAATTTTAGCATTTAATTTAGCTATGTGATTATTTTGTTCTTTAATTATGGCAAGTTAATCATTCATATCATCAATGTTAACATCTCTACATCTAGTGCAAATTGTGACATGCTCAACGATAGATGTAGAAACATTGCAAGCATTCAATTCTTCAATCTTAGAAATTAAACTAGCATTTTCAGTTATAAGACAAGAAATTGAATCATTGCAAATGTTAAGCTCTTTAGAAAAGTTTCCACATTTATCTACTTCAAGAGCATACGTATTTTTCAACTTAACAAATTTTTTATTTTCCTTAACGAGCAAGTCCACTTGGCTTTCCAAGATATCATCCTTCTCGTTAATGGTTTCTATTAATTTATTTATTTTCTTCTTTTGATCCTTGGTAAGGTTTTCAAAAAGAGAAGTTAAATCATATTCATTATCACTAGAGCTACCCTCATCATCGGAAGTAGTGTATTTGGGGGTATCTCTAGAATGTACCTTCTTCTTTTTCGTCCTTAGCCATGAGGCATTTGTGGCTGATGGTGAGGAAGAGAAGGCCTTTGTTGATGGCAATGTTGGTGGCGTCCTCGTCGGAGGAGGAATCGGTGGAGCTCTCGTCGGAGTCCCATTCCTGTCCCATGTGCGCCTCACCACCCTTCTTCTTGTAGTATCTTTTCTTCTCCATCTTCTTCTTCCTTTTCTTGTCGTCGTCCCTGTCACTATCACTTGTATATGGGCATTTTGCATTAAAGTGACCGGACTTACCACACCTATAGCACACCCTCTTTGAACAGGGTTTGTAGTCCTTCCCCTTCCTTTGTTTGAGGATTTGCCGAAAGCTCTTGATGATAAGAGCCATCTCCTCGTTGTTGAGCTTGGAGGCGTCGATTGGGAGTCTACATGGTGTAGACTCTTCCTTATTTTCTTCCGTTGCTTTGAATGCAACGGGTCGCACCTCGGGTGTAGAGGTGTCACCTTGCTCCAAGTTAACAATGTGTTTGGAGTCTTTGATCATAAGTTCAAAGCTCACAAACTTGTCAATAACTTTCTCGGGGACATCTGTTTATATCAAGGATCTCCATGGATTAGTTGCGCTTGAGTGGGATTACGAAAAATAAGATATCTAAGAATAACCTTGACCATTTCATGGTCATCCCACTTGGTGCTCCCGAGGTTGCGCACTTGGTTGACCATCGTCTTGAGCCGGTTGTACATTGCTTGTGGCTCCTTTCCTTTGTTGAGGACGAATTGACCGAGTTCTCCCTTGATTGTTTCGTGCTTGGTGATTTTGGTCTGTAACACTCTGAGATCCACAAACACCCTGAGATCCTACTGGACTTCACTACCAACAGCCGAACACTAAGGAAAATAAAATTTGGCAGTGTCTCCTTTGTAATTATAAGCATCACAGGAGAAAAATGGATATATCAATACAAAATGAATCATACTAGTATGATATAATTCTCATCAAGGACAATTAACCACGAATGAACCAGCTTATGCCTACATCATACTTTAAAGTATGAACATCAAAAGTCAATAACCCAAGCTAATTATTTGGTTCTTTAAGCAATGTGTGCAACGTGCCGCTACTTCCCACTCCCCTTGATAAGTATCAAGCACCTACATTGAGTAATGCAAGAGTGAGATGAAACATCTCAGTAAGCAAATTGTTTTGACGAGATATTTAAACCACAAGATGAATTAATCAACATTTTACAGGAATCACAATTAAGATCAGAAATACTTGTAGATATAGAACTCAATAGTCCCAATATAACCAATACCATCTCATTTCCTCGAGCAACCACAATAGTTTGTATAACACTTCCCTGCGTCAACAATATCTGCAAATATCACTTCAATGAATGCATGTGAATGCAATGCATATGTCCTCTGCGTTCATACCTCTGAGGGTATGAAGCCGCATCATACCCCTCCTCGGGCAACCTACGATGCTAAGTTGTACCGGTACAGTTGGACCATAGGTCATGACAAAACTTCAGATGCAAATGAATCATGCAATGCATATGGCATGTTGCATTTATCAATATACTTCACTTCCTTCACATACAATACAAACCTCAAATAATACTTCATCTTCCTTCAGATACAATACAAACCTCAAATAATACTTCACCTTCCTTCAGATACAATACAACCTCAAATAATACTTCATCTTCCTTCATGGGTGTGAATTAATCTCATGGGTCATACTCGAACCATAATCATCATCAATATATGATTGAGCATCAATATAATACAATCAAGTAAAGCATCATCATAGAGTTCAATTATGAAAGAATTCAATAATTATGAATATTAGAGTGTAGGCAATAAAAATAACAAGTCAAAACGGTAGCAACCACCGCTATATTCACTTGCCTTCATCGAAGAAGAAGAATGTACTAGGCATGATTCGGAGTGTAGCCACCTGCTAGCGGGCATAAAGCTTAGTACAAATATTTCAAAAACATTTGCGAACAATCAACAAATCACTCCTACACTTGAAACCAAGACCTGGTGGAAAGACTCCCACCCTGAACCACATGCCAAACAGCAGCAACGCTGTTTGTTAATTTTGTATCTTTAAAATTATCATAGTGGCAATATCAAAAAATACTCTAGGAGTATCTACACAAAATACTCTACAACTTCGGTATTCAATGGATAATTAAATTTTGCCATATATAAGTTCTAAAACATCTGACAAGACAACTGACTGAATATGTTTCAGACAACAGCATAGTTAACTTCAAAATTTGATATCTCCCAAACTACTCAACCAAAAATTATGAAATTCTTCTGGCAGTAAGAACTTTTATCCCTCTACAAAAGTCTCCATAGTTGCAAGAGCCAATTCGGCCATTTACTAGATGAAACCCACTAGTGAACAGACCCGCTCATTTTTGTCAGGCAAACAGGAACAGCCACAGTAAAACAAACATAACTAGAGTTTTCAAAATTCATATGAATACACTCTTTATCAATCTGGAAAGCTTATGAAATTATCTACAACTTCTCTTGCTTACCCAAAGTTTAATTCTGTTGATTGAATTGCCTAAATATTAAGAGAACAGATTCTGCACAGAATTATGAGACTGAAAAAGTGCTATAATCAAACTGTAATAACTCTCTGATCTAATGTCCGATTGAGGTGTTCTTTGCGGCCACGGAAAGATCTACACATTATCTATGACTCATAGATAGACTTTTTATTTTTTTGAGGCCACTAAGACCACTGAAAACTAGCATGAATAGAAATTGTCGAATCTGCCATTCGGCAGAGACTGAATTCGAGATCAAAATCTAACCCCACATCTAATCCAACCTCTAATCATTTAATCCCCATGATCCAAAACCTCAAAAAACACTTAATTACAGGGAGGAACATGGATCTCATCATTACCTAGGGTTTCTCCAAGAAAATCTGCAAGAAGAGATGGGGATAGAACATCTCCGATCCTTGGTCCTCTCTTCCTCTTCAATCCAACTTGCTCCTCCTCTTCTCGATCCTTGTTGCGTGGGGGAGATCTAGAGGGAGGAGGAAGCAGTGGAGAGGGTAGAGGGCGGCTGCAAATGGGGAGGAGAGGGGGCGGCCCAGGGAGGGGAGGGAAGGGGCGGCAGGGAAGGGGAAAGGGAAAGTGGGCGGCCACCTAGGGTTTTGTGGCAAAAAAGAAACAAAGCCTCAGATGACTTCTAACTTTGCATCCAACGGCCCACAACCCTTTCCCACATCCACGCACCGAAGATCAACTTTTGGTCAACTTTTTTTTCTGCGATATTACATGGTCACATCGTCCCCTTCATGCGTCGTCTTGAGGACGTCCCAAATTTCTTTGGCATTTTTCAACCCTTGCACCTTATTGTACTCCTCTCGACACAAGGAAGCGAGGAGTATAGAGATTGCTTGGGAGTTAAAATGCCTTATTTGGGTGGCCTCATCGGAGTCATAGTCCTCATCGCCCACTTGTGGTGCCTGCTGTCACACCCGGTTTTGGAAGGTAAACCGAATGTGAACCATGTACGTGCCAGGATCAGAAATTCACGTATACGGTGATTAAATAAATGACTCATCATAACACAATGCTTCGAATAACAATAAAGAGTAAGTAATAATATGAAAGACTAGAGTCATTTACATAATATAATCAAAGTACACAGATTAGAAACGTAGCCAACGTGAATTAACCCACCACAGGCAGCTGACTGGGGGAGGTCGCTAGCCTAATCCTCGAACTCGTCGAAGTCCTAGAACTCCTGGAGATTCGCCTCAACGCCTTCTTCTTTACCTGAGCATAGATTGCACCAAAGGCAACCTGGTGTCTTGTGAAGCAAGGGTGAGTACACATCAACGTACTCAGCAAATGTCCCGTTTGGCTGAGGTGGACTAGCTTTATGTGGAGTTAAGCTCAAGTAGTTGCTTTTAGTTGGTCAGGTATTTATTATTAGTAGAAGCCATGTTTTATCATATAATCAACCCGTGAACCATTTCCTCATCGAGGAAACATTATTATAATCATTGAACCTAAATCATAATTAGAACCATTGAATCTCAGATCATCTATATCTCGAACCATTTGTATCTCTAATCAAAGAGGATCCCAAGGCTGCTCATAACCTGAGCACGGCTGATATATCAGTTTCATTCCCCTGCACAGGTCGCACACTTTACCCACGAGTCATGATTCCCTTTCTGCCCGGGGAGAGCTAATCCCCATTGACCACTACCTTGGTGGCCTAACAGGGTATCACTATGTAGCCTTTACAAAGACTCCCCTAGTGCATAGCTGCTCGTTAGGTTTCACCAGTCGTACAAACGCAGTACACCTCCCAAGGTGGGTGACTAACAAAACCAAATCGAATGAACCTCTGCACCCCAACCTTGGCAGAGCGAGCACTACACCCCGGCCCCCATTGATGGCCCTCCGGCAAAGCCAGCTATGCCCCCAGGTTCATCTAATTAATCAGCTAAGGGCATCCCATTCCACCCTCATGGTTGCACTGTTATCCCGGGTGGTCACTCCACGAACAAGTCCTTACAGAGAGGTACTCAGGAAAAAGGCCTGAGCCCCCTAGAGTATCACAATATCCTCATCGGGATAACATCATCGTATCATGTTAATTGATTAAAGTAAAGCAATAGCATAAAGCTAACCATGATAACCCAAAGGGTAAACAAGGATAAGGTAAAGTAGAAAGCTAGTCAATCCTTAGGTTTTAATTAAGTATGCGGGACAGTGAATTAAAAAGTAAATAGGACATAATGGGTCGGAGGACACTTGCCTTCACCAACAGATGCTCGGGGTCTTCAACTCTATAGAACTCGAAGAACCTATTCACTTGGTCGCCATAACTTGATTGCTGCTCCCTTGAAGCTCGGAAAAAGATCGCAATCTATTCGCGACGCACAACGAATACAAACAGACACAAACAGACAAACATATATATGCATAAGAACATTACACCATTCAAATAAAAACATAATAAAACATGCAAAATAAAATAGAGCGCGCTACTACGGTCACGCGAGGAAAAAAAACGCGACATGCGGAGCTGCGGTCGAGAAGTTATCGCGTCTACACTAAATGAGTATTAGTCATAACGTTTAGTTTGATCTGCTTATATTAATCGATATTTATTTAAAATGAAACTAGAGCTATCGCACATTTTTAATTAGCTGATCACACTAATAATTCTTAGTTAAATAAGTAATTTAAATAACATCAATGACTCTAAGCAGGACGAATAAGTGGAGCGAGACGAAATACATAACGCGTGAAACAGCACGCCCGTACACGACCTAGCGCGCGGCAAGTGCAGACAACGTGACGACGACGAACCCAACACGACAGCGTGCAAACAACGCGCGAACTAGCATGCCACCACGTGCGGAACAGCACGTGCGACAGACGAGGAAAACTAAATAGGTGACGCGTTTATACTAAACAAATATTAAATAATTAAAAAGTAGTTAAGTTAATATTGGTCATGTTATTATTTATTATAAAAGCGCAGTTGAACACTACATACTTAATCTAATTGAAATACTAATCTAATAAATATTATTCAAGCACACCTTAAGTCAATTATCTAAAACATGCGATCTGACGAATCAACATTATTAACATGAGTGTTTATAAGCGAAAACAATTTATTATCACGCGCATACGCCGCGCGACACACGCAAAAGGCGCGTGACAACGCGTGAATGGCACACGCGATGCACACACATGACGTGTGATAACTGCGAACAGATAACTCGATGATACTAAACAAGTATTAACCGAAAAGTGTTTAAGTTGGTATTCATTGACTTAATATTTATTTATAAAAATGCGAGTTAAAAACTATAAACTAGTTTTAATTAGAAGGTTATTTTATCTAATAAGTGTCGAATGAACAACTAATTAAATTATTAAAATTTGTGATATGGTAAAATACGTTACTAAAATGAAATCGGCGTTGCTACAGAGTCGAAGCGACTAAAACGGATAGAAACGGGTGTACGACACGTTATATATGGAATAACTAACAATTCGTGGCTAATGAATAATTTTATTAAAGCACGCGAATCGCGACTCGCGTGAATGACGACACTCGAACAACACGTACGAACGTCGTGCGGATAGGGCACGCGATATGCGTGGAACGACGAGAGACGGACACACATGACAACACATTACCAAATATCTACCGACGCATAATTGAAATTATAAACTAGATTCGATTGAACTGTTGTTTTTATACTAAACACTTACTAGATATTCCATACAACATCTAAGTGGTTAAAATCACATTACTACATATTTACAATCGCCTAACTAAAATCATAATTTTGATCCGATTGAGTATTCAGTTTACTGACCAATAATTAAGTAGGAAATTAATTAGCGCAGAGGGATAGACGAGGTAACCAGGGGGTAGACGGGAGTCGTCTACAGGTAGACGAACGTCGTCTAGGGGGTAGACGGATGTCGTGGGGACCCCGATGACACGCTGCGTGTACGCGAAACAACGCGCACAACAGCGTGCGACACGCGTGAGTCAACGCGACTATGCGCGCGAACAACACGATGTCACACAAACGACGCCGCACGCGAACAACAGTAAACTAATAATTAATTAAAAGTGTTTAAGCTAGTAGTATTCAACGTAATTAACATTTATATTTATAAAAACCCGAGTTAAAACTATAGACTCGTTCTAATTAAATTATCTTTTTAAATAACCGTCAAATAAACAAGAAATGACTAATTGGTGTGAGCGACCGTAACGAAAATATTAAATAACACGCGGACAGCACGAAACAGCGCACAAGGGCGATGGCTACAACGGCGCACAACAATGTGCTTGATCGAGCGAGGGTACGGGTATGGCTAGACGACGAACGGCGAACAACGAACGACAAGGGTTGGATCGAGGGCGCGCAGGTTGCACAATGACCACTCCGAACTGGCGACGTCGAGGATTAGCGCAGGGACGGCTTCGCTGGATGTTCGCCGAAGCCGACCAGGACGCTGGCCGAGGGACGGGGAGGGTAATAATGAGCAGGAGAGCAGGGGCTTAGTGTCGAGCTCCCAGGGACCGTGCCCTGGCAAGCTGAGTCGCGGACTCACGCGCGAAGGGGAGGGCAGGCGCTGTTGGCCACCGTGCGCGGGGACACGACCTCGGAGCCTCGCCCCTGCAACAAGCTCGGCCAAGGCTAGGCGGCGGCGCAACTGAAGAAGGGATAAGAGGAGGAAGGGGACGAAATCTCACCCACGTGCGCTGACGATGGCTGACGAGGCTAGCACGACCAGCAACGACACCAGAGGACCATGAGCTCGGCGCAAGGGTGGGGTTGCAGGCCGGACACGCAGTCGCGGCTGGAGAGCCTCCATGGGCACACACAGGAGCCGGGAAGCAGCGGCTAGGGCTAGACAGCGGCGGGGCTTCGTCGGACAGAGGCCGCGCCAGAAGGAAGCAGGGGTGGGGCTGCTACCGGTGCTAGCCACGATGTCTCAACGGGCCGCCAGGCTTGGCCGCACCATGGCCGGCCGAGCCACGGAGCTCGCGCACGCACAGGAGGCGGCTGGGCGAGCGTGCTGGGCTGGGGTGCTGGCGCGGCTGGGCCATGCCCACGTCCAAGAAGAAGAGGGAGAGGGCGAGTGGACACAGGAACCGGCATGGGCGGCTTTTGGCGATGTGGGCAGGGTGGGCACGCGACGTGGGCACCGGTTGGGATGGATGAGCGGTTGAGGAAGAGGAACAGTGGGGGGGCGCCACTGATAGGTGGGCCCGGTGGCTGGGCAGCCGGGCGGTGCGGGTGAGCACACGCATGCGGCAGGGAGCGCGTAGTGGCTAGGGTTTCAGGCGTTGGGCCGGTGCGCCTACGGCTGTGGGAGTGGGCCGGCTAGGCGGGGGGCGGTGCAGGCCGCGAGCGCTGGATGGGCCGTAGACACGGTGCTTTGGGCCGCAGGGGGCTAAGGGAGGAAAGGGTTTTTTTATTTGATTTTAGTCTATTTCTATCTTTCATCTATTTCTATTCAAATTTAGATATAGTTTTTGAATCGAAAATTCAAATACACTTCTTGAGTTTGAATGGATGCACCACCACAACAATTGAACATACCATAAAATATCTCGGCATGTTATGCAAAAATCAAGGAAAAGAGAGGGTAACACCTAAATTTGGTGGATATTAGAAAAGATATTTTATACCCCCAAATTCAGGGTGTTACAGATCTAACCCCCTTAACAGGAATCTCGCCCTCGAGATTCAAGAAGAGGCTAGAAAAAAATTGAGATTGGGTCATCGGTCTTTCATAGCTTCTTGTAACTCAACTTTGACTCTGGCAACTTTAACTTGTGCACTTGTTGCTTTGACCTTCAGATGCTTGAGACCAACTGATGCAATTCTTGAGGATCTCTTAGACCTGTGGGTTAGGACCCTCACACGCTTTTGCTGCGCCACTCTGATTCTTGTTGGTTGACGTTGATCGCATGGTCTTCATTTGGGTTAGCGGCTAACCCCCTTAACAGGAGTGTTGATACGCACTTGATGAAGACGTTGTCAACTTTGATTTTGACTGATTAAGAGAAGTTGGAGGCTGCCAACTAGACAGGTGCAAGAGGGGAGGGTATAGATAGAAATGGTAAGCATAGATGAATTAAAGAGAGAAAAGGGAGATCACCCAGCTACCTAACTCTATGGCACTAAGCTAGTAAACAGGTGTTATTGTGGACCAAGGGGCCACAACACACCAACACTCATCACAAAGAAGCAAATTAGTCATAACACAAAGACAAACAGCACAAGCAGACAACAACAAACATCTCGTTGCTATACGTAACTTTTAATTAAATGGTGGTCTTTCCTTTCCAAGGGGAAACTATTCTAAGGCCATCGAAAGGCAAGGGGAATAATAAGACATACAGAATAGGGGCATGGGCACTATAAAGGATGGAGCTAAAGCAAGGATTGGAACCGAAATGGAGAGAATGCAACCAAGGTCAAGATAGGTAAAACACCATTCTCAAATCGAGATGGGAAAGATGATATTTCAAAAGGTAGGCATAGGAATAGCATCATGGAAAGATCTATATATTAGGAAGGTAAGGTGATATCGAGCAAAAGCTAAGACTAGCAACGCGATAGAGGAAAAGGGAATGGACAAGAGCGAGATGGATAAGACATCACTCTTGGAATGAAATGGGAGAGACGGCTTTAAAATGCAGATATAGGATAAGCATCAAAGTAAACATCAAGGGATGACAAGGGTTAAGGTGATAAGGGACGCACAATAAAGGATGTATTTTAGACAAGACTTGAAAGGTGTCAAAGAAGAGGAAATAATCAATGATGAAATAGATGAGGCATTATCCCTAGACAGGGATGGAAAAGAGGAGGCTTTGAAGGGTAGGTTCAAGGTAAGAAAGAAGGCAAGGGCATAGATATCACAAGGGTTTTAAAGGTAGTAATGGACAGGGATGTAGGAGAGGAGGTAAATGTACATAAGAACCAAGAATATAAATACCACAAAGGATGGAGTTAAGACAAGACCTGCAAATGGAAAATGAGAGGGTACGTCCAAGGGCCAGATAGGTAAACTGCCACTATCAAATTGGGATGGAAGAGAGGAGATTTTTAAGAAGTAGGAATAAAGATGAGTATCAAGGCAAGAACGATGGACGACAAGGTGAGGGTAATAGAAAATAAAAACACAGCAAGGGATGGAATTAACACAAAACTTGTAAGGCGACAATAAGTGAAAAGAAATCAAGGGAGAGATAGGTAACTCGCAACTCTCAAACTGGGTCGAAAGAAAGGGGAGGCTTTTAAAGGACAGGTTCAAGGTGAGCATTTAGGTGGAAGACCTCAATATCGCAAGGGTCAAAGGTGATAACAGACAAAGGTATAAGAGAAAAGATTAAGACATTGAAGATCCAGTGGTATGAGTTCAACAAAGAATGGAGTTACATCAAGGCTTACACGCGGTAAAGAAGAAGATATTGCCAAGGGTGAGATAAGTAAAACATCGCTCTCAAATTGAGATAGGAGATTGGAGGTTTTAGATAATGGTCAT
The DNA here is from genome assembly GCA_029449295.1 of Zea luxurians. NCBI lineage: Eukaryota > Viridiplantae > Streptophyta > Magnoliopsida > Poales > Poaceae > Zea > Zea luxurians. The sequence continues at coordinate 52,751,139 of JAOPSE010000006.1, read as the reverse complement.
AATGTAATCACCAAGGTATGGTCAAGGGATGGGAAAGGTAAAGGTGATAACAAACAAAAGTAGGAAAAGGATGGAGTTAAAAACTCGCAAGCGACAAAGAAGATGATACGTCCAAGAGAAAAATAGGTAAAACATACAACTCTCAGATTGAGATGGAAAAGATGGGATTTTAAAGGGCCAGAATAAGATAAACATCACATTAAGATATAGAGGTGATAAGGGCAAAGGTGATAACGATGAAAAGCATAATCCATGGACAGAGTTAAGGCAAGACTCGCAAAGTGACGAGGTGGAGAAAACAATCAAGGATAAGATAAGTGAGGTTTTGATGGAAGAGTTGAAGTAAAAAATCATTACCAAAGGAAGTTACAAGGAATTAACGAGATTACCAAGGATGTGCGAAATAAAATGAATGCTTATGGATCATCGAGAAACAAGGGTGGTCAAGGGCATGTAAAATGAAATATCTTAAACAGACTGGGGTATACAGGTAAGCATAAAAAGATGAGAGTATGAACGATTTCAAGGAGATGAGCATACCAATACCAAGAGACAAGAAATTGTCGAAAGATAGTGACTTAACAACAGAAGAGGAAAGGGTCTAAAAAGACAGGAAAATCATGGACATATAAGCTGAAATGTCTAAGTAGGCAGTAGAAATTTAGAGGCAAGTATTCGAAACAAGAGTATTAAAGGGATACAAGCATGTCAATACCAAAGGACTAGAGTTCGCTAAATGGTAGTAATTTAATGACGAAAGAGGAGAGAATCCCAAAAAGACAAGAAGGTTATGGTGAGGGGGCATCTACAAAGATGTCACAAGCACAAGAGTGAGATCAAATCTAATAGATTGAATAGGTGAAGCATAGAAAATACTAGAATAAAATACTTTTGGCAAGGGGGCATATAGGAGCACAACATAGAATTAGTCGAGGTGACTAATATTTTGAAGTAGAATCAAGGATGAGGTGAAGTAATAATCAATAAGTCCTTAAAACGGCCATTGTCACTCTAGGAAAGCGGTCCTACAGTCAGCAAGGCTTTGATACCACTTATGTCACACTCGGTTTTGGAAGGTAAACCGAATGCGAACCATGTACGTGCCAGGATCAGAAACTCACGTACACGGCGATTACATAAATGACTCATCATAGCACAATGCTTCGAATAACAATAAAGAGTAAGTAATAATATGAAAGACTAGAGTCATTTACATAATATAATCAAAGTACATAGATTAGAAACGTAGCCAACGTAAATTAACCCACCACAGGCAGTTGACTGGGGGAGGTCGCTAGCCTAATCCTCAAACTCGTCGAAGTCCTAGAACTCCTGGAGATCCGCCTCGACGCCTTCTTCTTTACCTGAGCATAGATTGCACCAAAGGCAACCTGGTGTTTTGTGAAAGCAAGGGTGAGTACACATCAACGTACTCAGCAAATGTCCCGTTTGGCTGAGGTGGACTAGCTTTATGTGGAGTCAAGCTCAAGCAATTGCTTTTAGTTGGTCAGGTATCTATTATTAGTAGAAGCCAAGTTTTATCATATAATCAACCCGTGAACCATTTCCTCCTCGAGGAAACATTATTATAATCATTGAACCTAAATCATAATTAGAACCATTGAATCTCAAATCATCTGTATCTCGAACCATTTGTATCTCTAATCAAAGAGGATCCCAAGGCTGCTCATAACCGTGAGCACGACTGATATATCAGTTTCATTCCCCTGCAGAGGTCGCACACTTTACCCACGAGTCATGATTCCCTTTCTGCCCGGGGAGAGCTAATCCCCATTGACCTCTACCTAGGTGGCCTGGTAGGGTATCACTACGTAGCCTTTATAAAGACTCCCCTGGTGCATAGCTGCTCGTTAGGTTTTGCCAGTCGTACAAACGCAGTACACCTCCCCAAGTTGGGTAACTAACAAAACCAAATCGAATGAACCTCTGCACCCCAACCTTGGCAGAGCGAGCACTACGCCCCGGCCCCCATTGACGACCCTCCGGCAAAGCCAACTATACCCCCAGGTTCATCTAATTAATCAGCTAAGGGCGTCCCATTCCACCCTCATGGTTGCACGGTTATCCCGGGTGGTCACTCCACGAACAAGTCCTTACGGAGAGGTACTCAGGAAAAAGGCCTGAGCCCCCTAGAGTATCACAATATCCTCATCGGGATAACATCATCGTATCATAATATTCACATCATGTTCATTGATTAAAGTAAAGCAATAGCATAAAGCTAACCATGGTAACACAAAGGGTAAACAAGGATAAGGTAAAGTAGAAAGCTAGTCAATCCTTAGGTTTTAATTAAGTAATGCGGGACAGTGAACTAAAAAGTAAATAGGGCATAATGGGTCAGAGGACACTTGCCTTCACCAACAGATGCTCAGGGTCTTCAACTCTATAGAACTCGAAGAACCTGTTCACTTGGTCGACATAACTTGATTGCTGCTCCCTTGAAGCTCAGAAACGGATCGCAATCTATTCGCGACGCACAACGAATACAAACAAACACAAATAGACAAACATATATATGCATAAGAATATTACACCATACAAATAAAAACATAATAAAACATGCAAAACGAAATAGAGCACGCTACTACGGTCACGCGAGGAAAAAGAAACGCGACATGCGGAGCAGCGGTCGAGAAGTTATTGCGTCTACACTAAACGAGTATTAGCCATAACGTTTAGTTTGATCTGCTTATATTAATCGATATTTATTTAAAATGAAACTAGAGCTATCGCACATTTTTAATTAGCTGACCACACTAATAATTCTTAGTTAAATAAGTAATTTAAATAACATCAACGACTCTAAGCAGGACGAATTAGCGGAGCGAGACGAAATACGTAACACGTGAAACAGCACGCCCGTACACGACCTAGCGCACGCACCACGCGCGGTAAGCGCAGACAACGTGACGACGACGAACCCAACACGACAGCGTGCAAACGACGCGCGAACTAGCACGCCACCACGTGCGGAACAGCACTCGCGACAGACGAGGAAAACTAAATAGGTGACGCGTTTATACTAAACAAATATTAAATAATTAAAAAGCAGTTAAGTTAATATTGGTCATGTTATTATTTATTATAAAAGCGCAGTTGAACACTACGTACTTAATCTAATTGAAATACTAATCTAATAAATATTATTCAAGCACACCTTAAGTCAATTATCTAAAATATGCGATCTGACGAATCAACATTATTAACATGAGTGTTTATAAGCGAAAACAATTTATTATTACGCGCATACGCCGCGCGACACATGCAAAAGGCGCGTGACAACGTGTGAATGGCACACTCGATGCGCCTACATGACGTGTGATAACCGCTAACAGATAACTCGATGATAATAAACAAGTATTAACTGAAAAGTGTTTAAGTTGGTATTCATTGACTAATATTTATTTATAAAAAACGCGAGTTAAAAACTATAAACTAGTTTTAATTAGAAGGTTATTTTATCTAATAAGTTACGAATGAACTACTAATTAAACTATTAAAATTTGTGACATGGTAAAATACGTTACTAAAATGAAATCAGCGTTGCTACAGAGTCAAAGCGACTGAAACAAATAGAAACAGGTGTACGACACGTTATATATGGAATAACTAACAATTCGTGGCTAATGAATAATTTTATTAAAGCGCGCGAATCACGACTCGCGCGAATGACGACACTCGAACATCACGTACGAACGTGGTGCAGATAGGGCACGCGATATGCGTGGAACAATGGGAGACGGACACGCATGACAACACGTTACCAAATATCTACCGACGCATAATTGAAATTATAAACTAGATTCGATTGAACTGTTGTTTTTATACTAAACAATTACTAGATATTCCATACAACATCTAAGTGGTTAAAATCACATTACTACGTATTTACAATCGCCTAACTAAAATCATAATTTTGATCCGATTGAGTATTCAGTTTACTGACCGACAATTAAGTACGAAATTAATTAGCGCAGAGGGATAGACGAGGTAACCAGGGGGTAGACGGGAGTCGTCTACGGGTAGACGAATGTCGTCTAGGGGATAGACGGTTGTCGTCGGGACCCCGACGACACGCTGCGTGTACGCAAAACAACGCGCACAACAGCGTGCGACACGCGTGAGTCAACGAGACTACGCGCGCGAACAACACGATGTCACACAAACGACGCCGCACGCGAACAACAGCAAACCAATAATTAATTAAAAGTGTTTAAGCTGGTAGTATTCAATGTAATTAACATTTATATTTATAAGAACCCGAGTTAAAACTATAGACTCGTTCTAATTAAATTATCATTTTAAATAACCGTCAACTAAACAAGAAATGACTAATTGGTGTGAGGGAACGTAACGAAAATATTAAATAAAACGCGGACAGCGCGAAACAGCGCACGAGGGCGATGGCTACAACGGCGCACAACAATGTGCTCGATCGAGCGAGGGTACGGGTATGGCTAGACGACGAACGGCGAACGACGAACGACAAGGTTTGGATCGAGGGCGCATAGGTTGCACAACAACCACTCCGAACCGGCGACATCGAGGCTTAGCGTAGGGACGGCTTCGCTGGCTGTTCGTCGAAGCCGACCAGGACGCTGGCCGAGGGACGGGGAGGGTAACAACGAGCAGGAGAGAAGGGGCTTGGCGTCGAGCTCCCAGGGACCGTGCCCTGGCAGGCTGAGCCGCGGACTCGCGCGCGAAGGGTAGGGCAGGGGCTGCTGGCCACCGTGCGCGGGGACACGACCTCGGAGCCTCGCCCCCGCAATAGGCTCGGCCAAGGCTAGGCGGCGGCGCAACCGAAGAAGGGATAAGAGGAGGAAGGGGACGAAATCTCACCCACGTGCGCCGACGATGGCTGACGAGGCTAGCACGACCAGCGACGACACCAGAGGACCACGAGCTCGGTGCAGGGCGGGGATGCGGGCTGGACGTGCAGCCGCGGCTGGAGAGCCGCCATGGGCGCACGCAGGAGCCGGGAAGCCGCGGCCAGGGCTAGACAGCGGTGGGGCTTCGCCGGATAGAGGCCACGCCAGTAGGGAGCAGGGGCAGGGCGGATGCCGGTGCTGGCCACAATGTCGCAACGGGCCACCAGGCTTGGCCGCACCATGGCCGACCGAGCCGCGGAGCTCACGCGCGCACAGGAGGCGGCCGGGCGAGCGCGCTGGGCGGGGGTGCTGGCGCAGCTGGGCCATGCCCGCGGCCAAGAAGAAGAGGGAGAGGGCGAGTGGACACAGGAACCAGTGTGGGCGGCTTTTGGCGATGTGGGCAGGGTGGGCGCATGATGTGGGCACCGGTTGGGATGGACGAGCGATTGAGGAAGAGGAATAGTGGGCGGGGGCACCCCTGACAGGTGGGCCCGGTGGCTGGGCAGCCGTGCGGCGCGGGCGAGCGCGTGTAGGCAGCAGGGAGCGCGCACAGCGGCTAGGGTTTTGGGCGTTGGGCCGGCGTGGCTGCGGATGCAAGAGCGGGCCGGCTAGGGGGGGGGGCGCAGTGCTGGCCGCACGTGCTGGATGGGCCGCGGACGCAGTGCTCTGGGCCGTAGGGGGCTAAGGGAGGAAAGGGTTTTTCTTTTGTTTTTATTTGATTTTAGTCTATTTCTATCTTTCATCTATTTCTATTCAAATTTAGATATAGTTTTTGAATCGAAAATTCAAATACACTTCTTGAGTTTGAATGGATGCACCACCACAACAATTCAACATACCATAAAATATCTCGGCATGTTATGCAAAAATCAAGGAAAAGAGAGGGTAACACCTGAATTTGGTGGATATTAGAAAAGAAATTTTAGACCCCCAAATTCAGGGTGTTACAGATCTCCAAACTCAACAATATCCCATATACTTTCGTGGAGGTTAGATGGTGCCTCATTTTATCACTCCACATACAATAATCCTCACCATCAAAATATGGTGGTTTGCCTAAGGGTACGGAAAGTTGAGGAGCGCATTTAGGAATGCAAGGATAGCGAAGAGGCATCTTACTATACTTCTTATGCTCTTAGCGCTTCGAATTGGTAGACTCAGCGCCGGAGGTGGAAGGTGATGAAGAATCGGTCTCGTAGTAGACCACCTTCTTCATTTTCTTTTTCTTCTTGTCACCCTTCCTATGTGACTTGATGGAGCCGGTGGATTCTTCCTTGTGCTTGTTGCCGGCCTCCTTCGATGCAGTCCTTTCATCGTTCTTCCTTCCCAAGGCTTCAGGCTTTTTGCCGGTGACCATCTCCCTCTTTAGCGTGTTCTCCCGACATCACTTCAAGTTGTTAGATTCTAATGAAGCACCGGGTTCTGATACCAATTGAAAGTCGCCTATAGGGGGTGAATAGGCAAAACCTGAAAATTATGAACTTTGAACACGCACTATACCCGGGGTTAGCATTAGAAATAATTCGGAGTGAGGAAGATAGTTCCTCTTGCTATGAGTTGCTCAATCAATGTGGATAACTTTTGGAGCAAACTCAAAACGATGTGAGAAAGAGAACTTTAGAGAGAGAGGAGAGGGAAGAAACAAATCAAGTGAAGATCAACACAAGTGAACACGACGATTTGTTTCTTGAGATTCGGTTCTAAAGAACCTAGTCCCCATTGAGGAGGCCACAAAGGCCAGGTCTATTCCAGCCCTTTCCCTCTCTCAATCGGTCACTTAGACCGGTTGAGTGCTTCTTCTTAATCACACGGGTCACTAAGACCTCGCAAGTATCACCACACGATTAGGTGTCTCTTGCTAACTTTACAAAGCACTTAGAAAGATTAGAGTGATAAGAGAGCAATCCAAGCAACAAGAGCAACAAAAGAAACACAATGAACCTCTCTCAAGTCACTAAGCACTTGAGTTGATTTTAACATTGGAGAGGATTTGATCCTTTGATTGTGTCATTGAGTGTATGCCTTTACTCTAGTATTGAATGTGAAGGTCTAAAAACTTGGATGCCTTAGATGGTGGTGGTTGGGGGTATTTATAGCCCCAACCACTATTCTCGTCGTTGCTGTCGGTGGGCACGCCACACAATCCGATGGTGCACCGGACATGGCACTGTTCACTTTCTGGTGCGTGCCACGTCAGCAATCGTTGGGGTTTGGAGCTGTTGACCATTGAAGTCCTTTATCCTCTTGTGGCACCAGGCAGTTCAGTGGCACACCGGACAGTCCGGTGTGTTTTGACTTTGTAGTTCTGACTTTTGACTTCTGCACTGTTCACTGTTCATCCGTTAGAGCAGTCGACCGTTGGCAAAGTTGACCGTTGCTCCGTTGGCTCATCGGATAGTCTGGTGGCACACCGGAAAGTCTGGTGATTTTTAGCAAAGTGACTCTGGGAAAACCCGAGAGCTGCCAATTCGCGAGGTGCCTTGGCCTAGGCACCGGACAGTGTCCGGTGCGCCACTGGCTGCACCACTTATTGTATTTGCTCCAAACTTAGTAGAGTTCCCCAAATCACTTTCTTTGTTGGTTTATGTTGAACTTTATGCACCTGAGATAAATGACAACTGGGCAAATTAGTTAGTCCATATGGTTTATGATTGACGTCAAACACCAAAATCGATTATAGGAAAATTTTAAGCCCATTTCCCTTTCACCTTTGTTCTTTGAAGAAACGAATGATGGACAAATGTCTGGCCTATTCTATGATCAAGGTTAGAAATTCCGTTTTTTGCATGTTTGTTGATGAAGGTTCCATGTACTCAACTTTTGTTTGTATAATGCATGGTCTTCTATTCAACAAAGCGATGATGGCACAAAGAGGTATAGAGGAGCAAAAGGAGCTAACCATGTTGATGTCGAATCATCATTCAGAAGGTGACAATCTTCAGGACAAGAATGGAGAAAAGGATGTGGCAATAAAATGTTGACTGCTGACCTAATTAAAAGGCAAAACGAAGTACATGATCTAGGGAAGGAAAGGAGCGAAGCTCTCAAGAAAATCATTATGCGAGATGAGGAGATTGCAAGGTTAAAAGCAGAAGTGAAGTAGGGTGATGAAAAATATAAGAACGAAATTTCTCAGCTTCATCTTAAGATTGAAGAATATGAAAAGAGACTCGAAGTGGAGAGGTTAGCCAAAACTAAATTAACAAATTTTGTGGAAAGACTTCGGAGTACTCTTAACCAATGCTTTGTCTTCCCATCACAATGTTGTCATTGCCTGAGGGAAATCTTTACATCTATTGGCACTATCTCTAATGAAAGTAATTTCACTGCCGGAGATGTCGTTGGGGCATTGGAATGGATTGAAGAAGAGATAGACGCTTTTGATGGAGTACTAGGAACCCAGGGGGGTTATTGTGTTATAATCGGGTTTTGAAGTATAGCTTTGGTTCTTGAAAAGGCCAGGTGCTCACAGGTAAAGGTGGCCGGGAAGCCCAACTTCTTCATATCAGTGTATGATGTGAAGAAATCGTCTATTTATGCTTTTAATGTGGACAAATGCTTTTTTACCCTTGTGTGGAATAAGGGTCGAAAAGAGTTGGCAAGAGTCGAAGCTTAGGCCAACATGGGGAAGGTTCATTATTTATCCCTTTGTTTAATTTTTATCACACTTGACCAGTGTCTAACCACTTTGTATGTGTTGTAGGACAAAGAAGCTGCCAAAGCTACAAAGGAGGCCTAGAGGCTAGCTACTTGAATAGTGGATGGCCTTCGTCGTTGTGTACCAAAGCCCTGAACGATAGTGTAGTCAAATCTTTTGTAATATAAGTCTACATTTGGTAGCTTAATGAAAATATTTGTGTAACGAAGGTGGCTAGCTATCACTAAGTATGTAAATATTTGGGTAACTTGTGCACATCCTCTTGTTTGTATTATATATTTTCACATTCTGCTTTGTGATGAGAGAAACTTGAAAATTGTCTTTTGAGCCTAAGGCGAAAAACACCTTCCCTTTTTCATGCATGACAAAGCGCTAGATGAATGAAGCTTGACATGGTTTGTCGTTGATGTAAGAAAATGCTATCGAATATGCAAATTTAGCTTCCTCTCTATTCTGGAGAAATTTGTATCCTTCTATCGACTTCTTTTCTAGACCGACAATAATAAACAATTCCCCTGACAACACACAACATAATTACAACAGCATAATTTAGATGATATAATGACATGATGTGTATTGCCGAAGGTGTTACAAAGATAATGGTGTAGAGAGTCATAATTTTTGTATAAATAATCCCGCCTTTATCCAAAGGACTTTTGAGATCTTTTTTCTTTCTAACTCTGCCTTCCATCTAATGAACTTTAGAGTATCATCAACGTTACTAGGTGATTTTCTTTTTGACTCCACCTTCCTTTTGAAGGACTTCACAGCCTTATCACCATTACTGGGTGATTTTCTTTTTGACTCTACTTTCCATGTATAGGACTTCAGATCTTTATCACCATTACTGGGTGATTTTCTTTTTGACTCTGTCTTCCATCTGAAGGACTATAGAGTCTTATCACCATTGCTAGGTGATTTTTTTGACTCTGCCTTCCATCTGAAGGACTTCCGATCCTTATCACCATTACTGGGTGATTTTCTTTTCCCGTTACACTCAAAGGTGTAACCCTAGAGTTATATTTTACAACATGGCTTGGAGAATAGGCACTACATGACTTACAAAAGTAGCCCCATTAAAAAACTTACACTTTGCCTATCTAGACAAATATCCCACCAAAAAGGGTGCTAGCTTAAAAACAGAAAAATAAATGTATATTATACATAATATCTTCAAAGTTCATCTCGTTACATGACCTTGGGATTTCATTTCCCTCCATGTCCTTTAATCTATACGAACCTAGTCGTTTCAAAGCCATGACCAAAAAAGGGCCATCCCACTTCGATTGAAATTTGCATATGGTATCTAGGTTGGCCATCCTTCGAAGCATGAGGTGTCCTAGTAGTATGTTCTTCAGTTTTACTTTCCTGACCCGCCATTTTCTTGTCTCACTTTGCCATTTGCTAATTTGATCAAATTCCTCGAGCCTAACCTCTTCTAGATCATCTTTGAGACCTTTTCTCGATCAGTATCTTTAGCCGTGCAGGTAACCCTTGCTAATCCATTCTTGATTTCTTCTAGGAAAACTACTTCATCTCCGAAGAGAAGCTTGAAATGGTTGAATGAAAGTTGCCTAGAGGGGGGTGAATAGGCAAGTTAAAACTTTTTCAACAAAAACTAGAAACAAACTGGGTAAAACTGGCTTAGTCGGTGTCAAAACCAGTTCAACCGGTTTGAATGAGCCCAACTAAAGAATGAGATAAAACTGAATTGATCTCGAAATTCACCCAGTTAACTTTGGAAATGAGATGTTCTAAATGATCCATAGGGTTCAAAGTAGTAGATCTGATAAGGGCACTTCTCAAAATCCACACACCAAAAATATATAAGCAAATCTTCCATGGAATGGTGAGAGAACGAATAACACGAATAAACACAATGAGCAAGAACACAAGAGACATAAGATTTATCCTGAGGTTCGGTCACACCACAAAAGGTGCCCTACTTCCTCGCTGAGGCGCCCACACAGAGCTGGGTCTCTTTCAACCCTAATCCTCCCTTTGCCGACCACAAAGGTCAAGCCCACACACTAATCTTTACTCAAACGAGCGGGTAATACAAACTTTCTTGTGGTCTTCCATAAGATTTGGAGACTCACAAGAGACACATAGTCGTCTAGGAGCTAGAAGCTCCAAGTGTAATGAATCCACAAAGAACTCGATGTAGTACCAAAGCTCGAATGAAGAAGAGCAAGAGAGATGTGGAGATGAAGCACAAAAATCGCAGCTCTCAAACTCACTCAAGGATTTCTCTCCAAAGATTTGCAATGGGAGAGGCAAGAGATGTGTGAGAGAGAGTGGGAGGTGTTCTTCAAGTTAGAAATGGAGTTTGGGTCGTGCTCTTGTGTGGGGAGAGAGGTAGGAGTGAGTATATATAGGTGGGGCTTCAAAACTAGCCGTTGGGCTGATTTTGGCTATGGAGGACCGGTTGAACAACCCCTAAGACCGGTTCAACCGCTTGGGACAGACTGACAGTCAGTCTGCCAGTCAGACTGGCAGACTGCAGGTCAGACTGCAAAAATAGGTCCTGACACTGGTTGAACCGCCCCTAGTGCCGGTTCAACCGCCTGGTGGTTAGACTAACAGTCACTCTGCCAGTCAGGAGGTCAGACTGGTCAGGTGACCCTGACACCGGTTGAACCACCCCTAGGGCCGGTTCAACCGTTTTTGACTAGTGAGGTCCGGAGCAAAAACACCAGTTGAACTTTCCCTGGACCCCGGTTGAACCTCTCTAGACCTCGGTTGAACTTTTCCTGGACCCCGGTTGAACCTCTCTGGACCCCGGTTGAACATACCCTGGACCCCGGATGAACCTGCCTAGACCCCGGTTGAACTTTCCTGGACCCCAGTTGAAGTTGAAGTTCAACTGCAGTTGAAAAAGCTCAACTGCAACTGAAGACACAGTTGAAGTTGAAGTTCAGCTGGAGTTGAGAAAGCTCAACTCAGTGGAAGTTCAGCTCAGCTGAAAAGCTCAGATGCAGCTGAAGAAGCTCAACTCAGCTGAAGTTCAGCTCAGCTGAAAAGCTCAGCAGCAGTTCAAGAAGCTCAACTCAGCTGAAGTTCAGCTCAGCTGGAAAGCTCAGCTGCAGCTGAAGAAGCTCAACTCAGCTGAAGTTTAGTTCAGCTGAAAAGCTTAGCTACAGTTTAAGAAGTTCACCTAATTTTCAACAAAAACACTCTAGGTTTCTCAAACCTAACCATGGTCAACCATAGAATTTTAAAGAGATTTTTGGTTTTCAAAAAATAATTTTTGAATATAGAGGCTTGAGCTTTGGCAAACACCAACCTTCTTTTTGGATCCGCCTCTATAGTACGATGATTCCTATACTCAAATTAAATAAAATTAGTTTCGGTTGAAGTTGTCTGTACGTAATGCCGAAGGGTGTTATCCATGAAGCTTCGGAATTACAAACCGACTTAAAGATAGAATGACCTTTTAGTCCATAAGAGTTTGAGTCGATGTTGTAAACTTTTATGAGGGGTATGATTGTAATTGTTCACAGGCTGTGTCCTGTGCCTATAAATAGTGAACAGTATTCCTATATTGTTCACGCATTCCTGTAATTGCAAAAGCATCATTCGGGAATTATTGCTTGTCAAGGCGAAGGTATAATCATACCTTAAACATTGTATTCAAAATAAATATGTGAATGGTGTCATTTATCTCCAACATACTTATCTTTAATGTTTTACATTTTACATCGTTTTATGTTATTTTCGTCACCTTCGTAATATTATGTTTATATCCTTCGTCCGAAGTTCATTAAACCCTTGAGGAGATAATGCTTCAGCGGACGAAGGGTATTTAATACTTAACATCTTCGTGTTGCCTTGTTCTTGATTCATAGCATTTGAGAACATGTCCCCAACACAAACAAACCTTCCATGGAATGGTGAGAGAACGAATAACATGTATAAACACAATGAGCAAGAACACAAGACACAAGATTTATCACAAGATTCGGTCACACCACAAAAGGTGCCCTACTTCCTCGTTGAGGCGCCCACAAAGAGCCGGGTCTCTTTCAACCCTAATCCTCCCTTTGCCGACCACAAAAGTCAAGCCCACACACTAACTTTGCTCAAACGAGCGGGTAATACAAACTTTCTTGTGGTCTTCCACAAGATTTGGAGACTCACAAGAGACACCTAGTCGTCTAGGAGCTATAAGCTCCAAGAGTAATGAATCCACAAAGAACTTGATGTAGTACCAAAGCTCGAATGAAGAAGAGCAAGAGAGATGTGGAGATGAAGCACAAAAACCGCAGCTCTCAAACTCACTCAAGGATTTCTCTCCAAAGATTTGAAATGGGAGAGGCAAGAGATGTGTGAGAGAGAGTGGGAGGTGTTCTTCAAGTTAGAAATGGAGTTTGGGTCGTGCTCTTGTGTGGGGAGAGAGGTAGGAGTGAGTATATATAGGTGGGGCTTCAAAACTAGCAGTTGGGCTGATTTTGGCAGTGGAGGACCAGTTGAACCGCCCCTAAGACCGGTTCAACCGCCTGGGGTAGACTGACAGTTAGACTTCAAAAACAGGTCCTGACACCGGTTGAACTGCCCCTAGGGCCGGTTCAACCGCATGGTGGTCAGACTGACAGTCAGTCTGCCAGTCAGGAGGTCAGACCAGTCAGGTGACCCTGACACCGGTTGAACCACCCCTAGGGCCGGTTCAACCGGTTTTGACCAGTGAGGTCTGGGGAAAAACAACGGTTGAACTTTGCTTGGACCCCTGTTGAACCTCTCTGGACCTCGGTTGAACTTTTCCTGGACCCCGGTTGAACCTCTGTGGACCCCAGTTGAACCTGCCTGGGCCCCGGTTGAACTTGCCTAGACCCCAGTTGAAGTTGAAGTTCAACTGCAGTTGAAAAATCTCAACTGCAACTGAAGACACAGTTGAAGTTGAAGTTCAGCTGGAGTTGAGAAAGCTCAACTTCGCTGAAGTTTAGCTCAGCTGAAAAGCTCAGCTGCAGCTGAAGAAGCTTAACTCAGCTGAAGTTCAGCTCAGCTGAAAAGCTCAGCTGCAGCTGAAGAAGCTCAACTCAGCTAAAGTTTAGCTCACCTGGAAAGCTCAGCTGCAGCTGAAGAAGCTCAACTCAGCTAAAGTTTAGTTCAGCTGAAAAGCTCAGATGCAGTTTAAGAAGTTCAGCTGCTTTTCAACAAGAACACTCTAGGTTTCTCAAACCTAACCATGGTCAACCATAGAATTTTAAAGAGATTTTTGGTTTTCAAAAAATAGCTTTTGAATATAGAGGCTTGAGCTTTGGCAAACACCAACCTTCTTTTTGGATCCCCCTTTATAGTACGACGATTCCTATACTCAAATTAAATAAAATTAATAAAGTAAACTCCTTGAGTCATTGGTGTCTCATGTGTGGTTTCTCCATGGTGTTGCTTCATAAGGATCACAAACATCTTTGTCTCACCTTTTGAAGCAAACACAAATCAAACCCTATGACTTGTACCATATCTCTACTACTCTATAAGCACGGTGTGTAAGCGTCCACACCGTGCGCCATGGTTCTGCCTCCTGATGCTCCCTAGATCTCGGTCACGCTTTCATCACCACCACCATCAGCTACCTACCATCCAGGATCTCATCGCCCACGCCTCGGTCATGCTTTCATCACCGCCATCATCGGCTACCTACCCCTCAACATCCTCCCCCTCTGCTCCCCGTCTAGGATCTCATCACGCATGCCCCAGTCTGTCCCACCCCGACATCCTCCCCACCACACCGCGCACGCCCCACGTCGCGCGTCCCCACCGTGCCCGCCGCAAATCATCAATGGAAGGTGAGGGGCGCGGTCGTGCCTAGCATGGCACTATCAAAACAGGCCCTCCGCGCACGCCCCGCTCCATCAATGGATCCACTGTGCCATGGCCGCCTTGATGTCCTCGCCCTCCGCGTCGCACCCGCCCCGATCCAATGATGAAAGCTAGACGGATCTTGGGGGTGCTTCCCCACCGCGCACGCCGTTCTCCATCTATGGAAGGTAAGCGGTCCACGGAAAGGTAACAGTACTACAAGACAAGGCAGAGGCCACCAATTACCGTTGGTGAGGAAGCCGACGGGGGAGCTGCTCTAGCGAATCAGGCTGTTACTAGTGCCAATGGCTGCATCGTGCTCCGTGCCACTAGAGCTGACGTTGTGGTACAGCCCCTCAATGGTGGCCATCTGCTGCTACTACGACTGGTACATGAGTTGCTGCTACTACGACTAGTACATGAGTTGCTGCTGCTGTTGTTGCGAGGTGGCAGCTTCGTCCATGAAGTGAGCGGCCGCGACGAGGCGGGGAGGCTTGCAGTCCCGGGACTCTGAGTGGTGCCCGGCGAGAAAGAGCACGAGGACATTGTCCGTGGCGGCGTGGTATGGTGGTTCGTGCCCTCCGCTGCCAGCCGCCACGGGGAAGTGCTGATCCCCGCACATCACCTCGCCGAGCCGCGTGCTCGGCGCCGACCTATAGCGCTTCAACCCCGGGGAGCTCATCTGCTACTGTGGTGGCATCCTCGCACCGGACCCCCCCACCCTCCACGCGACATCCTCTTCAAGGTGATGCTCACCGGGGACTCCACCTTTGTTAAGTCAAACCTGCTCATCAGATCCATAGATCCGACACCATGCTTAGACGACCATGGCCAGACCGTCGAGGAGGACACTAGCCCCAGATTGCGACCATCATGGAGCTGGATGAGGTCGTCGTTACCACCAGAGAGGATGACGATGCAGTGCTCCTAGACATGTGAGTCATCGCTTTGATTCTCCCCCTCCACGATCTGACCGGCAAGGTCCTGTCATGCAGCACAGGAAGACACCTAAGATTTGCACTAATCATCTCGGTAATCACTTTCTTTTTGTGGGATTTTTTTGGGGAATCTCAATCTGCCAAGATAGGTTTTCACACTAGACCATATTGCTTAGGCATGCGTGTGTCACGCACTCGACTTTGCCAATGGTGAGCTCAAGATAGGTTTTCACACTGGACCATATTGCTTGCTATCCATTTTGGATCTATGGACAACATCTCACCCTACACCGATGAACTAGAGGTTGACATATGCTCCCAATTTGTTTAGGACATTGTTTTTAGAAACAGCTGTATATCTGTAGATATTGTATTTTTTATCTTCCTAATTTTATGCCCCTGCACATATTGTATTTTTTATCTTCCTAATTTTATTATGTATAGGCCATTGTTTTGATTAGAAACAGCTTTATATCAGTGTGCTCCTATTGCATGTTATTGCTCAAATATGCTACCTAAGTCTAACTTAACTACTCATAACATGAGGTTTCTTAATTTGTCTCCCGTCACCCTAAATATCACAGCATGGAGGTCACCATTTGTTTTGAATAAAGCTCAAAGACTGACATTTGATTCATCATAACCAAATGGGACCCTTTTGTTTCGAGAGGTTAGCAAGATAATCGTGGCTTACAAATCACGAAATCTATTGCTGCCTAATGGCACAAACATTTATGGAAGTAAATACAAAGGCATATGGATCTCGATCTCACTAACTGTTCTCTAAAGGGGTGAGTAACAAACGCCTTTAGTCCTGGTAATTTGACATATATTGCAAGTGAGTTGACTATAGATTTTATTAGGGTAGTGGCTAGCTGGTTTGCGTTCGATTAATACTATATTTTAGAAGGCTTGATATCACTGGTTACATGAATGTGAAACATGATTATTTGTTGGAGCTTTTGTAATAGACATTTTTGTAATCAACTGTAGTGTTTATTATCCCAATTTCAATGATCTAGATTTAATTTGGGCAAGATGGAATGTAGTAGGAAGAATAAGCTCATCCTCCGAGGCTCTGATTGCTTTTTAGGGTTCCTGCTTGATTACAAATAATGATACATCTAGGTGTTTGCAGCTGTCAAGTCAAACGGTAATCATTTGCCACGCCACCAAGATGTAAGTGCTTGTGTTTCTCTCTATGTGGCATGTGTCAGGTGTTCGATGAAATGCCTGCCTGAGCCTGGCAAGTTTCTGAAATGGCAAGCTGAGTAACTGAGTTCTTATTTTGTGTGCAACATCTAAGGATATGTCATGCTTGTGCTACTGAGTAAGTGCAAGAATAATAACTGCAGCTGGTAGAAAACATCGAAACACATGATTTTTTTACGATAGTGTGCAACATAGCTTGACCCTTTAACTTGCCCAGTGCAGTTAGCTACATTTAAAGTGACCTATTTACTTTGTGGAGAAAAGGCTCTGAGACTAAGCACCAAGGGGTTGGGAGACTCATGACAATTTATATAGTGTTGATATTTGTAATGTTGCCCTGGTTTATGTCACCTTTCATGCTTATAACCATTTTGTTTACCCATGACTTCCTACAATATTTTTTCCATTTCTTAACTCTGTTTTGTGGAGTTACCAGTTCATTTAAAGATTATTTGGATTAATCCACCTATTTTTGAGTTTACTTGTTTTCTACTCGTACTTAAAGGCAGATAAGCTATTGAGGAGAAAAGAAGTAGAAAATTTGAGCTGTCGTCACACACTCAAAGATCATTACTATTGGCTTTTCAGTAGCCTTATGTTTGCACTTTGAATTTCAATTTTCTAGATTCTTTTTAATGGTTATCATGTCTTTTAACATGCTAAAACCAATATGAACTGCACTAGATAGCATGATAGACACAGGAAAAAATATCAATATAAAAAAGATATTTTTTGTGCCTTCTGTTAGTTACATTTTACTAGATGGTAGTATAATTAAAATTTGAATACTATACATCAATCTAAAGTTTGTACACGATGTTCAGTTCTAAAGTTTGTTTTGTGGATCACATAGTTAAATTATTGTATTCCTTTTTCGCTTTACTGTGATTTAGAGTTGAAGTGACATACTATGATTCAAATACACACCAACTTTTTGTGATTCAGAAGAAGACATACTACGATTCAGAAGAAGAAAATGCTAGGGAATTTTGCATTGTGATATTCGCATTGTAGTATAATTTGATCAGAAGTTTGCGCCATTTCCTTCTAGCCAATTTTGCAACTTGCATGTCTTGAGGGAGCTTCATTTGCTCATGTTGGGGATGGCCAAACTCCAACCTTGCTGACATCTATAGCTTTCTCAAGACTTGCCTGTGTCCTCAGTTGGAGCGCCTTTGTGCAGGTATCTAATTTCTTCTTCTTGAAAAATTGCTATATATGGCTGAGTATCCATCAGTGGCTTTACAATGTTTTTATACCATGCTATATATTGCTGCTTTTTTTGGTTGCAGAATAGCGAGCATCTTTGATAGATACATGAAAACCCCTAGCACCCGTTTTGAGGAGATGGACATCCACAGGCGCGGCTGATTCTCTTGAACCAAGATGGTACAATCTTTGTTTTGAACTAATTGATAACATAATATTTCCTGCCCTCATCCTTTCCCATGAAGAAAATCGTTTAGGAGATGACTAGTATGAACATGCCGAGGATGATCACGGCACAACACATGGCGGAGGACCTGGCTTCATTCTCCATGCAAGACCTGAGTAACCTTGAGCAACAGATTGAGTTCTTGCTGTACAAAGTTCACCTCAGTAAAGTAATTCTGCACTAACTAGCACACCGATGATTGCCTTCTTTATCCTAAAACAATCTTGGAAGATCCCTTTGTGCTAAAGCTGAGCGGCCTTGTTTTGTTTATTAGCTTAGAGGAAAATGGAGGGAGAAATGCCATGCTTGACAGGAAGCATGTTTCTCTCCCAAGGTAACATAATCTCCTTTTTTCCTTTCAATCGATATAGGACGGTGAACTGATAGTGATTCTTGAAAGATTTATCCCAAGAAACACTAAACTATATTAGGCGATGCGGTTGGCCTGTGGTGTGACAGAAAAATCGCTCACACTTGATTGTTGATCTTGATTTGCTACTTGTAGGACGACAACCATTCACTCCACTCCAATTCCTACAAAGGAAGGTCCAAAACTAGCCTCCCAGAATGCTCGAAGGATTCCCGTAGGTAGCTGTTTGCATTCTCTTACTTATGGCTATCGATCAGTCTGTTTTTCAGTCATAACTAATAGACCAGGAAGAGTGGTAGGCCCGAACCCAATTTTTCTGACATGCTCCATCTCTACCAATCTTGCAGCCATGCCACTAAGAGTGACAGGCCCGGTATTACCATTCAAGGGTGCAAGCGTCGCTAAGCAACACGTCGCACAATGGGTTGCACTAACCTAGATGGTTCTCCAACAATTCCTCCAGCAACCAACAGCTCGTCAGCCTACTGCTATCACCTAAAATCGGACGGCTCCGACAGACAAAAGCATCAGCTAGAGACTGAGAAAGACCATACCACTCATGAACCAAACTCTTACTCCACCAACGCGTGAAAAATTTTCTCATAACAATATAATACACATTTGAACATAAATTATCGGGATATTATATGTTTCTGTTGCAATGCACCTAAGTTATCATGGTATTATATGTTCCCGTGTTATCGTGGTATTATATGTTCCCATTGTAATGTACAAAACATTTTCTCATAACGGTATAACATACATTTCAGCATAATACATATTTATACATAAGTTACCGTGGTATTATATGTTGCCATTGTAACGCACGGGCACTCACCTAGTCACCATATATGTGTTCAAATCATGGCTTCAATTCACCTTACTGATGCATCAACATGTTATAACTCTTCATAGCTAATTAGTTCATCAACTTAGTGCAAGTACTCTCTTCTTCACTTTAACCATGGTACCTCAGTCCACAAGCCGTCGCTTGGCCTTCACCTTCGCTTAGTTCCTCGAAGCCCTTTCCTTGCTATCTTCACCCTATCAAGCCATTCTTGAGTCACATCATATTGAGCATCCATTGAAAGAATCATTTCTTCAATATTGTGAACCTTGCTTGAATGTCTTCTAGATATAACTGTTAAGATTAATCAAGCTCTAGTTTGATTCTCATAGAAGCATATATGGACTGATAATAATATGGTCAAGCCAATTCACGATTCCTCATATCTTATTCACTTTGGCTTGACCAATCCTCTTAATCACTTCATCCTCTATTTTGATCATATGTATGTAGTGATTTCTCAGGTCTTGTCCATATATTCAAACCAATATAGAGATCATATTATATCCATTTGCATTGTCTCACTGGTTATTTAACCTCGTGTTGAACCTTTGTTCACTGATCATTATACACTATTCAAGTATGTTCATCATACTAAATTTCCTGTTCAACAGTTAGCAAACTCGTTAGACCTTTAAATGTGTTGTTATCCAAATCACCAAAACGCACAAAAGGGATGAATGCACTTTCATTGAACCTAGTGGACCGAGACCCTGCAGTGTTATGATTCCAAACTACCTTGATTAACTAATGAGGCCTGTTGGGGGCCTACTTCTTCACCGAAGGTCCTCCAAGTAAAAACACTTTCAGCAGTATGATATGCGAACTAACACAGCATGAAGGCACAAGCCGAAGCTACAACCCAGAAAGCTTCGATGTAATGACATGCCTTGAGACGAAGGGCGGCACCGACTTATAGAGGAAAAGACCGTTCAGTCCCTAATAGCTTGTCACATTTGTAATTTGTTATCAAGGACATAGATGTAATTTCGACCGGGCTGCATCCCGCGCCTATAATAGGTGAACAGTAACCTTGTACTGTTCACGCTGACTGATATTCACTTGCACGTCACACTTGGATTTTCGTCTTCTGTCATGCCAAAGGTACAAATGTAACTCGATACAATTCATGTTTATTCATGATAATATAATAAAAATGTTCTGATAATGTTATATGACTAGCCATGCTGTTTTCCATGCTTCTTATGCTTATACTTTCATTATTGTACATTGAGATGATGAAGGTACGTCCTTCATAACCTTCGTCTGAAGATCATTATATCCTAAGAGAAATTATGCTTCGAAGGACGAAGTGTATGGCCCAAAATCGGTATATAAAAAAATTAATAATAATAAAATAAACATATGAAGAAATAAAATAGCAAATTCAGATATCTCAAATTATTCATGAGTATTGAAAATTGAGGACTGAATTGTGAAAACCAAGGATTATTTTAGAAAAAGGTAATAGTAAAGTTCCTATTCAACTAAATAATTATGCATATCATTAAATTAAATGATGCACCATAAGCAATTATTTACATGAATATTAAACTTGGAAGTAACTTTTACTTCCTATTTCACATTCAAAATACTATTTTTCTACAAAGAGAGAAAACATAGGTGTGTTTCATATTTCTAACATCTATCAAATAAATAAAATAATTAAAATAAACATATATCTATTATATCATGTTGGAGTTTAATTAAGTGTGCATTTAACAATGATAACAATCATGTTAGTGGAATTACATTAATGTTCACATTTGAATTTAAAGACCCAAATTATAATTAGAATGTGGTGAAAGAGAGGGAAAATACTATAACATATAGAGAAAATAAATAAAGAAAGAAAGAAAATATTTTATACCAGTATTTAAGTTGTATATTTAGACTAAAAGTGAAACTCACAACAAATTCTAGAATTTAAATTATGAAAGCAAGTGGTTTGGAGAAAAGAAGGAAAATGTTATACAAAATAAATTAGTAAATAAATATAATCTGTCCATACTAGTATGTTTATTTGTATTTTTTTAATTTGAGTACAAGTTCACCACAACATTTGAATTCAAATTGAAGTTTAAAAGAGGAAAAAGAAATCAGAAAATAAAAAGAAAGGGAGGAAGAATGCACTTGGGCCACTTCTGCTTCTATTCGGCCCGATCCTGGTTTCCCCACTGCGCAGCCCACCTATCCAACTTCCCCTACCGTGCGTGCTCGGTCAATGTCCGCGGGGCCGGGTTGTCAGCCTGTTTACGCCAACTGATGCATGGGGTCCCGCGGTTCAGTCGCTTGGCCGTGTAAACGTCACTGGTCCGCCTTCGCCGATAGATTGGGCCTCCCTCTGGTCACCGCATGCATGCTATCAGGCTCTAGCATGTGGGACTGCCTTGCCAGTCTTCTCCCACTGAGATCACTGCATACCGCAAATTTCGAGCTCGCCGGTGCGCCGTTTCTCTCGGATCCACCTCCGCTTCCCCCGGGAGTCTGTTGCAACGGCGCACGCCACCCGCCGCGGATTCCTCGGCTCGAATTCGCCCTCCTCTGTATTTAGGTGTGCAGACCGACCCCCTTGCTGGAGTGTCCTCCGTCATGTGCCATGGCCGCCGTGAGGGAGAGAGGTTTGCGGGGTGATCCGTCGTCGTCGGTCACAACATCATCCACGCCGGGGTCAACGACTGCGAGGATTCACCCTCTATCGCGGATACCTCGGGGAGCATAGACCCTCGCCGGAGAGAGAGAGAATTAAGAGGAGAGGGAGAGTGGATCCGCCCCCATGTCCGGCTTCGCCAAGAACGCGCGCGGGCGGACAGCAGAACGTCATGGGCGAGTTCAAGTCCGATGTCGTCCCCGTCTGCGTCTCCTCGCCAACGTGTTCGCCGTCTTCGACCACTGGTGCCGCCCCAATTGCTCACAAGCGTCATGATCTCCACAGCAACACCGTCGCTCGCGTGGCCAGGAATCTCCATGCTTCGATCTTCGGTAAGAAGTCGCACCGATTGTTCGCTATGCCCTTAGGATGGTTTAGCGCCGGGCCGTGTGGTCGATCGGGCACCAAAACATAGGAGTGGTTTGGGCTGGCGTGGCTCCACCGTGGGGGGAGCTCTGGCGCCGCCATGGCTCGGCACTAGGAAGGAAGGCGCCCTCTAGGCCGTCCATTCCGGATTGGGTGGCGGTGATTAGATCTAGGGTTGGTGCACCCCTGGCCGTGCGATCAACTATGGACGGCTAGGATTGGATGAGTCGCTGACCTGTTAGGGTATGAAATCTTGTTTGCCGGATCGTGATCGGAGGGTAGGCATAGCGTACCGGTTCACTTAAGCTTGGATCTGATCTGGACCATGGATTTCTAACCGGACGATCGTAAGACCCCGATACTCCTTCGGCCACGTGTTTTCACAAAAGAGCCCCTGTGCTTCATAAGATTTAACCCGCCGTACACGCTTTGGCGCTGTGTCTGGTGTTTCTTGCGCAGAGACCCCCCAGTTTTCTCTGTTTTTATGCGCGCAGACCAGAGGTAGTGAAATTCATTTTAGAATTGATTTTTAATGTAAAAATAATTACTAAAACTTGTATATTCCCTAGAAAATTCATATTGAGTTCAAATTGATCCATTCCAGTTCCTATAATTTTATAATATTATTGTTTATCAACTAGTGCCACTGATTTTTCATGAAATCCACTTTAAAATTTATATCCTAATTAATCCTAATCAAATACATAAAACCTTAGGAAATTCATAACTTCCTCGTTTTAAATCCGAATTGACCTGTTCCAGTTGCGTTAGTCTCATGTGAATATTTACTATGTAATAACAACATTTATTATACCATGTTTCATTATTTTATAATTAGATTTTTATTTAACTTATGTTGGTTAGTCTTGTTACTCTTCTTATCAATGTAATAGAAAATGATCTATGATCAATTTATAACTTAGATTTAAGTTAAGATAATTATTTATAGAATAACCTCTTATATGATCTATATTAACCAATTTATAATATAGTTTAACATTTTAATCACATAAATCATCTATAAAATCATAACTCCTTAATCGTAACTCCGATTTTAGTGGTTCTCGTTCCCACGATCTCGTAGCAACATATAGATTATTATTATTCAGTTTGTACTTATGTTTGGTGTAATGTTAATTCTGTCTATACACTATTTGTTTGTATTGCTACGACTAGCGCGAGGTTTCGAGGATCCGAAGAATCACCCTGGTAACTGGAATCTCAAGTGCCAGGCAAGTTGTGCCCTTGATCCACTTTTGTTACCCAATAATGTTCTTTATTATCACTTATTCATGCATAGGTTTAAATTTTGATGGGACCCAATAGGTTACCCTAGTCTGTTTATCTTGTTTACCTTGTTTACCCTTGATTCACTTGGGTAGTTATGTTATTGCATTATGTGGTTTCAGGTTAATATTTCCTTATATCCATGTTCCTATTATTCTGTTATGTTATTTATGTTCATGATAAGATCATTATGTTAATGGAAACATGGAGCGACCACCCGGGAAAACAGTGCTACCACAAGGGTTTAATGGGACGCCCTTGGCTGATTAACTAGGAAAGCTAGTGGATGACTACCTTACCCGAAAGGGGCAAGGGCAGTAGGGGAGTGGTCAGTGTAGGGAGGTCCTTGGGTTGATTTTGCTGCGATGGCGATCAGGCGAGGGATTCCTGCACTGGAGCTTCCTATAAACTGTAGCGGGATTTCTGAATCTAGTGGAACTTTGTAGAGGCCTCGTAGTGTTACCCTGCCTCGCCTCCTCGGTAGAGGTGTATGGGATTCATGACCCCTTGGTAGATGGGTAACATGACTTGTGGGTAAAGATGCGCAACCTCTGCAGAGTGTAAAACTCGTATACTAGCCGTGCTCACGGTCATGAGCGGCTCGGAACCTCACATGATTTAACTATGGAACTTAAATTCAATTTGTCATGTTGCATTGCATGGGATTTGTTATTTATTATGGTTTGGTATTTACTTACATTTAGTAACTGCTAATGAAATTTGACCAATTTATTAAAAGCAATGCTCAGCTTTAACCCCTATTGTTGATCAGCCTTACATATCACATGAACTCCCACCTTTGGTGAGTTTATGCCACATTATTCCCAATAACTTGTTGAGCGATGAACATGTGTGAGCTCACCCTTGCTGTCTCACACCCCACCCACAGGAGAAGAACAGGTGGTTCAAGAGGAGCCACACATTGAGGAGTTCAATTCGATCTAGGTGGCGTCTCCCAGTCGACTTTCTGGCGCCAAGGATGGATTTTAGATCCTGTTATATATATTTTTTATTTTGTAAGACTTCCGCTATGTAATAAGTACACTGATTATATTGTGACATTTATCTCTATACACTCTGTTATTATATATGTTGTCTTCTTTGGCGCATGTATGAGATGCACCCAACTTTGTCCCTTGAAACCAGGGTGTTACACGAAGGTCATTAACTATTAACATTTTGTGTTGTCTTGTTCTTTACTCTTAGCATTTGAGAACAAGTGACCAACATTGGTGCCCACCTCCGGTGAACTCACTTCCACTGTTGAGACGATGGCTTCGTTCAACAATCAAGCTGTAGCACCTTCGACCACGAAGCTGGTGCTCCAAATCACGGGCAGTTCAAGCTCAGAGCCGGTTAACAAGAAGCAGAAGAAGGAAGAACAGAGGAGAGTACAACATGTAGGACGAAACCTAGATAGAAATGGACATAACCATTACCTACTTACCTTACTCTGATTCTTTCTATGCTTTTCTTGATCATGTCTCACCTTCTACTGTTCTACTCTGATTAACCTTACCTTTGCTACTCTGATTCTTTTCTAAACTTATCTTAATCTTTTCTCATCTATTTCTACTTTACTCTGATTATTCTTACCTTTTCACTTCTAAAGACAAAAGTGGATTTCACACTTTAAAATCTTGTGCCTAAAGTGACCATTAGGAATAGGAGACCTACTCTTAGGAACAAAAACAAAACTATTTTTATAGATATCTATACGCTTGAGTGTTTGTTCTTATGACACTTGTTTGATTTGGATCTTTAATTGAGTGTGATGAGTCGTTGTAGCGCCCTGAATTTGGGGGTAGAATTTTTTCTTCTTTTTACTCACCAAATTCAGGCGTTACTCTCTTTTCTCTTCCCATTTCGCCCCTTCTTCCCAATTTCAAAGCAGTATAGCAATTGGTGTCCGTATTACGTGTAAACAAAACCTAAGTTGTCATGAGTGTTGCATCATGCCGAGGAATTTTTCTTGTCTGATGTTGTGTTTAATCGCGAGTGTTGCTCCATCTCGTTTCGCGAATCGGATTTCGATCAGTGGTTGTGCGTGTCGTGGGTTTTTGCCCCGCGACGCGACCTAGCCCGACCCAGCCCGGCCTAGCCCGCTCCAGCCCGCGCACCCCCCTCCTTTCTCTCCCTGTCTCTCATTTGATTTTCCCGCGTAGCAACCTCCTCTCCTCCACCTCTCTCCCCCCCCCCCCCCCCCGTGGTGCCCTAGGTTTTGGAGACGGTGATCGCCGGATTTGGACCACGAGGTGAGCTCCCTCTCCCTGTCTCCCATCCCCTCCCCCTCCCTTCCTTCTCCCCCGCGCGCCCCTTTTTTTTTCCTTTTTTGCGCGTGCGCCCTAGCGATGGCTCGCCCCGCGGCCTCGCGTCCGCGCCCTGGTGGCCCGGCGGCCTCACCCCTGTGCCCCTGCTCGTCCGTGCCCTGGCGGCGGCCCACCCCATGGCCTCGCAGTCTCGCGCCTGCGCCCCTACGCGTCCGTGCCTCTGTGGCCCCCGCGCCTGTGCCCCTCGCTGCCCGACGGCGGCTCGTCCCCGTGGCCCCGGGCCCCGTGCCCCGGCAGCCTCGCCCCCCGGTGGCCCCGCACCCTGCGCGCCGGCGCGCCCTCGGCGGCCCCCGCGTGTGGCCCTACGCCCCTGCGCCCCGCGTCCTCGCGCCCTGGTGGCCATGCCCGCGTCCCCGGCGGCTTGTGCCTGTTGGGGCCATGCTTCGTTGCGCCGAAGGTCTTACACGAAGAAGCAGCTTCGGCTGAAGTTGTCCCCAGGAGATGGCCGAAGGTTCCTTTTCATGGAGCTTCGGCGTTACAAACCGACATAGAGATAGAATGACCTTTTTATCCATAGAGGTCTGAGTCAATGTTGTAAACTTTTGTAAGGGGCATAATTGTAATTCGTCACAGGCTGTGTCCTGTGTCTATAAATAGATGAACAGTACCCCTGTACTGTTCACGTGAACCTGCCATTTACTTTCGCATCACACCTGTACTTTTGCTTTCCTCAGGACCGAAGGTACATTTGTAATTTGAAGCCACTTATATTCATTCATGATAATAAAAATGGAGATGATTCTATGATAATATTTAAATGTTTACTTTATACCTCATGATTTATATGAATGCTTCGTCCCTTGTTATTATGCTCACGAAGGTACGTCCTTCGTAACCTTCGTCCGAAATTCTTTATATCCTGAAGGGATATAATGTTTTGGAGGACGAAGGACTTTAACACTTAACATTTTCTATGTTGCCTTGTTCTTAATTCGAAGCATTTGAGAACAAGCCCCCAACATTGGCGCCCACCTCCGGTGAACTCACTTCCACTTTTCTGAGCTGATGGCTTCGTTCAACAATCAAGCTGGAGCTGCTTCGGCTTCGAAGCTGGTGCTCCCGATAACAGGCGGTTCTTGCTCAGAGCCGGCTAACAAGAAGCAGAAGAAGGAGGCTCAGAGAAGGGTACAGCATGTTGGAGTGCAGGGACCCTTCATCAAGTCAAAATGGTCCCACATTCCAATTACTTTCTCTCAGGAAGATCTTCAGCTTAAGGATTATCCTCACAATGATGCCATGGTTATCTCTTGCGTGATCAAAGGATTTCTGGTCCACAATGTCTTAGTTGATACAGGCAGTGCAGCTGATATTATATTTGCCAAAGCCTTCAGACAAATGCAAGAGCCCGAAGACAAGATTCATGATGCTACGCACCCTCTTTGTGGCTTCGGAGGGCGGCAGATTGTAGCACTTGGGAAGATTACCATGCCGGTAACCTTCGGATTTGTTAACAACACAAGGACTGAGCAAATTGTGTTTGATATTGTTGACATGGAGTATCCTTACAATGCTATCATTGGCCGTGGTACTCTTAATGCCTTCGAAGCAATTCTTCACCCAGCTTATCTCTGCATGAAGATACCTTCAGACCAAGGGCCTATTGCTATTCATGGAAGCCAGGAAGCTGCTAGAAGGGCCGAAGGAAGCTGGACTGACTCCAAAGCAATCCATAACATAGATGGAGCTGAAGCTTGTGAACAGTACAAATTCAGAAGGGAGAAAGCAGCTTCAGCAGATCAGCCGAAGCCCATGCTATTGTGTGAGGACATAGCAGAGCAGAAGGTGCTGTTCGGCTCGCAACTATCTGAAGACCAGGAGAAAACCTTGATAAGGTTTTTATTCAACAACAAAGATGTTTTTGCATGGTCAGCTAATGATCTCTGTGGAGTAAATCGGGATGTTATTGAACATTCGCTCAATGTTGACCCATCCTTCAGACCCCGAAAGCAGAGGCTTCGGAAGATGTCGGATGACAAGGGCGAAGGGGCTCGCAATGAAGTAAAAAGACTCCTCAGTGCAGGAGTTATCAGAGAAGTAAAGTATCCAGAGTGGCTAGCTAACACTGTTATGGTGAAGAAGGCCAATGGCAAGTGGAGAATGTGTATCGATTTCACAGATCTCAACAAGGCTTGTCCGAAGGACGAATTCCCGCTGCCAAGGATAGACTCTTTAGTCGATGTAGCAGCTTCTTCAGAGCTCATGAGTCTCCTAGACTGCTACTCAGGCTATCATCAAATCTGGATGAAGAAGGAAGATGAGCCGAAGACTAGCTTCATAACCCCAAGTGGCACATATTGCTATCTTCGGATGCCTGAGGGGCACAAAAATGCTGGAGGAAGTTTCAGCAGAATGACAGCGAAGGTCCTCCAGTCTCAGATAGGCAGAAATGTGTTGACTTATGTCGATGACATCATTGTAAAAAGCACGAAGCAGGAAAAACATATTGCTGATCTGCAGGAGACCTTCGCCAGTTTCAGACAAGCTGGTCTGAAGCTAAATCCAGAAAAATGTGTCTTCGGAGTAAAGAAGGGGAAATTTCTTGGATGCTTGGTTTCAACAAAGGGAATCGAAGCTAATCCAAATAAAATCGAAGCTATACTTCGAATGGAGCCACCAACCACAAGAAAGGGGGCCCAAAGATTGACAGGAAGGCTGGCATCTCTCAACAGATTTATATCCAGATCAGCAGAAAGAAATTTACCATTCTTCGAGGTGCTGAAATCAGCTGAAGTCTTTCAATGGGGCCCAAGTCAACAAAAAGCCTTCGAAGAGCTGAAGCAATACTTGATAGATCTAACAACATTAACTCCACCAACGCCAGGGGCTCCTTTGTTGTTATATGTGGCAGCTTCGCACTCGGTAGTAAGTGCAGCACTTGTCCAGGAGAAGCTTGATGGACAAGTCAAGAAGCAGGTTCCAGTATATTTTGTATCTGAAGTCCTCAGTGTATCAAAGAAAAATTATACGGAGCTGGAGAAGGTATTATATGCCGTTTTAATGGCATCCAGGAAGCTTCGGCATTATTTTCAGGCATACAATATTATTGTTCCTTCTTCACAGCCGTTGAAGGATATCATGAGAAATAGAGAAGCCACTGGACGGATTGGAAAATGGGCTGCAGAGCTCAATGAATTTTACATTGATTATGTGCATAGATCCTCGGTCCAGTCTCAAGCATTGGCAGATTTCATCGCTGACTGGACGCCAGGGGCTCAGGATGAAGACGCAAATAAAGATGCTGAAGTGTGGACAGTGTTTTGTGATGGCTCTTGGGGAACCTTCGGAGCAGGTGCAGCTGCTGTGTTGGTCTCACCATCCAAGGTTAAAACTTGTTATGCAGCAAGACTTGACTTCAGCTGTACAAACAATATTACTGAGTACGAAGCCCTGCTCCTGGGTCTTCGGAAATTAAAGGCAATGGGAATCAGAAGGGCGATTCTTAAAACTGATTCCCAGGTTGTTTCGGGTCATATTGACAAAAGTTGCAAGGCTAAAGATCCGAAGCTTGAAAAATATCTAGACACGGTCCGAAGGATCGAAGCCTCCTTCGAAGGATTTTCTGTCAAGAATATCCCTCGAGGACAAAATGAGCATGCTGATTTGCTAGCCAAGTCTGCAGCACAGGGGCTGCCGTTACCTTCGGATGTGTTCTTCGAAACAATAAAGGCACCTTCAGTGGAGCTCCTTGAAAGAGCAGTCCTCAACATATCTCCTGTTTACAGCGAAGATTGGAGAACTGAAATAATCTCTTACCTTCAGGGTAAGTTCCTTTCAGATGACGAAGCTTACAATAAAAGAATAGAGGCAAGAGCTCGTCCGTATGTCATGATAGAAGGGGAATTATACAAACATGGAGTTTGCGCCCCGCTGCTCAAATGCTTGTCTAGAATCGAAGGTATAGAGTTAATGAAAGAAATACATGCAGGCCTGTGTGGATCCCACATCGGATCTAGGCCGTTACTTGGAAAAGTTTTCCGCCAAGGGTTTTATTGGCCGAAGGCAGCTTCGGATGCAGCGGAGTTAGTTCAAAAATGCGAAGGTTGTCAGAAATGTGCAAGAGATCAAAAGCAACCTTCGTCTTTGACACAGCTGATACAACCCATCTGGCCATTGCAAAGGTGGGGCCTTGACTTGTTGGGTCCATTACCACCGGCTCAAGGGAATCTAAAATATGTTATAGTGGCTGTGGAGTATTTTTCCAAGTGGATTGAGGCGAAGCCATTAGCCACAATAACTTCGGCCACTGTCCAAAAGTTTTTCTGGCAGAATATTGTCTGTCGCTTCGGGGTACCGAAGGCCATCACTGTAGATAATGGAACGCAGTTCGACTCCGAAGCTTTCAGAAATTTCTGTGATCAAATTGGAACGAAGATCCATTTTGCATCAGTCAGGCATCCGGAGTCGAATGGGCTCGTTGAAAGGGCCAACGGCATTATAATGACAGGAATAATGAAGTTAATCTTCAATCAACCTAGGGGAAAGTGGCCAGATCAGTTAACCAAAGTGGTGTGGAGCCACAATACAACAGCATCGAGGTCTACAGGCTTTACCCCATTCAAGTTATTATTCGGTGACGAAGCAATAACTCCGGAAGAAGCTAAAGCTAGATCAATAAGAGTAGTAGCTTCGGCAGAATCAGGTCCTGGAGATGCTTGCCTTGTGGAAAAAGATGCCTTAGAAGGGATCAGGCTTCAGGCCGTGGAGAATATCAATAAATACCAAGCTGAAACAGTCAAGTGGCGAGATAGAAAGGTCCGGTTAAAAAATATTGAGCCGGGACATTTGGTGCTTCGGAGAGTGGCCAACCCAGACACAGTGGGCAAGTTGCAATTGAAATGGGAAGGGCCTTTCTTAGTAGCATCTTCGTCAAGGCCTGGTTCGTACAGATTAAAGGACATGGACGGCAACGAAATTCCAAGATCTTGGAATGCGGATGAGCTTCGGCGATATTATGTATAACTTGATGTAACTTTTTATGTTTTTCTTTTCTTTTTCATGGCACCCTTTTCCTTTCTAAAGGGGGAGAAAGGTTTTTAATGGGGCCATCATATGTAATTTCCTTTTTAGTTTTATAAGAGCAAAATCCCCCAAAGAATGTAAATGTAAAAGCTGAGAACGCACCATCGAGTGCCGAAACTGAAAAAGAGAAGAAGCTCCAAAGACGTCCCTAAGGGGATGCAGAGCTCACAGCGAAAAGTCAACGCTGATTCCGCCAAAAGTAAAAGGCGAAGAAGCTCCAAAGACGTCCCTGAGGGGATGCAGAGCTTACAGCGAAAAGTCAACGCTGATACCGCCTAAGTAAAAGGCGAAGAAGCTCCAAAGTCGTTCCTAAGGGAATGCAGAGCTGATGTGTGGTTGTTTCTAAGGAAATAATGGCTGAGAGTGTGGCTTCGGACATATGTTTTGGACATTCATTCGCACATTACATTACATCATAGCATTTGCATTCATAAGCATTCATTCATAGCATTTGTGTTCCCAAGTGGTTGCTTCGGCAAAAAGAAGTGGTCTTTTATGCTTCGTTATGTACAAAAAAGAAAAGCTTCGGCAAAAAGAAGAAGTGGTCTTTTATGCTTCGTTCTGTACAAAAAAGAAAAGCTTCGGCAAAAAGAAGAAGTGGTCTTCTATGCTTCGTTGTGTACGAAAAGAAGGGAAGGTGTTTTTTCGCCTTCGGCTCAAAATACTAATTTCGTCCACATCAAAGCGCCTCAAAAGAAGGGTAAGAATATATTACAAGGTATGTACAAAGTTCCTTGAGAACAGTTTAATTGTATTTACAAAAGTTGTTACAAAAGTCTCCTGAGTTCTTTCTATAGTATACTCCTACTGATCTTCGCTAAGTTTCAGCTTCGGCGACACATTTTAAGCTTCATCTTCAGCTTCGTCATCCTACATGAATCAAGGTATCGCGAGTAAAAATCAAGTGTGAAGGAAAAGGTAAGTACAAAGTATGATTTCTTACTGGATCAAGATGACTTCGAGCTTCGTCTCCGGCCTTCTCTCGCCCGCCTTTTGTCCATATCATTTTTATAAATCTATTTGAGATGCTTCGGGCGAGGTCAGGAATATCGTCCAGAATTGATGGAGACAGGGTGAAGTTGGGCCTGTTGACGATTTTTCCATGCTCGCAGCCGGCCTTCAGGAACGCTGCAGCGGTACCCCGAGAAGCTACCCAGGCACAGAAGTCACCGTGCCCGGCTATAACTTCGTCAAGCTCTTCAATTTCAGCTTCAATATGATCGAAGGCTTTTGGTAAATTTTCAGCTGAAGGGTTAAACTTCCCGCTGCTGGCTCCAACTGAGTAAAAGACCTTTTTTAATTGTTCAATACAGTTATTGCTAAATTTCAAGCACTTGTCTTGAAGGCTTGTTAATGATTTCTTCAAGTCTGAGTTGGTCTGGACTTCGGCTTCAAGCTTCGAATTAAGCTCTAGCTTCTCCTGTTCAAATTGTTTTGATTGGCAGATAAGCTTCGAATTCAATTCTGATACTTTAGCTTCAGTCTCTGCCAGCAAGCCTTCAGTTGATTGGAGTTCAAAGTCTTTCTTTTCGATAACAGTTGATTGTTCTTTTATCTTGCTCTCTAAATTTTCAATTATAGCTTCGTGTTTTTTATCTTCTAAATCTTGCTGCATCTTCAAAGCTTTGCTTAGTAGCATGCTCTGCAAATAAACAACCTTCGTCAGGAATATTTCCATTATTAAAAAAAACAATAGGAGTCAGAGAGAAAGTTGTTTACCTTGAAATTGGAATAAAATAAGCTGCCGACGATATGTTGTCGTCGGTAGCGGCTGATATCTGTTTCTAGCTTCGGAAAACCGATACTCTTTGATAGAGTACCGATGACCTTAGCTCCAGTTTGGTCTCGGATGCAGCCTAGTTTTTCATCGTCCACACCTCCGAATAGAAGAGCTCCTGGCCTATATCCGCAAGATTTGGCATAGTCCTTAAGCTCTTCTATTTCGTCCTTCGACAGTTTTTGCCCAACTAAATTTTGAAATGTGTAGGCTTCGTCGTCCGAAGTGTCTTCGGCTATTTCTTTCCCCTTCCCAGGCACTGTGGCCATGGTTTCTTCAGCAGCGGTGGCAGCTTCTTCTGCAGCCATGTCTTTCAAAATTTTGTTGATGTCTTCAATGGTGGTTTCTAAGTTCACATCTTCGGCTGTAGCGGCTTCGGTAGCCGCGACCTCCGAAGGTGCGACTTCGACGTTTGTTGTGCCCTCAACAGCTGGCGTTTTCTGAATTGACGCCCTCGGTGGCGTCTTGTCGATAACTTCAGTCACTGCAATAATTCTTTGTCTTTTTGTTTTTGTTATCTTCTTTGATTTTTCGGGTTCCTCCACCTTTCGAAAAAGCTTCGTCAGTTGAGGCCTTAATGGACTTAGCTTCGTGGGCAGGGTTTCAGTCATTACCTTTAAGATTTCTTCCACGTCGCTGGTAGAAGGTGGTGCGGGGGTCCCCTCTTCATCGGATAATTTTCGCTTTGGAGTTGATATTTTTCTCTTCTTGGGAATTTTCTTCTCTTTTGGTGGTATTTCTTCATCCTTGTTCAAGGTTTCGGCCACTCTTTTCCTTTTTTGGCCCTCAGCACCCTTGTTCAGCCGCTCATAGTCAGGGTACTCGAAGCCCAGGGCATCAAGCACTCGGTTCAGCCTTCGCTTCGGACGGGTGCCGAAGGCCGCGGTCATCAGTTGATCTTCTTTTTTGGAATAATTCCCAAGAATTTCATTGCACATCACCTCAACTGTGTCCAGCCACTCTTGGCAAGGCTTTTTAAAGTATTTCTTGAATTTGAAGTGATAAGGAAGCCGGACAAGTTCCCCCTTCTTCTTCTCTCCCTCTAGCTTTGGCATTTCCCATTCTTTCAGAGTAGGGAAGACTCTGAACGCCAAGAATTCTTGAACCAGATCCCTGGTACCGATATGCTCTGAAATAATTTCAAACTCACCCAGTGCAGCCCAGGTGGGACCCTCCAATTTCATGTGGCATCGCGACCTTGTTTCTCCGAAGATTAAATCAAGAGGGCTTTGTACCAACTTCTCTTCATCTTCGTCAACCTTCACGTAAAACCACTCAGATTTCCAGCCTGCTGGCCATTTGCTTCGGTAGCTGATAACAGGACACTTTGTTGTCTTCCGGTAGGCAAAATTGTAGCAACCGAAGTTATCATGTAGCCCATCTTTTCTGGCCTTTGTTTGGTAATGTAACTCATGAACTCGACAGAAACTGTCGGCAAACGGTTCCACAGCCTGGCTTCGGAGGGCCCAGATATAGACATTAAGCCTAACGATAGCGTTAGGAGTCAATTGATGAAAGTAAATACCAAACTTTTTCAATACATCTGCAATAATTCCATGAAGAGGGAATCTCAGCCCAGCTTTTAAAAAGCTCTTGAAAATGACAATCTCGTCCTTCTCTGGCTTCGGGGTAGTTTCTTCTCCCCCGAAGCGAAGTAGCTTCTTCTGATTTTCACTAAAGTAACCTGCTTTCACCATCTTGGAAAGATCAGCCTTTGAAACAGTCGATTTCCCGAAGTCCAAGTGACTGGGCTTGCTAGGCATGGCAATGCGATAGTCATCTTCGGGATCAGTTTCTTCAATGTTCTCTTCTTCCCCTTCGGCAATTGTTGGGTCTGCTTCAGCAGCGGGCATTTCTTCCGCAGTCACTAGTCCGGAACGCTGCATTGCTTCGGAGATGGGCACAGTATTCGAACCTTCGGCTTCGTCTCCTTCACGTTCAACTCTGGCAGTAGATCGCACTCTGGCCATTTGATTCTGAGTTTGGGGAAGTTAGATACTTTTTTCTTTTTCCTTTTCTCCCGAAGCTTTTCTTTCTGTCGAAGCAGACTTCGAGATGGACCTTCGTTCGATTCTGAGAATCAAGCTTCGGCTATAGTTAAAAATTTTGGCAGCAAAACAGTGCAAATAGCAATGAATGCTGTGGTAACTTCACACCTACTCGTCTGTTTATATAGTGCTGCAGGTAAGAAGGCGAAGCGGCAGGATTTTTACACCAGGCGGGCAGTCACTTGTACTCGCTGCGCAGTGGACCGCAAAGATCAAACAATAACTCTGCAAGGTGGGACCGACATGAGCTCGGGAATTGAATCGTTTCTCGGCAACGAGCTCAGGGAAGGTGTTTTTTGGACCTTCGGCTTCCCGAAGCTTAAGAGGCATTTTTCACGGATCAAGCTCGTTACGAAAAACGATCTAGCGCCGCGAAAGGGGCTACTGTTGGGGCCATGCTTCGTTGCGCCGAAGGTCTTACACGAAGAAGCAGCTTCGGCTGAAGTTGTCCCCAGGAGATGGCCGAAGGTTCCTTTTCATGGAGCTTCGGCGTTACAAACCGACATAGAGATAGAATGACCTTTTTATCCATAGAGGTCTGAGTCAATGTTGTAAACTTTTGTAAGGGGCATAATTGTAATTCGTCACAGGCTGTGTCCTGTGTCTATAAATAGATGAACAGTACCCCTGTACTGTTCACGCGAACCTGCCATTTACTTTCGCATCACACCTGTACTTTTGCTTTCCTCAGGACCGAAGGTACATTTGTAATTTGAAGCCACTTATATTCATTCATGATAATAAAAATGGAGATGATTCTATGATAATATTTAAATGTTTACTTTATACCTCATGATTTATATGAATGCTTCGTCCCTTGTTATTATGCTCACGAAGGTACGTCCTTCGTAACCTTCGTCCGAAATTCTTTATATCCTGAAGGGATATAATGTTTTGGAGGACGAAGGACTTTAACACTTAACATTTTCTATGTTGCCTTGTTCTTAATTCGAAGCATTTGAGAACAAGCCCCCAACAGTGCCCTAGTACGGCCTCACGTGCCCCCGGCGCGTGCAGCGCGTTCCCGCGCACGGTACCGTAGTTGTGCGACGTTCAACTCTCAGTTTAATCCATTTCTAATTTTAGTTTAGTCGATGTGCTACGTCGCGCGCTTCGCCGCGCGACAATTCATATTTAATTTTACCCTTATTTATGAGCCGCGTCGCGCGACGATTCAGTTCATATTCATCTTTAGTAATGAGCTGTGTCGCGCGCTTTGTCACGTGATGATTCGTCTTAATTTCAGATTGTTTAATGTGTGGCGTCGCATGTACAGTCGTGCGACGTTTCATTTTAAAATTCAGTTTAGATGACGTTTGCCGTTGTGCGTTTCGTCGCGCGACGCTTAACGTTTCTTTGTAATTAATGCAAGTGTCTCGTTGCACGCTCTGTCGCGCGATGAGTCGTTTATTTCTTAATTCAATTTAAGTTTTGTGTCGCGTGTTTCGCCGCGCGACAATCCTTTTAAATTAGCTTGATTTGTTCATAATGATTAAACATGGAACATGACTTTGACCTATGCTTAATGTGATGGCTAAATTAATACCATTCTGTTTAGACGAGTATTTTAATTTATCATTGCGTGACGTGATCGCTCGTCGGCTGTAGCCTCGACCGTTACTTTCCCTTTCTCGCTTAGTCGTAGGTGTGAACCCTGCGTCAAACGTCTGTTTATTTATTATATTCTATTGTATGTTGTACTGTTCTTTTGTATTAACTGTGTGGAATGTATGTTTGAACTCGTATAGATAACGATCAGTTGGTGGAGTCCGAATGAATTGTAGGTGAAGACCCTGAGCAGCCGCTGGTTGGTGAAGGCAAGTGTCCCTTGACCCATCTATGTCCTACTCATTCTTATAATTCACTCCCCGCATTTACACAATTTATATCTAAGGATTGACTAGCTTTTGTTGATCTTGTCCTTGTTTACCTATTTTGGTTGGGTTATTTCAGTTTAGCTATATGCTAGTGCTTCACATTAATCAATGAACATGATGAGATTATCTATGATACACTGTTTTCCCTTTTGATTATGATGATGGTACTATGACATTTATGGGGGGGCTCGAGCTGTTTCTCGAGTGTCTCTCCGTAAGGACTAGTTCATTGGATGACCGCCTGGGAAAACAGTGCAACCATGAGGGTAGAGTGGGACGCCCTTAGCTGAGTAATTAGAGGAACTGAGGTGTAGTTCGCTTCGCCGTCGTGCCATTAATGGGGCTCGGTGTATGCGGCTCGCTCTGCCAAGGTTGGTTCGCCCCTTGGGGAGGAGTGCAGTGCATTTAGGAAACCTAACGGGTGGCTACAGCCCCAAGGAATCTTTGTAAAGGCTACGTAGTGAGACCCTGCCTATTCACCTTGGTAGTGTTTAAGGGTTTGATTGGCCCGAGGCAAGAGGGAATCACGGCTTGTGGGTAAAGTGCGCAACCTCTGAAGAGTGTTATGAAACTGATATATCAGCCGTGCTTGCGGTTATGAGCGGCCAAGGGAGCTCCATTGATTAGAGATACTTGATCAGAGATGTATGGTTCGCAGGTGGTGATGAGGATGATGATTTTGGTTATGACTATGGTAATGGTAAGTGGTATTCTTTCCATTTGGAAAGGATACATTGGGTTAATAACTTGGGTTAATGCTAAAAAACCTGGCTTTCTACTAGTAATAATAACCTGACCAATTAAAAGCAACTGCTTGACTTAACTCCACATAAAGCTAGTCCACTACAGCCAAACGGGACATATTGCTGAGTATGTTGATGTGTACTCACCCTTGCTTTACACACCAAACCTGTAACACCTTAGGTGTTACTATGGCTAGAGCACACCAGGCACTCAGGACTGTGATCACATGTGGTAGAGGCTTAGGGAATCACATAAGAACTTGGAGATCATGTGTTAATCAAAGTTTGTTAATGACCTAAGAAGCATTACTCAAATCTTTGTACCCTTACTCCCTTGGAAGGGAGAGGGGGGAAGAACCCTAGACCTCTCTTAAACCCTATCTTCCAACACCATGGTTAAAAGGGGAAAGAGAGTGAGCAAATGTGCAAAACATGGGTAATTTTTAACCAAACCTTAAGTAACCTTATAACCAGCAATTAGGGGAAAGAAATATTGCAAAAAGACCCCTGGTGGAACCCCAAATCCAATCTCCAAGTGGAGAGAGAGCTAGAGCTCTCTATTTCTCTCTAAGTTAAAAACTACACCTACACTAAAGATCAGTCGTGTTCACCTCGAAGCTGGCACCAAATCCACCTGTGTTCTATACCAAAAATGTGGCATACCACCTAGGGCACCCACTGGAAAAAGCTGAGCCCCAGACTTAGAAGTTTGACATGCCTTGGCATGGTTTTTGTCGCGAGGTGGGCAGTGTGACACACCCGATTTGGCGACCGGAGATCTCCCTCCCTAGGCCATATCTGCCATGGCGTCTCATAGGTAAGTGATAGCCCTAGGTTCCAGGAGTAGACCCACGCCGGATTTTTGCCAAGATTCGCACGTTTGCGACTTGGGTGAGCTGTGGAACAAGGGCAGAAGAAAACTTACACCTGTTCGACGCGCTCTGTCGCGCCAGAGCACGCCCGCGCCCGACCCCGCGCCGCGCCGAGCCGCGCCCGTGTCCCTTGTATGCGCCCGTGCCTATAAAACCCATAGAGGCATCGAGCACACTCCTCCGCGCACCCTCAAGCCTCACCGGAGCTTAGCTCGCCGCCGTTTGCCCGTGCGCGACGTGTTCACGGCCACCCGACCCACTGTCGCCGTAGACCGGCCAGCCCAGCTTTTCCTAGCCCCGTCTAACCCTCGGAGGCGAATGTGCACGACTCAGTGAAGCTCCCCGAGCGAGGAATCGAAGCCTGCTTCGCCGGAGAGGCCAGTCCACGGTCGCCGGAGCTCACACCCTCGCCGGAGTACGTGGACCGGGTAATCCGCTTAACCATTTTCCAATTCCTGGTGCACACAGTCACTACGTGACCCCGTGAAGCTCACCTTGCCCTTGGATTGAACCAGCTCGTCGTGGTTTGGCCGGTACACTCGCCGCTGACGAGAACACCCGCCTGCGCATGTGGACCGAGTGATTCCGGCCATCCCTGCCGTCGAGCCGCACCTCGCTGTGACCGCCAGAGCCTCCCCGAGCCAACCCTGCCCTTCGCCGGACCTATCTTGCCGCCGGTAAGCCGCGCCACCCTTTTCTTTCCCGCGGATACTGTTTACATTGGGGGAAGGACCTCGGGGAAGAAGAGAGGAAAGTCAGGGGGCTTTTTGAATTGTCAGTGACCCAGGGGAATAGTGGCGCAGGGGTAGATTTGTGCGGGTTGATTTAGTTTAAACCCAGGGACCTCGGTGTAAACTGTTTTTCTAGGAAACTCTTATTAAATCTGTTTTTAAATTGAACAGAAACTTTGAAGATCCATAACTTCTATTGAAATCATCCAAATTTGGTCAAACAAATTTTGTCAGACTCTAAATAATGTAACCTACTTAAGAAAAATATAAAACCCCCTATGTACTACATAAAACTTTAGGGTTCTAATTTAACTATTATTTTGGCCATAAGCTAAATAATAGGGCAAAAATTAGTTGCACTATTAGACTAGGGTTAGAAAAATTTGGAGAAGTTTATATCTACCTACTGACCTAATTAAAAATGTTGAATCCCTCTGTCCACTCCATTAAGTCAGTTTTTACCCCTTATTTTATAATATGCTTAAGGTTAAGAAAAATAGAAAAGGTGATTTAAAGAATGAATCAGAGGGCACCTCTATTTTTGTTAAGGCACTTATCCAATGTAGTTCACCAGAAAAATCTATCCTACCCTGGTTTAGTATAAATTAAGTAGGATACCTTTTATTTGAAGAAAATAAGGATAACTTAGAAAAACCCTACAAAAATAACCCTAAGGTTAAAATACCCCAACCCTTGGGATAACTAAGGTTTTGTTATTATGAACATAAGAAAAATACAAAATTTGTTGTTTGATATTTTTCAAATGACAAGTTAGTTATAAGCACCTTTTTGACATAAAACTTTAGAAAACCACAACTAAATAATTACCAATTAACTTTCTGTGAATTTTGGCACAGAGGTTTATTATTATTGTTAGATCTTAACAAAAATAACTCTTAGGAAGGAACTCATCTCTAATGAGGAGGTGTAGTGTAAAGTGGCCCATTTTGCACCGCTTTTGTTATTTTTTACCTAAAGCTTAGCATTTTTATTTTGAACCTCAATTTCCTAAAATAGGCTATAATGACCAATGGCAATCCACTGTAATTTATACAGAATTTTTGGAAAAGGTTAAACCACTGTCATAATTCAAACCTACACTAGAAACTATAAGTAGAAAATGAAGAAAAGGGAAAAATGAATAATGGAAATTAGTGTCATCTTAAATTCCTTGTAAATTGTCCACTGAAAATATATAAAGACAATACAAATCCACTATGTTTATCCTCAATAAAACCCTAAGCCTAAAAAGTAATAAGCATAACCCACTGGAAGCCCCGCATGGCTAAGAAACCCTAAGTTACTTCTTGACTTAGTTTCTTCTTATCATAAGGTTATTAAATCCTGCATAATCATGATATACATGTTCATTGCATTCGATAGACTGTAACCTTGCTGACGGAGAGTACGTCCTCGTGCCGGAGCAAGGAGCTGCTCAGGAGGTAGCCCCGGATCCAGCCCCAGAGTCTGCATCAGAGGATCTGCCTGCCACAGCCTTGGAAGGCAAGCCCCAGTTTTATGCATAACCTGTTCTATATGATATTTTACTACACTTAATGTTTGTAGGTTTGTATTGTGCACTTAAGTGTAGGAGTTGTTTGAAACCCTAGTTGCATGATCTCAGGAATCACTTTGAGATGAATACTAGTATGATAAGTCGAGTAGCTGCTTTATTAATTAGGATCTCGGTAGAAGTCGAGTGATTTTCCCAGCACTCGCGCGAGGTTAGGAATTGGCTGTATCCACTTTCTTATCATATTGATGTTGATGTGTGGGCAACAATCCATGGGGATTGGTTGTCTACGGGATAAAAATTTGAATAAGGATTAAGGTGTGGTACCGTGAGTCAAGCGTTTGAACGTACTAAGCACATGCCGAGAAATATGGTAAATCGGTAAGCCTAGTACCTGATTGAACCTGGCAGTGGACTTTACCCCTCACGCGACCTGAGACGTAGTCTCCCATTCCGGTTATGGTGGGTACAAGTGCGGTCACTGCACGACGGCCAGTCGGGTCAGTGAGGCATTTTACGCCAAGGCGGTGAGCCCTGATCTGCTGACGGGGAATCGATGGGGACGGTTGATGTGTGTGGGGACGGATTACCTCGCCACGTCGTGTGTTTAGGTTTACCTTGCAAGGATAAAAACTCGATTTGAATCGTCTGCTTCTCGCAGCTAATGAGACTGCTTGATCCATGCTGCTACATTGAGTAACAAGTGGAAATGTGATGAGTTGACCCAAGATGTTGATTGCTAAATATGTTTGATACCATGTATGAGTAGATAGTACACAGTAGCCTTAAGAGAGTCACACTTAAATTTGACAAAGTTAAAAACTTGATTTAGAAACTCAGCCAGTGCTTTTGGCAACCAAACCCCACAGCCAAACAGCTGCATGTCTAGAGGTAGAGGAGTAGACTCCTCACACCGGGTAAGTCTAGCTGAGTATTAGTATACTCAGCCTTGCTTGTGGCATAATTTTTTACAGGTTCTCTGGAGGACATGGTTGCTGGAGTGACTTGGTCGTCCACCTTACCACCGGGTTGGACTGTCGAGTGGGACCCCGCCTCGGCTGAGGAGGAGCATGAGGAGTGATGGGACAGGCTTCCCCATCTCTCTGTTTATTTACCGTTAGTTTATTTCCGCTGCACTTCGAACAATGATGGTCACTTTTGCAAAACTCCGATGATGGTGATGTAATAATTTTAACACTCTTACCCGCATGGTTTTATGCTTTATTGTATTTGCTCTGTGACTCACCATCGAATGAGATTGTGGTACTTGATCCTGTCAGTGGCCTCGTCGGACCAGATCCGAGGGATTGACGAGATATTCCCATTTAAGTGTGGTCTAGCCTCTAAGGCGGGACTTAAGCACTTAAGTCGGAATAATTCGGGCAGTTCCGCCACAGCTGGTATCGGAGCTTGTACCACCACAGAGGAATCAATAAAATATGAATACCATCCCTTTTCAAAATAAAACTTAATAGAAACAATGTTGGATAGATCGTAGGACGAGCAGGATAGACCTAGGACGTGAAGCCTTAGGATGATAGAAGGGTAGCTAGGTGGCTAAATAATTAGGCCCCACAGGCCACTTTAAGGGATGGGAGTCCTTCCCTATCCCCTTATGTTGGTGAGGTCATTCAGGACGAGCATGCATGCATTGCTAAAATTAAACAAATGGATAATTGAGTAAAGACTTAAAAACAAGATGATAACCAACTAAGTTCCCAATACCTTTTTAATTTAACTAAAGAAAGGTTGAGTTTGATTTTTCTTGTTCTTTTTATAATTCTTTTCTTTTACTTATGCCTAACCGTACACAGATGACTTCCCACGGATCCTCAGAGGACGGAAATGCACTAACCCACACTGACGGGCTTGCACGAGAGGGTTTCCCCCGTATTTTGTGGGAGGTACTTCAGGGAGCCGGGTACCTAACACCCCCTCAGTACACGGTGCAGCAGTTCGAGAAGCACCGGGTGCCCCGCTGTAGGGTGAGGATGACCTTGGAGCCTCATCCCCTGCAGCCAGGTTGGCGTTCCCTAGACTCTGAGTCTTTCGGATACCGGGCGGAGGACACGATCGAGGCGATCGCTCTGCACGGGTTGACTACTTTCTGCGGATTTCAACCCTTGGAGCTTTCCACCCACCCCATTGGCTTGTTTCCCGCTGAGAGGGAAGACGACCCAATGTGGAAGGATCAGGTGGAGCATGCCAAGGATATCTGGGCTCTCTACCCAGGCCACACGGCTCACTTGTCGGTACGGTGCATGAACGCCCTGTACCGTCTGCAAGTGATGCGTGGGGAGGCAATGTCTCATCTGATGGCCGTGTTGGAGGCAACCAAGATCACCCTGGATAACAGGGAGGAGCTCATGGTTGACTTGTCCTAGGAGCTGGTGGAAAAAGATTTACAAGTGGGACAGTTGTCTGATGAGATCCATATGCTGGAGGAATTGGTGGGGACGAGGGAGAACACCATCGAGGTTCTCGAAGATCAACTCCTCAACACCGAGCAGCAGCTCGTAGAGGCTAATGAGCACCTAGATATGCATCATCAGGAGATCCATGATGGGGAGGCGGACGAGGACGTCGACATTGAGGGAGGGGAGGAGCCTGCTTCTAGCGTAGACACTGCTGGCTCAGGGAGACCACCTTCCCCCGAGTCGAGTGTCGCCTCATTCGCTCATTAGGTGCCAGAGTAGGAATAGAGATAGGTAATGTAGGACTCCTCGCAGCTAGCTTAGCTTTTGCACCCTTGGGGTACTAGGCTAGATAGAGTTGAGTCTTTTTGAGACAAATGATGTAATCGTGTTAAACTCTCTTGGAAGCATGTTGGATGGATGCTGTTATCAGTTTTAAATTTGGAAGGAAAAAGTTATGCCCTTATAAATCCTTTTGTTAAAGTTGGAGTCTATCATTTTGCTGTTGACTCTTTTCGCCACGATTAAATCTTGAACTTGGAGATATGGTGTTAAGTAATTATGTGGTTTTTCAGATGGCTGGGAGAGCGCGCCGTGGCCAGAATGAGCGCATTCCTCCACCGCTGCCACCACCTCCCACTCTGCAGGAGCTAATGGCTCAGTAGAATGAGATCTTGAGGCAGCTAGCTCAGCGTCAGCCACCACCTCAGCACTATGGTGGTGGAGATCATCAGCGGCACCCCGCAGTGGCCACTTACCAGGAGTTCCTCAGTAGTCAGCCGCCGTTGTTCACCAAGGCGGAGGATCCACTTGATGCTGATGTATGGCTGAGGGTAGTGGAATCCAAATTCCCACTACTCAATGGAGTTTGTTCCGAGGTGACTAAGGTCAGGTTCGCCACTCAGCAGCTTCGCGGACCCGCACGGACCTGGTGGGACCACTATCTCGCTATGCAACCGGCTGACCATGAAGTGGATTGGAGAGAGAGTTCAAGGCAGCTTTCAGAGGGCACCATATCCCAGCTGGCATTATGGACCGTAAGCTTAATGAGTTTTTGGCACTCACTCAAGGCAATAGGACAGTGTTGCAGTATGATCAGGCTTTCAATGATCTGTGCTAGTATGCTGGGTACCATGCAGATACAGATGAGAAGAAGAGGGATAGGTTCAGACGGGGGCTCAGCACTAAGCTCCGTGATCGTCTCAACACTGTCAGGGCCAACAGCTATAATGAGTTGGTCAACATGGCCATTTCCCAGGAGGACTGTATCACAGCTCGTCAGGCAGAGAAGAAAAGGAAGACCCCTGTGGCAGGACCCTCGGCTCAGCCACAGCGCTTCAGAATTGTGTCCGATACTCAGAATAGGGGACCCCAGCAGCAGCAAGGA
Organism: Zea luxurians; assembly: GCA_029449295.1. Lineage (NCBI taxonomy): Eukaryota > Viridiplantae > Streptophyta > Magnoliopsida > Poales > Poaceae > Zea > Zea luxurians. The sequence goes on along the minus strand of JAOPSE010000006.1, from coordinate 52,706,971 downwards.
CGTTGGGTGATCCGACCACAGCAGTAGCCACAGGCACCCAACCGCACCCAGTTTCCAGCCCAGAGGAACAATCAGCAGCAGCAGCAGTATCGCCAGGCAAATGACAACAGGTGTTTCACCTGTGGCAACACTGGGCATTATGCCAAAAATTGCCCTAGGAATCAGCAGAGGCAGGGGCAGAATGTAAATCAAAACCAGGGCAAGAGGCAGAAGGTGCAAGTGAGGCAGGGCAAGCTGAATTTTACCACCATGGCTGATATACCAAAGGGAGCACCCGTCATGACTGGTATCTTTACAGTTTTGAATTATCCTGCTGTTATTCTTTTTGATTCTGGTGCATCACATAGCTTTATTAGTGCCAAATTTAGTGCCAAATGTCAACTGCCTTTTCACCACACCAATGGGGGTATCACAATTTCAACACCAGGAGGCAGGATTGCCACTAATCAAATCAGCAGGCATGTGCCCATAAAGTTTGGTAGTCTAATAATTAAAACCACCCTCCTCATATTGGGTTTGGACAGCGTGGATATCATATTGGGAACTGACTGGTTAACAAGGCATCAGGCAGTTATTGACATTGCAGCTAGGGCCATTGAAGTGCACTCACCGACCTGTGGTGAAACCACATTATATTTGCCCGATCAGGGTTGCACCCGTTCTTGTGCCTTCGTTATGATAGAATCCCGAGTTGAAAAGATCCCAGTAGTTTGTGGCTACCCGGATGTGTTTCCGGATGAGTTGCCAGGGATGCCACCTGACCGAGACATCGAGTTCGCAATCGAGTTGCAACCCGGGATTGCTCCTATCTCTAAGAGACCCTATAGGATGCCTCCCGCGGAACTGGCAGAACTGAAGAAGCAACTACAAGAATTGTTGGACAAGGGGTTCATTCGCCCAAGTACTTCACCTTGGGGATGTCCCTCTTTATTTGTGAAGAAAAAGGATGAGAGTTTGAGAATGTGTGTTGATTACCGCCCTCTCAATGCGGTGACTATCAAGAACAAATACCCGCTGCCCCGTATTGATGTTCTGTTTGATCAGTTAGTATGAGCCAAACTGTTCTCCAAGATGGATCTTCGCTCAGGTTACCATCAGATCAAGATCCGTGCTAGCGACATCCCTAAGACAGCTTTCTCTACCAGATATGGGCTGTGTGAGTTTTTGGTGATGTCTTTTGGGCTGACCAATGCCCCGGCTTATTTCATGTACTTGATGAACTCAGTATTCATGCCAGAGCTGGACAAGTTCGTGGTCGTTTTCATTGATGATATTCTGGTCTATTCCAAGAATGAAGACGAGCATGCTGAGCATCTGCATATCGTGCTTCAGCGACTGCGCGATCATCGTCTTTATGCTAAATTGTCTAAATGTGAATTCTGGCTGAAGGAAATAAAATTCTTGGGTCACACAATTTCTCAGGATGGGATATCAGTTGATCCTGAGAAAGTACAAGAAGTGATAGACTGGAAACCCCCAACTATAGTGAGGCAGATTAGGAGTTTTCTGGGATTGGCAGGGTATTATCGACGATTTATTCCGGATTTCTCCAGAATTGCCAAGCCAATGACTGAGTTATTAAAGAAGGGAGCCAAGTTTACTTGGAGCCAAAAGTGCGAAGATGCTTTTCATACACTGAGGCAACATTTGACAACAGCCCCAATGCTGGCTCAACCCGATAGCACCAAGCCCTTTGAAGTTTATTGTGATGCCTCTGGTACGGGATTGGGATGTGTCTTGATGCAAGAGAACAGAGTGATTGCTTATGCTTCCCGAGCACTTAGACCTCATGAGCAGAACTACCCTACACATGACCTGGAATTGGCAGCCGTGGTTCATGCTCTTAAGATATGGAGACACTACTTGATGGGAGCTGACTGTAACATTTACACTGATCACAAGAGTCTCAAGTATATTTTCACTCAGGCAGACCTTAACATGAGGTAGAGGAGATGGTTAGAGCTAATCAAGGACTATGATTTGGAGGTGCATTACCACCCTGGCAGGGCCAATGTTGTGGCAGATGCTTTGAGCAGAAAGGCCCAGTGCAATTGTATGAACATGGATGCAAGAGTCACCACCCTGTGTGATGAGTTGTGTAAGTTGAACCTGGAAGTTGTTCCTTCCGGTGAATTGAGTTATATCTCGGTGGAGCCCACATTGCAAGAACAAATAGTCTAGGCACATGTTGGGGATAAAGGTGTACAGGTTATCAAGGGCATGCTCAAGCAGAAGGCAGAAAGGTACAAGTGCTTCCGTCAGGACAGTAAGGGAGTTTTGTGGTTTGGAGATCGACTGGTTCTTCCCAAGGACCCTGAGCTCAGAAAGAAGATACTGGATGAAGCTCACCTTTCCAAATTCTCCATGCACCCTGGTAGCAACAAGATGTACCATGATCTCAGATCTTTATATTGGTGGACCAGAATGAAGAGGGAAATTGCCAAGTATATATCCGAGTGTGACACCTGCTAAAGGATCAAAGCTAGTCATTTGAAGGCAGCAGGCCCTTTGCAACCTCTTACCATACCATCTTGGAAATGGGAGGACATTTGCATGGACTTTATCGTGGGATTGCCCAACACCTCCAGGCACCATGATTCAATTTGGGTTATTGTGGACAGATTGACCAAGTCAGCTCATTTCTTGCCAGTACATACCACCGACAGGACGGAGAAGTATGCGGAAATCTACATTGACCAGATAGTTCGTTTGCATGGGATACCAAGGACTATAGTGTCAGACAGAGGAGCACCATTTGTGGCACGATTTTGGGAACAATTGCAGGAATCACTTGGGACCCATGTCATACGGAGCTCAGCCTACCATCCCCAAACAGATGGCCAGACAGAAAGGGTGAACCAAATTTTGGAAGACATGCTGCGAGCTTGTGCACTGCACTACGGAAAGGATTGGGATAAGTGTCTGTCTTTGGCAGAGTTTTCTTATAATAACAGCTACCAGTCCAGTCTGAAGATGGCACCTTTTGAGGCCTTATATGGGAGAAGGTGTAGGACCCCGCTGAATTGGTCTCAAGCAGGAGAAAGGGAAATATTTGGGCCAGATTTGGTACTTGATGCAGAAGAAAAGGTCAGAGTCATCAAAAAGAACTTAGAAGCTGCTCAAGCCAAGCAAAAGAGCTATCATGATAAGAGGCGGAAGCCTCTACAGTTCGAGGTGGGAGATCATGTTTATCTTAAGGTATCACCCACCAAGGGTGTCTAGAGATTCGGGATCAAGGGCAAGTTAGCTCCTCGTTACATTGGACCCTACGAGATCAAGGAGACTTGTGGACCTGTAGCCTATCAATTGAAGTTGCCACCCAGCATGTCAGCTATTCATGATGTATTCCATGTATCTCAGCTGCGAAAATGTGTCCGTCTACCCACTGAAGTGCTACCGGAACCAGAGGTTGAGATAGAACCAGACTTGTCCTATCAAGAGTACCCCGTCAAGGTACTGGATCAGAAAGAAAGGTCAACACGGGCAAGATCAATTAGAATGTATAAAGTTCAGTGGAGTCACCATTCAGCAGAAGAAGCTACGTGGGAGACTGGGGATTTTCTACGCTCCCGCTTCCCCGACTTTCTGCCTAAAGGAGTCGGTACGTGATCAAAAAACATCACCCCCCCCCACCTGCCCTTTAAAAATAATTTTAAGAAAAACTTAGGTAGCAAGGATAGTCTAAGTTGTGGATTTAACTTAAAAAGGACTTCCTTCCGAAGTTGCAAAGAGAATGACATTCGAAGAGCAGTTAATAAGAGAAACTTGAGTAAAGAAAGAGTAGCACTAGCACACCTTCAAGCACCCCTCTAGGGGACTCTGCCTAAAATCTCGGGACGAGATTCCCTTAAGGGGGGAGGGTTGTAACACCTCAAGTGTTACTATGGCTAGAGCACACCTGGCACTCAGGACTGTGATCACATGTGGTAGAGGCTTAGGGAATCACATAAGAACTTGGAGATCATGTGTTAATCAAAGTTTGTTAATGACCTAAGAAGCATTACTCAAATCTTTGTACCCTTACTCCCTTGGAAGGGAGAGGGGGGAAGAACCCTAGACCTCTCTTAAACCCTATCTTCCAACACCATGGTTAAAAGGGGAAAGAGAGTGAGCAAATGTGCAAAACATGGGTAATTTTTAACCAAACCTTAAGTAACCTTATAACCAGCAATTAGGGGAAGGAAATATTGCAAAAAGACCCCTGGTGGAACCCCAAATCCAATCTCCAAGTGGAGAGAGAGCTAGAGCTCTCTATTTCTCTCTAAGTTAAAAACTACACCTACACTAAAGATCAGTCGTGTTCACCTCGAAGCTGGCACCAAATCCACCTGTGTTCTATACCAAAAATGTGGCATACCACCTAGGGCACCCACTGGAAAAAGCTGAGCCCAAGACTTGGATGTTTGACATGCCTTGACATGGTTTTTGTCGCGAGGTGGGCAGTGTGACACACCCGATTTGGCGACCGGAGATCTCCCTCCCTAGGCCATATCTGCCATGGTGTCTCACAGGTAAGTGATAGCCCTAGCTACCAGGAGTAGACCCACGCCGGATTTTTGCCAAGATTCGCACGTTTGCGACTTGGGTGAGCTGTGGAACAAGGGCAGAAGAAAACTTACACGTGTTCGACGCGCTCTGCCGCGCCAGAGCACGCCCGCGCCCGTGTCCCCTGTATGCGCCCGTGCCTATAAAACCCACAGAGGCATCGAGCACACTCCTCCGCGCACCCTCAAGCCTCACCGGAGCTTAGCTCGCCGCCGTTTGCCCGTGCGCGACGTGTTCACGGCCACCCGACCCACTGCCACCATAGACCGGCCAGCCCAGCTTTTCCCAGCCCCGTCCGACCCTCGGAGGCGAATGTGCACGACTCAGTGAAGCTCCCCGAGCGAGGAATCGAAGCCTGCTTCGCCGGAGAGGCCAGTCCACGGTCGCCGGAGCTCACACCCTCGCCGGAGTACGTGGACCGGGTAATCCGCTTAACCATTTTCCAATTCCTGGTGCACACAGTCACTACGTGACCCCGTGAAGCTCACCTTGCCCTTGGATTGAACCAGCTCGCTGTGGTTTGGCCGGTACACCTGCCGCCGACGAGAACACCCGCCTGCGCATGTGGACCGAGCGATTCCGGCCATCCCCGCCATCGAGCCGCACCTCGCTGTGACCGCCAGAGCCTCCCCGAGCCGACCCTTCCCTTCGCTGGACCTATCTCGCCGCCGGTAAGCCGCGCCACCCTTTTCTTTCCCGCAGATACTGTTTACATTGGGGGAAGGACCTCGGGGAAGAAGAGAGGAAAGTCAGGGGGCTTTTTGAATTGTCAGTGACCCAGGGGAATAGTGGCGCAGGGGTAGATTTGTGCGGGTTGATTTAGTTTAAACCCAGGGACCTCGGTGTAAACTGTTTTTTCCAGGAAACTCTTATTAAATCTGTTTTTAAATTGAACAGAAACTTTGAAAATCCATAACTTCTGTTGAATTCATCCAAATTTGGTCAAACAAATTTTGTCAGACTCTAAATAATGTAACCTACTTACGAAAAATATAAAACCCCCTATGTACTACATAAAACTTTAGGGTTCTAATTTAATTATTATTTTGGCCATAAGCTAAATAATAGGGCAAAAATTAGTTGCACTATTAGACTAGGGTTAGAAAAATTTGGAGAAGTTTATATCTACCTACTGACCTAATTAAAAATGTTGAATCCCTCTGTCCACTCCATTAAGTCAGTTTTTACCCCTTATTTTATAATATGCTTAAGGTTAAGAAAAATAGAAAAGGTGATTTAAAGAATGAATCAGAGGGCACCTCTATTTTTGTTAAGGCACTTATCCAATGTAGTTCACTAGAAAAATCTATCCTACCCTGGTTTAGTATAAATTAAGTAGGATACCTTTTATTTGAAGAAAATAAGGATAACTTAGAAAAAACCTATAAAAATAACCCTAAGGTGAAAATACCCCAACCCTTGGGATAACTAATGTTTTGTTATTATGAACATAAAAAAAATACAAAATCTGTTGTTTGATATTTTTCAAATGACAAGTTAGTTATAAGCACCTTTTTGACATAAAACTTTAGAAAACCACAACTAAATAATTACCAATTAACTTTCTGTGAATTTTGGCACCGAGGTTTATTATTATTGTTAGATCTTAACAAAAATAACACTTAGGAAGGAACTCATCTCTAATGAGGAGGTGTAGTGTAAAGTGGCCCATTTTGCACCACCTTTGTTATTTTTTTACCTAAAGCTTAGCCTTTTTATTTTGAACCTCAATTTCCTAAAATAGGCTATAATGACCAATGGCAATCCACTGTAATTTTTACAGAATTTTTGGAAAAGGTTAAACCACTGTCATAATTCAAACCTACACTAGAAACTATAAGTAGAAAATGAAGAAAAGGGAAAAATGAATAATGGAAATTAGTGTCATCTTAAATTCCTTGTAAATTGTCCACTGAAAATATATAAAGACAATACAAATCCACTATGTTTATCCTCAATAAAACCCTAAGCCTAAAAAGTAATAAGCATAACCCACTGGAAGCCCCGCATGGCTAAGAAACCCTAAGTTACTTCTTGACTTAGTTTCTTCTTATCATAAGGTTATTAAATCCTGCATAATCATGATATACATGTTCATTGCATTGGATAGACTGTAACCTTGCTGACGGAGAGTACGTCCTCGTGCCGGAGCAAGGAGCTGCTCAGGAGGTAGCCCCGGATCCAGCCCCAGAGTCTGCATCAGAGGATCTGCCTGCCACAGCCTTGGAAGGCAAGCCCCGGTTTTATGCATAACCTGTTCTATATGATATTTTACTACACTTAATGTTTGTAGGTTTGTATTGTGCACATAAGTGTAGGAGTTGTTTGAAACCCTAGTTGCATGATCTCAGGAATCCCTTTGAGATGAATACTAGTATGATAAGTCGAGTAGCTGCTTTATTAATTAGGATCTCGGTAGAAGTCGAGTGATTTTCCCAGCACTCGCGCGAGGTTAGGAATTGGCTGTATCCACTTTCTTATCATATTGATGTTGGTGTGTGGGCAACAATCCATGGGGATTGGTTGTCTACGGGATAAAAATTTGAATAAGGATTAAGGTGTGGTACCGTGAGTCAAGCGTTTGAACGTACTAAGCACATGCCGAGAAATATGGTAAATCGGTAAGCCTAGTAACTGATTGAACCTGGCAGTGGACTTTACCCCTCACGCGACCTGAGACGTAGTCTCCCATTCCGGTTATGGTGGGTACAAGTGCGGTCACTGCACGACGGCCAGTCGGGGTCAGTGAGACATTTTACGCCAAGGCGGTGAGCCCTGATCTGCTGATGGGGAATCGATGGGGACGGTTGATGTGTGTGGGGACGGAGTACCTCGCCACGTCGTGTGTTTAGGTTTACCTTGCAAGGATAAAAACTCGATTCGAATCGTCTGCTTCTCGCAGCTAATGAGACTGCTTGATCCATGCTGCTACATTGAGTAACAAGTGGAAATGTGATGAGTTGACCCAAGATGTTGATTGCTAAATATGTTTGATACCATGTATGAGTAGATAGTACACTGTAGCCTTAAGAGAGTCACACTTAAATTTGACAAAGTTAAAAACTTGATTTAGAAACTCAGCCAATGCTTTTGGCAACCAAACCCCACAGCCAAACAGCTGCATGTCTAGAGGTAGAGGAGTAGACTCCTCACACCGGGTAAGTCTAGCTGAGTATTAGTATACTTAGCCTTGCTTGTGGCATATTTTTTTATAGGTTCTCTGGAGGACATGGTTGCTGGAGTGACTTGGTCGTCCACCTTACCACCGGGTTGGACTGTCGAGTGGGACCCCGCCTCGGCTGAGGAGGAGCATGAGGAGTGATGGGACAGGCTTCCCCGTCTCTCTATTTATTTACCGTTAGTTTATTTCCGCTGCACTTCGAACAATGATGGTCACTTTTGCAAAACTCCGATGATGGTGATGTAATAATTTTAACACTCTTACCCGCATGGTTTTATGCTTTATTGTATTTGATCTGTGACTCACCATCGAGTGAGATTGTGGTACTTGATCCTGTCAGTGGCCTCGTCGGACTAGATCCGAGGGATTGATGAGATATTCCCATTTAAGTGTGGTCTAGCCTCTAAGGCGGGACTTAAGCACTTAAGTCGGAATAATTCGGACAGTTCCGCCACAAACCCCCCCCCCCCCTCCAGGTGAAGATGAAGTCGTGGAGGACTTCCAAGAGTTCCAAGAGTACGATGTGTTCTAGGCGTGGGTTAGCGACAAACCCCCAGTCGGCTGCCTGTGTAGGCCGTGTGTATCTACGTTTCTTTTCCACACTTTGATTATTGTTAAAGACTATGTGGATGTCTTGGACATCATGATGTAATTGACTATTATACCCTCTTTTATGTCATTATTTTAGTACTGTGTGATGATGTCCAGTTATGTAACTGCTGTGTACGTGAATTGCTGATCCTAGCACATACATGGTTCGCATTCGGTTTGCCTTCTAAAACCGGGTGTGACATAGGTGGTATCAAAGCCGTGTTGACTGTAGGACCGCTAACTTAGAGTAGAATGGTCGTTCTAAGGATTATAGACCCCTATTATCACCTTGACTTTGGTATCCCTTTAAAAGTTGGTCATGTAGACCAAATCTATGTTCTACTATATATATTATACCTTGCTAAAAAAATTGTTTTATTCTAATTCCTTATTTATTTATGGTTTACTTGCTGGTCATATTAGCTATGTTCTCACTCTTGTGCTTACGGTGTCTTTTGTAGATGGCTCGTCTTAGACACACTACATGGAAGTCTGTCATTCATTTCTTGCCTTCTCATCTCACTGAGCATCCGCTTCACCGTCTAGTGACTGGTCAGTCTAGCCATTTGGAGAGGCTGCACCACCGCCTGCATGAGGAGCAGGAGCGTCGATGACAGGAGCTAGAGCAGTAGGGCTCTTCTTTCTCGCTTCAGCAAGAGATAGAGTCTGTGAGGAGCTGCTCCCTTGTGCTCCCGCTGGAGGCGCCCCCTGCACCACCATTGAGCACCCCAGCTGCTGGAGTAGCTGCTGGAGGAGACCTAGACGACGGAGGTGGTGACAGCAGCTCGAGCCACAGCACCGACCTTTCAGCCGACCAGGAGCCGGAAGGATGGGTTGCTCGACCCATCACTCGCGACGCCGCTCACGGGTGTCACTTTCACGATGCGCTCGACACCTTTCTACGCCAGGCACTTGACCGGTGTACCTGGTCTATCGAGTATCTCTGTGTTGTCTTCCAGCATAGTCGCGGGGTTTACCCGACCGCTGGGAGGCGACCTGCTTAGTGCGCCGTCTGGAGAACAGTCTCCGGGGTGCGGAGATCTGCTCAGAACACTACTCTATTTCTGAGCGGGACTCAGCTGAGGCGGCCATGCAAGATGCCACACGGCATGTGCTTTCGCACTACTGTTCAGTGCTCAGCGGGGTAGCAGATGGTCTCAACCTGAGTTATTACCCCCGCCGTCCATCTGGCAGCACAGGAGGCGTGGTTGTCTCACCTGTCGGTGAAGACAATCCTAGGTTGAGCAGCACAGTCAACCTAGCCATCGTGCTAAATACGGAGCTGGACCATGCATTAGACGAGTTGAGTAGGGCTCGTGCTGAGATTGCCCAGTTGCGGGCTGAGCGTGCGGAGCATCGTCACCTGGAGGATGGCTCCCCCGCTCCCGTCGGGACTCAACACCCGTACCACTCACCTCAGCGTGGACACCATGCTTATGGTAACCCCGACTGCAGGACCAAGATAAATTTAGAACCATAGATCGTCAGCGTCAGATCTTGTAATTAATGCAAAAATATATATAGTCGCTATAGTCTTAGCATCAGTCTTACTCTTAGTTAGTCTTAGTTAGACAGGGTAGTTTGATTATCCTGTGCCTTTTATGTTTGCCATGATGAACTATGTTGGATTTGGATTTTTGTAATGACTGTCGCCGGGGTGTGGGTATCCCCCTGCACTTTGGTTTACTTGTTAAATGTTAATAAAATTAGTTATCTAGTTGGGAAGCCGTTTCGTTCTACTTTCCTCTTTATCTGAGAAGCTGTGTTGGTCTATGTTGGAGATCAGTGAAGATGTTCATCTGTTCAGTATTGTGGAAGAATTCTATACTCTTTTCTTATGCTGCAAGTTGCAAGCTCAGTTCTGATGTGTGATTGCATTCTGCAGATGTCAGACAACAAGCGTAGAGGAGGAAAGCGTGCTCAGCAGGAGCAGGCAGCCCCGCAAGAAGAGGCACCCCGTTAGCAGCTACCACCTCCACCCCCGATGTCCATCGAGCAGATGTTGCTAATGCAGACTCAGGCAGTTCAAGCCATCGGTCAGACTCTAGCCGCCATTCAGCAGCAGCAGCAGCCACCACCTCAGCCTTAGATGCCTCGGATGCCTAGAGACAAGCGTGCTGAATTCATGAGAGGTCATCCCCCAGTGTTCGCTCACTCTTCTGACCCCATGGATGCTGAAGATTGGCTGCGTACCGTGGAGCGGGAGTTGCACACCGCTCAGTGCGACGACTGGGAGAAAGTTCTGTATGGTCCCCGTTTGTTGAGAGGAGCAGCGCAGTCTTGGTGGGAGTCCTATCTCACCACCCATGCCAACCCCGACGCTATCACATGGGAAGAATTCAGAGATAACTTCCATCAGTACCATGTTCCCGTAGGTCTGATGACAGTGAAGAAGGAGGAGTTCCTGGCGCTCAAGCAAGGGCCTATGTCTGTCAGTGAGTATCGAGATAAGTTTCTGCAGCTATCCCGCTATGCTCCTGAAGATGTCAACACAGATGCCAAGAGATAGTATCATTTCTTGAGAGGCTTAGTCGATCCCTTGCACTACCAGTTGATGAACCATACCTTCCCCACATTTCAGCACTTGATCGACAGAGCGATCATGATAGAGAAGAAGCGCAAGGAGATGGAGGATCGCAAGCGCAAGATCAGTGGACCTCAGCCTGTAAGCAGCGATCGCCCCCATTTCTCAGGCAACTCGCATCAGCAGTTCAAGCAGAATTAGCGTCCGCCTCAGCAGCAGTTTCAGAGGCAGTACCCTCCGCACCAGCAGCAGAATCGCAAGAACAATCAGTCAAGAGGAGGTCAGTTCCAGAGGTAGAATCAGCAGGCACCTCGCCTCCCCGCCCCAGTAACCAACCAGAACAGTCAAGCAGCACCAGTTCAAGGCAAAAGCAGAGCATGTTTCCATTGTGGAGAGCAAGGCCATTGGGTGATCACTACCGGAATCAATCGCTTTGCCGAGGGCCTGAAGCACTCGGCGAAGCGTTCAAAACACTCGGCAAAGAAGGCTCGGCGAACAGTGCATTTGCAAAGCCTTCTTTGCCGAGAGCTTTTTATCGGGCACTCGGCAAAGATCTTTGCCGAGTGCCAGAGAGCACTCGGCAAAGAAAAGCAGCCGTTACGGCGTCGAGTGACGGAGACGGCGGCTTTGCCGAGTGTCCCCTGTGACACACGGCAAAGAAGTTAGTTTTGTCGAGTGTCTTCCGTGCAGCACTCGGCAAAGAATCCATCTTTGCCGAGTGCCACTTGGGACACTCGGCAAAGAACCCGCCAGGGAGGGTCCCCATGTCAGGTTCTTTGCCGAGTGTCCCGAGTGGCACTCGGCAAAGCCGACCTCTTTGCCGAGTGCCAGGGACGTAACACTCGGCAAAGAACCTAAGCCGGTGCCCAGGTCTGTGCTCTTTGCCGAGTGTTATGACCCGGACACTCGGCAAAGAGCCTCTTTGCCGAGTGTAACACTCGGCAAAGTGACCAGTATATACCTTTTTTATTTGTTTTTTGTATTCCATCCACACAAACAGAAGATATCACATATATATCACATATATACATCACAAATATCATCACAGACATAAATAGCCAACACAAACATAAAACCGTCACCACAAACATAAATATCCATCACAAACATAAGTGTTCAACATAAGTATCAAACACAAACATAAGTCTCTAACGTCGCAAGCTCTCACATAAGTATCAAACACAGACATAAGTATTATACACAAATACAGAAGTCTAAAACAATGAAAACACAACACTCATGGAGGTGGGCGGCTTGACCGGGGCTGCGTTGGGCTGAACCCTTCCGGAGGGTTGTTGGATGCCGCCCCAGATTGGCCCTGCACAGAGAAGAGATTGCATGTGTTATACCAGATGCATTACAAACATCTAACTACAATTTTGATACTCACAGGAGTGTGGAAGAGAGCAGGGTCAACTGGAGGGAACAATGGAGGTGGCGGAGCGATGCCCTGTGCGGCGCCAAGGCTCTCCATGTACTGGAACATCTCCGCCATCCTCTGATGATCTGCCCGGCGCTCCGCCTCCCGCTCCGCCATCATCCTCGCCTCCATCTCGCGACGTTCCCTCCTCTCTTCTTCTAGTTGGGTCTGTAATATTACAAGCCAACGTTATAGTAACTCAAAGAGTAGGTATATAACTCAAGGAAGGATGAGTTACACTAACCTCGAGTTGCTGTATGCGATGCTGTGAGCTGTCGTGCCGAGGTCGTATGGCTGGACTCGAGCCCGTGCTCCTTGCTCTCACCTGAGACAGAGTGGGAGTGGAGGACGAGTCGATTGCCCCGTCGGCAATCCAGTACCGCCCATGTCTCTTGCCTCCTCCGACCCTCATGAGCACATCGGTGTCGATCGGCTCGGTGCTCGGATCATAGTCTGGGCCATGGACCTCCTGCGCCATGGCGGTGTAGTCATGGAGGCGGCTGTAGACGGCGGGGTTGGTGTAGGCCTCGGGCCCGTCATCCGGGTTGTAGGTGACGTCGGACGTCGCCTTACCCTTATGGGCCATAGCATAGGCCGAGAAGGTGGAGCAAGGCCTTCCACCATGTGACGCCGACTGCAACGAAAACCAACGAGATAGTTAGAAATAATATCTAACTTAGTGCTATATATCTAAATAAAAAAGGTGGCGTACCCATGCTTCGGCATATTGGCCCAGGCTCCGGCTGCCTTGGTGGTGGGAGGGGCCTTGCATCATCAAACGCCGTTCCCGGCTAGCTGTGTGCGCCTCGTCCCACTCAGCCGAACACCACCTATCCACCATCTGCTCCCAGCACAGAGGATGTGCGGCGCACCAATGTGGAATCATCTGCAAAGTAAACACGTAAAGTGCATATCAGAAGATAAAATAAAATTCATGTATCGAGTACTGGTACCAAACATGCATGACTTTACCTGCAGGTACTGCTCCCTGGTCAACGACATGGTTCGGGCTTGAGTTTTGGTCACCTTCTCCCCAAGGACGGAGCCGTGGTAGGTGATGATGGCCTGGATGCGGGCCTCATAGTGCATGTCCACGACGAGCTTCTTACAGCTCGTGGTGGCCACCACATCCGCCCTAGCCTCGTATCCAGCATCGCATCTGAAGAAATCCTGCATACAAAAACGATGTATCCATACATTATTTCAAGAATTTGCAACGAATGCGACATATTTTACATTATACTAAGACTTACCCACAGCTCTTGCTTCACCCGCTCCGCCTTGTTATTGAATTCCCTGCCGTCCCGGTCTACTACATCGGGGGCGACGGCGTAGTGGTCAAAGGTGAAGGCTGGGCCCGTCACTCCGGCATACTCCACAAGTCCAGGGAAGTGTTCCCTGCACAGCAGGCCGAGGATGCCATTGGGGGGGCGACGATGACCCCCAACATAATCCAAAACCGTCCAAGACCTGTCCAAGTGATAAATAAAAAGTATTAGTTTATATTATGATTTTGAACACATAATATGAACAAGAATGAAGAACATAAAGTTACATACCTCTCCCCTTCCGGCCGAATCAGCGGCCGTCTGTCCCGAAGTATGGGACGCTGAGGGAGACTCGCGGGGCCTCGCAGGAAGATGCTCCTCGAACTAGAGCCGCCTGAACCTGAGGCGTCCTGCTGCTGGTCGTCGTCGTCCTGCTGCTGGCCGTCGTCGTCCTGAGGCGCCGCCTGCTGCTGCGCTGCCTGCTCTGCCTCGTCCTGTTGCGCTGCCTGCTGTGCATCGTCCGCCGTCCTACTCCTCCTCCCCCTCCTCCTCCTCAGGAAACCGCCCACCATATTTGTCCAACAACCTGCAATTAAGAGTAAACAAATAAGCACATATAAAAAGATGTATTTAAAAACATGTGCGAAATAAAAAGTCATATAGCATTACATCGATTAAAAATAATCTTCATATGTGTCGGGGTTAGCCGGATCATAACTCTCATCATCACTATCAAGCATTTCAATCTCCACACCATCGGAAGACGCAAGTTCGTCAGTAATGTCATTGCCTTCAAGGATTACTAAGTCATTATCATTTTGCACCTCACCCTCCTCCTCATCAACAACCATTTCAATATCTACGTCCATTCCGATAGCTTCGGTTAAGTCTATCTCAAATCGCCCTTCTAGCCCATCTTCTTGGAAGAACTCTCCATCATATGTGTCCGGGTCTAAGTTGTAATCTTCATCGTTAGGAACAGGTAACCTCCCGTGCGGCGATACCTTATACACAACATCCCAACCCTTAAGATGTTCTTTCGTTTGACACGCATATGGGAGATAATACACTTGTGTGGCCTGTTGGGCAACGATATAGACATCGTCTCCTGCTAAGGTGGAATCTTGTCGAATTTCGACTATCCCAAGATTAGAATGTGTCCGTCTCGTCACTTGAGGGTCAAACCAATGACATTTGAATATCACTGGAGTAAGAGGTTTGGAACCATAAAAATTGAGCTCATATATTTCTTCGATTCGTCCAAAATAATCGACATTGTCAAGGCCCGGCGTAAAGACCCCAGAACACGTTGTTTTCCGATTGGGCCGACTTTTGTCGTAGTGTGTTGTGCGAAAACGGTATCCATTGACGTCATACCCAGAATATTTCTTGACCCTATAAGCAAAGCCGTTGGCTACTTGTCTCAATTCGGCACTCATAGACGGATCTCTTTGGCCCTGCAAGTATTCGCAAGTTAAAAGACGCTAAATTGAGTTTAAAGATGTATCTCTTTTACAAACTAAGCACGTACCTTATGTTTGAACCAGGAAATGAAATCGGGCAACCCATTTCTCGCACCCTTTCTAAGAAGAGCGTCATATTCCTGTGGAGTGGGGTCCCTTGATCGACGCCAGAATTCATGAAGAAATTGTTCCATGTATGGCGTCACCTCTTCAAGGTTGGTCAATACGTATAGCATGATATGCCGCCACTCTTCATGTGTCAGGGTCTTGGTGGTCGAGCCACTTGCGCTTCCGAGTTGGCCTCGAAATATGCTAAGGTTCGATTCATTGTCGCCATCATTGTAATGAGGGGGTGGATTATGCACGCTCGGCAGTTTGTCACCATAATAAGTTGTTGTGAAGTTTGAGACCTCCTCTAGAATGTATGCCTCTGCAATGGAAGCCTCGATTTTGCATTTATTTCTACATTTCTTTCGAATAGTCTTTAGACATCTCTCGATTGGATAGCACCAACGTCCCTGCACGGGGCCCCCCATTCGTGCCTCATAGGGGAGATGAAGAATCAAATGCTGCATTGGATTGAAGAAGCCAGGTGGAAATATCTTCTCAAGCTTACACAGTAACACGGGGGCCAATCTTTCCAAGTCTGCAACCACGGTCCGAGATAACTCTTTTGCACAAAGCTGACGGAAGAAATAGCTCAACTCTGAAAGCGCTAGCCAGACATGCTCAGGGACATAGCCTCGAACCATCGCAGGAAGAATCCGTTCAATCCATATGTGGAAGTCATGACTCTTCATCCCTAAGACTCGCATAGTAGATAAGTTCACCCCCCTACTCAGGTTAGCTGCATATCCATCAGGGAACATCAACATCTTTATCCACTGAAGTACTTCCTTCCTCTGGGCCCTGCTTAGGACGAAATCGGCCTTAGGCCTTCTCCACGTCTTTCCCCCACTTGGCGGCTTCATCTCTAGTTTTGGTCTATCACATAACGCTGCAGTGCCTCGGTAATTGTTGCCCACAGTGCCTCGGTAACATTCTTTTCAGTGTGCATCACGTCAATGTTGTGTGGAAGGAGCAGGTCATCATAATAGGGGAGCCGAGTCAAGCCAGACTTATGTGTCCACATATGCTGCTCACCATATCCCACAAAACCACCTTCTGTATTGGCCACGAGCCCATCTATCTGTTGACGAATTTCGGCACCAGTCATCGTTGCAGGTGGGCGGTCTGTCACTACGACACCTTTCGTAAAGTTCTTGATGTCTAGGCGGAATGGATGGTCAGCAGGAAGAAATTGTCGATGTTTATCGAAGGACGAATATTTGCCACCCTTTTTCAACCAAATGAACCTGAGAGCTTCCTTGCAAACTGGGCATGGGAATTTACCGTGAACACACCAGGCACAGAATAGCCCATACGCCGGTAAGTCATGCATGGAGTACTGGTACCAAACATGCATTCTGAAGTTTGTCTTCGTAGCTCGGTCATATGTCCATACCCCTTCCTCCCAGGCACGTACCAATTCATCGATCAAAGGCTCCATGTACACGCCCATTTTGTTCCCCGGGTGTCCGGGAATTATCAACGACACGAATATATTCTGCCTTTGAAAGCACACACCAGGGGGGAGATTGATTGGGATAACAAACACGGGCCAACATGTGTACGGGGCAGCGCTCATTCCATAGGGATTGAACCCATCTGTGGCCAACGCAACACGTACATTACGAGCCTCTTCGGCTTTCTGACGGTGAATGTCATCAAAGTGTTTCCATGCTTCACCATCTGACGCGTGCACCATCTTGTCAGGATTGTATCGTTTTCCATTTTTGTGCCATGTCATCTGTTTCGCGGATTCCTCTTTCATGTAAAGACGCTGGATCCTCGGTATGAACGGAAGGTGTCGTAGGATTGTCAAGGGGATGTCGAGCTGCCTCTTCTGTCCATCACCAGAGTCTACCTCCATAAACCTAGACGAATTACACTTGGGACAGTACTTTGCCTCCGCGTATTCTTTCCTAAATAGCACGCAGCCCTTCGGACAAGCATGAATCTGCTCATACGTCATCTTAAGTGCACGAAGTAGTTTCTGTGCCTCGTACATGCTCTTTGGCAGAATATGATCATCCGGAAGCAGACTCCCAATAACTGTCAACAAGCCATCGAATGCATCTCTACTGATGCTGTACTGCGACTTGAACGCCATTACACGCCCAATGGCATCCAGTTGAGAAACCTTTGTCTGGCCGTGAAGGGGCTTCTGTGCCGCGTCGAACATGTCGTAGAACGCCTTTGCAGTCGGCTCTGGCTCGTCATCCATACATCCTCCCGTGTACTGTGCCTCCTGATAGTCGTTCAACATATCCGCTACCCCCGCATCCGCGTCATAATCCTCGACACGTTGTCTCAGCACCTCTTCTCTCGTACGATGCGCTTCACCATGAAATATCCACCGAGTATAGCCCGGCGTAAATCCATTCTTCCAAATATGTTCTACCATGGTCTTCTTTGGTTTTCTTTTCCGGTTGTCACATTTGCTGCACGGGCATGGGACTAGACTCGCTCCTTTAGCAGCTTCGCCATATGCCCGTTCCACGAAATCATCGGTCTTTCTAATCCATTCAGTGGTGACATCGTTCCTTCCTCTACGGCCCGTGTACATCCACTCACGGTCCTCCATCCTCTAACATATATAACCGAGTATAGTTTAATATAGACATGTAATGCATGTACACTACGTTCCTACCTTCTAATAGGTGACGATAGGTCCTAATCCCACCCGCGGTTGCGTAGATGGAGTTAGTTTTCATGCTCTACTCCGATCCGAGATAGAATTTCGGCAGCACCTCCCCGCTGTTCTCCGGATACACGTCCTGGCAGGGAGAGTGTACTGTCCGGAGAACAACAGGGAGGTGACGCCGAAACTCTATCTCAGACCGGAGTAGAGCATGAAACTAACACCATCTACGCAACCGCGGGCTGTCCAAAAAACGTGGACAATTCGAAACTGATACATTTGTAGATATGCAAAGATCTGCATATCTACACCGTATCACTTTCGAACGGGAGACGCCTAACTGGGTTAGGTGATCTACGACCATGATGCGGATGTAGAGGTTATACCTAGGGTGGCGGTGGAGTCAGGCTGGTGGGGCTGTGGCGGGTCGGTGCAGTGGCGACGGGACGCGGTGCAGGGAGACCCGCAGCGGCTAGGAAGACAAGTATCTTCTCTGTAAAAAAGAAACACAAGTCTGTTAATACAAAAGCCTAGCAACAGAAAATTTCGGCAGCACCTCCCCTGCACGGGGAGGTTTCAAAATCCTGCAAATAAAACTATCAGCACGATGGCTGACATCCACGCATAATTCAACGGCACGATGGCCGGCAATCCACAATACTAAAACTAATCATTTCATATAAATCATACACGTATAACATAAATCAAGTAATCACCTTAGAGGTTTCGGCACGGGCGAGACGACGGGTCGCGGGCGAGGGCACGGCGGGGAAACGGCTGGGTCACGACGAGGAGTGCGGCGGGGACACGGGCGGGGGCGGTGGGCGAGGAAACGGCGGGGGCACGGGCGAGGGCGAGGGGTTAGGCGAGGGGCACGACGACGGGCGAGGGCACGGCGGGCGCGACTGCGGCGAGCGCGAGGGCGGGCACGGCGGGCACGGCACGGCGAGCGCGGGCCTGGGCGGGGCGAGCGCGGCGTGGGCGTGGGCGCGGCGGCGTGGGCGCGAGCACGGGCGAGCGTGGGCGCGAGCGCGGGCGAGCGTGGGCGCGGGCGAGCGTGGGCGAGCGTGAGCGCGCGCGGCGTGGGCGAGCGAGGGCACGGGTGCGACGGCGTCGCGGCGGCGCGGTGGGCGCGGTGGGGTCGCGGCGTCGCGGCGGCGAGCGAGGGCACGGGCGCGACGGCGCGGTGGGGTCGCGGCGGCGCGGCGGCGAGCGAGGGCACGGCGTCGCGGCGGCGCGGTGGGGTCGTCGGCGGTCGTGGGCGGCGCGCGGGCGCGCGGCGAGCGCGGGCGGCGTGGGCGGCGCGCGGGCACGCGGCGAGCGAGCGGCGGGCGCGCGGGTCGGTGGCGAGGGTGGGCGCGCGGGTCGGCGGCGGGCGCGCGGGTGGCCGGCGGCGCGTGGGTGGCCGGCGGCGCGTGGCCGGCGGCGAGGGTGGGCACGGGCGCGGGTCGGCGGCGAGCGAGCGCGGGCGTCGGCGGCGAGCGAGTGAGCGCGAGTGAGAGAGAGAAGAAGGAGAAGCCGTCGGATTGGCTAAGTTTATGCTCTTTGCCGAGTGCCCGCGATGCGGCACTCGGCAAAGATTTTTTTTTATTTTTAAAATATGGTTTGCCGAGTGCCAGATCGGCGGCACTCGGCAAAGGAGCCTTCTTTGCCGAGTGCCATCCAGGGGCACTCGGCAAAGACTGCTTTTCGCTTCTTTGCCGAGTGCCACCCCGGGACACTCGGCAAAGCCTACTTTGCCGAGTGTCAACCATACGACACTCGGCAAAGTACATTTGTATTTTTTTTGTTTTCAGCACCAAACTTTTTGTGGTATGTTTATAAACTATATAGACCTACATGTATCATTTTGGGACAATTATAACAGTGTTTGCAATATCTAGTAGATTTAGTTCGTTTATTTGAATTTCTTCGAAAAATTCAAATTTGAACTGCAGGTCACTCGAAACTTGGAAAACCGTGCATGAAAAAATGATATTCATGGTACTTATCATAAGTTACGACCGATTTCAGAAGCGTACCGGAAACTTCGAGCAACATGCTCACTAAACATGGCTGTGAACTTGGCATCCACATGTTTAAAAATTGTATAAAACACAAACAAAGTCAGAAAAATCATGAAACTTGTCCCCGTGTCATGATATCATATGTATAGGCTATGATAAAAATTTTAGAGTATTTGGAGAAAGTTGTGAGACACTATGTGTAGAAACCTAAGAGGACTACACATGAAATCATAGAGTTTCAATGTGAATCTAGAAGGTTTCTACACATAGTGTCTCACAACTTTCTCCAAACATTCTAAATTTTTTATCACAGCCTCTACATATGATATCATGACACGTGGACAAGTTTCATGATTTTCTGACTTTATTTGTGTTTTATACAATTTTTAAACATGTGCATGCCAATTTGACGGCCATGTTTAGTGCGCATGTTGCTCAAAGTTTCCGGTACGCTTCTGAAATCGGTCGTAACTTATGCTAAGTAACATGAATATCATTTTTTCATGCACGGTTTTCCAAGTTTCGAGTGACCTGCAGTTCAAATTTGAATTTTCCGAAGAATTTCAAAAAACGAACTAAATCAACTAACGATTGAAAACTATGTTATAATTGTCCACAAATGATACATGTAGGTCTACATAGTGTAGGAACATACCACAAAAAGTTTGGGAGACAAAATCAAAAAAATAAAAATACACTTTGCCGAGTGTCTGGAGAAGACACTCGGTAAAGCTTCCTTTGCCGAGTGCCAGCTGTGCGGCACTCGGCAAAGAAGCATCTTTGCCGAGAGCCGTAGGTTGGCACTCGGCAAACACTGACGGCCGTCAGCTTTGGGACGGCCGCTGACGGCCCTTTGCCGAGAGCCCCCTTTGCCGAGTGTTTGACACTCGGCAAACATGTATTTGCCGAGTGTGGACCTGTACCGAGTGTCCTACGCTCGGTAAAGACGCTCGTTACCGAGAGCCGAGCGTTGCCGAGTGCGGCTCTCGGCAAAGCCATCTTTGCCGAGTGCCCGAGAAAAGGCACTCGGCAAAGCGTCCGGCACTCGGCAAAGGCTCGGATTCTGGTAGTGGATGCAATGTCCGAAGAAGGCAGCCCAGCAGCAGTCAAGCCCCAGTGCCCCAGCAAAGCAGAATGTGTCTCAACCTAGAGCAGGCAACCGCTCTCAGCCACGCTACAACCATGGGAGACTGAATTACTTGGAGGCTGAAGTAGTTCAGGAAACACTCGGCATGACAGTAGGTATGTTTCTAGTCGACTTCCATATTGCAGAAGTGTTATTTGATACTGGAGCAACACATTCATTCATTACTGCATCATGGGTAGAAGCACATAATCTCCCAATCACTACCATGTCAACACCTATTCAAATTGACTCAGCTGGTGGTAGAATTCTAGCCGATAGCATTTGCTTGAATGTAAGTGTGGAAATAAGGGGGATAGCGTTTCCCGCCAATCTCATAGTAATGGGTACTCAGGGAATAGATTCCATCCTAAGGATGAATTGGCTAGATAAGTACCAAGCAATTATCAGTTGTGATAAGAGGATAATTAAGTTGGTGTCCCCACTAGGAGAAGAAGTCGTAGCCGATTTAATCTCACTTGAGCCAAGTAAAGGAGGTTGTCATCAGATGGCTATTGATAGCAAGGAGCCAGATTCACTCGAGATTATCAAGGTTGTGTCAGAATTTCCAGATGTGTTCTCGGAAGACTTACTAGGCATGCCACTTGAGCGGAAAGTTGAGTTTGCCATAGAGCTTCTTCCTGGCACTGCCCTATTTCTAAAAGAGCCAACAGGGTATCTGGACCAGAGTTGGTTGAACTTAAGAAGCAGATTGATGTGCTGTCAAAGAAAGGTTATATAAGGCCAAGCACCTCACCTTGGGCCGCCCCTGTCCTATTCGTGGAGAAGAAAGATGGCACCAGAAGGATGTGTATCGATTATCGAGCTCTGAATGAGGTCACCATCAAGAACAAGTACCCCTTGCCCAGAATAGAAGATCTGTTCGACTAGTTGAGAAGAGCCAACGTGTTCTCAAAGATAGATCTGAGGTTAGGTTATCATCAGCTCAGGATTCGACCTTCAGACATTCCGAAGACGACATTCATTACCAAGTATGGGCTGTATGAGTTCACTGTTATGTCCTTTGGTCTAACAAATGCACCACCTTCTTCATGAATCTGATGAACTATGTATTTATGGATTATCTTGACAAGTTTGTGGTGGTATTCATTGATGACATTCTTATATATTCTCAAAGTGAGGAAGAGCATGCAGATCATTTGAAGATGGTATTGCAGAGATTGCGAGAGCACCAGTTGTATGCGAAGTTGAGCAAGTGCGAGTTCTGGATTGATGAGGTCCTGTTTTTGGGTCACATAATCAACAAAGAAAGATTAGCTGTGGATCCGAAGAAAGTGGCAGACATTCTGAACTGGAAAGCGCCAACGGATGCTCGAGGAATCAAGAGCTTCATTGGAATGGCCAGATATTACCGGCGATTCATTGAAGGGTTCTCGAAGATTGCGAAACCGATGACAGCGTTGCTAGCCAACAAAGTTGAGTTCAAGTGGACCCAGAAATGTCAAGAAGCCTTTGAAGTGCTGAAAGAGAAGTTGACTACAGCGCCTGTCTTAGTCTTGCCTGATGTGCACAAGCCCTTCTCAGTGTATTGTGATGCTTGTTACACTGGTTTGGGATGCATGTTGATGCAGGAGGGAAGAGTAGTGGCTTACTCGTCCCGAAAGCTGAAGGTTCATGAGAAGAATTATCCAATCCATGATCTAGAGTTGGTAGTAGTGGTTCATGCACTGAAGACATGGAGGCACTATCTATATGGGTAGAAATGCGATGTTTACATAGACCACAAGAGTCTAAAGTACATATTCACTCAGTCGGAGCAGAATATGAGGCAAAGAAGATGGTTAGAGTTGATCAAAGACTATGAATTGGAGATTCATTACCACCCAGGCAAAGCAAACGTAGTGGCAAATGCTTTGAGCAGGAAGAGTCAAGTCAATATGATGGTCGCTCATCCAATGCCTTATGAGTTGGCCAAAGAGTTTGACAGGCTGAGTCTCGGATTTCTAATAATATGCGAGGAGTGATAGTTCAGTTAGAACCCACTTTAGAGCGGGTGATCAAAGAAGCACAAAAGAATGATGAGAAGATCAGTGAAATCTGGCAACTGATTCTAGAAGGCAGAGGCAAAGATTTTCGGGAAGATGCAGAAGGTGTGGTATGGTTCAAGGACCGTTTGTGTGTTCCCAATGTCCAATCCATTCGGGAGTTGATCCTCAAGGAAGCTCATGAGTCAGCTTATTCTATTCACCCTGGAAGTGAGAAGATGTATTAGGATCTGAAGAAAAAGTTCTGGTGGTACGGAATGAAAAGGGAGATCGCAGAGCATGTGGCTATATGTGACAGTTGTCAAAGGATCAAGGCAGAGCATCAGAGACCAGCTAGATTATTGCAACCGTTGCGAATTCCTCATTGGAAATGGGATGAAATCGGGATGGACTTCATAGTCGGATTGCCCCGCACTCGAGCCGGCTACGATTCAATTTGGGTAGTGGTGGACCGCTTAACCAAGTCAGCCCACTTCATACCTGTCAAGGCTAACTACAGTAGTGCAGTGTTAGCAGAGTTGTACATGTCCCAGATTGTTTGTCTTCACGGTGTACCAAAGAAGATAGTGTCAGACAGAGGAACGCAGTTCACCTCTCATTTTTGGCAGCAGTTGTATGAAGCCTTGGGTATAGGTGTACATTCGGGCCGTCCGGCCCGGCCCGGCCCAAGCCCGAAAAGGCCCGTATTGTTTGAATTTCGGGCCGGGCCGGCCCGTTTGAATTTCGAGCCATGCCGGGCCGGCCCATGGGCCTAGCCCTCGGCCCACGGCCCGGCCCGTAATTGCTTAAACGTGTCGGGCTCATTTCGGACGGCCCGAAATTATAAAAGCCCGAAATTCACATTAGGGCCCGAAATTCAATTTTGGCCCGAAATTCAGTGTTTGGCCCAAAATTCACATTAGAGCCCTAAATTCAAAAAATAATAAAACAAATAAAAGATAGGACAAATAAATTTGAACAAAATCAAACTTAATATTTGTATTAAAGTTACCATAGCTATGCAATGACTACCTCGTTTATAAATCATTTTGTTAAAAGGAAAAGAGTATAATCAGCTCTATACAAAGTTCGTAAGTTCAGTTTATTGTCTAATGTTCATAACAAAAGTAAAATTACATCACACACTCTAATTCAAAGCTACAAAAAACATCTAAGTAGCATTATCTCTAGCTTTGTGTTCTTTATCAAGTATATGAAAGTGTGGAATGAAGTGTGGTTTTAATAAATATATGGGCCTTTTCGTGCCTCTATATGGGCCATTTCGTGCCTGCCTTAAACGGGCCGTGCTCGTGCCTACCCATGGGCCGTGACCTCGGCCCAAACCCGGCCCGATATAATGGGCCGTGCCGGCCCGGCACTAAATTATTTCGGGTCGTGCCATGCCTAGGCCGTGCTTTTTTTCGTGCTTCGGGCCGGCCCATCAGGCTCGGCCCAAATGTACACCTATAGCCTTGGGTACACATCTGAATTTCAGTCCAGCTTACCATCCGCAGATAGACGGTCAGACTGAAAGAACCAATCAAATCTTGGAAGATATGTTGAGAGCCTGTGCATTGCAAGATCAGTCCGGATGAGACAAGAGATTGCCTTATGCAGAATTCTCCTACAACAACAGTTACCAGGCCAGCTTGAAGATGTCACCATTTTAGGCGCTTTATGGAAGGAGTTGTAGAACTCTGTTGCAATGGGATCAGCTTGGAGAAAAGCAAGTGTTCGGGCCAGACATTTTGCTCGAAGCTGAATAGAACATCAAGATGGTTCGGGAGAACCTGAAGATAGGGCAATCAAGGCAGTGAAGCTATGCAGACACAAGAAGGAGAGAGCTTAGTTTTGAAGTCGGAGATTTTGTCTACCCAAAAGTATCACCTATCAGAGGAGTCAGAAGATTCGGAGTCAAAGGCAAGCTAGCACCCCGCTACATCGGTCCGTATCAGATTCTCGCAAAGCGTGGAGAAGTGGCCTATCAGCTCGGTCTGCCATAAGGTTTGTTAGCGGTGCATGATGTCTTTCATGTGTCTCAGTTGAAGAAGTGTCTGCGTGTACCAGAAGAACAGTTGCCAGTGGAAGGTCTGGAAGTCCAGGAGGACTTGACCTACATAGAGAAGCTAGTGTAGATTCTTGAGGCTATAGATAGAGTCACCCGGAGGAAAACTATCAAAATGTGCAAAGTCAGATGGGATCACCACTCTGAGGAAGAAGCAACCTAGGAGCGTGAAGATGATCTGATGGCCAAGTACCCTGAACTCTTTGCTGGCCAACCTTGAATCTCGAGGGCGAGATTCTTTTAAGGGGGATAGGTTTGTAATGCCCTAAATTTGGGGGTAGAATTTTTTCTTCTTTTTACTCACCAAATTCAGGCGTTACTCTCTTTTCTCCTCCTGTTTCACCCCTTCTTCCCAATTTCAAAGCAGTATAGCGACTGGTGTCCGTATTACGTGTAAACAAAACCTAAGTTGTCATGAGTGTTGCATCATGCAGAGGCATTTTTCTTGTCTGATGTTGTGTTTAATCCCGAGTGTTGCTCCGTCTCGTTTTGCGAATCGGATTCCGATCGGTGGTTGTGCATGTCGTGGGTTTTTGCCCTGCGAAGCGACCCAGCCCGGCTCGGCCCGCTCCGGTCCGCGCGCCCCCGGTGCCCTGCCCCTCCCCATGCGCGTGCCCCCCTCCTTTCTCTCTCTGTCTCTCATTTGATTTCCCGAGAAGCAACCTCCTCTCCTCCACCTCTCTCTCTCCCCCCGTGGTGCCCTAGGTTTTGGAGACGGTGATCGCCAGATTTGGACCCCGAGGTGAGCTCCCTCTCCCTCTCTCCCTTCCCCGCCCCTCCCCCTCCCCTTCCTTCTCCCCCGCGCGCATTCCCTGCGCGCCCTTTTTTTTCTTCCTTCCTGCGTGCGCGCCCTAGCGGTGGCATGCCCCGTGGCCCCGCGGCCTCGCGTCCGCGCCCCGGTGGCCTGGCGGCCTCGCCCCCATGCCCCTATGCGTCCACACCCCGGCGGCCCCCGCGCTCGCACCCCTGCGCGTCCGCGCCCTAGTGGTGGCTCGCCCCGCGGCCTCGCGCCCACGCCCCGGCGGCGGCTCGCCCCAGCGGCCCCCGTGCCCGCGCCCCTCGCTCCCGGCGGCGGCTCGCCCCCACGGCCCCCGTGGCCCCACGCCCTGCGCCCCGGCGGCCCCCACGCGCGGCTCTGCGCCTTCGTGCCCCGTGCCCTGGCGGCCTCGCGCCCCTGCGGCTGCGCGCCCCGGTGGCCCCGCGCCCTGCGCGCCTGTGCGCCCCGCGACCCCGCGCCCTAGTGGTCGTGCCCGCGTCCCCGACGGCTCGTGCCCCAGCGCGGCCTCGCGTGCCCCCGGCGTGTGCAGCGCGTTCCCGCGCATGCTACCGTAGTTGTGCGACGTTTAACTCTCAGTTTAATCCATTTCTAATTTTAGTTTAGTCGATGTACTGCGTCGCGTGCTTCGTCGCGCGACAATTCATATTTAATTTTACCCTTATTTATGAGCCGCGTCGCATGCTTCGTCGCACGACAATTCAGTTCAAATTCATCTTTAGTAATGAGCTGTGTTGCGCGCTTCGTCGCGCGACGATTCGTCTTAATTTCAGATTGTTTAATGTGTGGCGTCGCACGTCCAGTCGTGCGACGTTTCATTTTAAAATTCAGTTTAGATGACGTATGCCGTTGTGCGTTTCGTCACGCGACACTTAACGTTTCTTTATAATTAATACAAGTGTCTCGTTGCACGCTCCGTCGCGCGATAAGTCGTTTATTTCTTAATTCAATTTAAGTGTTGTGTCGTGCGTTTCGCCGCGCAACAATCCTTTTAAATTACCTTGATATGTTCATAATGATTAAACATGGAACATGACTTTGCCCTGTGCTTAATGTGATGGATAAATTAATACCATTCTATTTAGACGAGTATTTTAATTTATTATCGTGTGACGTGATCGCTCGTCGGTCGTAGCCTCAACCGTTACTTTGCCTTTCTCGCTTAGTCGTAGGTGTGAGCCTTGCGTCAAATGTCTGTTTATTTATTACATTCTATTGTATGGTGTACTGTTCTTTTGTATTAAATGTGTGGAATGTATGTTTGAACTCGTATAGATAATGGTTAGTTGGTGGAGTCCGAAGGAATTGCAGGTGAAGACCCTGAGCGGCCGCTGGTTGGTGAAGGCAAGTGTCCCTTGACCCATCTATGTCCTACTCATTCTTATAATTCAGCCGCATTTACACAATTTATATCTAAGGATCAACTAGCTTTTGTTTATCTTGTCCTTGTTTACCTATTTTGGTTGGATTATTTCAGTTTTGCTATATGCTAGTGCTTCACATTAATCAATGAACATGATGAGATTATCTATGATACACTGTTTTCCCTTTTGATTATGATGATGGTACTGTGACATTTAAGTGGGGCTCGAGCTGTTTCTCGGGTGCCTCTCCGTAAGGACTGGTTCGTTGGATGACCGCCCAGGAAAACAGTGCAACCATGAGGGTGGAGTGGGACGCCCTTAGCTGAGTAATTAGAGGAACTGGGGTGTAGTTCGCTTCGCCGTCGTGCCATTAATGGGGCTCGGTGTATGTGGCTCGCTCTGCCAAGGTTGGTTCGCCTCTTGGGGAGGAGTGCGGTGCATTTAGGAAACCTAACGGGTGGCTACAGCCCCAGGAAATCTTTGTAAAGGCTACGTAGTGAGACCCTACCTATTCACCTTGGTATTGTTTAAGGGTTTGATCGGCCCCAGGCAAGAGGGAATCACGGCTTGTGGGTAAACTGCGCAACCTCTGCAGAGTGTTATGAAACTGATATATCAGTCGTGCTCGCGGTTATGAGCGGCCAAGGGAGCTCCATTGATTAGAGATACTTGATCAAGGATGTATGGTTCACAGGTGGTGATGAGGATGATGATTTTGGTTATGACTATGGTAATGGTAAGTGGTATTCTTTCCGTTTGGAAAGGATACATTGGGTTAATAACTTGGGTTAATGCTAAAACCTAGCTTTCTACTAGTAATAATAACCTGACCAACTAAAAGCAACTGCTTGACTTAACTCCACATAAAGCTAGTCCACTACAGACAAACGGGACATATTGCTGAGTATGTCGATGTGTACTCACCCTTGCTTTACACACCAAACCCCCCAGGTTGTCCGCGTTGCAACCACTGCTCAAGTGAAGATGAAGTCGTGGAGGAGGACTTCTAGGAGTTCCAAGAGTACGATGAGTTCTAGGCGTGGGTTAGTGGCAAACCCCCAGTCGGCTGCCTGTGTAGGCCGTGTGTATCTACGCTTCTTTTCCGCACTTTGATTATTATTAAAGACTATGAGGTTGTCTTGGACATCATGATGTAATCGACTATTATACCCTCTTTTATGTCATTATTTTAGCACTATGTGATGATGTCCAGTTATGGAACTGCTGTGTACGTGAATTGTTGATCCTGGCACGTACATTGTTCGCATTCGGTATGCCTTCTAAAACCGGGTGTGACAGTCGTGGAGTGATGTCCACAATTACATCTACATATACGTATAGATATAAATAAATAAAATTTATAAGATAACTAAACAACTTAGATTATCCTCCATTAAAGTGTATCTATTATCCTAATAGATCCATCTTATCTTACAAGATTCTCTCTTATCTTACAAGATTCCCTCTTATCTTAAAAGATTTCCTCTTTTGTTAATAGATTCATCTTATCTCGAAAAGATTTCCATCTTATCTCAATAGATCTAACTAATCTCAAAAGATTCTATCCTATTCTTAGGGACTCATCTTGTCCTAATGAGCACACTTATCCCCACCACTTTATTTATCTCATAATAATATAACAAACAAGATCTATTCCAAATAAATTCATTAGATCTTATTTAGTCTAATCCGATTACACCAACTTAATTCTGATCCCATCTAATCTGGTCAGATCTAATCTAATGGACAAACATGTTAGATAATGTTATAAATATGTTTTAATCTAAATTGGAGTCTTAGTTCAACCCGGCCCTATGCAACTACCTTAATCATTCAATAGATGCATAACCCCTCTGTGTTTACCTAACAGAGATTTTGACTTACCCTCACCATATAATCCATCCCATTTCAAAAGATTCTAACATGTCATAATAATATTTATTCTACCCTGGTAGACCTATGTAACTTAAACTAAGTTTAACCCAGTTATATCCAATCTAATCTAGACCCTACCTAATCTAATATGGTCTAATCTATGTTACAAGTATCGACTAAACCATATTCCGATAGATGGGCTTTAAACCTTAGTTGGTGCCTTAAACCAACTCATTCGTGAAACCACGACCTAGCCTATGTTATAGGTCGCCCAAACCCATTTATCCCAAAAGCAAAGTAAAACTCTATTTAATCTACGTACCCCATGTACCCGCAATGGTTACCCTAACTCGGATAATGGCATCTAACACCACGACCGATGGTCCCTAACTTAGACCCCCAAAGGAAGTTCGATTATGCCATAATACACTCATTCTATGTCAACACTCACCAAATAGAAAAACATGGTGTACCCTTGTTTCTATACCACACCTGCTAACGGCATAAAACAAATTTCAGGTGTATAAAACAATTTATAAAGATGAGGTCAACTTTATATGCTTAACTAAATGATATTCTTAAATGTGATTATAGAATCTAATGTGATCTAAGCTAATATGACCTAATCTAATGTGGTCTGCTTAAACAGATTAGTGGTACTTGGACCCTACTAGCCATGTATTAGCTTAACTTAACACATTAGATCAACTCAACCATGAGCTAACCCAACCCATAGAGTCATGATGAATGGTATAATCCATCTGTCACCACCTAACATCAAACAAATTTTTGACCTACATCATGTAGTCTATCTCATCCATGTCTATCTTAACCATATTTCCCCAACTCGGATGATATACACTAACCCCAAAGCAATGAGACCAATATCGGAGAAGGAAAAGATCAACATCGACAAGGAAGGGTATAACAGTTAAAGCGAATCTCGAGATGAATCATGACTTAAACATTTTGGATAAAGTCTTTTTGCTTGCCATAATCTTTCTTACCTCAACCTGTTCAGTTATATCCCACATAAATAGTAGCTAGATACCTATGCTCTCCCAATCTTCCACTACCTCCACCACCACCACCAGCTCCACCGAGCTACATAAATATATATATATATATATTACTATTTTAATTAAATGTTACTTTAGTTGGTAGCTGGTATGATACTATTTTAGGAGGAATAATAAGGTCTATTTGATCCTATGAGTTGCTAATAAATTATTGCATCATGCTGAGATTTTTGTTTGTGCATATGTGTTGAGGCAATATGAGTATACACCCTCTCCTTACAAATCTCGAGGACGAGATTTCTGTTAAGGGGGGTAGGATTTCTAAGGCCCAAAATCGGTATATAAAAAATTAATAATAATAAAATAAAGATATGAAGAAATAAAATAGCAAATTCAGATATCTCAAATTATTCATGAGTACTAAAAATTGAGGAATGAATTGTGAAAACCAAGGATTATTTTAGAAAAGGTAATAGTAAAGTTCCTATTCAACTAAATAATTATGCATATCATTAAATTAAATGATGCACCATAAGCAATTAATTACATGAATATTAAACTTGGAAGTAACTTTTACTTCCGATTTCACATTCAGAATACTATTTTTCTACAAAGAGAGAAAACATAGGAGTGTGTTTCATATTTCTAACATCTATCAAATAAATAAAATAATTAAAATAAACATATATCTATTGTATCATTTTGGAGTTTAATTAAGTGTGCATTTAACAATGATAACAATAATGTTAGTGGAATTACATTAATGTTCACATTTGAATTTAAAGACCCAAATTATAATTAGAATTTTGTGAAAGAGAGGGAAAATACTATAACATATAGAGAAAATCAATAAATAAATAAATAAATAAAATATTTTAGACCAGTATTTAAGTTGTATATTTAGACTAAAAGTGAAACTCACAACAAATTCTAGAATTTAAATTATGAAAGCAAGTGGTTTGGAGAAAAGAAGGAAAAATGTTATACAAAATAAATTAGTAAATAAATATAATCTGTCCATACTAGTATGTTTATTTGTATTTTTTTTAATTTGAGTACAAGTTCACCACAACATTTGAATTCAAATTGAAGTTTAAAAGAGGAAAAAGAAATCAGAAAATAAAAAGAAAGGTAGGAAAATGCACTTGGGCCAATTCTGCTTCTATTCGACCCGATCCTGGTTTCCCCATTGCGCAGCCCACCTATCAAACTTCCCCTTCCGCGCGTGCTCGGTCACTATCCACGGGGCCAGGTTGTCAGCCTGTTTACGCCAACTGATGCATGGGGTCCCGCGGTTCAGTCGCTTGGCCATGTAAACGTCACTGGTCCGCCTTCGCTGACAGATTGGGCCTCCCTCTGGTCACCGCATGCGTGCTATCAAGCTCTGGCGTGTGGGACCGCCTTGCCAGCCTTCTCCCACCGAGATCACTGCGTACCGCAAATTCCGAGCTCGCCGGTGCACCGTTTCTCTCGGATCCACCTCCGCTTCCTCCGGGAGTCTGTTGCAACGGCGCGCGCCACTCGACGTGGATTCCTCGGCACGAATTCGCCCTCCTCTGTATTTAGGTGTGCAGACCGACCCCTATTGGGGACTTGTTCTCAAATGCTAAGAGTTAAGAACAAGGCAACATAAAAAGTGTTAAACATTAAGGTCCTTCGTCCTTCGAAACATTATGCCCCTTCGGGAAATAATGGTTTTAGGACGAAGGTCATAAGAGACATACCTTCGTAAATATAATAAGTAATGCCGAAGGATTCATATAAAGCGTGAAATATTAACATCAATATAGAATCATTTCTATTTTATTAACATGGAGGAATAGAAATGATTTCAAATTACAAATGTACCTTCGGTCCTGAGAGAAGGTAAAAAGTACAGGCGTGACGCAAAAGCCAATGCCCAGTCAGCGTGAACAGTACGGGAGTACTGTTCATCTATTTATAGACGCGGGACGCAGCCCACGTAAAATTACATCCATGTCCATTACATTTGTTAATGACTTATGGAAATCTGTCGAGGTCCACGTAGTCTTTTCATCTTTAAGTCGGTTCCCCTTTCCGCTATCGTGACGAAGCTTCCTTGCACACAGCTTCGGCTGCGCACCTTCGTAGAGCTTGGTAATCAGCTCGCCCTTCGTCTGGTTCAAGCTTCGTCCTGACCGTGCTTTATAATTCTGAGACCGAAGATGCCTGTTCACATAATCCACTTGGAAGACATTGTCAAATCATGTTTTTGAGGACCTTCGGAGGACGAAGGCCCCCAACAGTAGCCCCTCGCAATATTAATTTGTCAATAATAAATTCAGATTGCGATATGGACGAAGGCCTTGAGCCGAAGGTCCGAAAAAACACCTTCCCTTTGCTAGAATAGCAACATTCACTGACAAGCGGGGCCTTTCAATTTTCGACGCCCTGGGCGTATAAATAAGATCGCACTGCAAACTCATTTGGTACGCACACTTGCCATCTGCTTCGGCCCACTAAAATTTTTAGCTCTTGTGCACTAAGATTTGCTGGTCTTTTTGATTTTGAAGCTTCGGCCTCGGGAACAATTTTTTAGCGTTTCCGAAGATGTCTGAAGGCAAGAAGATCCCTGCTGAGACGAAGCTGAGTCTCGAGGAGGAGAAGAATCTGGGGTTCCTGATAGCGATGGCAGAGACCAATACAGAGAAAATCACCAAGGAGATTCTCGAAGGTTTGTCCGAAGATACTGGTGACAGCGACAGCTATGATGTAGAGAGTGGTGGGGAAGAGGCCGAAGATCGTCCATGGCGGCCAAGTCACACGGTTTTCGGGAAAACCACTATCAAGCAGAGCCATATTGATAATATGAGGGGGCGGTATTTTCGAGATATATCTATTGTGAGGGCTGACGCTGGAGAAAAGACTTCTCCCACTCCCGAAGAAGATGAAGTTGTAATCTTCCGAAGCTTTCTCAAGGCTGGGCTTCGATTCCCCTTGAGCAACTTTGTTGTTGAGGTACTGAAAACATTCCAAGTCTACCTTCATCAACTTACTCCCGAAGCTATCATAAGAATGGGGATTTTTGCCTGGGCTGTGAGAAGCCAAGGTTTGGAACCAAACGCTAAAAGCTTCTGCAATATTCACGAATTGTTATATGAAACGAAGCCCTGGGGAAAAGAACAATATCACAACAATTTTGGGTGTTACAGCTTCGGTGCCCGCTCCGGGTCAAGCTGCCCTGTGCCGACCTTTCGGAAGAGGTGGCCCGGAGCCTGGATGACAGAGTGGTTTTATGTGAAGAATGACTTAACAGCGCAAGAAAATGTTAAGAGTATTATTATGTGCCCCATCTGGCAACGCTTCGGACTACGAAGGCCGAAGGTTGAAATGGACGAAGCAGCCGAGGAGTGCCAAAGAGCCTTCGGCGTAGTCTGCTCCTTCATTGGAACAAGGGACTTGGTCCAAGAGCACATTGCCTTCAGGATATGGCCACTTGCAGAAAAGTGGGAAATGCCGAAGGAAACCATTAAAGAGTCCGACGAAGGCGGACTAATTAGACTAAAATAACATTCAAGTATGCAGATAAATTTGTTGAACCTGATGATGACTGGTTGAAAAGTATTGAGACATTAAGTGACGAACTGCTTGGCACATATTCGAAGGCTGAGAACACTGCATTATCAGCAGCCTTCGGAGGCCGAAAGAAGAAAAGGCTCAACCGTGTGTTTGACGCGGTCGGGTTCATCTACCCTGACTATCATTATCCGGTATTGGGTCGCAAAAGGAAAAATGCTTCTCCTGCAACAGAGGCTACCACAAGTGCCACTAGTGAACCAGCACCTCAAAGAAAAAAGATGAAAGTGCTCACCCACCGGACACGTTTTATTGAGCCGGCCACAGTGCCCGAATTTATTGGTGAAATTTCTTTGGCATCTGAAGCTACCAAACCAGCTTCAGTTCCGAAGATGGAAGAAAAGATTGAAGCGCCTTCAGCGGAAGAATCAGAGAAACCGAAGGTTGACGAGCCAAAAATGTCTGAAACCTTAAGTCCTTCGGTAAATGTCGAAGCAATAAAAAACCAAAAGGGGCCATCGGTGACCCCAAAAAGGAAAAGAATGGTAAACGTACTAGATGTCTTGGATACAATTAAGTCTTCAAGCACAACTCCAAAAAAGAGTGTTGATGTTGCTGAAGCTACTACTGAAGCTTCAACGCAACAAGCTGAAGCTGAAGCTGGACCTTCAGAGCCCTACAAGGAGCAACCTTTGGAAGCCGAAGCGATAAAAATATCAGAACCAGTTTTAGTTGAAGAAATTGACACTGCCATCCCCGAAGCTCCTGCCAGCACATGCGATTACATTATACGACACGCTTCGGGGAAAAAACTATCTGCAGAAGAAACTTATGAAGCCAACCATTATGCGAAAGAGCTAAAATATCCGAAGGGGGCAGTAATATTCAATGGGTCAAGTGAAGATGACTTTCTATACTGCCTACCTGATAATAAAGAACTATCTGTCTGCTGAGAGATGGCCAGGAGTATAGGCTTCCCGAAGCTCGAAGCTGGGTTATGCGCTATGACGAAGGAAGATCTTGCGGATAGTCTTGCATATAATAGCCTGAAGGTTTGGGAATTAGACTTTTTGAAAAATTTTTACAATACGTAATTCATTCCTTTATTCTTATATAGACTCTCTTTTTTTATAGGGTTTAATCCTGAGCAACGCATTGAGAGCACAAAAGAGTGCCGAAGATGAGAGTTATGAGATTGCGTTCAACAATTTGCGCTCCGAAGTTATCAAACTGAGAAACGAGGCTCTGGAAAAGGATAAAATTCTGCTTACGCTGGTAGACAAAGTAAAGAAGGACGAAGTTGCTTCAAAAACCCAGGCCGAAGCCCAAAAGCGCGAAATTAAAGATCTTCAGAAACAGCTGGCTAGAGCTAGAGAGGAGCGCGTGCTTGAGGAAACAAAACGGGAACTCAGTGATCATATGGTCAACAAATTGGAGTCAAGAGTTAAAGAACTTCGTGCATCTCAGAGGAAATGTTATATTAAATCTATAGAATGCGTGAATAAAATTAAAACCAGCTTCGCCAGCGTGGGCGCCTTTTCCAGCGAAGAGAATTTCTCTCGAGGCAATCCCGAAGGTCCACTGGAATGGATTAGTCACGAAGCAGAGGCCTTCGAGGAGATCCTGAGCAGTCGTGGCGATATCTGCGCTTTTTCGGGCGCCAGAGGAATTGCTTCTGTCTTAGAGAAAAAAGGTTGCGAGCATGTAAAATTTTTAGCTCAGTCCGAAGCTACCTTATCTTCCGAAGACATGAAGGACCCCTCGGCCGAAGCAAGCGTGGTTGGTGGCAAATTTTTTACTGATATCTGGAACGACGGCGGCCGAGGAATGGCGCAAGAAATCATCCAAAGGAGCGAAAAAGGCATCCATGATGCTAGGAAAGTGGCAGAAGCTGCCGAAAGAAGTACAGAGCCCGAAAGGCAATTAGGTATTAATTAGTCGCTCTTATTGCGTTGTAATTTTCATTTTAAACTTTGCTCGCGATTTGTAATAATAATGAAGAAATGTTCTCTTGCCTCAGAAGCTGCTGGATCGACTGTCGATCCCCACACAAAAGGGGATGACGAAATTAAACAAATGGCCGAAGCTATCATGAACAAAGTTGTTGATCAACTTCTAAATGAAGCCGCCGAAGCAGTTTTAAGAGAAGACTAGATGCTATTAGAAAAAACATTTAAATTGTAATCTATGTAACATTTTGCACATTTGAATGTAATGTACAAGTTTCTTTTCATTATTCAATTCTTTACGATGCATGAAACTCTACATACATACCATTTTTGAGCCTTCGGCGAAAAAAACACCTTTCCTTCTTTTCATGCTTCGTGAAGAAAATATTCTCCGTTAAAACTGTTCTGATAAGACACATCCATGCTTCGTGAAAGCATTGTCCGAAGCTAAACAATTTTGATATTGCTCTGATGAAGCTCATCCATGCTCCATAAAAACAGCCTCCGAAGCTATTTTCCGAAGATTATCATTATATTCCCTCGTGACTTTGCACAATTTGCACTTTCTCAAATCATTCTTTCGAAGGTTAATACTGTGTGCCCTTCTTTTGCCGTATGTAATATGATGTATGATGCTCATGCTATGCGAAATGATGTGA
This sequence comes from Zea luxurians, assembly GCA_029449295.1. Taxonomy (NCBI): domain Eukaryota; kingdom Viridiplantae; phylum Streptophyta; class Magnoliopsida; order Poales; family Poaceae; genus Zea; species Zea luxurians. Next base: position 52,670,879 of record JAOPSE010000006.1, on the reverse strand, counting down.
TGATGTTATGTTATGCAAATGACGTCTGTTCCGAAGATACACACAAAATACATTCGTAAGCTCTGCATTCCCTTAGGAACGTCTTTGGAGCTTCTTCGCCTTTTACTTAGACGGTATAAGCTCTGCATTCCCTTAGGAACGTCTTTGGAGCTTCTTCGCCTTTTACTTAGGCGGTATAAGCTCTGCATTCCCTTAGGAACGTCTTTGGAGCTTCTTCGCCTTTTACTTAGGCGGTATCAGCGTTGACTTTTCGCTGTATGCTCTGCATTCCTTTAGGAACGACTTTTGAGCAGAAAACTTACGCTGCGCTCCCTTTGGAACGGCTTTTTGTGACTTCATGAACTTACTCTGCGTTCCTTAGAACGACTTTCTGTTACTCCGAAGGATTTTTAATACTTCGAAGGTCCTCCTTGTTAACACAAAAACTTCATCAACTTAAGCCTGTGGAGGAAATAGATTTTCCTCGTTGGAAATAGCGAAATTATTACATGGAAACTATCAATGTTTTTCGCTACAGAGAATAGAACTGAATGGAAAAGACTGCTATCAAAGGTAGGATATGTGTCAATAAATGTGCTTCGACTCTGGCACAGTGCTGTTGACTGTGCGAGCTTCGGATTGCTCTCTGAGATCCCTTTGGTGTTGAACATATTGGCTCCCTTCTGGCTGCTGGCCTTGTTGCAGCGGAGGTGGAGGCGGGGGCTGTTGCCATGAAGCTTGAGGTTGACTTGCCGAAGCTACGGAGGCTGCAGGGTGGTTGCCCACGTACTCCGGGATGTAAGGCTGATGGTACGAAGCGGTATGCATGACCTGCTTCGGCTGTCCCTGTTGCGCTGCAGCTTCTGCTAGCTCCTTTTGTTTCTGGATGGTAACATGGCACATCCTGGTGGTATGGCCCTTGTTCTCACCGCAGAATAAGCAAAATGTCCTCCTTGGTTGATCCCCAAATCTCCCGCCGAAGCCCCTGGCGCCTCTGCCTCTTGGAGCTGGTGGCCGAAAGAAAGTTTGCTGCTGCCCCGAAGCCTGTGAGGAGCACTGCGGCCTGTTCTGTTGACTCCCCTTATCATCATTTTGAGCGTTGTGGATGGACCTGACATGCCTCGGATAGAATCGTCCCCCGAAGCCCCTGGTCATCTCAGAAAATCTGAAGGCCTCCTCCCTTCTTTGGCGAAAGTCGTTATCTGCACGAATGTACTCGTCCATCTTCTGGAGTAGCTTCTCCAGAGTCTGAGGAGGCTTCCTAGCAAAGTATTGGGCTGCAGGTCCAGGACGAAGCCCCTTGATCATAGCTTCGATAACAATTTCATTGGGCACCGTTGGTGCCTGTGCCCTCAAACGCAAGAACCTTCTGACATATGCCTGAAGGTATTCTTCATGATCCTGAGTGCACTGAAACAAAGCTTGTGCAGTGACCGGCTTCGTCTGAAATCCTTGAAAGCTGGTTAACAACATATCCTTCAGCTTCTGCCATGAGGTGATTGTCCCTGGTCGAAGGGAGGAATACCAGGTCTGAGCAACATTCCTGACGGCCATGACGAAAGACTTCGCCATGACTGCAGCATTGCCCCCATACGAAGACACTGTTGCTTCGTAACTCATCAGGAACTGCTTCGGGTCTGAGTGGCCGTCGAACATGGGAAGCTGAGGTGGCTTATAGGATGGAGGCCAAGGTGTAGCCTGCAGCTCAGCGGACAAAGGAGAAGCATCATCGAAAACAAAATTTCCCTGATGGAAATTGTCATACCAGTCATCTTCGTTGACGAAGCCCTCCTGATGAAGGTCTTTCTGCTGAGGCCTTCTGTTTTGCTCATCATGGGTGAGGTGGCGGACTTCCTCAGAGGCTTCGTCTATCTGTCGTTGCAACTCAGCTAGCCGGGCCATCTTCTCCTTCTTCCTTTGCACCTGTTGATGTAGGATCTCCATATCCCTGATTTCTTGGTCTAGCTCTTCCTCCTGAAGCGTCGGGCTGACAGCCTTTCTCTTCTGGCTTCGGGCCTCCCGAAGAGAGACGGTCTCCTGGTTGTGGTCCAGCGGTTGCAGTGCTGAAGCCCCAGTCGCTGAAGCTTTCTTCGGCGCCATAACTTCCGAAGGTGTTCAAAAAAGCTCGAAGTGGAAGTGAGTTCACCGGAGGTGGGCGCCAATGTTGGGGACTTGTTCTCAAATGCTAAGAGTTAAGAACAAGGCAACATAAAAAGTGTTAAACATTAAGGTCCTTCGTCCTTCGAAACATTATGCCCCTTCGGGAAATAATGGTTTTAGGACGAAGGTCATAAGAGACATACCTTCGTAAATATAATAAGTAATGCCGAAGGATTCATATAAAGCGTGAAATATTAACATCAATATAGAATCATTTCTATTTTATTAACATGGAGGAATAGAAATGATTTCAAATTACAAATGTACCTTCGGTCCTGAGAGAAGGTAAAAAGTACAGGCGTGACGCAAAAGCCAATGCCCAGTCAGCGTGAACAGTACGGGAGTACTGTTCATCTATTTATAGACGCGGGACGCAGCCCACGTAAAATTACATCCATGTCCATTACATTTGTTAATGACTTATGGAAATCTGTCGAGGTCCACATAGTCTTTTCATCTTTAAGTCGGTTCCCCTTTCCGCTATCGTGACGAAGCTTCCTTGCACACAGCTTCGGCTGCGCACCTTCGTAGAGCTTGGTAATCAGCTCGCCCTTCGTCTGGTTCAAGCTTCGTCCTGACCGTGCTTTATAATTCTGAGACCGAAGATGCCTGTTCACATAATCCACTTGGAAGACATTGTCAAATCATGTTTTTGAGGACCTTCGGAGGATGAAGGCCCCCAACAACCCCCTTGCTGGAGTGTCCTCCATCGTGTGCCATGGCCGCCGTGAGGGAGAGAGGTTTGCGGGGTGATCCATCACCGTCGGTCACAACATCATCCACGCCGGGGTCGACGACTGGGAGGATTCACCCTATATCGCGGATACCTTGGGGAGCAGAGACCCTCACCGGAGAGACAGAATCAAGAGGAGAGGGGGAGTGGATCCGCCGCCCATGTCTGGCTTCACCAAGAACGCGCGCGGGCGGACAACAGAACGTCATGGGCGAGTTCAAGTCCGACGTCGTCCCCGTCTGCGTCTCCTCGCCAACGTGTTCGCCGTCTTCGAGCACTGGTGCCGCCCCAATTGCTCACCAGCGTCAAGACCTCCGCCGCAACACCGTCGCTCGCGTGACTAGGAATCTCCATGCTTCGATCTTCGGTAAGAAGTTGCGACGATTGTTCGCTATGCCCTTAGGATGGTTTAGCGCCGGGCCGTGTGGTCGATCGGGCACCAAAATCTAGGAGTGGTTTGCGCCGGCGTGGCACCACCATGGGGGGAGCTCTAGCGCCACCGTGGCTCAGCCCTAGGGAGGAAGGCGCCCTCTAGGCCGTCCATTCCGGATTGGGTGGCGGTGATTAGATCTAGGGTTGGTGCACCCCTGGCCGTGCGATCAACTATGGGTGGCTAGGATTGGATGACTCGCTGACCTGTTCGGGTATGAAATCTTGGTCACCGGATCGTGATTGGAGGGTAGGCATAGCGTACCAGTTCACTTAAGCCTGGATCTGATCTGGACCATGGATTTCTAATCGGACGATCGTAAGACCCCGATACCCCTTTGGCCACGTGTTTTCACAAAAGAGCCCATGTGCTTCATAAGATTTAACCCGCCGTACACGGCTTTGGCGCTGTGTCTGGTGTTTCTAGCGCAGAGACCCCCAGGTTTGTATGTTTTTATGCGCGCAGACCAGAGGTAGTGAAATTCATTTTAGAATTGATTTTTAATGTAAAAATAATTATTAAAACTTGTATATTTCTTAGAAAATTCATATTGAATCCAAATTGATCCATTCCAGTTCCTATAATTTTATAATATTATTGTTTATCAACTAGTGCCACTAATTTAACATGAAAGCCACTTTAAAATTTATACCCTAATTAATCTTAATCAAATACATAAAACATTAGGAAATTCATAACTTCCTCATTTTAAATCTGAATTGACCTGTTCCAGTTGCGTTAGTCTCGTGTGAATATTTACTATGCAATAATAACATTTATTATACCATGTTTCATTATTTTATAATTAGATTTTTATTTAACTTATGTTGGTTAGTCTTGTTAATCTGCTTATCAATGTAATAGAAAATGATCTATGATCAATTTATAACTTAGATTTAAGTTGAGATAATTATTTATAGAATAACCTCTTATATGATCTATATTAACCAATTTATAATATAGTTTAACATTTTAATCACATAAATCATCTATAAAATCATAACTCCTTAATCGTAACTCTGATTTTAGTGGTTCTCGTTCCCACGATCTCGTAGCAACGTATAGATTATTATTATTCAGTTTGTACTTATGTTTGGTGTAATGTTAATTTTGTCTATACACTATTTGTTTGTATTGCTACGACTATCGCGAGGTTTCGAGGATCCGAAGAATCACCCTAGTAACTGGAATCTCAAGTGCCAGGCAAGTTGTGCCCTTGATCCACTTTTGTTACCCAATAGTGTTCTTTATTATCACTTATTCATGCATAGGTTTAAATTTTGATGGGACCCAATAGGTTACCCTAGTCTGTTTAACCTGTTTACCTTGTTTACCCTTGATTCACTTGGGTAGTTATGCTATTGCATTATGTGGTTTCAGGTTAATATTCCTTATGTCCATGTTCCTATTATTCTATTATGTTATTTATGTTCATGATAAGATCATTATGTTAATGGGAACATGGAGCGACCACCCGAGAAAACAGTGCTACCACAAGGGTTTAATGGGACACCCTTGGCTGATTAACTAGGAAACTAGTGGATGACTACCTTACCTGAAAGGGGCAAGGGAAGTAGGGGAGTGGTCAGTGTAGGGAGGTCCTTGGGTTGATTTTGCTGCGATGGCGGTCAGGCGAGGGATTCCTGCACTGGAGCTTCCTATAAACTGTAGCGGGTTTTCTGAAGCTAGTGGAACTTTGTAAAGGCCTCGTAGTGTTACCCTGCCTCGCCTCCTCGGTAGAGGTGTATGGGATTCATGACCCCTTGGTAGATGGGTAACAAGACTTGTGGGTAAAGATGTGCAACCTGTGTAGAGTGTAAAACTCGTATACTAGCCATGCTCATGGTCATGAGCGGCTCGGACCCTCACATGATTAAACTATGGAACTTAAATTCAATTTGTCATTTGCATTGCATGGGATTTATTATTAATTTTGTTCTATTATTTATTATGGTTTGGTATTTACTTACATTTAGTAACTGTTGGGGGCCTTCGTCTTCCGAAGGTCCTCAAAACATGATTTAACAATGTTTTCGAAGTGTAACATGTAAACAAGTACCTTCGGACCCAGGTCAAAATCATATATGATACGGAAAGCGTGATCGGGATGAAGGTCGATCGGGACGAAGGACGAGTCAATTCCAAAGTTATGTGCAAAGAAGCTTCGGCCAAATGGCAGAAAAAGGAACCGACTTAAAGAGGAAAAGGCTATCTAGCCCTCATAGAATTGCACATAAATTAATAATAAATGTAGAAGGCATGAATGTAATTTCTCATAGGCTGCGTCCTATGCCTATAAATAGATGAACAGTACCCCCGTACTGTGGACGCTGACTCGTATTCATTCTTTCGTCACGCTTGTACTTTCACTTTCTGCCAGTCTGAAGGTATGAATGTAATTCAATATTGTTCTTATTCATTTATGATAATATAACGAGGAATATATATGATTACATCATATAATTGTTCATATTGTTTCTCATGTTTTACATACTTCATCTGCTATTATTAAAAACTGTGATGATGAAGGTATGTCCTTCAGGACCTTCGTCTGAAGATCATTATATCCTTGGGGAAATAATGCTTCGAAGGACGAAGGGCATTAACAATTAATCTATTTTTGTGTTGCCTTGTTCTTGATTCATAGCATTCGAGAACAAGTCCCCAACATTGGCACCCACCTCCGGTGAACCCTTTTCGACTACCTTCGGCAAGCACTGACCTTCATCATGCCACCGAAGAAAGCTTTAGTGCCAAGGGCTGCCGTGCTACAGCCACTGGACTCAAATCAGGAGACCCTTTCTCTCCGAGAGGCCCGAAGCCAGAAGAGGAAGGCCACTAGTCCAACACTCCAGGAAGAGGAGTTGGACCAAGAAATCAGAAATATGGAGATAATCCATCAGCAAGTACAAAGGAAGAAGGAGAAGATGGCTCGACTGGCTGATCTTCAAAGGCAGATCGACGGAGCTACTGAAGAAGTACGCCATCTTGCTTGAGACGAACATCATCGAAGGCCTCAACACAGGGAGCTTCACCAAGAAGGCTTACTCAACAAGGATGAATGGTATGATGATTTTAATCATGATACCTTTACTTTTGATGATGCTTCTCCCTTGGCAGCAGAACTGTAGGCTATCCCATGGCCCACATCATACAAGCCACCTCAGCTCCCCATGTATGATACGCATTCATATCCGAAGCAGTTCTTGATGAGCTACGAAGCAACTATATCTTCATATGGAGGCAATGCAGCTGTCATGGCCAAGTCCTTCGTCGTGGCAGTTCGGAATGTGGCTCAAACATGGTATTCTTCTCTTCGGCCAGGGACCATTACATCGTGGCAGAAACTCAAGGACATGCTAGTGACAAGTTTCCAAGGTTTTCAGACAAAGCCAGTCACAGCTCAGGCCTTGTTTCAGTGCACGCAAGACCATGAGGAGTATCTCCAAGCATATGTCCGAAGGTTCTTGCGTCTGGGAGCACAAGCGCCTACAGTGCCCAATGAAATTGTCATTGAGGCCATGATTAAGGGGCTTCGTCCAGGACCTACTACCCAGTACTTCGCTAGAAAGCCTCTGCAGACTCTAGAGAAGCTGCTTCAAAAGATGGATGAGTACATCAGGGCTGACAATGACTTTCGCCAAAGAAGGGAGGAAGCTTACAGGTTCTCTAAAATGACCAGGGGCTTCGGAGGAAGAATCCACCCAAGGCACGTCAGGTCAATTCATAACTCTACTCAGAGTGATGATAGACGAAGTCAACAACAGAGGCCACAGTATCCCTCGCAAGCTTCGGGGCAGCAACAAAGCTCTTTCCGGCCGCCAGCTCCAAGAGGCAGAGGCGCCGGGGGCTTCAGAGGAAGGTTTTGGGATCAGCCTAGAAAAATTTACTGTTTATTCTGTGGTGAGGACAAGGGCCATACTACAAGGATGTGCCATGTTACCATTCAGAAACAAAAGGAAATAGCAGAAGCCGCAGCTCAGCAGAATCAGCTAAAGCAGGTCATGCACACTGCTTCGTATAACTCACCCTACATACCAGAGTATGTGGGTAACCATCCTGCAGCTTCTGTTGCTTCAGCTAGCCAGCCACACGCATCTTGGCCACAGCCTCCACCTCCGCCACCACTACAACCTGCATATTCACGAGGCCAGCAGCCAGAAGGGAGCCAACAGACCCATCAGCAGCGAGATTTCAGGGAAGTGTCCGAAGCTCGCACAGTCAACAGTACTGAGCCAGAATCAAAACATATCTATTGAGAGATATCCTACCCCTGAAACAGTTTTTATATTCATTGTCATTTTCTTTTTTTAATAAGGAACAATTATTGTAAACCTAGCTTTCTAGCCATTTTCAATTTCTTGTAATAGCTTCCTTCTTGCCATGGTGAAATATACCTTCGTCACAGACTCACGAAGAATGCCGAAGCTACAAAGAGATATTCCTTCGAGAATGCTGTGCTCAAAATCACACTAAAAGCTTCACCGAAGCTACAAAAAGTCGTTCTTAAAGAACGCAGCGTAAGTTTGCCGAAGCTACAAAAAGTCGTTCCTAAGGGGGCGCAGCGTAAGTTTTCTGCTCAAAAGTCGTTCCTTAGGGAATGTAGAGCCAAATAACGCCGAAATATAAGGCGAAGCGCGAAAAGTCAACGTGAATACTGCCGAAATAGAAGGCGAAGAAGTTCAAAAGACGTTCCTTAGGGAATGCAGAACTTACAACGAAAAGTCAGCGCTGATACACCGAAAAATAAGCGGTGAAGCCGAAAAATAAGCGGCAAAGAGATTGTGTATTCCACTATGGGGGTGTGGGTGTGTGTCTTCGGCATAAACATCATTTCGCATAACATAACATCATCACATCATTTCGCATAGCATAACATCATATATCATATTGCATCAATGGCACAAGAAGGGGATACAATGTTGATCTTCGGAGAATGCTTCGAAAAAGTGAAATTGTGCTAAGGCACAAAATAAATTTTGAAGAAGTACAGCTTCATCAGCTCTGATGTGGAGGAAGAAATCTATTGTTTACGAAGCATTAATGTTTTTACGATGCTTGGATGTTCTTTACGAAGTATGAATATTCCCACGAGACATAAAAGTTTTTCTTCACGAAGTATGAAAAGAAGGGAAGGTGTTTTTTCGCCGAAGGCTCAAAAACGGTATGTACATAAAGTTTCATGCATCGTAAAGAACTGAATTACAAATAATTTACATATTACATTCAAAGATACAAACATCAAATATTACATACTTAGTTCAGCAAATATTACATTAATATCTTAGAAATGTTTTTACAATAGCTGCTATTCTTCCTTTAGAACTTTTTCAGCAACTTCGGTAAGTAGCTTGGTAACAACTTCGTCTACAACAGCTTCGGCCATATTAATAATTTCTATCGCCTTCTTTGTCTCTGGGTCGGCCAGTGGGTCGAATGGCTCTGGGGGAGGAGATAGTTCAGCTGCAGTAGAAGATATAACTTAGTTCGAAGTTACAAAAACAAACAACAAAGTTAAAAAGTCATTAAGAAATATCTATCTGTCTTTCAAGTTCCGCAGCTTTTTCAGCCGCTTTCGTTGTTTCTCGAGCGTCATGTATATCTTTTTCGCTCTTCTTCATTATTTCATGGGCCATCCCTCGGCCGCCATTTTCCCAGATATCAGTGAAAAATTTTCCGCCTATTGAACTTGCTTCGGCCGAGGGGTCCTTCGTATCGTCGACAGAGAAAGCAGCTTCGGCTTGGGCCAAGGCTTTAACATGTTCGCAACCTGCCTTCTCCAAAATGGCTGCAACCCCCCTCGCACCAGAGAATGCACAGACGTCCCCGCGGTCACTCAAAATTTCTTCAAAAGCTTCGGCTTCATCACTGATCCACTTGATTACGCCTTCAGGGTCACCCCGTATGAAGTTGTCTTCGGTTGAGTAGGCGCCCACGTTGGCGAAGCTAGTCTTTATCTTTTTTACGCATTCCACAAATTTTTCAAAACATCTTTCCTTTGATGCGTGGAGTTCTGAAACTGTTTTTTCAAAATAATTTTTCCAGTACTCACTGGCATCTCGATCAGCTTCAGCAACTGCGCATTTTAATTTAGCTTCGGCTAGCTGTTTCCGAAGGTCTTCAATTTCACTTTTTTGGGCCTCAGCTTGAGCTTTGGAACTAGCCTCGTTTTCTTTTATTTTGCTCACTAATGAAATTAATATTTTATCTTTTTCAAGGCCTTCGTTCCTTAGCTCAATCACCTCTAAACGAAGGTTATTTAGAGCCATTGTGCACCCTTCATCTTCAATATTTTTCTGTGCCCTGAGGGCATTGCTAAGGATCAAGCCCTGCAAGAGGAGTACAGTATTAAGCATAAATAAATAATTCATTTTCAAATACAAAAAATTATTTTCATACCTTTATGCTATTATATGCCAAACTGTCAGCTAATTCGTCCTTTGACAATACTGAGAGGCCATCTTCTAACTTCGGAAATCCGAAGGTTCTTCCTATCTCCCGGCTGACGGATATCTCTTTGTTATCCGGGAGGCAGTATAAAAAATCTTCTTCTCCGCTGCCATTAAACACCATTGCCCCTTTCGGTTATTTCAGTTTTTGGGCATAATGTTGAGCTTCTCGTTTTCTTCTGAAGAAAGCATTTTTCCCAAAGCATGGCGGATGATATAATCAATGCTCTCTTCCAAAGCTTCGGGAGCAGGAGTAGCAACCTTTTCAGGCAGAGTTTGCTCTAAGGTTTTTTCTTCTATTGCTTTCCCTTCAATTTCCGAAGATTTTTTCTCTGCAAGTTCTGAAGGTCCAGCTTCGGCACTAGCTTGGCCTGCTGCAGCTTCAGTTCTAGCCGGCTTTGTCTCAACTTCGGTTTGCATTTTTGAAGCCTCGGTAATTTTCCTTAAAGGAGTAGAGCTTAAAGCCTTTACTGTTTCTAGCACGTCTAGTACATTTGCCATCCTTCTTCTTTTCGGGGTTGCCACAAGACTTTTTTGTGCCTTCGGCACTGTTACTTCCACCGAAGGGCTTAAAATTTCTAACATCTTTGTTCCTTCAGTCTTTGCCTCTTCGCCTTTATCTCTACCAGTTTTTGCTTCAGCCTGCTCGACTGAGGGCGCCTTCGGCGTGGTAGCCGGTTCTTCAGCCTTTTGCGTAGGAGGAATGGGTTCCTTTGGTTCAGCAGCTGAAGAAGTTTCCCCGCCAAACTCGGGTACCACAGCCGATTCAATATAACGTGGCCGGTGGGTAAGGACTTTCAACTTTTTGCTCTTTGGCGCAGGTTCATTTGGAATGGCCGAAGTAGCAATCTTGGTCGAAGCAGCAACTTTTCTCTTCTTTCCTCGTCCCCGCAGCGGGTAGCTGTAGTCGGGGTAAACAAAACCAATAGCATCAAAAACTCTATTCAATCTATTTTTTCCCCGACCTCCGAAGGCTATAGATAGTGCATTATCTTCTGCCTTGGAGTATGATCCAAGTAGTTCATCACTTGTGGCTTCGATGCATTTCAACCAGTCATCGTTTGGTTCATCGAATTTATCCCCATATCTGAATGTATACTTCAGTCGAACCAGTTCACCTTCGCTAGACTCGGTGATGGTTTCCTTCGGCATTTCCCAGCTCTCTACAAGTGGCCACACTCTGAAAGCTATATGTTCTTGGACCAAATAATCTCTTGTACCAATAAAGAAGCAAACAGTACCAAAGGCCCTTCTGCAGGCTTTGGCCGCCTCGTCAATCTCTACCTTCGGCTTCCGGAGGCCGAAGCGGGACCAGATGGGATGCATGATGATCTCTTTAATGTCTTCTCTCGCCTTTAAATCATTCTTTACATAGAACCACTCTGTCATCTAGGCTCCGGGCCATTTCTTCCGAAACACTGGCACTGGGTAGTTTGCGCCAGAGCGAGCAACGAAGCTATAGCAACCGAAATTGTTATGATATTGTTCTTTACCCCAGGCCTTCGTCTCATACAAAAGTTCATGCATACTGCAAAAACATCTTGCACTTGGCTCTAGTCCTTGACTCCTCACAGCCCAGACAAAGATCACCATTCTGATAATTGCTTCGGGAGTGATCTGGTGAAGGAAAATCTGGTATGTCTTTAAAACTTCAACCACAAATCTGCTCAACAGGAACCGAAGTCCAGCTTTGAAGAAGCTTTAGAAGATTACAACTTCATTTTCTTCGGGAGCAGGAATGGCTCTGTCTGCGTCAGCCCTCACAATAGACATATCTCGAAAATACCTTCCTCTCATATTATCAAGATGACTTTGTTTGATAGATGATTTCCCGAAGACTGCATGGCTTGGTCGCTAGGGCTGATCTTCAGAGTCTTCGCCCCCACTCTCCAAATCATAGCTGCCACGATCATCAATGTCTTCAGACAAGCCTTCCAGAATTTCTTTAGTAATCTTCTCTGTATTCGTTTTTGCTATTGACTCAACAAATCCAGCAGTCTTGTCCTCAAGAAGCTTCTCTTCTTCGGTTAGCTTCGTCTCAACAATTGTCTTCTTGTCTTGAGACATCTTACCTTCGGAATTGACGAAAACGTGTCCTTCAAACCGAAGCTAAAACGCTTGAGAGCTATCAAACACTAGTAAGCACAAGTTAACAAATTGAGAAAATAAGGCAAATGGCACAAGCAGTGTATCAAATGCAGGTGGTGTGAGATCCTATTTATACGCTCGGCACGCTCCAAGTTGGAGGGCCCCGTCTGTCATTGACTGTTGCTATTCTAGCAAAGGGAAGGTGTTTTTTCGGACCTTCGGCTTAGGGCCTTCGTCCATTTCGCAATCTGAATTCGTTATTATAACAAATTAATATTGCGAGGGGCTACTGTTGGGGGCTTTTGTCTTCCGAAGGTCCTCAAAAACATGATTTAACAATGTTTTCGAAGTGTAACATGTAAACAGGTACCTTCGGACTCAGGTCAAAAGCATATATGATACGAAAAGCGTGATCGAGACGAAGGTCAATCAGGACGAAGGTCGAGTCAATTCCGAAGCTATGTGCAAAGAAGCTTCGGCCAAATGGCGGAAAAAGGAACCGACTTAAAGAGAAAAAGGCTATCTAGCCCTCATAGAATTGCACATAAATTAATAATAAATGTAGAGGGCATGAATGTAATTTCTCAGAGGCTGCGTCCTATGCCTATAAATAGATGAACAGTACCCCCGTACTGTGGACGCTGACTCGTATTGATTCTTGCGTCACACTTGTACTTTCACTTTCTGTCAGTCCGAAGGTATGAATGTAATTCAATATTGTTCTTATTCATTTATGATAATATAACGAGGAATATATATATGATTACATCATATAATTGTTCATATTGTTTCTCATGTTTTACATACATCATCTGCTATTATTAAAAACTGTGATGATGAAGGTATGTCCTTCATGACCTTCGTCTAAAGATCATTATATCCTTGGGGAAATAATGCTTCGAAGGACGAAGGGCATTAACAATTAATCTATTTTTGTGTTGCCTTGTTCTTGATTCATAGCATTCGAGAACAAGTCCCCAACAGTAACTGCTAATGAAATTTGACCAATTTATTAAAAGCAATGCTCAGCTTTAACCCCTATTGTTGATCAGCCTTACATATCACATGAACTCCCACCTTTGGTGAGTTTATGCCACATTATTCCCAATAACTTGTTGAGCGATAAACATGTGTGAGCTCACCCTTGCTGTCCCACACCCCCACCCACAGGAGAAGAACAGGTGGTTCAAGAGGAGCCACACATTGAGGAGTTCATTTCGATCTAGGTGGCGTCTCCCAGTCGACTTTCTGGCACCAAGGATGGATTTTAGATCCTGTTATATTTATCTTTTATTTTGTAAGACTTCTGCTATGTAATAAGTACTCTGATTATATTGTGACATTTATCTCTATACACTCTATTATTATATATGTTGTCTTCTTTGGCGCATGTATGAGATGCACCCGGCTTTGTCCCTTGAAACCAGGGTGTTACACGAAGGTCATTAACCATTAACATTTTGTGTTGCCTTGTTCTTTACTCTTAGCATTTGAGAACAAGTGACCAACATTGGCGCCCACTTCCGGTGAACTCACTTCCACTGTTGAGACGATGGCTTCGTTCAACAATCAAGCTGTAGCACCTTTGGCCACGAAGCTGGTGCTCCCAATCATGGGCGGTTCAAGCTCAGAGCCGGTTAACAAGAAGCAGAAGAAGGAAGCACAGAGGAGAGTACAACAAGTTGGGGTACAGGGACCCTTCATCAAATCCAAGTAGTCTCACATCCTAATCACCTTCTCCCAAGAAGACCATCAGCTCAAAGATTATCCTCACAATGATGCTATGGTTATATCTTGTGTCATCAAGGGGTTTCTGGTCCACAATGTTCTAGTTGACATAGGCAGTGCAGCGGACATCATATTTGCAAAGGCCTTCAGACAGATGCAAGAGCTAGAAGACAAGATTCATGATGCTACACATCCTCTTTGTGGCTTCAAAGGAAGGCAGATTGTTGCACTCGGTAAAATCACAATGTCAGTTACCTTCGGCTACGTCCACAACACAAGGTCTGAGCAGGTTATCTTTGACATTGTTGACATGGAGTACCCATACAATGCAATCATTGGTCGAGGGACACTTAATGCCTTCGAAGCAATACTTCATCCAGCATACTTATGCATGAAGATACCTTCGGAGCAAGGGCCCATTGCCATTCATGGAAGTCAAGAAGCTGCCAGAAGGGCCAAAGGGAGTTGGACAGATTCAAAGGCAATCCACAACATAGATGGAACCGAAGCTTGTCAACAATATAAGCACAAAAGAGAGAAGACTGCTTCGGCAGATCAGCTGAAGCCTATGCTCCTATGTGAAGATATAGCAGATCAAAGGGTACTGTTGGGATCTCATCTATCTGATGAGCAAGAAAAAACTCTAATAAGATTTTTGTTCAACAACAAAGATGTCTTTGCTTGGATAGCCAATGATCTTTGTGGTGTCAACAGAGATGTCATCGAACATTCACTTAATGTGGATCCATCTTTCAGACCAAGGAAGCAAAGACTTCGGAAGATGTCTGATGATAAAGTTGAAGGTGCCCGGAATGAAGTAAAGAGGCTTCTCAGTGCTGGTGTTATCAGAGAAGTAACATATCCAGAATGGCTAGCTAACACTGTTATGGTGAAGAAGGCTAATGGCAAATGGAGAATGTGTATTGACTTCACAGATCTCAACAAAGCATGCCCAAAGGACGAATTCCCATTACCAAGAATAGACTCCCTTGTAGATGCAGCAGCTTCTTTAGAGCTCATGAGTCTACTGGACTGCTATTCAGGCTGTCATCAAATATGGATGAAGAAGGAAGATGAGCCAAAGACTAGCTTCATAACTCCTAGTGGCACTTATCGCTACCTTCGGATGCCTAAGGGGCTCAAGAATGCTGGAGGAAGCTTCAGCAGAATGACAGCCAAGGTCCTTCATTCTCAAATAGGCAGGAATGTGCTGACTTATGTTGATGACATCATAGTGAAGATCACGAAGCAAGAGAATCACATTGCTGACTTGCAGGTGACATTTGCCAATTTCAGGCAAGCTGGTCTAAAATTAAATCCAGAAAAGTGTGTTTTTGGAGTAAAGAAGGGCAAGTTCCTTGGTTGTCTAGTATCGACAAACGGAATCAAAGCTAATCCAAATAAAATCAAAGCTATCCTTCGGATGGAGCCGCCAAATTCAAAAAAGGGGGCAAAACGATGGCAAGAAGGCTGACATCATTGAATATATTTATATCAAGATCAGCAGAGAGGAACCTGCCATTCTTTGGAATTTTAAAGTCAGCCAAAGTTTTTCAGTAGGGGTTTGGCTCAACAAAAGGCTTTTGAAGAGTTAAAGCAGTATTTGATAGATCTAACAACTATAACTCCACCTTCGCTAGGGGCTCCATTACTCTTGTATGTAGCAGCTTCTCATTCTACAGTTAGTTCAGCGCTTGTACAGGAGAAGCAAGATGGCAAGTCAAAAGGCAAGCCCTGGTATACTTTTTCTCTAAAGTTCTAAGTTTATCAAAGAAAAACTATACAAAATTGGAGAAGGTGTTGTATGCTGTGTTAACGGCCTCTAGGAAGCTTCGACATTATTTCCAAGCATATCACATAATTGTTCCTTCATCACAGCCTTTGAAGGATATAATGAGGAATAGAGAAGCTACTGGAAGGATTGGAAAATGGGCTGCGGAGCTCAATGAATTCACTATTGACTATGTACATAGATCCTCAATTCAATCCCAGGCATTAGCAGACTTCATAGCTGATTGGACGCTAGGGGCTCAGGAAGAAGAAACAAGTAAAGACGCCGAAGCCTCGACAATTTTCTGTGATGGTTTTGGGGAACCTTCGGCGTAGGAGCCGCTGCTGTCCTAGTAGCGCCCTCTAAAGTCAGAACATGCTATGCAGCAAGACTGGACTTTAGTTGTACAAACAACATTTCTGAATACGAAGCCCTTCTATTGGGGCTTCGGAATCTAAAGGCAATGGGAATAAGAAGGGCGATCCTTAAAACTGACTCCCAAGTCATCTCTGGCCATGTAGATAAAAGCAGCAAGGCAAGGGACCCGAAGCTTGAAAAATATTTGGACACAGTCCGAAGGCTGGAGGCTTCTTTTGAAGGTTTTTTTGTAAAAAATATTCTAAGAGGGGAAAATGAGCATGCAGACCTACTGGCCAAGTCAGCAGCACAGTGGTTCCCTCTACCTTCGGAAGTATTCTTTGAGACAATAAAAGCACCTTCGGTTGAACTTATGGAGAGAGTAGTCCTCACAATATCACCTGTACATAGTGAAGATTAGAGGACTGAAATCATATCTTTCCTCCAAGGTAATTGTCTTTCGGATGACGAAGTTTATCATAAAAGAATGGAAGCAAGGACAAGACCATATGTCATGATAGAAGGGGAACTATACAAACATAGAGTTTGCTCCCCACTTCTCAAGTATTTATCCAGAACCGAAGGTATAGAGCTAATGAAGGAAATACACGCAGTTCTGTGTACATCTCACATCGGGTCCATGCCTTTGCTGGGAAAGGTTTTTAGGCAAGGATTTTATTGGCCGAAGGTAGCTTCGGATGCAGCAGATCTGGTTCAAAAGTGTGAAAACTGTCAAAAATGTGCAAAAGACCAGAAGCAACCTTCATCGCTCACTCAGCTAATACAACCAACCTGGCCTTTGCAACAATGGGGCTTAGATTTGTTGGGTCCACTTCCACCAGCACAAGGCAACTTGAAGTATGTTGTAGTGGTAGTGGAATATTTTTCCAAGTGGATTGAGGCGAAGCCCTTGGCTACAATAACTTCGGTTACCGTCCAAAAATTCTTCTGGTAGAATATTGTTTGTTGCTTCGATGTCCCGAAGGCAATAACCGTGGACAATGGTACGCAATTTGAGGCCCAAGCATTCAAAGGTTTTTGTGACCAAATTGGTACGAAGATTCACTTTGCATCCGTTAGGCATCCAGAATCAAATGGGCTGGTAGAAAGAGCAAATGGCATTATAATGACAGGAATAATGAAGATAATCTTCAACCAGCCTAGAGGAAAGTGGCTAGATGAGCTGATTAAAGTGGTGTGGAGCCACAACACAACTACGTCAAGGTCAACATGATTTACACCTTTCAGGCTCCTATTTGGTGACGAAGCAATAACTCCAGAAGAAGCAAAGACAGGGTCAATTAGAACAATAGCTTCGGCAGAGGACGAAGCTGATTATCAAGTAACAAAAGACACTATAGAGGGGACAAGACTTCAGGCAATAGAGCACATCAATAAATATCAGGCCAAAACATTAAAATGGCGTGACAGAAAAGTTCGATTGAAAAATATCAAGCTAGGGCATATGGTGCTTCGGAGAGTCGCTAACCTAGACACAGTGGGCAAGTTGCAACTGAAGGGGAAGGTCCTTTTCTAGTAGTATCTTCATCGAGGCCCAGTTCTTATAGATTGAAGGACATGGACAGTAACGACATACCCAGATCTTGGAATACGGATGAGCTTCAGAGATACTATGTGTAGTATGTTGTAATTTTTTCATTTTCTTCTTATGGCACCCTTTTCCTTTCAAGAGGGGAGAAAGGTTTTAATGGGGCCATAGTTTGTAATTTTTCATTCTTATTTAGCCTTACGAGGGAAGAATCCCCCAAAAAAGATGTAATATGTAAAATCTGAGCATGCACCATCGAGTGCAAAAAGAAAAATAGGGAGAAGCTCAAAAGAAGTCCCAAGGGGATGCAGAGCATGACGAAGTTACAAAAGTCGTTCCTAAGGGAGCGCAACGTAAGTTTTCTGCTCAAAAGTCGTTCGTAAGGGAATGCAGAGCCAAAATTGATGAAGCTACAAAAAGTCGTTCCTAAGGGAGCGCAGTGTAAGTTTTCTGCTCAAAAGTCGTTCCAAAGGGAATCTAGAGCCAAATACCACCGAAATATAAGGCGAAGAAGTTCAAAAGTCATTCCTAAGGGGATGCAGAACTTATACCACCGAAATAGAAGGTGAAGAAGCTCAAAAGTCGTTCCTAAGGGGATGCAGAGCTTAAGACTCAAAAGTCGTTCCTAAGGGGATGCAGAGTCTGGGTGTGGCTTTGTGTGTGTATTTGGACATTCATCTGCACATTACATTACATCATTCATTGCATTCATACACATTCATGTAGACATTCGTAGGATCATTGTCATCATAACATAAAGCACAAACAGATACTTCAGCTTTGATAACAATGCTTCGATGAGCATGAAGAAGCAAGATATGCTTCGTTGTGTACGAAAAGAAGGGAAGGTGTTTTTCGCCTTCAACTCAAAAGATATAAGTTTCATCCACAGCAAAGCAATTTACGCATGGAAGAAAAGGTAAAAATATATTACAAGATATGGACAAATATACAAAGTAATGTTCAATTCTCGGTTACAATGTATTTTACAAAGATAATACAAATGCCTCTAAAAGATCTATGCAGGCAAGTCTAAAGATCAGCTTCAGTGCCCTTCGGAATCTGCTTCGGATTACTAATCTTCGGCATCATCATCCTACACACAACAAAATTTTATAAGGTAAAAGGTAATCAAAAGAAAAGGTAAGCAACAGGTATAAGTTTCATACCGGCTTAAGTAAGCTTCGGGCCTCATCACCAGCCAAGTCTCGACCACTCTTCGCCCAAATTTGTGTTATAAATCTACTTCCTATGCTTCGGGCTTCGCCAGGAATATCAACCAAATCTGTCGAAGATAGGCTGAAGGTAGGTCTATTCACTATCTTCGCGTGCGTACAGGCAGCTTTCAAAAATGTTGTAGCCGTGCCGCGAGAAGCTAGCATGGCGCAGAAGTCACCATGCCCTGCTATTACTTCGTCAAGCGCCTCAACTTCGCCTTCAATATGTTCGAAGGTGCTTGAAATGTTTTCGACCGAAGGAGTAAACTTTTCAGCACTAGCTCCAACTGAGTTGAAAACCTTTTTTAATCGCTGTACGCAGCGGCTGCCGAAATTCAGACATATGTCACGAAGCTCCTTCAAAGATTGCTTTAGCTTCGTATTCGCGGTAACTTCGGCTTCATACTTCGTCTGCAAGTTTTTTCTCTCCTGTTTGAAGCTCTCTGATTTTTGCAGGAGTTCCCAGTTTAATCTAATATTCTCGGCTTGCGCTTCTGCAAGGGAACCTTCCACTGCTTGGAGTAGGAAATCTTTCTTTTCAAGAGAAGCTTCGAATTCTTTGATTTTGCTCTCTAGACCCTCGATTATAATTTCGTTCTTTTTATCTCGAGGTCCTGTTGCATTTGCAGCGCTTTGCTCAGCAGCATACTCTGTACAAAATAGACCTTCATCATTGTTGGGGGCCTTCGGCTTCCGAAGGTCCTAAAAGACATGATTTAACAATGTTTCTGGAGTATAATACATGAGCAGGTACCTTCGGACTTGGATCAAAGCCATAGTGTAAAGAAGTACAAGGAATACGAAGGATGGCGCAGAGCCGAAGCTATGCGCAGAGGAGCTTCGGCATGATAGCAGAAAAGGAAACCGACTTAAAGATGAAAAGGCTATTTAGACCCCGATGGATTACTATAGAGTTATTAGCAAATGTAAAGGGCATGGGTGTAATCTCACATGGGCTGCGTCCCGTGCCTATTAATAGATGAACAGTGCTCCCGTACTGTTAACGCTGACTTGGCATTTACTTTTGCGTCACACTTGTACTTTTACCTTCTTTCAAGCCGAAGGTAAACTTGTAATTTGATATCATTTCTATTTTTCCATAGTAATAAAATAGAAATGAGCTGATAATAATACATGACTGTTTATATTATCTTTTATGTTTTATTTGATTCTTTCTTCATCAATATACATTGTGTTGATGAAGGTATGTCCTTCATAACCTTCGTCCGAAAAATCATTATATCCCAAGGGATATAATGCTTCGAAGGACAAAGGACTTCAACGATTAACATTCTCTGTGTTGCCTTGTTCTTAACTCATAGCATTTGAGAACAAGTCCCCAACATTGGCGCCCACCTCCGGTGAACCCTTTTAAAACCTTCGTCAAGCATCGACCTTCGTCATGCCGCCAAACAAAGCTTCAGCGACAGGGGCTGCCATTC
The DNA here is from genome assembly GCA_029449295.1 of Zea luxurians. Classification (NCBI taxonomy): domain Eukaryota; kingdom Viridiplantae; phylum Streptophyta; class Magnoliopsida; order Poales; family Poaceae; genus Zea; species Zea luxurians. The sequence goes on along the minus strand of JAOPSE010000006.1, from coordinate 52,650,976 downwards.
TGCAGCCACTAGACCCAAACCAGGAGACCCTTTCTCTTCGAGAGGCCCGAAGCCAGAAGAGGAAGGCCACCAGTCCAACGCCCTAGGAGGACGAGTTGGACCAAGAGATCAGGAATATGGAGATGCTTCATCAGCAAGTGCAAAAGAAGAAGGAAAAGATGGCTCGGCTAGCCGACCTATAAAGACAGATTGACGAAGCTACTGAAGAAGTTCGACATCTTACTCAAGATGAGCAAAACCGAAGGCCCCAGCACAGAGAGCTTCACCAAGAAGGCTTCTTCAACGAGGGTGACTGGTATGAGGATTTCCATCATGGAAATTTTGCTTTTGATGATGCTTCTCCTCTGTCAGCAGAACTATAGGCTACACCTTGGCCCCCGTCTTACAAGCCACCCTAGCTCCCCATGTATGACAGACACTCACATCCGAAGCAGTTTCTGATGAGCTACGAAGCAACCATATCTTCATATGGTGGCAATACTGCAGTCATGGCGAAATCTTTCGTCATGGCAGTCAAGAATGTTGCACAAACCTGGTACTCCTCTCTTCGACCAGGAACAATCACATCATGGCAGAAGCTGAAGGACATGCTGATCACCAGTTTCTAAGGGTTTCAAACGAAGCCGGTTACTGCTCAAGCTTTATTCCAGTGCACGCAAGATCACGAAGAATACCTTCAGGCGTATGTCCGAAGGTTCTTGCATCTCAAGGCACAAGCACCAACAGTGCCCAATGAAATTGTCATTGAGGCCATGATCAAGGGGCTTCGGCCAGGACCTACGGCCCAATACTTTGCCAGGAAACCCCCTCAAACCCTAGAAAAATTGCTTCAGAAGATGGATGAATACATCTATGCTGATAATGACTTTCGTCAGAGAAGGTAGGAAGCCTATAGGTTCTCCGAGATGACCAGGGGCTTCGGAGGGAGAATCCACCCAAGGCACGTCAGATCAATCCACTCCGCCCAGAATGACGACAGAGGCAGTCAGCAACAGCGGCCACAATATTCCTCCCAGGCTTCGGGGCAGCAACAAAGTTATCCTCGGCCCCCAGCTCCAAGAGGCAGAGGCGCCAGGGGCTTCGGAGGAAGGTTTGGGGATCAGCCCAGGAAAATCTATTGCCTATTCTGCGGTGAGGACAAGGGCCACACTACAAGGATGTGTCATGTCACTATCCAGAAACAGAAGGAGATAGCAGAAGCTGCAGCCCAGTAGAATTAGCCGAAGCAGGTTATGCACACTGCTTCGTATCACTCACCATACATACCAGAGTATGTGGGTAACCATTCTGCAGCTTCTGTTGCCTCGGCTAGCCAACCACAGGCATCTTGGCAACAGCCCCCACCTCCACCACCAATACAACCCGCATATTCCTGAGGCCAGCAGCCAGAAGGGAGCCAACATAATCACCAGCAGCAGGACTTTAGGGAGGAGTCCGAAGCTCGCATAGTCAACAGCACTGTGCCAGAATCGAAGCACATCTACTAGGAGATATCCTACCTCTGAAACAGTTTTTGCATTTGTCTTCATTTTCTTTTTTAATAAAGAACAATCATTGAAAGATTAGTCCTTTTGTTGTTTTCAATTTCTTGTAATAGCTTCGTTATTTCCATGATATAATATACCTTCTTCACAGACTTATGAAGTTCCAAAAATCGGTGAAGCATGAAAGTTGTTCTCAAGTGAACGCGGGGTTCACAATCATATTACAAGTTTTGCCGAAGCAACAAAAAGTCGTTCTAAGGAACGCAGTGTAAGCTTGCCAAAGTTACAAAAAGTTGTTCCTAAGGGAGCGCAGCGTAAGTTTTCTGCTCAAAAGTCGTTCCAAAGGGAATGCAGAGCTTACAGCGAAAAATAAACGCTGATTCCGCCGAAATATAAGGCGAAGCGTGAAAAGTCAACGCGAATACCGCCGAAATTGAAGGTGAAGAAGTTCAAAAGACGTTCCTAAGGGAATGCAGAACTTACAGCGAAAAGTCAACGCTGATACACCGAAAAATAAGCGGTGAAGCCGAAAAATAAACGGCAAAGTGATTGTGTATTCCACTGTGAGAATGTGTGTGTATCTTCGGCACAAATATCATTTTTGCATAGCATAACATCATCACATCATTCGCATATCATAACATCATACATCATATTGCATCAATGGCACAAGCAAGGGATACAATGTTGATCTTCGGAAATTGCTTCGAAGAGGTGGTGCCAAGGCACAAAATAAGTTTTGAAGAAGTACAGCTTCATCAACTCTAATATGAAAGGAGATCTATTGCTCACGAAGCTTAATGTTTTTACGGAATATGGATATTCTTCACGAAGCATGAAAAGAAGGGAAGGTGTTTTTTCGCCGAAGGCTCAAAAATGGTATGTACGTAAAGTTTCATGCATCGTAAAGAATTGAGTCACAAACAGCTTATATATTACATTCAAGACCAAGATGTTACACACTTTGTTCAGCAAATATTACATTCCAAATGTTTTTACAATAACAGCTATTCTTCTTTTAAAACTGCTTCTGCAGCTTCGTTTATTAGTTGAGTAACAGCTTCGTCCATAATAGCTTCGGACATCTTAGTAATTTCATCTTCTTTCTTTGCTTTGGGGTCGGCCAATGACTCGACGGGCTCTGGGGGAGGAGATAGTGCGGCTGCGATATAAAATGTAAATAAGTTCGAAGTCACAAAAATAAAACATAAAGTTAAAAGCAATTAGGCAATACCTATCCGCCTTTCGAGTTCTGCAGCGTTTTCGGCTGCCTCTGCTGCTTCTCTTGCATCGTGAGAATCTTTTTCGCTCTTTTTTATTATCTCGTGGGCCATCCCTTGGCCGCCATTATCCCATATGTCAGTAAAGAATTTTCCGCCGACTAAGCTCGCTTCAGCCGATGGGTCCTTCGTGTCATCAATAGATAAAGTAGCTTCGGCTTGGGCCAAAGCTTTCACGTGCTCGCAACCTGACTTCTCCAGAATAGCCGCAATTCCTCTGGCACCTAAGAAGGCGCAAACATCCCCACGACCGCTCAAAATTTCCTCAAAAGCTTCGGCCTCGCTGCTGATCAGGTCAATTGGGCCCTCAGGATTGCCTCTTACGAAGTTATCCTCGCTGGAGTATGCGCCAACTTTGGCGAAGCTAGTTTTTATTTTTTCTACACATTCTATAGATTTTTTATAACATTTCTCTTTTGAAGAGCGAAGTTCCACAACTGCCTTCTCCCAATAATTTTTCCAATAGTTACTGGCGTCTCGGCCAGCTTCGGCGATAGCACATTTTAAATTTGCTTCAGTCAGCTGTTTCCAAAGATCTTCAATTTCGCAATTCTGGGCTTCAGCTTGGGCTTTGGAAGTAAGTTCGTCTTCTTTTATTTTATTCACTAATGAGTTTAATATTTTATCTTTTTCGATACCTTCGTTCCTTAGTTCAATTACTTCGGAACGAAGGTTGTTCAAAGCTATAGTACATCCTTCGTCTTCAGCACTTTTTTGCGCCCTGAGGGCGTTGCTAAGAATAAGACCCTACAAAAAGAGTGCGGTATTAAGTATAAGCAAATGGAAAATTTTGTTTTTAAGTACAAAAATCTCATTCTCTCACCTTTAAGCTATTGTATGCTAAGCGGTCGGCCAATTCATCTTTTGATAGCATCGAGAGCCCGTCTTCTAGTGTCGGGAATCCGAAGCTTTTGCCCATCTCCCGGCAGACAGAGATCTCCTTGCTGTCTAGGAGACAATACAAGAAATCTTCTTCTCCGCTGCCGTTGAATATCAGTGCCCCCTTTGGATATCTCAATTTTTGGGCATAATATTGAGCTTCTCGCTTTTCTTCTTCAGATAACCTTTTTCCCGAAGCACGTCGTGCAATATAATCGAGAGCTTCGGAAGATGCTTCGGGAATAGGAATGGCAGTTTTCTCAGACAGAATTTGTTCTGCAGCTTCTTTTTTCCTTTTCTTCTCCGATTTCCAAGGATTTCTCCTTGGTGGGCTCTGAAGGCCCAACTTCGGTCTCGGCCTGGCTCTTGGCAACTTCGGCTTCGGACAGTTTTGCCTCAATTTGTGTTTTTGCAGCTTCGGCAGTCTTCTTCGGAGTAGAGCTTGAAGTTTTTATCGTTTCAAGCACATCTAGCACGTTGACCATTCTTTTCCTCTTGGGGGTCGTTGTAAGGTCTTTTTGCGCCTTCGGCACTGTCACCTCTGCCGAAGGACTTAAAATTTCTAATATTTTTTGTTTTTTCGACCTCTGCCTCTTCAATATTAATGGCCTTTGGCTCACCTGATTTGGCTGATGATGCCTTCGGCATTGCAGCCGGCCCTTCAATCTTCTGCGTAATCGCAGGTTCTTTGGCTTCAGTCACCGAAGAGGTCTCACCGCTAAATTCGGGCAATGTGGCCGGTTCAATGAAGCGCGGTCGGTGAGTAAGGACCTTCATCTTTTTCCTCTTCGGCGCAGGCTCGCTTGGAGCAGCTGAAGCATCATCTTTCCCGGAAGTTGCGCTTTTTCTTTTTTGCCCCCGTGACGGGTAGCGGTAGTCAGGATACATGAATCCGATGGCATCAAAAACTCTATTTAGTCTCTTCTTTTTCCGGCTTCCGAAGGCCTTAGATAACACATTATCTTCCACTTTGGAGTACGGCCCAAGCACTTCATCACTTGTAGCTTCGACGCACTTCAGCCAATCATCGTCCGGTTCGATAAATTGGTCTCTAAACCTGAAGGTATATTTTAGTCGAACCAAACCACCTTCGTGGGGGTTGTTGATGGTTTCTTTTGGCATCTCCCAGTTGGCTACCAATGGCCATATCCTGTAGGCCACGTGCTCTTGCACTAAGTCCCTTGTCTCGATGAAAGAGCAGACTATGCCGAAGGCCTGTCGGCATTCTTTGGCTGCTTTATCAATTTCTACCTTCGGTTTGCGGAGGCCGAAGCATTGCTAGATAGGGCGCATGATTATCCCTTTAATGTCTTCTCGAACCTTCAAATAATTTTTCACATAGAACCATTCTTTCATCCAGTCTTCAGGCCACCTCTTTCGAAAAGTCGGCACAGGGTAGCTTGACCTAGAGCGAGCAACGAAGCTATAGCAGCCAAAATTGTTGTGATACTGCTCTTTACCCCAGAGTTTCGTCTCATATAATAGTTCATACATACTGCAGAAACTTTTTGCATTTGGCTCCAAGCCCTGGCTCCTCACGGCCTAGACGAAGATTCCCATTCTTATGATTGCTTCAGGAGTAATTTGATGAAGGTAAACCTGGTAAATCTTCAGAACTTCTACCACAAAACTGCTTAGGGGGAACCGAAGCCTAGCCTTGAAGAAGCTTCGGAAGATCATGACTTCATTTTCTTCGGGAGCAGGAGAAGTCCTGTCTCCGTTGTCAGCTCTCACGATAGACACATCTCAAAAGTATCTTCCCCTCATATTGTCGAGTTGACTCTGTTTAATAGTTGATTTTCCGAAAACTGTATGACTTGGTCGCCAGGGTCGATCTTCGGAGTCTTCGCCACCACTTTCCACATCATAACTGTCACTATCACCGGTGCCTTCAGATAAACCTTCTAAAGTCTCCCTAGTAATCTTCTCTATATTTGTCTTCGCTATAGATTCAAGAAAGTCAAGATTCTTCTCCTCAGAAAGGCTCAGCTTTGTATCAGCAACATCTTTTTTATCTTGAGACATCTTTGGAAATGCTAAAAAAGTTCTCTCAGAGCCGAAGCTTAGAAAATCTAAGAAAGCCAAGCAAGCGTTCGTAGGCAAGAGCTAAAAATTAAACAGGCAGAGCAAATGGCAAGAAGCGTGCCAAATAGGCTCGTGGTGTGCTCTTATTTATATGCCTAGTGTGTTGCAGGCTGGAGGGCCCCGCTTGTCATTGACTGTTGCTATTCTAGCAAAGGGAAGGTGTTTTTTTGGACCTTCGGCTTAGGGCCTTCATCCATATCGCAATCTGAATTTATCATTCTAACAAATTAATATTGCGAGGGGCTACTGTTGGGGGCCTTCGGCTTCCGAAGGTCCTCAAAAACATGATTTAACAATGTTTTTGGAGTATAATACATGAGTAGGACCTTCGGAATTGGATCAAAGCCACAGTGTAAAGAAGTACAAGGAATACAAAGGATGGCGCAGAGCTGAAGCTATGCGCAGAGGAGCTTCGGCATGATAGCAGAAAAGGAAACCGACTTAAAGATGAAAAGGCTATTTAGACCCCGATGGATTACTATAGAGTTATTGGCAAATGTAAAGGGCATGGGTGCAATCTCACATGGGCTGCGTCCCGTGCGTATAAATAGATGAAAAGTGCTCCCGTACTGTTCACGCTGACTTGGCATTTACTTTTGCGTCACACTTGTACTTTTACCTTCTTTCAAGCCGAAGGTACACTTGTAATTTGATATCATTTCTATTTTTCCATATTAATAAAATAGAAATGAGCTGATAATAATACATGACTGTTTATATTATCTTTTATGTTTTATTTGATTCTTTCTTCATCATTATACATTGTGTTGATGAAGGTATGTCCTTCATAACCTTCGTCCGAAAAATCATTATATTCCAAGGGATATAATGCTTCGAAGGACAAAGGACTTTAACGATTAACATTCTCTGTGTTGCCTTGTTCTTAACTCATAGCATTTGAGAACAAGTCCCCAACAATCAGCAAACTTTATCGTAAAAATAAAACAAATAATAAAATTTTGCTTTATCATAAGAATTTTACCTTAAAGTTAGAATAAAACAAACTACCGACGATATGTTGTCATCGGTAGCTGCTAATATCGGCTTCAAGCTTCGGAAAACCGACACTCTTCGATAGAGTGCCGATTACCTTTGCCTCGGTACGGTCACGAACACATCCCAAGGCCTCTTCATCGATTCCACCAAAGAGCATGGCTCCTAATTGGTAGCCACAGGAAATGCCATATTCCTGTAGCTCCTTCTTCTCGGCCTCAGATAGTTCTTGTCCGACCAGGTTCTGAAGATCGAAACCTTTTTCTTCTGAAGCAGCTTCGGCAATTCCTTTCCCTTTGTCAGGCACTGGGGCCATGACCCGTTCTGTAGTCACAGATGTTTCTTCTGTAGGCATACCCAGTATCATTTTATCAATCCCAGATAAGGTAGCCTCTTTGTTGGCAGCTGCGGTGGTAGCCGCAGCTTCGACCGATGTGTTTGTTTCGGCAGTGGCCTCGACACTTGTAGTAGGCGCTATTTTAGATGCCGGGACCGGTGGTGGTGTCTTTTCAATGGCTTGCATTATGCTACCAATTCTTCGCTTATTTAGCCCATGTGCCTTCTTTGTGGCCGAAGGTTCTTCTTTCTTCTGAAAAAGCTTCGTCAGTTCCGGTCCCAGAGGGCTTAGGAGCTTAATAGGTAGAAATTTAGTCATTACCTTTAAAATTTCTGCCACTTCGGCAGCTGGAGGTGTTGAGGGAGTCTCTTCTTCCTCTTCAGTCACCTTCGGCTCTGGGGACTTACCTTTTCTTTTCTTTAAAGCTGCCACCTTTGGCTCGGGACTGGATTTTCTCTTTTTTAAGATCTTTTCATCTTCTTTCACCATTCTGGCAGCTTGTCTGCTCAGAACACTAACAATCCTTTTTCTTTTTGCCCCTTCGGCACCCTTGTTGAGCCGCTCATAATCAGGGTATTCAAATTTTAGAGCGTCCATAACCCGGTTTAACCTTCGTTTTGGCCGGGTGCCGAAGGCTGCTGACATTAATTGATCTTCTTTTTTAGTATAGTTTCCCAAAATTTCATTGCACATAGTTTCAATCATTTCCAGCCATTCTTGGCAGGGCTCCTTGAACCATTTCCCAAACTTAAAACGATAAGGTAATCGAACAAGTTCATATTTCTTCTTTGTGCCCTTTAGCTTCGCCATACCCCAATCACTTGACATCGGAGATGTCCTGTTGGCCAGGTATTCTTGCACTAGGTCTCCTGTGCTGATTTGTTCAGCCACCACCCTGAATTCTACTGCAGCCAGGTGGCATGGTGACCCTAGCTGCATATTGCACAGGGGCCGGGTCATTCCGAAGTTTAGAATCAGCGGGCACATAACCATCGTCATTAGTTTCCCCTTTTTCTTCTCATCAGCCTTGATGTAGAACCATTCACCTTTCCAGCCTGTTGGCCACTTGGTGCGATAGCTGAGAACTAGAGCCTTCGTATCCTTGCGATACGCGAAATTATAACAACCAAAATTCTCATGTAAACCATCTGCCCTAGCCTTCGTCTGGTAGTGCAGCTCATGCACTCGGCAGAATGCTTCGGCATCTGGGTCCATCCCTTGGCTTCGGAGGGCCCAGATGAAGATGTTGAGCCTAACGATAGTGTTAGGGGTCAGCTGATGAAGATAAATTTCAAAATTCTTCAAAACTTCTCCTATCATCTCATTCAGAGGAAACCGTAATCCTGCTCTGAAAAACTTTTCAAAACCACTACTTCATCATCCTTCGGCATTGGGTGTTTTCTTCTCTAGCAAAACGAACAAGCTTCCTTTTTGCTTCTCCAAAGTAGCCTAGTTTCATCATCATGGGCACGTCGGCTTCAGACACAGTAGATTTCTCAAAATCTAGGTGGCTGAGTTTTGATGAGATCAAAATGCTATAATCCTCCTCTTCTTCATCAGCATTTTCTTCTTCAATATCAGCCTGTTCATCTTCGGCAGCAGATGTACCTTCATCAAAGATTCCCTCTGTCACAACTAAACCCGACTATCTCATGACTTCGGAAATCGGAGCTGTCTCGGTGGCTTCGTTCTCCTCACCTTCACAAGTCACCCCTGCAGTCGAGCGTACTCTAGCCATTTGATGGATTTTTTTGCGGTTTTTATGAAGTTGATGTCTTTTGCAGTTTTGACGAAGCTCTGTTTTTTGACGAAGTTAACTCAAAATGACGGTCCGCTCGAGAGTGCAGTGGAAAAGCTTCGGCTATGGTTAAATTTTTTAACAGCACAACAGTGCAATGGCAATGAATGCTGTGGTAACTCCACACCTACCTGTCTGTTTATATAGTACTGCAGGTGGGAAGGTGAATCACCTAGTCGCCCGCATCCGCTGAACGGTGGACCACTCGGCGCCTGGATGGTGAATCGCCAGATCGCTCGTACCCGCTGAGCGATGGACCACCTGGCGCTTGAAATATTTTAATCGTTTCTCAGCAACGAGCTCAGGGAAGGTGTTTTTCGGACCTTCGGCATTCCGAAGCCTTTGAGATTTTTTCACGGATCAAGCTCGTTACGAAAAACGATCTAGCACCACGAAGGGGCTACTGTTGGGGGCCTGCTTCTTCACCGAAGGTCCTCCAAGTAGAAACACCTTCGGCAGTATGATATGCGAACTGACACAGCATAAAGGCACAAGCCGAAGCTACAACCCAGAAAACTTCGGTGTAATGACGCGCCTTAAGACGAAGGGCGGCACCGACTTAAAGAGGAAAAGACCGTTCAGTCCCTAATAGTTTGTGTCATATTTGTAATTTGTTATCAAGGACATAGATGTAATTTTGACCGGGCTGCGTCCCGCGCCTATAAATAGGTGAACAGTAACCTTGTACTGTTCACGCTGACTGGTATTCACTTGCACGTCACACTTGGATTTTCATCTTCTGTCAAGCCGAAGGTACAAATGTAACTTGATACAATTCATGTTTATTCATGATAATATAATAAAATGTTCTGATAATGTTATATGACTAGCCATGCTGTTTTCCATGCTTCTTATGCTTATACTTTCGTTATTGTACATTGAGATGATGAAGGTACGTCCTTCATAACCTTCGTCTAAAGATCATTATATCCTAAGGGAAATAATGCTTCGAAGGACGAAGGTCATTAACCATTAACATTTTGTGTGGCCTTGTTCTTAACTCTTAGCATTTGAGAACAAGTGACCAACAAGGCCATTTTCCCTTCGGCAATCTAACTAAACATTTTAAATCTCCAGCAAAAAGATGATACCATTGGCTCTTTCAACTAGCCCATTAGACTCTAGATATCTTACTGATGCAAAGTGCATAGGTGTGCCCACTTGCTTGCAGAAAGACCTAAATGCTTCAGAGTCAAACTACGTGCCATTATCCACAGTTAATGATTTTTGTACACCAAAGCCACATATGATATCTTGACAATAAAGTTTTTGGATTATAGTTGCCAATGCCTTTACTTCAATCCATTTGGAGAAGTATTCTATGACAACTATGACATACTTCAGATTCCCTTGTGTCAGTAACATTGTGCCTATTATGTCCATACCCCACCTTTGCAGGGGCGACATTGGCTAAATCTATTGAGTGAACAATGAATGTTGCTTCTGATCCTTCGCACGACGTTGACAGTTATCGCATGTTCTTACCAAATCTGCTACACCTACAACTGCCTTCAACCAATAAAAACCTTGACGAAAAATCTTTCCCAATAATGCTCTTGGTCTAATATGGCTTCCACAAATACCAGAGTGGACATCCTTCATCAATTCTTAGGCTTTAGATCTAGACAAGCACTTGACTAGTGGTGACCATATGCCTTCTTTGAATAATCCCCTTCTATAATATTATAATGTTTTGTTATGCCTTCCATCCTTTTTATCCAAGATTTGTCATCAGTTGGGTTATTGCCCTTATGGAATGATATGATTTATGTTCTCTAATATTCACTGTGCGTTGCCAAAACTGTCAAGACGACTCTTTCCAGAAGATCTACCCAAGGTGCCTTCAAGGCCTCGAAGAAGACCTTAGGTGGAAGGAGAAGCCCCTAGGTCACAGATTTGGCTAGGATATCAGCATGCTCATTATCCACCCTTGGTATGTTTTTTATGAAAACCCCTTTGAATGAGCTTTCGATTCTTCGGACACTGTCGAAATATTTTTCAAGTACCGAATTTCTGGCTTTGCCACTTTTGTCAACACAACCTTCAATGACTTGAGAATCAGATTTAAGAACTTTCCTTTTAGCACCCATGGATTTTAGCTTTCTGAGACTAAGAGGGATAGCTTTGTATTCTGCAATGTTGTTGGTGCATTGGAATTCCATTTTCTCTGCATAAGAAGTCCTGAGCTTCGAAGGTGATACAATGAAAACAACTGGCCCTACTCTGAAGGAACCCTAGGATCCATCATAGAAAATTATACAAAGAACTTTGTCACATTTGTTTGATAGCTCTTGCGGGCTACATGTCCAATCAACGATGAAGTCTACCAATGCTAGAGACTGGATAGATGAACGATGCACGAAGTCTATGACAAACTCGTTCAGCTCAACATCCCATTTTTCAATTTGCCAGTTGCCTCTCTATTTCTTATAATGCCCTTCAATGATCGAGATGAAGGTACAATGATGTTGTGCAACTAGAAATAATGCCAAAGCTTTCTTGAGGCCATCAGGACAACATACAATACTTTATCAATTTCTGAGTAGTTTTGCTTGGATGTACCAAGAACTTTCGAGACAGTATTCTGGAACTTGTTTTTTTGCATCTCCCTTCTTTCTTTTCCTGCACTAAGGCTGCGCTCACAGTGGCATGAGAGGCAGAGACATACAACAACAATGGAGCCATTGATGACGGTGGCGACAAGGTTGTTAGATGGATTAAATATTGTTTCATCTCTTCAAAGGCATGTTGCTGAGTTGACCTGATTGGAATACTTTGGTTGACTTCAACACCTCAAAGAAAGGTATGTTGCGCTCTACTGATCTAGAAATAAATTTGTTCAGAGATGCAAACCTTCCTACTAACCGTTGAACCCCTTTTCTTGATTTGGGTGGCTCCATTCAGAGTATATCTTCCATTTTGCTAGGATTAGCTTCGATTCCCTTGGTTGGCACTAGACAACATAGTAATTTCCCTTTATTTACCTTGAAGAGACACTTTTCAGGGTTGAGTTTTATGCCAGCTCCTCAAAAGTTGCTAAAGGTTTCCTGTAGATCTAAAATGTGGGTTTCTTGCCTCGTGCTTCTTACAAAGATATCATCCATATAAGTTAGCACATTTTTGCCGTTTTGGTTGTTCAATACTTTGCATGTCATTTTGCTAAAGCTTTTGCTAGCATTTTTTAGCCCCTCGGGCATCTGTCAGTACACTACTAGAAAACCCCCCTTGTATGTACGTTTTAGTTGTAGCGCACACAAAAGCGTCTCTACGGCGGTACATAAAGACGTTATTTGAAACAATTTTAAGAACGCATCAAAATGTTACGGTATTTGACATGCTTTCAACGTGAAGAGATACCTAAACACAATTTTTAACACGCTATTAAAATCGTATTAGAATGACACGAAATTAGACACGCTTTCAATCGTCAGTAACCTATAGACACGTTGCAAAACACATATTAAAATCGTCTATAGGAACCTTAAGACGCTTTTTGATATGCAATTAAAAACGTATAAAAATGGCATAGTTAGACATGCTTTCAATACGTGACTAACATGAAGATATGTCATAAAGCGCATCGAATAATAATAATAATAAATCAGAAAAAATTTATGGTCATGCCCACTTGAAATGGGAAAAAGTATGGTCACTCACTCGATAATAATAAATAGAAAAGCGCCTGATTTGGGCACACTCATAACCAGAAAACATCAAAGCTAAGAATAATTAAATAAGCCATGTTACAAGTCTCATGGATTGTAGTATTTAATCAAATAGGAAAATTTGTACACTAAACAACATTAACCCAACAAGTTGGCACCTCCTATCTAAAGTAACACATATTAGTTCATTCTGATTCAGTGCAAGTAAAAAAACCCACAATATTCTTCTATAGCATTAGATGACCGGAAAACCTAAGCCTTGTCTAACTTTCTTCATTGAGTTATACACCCATGTCAAAATTATCTCTTGGGCTAACTCTCACCACAGTGTTCCATGGTTCAGCTTTTGGGTTTTGGACATAAAAGACTTGCTGAATTTGTGATGAAAATACAAAAGGATCATCATCTAGTTTATCAACAGTGTGTATTTTCCGAGAAAAATTCACATGACTGTATCCGAACTCATCTTGTCGCAACACAGCTTTATGATGAACATCATACCATTCACACTTGAAAAGCACTACCTTGTAGCTTGCATATGACAATTCAACTATATCTAATAATCTGCCAAAATAATTAACCCCATCATCAGCAATGTTGACCACACCACTGTTTTGTGTCAACCGTGCAGCCTCACGACTCAAAGTGTGGAACCTTGAACCATTAATAATGTAACCACTGTATGTCACTCCATATCTATTTGGTTTTGCAGCCAAAGCTTGTCGTGATCCCTGTTCCATCACCTAATATAACCTGTATATAAGGAAAAACGCTCACGTACATTTCTTTTATTAGTTCCATACCAAATTTGCAACAATTTTAGATGTACAGACCTTTTGCTCCAACCAGTCAGGAAAGTGTTGATCCATCAAATTCTGAATGGAGGAAGGTGTTAGATTAATTGAGGGATGTAATTTTCTTTTCTCCTCATCCAAGAATTCTCTACAACAATAGTATCAGTATCATGTCAGCAAATAGCAGTAAAAAATAAATACAGGTTACTGGTTATAATAAATGTGATGTTGTGTGTTTTAGAAATACTGAATTATTGCATATTGCAAGCTTGAAGCAAGTTCTGGACATTCTAATTATTAAAAATGTATCTTGCAGCATGCGATCTTATCTCTAAACCATGTTTAATTCTAAGTAATTTCCTACAGAACAGTATTGCTCCTTTATTAGTCATTATCTTAACAACTTCTGAACATAAGACTTCAAATTTAAGCTTTGTTTGATCAACTAAACTGTAGAAATACTCCTTCCACACTAGTGATGATAAAAAATTTGGTCATTAATACTGAAAGAAATTAGGTTTAGATTCCTAAGGCCTTTAGCCCTACACTCTAATCAATAAGAAAACACACAAACAAATCAAATCAGCCAGCATCACAAAAAATAAATTATTAAACAAATGAAATCAGTACCCCTCTACTAGTCATCTTATTAACGTTCAGCGTTCCAGCCAATCCAGAAAAGAAACTCAAACACGGGCAGACTAGTATCGAATAAACAACATCACACTTTGAAGGAGACAACACTATATGAACGCACCTGCGGAAATCTTCAAGTTCATCACAATGCCGCAACACATATCGATGAGCCTGAACAAGAAGCTGCTTATCAAGGTTGATGGCAGTACTCTTTCCAATAGGTTCACCAGCAGTATCAAACAAATACATGTTTGCTATTTCATCAGATGGTCCAGGATTTCTAGATGGCCTTGTAAAACGTGTAGTTCCTTCTATAAATTTGGAACAAAAGGTCAAGCACTCCTCCATGCAATATCCTTCAGCTATTGATCCTTCTGGTTGAGCTTTATTCTTCACAAGTGCCTTCAGCTTAACAAAATATCTAAATGCAATAATTGACACATGTAAGTTAAAACTGAATTATTGATTATCATTGTGCAAATTAAAGTTGACTACATACTCTCCATGGGGTACATCCACCGGTACTGAACCGGACCGCCTAGTTTAACTTGTTCTACCAAATGCACCATCAAATGCACACTTACAGTAAAGAATGATGGCAGGAAAATTCTCTCCATATCACAAAGTGTCATCATAATACTGTCTTGAAGCTGCTCCAGCTCAGCAACATCTATGACCTTGGAGCACAACTTCTTGAAGAAGTTAGATAACTGAACAACTACTTTCATGACATCCTTGCTAGGGTAACAAGACAGCAGTGCCACTAGAAGAATGTCATGCAGTAAAATATGATTGTCATGACTCTTTAGTCCAGTCAATGTACAATCTTTCATATTTACACACCTAGATATATTTGATGCATACCCATCTGGAGTCCTGAGGTTCTGAATTACTGAGCAAAAAATCTCTTTTTGATCTTTAGACATAGTAAAAGGTGCATTAGGAGTTGTTTGCTTTCCTTGAGCATCTACAACAGGATGAAGATCCTCTCAAATTCCAAGTTCAACTAAATCTAGTCGGGCATTCAGGTCATCCTTTGTTTTATGACAAATATTCAATAGAGTGGCGATAAAATTGTCACACACATTTTTTTCTAAGTGCATTACATCTAGATTGTGTCTTAGTTTGTTGTGTTCCCAATATGGTAGTTGAAAGAAAATTGACCTCTTTTTCAGCCAATCTTCTGGTTTCTTCTCCACTTTACCACAACCCCCATCTAATTCCTTCTTTTCTCCCAGTCTTCTACGCTTGCGTTTCTGACCACTTTTATCTTCGTCTTTCTTATTCTTGCCTTTCTTCTTACCCACCTTGGATGTTCTCTGCCCTTTCCCTAACACGAACTCTTTGCCTTCCAACATTTTCAAAACAGTAGTTCCACTCATTTTTTCAGGTGAAAGTCCAATCTCTACCAAGCCATCAAATTGCATCCTTTGCCTTTGGTATTTGTGATTTATTGGCAGCCAGCGACGATGTCCCATATAGCACATCTTTTTACCTTTCTTCAGGTGAAATGATTTTGTAGCTGGACCACAAGAAGGACATGCATATCTACCGCTCGTGGTCCATCCATATAGGTAAGCTAGTGCAGGAAAATCATTTATAGTCCACAATAATGCAGCTTGAAGAGTAAAATTCTTTTCTGAGGAGGCATCAGGTGTTCTATCTATTCCCGCCCACAAAAGTAATAGTTCATCGATAAGGGGCTGCAAATATACATCTACATCATTACCTGGAGAATTTGGTCCAGGTATGATCATTGACAAAATTAAAGATGTTTGCTTCATGCAGATATAAGGTGGAAGGTTGTAGGGAACAAGCATTACTGGCCATGTACTGTGCTTTAAATTCTTGTTCCCAAAAGGGTTAAATCCATCACTAGCTAGACCAAGGCGTACATTACGAGCATCTTCTTTAAAGTCAGGATATCTACGATCAAAGTCTTTCCAAGCATCACCATCTGCTGGGTGGCGTAGTTTTCCATCCTTTGTTCGCCCCTCGTCATGCCAACGCATGTCATCTGAAGTTTTGGTAGATGAAAATAACCTTTGGATCCTAGGAATCAATGGAAAGTAACGCAACACTTTGGCTGGTTTCCTTTTCCCCTTAGGTTTCATTATAGAGGCATTTGAATCCTTCTTATCAACTTTCCAACGAGAGCTCTCACACACGTGACAAAAATCTTATTTGGCAAAATCACCTCGAAAAAGAATGCAATCTTTGGGGCAAGAATGGATTCTCTCATAATCAAGACCTAAGTCACGGATGATTTTCTTCGCTTCATAGTATGTCTTGGGTAGATTAGCTCCAGGAATACCAGATAGCAGATCCATTAGTCCTATAAATGATTCTTGTGACCAACCATGTAAGCACTTCAAGTGATATAAGTGGACTAAAAATGACAACCTAGAATATTTACACCCAGAAGAAAATATTCTTGCATCTGCATCCTTCAACAAGCTTGCATATATATTCTGTTGCCTCCCCAAAGTATCTCCTTCTGCTAGATTCATATTATCCTCAGTGGCATTATGTTCCACATCTACAGATCCAGACTGAATATCATCTGCTTCAGCACCAATTATACTTGCAGCCCTTCCAAATGCAGCCTGCAAGAGTCCTTGCATGTCATCCAATCTTCCATCCTGGTGGTCTCGTATTGGACCTGAAGTAGTCAAATTTGCACTGATATTTGGTACATCAGCAAGTTCTATAGATGGCCTGTCATATTTTTCACCATGATGAACCCAGATAGTATAACCTTTAATAATACCATCACATCTCAGATGTGTCCTGACCTCATCACAGCTGTGGTTATATCTATTTTTGTAGTTTATGCATGGACAAAGTATCTCGCTACCTTGTGGAAGGTCCCGGTAAGCAAATGCTAAAAACTCCTCAACGCCATTTTTGTATGCAGTGTCCAATCTTGATTCTTTCATCCAACTTCGATCCATCAATCTTTATATTATGACCTATTAAAGTTGAATAAAACCGTAAGCATTTATCCAAACCAGTTTAATTTATCTGTCCAAATCCCTACTAGCAATCTGTCAACAACTCTAATCGAAACACAAATTTACCAGAGGGACAGAGAAGGCAGTCAGCAGCACCTCAGCGGTCTCTTGTCAGTCGGTTAGCCGCTCAGAGCCTTGGACAGTCGGACCTCAGCAAGCGACGCTCGGGCCTCCGCAAGCCTCAGATGCTGGTGGGCCTAAACCGTGACAACACCTAATTCTGTTCCGCGGTACCTGTTCCACGGTTCGCCCAAGCAGACAAAGATACGCTCCATTGCGCAAGGATACGCTTCATTTTATAACCAACCAGCGGTCCATCTAGGGAGGAGAGGGCAGTTTCCGAGTCGTCGCATCAGGTCTGATCCGTTCGATTCGCTGGCGGCGCCACCAACCAGCAAGGTGATGCCTCCTCCTTCCTCTTCCCCAATCCGTGTTTCCGATGGTGCCATCGGGGAGGGTGCCGATGGGTGAGGCATGCGGTACGCGGCGCGGTCGTAGGCCACGGCGGCGTCCTTAGCGCTGTCGTACGTGCCGAGCCACACGCGCGCGCCGTAGGGGGAGTCCGGGAACGCCAGGGATCCGTGCTCGTAGGGGGAGTCCTGTGGCAGCTGAATCTTCCTGACAGATTCGACATATATAGCTTGGATCTCATATTCTTACACATGTTGAGTGATTACAGGGAATAACATATTAGCATATATTTGTAGGTATCTGCAAAATAGATTGAGACACAATTACATATTAAAAATTAGTAGAGGCACAGTTATGTATTAAAGATCAGTATAGGCATACATTGAATGCTAGGTGCAGTGGCTCTGGTATATCTTATAAAGCATACGACTAGGAAACCTAAAAAGGTCTAAAACTGGTATTTCCGATCTCCATTGGCTGTGATGATTGTTCTTGTTCATAGTTCGAATCCCATCATAGTGCTGATCTTCCCTCTACACTACACTGCTGCTTGGATAGGCTCTTCTACTATGTCCGCATCTTCCAAACACCATCCAGTTTTTGGCTAGCATGTGCTTGTAGTGACTATTGTATTAGTTATTACTGACTTGCAGGATGGATGTATTTGCTTAGTTAAAATAAAAGATAGTTGTGTTTGCTCATCTGATCATTATGATTTATGAGCACACATATTTATTAACGTATATGATTATTTTTATATTTTATTGAAATGAGAGCTATTTTTCGCGACATTACATAAGGTCTTGCAACATCCTATATTACTGACACATCTACTTTCGCATAGGAGTAAGCTGGCTACTTTAGTTCTGACAAAGTGACGCTATCGCTGATAAGAACTGCAACGACATCAGGCATTGTGGGACGATCTACTGTTTTTTCTTGAACACACAGCAAGGCCACAGCAAGGTATTTCATCAGCTCTTCCAGTTCGTAGTCATCACCAAAGGATTGATCAATGAACTCATTCCATCTTCTATCCTTCCACAGTTCCCAGGCCTGAAAAGAAAATTCATTCTTTACATGTGTATGGTGGTATAGCTTTAGCTGTAAGATGTATCTACAACTCCTAGTGCTAGACAATAGCAATAAAACAGGGAGGTACAGGAAAACACCCTGTGCTTTGAGCCCTATACTTCATGGAAAGAAATAATGTACAACACCATACAGATACACTATCAATAGTTACTGATCTGTTAGTATAATGCAATCTTGTTATAAGGGAAAACATATCTGTTTTACCAATTCTACAGATTTTTGAGTCCTTGGTTGCTTACGTATTCAAGAAGGTTGTAGAACTCTCCATTGTGCTGAAAACCTGAGCTCCTCTTTCCACTTATAATCTCAAGAAGCAGGACCCCGAAACTAAAAACATCTGACTTGATCGAGAGAAGGCCATCAGACACATATTCAGGAGCCATATATCCACTAGAGAAGGAGAGAATGCATGTAGTCAGAATGTAAATGCTTTGATAGAAATATTAGTAACAGAACTGTACAGATCTAGTTCAGTCGACTGCAGACCCAGATTCAGCCTCCCTTTTCTCCTATTTCTCCATAAGAATAGAGCTACCCTCCCACATCAAACTTATTCACTGAACATTGATCTTTCAATTTGTTGTAAACTTCTAGAGTCAATACCTTACAGGTTTTGAGTTATAGAGCCCCAAAGTGAGGCATATCACACATGGACCATAGTTTCACTCTACTGAAAACTGAACCCAGAATTTCAGAATTTCAGACTGTCAAGTTTTGGTCTAAAGGGTGAAATCTAAGATCTGATCATAATTTGCCAAAAATCAAAATACCAAAGTGTTGAAGCCCTAAATCCATATGGAATCTGTTAGAGAACTTGACCCAAAATTCCTATCCTCAAATCTGAATTTTCAGACTTAGTGATAATTCTGGGTTCTGAACTTTTATGCCTAAGCCAACTTTGAAGTCCTTTTATTATTCAGTCCATTGAGTTTTAGCTTAGGACCATGATATCAAATTGGTAGAGGATCTATGAATGTGCAACTTTGTTGAAGGGAGATGGACTCAGTACTACATAAAAAGTGGCTTGAATCTGGGTTCTTTATAGAAAAGCTGAAGAGTACATATTGGTAAATTATTTAACTCCACTAGTTTTCTAGGTGATTCTGGTGTGCAGCCGTAGGCCTGAACAGATGGGGTTGAAGGGGGGATATTTTCCATCTGGTGTAGCCTTTTTTTTTACTGAAGATGCAGCTGACAACTTGGAGAACCATCTAGTGATGACTCAGCTGCTTGAACTGTTTCAAGTGCTGTCCAACATGCAGTAAAAAAGATTTCTCCTGGTCACACTGTTTGAAGTGCTGACTCCATATTTCTCCACCACGCCCCACCATTCACACATATTTGGGTAATCTCTCAAACCCTGTTTAGCCCTCTATCACACATCTTTGAGCTGCAAGAATGAGTATAACTCTGACAGACTCCATCCTAGCAACTGGAGCAAAAACTTCATCAAAGTCCACTCCATGCCTTTGAACATACCCTTTTGCCACCAATCTAGCTTTATGCTTGATTATGTCTCCTTTTTCGTCATGCTTTAGCTTGTAAACCCATTTTAGACCTATTGGCCTATGTCCCTTTGGCAATGTTACAAGTGACCAAGTCTTGTTCTCCTTGATAGACTACAGTTCCTCTATCATAGCACCACGCCAGAGTGGGTCTTGAACAGCTTCTTCAGTTGTGGCAGGTTCATCCCCTATTGCTGCTAGTAACTCTTCAACGAGTCCCATGTCATTTTGCACTCGAGCATTGCCTGAACCAAGAATGTGTTCAAGAGTTTTGTATCTACGTGGAGCATCATCATCATGATCTGCATCAAGGTCGGGGGTCACTGTTGGCGATGTTGCAAACTCCACAGCACCGTGTGTTGTAGGGGTCTGTAATGACTGACTTCCACCTGGAGTGATTTCTGAAGACTGGACTGGCATGTGCTGTGTTGTGGATGGTGACCTGGATGGTCCAGCAAAGTTTTTCTCCCTGACTGGTGTATTGTCCAGCTGCTGATCCCCACCAATCTGCATGAACTCAACACAGAAAGGGTTCTCATAGTCTACCTTCTCGGCATCACCCCAGTCCCATGCTCGATTTTCTTCAAACACAGCATCATGAGACACCAACACACGCTTTGTGGCAGGGTTGTAGAACCGCCAAGCTTTGCTGCCATGCTCATAGCCGATGAACACCAAGAAGGGGCTGAGAATGAGGTGCTGCAGTTTCAGTTAGCAGACGATGAAATAAGGGAGGATGAAGATAACCGAACTAAAGTGAGAAAATGGGATGCGGCTAAGATAGTACAGGGTGACTTGACAGACGATGAGACTAGTGAAGTTGAGCTGCATAAGGATGAAGCATGGGTTTTAGAGGATGGGGGAATCGTCTCTACTGACGAGGGCGACGAAGGTATTGATGAGTCCAACGAAGGGAATTGCACTGCTGATGCAACCCAGAGGTTGCAGGGAACTGGGATAGCGGAAGAGGTCGATGAAGATACCTCTACCGAAGATGATTTCAGTGGTGAACCACGAGGGTTGGACAATATCATAATATTCGGTGAAGCTAAATTTGACAGTGACAGTGTTCCTCTAGTGTTTAAGGAAAACCAGACTGTTGCTGCACCAACAACCAAAAAGGTAAAGCCCCTGGTTGATTTGGCCATCAATGCAGAGCATGAGGAAGGTCCTAAGGAGCTTGCTGCTACTAAAAAAGCTGTGAAAGAGGTTGACAATAGTGTGCAATCCCTGGATGAATTCATCTTCAAGAAAGGAGCACCAGCCATTTTTCTCGCTGAGGCAGCAGAGGGTTCTATTGTATTCAAGCAAGGAAAACTTTGTTCATGCCTAGCACAACGACATAACCCTGTCAGCAACTACTTATCATGTAGCACAATTGTGTGTGAACAAGAGCGTGAGGGATCCTATAGTTTCTATGGCGCGCTTGTCTTCAAGGAAGGTAGTTCTTATGCTAGGTTAAGTGTGGTTGGGCTACCCTTTTCAAAAGTTGCAGCTGCAGCTGAAGCATATGCTAAGAGGCTTGTTGACTATGATAGAAATGCTACAACAAGGACTAAAGTTTTTGATGGCCAAAGTGTCTACTATAAAATGGAAGGAAACAATTGTCTTTCTGCAAAGGAGGGGTCAGTTCTAAAGCAGCAGCAAGAGGAAGCCGATGAAGCGGCTATAAGCTACTAGGGGAAAGTGATTATTATAATTGATTTAGGGGGTTGTAAGAGGATTTTGCACAAGGATGGAGCTACTGAGATGGATGATCTGGTGGGGTATGAAATGTTCATACATGATTTTGCATGCTCTAACAACAGGGGTGGCACCATCGATGGAGAGGTTTTCAATACAAACGTGCCATGGTTGGGTGTGTTCAGTCCATGGACCCAAATCAACCTGCTATGGTTCAGCACAAAGATGCCATGGATGTATAATGATTTCAATTCTGATGGGCACGTGCTTGCAGGGGATCCAAGAATGGATCGTTCTCATTGGTCTTCGCCTGCAACAGCCACATTTGCTTCTGGCTGTTTCTGTTATTTCTTCTCTCTTTTCTAACTAGCTATCCACTAAAGAAAACAGCAAGAATAAAAAGCTTGTTATCCAACGAGATTAATACTAACTAGTGAATCTTATTCAGACTAACATGCTGTCCATATGATTTTCTACTGCCACCTGAAATTTCTGCCTGTTCTGAAGGCTATATTGAACCTGTACATAATCTGATATGTGTTTGCCTATTTTGTTTATGAAAATTATAGAATGAAATGTTTGTTTCTTGCCTAAATTTTGGATAATGAAATTCCTAATTTCTAATCTTAGCTCTTAACTGAGAATGCAATTTCACAAGGCAACTAACATGCTCATCTTTTATTTTCTTGATCTCCTATATGTAATAAGCAGAATCAATCATGACAAGAGGACTTCGAAGTTTAAAGAATTTGAACATTGATGGAGATGGTGCAGAAGCTGCTCAGGAGGAGCACGAAAATGTGGTAGATAATGAGAACAATGAAAGTTTACAGTCCCCTCCTGATGTTGATGGTTTATTAGTCCGCCTGCCACACCAACCTCGAAGTCCAATTAAGATCATATGTAAGTTTCAGGTTTGTTCTTGTATATCTTGGTACAATGTGAAATCTTACATTTTCATATATGCAGGGCCAAATGGAGAGGTTAGACAGATTATAGGGGAATTCACACTTTCAAATTTACTAGCATTACAAGGAGGAAAGGTAATTGTAGAGACAGATGAAAATGGTGTCCCAAATGAAAGGTCAGCCTCCATTCTTGGGCAGCACCTTGGCCATGTAGCAGAAAGCCCAACCTTAGCCCCTTTAGACATCCCAAGATTTGACAATAGCAGGTTTAATTCACACAAGGAACAAATAATAAAGGATGTTGAGGTAATTTTTTGTTATCGGTGCAAGCATGTACCTTCATTTTTTATATATGTACTAACATTTACCTTCCTGTATGTAGCTAAAGTTTGCCTTCCCAAGGCAAACCATACATCTTACAAGGGACTGGATCCTAAGGACAGTTAATAATAGGTGGCGAGCGTACAAATCTAAGTTGAAGAAACAATACTTCAATCGTGACAAGAGAACTCTAGAAGAAATCCTAAGAGAGAAGCCACTTACGACTAATGAACATCAATGGAGATCTCTAGTTGGAATTTGGTGCTAAGAGCAACATAAGGTGCCATCTATTTACTCAACACGTTTATATCAATTTTTAATCAAGGAATGTTACATTATTGCTTAATCAAAGCCTGTCTTTGCAGAAATTATGTTCAATAAACTCTCGTTGTGCAAAAGAACAGAAGACTGCACACACATGTGGGAGGAAAAGCCTTGCTAGATTAAAAAAAGAGATGGTGATAAATATTCATCCATATTTGTTAAATTTCACTATCATCTATCTGAGGATTGAAATGAAAGCCAAATAACTCAATTATGCAGGAAACCAGAACTAAACAAAAGGTTCATAGGATAGAACTATGGGAGGCAGCTCATAAAAAGAAGAATGGTAGATACACAACAGAAAAGGCAGAGACACTGATGGTACGTACATTTTCTGGTATAAATGATTTATGCTTGATCTAAAAATCAGCTTATAGTTCCTTAACCTTCCTATATACTTGTTTCAATAGGCTGCATCTTATGTGGAATTTAAAAAAAGGCGAGGGAACAACGATGGTAATCGTCTTTCATCTAAAGATTACAATGAAGTGTTCAATGATATTGTTGCCAAGGATTTCAAAGCACGTGGGTACTATGATGATAAGTACTGGAGTCAAGTACAAGCTTTTCAAGGTTTACCGTTTGTTATTCAAATGGAGGAAGAAAGAAGGTACCAAGAGAAAGTAAATGAAATTGACAATAAAATGGAATCCGTGAGTGGTCTCATGAAGCATTGGCTTACTTTTATGTCAAAAAAGTATCCAGAAGATTTAACCCCAGAGATGAGAGAAGCTTTACAAAATGAAGTAAGCTTGCATTCAACCATGGCCCCCCTCCCTCTCTAGAATAAGAGCATATTTTTAATAGTATGTTGGTTCAAATATTTCAGGGTGGTGATAGTTATGACCAATGCACTGAAGATGACAAATCTGAAAATTATGCTGCCAAAGATACGAGTAGCATCCAAGAAGATTCAAATGCTGACGTGACCTCTCGAACAAATGAAGTGCATGTATACTTCCTTTTTTCAATTATTAAATATCATTAGCTACTATATAATAATATTCAAGCTCTTGCTAATGGCTTGTAGAACATGGTTCATGTCGGGCAGCAGCAACAACAATTTGTCCATAGAAGTCTTGGACGAACTCAAGTCCATACATCTACACCACATGAGCAAACACCTTCAAAGGTATGTTAGAAAGGCCTACTCAATTACCAATGCACATGTATCTTGTATTTTTTTGTATTTTGTTACCTGCTTCAAAGTTGTTATTTTGCAAATTTGAATACTTGTAGTTGGATATAGATTGTTCTTGCAGAACAGAAGAGATATAAAGGATTTTCATGTGACATAAATTTGCAAAGTTTCTTTTCACCTATTGATTTATTGCTCTTTGATTCTGTGTAGTTTTTTAAGAAGAAGTACTGAAGTAGCATGTACTCTCCTTTCATTCAGTTGTTAATCCGTCTCATTTAGCCTATATAAACTTAAGTGAAAAGCATTAAAAACTCCCTTTTAGTTTAGTTGCCGAATTAATTAGCTTTCTTTTGCAACTCTAGGGTTCAGTAATTAGTTCCTGTTCGTCTACATTCCCTGTTAAAATCTAATATTTATAATTTTCTTTTTCTATAATAATTGAGTGAAACTATGCCTGTAGGAGGCACAACTTGATGGCAATGTAGTCACAGATTTTCCAAGTGATCCTATATTGCACAACATGGTATGTCTAAGCTAATTGTATTATTGTTTCAATTAAAATATAAAGCATAATTTGATTAAGTGATGCTATGATTTGATGTTTATTATAGAGAACTCGAAGGGTTCAAGCTGCCAGCATGGGCATATCAGAATCAGTATGTGGTTTTATTTGCCTTATTTCTTTCCAATTTTGACGTTGTTTTACCAAAAGATCATATGTTCATGTTTTGTATTTTGTAGAGACAAAAGCAAGTCTACCTTATTTCACTGATAAACAAAGGCAGAGTTGTGGCCAAAGGGAAGTTAGTGACTATAGATAGCCAAAGAGAAATATTAGGAGCAAAGCTTGGACCAGAATATTGTGGGGTTCTTGTTGAAGGCCTTGAAAATATTGAACTTGGCAATATTATATATGAGGAGGTACCTAGACCATCTAATCAGATTCGTACACTAATTGATGCTATTGGCTATGTTATTCCTTGGCCAATCTCTACTATCTATTAAGGCTGTAAGAGTAGCCTGCCTTTTTTTGTTCTGCCTCTCCTTGGCCGTCGGATCTTGTTCTATGGCTCCGTGGCCATAGGATCATATGTCGACCGTGCCATACGTCACCCCTCCCTCACCCTACCACCTTCGGCGGCGCCCGCGTGCGCAGCAACCGTCCCCTCACCCACCCCGGCGCCGCCTCACCCACCCTGGCGCCGCCGTCCCCCCACCTCCGCAGTTCTCGCGTCCCCCCCCACCCCCGCGCTTCAGACAATCTCCACCGTGTTCTGCCTCTCATCCGTAACCCTGAACTCCGATGCTCGCGAATCTTTGACGCAGCGACGGCAGCCGCCTTCGCACCTACTCAATCTCCATCGTCGATCCGAGCACCATGGCGATCCAGGCGTAGCAGTGGGCCACCCCGTCGCCGACGCGTGACAGGGCGGGCAGCGGCGAGTGTCCGGCCGACACAGAAGCTCCCCAACGCCGCCGCGTCCTCGGACAACGTGGACCTCGTCGTCGTAGCCTCCACGCACCATGCCGCCGCTGCTAGGTACGTGCCGCCGCGAGTCACGTCGCACACCGCCGACCCAAATCCTGCCCGCTGCGATGGCGGGGTACTCGTGGAACGACGGCCATCACGCTCGCCTCGATCCGCTCGCGCCGCGGCGGCGGTAGCCCGCAGAGATGCCCTCGTTGCCCCTAGCTTTGCCTCCGGCTCCCACACTAGCTCTGCTTCCAAGGAGGCAAGGACCTCGCCTCCTCACGCACAGGTCAGGTCTGCCGACCGACCGGCTCGTGCCCGCCATCCTATCTTGCAAGCGTCGGGCCACGGCGATGCAGCGTGGCGCGCTGCTGACCAGGGCTGTCGTCGCGAGGCTCTACCTCGTCGTGCTCAACATCGACACCCACAGGTGCTGGGCCCGCGACTACTACAACTACGCCAGTTCCGGTACGCTCGTGCACACGAAATCCCCTTGGTTCCTATGGCCTTCATTCGCATGTTACTATGTTAGCTGGGTTGGCGACTCCATTCACTGCGCGTCAGCCATCCGTTCTGTTGCCTGCGCAGGTACACTGGTTTCTTGTACTTGTTGTTCTAGTTCGTCGCGCTCGTGGAGCTCATGAGGAGGAGCTAGCATTTGATTCCCCATCCTAAGCGTGATCTCTTCTTCCTACGCTTGCAGTATCCCTGTTGTTTTCCACAGAAAGATCTGGTGTTTCGTTACAGGATCCTCAACCTATTGTTGGAATACTGATCCAACCTGACACTTTTGGGAAAAGGTAAGGTCTATGTAACTTGTAGAACTTTGGTTGATATCCATTAGTTATTATTGGGACATTTACCAACAGATTTATCGATAGGTGTTAGTATAGAATATTAGGATGGTCAGACTTCACATCTCAAAATAGATATATGGAAATTATGGTACTATCCTTTTTTTTCTCGAACGCGAAGGAGAGCTGTGCATCATTATATTAAGAAGAAAAGGAGGGTCCAAAATAGACCAATACAAGAAATTAACGGATCCATAACATGTCCTAGAATACCGTAAATAAGGTTTTTATGCAAGAAAGTTTGAAAGAAGAACGATAGCTTTGTTTTCACCCGTAATTCTCATTCATAGGCACTGAAGAATTATAGCCTTTATGCAGGTTGCTAATTGCATATGAGAGAGGGTTGTTGGTTCTTTGGGATGTATCTGAGGACCGTGCAGTTTCTGTCAGAGGCTATGGGGATTTACGCATGAAGGGTCAAATCAATGGTGCTCAGGGGGATTCTAGTGAAGATCAACTAAATACTACTATTGATGACAGTGAAGAAGAAAGAGAAATTTGCTCTCTTTGTTGGGCTTCAAGAGAGGGCTCAACTGTTGCGGTGGGCTATATAACAGGTGACATACTTCTATGGGATATGACTACAAAATCCTCCAGACAAGAGAAGCAAAGTGATGTTTCATCTAATGTTGTTAAGCTACAGCTGGCCTCAGGGAGTCGTAGGCTTCCTGTTATTGTCTTGCATTGGTCTGCTGGGTCAGCAGTACATTCTAATAAAGGAGGGCATCTTTTTGTTTATGGCGGCGATGATATGGGATCTGAAGTTCTCATGGTTTGCCTATTTTTTACCCATTATTACAATTTCTTTTGCTTGCCATCTTAAAGGCTGCTGTGCACACACTATGTCTTCTTAGGTTTGCTGCTTTACAAATTTGGTAAAGTGAATTCCTAGCTTCCTGAACTGAAATCATGGTCACCTGGCTGTGAGCCTGTGACATGTGTTTAGTGTAGAGACACAGTACTAGCTTGGCATGGCGATAGGGCAACACGGGTTTGCATGAAACATGATCAACCATGAGAGTTTCCTGCAAGTATAAGAACTGTTTCCTCAGGCAGAACCCATCTTGTAGACCCAAACAATTCTGAAGATATTTTTTAGTTCAGGTCTCAGCAGCCAAATAATGTATACATACCTATCGGAATCACTTCCCTGAACATGGAAGAACATAATTGTTTCCCAAATATTGCACTGCAGAAAACTCAGCCTCCATCAATGACAAAATTGCTCATTCTCTTGCAGGTTCTTAGCCTGGAATCAACTGCTGGATTAGAATCAGTGAGATGTCATGAACTGATCTCAAACTTGATGGATCATTTGCTGATATGATTCTTATTCCTGATACTGGGGTTCCTGACAAAAGTAGAACTTCTGCACTTTTTATTTTGACAAATCCTGGACAGCTGAATTTTTATGATGGTGGCTCTCTATTTTCTGTGCAAAACTCAAAAGAGGGAACTCCTCTTCCTGAAGCACAGAAATTTCCTGTCGCAATTCCTACCCTTGATCCCAACATAACGGTCACTGGTCTTTATTCGCTAACCGAAAGTGAATTTCCAAATATTTCACTGAAGGTGCATTCTGCTCAAATTTGGATATTTTACTCTATCTAAACATCATCATTACTTATGTAAGACCATATCACTGTGGATTTTCTATAGAAATGTTGTGCTAGGAAAAATGCTGGGCATTTCATATCAGAGAACATGAAATGGCCTTTGACTAGTGGGGTTCCAAATGAGATGTCACTGAACGAAGATCATGCTGTTGAAAGAATATACATTGCAGGCTACCAAGATGGTTCTGTGAGAATATGGGATGCAACATTTCCTGTTCTAATGCCAATATTTGTCTTGGATGGAAATGTCAGTCTCATTTGTATATTTGTAGTATTACTTGCATTATTCCTCATTGGTTTATAACTGACTGATTAATCCTAATCAAGTTGTAACTGTTCTTTACTACAGGTTGCTGATGTTAATTTGGATGGAGCTAATGCTTCTGTATCATCTCTAGCCTTTTGTTCATTAAGCATGACTTTGGCTGTTGGGACAACAAGTGGTCTGGTTAGATCTTGTCAATCTTACGAATTGGTCGAAAGGGTGGTCATTTGTATCATTTTAGATCTGTTTTTTATACCATTTTTTTGTAGGTGTGCATCTATAAACTCCGAGAACACACTGGGGGTTCAAGCTTCCATTTTGTGAGTGAATCTAAGCAAGAAGGTAAATATTTCATACGGAACCTGATGATAGATGCCTAAAGCTTCACCTGCTGCCTATTCCCCAATATTGCTGTCATCTTTCTTAAGACAATTTTATGCCAATTTTGCTTCTTCTTACCAGCACATACAAGATGTCTGTCGTGACTGGTAGTCTAACAAGCAGAATCCATAACATGCTTCTTTGGTAGAGAGAGACAGTAAATTGGTACTGTCACTTACGTGAATGTTTATTAATGAAATGAAAATACATTTGATTATGATCGGGTACTTATAAAAACTTGACTTGTGGGGCTAAGACAACCTCCGAGCATTGTGTGATAGAGAAGACCTCTCATACCTGCCAAAATAACCTTGCCCACGTGAGCGACCACAACCTCGTCCGGGTCATAGTCACAAAGTTCGTGGATCGATAAGGTCGAGGAACATGGTATGCTACCTGTGAGAGATTTTTACATGGTGGGAACAAAAATGACCCTGCGTACCTGGGTCGAGGGTCGCTACCACTGTACCCGTTTCTTGTGACTATGGTTTGGGTCTTCGACCCGTGCTTTGGTGTGGTGGCAGGCGAGGGGATTTTTGACCCCAGTCTGAAATTCGCTCCCATGGAAAGTCGAACCAGTATCTATATCCGAAATTTCGTCCCATTTTCATACCTGTATCCGGTACCCGTCCCATTTTCATCCCTAAACCAGTATCCCTGTTGCGCCTGCTACCTCATGTCGCCTTTACCGCGAGCTCTTCTTCCTAGGCTTGCAGTTTGGCCTTTCATTACCTAATCTAGACCTCATCTAGAGAAAATTTGGAAGTCCAAATTACGTGGCCCCAGAACAATGGCAGCCAAACACCAGAGGTCCAATTAGTTTTGAAACCAATTCATGGGGGTTTCGCGTGCAACATCCTTGAGATGTTGAGGGAGATTCAACCATTGCGTGGATACTTGCGCAGATTAGGATACTTGTTTGACCCTTTTTTAATGACATGAGTTCAGAGAGGTTGAACCATCAAGGAGTTACTTCTCTTGTTCTACTTCTATCATTTCGCAATCTCAAAATGAACTCTTCCCCTCGAGTTCATTTTGTCCCACGACTGTGCGTGTTACTGGGTCACTGAAATGGCGAGTTGTTTTTGCAGGAAGGCAAGAGAGGGAGTATGAGATGACACTCAAGAGGACGTTGCAGAGTATTTGCTTGCTCACAGTTCATCCTAACACCACCACCTCTGTCGTGCTTCAGGTAATGTTCGCCTGGCTGGTAGCTACCATGCTACTCTTGATTTACTTCTGTTGTTCTATATACAGTTCCACCATTGTTGTTGGCTTTGTTTGGTACAATGTAGTTAGGTGCATTATATAGTAAATCATATATAGTACTAATTTTGGCGAACCGATGGAAAATCAGTGGACATATTTTTACTCTTATTAGAGCCAATTATATCAATTGCACTGGAAATGCCATAAACAAAGTAAAATGCACCTCTTAGTTCTCTTATTTTAACCTTAATAACTAGCTTTCTCAGTGCATCCCCAAGGGTGCAGACTTGATGTGCTTATGTGAACTAATGAACAACTTATAGTATTGATGGGAGGTACAATAATTACTAGGATAGGATGCCCACTTCCAAAAGGTTTTTGGCCAGTCATCATCTCTAAGCACATCCATTGTACATCCTCTTATGTTGGCTATCATTGTCCATGCTCATACAATAAAACATCACTTTTCCATTGTTAATCTCGCTATTACAGGTTGTGGGTGATGATGGCTCTATATCTTTCCACATGATGTAGCAGTAATATAGTTTGGCTGCTTTATGTTTATTGCATTTGTTGTCCTGCATTCAATATTAAAAGTTCAATTTTTAGGTTGTTGACTCTTTGACATTGATTTTTGGATAAATTCGCTAGGATCAATTAGGTAGTAACTTATAGGGAATAATGCATGAAGGCATGAGTAAATCGATCACATCAACTAGGTGTGGAATTTAAGGGAGTTGAATCTTTGTCCCTATGAACATCATGTGCACTCCAAGACCTGTAAACCCAAAATATGAGTAGCTTCATTTTTTTCAATCGAAGCTAGCCCTTGTTTCCTTGACAGTGCTTAGCTTCTGCCATGTGCAATTAATGCTTCCTGTGCTGCCCTTGCATTTGCTGGAATCCCTATGAAACATCTCATTGGTAAGTTGAGTATATTTTTAGCGTCATTCCTGCAGGTAATGTAGCTAACAAGTCACAAGCTTCTATTTACTACAGTCGCGATTGGCTGTGGGGTGATGGACAATGGTGCAGTTATTACTATAGGTCTTATTTTCTTGTTTCTGTGACATACACGTGTCAAGCGTGGACTGATAACTCATGTGGTTCTGGTCAAATTTGGTTGGTAGTTGGCCATTCGATGATAGATAAAAGGTTACTTACTAAGGGTATTGACTTCATGTGATATTCAGAAAAACTCTATATGTGCTACATACAGTGACCAACATTGTCCCCTATTGGTTGGTTAAATTCTACAAAAAGATAGGTTCCCACGCTAAAATCATACTACTCTGTTTATCTGAATTAGAAGAAGGTGCTAAAACCTTCTTGGTCAACCAAATTGTGCTGAAGTTAGTAGGTTTGGTTTGGCCTGTGTTTAAGGTTGAAGATAGCAACAGTAGTTTTACATTACTTGTAGTCTGGATGACGCAAAAGGTGCTGGTGAGTTGCCTTTTGGTAGGTTCATTGGTTTGCCCTGTTCGAAATATGTTGCCGATCCACGACAACAAATCTTATACCTTGCCACTGGTTTTGGTTATACATATGTTGAAATCTCATTAGACTTTAGGTGTAGGTGGTAGAGTTATTTGGGCAGACACGCTTGTTAATCTTGCTTTTTGGGACAACTTTATGATGTGGTTGCTGTCGGCTATGCTAGAGTTTGGGCTTTGATTGAGCATAGGACACTTATTTCAGTCAAGTCTAGGATTTGCTCCCAAGCCAATTACATTTTTGTGCCCAAATTTGGTCGCTGCATTGGCCGTCGATTTGGCCACCAAATTTTCCCACCCATGCACGTTGGCATGGCAGGAAACACTCTCATACATACAACCCTTTTGAATATGCCATTGATTAGGCTAGATTGTGTTGGTTCAGTTTTGTCAGAGCTCTATTTCATTCTTGCAAGCAAATTTCTCATGTACTATTCAATGGTCGCTAGCTTGTATTTTTTGTATATACATATGACTTATCAATGATTTTCAGGTTGTTGTAACTATCCAGTATCGTACAACTGACCTGTTACCTAGGGGGAAACACTGCATGAGTGTTGTTGGTATCCTTGTCTGGTGAGCGAAAATCTCTCTTATCTTTTGTTTCTCTTTGTTTGATTTAGTCCAGTCATTTCCTTAAATTATTTATAGATTTGAGGCAGAGGGGGTGATTCTATTGCAGGAGGAGGAGGGAGTGATTCTCCTGGAGGTGGAGGAGGATGAAGTGGTGAAGACTTCAAGCCAACTCCAAGTGCCATGTTGACCTCTGCCTCCGCTCCATGCACACATCCATCCCAGTCGTCTTCAAGGTCCAGACCTCCTCCCTGCTCAAGTTCCTCGTCAGCACGTTGCGTGGTACCGTGTCACCGCTTTCCTCGGTGTCCATACGCGTGGTGTGAGGCATCCCGTCACCTTTATGGGCACATCGTCCATATGTGACCCCCTTCTCCATATAATTTCAACAAATTTTACTCTTTTTGGCTCCGTGTAATTTCATTGGTAAAATCTCTACTACTTATTAACGCTGCAAAGTTAATCTGTCATTCTGTGTTATATATATTTTTATTGGTATTATATCATCCCGTTGCAACGCACGGGCACTCACCTAGTTACACATGTAAGTTTCTTTTTTATTTGAAATAGTACATGTGTCCCCATAACAACTTCAAATTGAGTTATTGATCTAACACATGCTTCATAGGTGAAGCAAGCTAGAAGCTCATCTTGTACCCGCAACAAGTTGGTACCTGCAGCACGTGGACAAAGCTAGATGGCGTGGACAAAGCTAGATGGGAAGCCTAGTATAATTGCTGAAAGGGAATTAGGCTTAGACCTAGTTCCTAAATAATTTTGGTGGTTGAATTGCCCAACACAAATATTGGACTAACTAGTTTACTCTAGTGCATAAGTTATACAGGTGCAAAAGGTTCACACTCAGCCAATAAAAAGATCAAATGTTGGATTCAACAAAGGAGCAGCAAGACAACCGAGGGCTCCTCTGGCCGGAGGCACCGGACTGTCCGGTGTGCACCGGACTGTCCGGTGCGGCCAGAGGACTTCGACTTTCAGACTCTTTGCTCTCGGGATGTCTCGGTGGACAGCGCGCTATAATTCACCGGACTGTCCGGTGTGCACCGGACATGTCCGGTGCTCCAAGGAAGCGCGGTCTCCGGAACTCGCCAGCCTCGGGTTCGCGCAGCAGCCGCTCCGCTAAAATTCACCGGACTGTCCGGTGTGCACCGGACTGTCCGGTGTGCCAGCGGAGCAACGGCTACTTCGGCGCCAACGGTCGACTCTGACAGTAAACAGCTCACGCGGCAGAGTCAGAGCAGAGGATCAGAGAGGCACCGGACTGTCCGGTGTGCACCGGACTGTCCGGTGCCGCATGAGGACAAAGCCTCCAACGGTCGACCAGCTCCAACCCCAACGGCTATTTGGTGACGTGGCTGTCACACCGGACTTGTCCGGTGTGCACCGGACTGTCCGGTGCACCATCGAACAGACAGCCTTCACCAACGGCTAGTTTTTGGTTGGTGGCTATAAAAACCACCCCAACCGGCCACTTCAATGTGTGGGAGCCCAAGCAACATTCCAAGTCACCTAGTTGACATACTCAAGCCCTCCCAACCACATATATTCATTGATCCATCCTATACACAAGATTTAGACCACTACATACAACACAAGTGCCACAAAAGAGAGAGCAAGCAAAAGAGAGCTACTCATTTGAGTTTAGCACTAGTGCCTTGTGAGATTCATTGAGAGATAGTGTGTGCTTCATCTTTGTGTTCATTTGCGCGTGGAGTTTTGACTCCCATTGAACTTCCTCCAAAGTTTTGGAGGGTTGTAAAAGCTAGCAAGAGACACCAAAGATTGTGGTGGTCCTTGTGGGATCGAGAGTGATCCTTGAGAACAAGAAGAGCTCCCCGATCCTTGTGTGATCGGGAGAGAGAGGGAAAGGGTTGAAAAAGACCCGTCCTTAAGTGGACTCCTCAACGGGGACTAGGCCTTCGAGGGCCGAACCTCGGTAAAACAAATCACCCGTGTCCATTGTGTTTATTGCTTGTGATTTGTTTGTGTTCCCTTGATCTAAGTTTTCTTGCATTCTTATTTGCTAATATCATTTGGTGTTGCTTCAAGTTAAATTCCTATTTAGTGAAGCAACACGTTGCAAGAAAGAACTAGTCTTAGTGCTCTTCTCATCTAAGGCTTCTTGCTTTGTTATTCTATAACTTACTAGTTGTATTGATTTATCACTTCCGCATTATTTAGCAATACTCTTTTCAAGCAAGAACTTAGTTTCTATTCTCCGATATTTGTATATCTTGTTCTAACCACTAATCAAGGGATCTAGTTGGGGGATAAAGTTTTAATTTTCAGGTTTCGCCTATTCACCCCCCTCTAGGCGACTTTCAATTGGTATCAGAGCTAGGCACTTCATCTTGAGTCTAACAACTCGAAGTGATGGCTCGTAGAAGATCCCAAAAGAACAAGAAGACTCCTCCATCGAACGTAACTCAAAAAGAGGTAACTCTTGAAATATTACTTGATGATTGTTCGAATTATGATTCATGGTCTACTAGTGTGATAAATGCTTTTAGAACCATAGATCCACGATTAGAACAAATTATAGACAAGAGTATTTTTTCCTCTAATTTCAATGGAAAAATTAATTCCGAGGAGGATCAAAGATGTTATCGCTTAAACTATCTAGCTTTTGACATCTTAAATAATTCTCTTAGTAGAGAAGATTATCATGCTTTCATATCAAACTATGACGAATCTTTCTATGATGCGCATGATATTTGGACTAGAATTAAAAACAAATTTGATGAGTCCAAACATGATAGTTCATTTGATGCTTCTACTTCCTTTAGTCTTTGTGATACTAACCCTTGCAAGGAAGAAGAAGAAAATGAATGGTGGAGACCAAACGATGAATCCACCTCTCCAAAAGGTTTGTCTTCCCATTTCGATTCCCACATGTGTTGTGTGGCCAATGCAAATGATAGCGGAAGCACAAATGAGGATGAGGAGGAAGAAAGAAGCCTTGTGCAACTCTACGCTCGCCTAAGCCAAGAAGATAAGGCGGTCATGCTCAAACTTCTAGAAAGAGCGAGAGAGCAAGGCGAAGCTCGTCAAAGGCTAGAAGATGTTCTCTCTATGAAAATGCTACACTTTGACGAGTTGACTAAAGAACATGAGGAGCTAAAGTGCTCTCATGTTGATTTGGTCCAAAGGTATGAAACTGTTTCAATTGAGCATGATAATGCTTTACATTGTATTGCTCAATTAGTAAATAGGAATACCTTGCTTAAGGACCAAGTAGAAAAGCTAAAAGTTGAAAATCTAGCTTTTCAAGAAAAATATGATATGCTTCTATGTTCTCATGAAAATCTTATGGATGATCATATCATATTGAATTTGACTCATGAGGTTGTGATAGAAAACTTAAAATCCCAACAACCTCACTCATACACATGCATTCAAATTGATGCTATATTACCGTGTGCTAATGCTTGTTGTCCATCGACAAGCAAATCTTCCTTTGAGTTAGAATTTGCAGGAACAAATGATGATACATATCAAAAGCTCAAAGAAGAAAATGAGAGGCTAAAGAAGAACTTGACTCAACTAAAAGGGAAATGCATTGCCCAACCTTCTCAAGATAACCGTGATCACATGGTGAATAAGCTTGAGACGGGAACAACCGTGGCATGCACTACATCCCTTGAAGAAAATGTCAAGGATTTGAGGATTGCCAAGAGGAAGAAACAAAAAATGAAATTCAACATCTCCTCCAAAAGCCTCAACCACGCCTCCACAAAAGGTAACATCCAAGGTAATGATCAAGCCACACTTCACATTAAAAAGTGTAGTGAATGCTTTGAAGAGGGGCACTTGATTAGGTCATGTCCCTACATTAAAAATGGCTTGATTATTAACAAGGATGATAGACTTTGTTTTAAATGCTCCAAGAAGGGACACTTGCTTAGATCTTGTCCCCATTTAAAACAAAAAGGCATAGGGTTAGAAAAGAAAGTTTTTACTAACCATGTAGCAAGCAAGAAACAAGGAAGGAAGAAATCTTCAAGAGTTGAAGATCGCCTATGCTACATATGCCGAAAGAAGGGACATCAATGCAAGGATTGTCCCATAGGTAAATCTTCCACTCCTAGTTTGTCAATTACTTCTCATATAACTAGGCAACCCAAAATTGCAACTTGTGCTAGAAAGGTAATGAGTTTACCTAATGCTAACACAAAGGACTTTTGGGTTCCTAGATCTTTATTGACCAACCGTGATGGACCCATCAAGCGATGGGTACCAAAATATACTTGACAAGCTTTGTAGGGGAAGGAGATGATATGAAGCCTTGGTGTGCTTGAGAGGGTCCACTCAAGCTATCAATTGTCAATGATCTACATACATGATTGACCCAAGGTTATTTTTTAAATTGCTATGTCTTAAACTCATATCATCTCGAGGAAGATATTATATGTTGTAGGAAGTGAAGAGATATCATATGCAAAAAAATCAAGGCCTACAACATGAAGGAAAGCCAAAGGATGGTAACACTTATCTTTTAAGTACAAGTATTTAAAATATCATTTCTCATGTGTCTTGTGTAGTCACATAGAAAAATTGAAGCTCTTTAAATGTCTTTAATTTGATATTACCATTCTTAGAAGAATTTCCTCTCATATGGTAGATTGCACATTCATCATTTCCATACTATGGCAATCTACATGCTTTAAATTGTTGCAAGTTTGTCATGGCATATTCTTCTTCTAATTATCTTGTTGTTGCCATGATTCTAGATATAGAGGGATATTTCATGTTCTTAAAAGAATAAGGTGTCATGTAAGGAACTCAAATCCTTAGGACACTTGTAAAAGGAAAACTCTCTCTATAACTAGAATAGTGAGACTATTGATTTTATTTAAGTAACCCAAAGTAGTCTCACTTGTAGAGAATAAGTTTCTCTTTGGAAGCGTGTAATCTAACATAAAGAGAAAAATCAATCCAATGATTTATGTTGATTTGCTCCTTACCTATATTGGATTTGATTCTTTCACATTTATCGCTTTCCATATCATGAATTAGATTTATTCCGTTAATCTCAAGGGATTATTTATGCTTGTTTTATGAGTTAAAATTGAGCTAACATCGTCTATGGATAATCTAGTTCATGCTATGAAGTTTCCTTGTTTTAATCTAGCTTTTCATTCCTTATCAAAAATGATTACAAAAGAGGGAAACTAGTGCTTGTGTTGCTACTAACATTTCTCTTGAGTTCAATTATGAAAATCTACAAGAGAGAAAGTGCACAAGCCTCATGGGTTGATCTTCACCCAAAGGAAGAAAGGTAAAAGCAAAGGTATGGGAACTCATCTTCTTAATTAAGTTTGGTTCCCATCTCAATGGGTATATAATCTAAATTATCATATTCTACCCTTGTGAGGAATAGATTCTTTATTGGACCTAAATTAACTAAGTGTGCATTCAATATCATTTTCATAAATGTGTTTGTCCATTAGAATCTAATTCATGCCTTTGCTATATCCATTCTCATATTGATGCACTTCTAAGTCATGATAATAAAGTTCAATATGAAGAAGTAAATTTCTATGAGTGTGAAAATTGTTTAATAGTGCATGTTCCTCCTTTTAAATAAAAGTGCACTAATGTTAAGGAATTTACTTCATGTCTATGTGACTCATGGATGATGAATTATGCTTATCTAAAAGAAATCATCCATCATTATATACTCCCTTGTATTACTAACATCCTTCTTGAGTATTTTCAATAAGTTTGAAAGGAAAAAGAAGCCACTGCAAAGGGAGGACTCTCAAATGAAAGAGGAGAACATCAAGAACAACACCACCTACTTCTACAAAACAATCAATGGTGTGGTTGTGAGTATTCTAAATACTTTCATTATGAGAATACTAGGCTTAAGTTGTTTATTGCAAAATTTAATAAGCCTTGATCAAGATGTATAATGCTTCTCTCTATTTGTCTTTAAAGTAAATGCATCCATTCAATTCATTCAAATACTTGATGCATATCTTTAGGGGGAGCCTCTTTTTATATCTTGATTATGTTGAGACTATTGCTTTATCTTAGAAATTTCATATAGTCTCTTGCATGAGAATGAGTTTCTCATGAAGTATTTGTTGGATTCTCCTATCCTAAGCTTAATTGATAATCTAATGCGTATGGTGTTCTTTTGACCACATGTGTTATTTGTTTGATCATTGAATAACTTCAATCAACAATCATGCTTCTTAGTGCCTTTCAATTGATATCTTGATATGCACTAAGTTAAAAGGAGAATTCATGATACTTTTATGCAACTTGTGATCCTTTTTGATATATGCTAACAATAACTTGAAAAGATCACTAGTTGTAGAACTCTCTCTTGTGCAAAATATTTCCATATATTGTCAATAAGTATAGGTCTTAAGCATCTAAGACTAAGGACAATGCACAATGAAGAGAGTGTTCCCATGTAAAGGTACAAAAAGGTAAAACTATCTCCTTTCATTTAAACTTGTACCTAAATCTTCCTTTTCTATATATTCTTTGCATATCTTGTATAAAAGGAAGAGAAAGCATGTCCATGCATATCCCTGCTTCATACCTAGTTTAATTTCCCAAAATTCATTCCTGCTTAGTGCATCTTTG
The DNA here is from genome assembly GCA_029449295.1 of Zea luxurians. Classification (NCBI taxonomy): domain Eukaryota; kingdom Viridiplantae; phylum Streptophyta; class Magnoliopsida; order Poales; family Poaceae; genus Zea; species Zea luxurians. The sequence goes on along the minus strand of JAOPSE010000006.1, from coordinate 52,612,143 downwards.
TTGAAACTAGATGAAGTGATTTAATTGTCAAAGAGCTTAAAGCTTAACCTTGTAACGAGGATAAGCTGCCTTTGTTCCAAAGGTGGATGGTCCTTAAGCCTCTTTGAAATCCTTAAGGGAAAATGCTTGAAATGTTTACAACATGCTTTCATAAGTGCATAAACTGTCATGAGCATCACACTTATAATATGACACAATGCACTTCACATTTTGTATAATATAGATATGTTCTCATTAACCTAATTATGTGCATTTGGCATTTAAGGCCAAAATATGTGTTCATCTCCATGCACATACTCAGGGGGAGCAATCTATGTTATATAGAACTATGATCATGCTTAATTTGATATATCCTTTTGATCATGTCTCTTTGATATATGCTATGACTAATGTGTTTTTCAAGTATATTTCAAACCAAGTCATAAGTATATTGAAAGGGAATTGGAGCCTTCGGCGAAGAAAAATGCTTCCACTCCACTCTACTACTCATCCTTCGCCGTCGCTCCGCATCACTCTCCAACGTTGGTATAATCTTCACTCATTTATTTTATGACCAAAGGAGGAGAAAGTATTTCTAATAGGGCTTATGTCTCACTCAAAGTATCCGTTTTTGGCGATTCATGCCAAAGGGGGAGAAAGTATGAGCCCAAAGCAAAAGGACCACACCACCACCCTAATTTTAAAAATTGATGATTTTCAATTGGTAAATTTCAAATTGGTATCTCTTTGTGTTCTAAAGGGGGGAGCAAGTAGTATTTTCAAAATTGATGTCTTAAAACCCTCTTGAACACTAAGAGGAGAATTTATTTGAGGGGGAGTTTTGTTTAGTCAAAGGAAAAGCATTTCAAACAAAAGGAGAAAATTTCAAATCTTGAAAATGCTTCTCAAAATCTTATTCATTTACCTTTGACTATCTTGCAAAAGGACTTTGAAAAGAATTTACAAAAGAATTTGCAAAAACAAAACATGTGGTGCAAATGTGGTCCAATATGTTAAAAATAAAGAAACAATCCATGCATATCTAGTAAGTATTTATATTGGCTCAATTCCAAGCAACCTTTGCACTTACATTATGAAAACTAGTTCAATTATGCACTTCTATATTTGCTTTGGTTTGTGTTGGCATCAATCACCAAAAAGGGGGAGATTGAAAGGGAATTAGGCTTAGACCTAGTTCCTAAATAATTTTGGTGGTTGAATTGCCCAACACAAATATTGGACTAACTAGTTTACTCTAGTGCATAAGTTATACAGGTGCAAAAGGTTCACACTCAGCCAATAAAAAGATCAAATGTTGGATTCAACAAAGGAGCAGCAAGACAACCGAGGGCTCCTCTGGCCGGAGGCACCGGACTGTCCGGTGTGCACCGGACTGTCCGGTGCGGCCAGAGGACTTCGACTTTCAGACTCTTTGCTCTCGGGATGTCTCGGTGGACAGCGCGCTATAATTCACCGGACTGTCCGGTGTGCACCGGACATGTCCGGTGCTCCAAGGAAGCGCGGTCTCCGGAACTCGCCAGCCTCGGGTTCGCGCAGCAGCCGCTCCGCTAAAATTCACCGGACTGTCCGGTGTGCACCGGACTGTCCGGTGTGCCAGCGGAGCAACGGCTACTTCGGCGCCAACGGTCGACTCTGACAGTAAACAGCTCACGCGGCAGAGTCAGAGCAGAGGATCAGAGAGGCACCGGACTGTCCGGTGTGCACCGGACTGTCCGGTGCCGCATGAGGACAAAGCCTCCAACGGTCGACCAGCTCCAACCCCAACGGCTATTTGGTGACGTGGCTGTCACACCGGACTTGTCCGGTGTGCACCGGACTGTCCGGTGCACCATCGAACAGACAGCCTTCACCAACGGCTAGTTTTTGGTTGGTGGCTATAAAAACCACCCCAACCGGCCACTTCAATGTGTGGGAGCCCAAGCAACATTCCAAGTCACCTAGTTGACATACTCAAGCCCTCCCAACCACATATATTCATTGATCCATCCTATACACAAGATTTAGACCACTACATACAACACAAGTGCCACAAAAGAGAGAGCAAGCAAAAGAGAGCTACTCATTTGAGTTTAGCACTAGTGCCTTGTGAGATTCATTGAGAGATAGTGTGTGCTTCATCTTTGTGTTCATTTGCGCGTGGAGTTTTGACTCCCATTGAACTTCCTCCAAAGTTTTGGAGGGTTGTAAAAGCTAGCAAGAGACACCAAAGATTGTGGTGGTCCTTGTGGGATCGAGAGTGATCCTTGAGAACAAGAAGAGCTCCCCGATCCTTGTGTGATCGGGAGAGAGAGGGAAAGGGTTGAAAAAGACCCGTCCTTAAGTGGACTCCTCAACGGGGACTAGGCCTTCGAGGGCCGAACCTCGGTAAAACAAATCACCCGTGTCCATTGTGTTTATTGCTTGTGATTTGTTTGTGTTCCCTTGATCTAAGTTTTCTTGCATTCTTATTTGCTAATATCATTTGGTGTTGCTTCAAGTTAAATTCCTATTTAGTGAAGCAACACGTTGCAAGAAAGAACTAGTCTTAGTGCTCTTCTCATCTAAGGCTTCTTGCTTTGTTATTCTATAACTTACTAGTTGTATTGATTTATCACTTCCGCATTATTTAGCAATACTCTTTTCAAGCAAGAACTTAGTTTCTATTCTCCGATATTTGTATATCTTGTTCTAACCACTAATCAAGGGATCTAGTTGGGGGATAAAGTTTTAATTTTCAGGTTTCGCCTATTCACCCCCCTCTAGGCGACTTTCAATTGCAAAGTGAATCAGTTAGATTCTAGTAGTTACTAAAATTTTTAAGTGATATTTGTATGATATTGCCACTTTGGCTTTGCTTCTTTGTGAACACAATTGGCAGTTACTGAACATGTTTGCTATCAAGTTAGTTAGCTTCTTGATATTTTGCCAAGGCCAAAAGCAATATTATTGAGGGTTTATAATTTGATTTTTTTAACATTCATCTCGATGCACATTTATATATATAAATATATAAATGAAAACATCTTTTTTTGGCACGTAATAAAGTGTTACAGTATAACGTGTCTATATTATTACAAACAAATATAGATGTATGTACAAAATCGTTTCTACAGGTCTTAATACACACTTTGACGTTACTATATAAGGTATTGATATGCGTAGGCACACAATACAAAAGTGGCTATATTATTGTTTCTACTTTTGTTAACACGCGTTTTGGCATTACTATAAAATGTGTCACTCGCTAGTTCAGCTGACACGTCACCTTTCCACATCACCTGCCACGTCATTTTTCCACATCACCTGCCATGTCACCTATCCACATCACCTGCCATGTCATCATTCGTGTCACCTACTATGTCGTCTCTATACTCCTTAATGCGCAATAAAGCGTCACTATAAAACGTGACTATAGTAATACACATGAATTATGAATGTATCTGTAATATCGTATCTATATTTTTCACACATAATGAAACGTTACTATATGACGTAACAACAATAATAGACACATGTTATATGTGCATCTATAAAAGCATATCAATGTGGCTAAACATGCATCTAACGTGTCTATGAAACGTCTATTCATCTAATATATACGCTTACGATAATCGTTTCTACAAAGTCTGATATGGTCCATACGAAGACGCTTCTAACACGTTTTTGGAAAGCGTGCGTACATTCATATAGAGACGAATTAAAGCGTGCCTATTGTCCAAAAAAGCATAGCTACAAGGGGGGTTTTCTAGTAGTGGTAACATTGTGTGCCACTAGGTGTTATGAAGCTAGTTTTTGGCTCATCTATATTTTTCATCCATATCTGATGATATCCAGAGAAACTATACAATAGACTCATAAGCTCCAAACTAGTTGTTGCATCTATGAGAAAGTCAGTTTTTGGCAAGGGAAACTCATCCTTCGAGCAGGATTTGTTGAGTTATGTAAAGTTAATGCTCATTCTCCATTTCCATTTAACTTTTTCACCATTACGGTGTTGGCAAGACATTTTGGTTAGGCAACTTCTTTGATTACCTCAGCACTAAAGAGCCTTTTGATTTGCACCTTCGACCTTATCATTAGATATCTTTCGAAGCCTTTTTCTTGGTTTGATCTTAGGGTCGACATAGAGCATGCTTAATGATGCTCCTATCTACTCCACACAAGTCATTGGCTGACCAAGCAAATACATCTTTATTGTGGAATTGGAAGTTCTTCAAGTTTTCTACTTGCTCTAGAGTCAACTGTGATACGAAGAGAACTTTCTGGCCTACTATATCTTTATAGAGGAGCACTGACTTTGGTTGATCTATTGAAGTTGCCTTTTCTTTGACTTGCTTATTTTGGGCTTGTGCTTTGGCCTCATCAATATTATGTATGGACTTCGAAGATACCCAACTTCCTTTAGTTCTTCTAGCAGCCTCCTGGCTTTCATGGACTGATATTGCGCCCTGGTTAGTTGGTATCTTCATACATAGTTATGTTGGTTGTAATATAGCTTTGAAGGATTTTAGGGCCCTCTATCGATAATTGCATTGTATGGATACTCCATGTTAACAATATTAAATGTGATATCCTCGATTATAATATTGTGCACATAGCAAAAGGTTACTAGCATGCTTATTTTCCCAAGTACCGCAACTTGCTTCTCTCCAAAACTGTAGAGTGGGTTTACAACTTGTAGTCTATCTTCGGGCTCTTGTATCCACTAAGACATTATGAACAACAAAGCCTTTTATGGCACAAGATATCACCATGGCATCGTTGTGCGGGTAATCTTTAAGCTGAAGGTTCTTCTAAGAGAATGTTCTTGGGATGTGAGACCACTTTAACCAAAAGTAGGGCCCTTATATTCCTACATGTTGCACCCATTTTTGTGCTTCCTTCCATTGCCTCTTGTTGTCTGAATCAAAGCTGGACCCCCATGATAGGGAATATGAGTTGGCCTTGACCTTGCAAAGAGACACCACCGAAGCTGGTGTTGCTTTCCATGTTTCTCTTCAAAGGTGTGATGAAGAGTTGTGGATTGTCCAGAGTTCAACGGAGTTGGGTGCCAATGTTGGTCACCTGTTAAGATTCCTATGAAGAACCAAAACATGGCAACACAATCAAGTTAACAAGGTCTCTTCTCCCTTTTGATCTACACGTGATGGAGAGGACGATCAAAAGGGAGAAGATCAAATCAAGCGAGAATGCTTAATTAAGTATAACATCAGGATATAAAACATATATCGACCATAAAATATAAACTTTGCTCTTTTTATTCTCTACTTCCAGTTACATATGATTACAATGCTACCTTCAGAAAAATTGAAGGTTATTTGGGGCATTCAAACTTTATTGCTTTGGATTCTAAGCGTTCTATAAGGCAAGTGCATGTGAATCACCCTTTGGCCCCAATGTATAAGCAATGTGCCGGTATATATAGTGGGGATGCAATGTAAAACTTAGTACAAAAATACATTCACACCCAAACCCTATACATATAATCTATTAACTTAGTACAAAAATACATTCACACTCAAACCCTATACATATAATCTATTAAACACATTAAGGGTATTGTTTACCTTTTTCTTTTGGTGTCGTTTTGCACACGCGTTTCAACCTCCCTTGGTCTTATGATCATATGCTTCGGGTGCACCTTATTGCTTTGCCTAGGCTCTAGGTGTGAAAGCTATTTTCTAGCCCATGAAGGTTATCGTGATGAAGACTATCTTGCCATACCTAAAACAAACATTAAGTGGCTTTAATCCGGCTGTGGCTATGGCTTCTATGGTGGCTTTAATCCGGCTGTGGCTATGGCTTCTATAGTATTTTGTCTCTACGGATTGCAGCTGCAGCACTACGAATAGCTGCAGCTGCCAGCTGAGCAGCCGAACAGGAAGTTAGCTTGAGGATTTCTGCAGAGGCATAGCCCGAACAAGAGTAATCCACGTTGGCTCCTAGTGGTCGATACTCGATAGGAACTAAATAAACCCTTTTCGGCAGCTAACATGAATTATCTAATCCCCAATAGAAAAAAACCTTAAGGCCCCGTTTGTTTCCCTTTATTTTGAGGAATTGGAATCTAACTAATGTAGTAGATTATTTTTTAGAATGTGCCATTTCACAACTTTCCTAAGTTTATACATAAGCCTATCTCAAATTCATGTGGTGAGAGATGTAAATTGATTTTATAGATTTACATGCTACATTTCTAATTAACAACTTACAACACTCTTTTACTTGCTTGTCTATGACATAAGTGTAGTGTATAACTACCTCTCATTTGATTTATGATAATATACAAATATATTACATATACAAATATATTAACTTAAGTAGTCTGTGTCTAAATTATAATAGTTGGAATGGAATTTAATTTCAACGAAACAAACGATCCCTTAGATTCGTTTCAATTTACAAATCCTTCTCTTTTTACGTATCTCTTCCTATATTCTTTCTTGTAACTAGCCTATTCAACGCCGCTTTGATTTAAAAAAAAGCTAAGCTGTGCTTTAAAACTCTGTTCCCCTGACAGTCATCCTCATTGTCTTCCGAACAAGCATCTTCCGTCTAATCGCCTGCTGCTTCCAGATGTAGCAACATTTCTGAGAAACCTAGTCTAGATTACGGAAATCCTGACCGGACGTTCCATTCTTAACAGGTTTGTGCGTGTCCCAATTTCCACTCTATATTTGTCATTTCGGTGTGTGCCTCTGCAGATTCTACATTGAGCTTCTGTCATACTCCGTAATACTTTTTTTTTGCTGGTCCGTTGTTTTAAATTCGTTTGAAAGTTTGCCTATTGTGATCTGTACGTCAATCACTGCGATATGCACTAGCGATGCTTTCCGTGGCAGCGCGGGCGGTCCGCGACACCAGATCTACTACTGCAAATGCTCGAGGACGTATCGCCTTGTCATGGTAGCGTCTTAGGGTTCACTAGTAGAAAAAGGCTCAACACCTGCGCGACGATATATTTTTACAGACGGATCCGGTTATCCACCGATTGTGCTATTTCTAGTGGCGGTTCCTTAAGAAAACCGCAACTACAAATTATGGATTTCTACTGGCGGTTTTCTAATGATTTGTAGTGGCGGTTTTCTTAAAAAACCGCCAGTAGAAATACGATTTCTAGTGGCGGTTTTCTTAAGGAACCGCCACTAGAAATCATTTTTATCATTAATTTTTCGAGTTTTTCAAACGACCTCGTATGACAAAACCATCAAAATAAAAGTTGTAGATCTCTAAAAGTTATGAAACTTTATAGTTGACAACTTTTTTATTTGAACTCATTTCGGTTCTCAAAAATTGAATCTAAGTATGTCAAATTTAAAATTCAAATTTTGCAAACTACCTCGGATGAAAAAAGTGTCAAAATAAAAGTTGTAGAACTTCAAAAGTTATTTATCTTTGTAGTTGACAACTTTTTTATTTGAATTCGTTTAGGGTCTCAAATAAGCAATTTACACTCAAATGGTTGTAATATGTGGAGAAAACAACTACAAACTATACACAAGGCATGTCATAGACGGAGTGGTAGTGGAGGGTACGCGCGAGGGTGAGGTCGACGGTTCGAATACTAACAACCGCGTAGCGCGCGAAAAATATCGCGACTTGAGACTTCAACGAAGACGGGCGGGTGGGGTGGGCCTAATAAAAATAAATTTTTTTACTATTTTTAAAATCTGTTTTATGTTTCCTGGAAACGATTTGCACTGACGGTTTTATTACGTCGACCGCCAGTGAAAATCGATTTTCACTGGCGGTTTTATTACGTCAACCGCCAGTGAAAATCGATTTTCACTGGCGGTCTTCAGTTATCCGCCTGTAAAAATGATGATTTTTACTGGCCCCTAGCACGGGCGGTTACGATAAACGCCACTAAAAATATGTTTACGACCGCCAGTATAGATCTTCTCTGTACTAGTGGTTTGCTGGTATCTAGCCGACTGAATAACGATGTTTAGCTATTCCTCTTCTAGTATGTTAATTTCTTCCAGCTGGCTTGCTTCTGCTTCTATGATGCTTTTGACGGTTATCCTGGATGCCCCAAAGGTGAGGTCTACCGGTAACACTCCTTCCGACCCATACACCATGAAGAAGGGCTATTTTCATGTAAAGCTAGGCTATGTTGAGTTCGCAAGCTCCAAACCACGTAGGGCAGTTCCCTAATCCATTTCCTTGCAAACTTGTTGCTTTTGTCAAATACCTTCTTTATGAGTGCTTCTAGCATCATTACATTTGCTCTTTCTACCTGCTGTAAACCCTAGTATAGAGTTGTAACACCTTAAATCTAGCAAATGCAAACAACCCTATTTGAATTATTAAATTTCAGTAGAAAGGAAAAAAAATATTTATGTTTTCAAATAAGGAAACCTTGGTATACATAATTTGAAGAATTTCTTGAATAGATAAAATTTAATCAAGTGTTTGAAGCATTCATGCTGGAGCATGATTTCTTTGTTTGCTAGTGAATTTCAAATTCAATTATTAGAATTCAAAATGATATGAAAACCACATTTTTTATAAAATAATAATGAATTAATGGACAGTAAAGTATTTTGAGGTGTTGATAACATTCTTGAAATTATTCCGTTTCTATGTGAATTCATTTCATAAAATATAATAAGTTGTTAAATAATCAAGTTTCGAATAAATATAAAATTTATTTTTATATAAATTTATCATACTTTTTATTTATACTTATATATATTTAAATATATTCTGAATTTTTTTAGAAGGGAACTTGTATTTGAAAAAAAAGAAAAAGAAAAAAAAAGCAAAACCGTAGCCTACCGGCCAAATCGGCCCACTCCGCCCAACATCCCCAGCCGACCGCGCCCCCTGCCTCCCCTGACCTAGCGCCGCTCCTTCTCCCCCTGCAGCCGCCGCCACCCTTCTCTCTCTCTCTCTCTCTCTCTCTCTCTCCTCCCTCTGCCTGTTCCGATCGCCGCCAGGACGCCACCCCGGTCGAGCGACCGAGCCGCTACCCAGGCGCCAGGAGCAACCCCGCGCCCCCTACACTCGACCCCGCACCCAGGTCATGTCGCCCTGCGCTCGGCCAAACCGGCCGCCCGCGCCACCCGCGCGCCCTGCCCGCGCTAAGAACCCGTCCCGACACTGCCCAGCGTCCAAGCGACCGCGCTAGGAGCCAAGCAGCGACCGCGCCCGAAGGACCCAACGCGCCCAGTCCAAGCCGCTGCGTCGAGCCCAGCTGCTCGCTGCCCCGAGCCGACCACGCCCAAGCTTCGTGCCCCAGGCCGCCACGCGACTTCGACCCAGCGACCGCTTCCTCTCCTCTTCCCCCATTCTCTCTCTCCATTGATGCCATGGGAGGGAAACGGCCGCCGACCACCATTTCCTCCTCCCCGGTGTTTGCACTCCCTATCCTCCTCTACAAAAAGGCAGCCGAGCCCTTCTCCCTCTCCATCCCCAAGCTCGCTCTCCAAGCCATCTCGAGCTCGCAGTCGTGAAGCTCGTCGCCGGACCGCCTCACCGGAGCCCCACCCGTCCCGGCGAGCTTCGTCGTCCACATCCCGGCGAACCACCGCGCTAGGAACACCACCCCGATCGAGCCCCTGCTCGCGCCGTGCCTAGCTCGCTCTCACAGCTGTCCGCCGTGGCCATCGCCGTCGTTGCCCGCGCCGGAGCTCGCTCACGCAGCACCCCGTCGACCGTGCCCGCGTAGTTTGATCCTCGGCGCCCCACTGTTTATTCACGCCGCCGAAAGCCGTACAACTATCACTGTTCCTCCTCATCACGTCTAGGCTCGCGCAGCAAGTTTGTCATCGACGGCCCCATTGAAGCTCACCCAGCTTGTCACTCCAAATGATGTCATCATTCTCTATTTCACATCGTGACATCGCCCTGTTGCCATGCCCCGTCTTACGCCGAGCTCACTGACATCATTCAGCATTAAGCCTCCTACTTCCTTGCAATCCAAGCCACAACTCCCTGCTCTACGATGAACGTGATATTAAAGAAGGTGAAAATTACAAGCTAAAGCCTAGACATAATTTCGTAAAGTTCTTACTATTATTTTATTTTGTGTACTTGAGATACAAATCAACTAGTAATTGTTTTATTAATTTTATAAATCAGTATCTGCAGTTGTTCATATGTTTTTTTGTAATTTTCATCTGAGTTGTGATGGTTATAATTGATCTAGGCATAGTTTTATAAATAAGAGAGGAAAGAAATGTTAAATATTTTTAACAAAAAAAGAGAGATTATTTATTCATAGTGTTGTTGTACACAAAATGTAAATTCACTAGCTACCCCTGCTAGTCTACCTTTATTTACGTGTAGATCCCTGTTACAGTTCATTATAGAGAGTATATTAGGTACCCAAATAAAATATAAATGGTCTTATTAGTTTTATTAATTTTGCGCTGAACATTTTAATGAGTGTATATAACTGTTCACATAGTTTCATAGTTTAATTTGATTCACGATTGTTATACAAGAAATATTAAAATGACCCTTTTAATAGATATCATGTTTTTATAACTTAACAATGTTTATTATAGATGTGTAAGTATAGCCTTCTTAAATAGAAATTTAAAAGAAAATGTAGACCATATGTTTTTCAATAACATTAAAAGATAAGAATATATATCTTTTTCCATAAAAGTTAATTTAGATTATCCTCAAGTATTTCATATTTAAATGTGTATGTCAGATAGGAATTTCTAATAATATTGATATAGCTTAATTCAGTGCCCACATAACTAAAATGATAGACATAGTTTCCCTCTTTAATGAATTAGATCATTTGTTCCTAATTAGAACTAAAGATAATTAATAGATTAATTATCCTTTATCATAATTTATTAGTCAAACCTATTGTCAACTTGTTCATAACACATTTAGTCAACTTGTTCGAATCATTTAGTTTTTCCTAAAGGGTAAAATAAAGTAATAGGAGTTTAAGTTCTTTCATAACTTAAAATGTTACTTTATAGATGGACTTCGAATATAATAATATAGGCTATGTGTTTTCTAATAAAATTAAAAGATAGTTATTCGTTCATTGTCTTTTACACGACAATCCACTTAAGGGCCTATAACCTAGTTTTTCATAAAATAGGTGTTTAATAATAATGATCTTTTCACATAAAACCTATTTAGGCTTATATCTTAGTTTATCATAAGTGAAGGTTTAACAATGGATTATAATACGTTCCATAACGCTTCTAAAATTAATAATGTATTTCCTAACGCATTAACCTTAGATATATAACTTATATATTTTCTAAAAGGTTAAAAAGGTTTAATATCGTTATAATGTGTTTTATCATCTTATGAACCCTTTATCTTAGACGTATCGCGTATGACGCTTTATAAAAGATTAAATTGGTGAACCTAATATTTGTATATTTTAATTAAGATACTTTTAAGCTCATTTCTTGTTTTATAAAGTATAGATCACACATTTTTGAAAAGAGTACTTATTTTATTATAACCATTGCGTGTAATGTTTTTGAAAAACGAATGCTCTTTTTGCTACGCTTTCTTTTAGCTTTGCGTATGGTGAATGTTGTATGTTATTGAGTGGTGTTTGTTTCTTCTTGTTTGTTTGTGTGATATTCAATGTTGATCTAGTAGTTAAGGATCAAGATCTATTCTGATACGTGGAAGAATCTCAAGTTTTCTATAAGCAAGGCAAGTGGACTTCTCCCTCTGCATACTCTGTTTGATCCCAAACAATACATTTAATAAAGTTTATTCTTGGATATATATATATATGCATAATTTGATGGGTTACCTATTCAGATACACCTAAACTTTCCAACCTTATTCCTTGTTAACCTGGGTTTTGATCTAATCAAGTAGCTATGCTATAGCTATAACTTTAACTTTATGATGTTACTCCTACTGATGATATCAATGTTCCACATGGTAAGTTACATTATTGTTATTAATCCGATGATTAAGCAAGATCATATTGTGATAATTGGAACATGGAGTGTCCACCCAGGAAAACAGTGCAACCACGAGTGCTATCATGGCTCTGGCTTTGGTAATTAGCTTAATATGCTTAGTGCCTAGCAACCTTACCTGAAATATGGGAAAGAGGGGGGAGCGGCAGTGGTGGTAGCTCACGTTAACATGGGGACGTATTCTTGGCAAAGGTACCTCACGCAGAGGGTCACCACACCGACTTAGAAACCTTAGCGGGTTGCTTAGTATTAAGAGCATTCTGTGAAAGCTTCATAGTGGATCCCTAGCCACTCACCTCGGAAGTGTTTACGGGTTTTGGCCGACCCAGGCTAGAGGGGATACACGACTTATGCGTAAAGTTGTACCACCTCTGCAGAGTGTAAAACTGATATATCAGCCGTGCTCACGGTTATGAGCAGCCTGGACTCCTCACATGATAATTTAACTTGAAGATGGAAATAAATCGAGATCCGATGATCTGCCAATGGTTTGCTTAAGTGATTTCACTTAAGTGTTTTTGATATACTCTTATACCTTTGTTTAAAGGGAATACTTGGGATTCACACTTATTAGTAAGACAGGTGTTGTTAATAAAATGTTGACCAACTAAAATGCTTACTACTCAACCTTAGCCCCACCTTGTTAAAGTTGCATTAGTTTTTCCCCCACTTGCTGAGCCCTGGCTATAAGTGAGCTCACCCTTGCTTAATTTTGATCAGAAGTTTGCAGATGAAGATTTTGATGGTGAACCCGATGGATGCTAGTCTAGCGATTCCCCCGGTCATCTTCCTGTGGATGGATGTCCATGTTTCGCTGTACTTTGATGAATAAAGGTTAAGAAATTATGTCTGTTCAAGTGTAATATGTAAATATAATCGTTATTTACGCTTTTATGCATTGTTCTTTTGATATATTACACTTGTGACATCAACATATGTGTGGAAATAGATCCTAGCACACATATGCTATGCACCCGGCTCTGTCCCTTAGAACCGGGTGTGACAGAAGTGGTATCAAAGCAATGTGACCGTAGGTCGCTAGATTAGTTAGAAATGGAGAGCCAAATCAGTCTTTCAAAACATGGTCTATCTTGCTCCATAAAAAACTTACTTTATATCCAAAGCTTGTCACTTTTATCTTCAACTCTTCTAGTCTGATTTTTGGTCTATCAGAAAGTCCTGCTCAGAAGAATTGTAAGACACTCAAGCCAAGATTGCGGAACTTGAAGCGAAGTTGCTAGAAGAAAACCTTTCAAAGCTATTGAAGATACCCTATTCTCGGTCTTATCCCCATTCCGCAAGAAATTTTGTTATGGATTCTCTGGATCTATGCCGAACTTCTTGGATAGGTTTATAGGATAGTTCTATGACATTATGTTTTTCGACTAGATCGGTAAGGACGATGTTATATTATATTATAGTAGTTTTCTAATCCATAATATTGCTATATAACCCTTGACTTCTTCTACTCCTATTTCTTTCCCTTTTGTTTCCTAATATTGTTATGTAATACCTTGATATATTGAACTCTTTTCCTCTTTACTTCTCTCCTTGATAATGTGTCTCTATTTTGTCTCCATGATATAGCTTTCTTCCTAATTCACTTTATATCATTGGTTGTATCCTTTATCCCCGCTTCACCAATTCATGGTTATTTTGTTTCACTCTTAACCATCAACAGTAATATCTTGTACCTGTCTAACTCCTTGCTATTTCTAATATAATTCCTAGATTTCATAATCTCTTTCTTATTTCTAACCTTTTCTCGCCTTTCGAAAAAAAATATGATAAATCGCTGCCCTTATGAAATGTACCCTTTTGGTTGATCAAGTAGCATCAAGTTGTTGTGCTTAAGTTCATGTTTGTTGTCTTTGTGTATATGTTTGATTTGCTTATTTGTAATGATTGTTGTTGTATTGTGTCACTTTTGTCCACAATGACAATAGCTAGCTAGGTTAAACCTTAGATAGTTGGGTTCTCTCTACCCTTTATAGTCTGTCATAGCTCAATCTTTTTGTCACTTCCTTCCTTACTATATCCATACAGATGTTAGACCTTGGAATGACAACTACAAGTGATGTCACTATGTGAAAAGAATACATTGTGTTGGCAACTCCTCCAGCTAAGTCTCAGATGGAACACTTCAAGAAGGCGCACACACAGTTTCTGCAAGCAACCTCTCAAGTGGTAGCTAGACTCCAACAAGTTGATTTAGCAGAATTTATAGCACATGAGCATACTACTAATAACCATGTGACATCAACCACAACATCACCCTTGATAGTTGAATTAGAAAAGTTATTTAATGCACAAGCTCTGATAATGCAGAAAGCATCTCAACTCACCTCCTCATACCAGCAAGTGTTGGCAAGTCGAAACGTCACTAGAAATGAAATAACTGATGAACAGACACAAAAGGATGCACACCAACAGACAAATGATCTTGGAACATGTTGTTGTTGTGAGTACTATGGAATTCCTTGTCGCCAGATCAGTACAAACGAAAGTGAAACTACAAAACAGAAGAACCCGATTTTGTTTTCTGGCATAAAAATACAATGGTCTCCCCAAGAACAACTAATAGAAGATTCTCGAATACCTAATGCACTGTCAGTCGATGAATTGCCAGGTATTCCAAAAAGGAAGCATCACAAGGATGCCTAGCTCCAAAAAGAAGCACATGAGTGTTACATTGATGGATGGACTATCACCTGCACACAGTTTCAGCCTCGTCGCCGCATCAGGTCCAAGAAACAAAAATGGAAACATGGAAAAAGTCAAGAAATAACTCCAAGAAAAGCTTGTTATCTACGTGAAGATCATTACCTTCGTAACTGTCCTGAGAAGAGTTCATTTCCGGACACCTCCGAGATAAAGCTATCTCAGACTCCAGACATGGAATATGAACAAAAATGCATAGAAACTTCTACCAACATCGTGAAGAACAACAAAAGGAATAGGAAAATGTTTGGATACATGAGTAGTCCACCTCAACCACAAGCAAAAGCCCCAAAACACATGGATACCCAAACAGAAGAATCAATCCAGACTCAGCTATATGGGATACAGACACCCAATCATCCCTCATCACCTGTTGATCGAGCAAAGTTGACTCGCAAAGAACTTAAAGCAAGAGGTGCTTGCTACTACTGCAAAAATGAAGAACATATTATTCACGAATGCCCCAAGAAGCGTCTAGACCAACTAAAGAAGAAGACGGTGAAGCAAGACCCAAACAATAATCCAGAAGAACAACCAGTTATAAGTACGATGATGAAGATCGCTTGATTTGTAGTCGTTGCGGAGCGAAGAACAATAAAGTTCCTTAAGTTTAGAAGAGTTCAATGTGAACCAAGAACCTACGAGTAACCATATATCACCGTTGTTTTCTTGCTAGCCTTCCCTAATCTCGAGGACGAGGTTCTTTTTAAGGGGGGCTAGATTTTGTAACACCTTGAATCTAGCAAATGCAAACAACCCTATTTGAATTATTAAATTTCAGTAGAAAGGAAAAAATATTTATGTTTTCAAATAAGGAAACCTTGGTATACATAATTTGAAGAATTTCTTGAATAGATAAAATTTAATCAAGTGCTTCAAGCATTCATGCTGGAGCATGATTTCTTTGTTTGCTAGTGAATTTCAAATTCAATTATTAGAATTCAAAATGATATGAAAACCACATTTTTTTATAAAATAATAATGAATTAATGGACAGTAAAGTATTTTGAGGTGTTGATAACATTCTTGAAATTATTCCGTTTCTATGTGAATTCATTTCATAAAATATAATAAGTTGTTAAATAATCAAGTTTTGAATAAATATAAAATTTATTTTTTTATATAAATTTATCGTACTTTTTATTTATACTTATATATATTTAAATATATTCTGAATTTTTTAGAAGGGAACTTGTATTTGAAAAAAAGAAAGAAAAAGAAAAAAATGCAAAACCGTAGCCTACCGGCCAAATCGGCCCACTCGGCCCAACATCCCCTAGCCGACCGCGCCCCCTGCCTCCCCTGACCAAGCGCCGCTCCTTCTCCTCCTACAGCTGCCACCAACCTTCTCTCTCCCCCCTCTGCCTGTTCCGATCGCCGCCAGGACGCCGCCCCTGTCGAGCGACCGAGCCGCTACCCAGGCGCCAGGAGCAACCCCGCGCCCCCTGCACCCAACCCCACACCCAGGTAATGTCACCCTGCGCTCGGCCAAACCAGCTGCCAGTGCTACCCGTGCGCGCTGCCCGCGCCAAGAACCCGCCCCGACGCCGCCCAACGTCCAAGCGACCACGCCAGGAGCCGAGCAGCGACCGCGCTCGAAGGACCCAACGCGCCCAGTCCAAGCCGCCGCACCGAGCTCAGCTGCTCGCTGCCCCGAGCCGATCGCACCCAAGCTTCGTGCCCCAGGCCGCCACGCGACTTCGACCCCACAACCGCTTCCTCTCCTCTTCCCCCATTCTCTCTCTCTCCATTGATGCCATGGGAGGGAAACGGCCGCCGACCACCATTTCCTCCTCCTCGGCGTTTGCACTCCCTGTCCTCCTCTATAAAAGGGCAGCCGAGCCCTTCTCTCTCTCCATCCCCAAGCTCGCTCTCCAAGCCATCCCGAGCTCGCCGTCGTGGAGCTCGTCGCCGAACCGCCTCGCCGGAGCCCCACCCGTCCCGGCGAGCTTTGTCGTCCACATCCCGGCGAACCACCGTGCTACGAACACCACCTCGATCGAGCCCCTGGTCGCGCCATGCCCAGCTCGCTCTCGCAGCCATCCGCCGTGGTCATCACCGTCGTTGCCCGCGCCGGAGCTCGCTCACGCAGCACCCCGTCAATCGTGCCCGCGCAGTTCGATCCTTGACACCCCACTGTTTATTCACGCCGCCAAAAGCCGTACAACCATCGTCGTTCCTCCTCGTCACATTTGGGCTCGCGCAGCAAGTTTGTCGTCGACGGCCCCATTGAAGCTCGCCGAGCTCGTCACTCCAAATGATGTCATCATTCTCTATTTCGCGTCGCGATATCGCCCTGTTGCCATGCCCCGTCTTACGCCGAGCTCACTGACGTCATTCAGCATCAAGCCTCCTACTTCCTTGCAATCCAAGCCGCAACTCCCTACTCTACGACAAACATGATATTAAAGAAGGTGAAAATTACATGCTAAAGTCTAGACATAATTTCGTAAAGTTCTTACAATTATTTTATTTTGTGTATTTGAGATACAAATCAACTAGTAATTGTTTTATTAATTTCATAAATCAGTATCTGCAGCTGTTCATATGTTTTTTTGTAATTTTAATCTGAGTTGTGACTATTATAATTGATTTATGCATAGTTTTATAAATAAGAGAGGAAAGAAATGTTAAATATTTTTAACAAAAAAAGAGAGATTATTTATTCATAGTGTTGTTTGTACACAAAATGTAAATTCACTAGCTACCCCTGCTAGTCTACCTTTATCTATGTGTAGGTCCCTGTTACAATTCATTATAGAGAGTATATTAGGTACCCAAATAAAATATAAATGGTCTTGTTAGTTTTATTAATTTTGCGCTAAACATTTTAATGAGTGTATATAACTGTTCACATAGTTTCATAGTTTAATTTGATTTACGATTGTTATACAAGAAATATTAAAATGATCCTTTTAATAGATATCATGTTTTTATAACTTAACAATGTTTATTATAGATGTGTAAGTATAGCCTTCTTAAATAGAAATTTAAAAGAAAATGTAGACCATATGTTTTTCAATAACATTAAAAGATAAGAATATATATCTTTTTCCACAAAAGCTAATTTAGATTATCCTCAAGTATTTCTTATTTAAATGTGTATGTTAGATAGGAATTTCTAATAATATTGATATAGCTTCATTCAGTGCCCACATAACTAAAATGATAGACATAGTTTCCCTCTTTAATAAATTAGATCATTTGTTCCTAAATAGAACTAAAGATAACTAATAGATTAATTATCCTTTATCATAATTTATTAGTCAAACCTATTGTCAACATGTTCATAACACATTTATTCAACTTGTTCGAATCATTACTTTTTCCTAAAGGATAAAATAAAGTAATAGTAGTTTAAGTTCTTTTATAACTTAAAATGTTACTTTATATATGGACTTCGAATATAATAATATAGGCTATGTGTTTTCTAATGAAATTAAAGGATAGTTATTCGTTCATTGTCTTTTACACGACAATCCACTTAAGGGCCTATAACCTAGTTTTTCATAAAATAGGTGTTTAATAATAATGATCTTTTCACATAAAACCTATTTAGACTTATATCTTAGTTTATCATAAGTGAAGGTTTAACAATGGATTATAATAAGTTCCATAACGCTTCTAAAATTAATAATGTATTTCATAACGCATTAACCTTAGATATATAACTTATATCTTTTCTAAAAGGTTAAAAAGGTTTAATATCGTTATAACGTGTTTTATCATCTTATGAACCCTTTATCTTAGACGTATTGCGTATGACGTTTTATAAACATTTTATAAAAGATTAATTGGTGAACTTAATATTTGTATATTTTAATTAAGATAATTTTAAGCTCATATCTTGTTTTATAAAGTATAGATCACACATTTTTGAAAAGAATATTTTTTTATTATAACCATTGCGTGTAATGTTTTTTTAAAAACGAATGCTCTTTTTGCTACGATTTCTTTTAGCTTTGCGTATGGTGAATGTTGTATGTTATTGAGTGGTGTTTGTTTCTTCTTGTTTGTTTGTGTGATATTCAGTGATTGATCTAGTAGTTAAGGATCAAGATCTATTCCGATACATGGAAGAATCTCAAGTTTTCTATAAGCAACGCAAGTGGACTTCTCCCTCTGCATACTCTGTTTGATCCCAGGCAATACATTTAATAAAGTTTATTCTTGGATATATATATATATGCATAATTTTATGGGTTACCTATTTAGATACACCTAACCTTTCCAACCTTATTCCTTGTTAATCTGGGTTTTGATCTAATCAAGTAGCTATGCTATTGCTACAACTTTAACTTTATGATGTTACTCCTACTGATGATATCAATGTTCCAAATGGTAAGTTACATTATTGTTATTAATCAGATGATTAAGCAAGATCATATTGTGATAATTGGAACATGGAGTGACCACCCGGGAAAACAGTGCAACCACGAGTGCTATCATGGCTCTGGCTTTGGTAATTAGCTTAATATGCTTAGTGCCTAGCAACCTTACCTGAAATATGGGCAAGAGGGGGAGCGAAAGTGGTGGCAGCTCACGTTAACATGGGGACATATTCTTGGCTAAGGTACCTCACCCAAAGGGTCACCACACCGACTTAGAAACCTTAGCGGGTTGCTTAGTGTTAAGAGTATTCTGTGAAAGCCTCATAGTGGATCCCTAGCCACTCACCTCGGAAGTGTTTATGGGTTTTGGCCGACCCAGGCTAGAGGGGATACACGGCTTGTGGGTAAAGTTGTACCACCTCTGCAGAGTGTAAAACTGATATATCAGTCGTGCTCACGGTTATGAGCAGCCTGGACTCCTCACATGATAATTTAACTTGAAGATGGAAATAAATCGAGATCCGATGACTGCCAATGGTTTGCTTAAGTGATTTCACTTAAGTGTTTTTGATATACTCTTATACCTTTGTTTAAAGGGAATACTTGGGATTCACACTTATTAGTAAGACAGGTGTTGTTAATAAAATGTTGACCAACTAAAATGCTTACTACTCAAGCTTAGCCCCACCTTGTTAAACTTGCATTAGTTTTTCCCCCACTTGCTGAGCCCCGACCATAAGTGAGCTCACCCTTGCTTAATTTTGATCAGAAGTTTGCAGATGAAGATTTTGATGGTGAACCCGATGGATGCTAGTCTAGTGATTCCCCCAGTCATCTTCCTGTGGATGGATGTCCATGTTTCGATGTACTTTGATGAATAAAGGTTAAGACATTATGTCTGTTCGAAGTGTAATATGTAAATATAATCGTTATTTATGCTTTTATGCATTGTTCTTTTGATATATTACACTTGTGACGTCAACATATGTGTGAAAATAGATCCTGGCACACATATGCTATGCACCCGGCTCTACCCCTTAGAACCGGGTGTGACAAGAGTACCCATGACTCTTGTCTTTGAAATAATAATGGAGCTCTTTTGGTTATGTGAATTATTCGTGAGACATATTTTCTTTTAAATAAATACCAAATAAACACATGAAATTATGCATCATGCTGGAATTTCATTGTTTGTGCATCAAACTCAAATTTACAATTAAAACAAATCTAACTCAAAATTCAAAATTTAGTTCTGAAACAAAAGACAAGAGCAAAAGAGTGGGAAAATAATAATAATAAATAATATTATGGCAACCAGTGGAAGCATTGTTCATATTGGAATTATGTTTGGAATTTTGAAGTTCAAAACAGGGATTTAAATTTGGTTTGAACCCTTAAATTTGTAAATTGAAAACAAATTAGAAAAAGCTAAAGAAAAATAAAAATAGAATTGTTTTGCCATGGGCTGAAACTCTAGATTCGACCCACAGACGAAATCCCTCTGCGCAGCCCAACTGGAGTATTGCGTCGACATACTGGACCCACTTGTCAGGCGCTAGTCACGCGTGCAGTAATACCGAGGCTTTCTCCGACGCATGGGTCCCGCCGTCCAGTCTCGGCCGTCTCGATGAAGCGCCGACACGTGGGCCCCTCCCGTCAGTCGCTCACACCTCTCAGCCCACGCAGTGCCACTGTCCCATGGACCAGCCATGGGCAGCCGGCTCACCATATCGCGCTTGCACCCCCTCCCCCACTGCGTCTGGGACCCACAAGTCATGACCCTCCCCTCACTTCCGCAATGGCCGCTACCGAGAAGACCGCCACCGCGCGGAATCGGTGGAGCAGCTCGCCACAAACCCACCGATCTCACCCCAGCCATAAAACTCTGGCGCCCCGACCCCCTTGCCCTTCGCTTCAGTTCTAGACCCTCGTCGCCGAGTATAGCATTTAGAATGAGAAAAGCCAGGGTGGCGGAAGCATGGCGACGTAGATTCTCATCTCCGTAGCCGTCCAGCGCTTGGGGTCAGGTCGGGGTCCTGCACCAAGTTGCTGTGAAATTGTCTGAAGTGCTATATGGCAGAATCGACGGGCGGGGCAACCTTCATTGCTCACCGGAGCTTCCGATCGGGTGTCGCGCTGCCTTGTGCCGTGGACCGAGCCATTGCCGCCGAGAATCAAGGTAAATTCGCTTCCCACCTATTCGCCAAGTCCTTGTAGGGGTTATGCTTTAGTCAATTTTGGCTTCGGGGCATTGGTGCGCTAGTTGGCGTGCTCGCCGGCGATCGTCCGCCGCGGACGATAGCACGCCGCCGCATGACTCGACCGGAAAGGGGGAGATAGCCACTAACCGTTGATTTCCTTGCGGATGGCTGCGATTAGATCTGGGGCATACCATTTTGAGTTTGGGTGTGGGCCATCATACTCGTGATCTGCGACCCGGATTAGATGAAGAATACTAGTTCGGCCGGTATAGAGTGAGTCTTCCGATTCTGATCGATCGAGCGGGATTTGATTTTAGGTTATTTAAATCCAACGCGTCGAGATCCGATCGTGTGGCTGTGGTGACGTACCATTTCGATCTCGAATTGGTCTAATCGTGGCCATAGACTTCTAATCTGACGACCGTGAATGCTTCATACCCTTTCGGTCGTGCAAATGTGCAAAAGAGAACCTAATGGTTTTAGTTATCAACCCGCTGTCAATTAGCATTGAATCAGGCTTACACCGAGGTCCTTGGAATTTGTAGTTTAGACCCTGACTTCTTTTGTATTTATGGCCTCACTCCAGATAGCTAAGAAATCAATTAAAATAAATATAGAAATATTTTTTAGTGCAAAAATAATGTCCTAATCTTAGGAAATTCATAACTCTGTAAATTTAACTCCTTTTTGACCTATTCCAGTTGCATTAAATTCGTATTAATATTATTTATCATCTAGTAACCCTGTTTTGCCATGAAACAGGTTAAAATTATGCACTTAAGTTATTCTATAATCTAACACTTAAAACTTCAGAAAATCATAACTCTTAAACCGTAACTCCGAATTTAGTAGCTCTTGAACCTACAATCTCGTTACGATGCTTAGAATATTATTATGCGATATGTTCTCATGTTTGGTTTGATGTTAATTTCTCCTGTACTATGTTTGTTTGTATTGTTGTGAGTAGACGAGCAAGCAACTGAGGACCCAGGTGCTCAGCAGGTGGAAATTGTTGAGCAGGAGCTCGTTGAAGGCAACTTGTGCCCTTGATCACTTATATTTACCCAATAATGTTCCTGTTAATCATTATGATCTGCATAGGTTAATTTTGATGGGACCCAATAGGTCACCCCAGTTTCGTTATCTTTATACCTTGTTTACCACTGAACTTTGAGTAGTATCTACTATTGCTTATTGTGGTTTTGGGTGTTAAGATACACATTATTCATGATCATGCTTTTATTACAAATGTGTTATTTACTATTCATGATAAGATCATTATGTTATTTGTAACATGGAGCGACCACCAGGGAAAATAGTGCTACCACAAGGGTGGTATTGGACGCCCTTGGCTGACTAATTAGGAAAGCTAGTGGAGGACTACCTTACCCGAAAGGGGCAAGGGCGATAGGCGAGTGTCGATATAGGGAGGTTCTCTAACACGCTGAATTTGGGGGTATAAATTTCTTTCTAATTACCTACCAAATTCAGGTGTTACTCTTCTCTCTCTCTCTAGTTTCTCTCTCTCTTTCTTTTATGTAGATTTAGCTTAATTAGTGAGGGATTAATTATTTTATTTTGTCAAAACAATATGAGTCATGAAATGTGGCATCATGCTTAGCTCCAAATATTCTTTGAATTGCTGCACATGTTTGATTTAATTTGAATTTGAAACTTGGTTTGAATTTGAATTGAAAACCCTAGGGAAAATAAAATAGAAAAGGCATTAGAAATTACAGGAAAATGGAAAACTTCATTTCAGGCCAAGTCAGCCCAGCAGGCCCAGCCCCACGCCCGCGCGCCCTCAGCCCCTGACAGGCGGACCCCACCTGTCGATGCCAACCCGTGCCCACGTCCTTCTCTCCCTCCCTCCCTCTCTCTCTCTCTCTCTCTCTCTCTCTCTCTCTTGCTCGCTGCCAGCGGGGCCAATCTGTCGGCACCATTTCTTTTCGCGCACGCGCACGTCCCCTCTCGCTGACCCACGAACCCCACCCGTCAGACCTTGTCCCTAACCTCCCGCCATGGACGCGCCCACGTCCTCGAGTTTCCTGGCCACCTCTGCATGCTCCGACCCCCTTTAGAGCCCGCACTCTGCTCGCCCACTTCTCCCTGCTCATTTGCGCCCTCAGCAGAGCACCCTCAACCCCTCTCTCGCCCTGCATGCGCATCCAGGCAGCTCCACCGCCGCACACCGAAGCCCGCCGCTCGTTCCTCGACCACCGTTGAGCTCCCGTCTCGTCTGTTGCCTTGGTGAGTTCCACCTTGCCGTCAACAACTCAGGACACCTCTCAGTTTGCCCCAACCCCACTGGTTTGCCCGGTCCACGCTCACGGGAGTGTTTTCTCGGGTAGCTGGAGTCCGCCGCCGTCGACCCGAGGCTTCACCGCATCCCGTCGTCTCCCAGGCACTCCTGAGTTCTCACTCGAGGTGAGCAACCTTCTCATGCCTTTATTTCGCCAAGTACTGCCCCAGTGCCCACGTAATTCTTCGCAGGAGTTGATCCCGGTGCTGTAAGGTTGTCTCGCCGTGTTCCACGCCCTCCAATGCCTCCGCGCCGGTATTGTGCCCGGGACTGAGATCGCCAGGTCGCCCTGATCACGCCTAAGCTTTTCCCTGAACCTCCAGAGCCCTGCCATGCCGGTTCCTCTCGTCTCCAGTGACCTCACCACCGAGGAGCAAGAGCGGCGCTGCCCACTACCATAAAACCTTCCCGGCGTTGATCTCCACCGTCCGATCCTGATCGCGTGGTCCAGATCACAGGGTACCGATTCGCGCCTGCGCGCCCTGTCCTTGGGCCCGTTAGTCAGCGCCTATGCCCCCTGGCGTTGGGCCCGACTAGTCAGCCCGCCTTCCCCTCTGATCGCTGACACCCGTCCCCACCTGTCAGCGCTCGCTGCGCGCCCGCGTGAGCGTCCGCGGGATCTAATATTGGCCGTTGATCGGTGATCTGATGGTTGAGATTGCCCGATACCCCTTCGCATGTATTTTTGTTAAAGAGACCCTCGGGTTTTCGAGAATCAACCCGCCGTCCTGTGTTTTAGCGTGCAGACCCCTTAACTCTTGTAATTAGACCCTTGGCTTTTTAAATAATCACAGAATTGGGCTTAATTTCATATTTCAAACTTCAAAACTTGTTTATTTCATATCTTTTTCATATGAACTCCAAATTTAGTGGTTCAAATTGCAAAATATTCATAGAAATATTCTCTGTCCAGATAAATTATGTTCATCCATAGTCTGAGTACTCTAATTTTTGGTCTAAGCTATAGGTTAGTTTATGAGTTGATTTATTTATTTAAGAAAATAAATAAAAAGGAAATGATAATGGCACTTAGATGTTTAATTTTGGGAGATTAATAAAATGTTGTGTATGAATTGATCCCTGGAATAATTTTGTGTCTCACTAATTAGTGGCACTAAACTAAATAGTCCATAATATCTAGGGAATCAATGATCTCTAATTATATTAAACCCTAGCATTTAAGTCTACTTTATATGTTCTTAGTGTTTTATCAAACTTGTGTTCACTTGATTCTACATGTTTGTTGTTGTTCATTTATACATTTCCAAATGTATTGAATGTATGATCACTTTATTTAGACAACGAGCAGCCCGTGGTTCCTGAGTGTGTTGCCGAAGATCCCCCCTGAGCAACGACCTAGTGGAGGCAAGTGTCCTTTGACCCATTATGTCCTACATACTTTATAATTCACCGTCCCACATTACATTATTGAAACTTAAGGATTGACTAGTCTGGATTTACCTTATCCTTGTTTACCTTTTGGGTTATAATGGTTAGCTTTATGCTATTGCTTTACTTTAATCAATGAACATGATGTGAATATTATGATACGATGATGTTATCCCGATTATGTTCTTGTGATACTTTAGGGGACTAAGGCCATTTTCCTGAGTACCTCTCCGTAAGGACCTGTTTGGGGAGCGACACCCAAGATAACAGTGCAACCATGAGGGTGGAATGGGACACCCTTAGCTGATTAATTTGAGAAACCAGAGGAGTACTTTGCTTTGCCGTAGGGCCGTCAATAAGGTCCGGGCA
Source organism: Zea luxurians (assembly GCA_029449295.1). Classification (NCBI taxonomy): domain Eukaryota; kingdom Viridiplantae; phylum Streptophyta; class Magnoliopsida; order Poales; family Poaceae; genus Zea; species Zea luxurians. Next base: position 52,586,924 of record JAOPSE010000006.1, on the reverse strand, counting down.
TAATACTTGCTCTGCCGAGGCTGGTTGCAGAGGTTCTTGATTTGGTTTTGTTAGTCACCCTTCCTTTGAGGAGAGGTACTGTGTTTATCAAACTAGAAACCTAACAGGCGGCTATGACCTCTGGGAAATCTTTATAAAGGCTACGTAGGGATACCCTGCCAGGCCACCTAGGTAGTGGTCAATGGAGATTAGCTCTTTCCGGGCAGAATGGGAATCACGGCTTGTGGATAAAGTGTGCGACCTCTGTAGAAGATTAGAAACTGATATATCAGCTGTGCTCAGGGTTAAGAGCGGCCTTGGGATCCTCTTTGATTAGAAGAACTCTGGTTACTTTTATGATGATTAATGATGATGGTATAATTGTGACCTCTGGAATTTCCTCTTAGAGGGAGTACATTTGGGTAATAACAGGGTTTATTACTAAAATTTGGCTCTATTAATAGTTATAAATACTTGACCAACTAAAAGAAACTGCTTAGCCTTAACTCCACATACAGCTAGTCCACTTTAGCCAATCGAGACATTTGCTGAGTACGTTGATGTGTACTCACCCTTGCTTTACAAACCACCCACCCCAGGTTGTCCCCACTGTACTTAGTGCTCAGGAGGAGATGCTGGCAACATGGAGGACTTTGAGGAGTTTCAGGACTACGATGAGTTCTAGTTTATCTTAGTGGCAAACCCCCAGTCAGCTGCCTGTGAAGGCCTTATCTTCTACGTTTCGTATTTCCGCACTTTGATGTTAATGACTATGTTATAGACTCAGTGGATGCCTTGGACATCTTGTTGTAATAAAGTATTTTTCCGCTATTTACTTTGAGCAATGGGTGATGATGTCTAATTATGTAATCGCTGTGTACGTGAGTTTCTGATCCTGGCACGTACATGGTTCGCATTCGGTTTAGCTTCCAAAACCATGTGTGACAGGTTCTCGGGTTGATTTTGCTGAGATGGTTTTTTCAGATGGGGGATTCCTATATTGCGCTCCTCAGAAACCGTAGCAGGTTTTCTGAAGCTAGTGGAACTTTGTAAAGGCCTCGTGTTACCCTACCTCGCTTCCTTGGTAGAGGTGTATGGGGCCCGTACAACCCCATGGTAGATGGGTAACATGACTTGTTGGTAAAGATGCGCAACCTCTATAGATGTAAAACTGGTATATCAGCCGTGCTCACGGTCATGAGCGGCTCGGACCCTCACATGAGTAACTTATGGAATTAAATTTAATTAATCATTTGCATCGCATTGTGGTTCATTAATTAATTATGATCTCTCATAATTTGGGATGGTATTTACTTATACTTAGTAACTGCTAATAAAATTTGACTAACTATTAAAAGCAATGCTCAGCTTTAACCATTATTTGTTGATCAGCCTTACACTTCACATGAGCTCCCATCTTTGGTGAGTCCATACACATTATTCCCCACAACTTATTGAGCTATGATCTTTTGTGAGCTCACCCTTGCGATATATAACCCCCCCATAGGAGAAGAACAGGTAGCCCAGGAGGAGGACTACTACGAGGAGTACGAGGAAGTCTAGGTGGCATCTCCTAGTCAGCTTGTGTAACACCCCAAGGTCCACAAACACCCCGAGGTGTCACTAAAGCTACACTTCCAACAAACTGGCATAAATTTTTGGCAGCACCTCCTTTGAAAGTTACATAAATGAGGAAACAATAGTGTATAAAAATATTTCATGATAAGAAAAACATACTAAACATAATAATCTGCTAGCAAAGGAAAGACCACCATAACGACAAGAACAAATTTAACCATTTTCACACACTTATTAAAAGAAACCAACATCCTTTGACACAGAGTTTCTAATTAAGTCATTACTAAGAATGGGCAGAGTTATTTAGGAGTGTAGGTGGACGTGCTGCTACTTCCCTCTTTCCCAACATGATTCAAGTACCTGCATCAAGCAATGCAAGAGTGAGATGACACATCTCAGCAAGTAAAATAACTATCCAACTGTTTAAAAACATACATACAATGTTTTACCACCAACTGATTTCACAACTCTCTTCTTAACATTAGGGTGCAACAAGAATACAATGTACATTGCACCTAGTTTCCACACCTCAAAGATAGAAACCTCCATAGCAACATAGCAATGTCACACTTCACATATACCTCACGAGTACATATGACTATAAATGTAAATATGACTTTTGCCTTCATACTTGTAACACTCCGAATTTGAGACGTAAATTTTTCTTTGTCCGGAACTCACCCAAATTCGGGCGTTACCTTTCCTTTTCCATTTCCTTCTCACTATACCTTGTCCTTTCTCAAAGTTCTAGCGAGAGTTAACTCAATATCGTGTATAAGTAAACCCTGGAAATGTTTCCTTTGGTTGTTGCATCATGCCGAATCATGCATTTTTTTGTTTGTTGAGAGGGTTTGTGAAACATGCATTCTAGTGATGAATTAGGGCTAAAACAGGAAGAAAAAATAGAAAAAGAAACTCTCCTGTATCCTGGGATCGCCCTGGCGGCCTTCCCATGGCCCACCTAGCCGGCACCCCCGCCCCCTTGGCCCACCTGGCCGATGCCCGTGGCCCAGCCGCCCCTCCCCGCATGCGGCCCAGCTCCGCGCCTCGGCCCACGGCGGGCGCGCGTCCGCAGCCTAGCTCGGCACGACCCCCCCTCCACAGCCGCCTCTCCAGCCAGCAGTTGCGCGGGCGGTTTTACCACCGCCGCCACTGCCTAGTGGGCCCGCACGCACCCACCTCCTCCGCTTAGCCTGGTGACCCTGCTCCCTTCTCCCTCCCACGTCGCCCAGCGCCCCTTCCCTCCTCTCCATCACCCAGCTGCATGGAGCCATCCACGCGCCTCAGAGCCGCCCGCGCTGTCTTCGTCCCCGTGGTGAGCTCGCCCCTCTCCCCCTCCACCTCCATCTCCTCCCCATTTCTCGTGGTGCTCGGCATGGCGCATCTCCCTCACGCCACCCTCCTGGCACGGCCATGGCGCCCGGCGTGCGTGCGGCCTGCCCCCCGTGTGGCGCGCGGTGCCCAGCACGACCCGCCCGGCGCGTTGTCGTGGTGCCCGCGGTGCGGCTCGCGGCCGCCTACGTGGCTTGGCCCGCGTGCCCGCGGCGCGCGGCTTGGCACGCGGCCGGTGTTCGGTGTGGCACGCGACCGGAGCGTAGCCCGACGTGGCGCCCCCCTTGCACCCTCCCCTCCTCGGTGCAGCCCCGCCCTACGCGCGACGTCCTGGCGCGACTCGCCATGCCCCGACGTGGCGTGGCCTGGCACCCGACGCACGTGCGGTCGGCTCGCCCACAGCGGCCTGCACAGCGTGCGGCCAGCGTGCCTGCGACGCGGCTTGCGGCCAGCGTGCCTGTGCCCCAGCACGGTTTGCGCGAGGGTCTACAACGCAGCCCCGGCATGGCTGTCTGCGTTCCCACGCAACGTGCCTCCGGTGCGGCTGCCCGCGGCACCTTGCTCAGCGCGCCTCGGCACGACATGCCCCGGGGTAGCCACTAGCGTTACCACGCGGCGCGTTCATCGAACCGCTCGCACTCGATAGCCCAAAGCGCGCCTTCATAGCTTGCACTAGTGTTCAAGTGTGTGCGACACGTTGTTGTGTTTCCGACGACGTTCGTCTACCCCCTAGACGACCCCCGTGTGTATCGTACGCGTTGAGGGTGCTGTTGGTCTGTGTAGTCGCACGTCAGTAATCCACTCCACTTAGAATCATTCATGTTAATTATTTTACGTAGTCAAATGATGACTAACCGAGTAGTGATCCAATCAAAACCAAGTGTATCTCTATTAGTGCATGTGATTAATACCTATTAATATGGCTAGGTGGAATTAGATGTTATAATGATTAATCACAAAGCCTGCACGTAATATTTCTCGGTTATAGCGTTAGCCGTTGCGATTCCTTTTTTCTCTCTCGTAATTACAAATGAAAACTATATGTCATGTGCATGTTCAATTGATCTTCTCTCTTGTACGGTGTACTGTTTATTCCCTAATTCAAGGATATGGATGTATGTATGCACTCGCATAGATAACGGTCTGGTTGTGGAGTCTGAAGAGATCGCAGGAGAAGATCCTGAGCACCAGCTGGTTGGTGAAGGCAAGTGTCCCTTGACCCATCTATGTCCTATTCATTTTATAATTCACTCCCCGCATTTACACAATTTATACCTAAGGATTGACTAGCTTTGTTTATCATGACCTTGTTTACCTATTTGGGTTGGGTTATTTTGGTTTATCTTTATGCTAGTATTCGCATTAATCAATGAACATGATGAGATTACCTATGATACGTTGTTTTCCCTTTCGATTATGATGATATACTTGTGCATTCCAGGGGACTCGAGCGGTTTCTCGAGTGCCTCTCCATAAGGACTGATTCGTTGGATGACCGCTCGGGAAAACAGTGCAACCATGAGGGTGGAATGGGACACCCTTAGCTTAATAATTAGAGGAACGAGGGTGTAGTTTGCTTCGCCATTGTGCTATCAATGGGGCTCGGTGTATGCGGCTCGCTCTGCCAAGGGTGGATTGCCCCTTGGGGAGGAGTGTGGTATATTTAGGAAACCTAACAGGCGGCTACAGCCTCGGGGAATCTTTGTAAAAGGCTTCGTAGTGATACCCTGTCAGGCCACCTAGGTAGTGGCCAATGGGGAGTAGCTCTCTCCGGGCAGAAAGGGAATCACGACTTATGGGTAAAGTGCGCAACCTCTGCAGAGTGTTATGAAACTGATATATCAGCCGTGCTCACGGTTATGAGTGGCCAAGGGAGGTCCATTGATTAGAGATACTTGATACTTGATCAGAGATGTTTGGTTTACATGCGGTGACGAGGAAGATGGTTTTGATTATGACTATGGTAATGGTAAGTGGTATTCTTTCTGTTTGGAAAGGGTACTTTTGGGTTAACAACTTGGGTTAATGCTAAAACCTGGCTCTCTACAAGTAATAATAACCTGACCAACTAAAAGCAACTGCTTGACTTAACCCGACATAAAGCTAGTCCACTAGCCAAACGGGACAATTGCTGAGTATGTTGATGTGTACTCACCCTTGCTTTACACACCAAACCCTCCCCAGGTTGTCCACGTTGCAACCCCTGCTCAGGAAAAGATGAAGCCGTGGAGGCAGATTTCCAGGAGTTCCAAGAGTACGACGAGTTCTAGGCGTGGGTTAGCGGCAAACCCCCAGTCAACTGCCTGTGAAGGCCGCGTGTATCTACGTTTCGTTTTCGCACTTTGATTACTGTTAAAGACTATGTGGATGTCTCAGACATCATGATGTAATCGACTATTAGTATCTTTTATGTTATTATTCGAGCACTGTCTTATGATGTCCGGTTATGTAACTGTTGTGTACGTGAATTGCTGATCCTGGCACGTACATGGTTCACATTCGATTTGCCGTCTAGAACCGGGTGTGACATAGGTGGTATCAAAGTCATGCTGACTGTAGGACCGCTAACCTAGAGTAGAATGATCATTCTAAGGACTATAGACCTCTATTATTACCTTGACTTTGGCATCCCTTCAAAAGTTGGTCACATCGACCATATCTATGTTTTATTATATATTACCTTGCTGAAAATTTTGTTTATTTCTAATTCCAAATTTTTTATGGTCTACTTGCTGGTCATATTAGCTCTGTTCTCACTCTTATGCTTACGGTGTCTTTTATAGATGGATCGTCTTAGACACACCGCACGGAAGTCCGTCATCCCCTTCTTGCCTTCTCATCTCGCTGAGCGTCCGCTTCGCCGTCCGGTGACTGGTCAGTCTAGCCATTTGAAGAGGCTGCACCACCGCCTGCACGAGGAGCAGGAGCGTCGGTGATAAGAGCTGGAGCAGTAGGGCTCTTCTTCCTTGCCTCAGCAGGAGGTGGAGTCTGTGAGGAGCTGCTCCCCTGTGCCCCCGCTAGAGGCGCCCCCTGCACCACCACTGAACGCCCTAGCCACTGGAGTAGCTGCTGGAGGAGACCCTAACGACGGAGGTGACGACAGCAGCTCGAGCCACAGCACCGACCTTTCAGCCGAGCAGGAGCTGGAAGGATGAGTTGCTCGACCCATCACTCGCAACGTCGCTCACGGGTGTCACTTCCACGACACGCTCGACACCTTGCTGCGTCAGGAACTTGACCGGCGTACTTGGTCCATCGAGTATCGCTGTGTTGTCTTCCAGCACAGTCGTGAGGTTTACTCGGACCGCTGGGAGGCGACTTGCTTAGTGCACCACCCGGAGAACAGTCTTCGGGGTGCGGAGGTTTGCTCAAAGCACTACTCTATCTCTGAGCGGGACTCAGCTGAGGCGGCCATGCAAGATACCGCATGGTGTGCGCTTTCGCACTACTGCTCAGTGCTCGGTGGGGTAGCCGATGGTCTAAACCTGAGGTATTACCCCTGCCGTCCATCTGGCAACACAGGAGGCGTGGTTGTCTCACCTGTTGGTGAGGACAATCCTAGGTTGAGCAGCACAGTCAACCTAGCCGCCGTGCTAAACACGGAGCTAGACCATGCCTTAGACGAGCTGAGTAGGGCTCGTTCTGAGATCGCCCAGTTGTGGGCTGAGCGCGCAGAACGTCGTCACCTGGATGATGGCTCCCCCGCTCCCGTCGGGACTTAGCACCCGTACCGCTCACCTAAGCGAGGACACCATGGCTACGGTAACCTTGACTACAGTACCAGGATAAATTTAGAACCATAGATCATCAGCGTTGGGTCTTGTAATAAATGTTTAAAATAGAAGTCTTAGCCTTAGTCCTAGTCTTATTCTCAGTTAGTCTTAGTTAGACAGGGTAGTTTGCTTATCCTGTGTTTTTATGTTTGTCATGATGAACTATGATGGATTTGGATCTTTGTAATGACTGTCCCTAGAGTTTGGGTACCGTCTGCACTTTGGTTTACCTGTTAAATGTTAATAAAATTAGTTATCTGGTTGGGAAGCCTTTTTATTCCACTTTCCTCTTTATCTGAGAAGTTATGTTTGCTTGTGTTCGGAGTTAGTGAAGATGCTTATCCGTACAGTGTTGTGACATAATTCTATACTCTTTTCTTATGCTGCAAGTTTGCAAGATCAGTTCTGATGTGTGATTGCATTCTGCTGATGTCAGACAACAGGTGCAAAGGAGGAAGGCGTGCTCAGCAGGAGCAGCAAGCACCACAAGATGAGGCACCTTAGCAGCAGCTGCCACTGCTGGCCCCGATGACTATAGAGCAGATGTTCCTAATGCAGATTCAGGCAGTCCAAGCCATTGGTCAGACCCTGGCCGCCATGCAACAAGTGCAGCAGCAACAGCCCCCACCTCAGATGCCTAGAGACAAGCGTGCTGAATTCATGAGAGGTCATCCCCCAATGTTCGCTCACTCTGCTGACCCCATGGATGCTGAAGATTGGTTGTGCACCGTGGAGCGGGAGTTGCACACCGGTCAGTGTGACGATAGAGAGAAAGTGTTGTATGGTCCCCGTATGTTGAGGGGAGCAGCTCAATCTTGGTGGGAGTCTTACCTCGCCACCCACACCAACCCCGACACCATCACCTAGGAGGAATTCAGAGATAATTTTTGTCAGTATCATGTTCCAGCAGGTCTGATGACAGTGAAGAAAGAGGAATTCCTGGCGCTCAAGCAAGGGCCCATGTCAGTTAGTGAGTACCGAGACAGGTTTCTGCAGCTGTCCCGCTATGCTCCTGAAGATGTCAACACAGACGCCAAGAGGCAGTATCGTTTCTTGAGAGGCTTAGTTGATCCTCTGCATTATCAGCTGATGAATCATACCTTCCCCACATTTTAGCACCTGATTGACAGAGCAATCATGACAGAGAGGAAGCGCAAGGAGATGGAGGATCGCAAGCGCAAGATCGGTGGGCCCCAGCCTAGGAGCAGCAACCACCCTCGTTTCTCGGGTAACCCACCTCAGCAGTTCAGACAAAATCAGCGCCCACCTCAGCAGCAATTTCAGAAACAGTACCCTCAATATCAGTAGCAAAATTGCCAGAATAGTCAGTCAGGAGGATGTCAGTTCCAGAGGCAGAATCAGCAAACACCTTGCCTTCCCGCCCCAGCAACCAACCAGAGCAGTCAAGCCGCCCTAGTACAAGGCGGAGGATGAGCGTGTTTCCATTATGGAGAGCAAGGCCATTGGGTGATGCATTGTCCGAAGAAGGCATCTCAGTAGCAGTTAGGCCCTAGTGCCCCAGCGAAGAAGAATGTGTCTCAGCCAGGAGCAGGCAACCATTCCTAGTCACGCTACAACCATGGGAGACTGAACGATTTGGAGGCTGAAGCAGTCCAGGAAACACCAGGCATGATAGTAGGTATGTTTCTAGTCGATTCCCATATTGCAGAAGTATTATTTGATACCGGAGCAACGCATTCATTTATTACTGCATCATGGGTAGAAGCGCATAATCTTCTAATAACTATCATGTCAACACCTATTCAAATTGATTCAGCCGGTGGTAAAGTTTGAGCTGATAGTGTTTGCTTGAATGTAAGTGTGGAAATAAGGGGGATAGAGTTTCCCGCTAACCTCATAGTAATGGGTACTCAGGGAATAGATATTATCCTAGGGATAAATTGGCTAGATAAGTACCGGGTAGTTATCAGCTATGATAAGAGGCCAATTAAGTTGATGTCCCCACTAGGAGAGGAAGTGGTGACCGAGTTAGTCCCGCCCGAGCCAAGGAAATGAGGTTGTCATCAGATGGCTATTGATAGCAGTGAGGCAGATCCACTCAAGACTATCAAGGTTGCGTCAGAATTTCCGGACATGTTCCCAAAAGATCTACTAGGTATGCCACCTGAGCAAAAAGTTGAGTTTGCCATATAGCTTCCTCCAAGAACCGCCCCCATCTTTAAAAGAGCCTATCGAGTATCTGGACCAGAGTTGGTAGAACTCAAGAAGCAAATAGATGAGCTATCAGAGAAGGGTTACATCAGGCCCAGCACCTCACCTAGGGCCGCCCCTGTCCTATTCGTGGAGAAGAAAGATGGCACTAGGAGGATGTGCATCGATTATCGAGCTATGAATGAGGTCACAATCAAGAACAAGTACCCCTTTCCTAGAATAGAAGATCTATTTGACCAACTGAGAGGAGCCAGCGTGTTCTCAAAGATAGACCTGACATTAGGTTATCACCAGCTCAGGATTCGACCTTCAGACATTGCGAAGGCGACATTCATTACCAAGTATGGGTTGTATGAGTTCACTGTTATGTCTTTTGGCCTAACAAATGCACCAGCCTTCTTCATGAATCTGATGAACAGTATATTCATGGATTATCTCGACAAGTTCATGGTGGTATTTATTGATGATATTCTTATATACTCTCGAAGTGAGGAGGAGCATGTGAATCATCTGAAGACGGTATTGCAGAGATTGTGAGAGCACCAGCTGTATGCAAAGTGGAGCAAGTGCGAGTTCTGGATTGATGAAGTTCTGTTCTTAGGTCACATAATAAACAAAGATGGATTGGCTATGGATTCGAAGAAAGTGGTAGATATTTTGAACTGGAAAGCGCCAACAGATGCCTGAGGAATCAAGAGCTTCATTGGAATGGCCGGATATTATCGATGATTCATTGAAGGGTTTTCGAAGATTGCGAAACCGATGACATCTTTGCGAGGCAACAAAGTTGAGTTCAAGTGGACCCAGAAATGCCAAGAAGCCTTTGAAGCGCTGAAAGAGAAGTTGACTACAGCGCCTGTCATAGTCTTGCCTGACGTGCACAAGCCCTTCTCAGTGTATTGCGACGCTTGTTACACTGGCTTGGGATGTGTATTGATGCAAGAGGGAAGAGTTGTGGCTTACTCGTCCCGACAGCTGAAGGTTCATGAGAAGAATTACCCAATCCATGACCTAGAATTGGCAGTAGTGGTTCATACGCTGAAGACATCGAGGCATTATCTGTACGGACAGAAGTGTGTTGTCTACATAGACCACAAGAGTCTGAAGTACATATTCACCTAGTCAGAGCTGAATATGAGACAACGAAGATGGTTGGAGTTGATTAAGGACTATGAATTGGAGATTCATTACCATCCATGCAAAGCGAATGTAGTGGCAGATGCTTTGAGCAGGAAAAGTCAAGTCAATATGATGGTCGCTCGTCCGATGCCTTATGAGTTGGCCAAAGAATTTGACAGGTTGAATCTCGGATTTCTGAACAACATGCGAGGAGTAACAGTTGAATTAGAATCCACCTTAGAGCGGGAGATTAAAGAAGCACAGAAGAATGATGAGAAGATCAATGAAATCTGGCAACTGATTCTAGAAGGAAGAGGCAAAGACTTTCGGGAAGATGTAGAAGGTGTGGTATGGTTCAAGGATCGTTTGTGTGTTCCCAATGTCCAGTCTATTCGAGAGTTTATCCTCAAGGAAGCTCATGAGACAGCTTATTCCATACACCATGGGAGTGAGAAGATGTATCAGGATCTGAAGAAGAAGTTCTGGTGGTACGGAATGAAGAGGGAAATCGCAGAGCGTGTGGCTATGTGTGATAGTTGTCGACGGATCAAGGCAGAGCATCAAAAGCCAGCTGGATTGTTGCAGCCGTTGCGAATTCCTCAGTGGAAATGAGATGAAATCGGGATGGACTTCATAGTCGAATTGACTTGCACTCGAGCCGGCTACGATTCCATTTGGGTAGTGGTGGATCGCTTAACCAAGCCAGCCCACTTCATACCTCTCAAGTCTAGCTACATCAGTGCAGTATTGGCGAAGCTATACATGTCCCGGATCATTTGTCTTCATGGTGTTCCAAAGAAGGTAGTTTCAGACCAAGGAACGTAGTTCACCTCTCATTTCTAGCAGCAGTTGCATGAAGCCTTGGGTACACATCTGAATTTTAGTTCAGCATATCATCCGTAGACAGACGGTCAGACTGAAAGAACTAATCAAATCCTTGAAGATATGTTGAGAGCCTGTGCGCTACAAGATTAGTCCGGATGGGACAAGAGGTTACCTTATGCAGAGTTCTCCTATAACAACAGTTACTAGGCCAGCTTGAAGATGTCACCATTTCAGGCGCTTTATGGAAGGAGTTGTAGAACTTTGTTGCAATGGGATCAGCCAGGAGAAAAGCAAGTGTTTGGGCCAGACATTTTGCTCGAAGCTGAAGAGAATATCAAGATGGTTCGGGAGAACCTGAAGATAGCGCAATCAAGGCAGTGAAGTTATGCAGACACAAGGAGGAGAGAGCTGAGTTTTGAAGCCGGAGATTTTGTCTACCTGAAGGTATCACCTATCAGAGGAGTTAGAAGATTCGGAGTCAAAGGCAAATTAGCGCCCCGGTATGTTGCTCCGTATCAGATTCTCGCAAGGCGTGGAGAGGTGGCCTATCTACTCAGTCTACCAGAAAATTTGTCCGCCGTGCATGATGTCTTTCATGTGTCTCAGTTAAAGAAATGTCTGCATGTGCCAGAAGAGCAGTTCCCAGTGGAGGGTCTCGAAGTCAAAGAAGACTTGACCTATATCGAGAAGCCAACGCAAATTCTTGAGACTACAGACAGTCACCTGGAGGAAAACTATCAGAATGTGCAAGGTCAGATGGGGTCACCACTCCGAAGAAGAAGCAACTTAGGAGCGTGAAGATGATCTGATGGCTAAATATCCCAAACTCTTTGCTAGCCAACCTTGAATCTTGAGGGCGAGATTCTTTTAAGGGGGATAGGTTTGTAATGCCCCGAATTTGAGAGGTAAAATTTTCATTCTCCAGCACTCACCCAAATTTGGGCCTTACCTTTCCTTTTCCATTTCCTTCTCACTATGCCTTGTCCTTTCTCAAAGTTCTAATGAGAGTTAACTCAATATCGTGTATAAGTAAACCCTAGAAATGTTTCCTTTGGTTGTTGCATCATGCCGAATCATGCATTTTGTTTGTTTGTTGAGGGGGTTTGTGAAACATGCATTCTAGTAATGAATTAGGGCTAAAACAAGAAGAAAAAATAGAAAAAGAAACTCCCCCTGCATCCTGGGCTCGCCCCGCGGCCTGCCCAGCGGCCCACCTGGCCGGCGCCCCCGCCCCCCTCGGCCCACCTGGCCGATGCCCGCGGCCCAGCAGCCCCCTCCTCGCGCGCGGCCCAGCTCCACGCCTCGGCCCACGGTGGGCGCGCGTCCACGGCCCAGCTCGGCGCGACCCCCGCAGTCGCCTCTCTAGCCAGCTGGTGCACGCGGGCAGTTTTACTGCCGCCGCCACTACCTGGTGGGCCCTCACGCACCCACCTCTTCCGCTTAGCCTAGCGCCCCCGCTCCCTTCTCCCTCCCACGTCGCCCAACGCCCCTTCATTCCTCTCCATCACCCTGCCGCACAGAGCTGTCCCCACGCCTCGGAGCCACCCACGCCGTCTTCGTCCCCGTGGAGAGCTCACACCTCTCCCCCTCCACCTCCCTCTCCTCCCCGTTTCTCGTGGCGCCCGGCGTGGCACGTCTCCCTCGCGCCCCCTCCTAGCGAGGCCAGGGTGCCCGGCGTGCGTGTGGCCTGGCCCCACGCGTGGTGCACGGTGCCCGGCGCGGTACGCCCGGCGCGCTGCCGTGGTGCCCGCGGCACGGGTCGCGGCCGCCTGCACGGCTTGGCCCGCATGCCCGCGGCCGGGAGCGCGAGCGGTGCTCGGTGTGGCGTACGGCCTGATCGCAGCCCAGTGTGGCGCTGCCCCCCCTCACGCCCTCCCCTCCCCGGTGCAACCTGGCGCGGCTCGCCGTGTCTAGGTGCAGCCCGGCGCACACGCAGTGCCCCGGCGTAGTCAAGCGCGGCACGTCGTGCCCAGGCGCGGCCCGGCGCATGCGCGGTGCCCCGGCGCGCGACGTCCTAGCGCGGATCGTCGTGCCCCGGCATGGCGCGGCCTAGCACCGGGCGCGCGTGCGGCCGGCTCGCCCGCGGTGGCTTGCGCAGCGTGCGGCCAGCGTGCTCGCGGCATGGCTTGTGGCCGACGTGCCGGGGCACGCGAGGGTCGGCAGCACAGCCCCATCGTGGCTGTCTTTGTACCCACGCGATGTGCCCCCGGCGTGACTGCCCACGCCACCTTGCGCAGCGTGCCTTAGCGCGATGTGCCCCGGGGTAGCCACTAGCGTTACCGCGCGGCGCGTTCGTCGAACTGCTCGCACTCGATAGCCCGAAGCGCGCCTTCAGAGCTTGCACTAGTGTTCACATGCGTGCGGCATGTTGTTGGGTTTCCGACGATGTTCGTCTACCCCCTAGACGACATCGTGCTGTCTGTCTGTGTAGTCGCACGCCAGTAATCCACTCCACTTAGAATTGTTCACGTTAATTATTTTGCGTAGTCAAATGATGACTAACCGAGTAGTGAGCCAATCAAAAGCATGTGTAACTCTATTAGTGCATGTGATTAATACCTGTTAGTATGGCTAGGTGGAATTAGATGTTATAATGATTAATCACAAAGCCTGCATGTAATATTTCTCGATTATAGCGTTAGTGTAATACCCAATTTTGGAAAATAAGAGAAAGAAATAAATCTTCATGTGTGGTACCTTTTCATTCATGATAATTATTAGTAGGCATAGATAAAGTGGATAAATCCTTAATAAAATGTGCATCATGCTGGACTTTTTCTTGTTTGTGCATCAAAATTTAAGGCAAGTCTATCATTGAATTTACAATTAGAGCACTAAATAAAATGGGAAATTAAATCTTAAAAGAAATTCTAGAATTAAAACCAAAAAGAGAAAAGTTACAAAAAAAAAATAATATATATATTCAAAATAGTACTGCGTATAGCTCAATATCATCTGAGAATCTTTGGTCACAAAAGTTTGAATTAAATTTGAATCCCATTTGAATTTGAATCAAGAAAGGAAATTAGAAAGGTTAAAAGAAAAAAGAAAAGGAATTATAACCTACCTGGGCCGCAGGCTGTTGATTTTGGCCCATCATCCCTTCACTCCCGCACAGCCCATTTCCCTCCCTTCGCTTACGGGTGGACCCGGTCTGTCATCCGTGTGGTGCGCGCCGACAGGTGGGATCCACGTTGTCATCCTCTCCCTGTTTCGCTGCACGCCCTCCCCTCTGTTGCCTCCTCTCGTTGCACTTACTGGTGGGCCCACGCGTCAGCTCGCCATCCCCGCCATGGTGATCGGACTTCGCCCACGGATGCTCCGGGGATCTCGGCTGGGGAGGGGCTCCGGAGATCTCGGTCGGGTTGTTGCTCGACTCTAGTATAAGACTGAGCCCTACGCGCGTTGCCAAACCATCTTAACCTATGCCAAAGACTTGGCTGCTACGTTCGCCGCCGAGATTCAGGAGACGAAGCTGCCGTCGTGGATTGCGTCCTGCAGCGTGACTCAGGCCCGGATCTGGTCACCCAGGGCTCGGATAGTTTACCAGGAAGCCGTGTGTGGGCGCAATCGGATGGTGGTGCTCGGTAGCGGTGGGAATTCGTCGTCGGGTTGGAAATCCGCCACTAGCCGCGACTGGGGCTTTCTGCAGTTCATAGCGGGGTAAGTATCTCGTCCAACGCATTCTACTTGTCTGGGGCGTCATTATAGACTCTTCGAATTAAATCATAGTGCGGGGTCGAGTTTTGGGCCGTCTCGGCCATGGCGCCGCCGCCGGGGGTGAGCACCGTCGCGGCTCGGCGTCCGGGGGGAAGAAAACCCGCCGGCCACTGGTTTGGCGATGTAGGGCTAGGATCTAATCCGGTGTACCGTTTCGGCCTGATCCTTGGATAAGAAAGCGACGGTCGCGATTAGATAGAGTGATACCCCTTTGTGGGATTAGATATGGGCCATCGATCGGTGATCGGACGGCCCTGAGCGTTCGCGGTTCATAATGGGCGAGATCCGATCCTGGCCCTTGGATCTGATCTAAACGGTCTGAATCCTCCTGTACCCCCCCTTCGCGGGGCATTTTTCTAAAGAGACCCTATGAAATTTCGAAATCAACCCGCCGTCCCGATCTGCTGTGCACTGAGTCTTGGGACTTCTTGCACCGAGCCCCCTGGGTTTCTCAGGAATTGAGGCCCAGTCCAGAACATAATAAAATCAGAGAAAATGATTATTAAATAGATTTTTAATAGGAAAATAATTGCTAGAATTTAGATAATTCATAGAAAATTCATTTTAGCTCCAAATTGAACCATTCCAGTTTCTAAAATTTTGTAATAATATTCTTCATCATTTAGTGTCTCTGTTTTGACATGAACTCTGTCAGAAAATTTATTTATCATTTAACCAAATTTTAATCACATTAAACCTTAGGAAAATCATAACTTGAATTCTACAACTCCAAAATTAATAATTCTTTTTCCTGTGATCTTATTTTAATATGTAGATTATTAATATGTATTTTGCATATATGTTTGGTGTAATGTTAATTTTGCCTATACCCTGTATGTTTGTATTGCTACGACTAGCAGTGAGGTCACGAGTCACCTGAAGATCATCCTGGTACCTGGATTCTCAAGGCCCAGGCAAGTTGTGCCCTTGGTCACTTCTTTTCACCTACTCATGTTCTAATTAATCATAATGATCTGCATAGGTTAAATTTGATGGGACCCAATAGGTTACCCTAGTTTGTCTATCTTTATACCTTGTTTACCACTGAACTTTCTGGGTAGTACTTGCTAGTGCTATATGTGGTTTTGGGTATGGAGATACACCATTCATGATTATACTTTTGTTATCAGTTGTTATTTATGATTCATGTTGAGATCATTATGTTAATTGGAACATGGAGAACCACCCGGGAAAACAGTGCTACCATGAGGGTGGAATGGGACGCCCTTGGCTGATTAATTAGGAAAGCTAGTGGAAGACTACCTTACCCGAAAGGGGCAAGGGCAGTAGGGGAGAGGTCAGTGTAGGGAGGCCCTCGGGAGGATTTTGCTGCGATGGCGGTCCTGCAAGGGATTCCTGCACTGGATCTTCCTATAAACTGTAGCGGGTTTTCGGAAGCTAGTGGAACTTTGTAAAGGCCTCGTAGTGGATCCCTAGCCATTCACCTCGGAAGTGTCTAAGGGCTTTGCAAACCCTGGCGACATGGGATACACGACTTGTGGGTAAAGATGCGCAACCTCTGCAGAGTGTAAAACTAGTATACTAGCCGTGCTCACGGTCATGAGCAGCTCGGACACTCACATGATTAATTTATGGAACTAAATTCAATTTGTCATATGCATTGCATTGCAGGTGATGTTGTTGTTACTTTTGTTCCATTACTTAATTGGGTTTGGTATTTACTTATACTTAGTAACTGCTAATAAAATTTTGACCAACTTTAAAAGCAATGCTCAGCTCTAACCATCTTCTTTGGTAAGCCTTACACTTCACATGAGCTCCCATCTTTGGCGAGTTCATGCACATTATTCCCCACAACTTGTTGAGCGATGAACGTATGTGAGCTCACTCTTGCTGTCTCACATACACCACAGGTCAAGAACAGGTACTGCAGGATGATGCTCATGGAGGATGCTGTGATGAGTTCGTGAGAGGTCTAGGCCGTCGTCTCCCAGTCAACTTTGGGGTTGCTGGACCGTTGTCTCCTTATAATGTAATTATTTATTTTGTATAGAACTCCTGTTATATATAAAGTTGTGACATTCGATCCTGTGCCACTATACATCATATGTTTGAGACTTGGTCCCAGCATACCTGGTGTTTATGTTAACCCCGGGTTTTGGATTCCTAAAATCCGGGTGTTACAGAAGTGGTATCAGAGGAATGTTGACTGTAGGACGAAACCTAGATAGAACTGGACAACCATTAAATACTTATCTTACTCTGATTCTTTTCTAAACTTATCTTAATCTTCTTCCCATCTAATTCCGCTTTACTCTGATTATTCTTACCTTTTCATTCTAAAGACAAATGTGGATTTTCACTCTTTGAAATCCTGTGCTTAAAGTGACTTTTAGGAATAAGAGACCTAATCTTAGGAACAAAATCAAAAATATTTTTGTAAATATTTGTATGCTTGAAAGTTTGTTCTTATGATACTTGTCTGATTTGGATCTTTGATTGAGTGTGATGGGTTGTGGAGTAATGTCCACAATTACATCTGCATATACACATGGGTATAAAAAATATATTTATAAAATAACTAGACAACCTAGATTATCCCCATTGGAACATATCTAGCTTAAGAGATTTATCTTATCCTAAAAGATCTCATTCTAACCAATTCATCTTATCTTAAAAGATTCTCCCTTATCTTAATAGATCCATCTCATTTTAAAAGATACTCATCTTATCTTGAAAAGATTTTATCTCATCCTAATAAATTTAACTGACCTCAAAAGATTTTATCTTATCTTTATGGACCCATCTTATCCTAATAGGCATACTTATCCATCCTAAGTTTATCAACCATGATCTAATGCAAATTAATTAGACCTTATCTAGTCAAACTAGTCATACCAAACTAATCTAGATCCCATCTAACCTAATATGATCCAATCTAAAGTGAGATATTAACAAGTTAGTTCAGTTGGTGATATAGGTTAGACACTGTCTCTACAAATATATCTTGACCTAAATTAATGTCTTATACCAACTCATCCTTGAACAATGACCTACCTACATCATATAATCCACCCTATCCTAAAAGATTCTAACATATCCTAGTAATATTTATCCTACCCTGGTAGATCTAGCTAATCTTAACTAGTTTAATCTAGTCATACCAACCTAATCTGGATTCTATCTAATCCAATATGATCTAAGATGGATTGAGTTACTTAGTGCTGGTACAATGGATAAGGCCATACTCCACATTCACTTAAGTCTAAATTGGTGACTTAGAGCCACTAATCCCTACACAACAACTCGATCTATATAACAAGTTACATAACTTACCCAATCAATAGAGTCTTAATGGATTGCAAAATCTATCAACCACCACCTGACATCAAACCAAATTTTGACTTACATCATGTAGCCTATTTCATCCATAACTATCTTAGCCATATTCCCCCAAACTCTGATGATATACACCGACCCCGAATCAATGAGACAAGACCAAGAGAAGATGATCAACTTCATCAAGAAAGGACGAGCACCAACTCAAGTCTTCAAGGATCAAGTGAGATCACCAAGATGAGTCAAGATCCACAATTTTGGATGGAGTCTTTTCTTACCCCACTCTTTCTTACCCAAACCTATATATGCCCTAAAGACATCTTCTATCCTACATAATAATGTGGGCATACATATATTACCCATGCTCTCCTAATCACTTACTAATAACAAAAAGAGAGACTCTTGATTTTGAACTAAGTAGACACTGAAAGCTAGATTTAATACCACTCTTCCTATATCCTCTTTCTTACAAATCTCGAGGACGAGATTATTTTTAAGGGGGGTAGGATTTGTAATACCCAATTTTGGAAAATAAGAGAAAGAAATAAATCTTCATGTGTGGTACCTTTTCATTCATGATAATTATTAGTAGGCATAGATAAAGTGGATAAATCCTTAATAAAATGTGCATCATGCTGGACTTTTTCTTGTTTGTGCATCAAAATTTAAGGCAAGTCTATCATTGAATTTACAATTAGAGCACTAAATAAAATGGGAAATTAAATCTTAAAAGAAATTCTAGAATTAAAACCAAAAAGAGAAAAGTTACAAAAAAAATATAATATATATATTCAAAATAGTACTGCGTATAGCTCAATATCATCTGAGAATCTTTGGTCACAAAAGTTTGAATTAAATTTGAATCCCATTTGAATTTGAATCAAGAAAGGAAATTAGAAAGGTTAAAAGAAAAAGAAAAGGAATTATAACCTACCTGGGCCGCAGGCTGTTGATTTTGGCCCATCATCCCTTCACTCCCGCACAGCCCATTTCCCTCCCTTCGCTTACGGGTGGACCCGGTCTGTCATCCGTGTGGTGCGCGCCGACAGGTGGGATCCACGTTGTCATCCTCTCCCTGTTTCGCTGCACGCCCTCCCCTCTGTTGCCTCCTCTCGTTGCACTTACTGGTGGGCCCACGCGTCAGCTCGCCATCCCCGCCATGGTGATCGGACTTCGCCCACGGATGCTCCGGGGATCTCGGCTGGGGAGGGGCTCCGGAGATCTCGGTCGGGTTGTTGCTCGACTCTAGTATAAGACTGAGCCCTACGCGCGTTGCCAAACCATCTTAACCTATGCCAAAGACTTGGCTGCTACGTTCGCCGCCGAGATTCAGGAGACGAAGCTGCCGTCGTGGATTGCGTCCTGCAGCGATGACTCAGGCCCGGATCTGGTCACCCAGGGCTCGGATAGTTTACCAGGAAGCCGTGTGTGGGCGCAATCGGATGGTGGTGCTCGGTAGCGGTGGGAATTCGTCGTCGGGTTGGAAATCCGCCACTAGCCGCGACTGGGGCTTTCTGCAGTTCATAGCGGGGTAAGTATCTCGTCCAACGCATTCTACTTGTCTGGGGCGTCATTATAGACTCTTCGAATTAAATCATAGTGCGGGGTCGAGTTTTGGGCCGTCTCGGCCATGGCGCCGCCGCCGGGGGTGAGCACCGTCGCGGACTCGGCGTCCGGGGGGAAGAAAACCCGCCGGCCACTGGTTTGGCGATGTAGGGCTAGGATCTAATCCGGTGTACCGTTTCGGCCTGATCCTTGGATAAGAAAGCGACGGTCGCGATTAGATAGAGTGATACCCCTTCGTGGGATTAGATCTGGGCCATCGATCGGTGATCGGACGGCCCTGAGCGCTCACGGGTTCATAATGGGCGAGATCCGATCCTGGCCCTTGGATCTGATCTAAACGGCTCTGAATCTCCTGTACCCCCCTTCGCGGGGCATTTTTCTAAAGAGACCCTATGAAATTTCGAAATCAACCCGCCGTCCCGATCTGCTGTGCACTGAGTCTTGGGACTTCTTGCACCGAGCCCCCTGGGTTTCTCTGGAATTGAGGCCCAGTCCAGAACATAATAAAATCAGAGAAAATGATTATTAAATAGATTTTTAATAGGAAAATAATTGCTAGAATTTAGATAATTCATAGAAAATTCATTTTAGCTCCAAATTGAACCATTCCAGTTTCTAAAATTTTGTAATAATATTCTTCATCATTTAGTGTCTCTGTTTTGACATGAACTCTGTCAGAAAATTTATTTATCATTTAACCAAATTTTAATCACATTAAACCTTAGGAAAATCATAACTTGAATTCTACAACTCCAAAATTAATAATTCTTTTTCCTGTGATCTTATTTTAATATGTAGATTATTAATATGTATTTTGCATATATGTTTGGTGTAATGTTAATTTTGCCTATACCTATGTATGTTTGTATTGCTACGACTAGCAGTGAGGACACGAGTCACCTGAAGATCATCCTGGTACCTGGATTCTCAAGGCCCAGGCAAGTTGTGCCCTTGATCACTTCTTTTCACCTACTCATGTTCTAATTAATCATAATGATCTGCATAGGTTAATTTGATGGGACCCAATAGGTTACCCTAGTTTGTCTATCTTTATACCTTGTTTACCACTGAACTTTCTGGGTAGTACTTGCTAGTGCTATATGTGGTTTTGGGTATGGAAGATTACACTATTCATGATTATACTTTTATTATCAGTTGTTATTTATTGATTCATGATGAGATCATTATGTTAATTGGAACATGGAGAACCACCCGGGAAAACAGTGCTACCATGAGGGTGGAATGGGACGCCCTTGGCTGATTAATTAGGAAAGCTAGTGGAAGACTACCTTACCCGAAAGGGGCAAGGGCAGTAGGGGAGAGGTCAGTGTAGGGAGGCCCTCGGGAGGATTTTGCTGCGATGGCGGTCCTGCAAGGGATTCCTGCACTGGATCTTCCTATAAACTGTAGCGGGTTTTCGGAAGCTAGTGGAACTTTGTAAAGGCCTCGTAGTGGATCCCTAGCCATTCACCTCGGAAGTGTCTAAGGGCCTTTGCAAACCCTGGCGACATGGGATACACGACTTGTGGGTAAAGATGCGCAACCTCTGCAGAGTGTAAAACTAGTATACTAGCCGTGCTCACGGTCATGAGCAGCTCGGACACTCACATGATTAATTATGGAACTAAATTCAATTTGTCATATGCATTGCATTGCAGGGTGAATGTTGTTGTTACTTTTGTTCTATTACTTAATTGGGTTTGGTATTTACTTATACTTAGTAATTGCTAATAAAATTTTGACCAACTTTAAAAGCAATGCTCAGCTCTAACCATCTTCTTTGGTAAGCCTTACACTTCACATGAGCTCCCATCTTTGGCGAGTTCATGCACATTATTCCCCACAACTTGTTGAGCGATGAACGTATGTGAGCTCACTCTTGCTGTCTCACATACACCACAGGTCAAGAACAGGTACTGCAGGATGATGCTCATGGAGGATGCTGTGATGAGTTCGTGAGAGGTCTAGGCCGTCGTCTCCCAGTCAACTTTGGGGTTGCTGGACCGTTGTCTCCTTATAATGTAATTATTTATTTTGTATAGAACTCCTGTTATATATAAAGTTGTGACATTCGATCCTGTGCCACTATACATCATATGTTTGAGACTTGGTCCCAGCATACCTGGTGTTTATGTTAACCCCGGGTTTTGGATTCCTAAAATCCGGGTGTTACAGTTAGCCATTGCGATTCCTTTTTTTCTCTCTCGTAATTACAAAAGCAAACTATATGTCATGTGCATGTTCAATTGATCTGCTCTCTTGTATGGTGTACTGTTTATTCCCTAATTCAAGGATATGGTTGTATGTATGCACTCGCATAGATAACGGTCTGGTTGCGAAGTCCGAAGAGATCGCAGGAGAAGATCCTGATCAGCAGCTGGTTGGTGAAGGCAAGTGTCCCTTGACCCATCTATGTCTGATTCATTTTATAATTCACTCCCCGCATTTATACAATTTATACCTAAGGATTGACTAGCTTTGTTTATCATTACCTTGTTTACCTATTTGGGTTGGGTTATTTTGGTTTAGCTTTATCCTAGTGCTTCACATTAATCAATGAACATGATGAGATTACCTATGATACGTTGTTTTCCCTTTCGATTATGATAATATACTTGTGGCATTCCAGGGGACTCGAGTGGTTTCTCGAGTGCCTCTCCGTAAGGACTGATTCATTGGATGACCGCTTAGGAAAACAGTGCAACCATGAGGGTGGAATGAGACGCCCTTAGCTTAATGATTAGCGCAACTAGGGTGTAGTTCGCTTTGCCGTCGTGCCGTCAATGGGGCTTGGTGTATGCGGCTCGCTCTACCAAGGATGGATAGCCCCTTGTGGAGGAGTGCGGTACATTTAGGAAACCTTACGGGCGGCTACAGCCTCGGGGAATCTTTGTAAAGGCTTCATAGTGATACCCTGTCAGGCCACCTAGGTAGTGGTCAATGGGGAGTAGCTCTCTCTAAGCAGAAAGGGAATCACGGCTTGTGGGTAAAGTGCGCAACCTCTGCAGAGTGTTATGAAACTGATATATCAGTCGTGCTCGCGGTTATGAGCGGCCAAGGGAGCTCCATTGATTAGAGATACTTGATACTTGCTCAGAGATGTTTGGTTTACAGGCGGTGACGAGGAATATGGTTTTGATTATGACTATGGTAATGGTAAGTGGTATTCTTTACGTTTAGAAAGGGTACTTTTGGGTTAACAACTTGGGTTAATGCTAAAACCTGGCTCTCTACTAGTAATAATAACCTGACCAACTAAAAGCAACTGCTTGACTTAACCCCACATAAAGCTAGTCCACTACAGCTAAACGGGACAATTGCTGAGTATGTTGATGTGTACTCACCCTTGCTTTAGACACGAAACCCCCCTAGGTTGTCCACGTTGCAACCCCTGCTCAGGAGAAGACGAAGCCGTGGAGGGAGATTTCCAGGAGTTCCAAGAGTACGACGAGTTCTAGGCGTGGGTTAGTGGCAAACTCCCAGTCAGCTACTTGTGAAGGCCGCGTGTATCTACGTTTCGTTTTCGCACTTTGATTACTGTTAAAGACTATGTGGATGTCTCAGACATCATGATGTAATCGACTATTACTATCTTTTATGTAATTATTCGAGCACTGTGTGATGATGTCCGGTTATGTAACTGTTGTGTATGTGAATTGCTAATCCTGGCACGTACATGGTTCACATTCAGTTTGCCTTCTAAAACCGCGTGTGACAATACCTCTAGGGATATGAAGCTGCATTGTACCCCTCCTCGGGCAACATACAATGCTAAATGTACCGGTACGGTCGGACCATAAGATCACGACATAACTTCAAATGCAAGATGAATGATGCACTATTCATGACATGCCCACATAATTTCACTTCATATAACATGCTTCAAATAGATACTTCAACTTCATCAAAGTTACGAGTCAACCACCTATATCATTCTCGAATCATGATCCTTAACATTATTAAACAGTGGAACATTAATATTTTCAAACAAATAAACCTCATAATATAATTCAATAATTAACACATTCAATACTTATGAAAATTCAATGACAGGGCATAAGATACAATCCCATGGTAGAAAAACACCACTACATTTACTTGCCTTCACCGAGAATTTGAAATGGTACTAGGTACGATCCAGATGCCACCACCTGTTGCGACATAAAACTTTGTACACACATTCACATAACATTCGCTAATAACCAACACCGCTCCTACGCACAAACCCCAACACCGATGTGAACAACACCTCTCCCTACCACTCGCCAAACAGCAGCAGCGCTGTTTGTTAATTTTATATATTTAAAATTATAACAGCAGTGATATCAAACAAAAACTCCAGAAACATCTATACAAAATACCCTACAAGTTTTGTATTCAAAAGATAATTAAATTTTGACATCTCGATAGCCTCAAATAGTCGACAAGGTACACCCGGTGTTCTGTTTTTCGGGACAACAACCTAGCTGACTTCAAAATGTGATATCTCCTAGAATATTTCACCAAATTGGATGCATAAGCACTCTATGGAAATATATGATAACACACTAAATGAATTTTACAGCGATTACAGCTAATTGACCCTGCAAAAACCTCAGAAGCAGTCGACACTACTGCTACCCGCCCGCCACCAAAAATCAGGACAACACCCCCGCTAAATCGCCTAGAACAACGTATAATCCAATGAAATTGCAGCATAATTACAAAACAGAAAACAAGATCACCTTGAACTCCTTCTTCTCCCTTCCTTCTTCCTCCTACCAATCCACCAATGGAGATTTGCACAACCCAAAGGAGAACCAAGGGAACAACTGGCCACACCTTGGAGAACAGGGAGGGGAGGGTGGCTAGGGTTTTGGAGGAAAGGGCGGTGCGGCTCCAAAAGGGGAGGGAGGGGCGGCTAGGGTATGGAGGGGGTGAGGGGCCTCCAATGCCCTTGATGCGTAATCGATGGCTCACAAACCATTCTCCCATCCATGCTCCGGTTCAAGCAAATGAATACTAAAATGCTATCATTTAACTGAGATATTCACCTCCATGAACTCCAAACCTCGAATGGCCTAGAGCACGAAAGAAGAAAGAAAAAGATTTAACTTCTTTTCATAAAATTGAGTATCACACTCTACCCCCCCTTAAAAAGAATTCGACCTCGAATTCCACCGCTTCTACCAAAACGACACATGAAAGATTAGCCAAGACAAAAAAACTCACCAATAATGAAAAGTTCGGGGTACTTCTACCGCATCTGCTCCTCAAGCTCCCAGGTAGCCTCGCGCTCAGACTGATTAGTCCACAGGACCTTAACATACTTAATTGTTCTTCTCATGACATGCTCTGAGGACTCCAAGATACACACCGAGCGACACTCCAGAGTCAGATCTTGCTGCACGACGATCGGTTCTAACTCGATTTGATGGTCCGGATCTCGCACATACTTACTCAACATTAAGGGAAATGAAATACCGGGTGTACTCCTTCCATGGATTCCAGTAATTGCAAGCGATAAGCCAAGCTACCAACCCAGGCCAAGATAGTGAACGGTCCAATGTACCTCGGACTAAGTTTCCCCAAGACACCGAACCAAACAACTCCTTAAGTAGGTGATACCCTGAGGAGAACTTGATCACCCACTGCAAATTCCAAATCCCACCTCCTCACATCAGCATAACTTTTCTGGTGGCTCTGAGCGACTAGAATATTCTGACGAACCTCCTTAACCTTCTCATATGTCTGCTGAACCCAATCAGGACCGACCAAGGATCTCTCTCCCAGAGTCTCCCAGCACAAAGGGGAAATACACAGCCTGCCATATAAGGCCTCATATGGTGCCATCTTGATGCTAGCCTGATAGCTATTGTTATAAGCGAACTCAGCCAAGGCGAGATGATCCTCCTAGCTACCCCTCCAAGAAAGGACACAAGCACGTAGCTTGTCCTCCAAAGTCTAAATAGTCCACTCTAACTGACCATCGGTCTGAGGGTGAAAAGCAACACTAAGAGAAAGCGTGGTACCCAAAGCACTGTGAAGACTCTCCCAAAATTTGGATACAAATTTGGAATCTTGGTCTGAAATAATAGACTTAGGCACACCGTGAAGCCTTATTACTTATTTCATATACAAGGGAACCAATTCTGAAGCTGAATTTGTGGTCTTCATGGGAATAAAGTGTGATGACTTAGTTAGGCGATCCACAACAACCCATATAGCGTCCTTGCCTCGAGGGGAACAGGGTAAGCCAACCGCAAAATCCATGGTGATATGCTCCCACTTCCATTCTGAAATTTCCAAAGGCTTCAATAAACCTGTAGGCCTCTTGTGCTCAGCCTTCACACGCTGGCACACCCCACAGGCTGCCACATACTTAGAAACATCAACCTTCTCCCTCTTCCACCAAAAGTTTTGCTTCAAATCTCTATACATCTTGGTTTTGCCAGGGTGAACGGTGTAAGGAGTTTGGTGAGCTTCTCTCAATATATTCATCTGCACATCTAATTTCTGTGGAACATAAAGACGTCCTCTGAAACGAACCAAAACATTCTCATCAACAGTGAACTCTCGAGGTTTACCATCACCGACCCTTTTACGAGCCTCCTGCAACAAAGGATCCTGCTGTTGTGCCACATGCACTCTATCCAGAAAGGAGGATTGAATGAGCATCTGAGTTTCCTCTCTAGCGGTGCCAACATAGCACAAAGCAACACCCATACGATCCAGATCAGCTATCAAAGGCATGGCCACTTTCGGGACACTAGTCCTGCTAAGTGCATCAGTGTGACGGAACCTCCCTAGTTACTAGGCCCACCTACAGTTGTCCTTGTCCAATGGACTTTGGACAACCCTGTAGATGCACATAATCACTCGACAAGTTCGGTACCTGTATCCTTAAATCCTCGCCTAAGAGCACTTCACCCGTCACGCAGATATTACATCACATCGGAGGAAAGAATAGCGGAAGCAATTACAATAACTGAATTTACATTTATTCAAATATAGAGAAAGAGTACTAAAGTTATTACAAAACCAGGGCGTATGAGTGCATAAGTATTATTACAGACTTGGGAGGCAAAAAACCCTCCCGCATAGTGGCGGACCCAAAAATTGGGCAAGACCCGGGCCGAAGCGACCATAAACTCTAATAGTAGCATATAAAAGAAAAATTGTACTGCGAAACAACGTTGTCATAAATGTTAAAGATGACATACAAGTTATGATGTAGCTCTTTCCAAATGTATCATGTCAACATCAACATTAGTGTTTCTTGCTCCAGAACCTTGAAGTAAATTATATTAAGAATGCGACTTGAAGGAAATCATACGATGGTTAAGCCTATCGTCTTATGTCTTATTCCGCAACTCAGTTTTAATGATATTCATAGATGAGAAAACTCTCTCCACAGAGGCTCAGTGTCAAACTTAATTTCTAGCCATGTGATCTTGTTTATTTGGTCGCAACTTTTTGATCTTTTATTTGGTGATTATGGTATTAAATGGTTGTATGGAATATCTTGTTTCGTACTCTCTCCATTCTTTGTTATTTGATGTTTGCTAGTGTAAAATTGAACTATCATGCGTCAAAATAAAAGAAAATGGAGGTAGTAGTTTCTAAGCCCTGTGGCTTGTAATTTTTTTGCCTCTTCAGTTTAGAATCATTTGCTAGCTTGGGAATTTTTTGCTTATCCTAGCTCGATGGTTTGCTCTCTAGTCTCTCCCTCTATTCATCTCTCTAGACTAGCAGGAGCCTAGCATGTGTTGCCCGAGGCCTTGCTACTAGCCTAGTATGTAAATCTGTAGGACACATGTAGGTGGTCGTAGCCTGCTCTTGCTTGCATGTGTGTTATCTTGTGCTTGCGAAGCTTGCACTGTGCCGGATGGATATACATACATATAACTATGACTCAGCGAGACCAAAGGGGCAGACCGGCAGAGGCGGCGCGACGGCAGATGCAGGTTTGTAGCTCTTCAGCATAGTCCAGCCAGACTCAAACACGAGTTCTTCTAAAAATATTTTGGGCCTGTGCCCCGGGCCGTGGCCTAGGTGGCCATAGGCCTGGGTCTGCCCCTGCTCCCGCATAAAAGTATATTGTTTTTCAAGTGGGAGGCCAACTTCCTCCCGCGGCCTCACTGCTGTGATTCTTCTTTGGGCACCACCTTAGAACAAAAACAGCAAAAGTCTGTTGTTTCCCCACCTACAACAACATGGGTTCGAAAACCCGGAGTATGGAGTGTACTTTCGGAAGTCTTACCCGTCAAAAGAAAAGACTCTCAAGGATATGCTGGCTTGAGGGAGTCAAGGTAAGGCTATTCAAGAATCAAAGACTCTGTTTTGCAGAAATGCTTACTAACAGTGGATCCTTAAAAATCTAGTTTTATTAGCAAGTTAAGTCATTACCTGTAGCTATAGTTATTTCTACCCTAGTTCAAGCACTTGACCTATGCTAGCCATCTTTTATCACCCTTTTACTTTGCTGGATTCCAACGTGTAGGTTGGTGACCAAGTCTTCATGCCCGAGAAGTAATGGCGATCCGAATCGATTAAAACTTAGCTGGGGATCTCCAATCACACGAATTATGTAGCACTTAACCCTTGCATATGTCAACTCGCCACCGGGTTTCTTAATACCAGACCGGGTTCACGCCAACCGAGAGCACAGATACCCCACCGTCCAGCCTCTTGCCATGGAGGGTACACGCTACTCTCGCCATCTCTCCACTCCCATTGCGTGTTGGCCTTTCTGGTATTAGTTTGCCCGAGGCAAAGATTACCCATGATGAGGCATGTGACCAGTTAAAGGGTCCTCAGTCAGCAGGCCCACATCGACACAGTCCTTAATCGACTCAGACGGAGACACTACACCGAGACTCTCTTCTCGTGCAAGTCACCCGTCTGGTCTCAGCTTTATCATTTCAAACCCAAAGTTTGGTACCTGGCAAAGGTACATCTTTTCCGATGTTGAACCCATCACGGCCATGATGGATCCACCATCAAGTTTTATTTTCGAAAACATCCCATCCATCTGAAGCATCATCTTTTATGTAAAAGAAAGCATTTTGTTTTTCTAGAGCCAGACTAAGCATTAGAAAACCTTTTAAATAATCAGGTGATCAAGGAAGAATAAACAGTTCCAAGGAAGGAAATATAGCAATTGGATTAACACCCAACTCCTATCACCTAATGCATCATTCAAGTGATAAAGAGTTTAAATTCACAAGGAAAGGTAAATACTAAATAATTTCTGGTTTGGGTTAAAATCTTGGAACTATTTTTATTAATTACTAAAGGAATTTAGGAACCTAGTAAAATTGGTCTCATATTTTTAGCTTTCTTCTAGAATTTTCAATGATTTCTCTAAGTCTGACAGAAAAAGAAAAAGAGAAAGAATGATTAGTAACGGGCTCAATTCGGTCTAGGTCGGCCCACGACCAGCGAAACGCGCCTGCGTGCGTGCCCGCGGTATCCATTTTGCACAGAGGCCCCTGACCGTTTGAAAAACTCGTAAAGAGTCCTCAGCACTATTCACACGTGTCTCTAACATTTACACTAAGGCCCTTTGTTTTCTGTTTCTTCTCCAAAACGAACCCTAGCAACGGCGCGCTCGCCGCCGGCCATCTTGTGGCTCAGACTGGCCATGATCGGTGTCGACTGCCTAAATTAACTGATGGGTTAGCATTACTGACCCAAGGCGAACCTAGAACAAGCCTCAATTGAACTAATCTTGCCCTGGATTCACTCGACCACAGTGATGAGGACATCCTCCACTATTACCTGTTGGCAAAGACACAATTGGCCCAGTTGGCCCAATTGTAGTCGGACGGCGACCGTGTGAGCCTCAGAATTATCCCACATCGCTTAACTTGGGAGGAGGAAGCCACTTTAAAAGGGAGTGCCACCCTTCCCCCATTGGACTAGTCTTTTGGGGCGATTGGGCCTTTCCCTGAGTTGGCTGTGCTTAATGAACTGTTGGGCTCCGGGCAACCCTAATTTATTGGGCCTTGGCCAACCCCACCTGGGTGGGTGTATCATCTGGTATCAGAGCTAGGGCCTATTTTAAGAAGGTGGGAATGACGAGGACATCCTCCACTATTACCCGTTGGCAAAGACGCAATTGGCCTAGTTGGCCCAATTGTAGTCGGATGGCAACCGTGTGAGCCTCAGAATTATCCCACCTCGCTTAACTTGGGAGGAGGAAGCCACTTTAAAAGGGAGAGCCACCCTTCCCCCATTGGACTAGTCTTTTGGGGCGTTAGGGCCTTTCCCTGAGTTGGGTGTGCTTAATGAACTGTTGGGCTCCGGGCAACCCTAATTTGTTGGGCCTCGGCCAACCCCACCTGGGCTGGGTGTATCACACAGTGACGGCGAACACCGCATACAAATCAAGGTGTTTCGGTCGATTGAGTGTGGTCAAGCACAATGGGTTGATCCAATGAGTATCACAAGCATGTGTGGGTGCTAAAACACGGACAAGAATAGCGAAGGCGGACCTGAAGGTGGCTGGCCACGGCGCGACGTCTCACGGTGGCGCAGACAACCGATTTGGAGGAAGAATGAAATTCCCTAGCTATAGTGGCTAATTGAAGGCGGGAGTGGGTGCTCTGGCTTCGTGACAACATGGCGCAATAGACCGAGCCATCAATTTATAGGGGCATTAAGCGGTGGCGCCTGATTTGAAGAAATCGCGCTAGCGGCCGAGAAGAGGGGATGAGTCACCCAGGTGATCTACCGTGGCGATCGCTGGTCATAGATGGATGACTATCACTAGTTAACCTTCACGGTACAAAGCGACATGGTAACTACCTAAGGCATGGCTCAACTAGGGAAAACGATGGTAGCCTCGGCGATGAGCGCGCGGCCACGTCGCCGGGCAAGTGGGCACGCCAATAGGGCGGCCACAGTGCCCCAAACTCATCCGTGCTGAAGATATTTTGACTGCCGAGCGTAATCCACTTATCTGAGGCACGAATCATGGTGGCCGGCGTGAATACGAGCGCACGGGTCACAGGCGGCGAGGTGCACTGCATCTGATCATATTCAGTCACTGTACCATCGAAACCATCCATTAGAGCGCCTGACAGAGCATATTAAAGGCCTTGGTTATCCAATTTTTGTGTGGCAACTTGATAATCTTTCTGTAACAAAGTTGTTGTTCTATAATCCTACTTTAACTTTGTTATAGTATCCACAATCAAACACTCACTGGATCATGCTCAAAATAGATCTCCAAGTTCATTTAACTTCACTGTCAATCAGAATTCATCCTTAGGGCTGACTGACAGCCAAACTTCAAGCCCATTTATCTCCAAATTTTGTATGACACCAAGGCTTAATCACTTAAGCAAAGTTGTACTCCAATTATAGCTCTACAAATTTGATGTGTTGACCTAGGGCAAATTTCTTATGAATTGGGAGATATAGAGCTCCAAAGTTGACCCTATTCACTAAATTTTAGACTTAGGCATATATGGTTTATGGGGTGCTTTTTGCAAATAGGTCCAAATTCCATTATTCAACTTGAAAATTCTCCAACATGAAAGGTATTTGGTTTGAAATTCTCTTTTACTTTGATATTTGCACTTTGGTCCAAAAGTGCACAAAATTTACATCTACCCCCCTAGGGTTTCAATTAGGGTTTTCCAGGGGTCTTTTTAGGGTTTTGAGTACTTTAGGGTTTTTGTACTACTAAAGTCCATCCACTTTGATATCTTGTGAGTATTTCTAATGCGTTTTGAGGTTTTATCCTATTTGGACTTCACTTACATCCATAAGCCCTAACTCAAGGTTTAGTACCCTACCCTAGGGTTAACCACACATC
Organism: Zea luxurians; assembly: GCA_029449295.1. Lineage (NCBI taxonomy): Eukaryota > Viridiplantae > Streptophyta > Magnoliopsida > Poales > Poaceae > Zea > Zea luxurians. Next base: position 52,555,754 of record JAOPSE010000006.1, on the reverse strand, counting down.
AGGCCACATCATTACAACTTGTTTGAAAATTTTACCTAGTGAATGCACTCTAGGTGTAACAAACATATGAAATGTCGATGCACATGATGTTATGCTCAAGTTTTAGGGCCAGTAACACCAGGGGTGTTACATCCTTCCCCCCATAAAAGAATCTCGTCCTGAGATTTAAGGTCCTAAGGTAAGTAATGGAAAAGGAAACACGTCACATTTTTATTCCCTTAATTGTCTTACAAGGCAAGGGGTGGCATGGGGTTTACTTCTCCTTTACAATCCAATGTACATATTTTACAAGTTACATGAAGCTAAAAAGCCAGGGAAATTCTTTTCTAAGAAGTCTTGAGTCTCCCATGTAGCTTTATCTTCAGTATGTTTGTTCCATTGTATCTTATAGAATTTAAGAACCCTTTTTCAGGTGATCCTGTCCTTTTGATCCAAGACTCGAATGGGATGTTCTGAATATGTTTCTAAGAACCCTTTTTCACCTCAATGGTTTGATCAGGAACCCGGAGGCACTTCTTCAATTGGGATACATGGAACACATTGTGCACTGCAGACAATGTTTCGGGTAGTTGGAGTCAGTATGCCACTGGTCCACATTGTTCCAAAATAGGAAATGGACCAATGTATCAGGGTGCAAGCTTTCCTTTTACACCGAAACAGGCACACCCTTCAGTGGCGATACTTTCAGGTACACATAATCTTTGACTTGAAAGTACAAGGGTCGGCGTCGTTTGTTTGCATAACTCTTTTGTCGAGCTTGTGCCGCTTTCAAGTTATGTATGATTCGTTGAACCTTTTCTTCCATCTCTTTAACCATGTCAGGCCTGAAAAACCACCTTTCTCCTGGTTCAGGCCAATTCAAGGGGGTACGACATTGTCGTCCATACAATGCTTCAAATTGTGCCATCTTAATACTTTCTTGATAACTATTGTTATACGAAAACTCTATCAATGGTAAACATTCATCCCATTTCTGTGGAAATTCTAGAACACATGTCCGCAACATGTCTTCAAGTATTTGATTCACTCTCTCAGTCTGTCCACTTGTTTGAGGATGATATGCCGAACTGTGGAGCAGCTTAGTACCCAGAGATTTGTGGAGTTCTCCCTAGAATTTGGATACAAATTGTGATCCATGGTCCAACACAATTGTCTTTGGAACTCCATGTAAACTGAGGATACGAGCAATGTATAATTGGGCATAGACAGCAACTGGGTGATCTATCTTGACGGGCAGAAAATGGGCTATCTTGGTAAGACAATCAACTATGACCCAGATAGAATCAAATCCTTTTGCTGTCCTGGGTAATCCCACAATAAAGTCCATGCTAATGTCCTCCCATTTCCAAGTTGGGATGGGCAAAGATTGTAGTGGTCCCGCTATTTTCATATGTACTGCCTTGACACGTCTACATGTGTCACACCTTGCCACATAGTGGGCAATCTCAATCTTTATTTTTGTACACCAATAGTGTTGTTTTAAATCTTGATACATCTTAGTACTTTCGGGATGAATGGAATATCGACTAAGATGAGCTTCATCCAAAATTTGTTGGTGGATTTCCGCATCCTTAGGCACAACTATGCGATCATTAAACCATACTATTCCTTGATCATCCTTTCTAAAGCAGTTAGCTTTGCTGGCTTCTATTTTCTCATGAATATGTTTCATACCCTTGTCACTTCTTTGGGCATCAATAATCTTTTGCAGAAGAACTGACTCAAGCTTCAATTGGGTCAAAGTTCCATGTTGTATCATTCCCAAGTTTAATTTTTCCATCTCCTGGCATAGTTTGGTGTCAGAGGTCCCTACTGGAAGACAATGGAAGGAAGCCTTGCGACTCAGGGCATCTGCCACCACATTGGCTTTTCCTAGGTGATAGTGGATTTCCAAATCATAATCCTTAATCAGCCCAAGCCATCTCCTCTACCTCATGTTAAATTCTGACTGGGTAAAAATATATTTCAGACTTTTATGATCTGTGTATAAATGGCAAGTATTTCCCAGCAGATAATGACGCCATATCTTGAGGGCATGAACAACTGCAGCTAACTCCAGATCATGGGTTGGATAGTGCTCCTCATGCCGGCGTAACTGTCTTGAAGCATATGCTATGACTCGGCCCTCCTGCATTAAGACACACCTGAAGGAAACGGGTGACGCCTCAGAGGGGGGGTGAATTAGGACTTCTAAAACTTCTACTAAACTAGGCCACAATTAAATCCCTAGAGCAAAACCTATGCAAATAATCAAACTAGAGTGCAAACTAGGTTTTGTCTAAGTGTTGCTATCTCTACCGCAAAGGCTAAGTTTCAATCTACACTAAATAAGTATGACTACAAGATTGAAACTTAAATGCTTAATATAAATGCGGAATGTAAAGAGATAAGTAGAGAAGCAAACTCTCGTGGATGATGCCGGTATTTTTACCGAGGTATCCGGAACCACGCAAGGTCCCGACTAATCCTCGTTGGTGCCCCTACGCAAAGGGAAGCCCACGCGAGGGCCAAGCACCACGGTCGAGTAACTCCGTAGAGAGTCGCGGGCCTTCTCCACGCGCAAGTGGTGCTCCGCTTCCGGCTCCTCTCGGACGCTCCCCGCCGTCTCCACTATCGAGCTTCCGGCCGAAACGCCACGGGCCTCGTTCCCTCCGGTACACGGTGGCGGCCGTGACACAAACGCGGTTGTCACGGTCTCGCAAGACTCTCGCCCCACTCGGTACAATTACAATGACTCACGCAAGAGCCGAGGGGTTGTGTGGTTTTACAAAACTCACTCAACTAACTAGGGTTCACCTAGAGCAAGCGCTGAAGCGGTCTAACTAACCTAAGCACTTCGCAAAGCACCTACGCTAATCACCGAGTGATTCTATTAAGCACTTGGGTGTTTGAGCTCTTGGAAATATGCACTATGTGGCTTGGTATGTTGCTTGGGCTCCCACACTTGAGAATGGCCGGTTGGGGTGGTATTTATAGCCTCCACACCCCAAACTAGCCGTTGGATAGAAGGCAGCAACTTTCTGTCGTCGGGTGCACCGGACAGTCTGGTGCACCACCGGACACTGCACTGTAGCATGTCCGGTGCGCCTATCCGTTGCTCTGACAGAGCAGTCGACCGTTGGCGCGCACAGGCTTTTCACAGCGTACAGTCCGGTGCGCCACCGGACAGTCCGGTGGTCTTTTCTCCGAGTGCCACCTGGAACTAGCCGTTGGAGCTGGAGTTCCCTGGTGCACCGGATAGTCCAGCGTGTGGGCACCGGACAGTCCGGTGTGCCACCGGACAGTCCGGTGCCCCCTCGCACAGACAGTCCGCAGCAGCACACTTGGACTTTTCTTGGATCTTCTTAATGTCTTCTTTTGAGGTGTTGCTTTCCTCAATTCCTTAGTCCAAGTAATTGTTGCATCCTGTGAACTACAATCATAAACTCTAGCAAATGCGTTAGTCCACAGGTTGTGTTAATCATCAAACACCAAAACTCAATTAGCCAAATGGCCGTGGTCCATTTTCCTTACAATCTCCCCCTTTTTGGTGATTGATGACAACACAACCAAAGCAAGCAAATAATACAAGTATTTGAATTAAAATATGCAATCTACTTGCTAGGATGCATGATTGTCCCCACAATGTGATATTATGGACCTAAGACTCCCCCTAACTCCATAATTCACTTACTTCCTATTTTTGGACCAAATAACCAAAACCACTTGAAAAACCATTTGTAGATATAAAATTTTAAAATGGTGGTGTTTGGTGTTTGATATAGTTTTCATTGCTTTGGTCCCTAAACTTCTCCCCCTTTGGCATCTACCACCGAAAAGGAGGACATTAAAAACATGTAGGAAGTAAAAAACTTGCCCTCGACAAGAATTCTATCAAATGATACCACTAGAAGGATATTAGAATAAAACCACTTGTAGGATTTTAAATTGAACCACATGAATGATACCAGTTGAAAAGATTACTCCCCCTAAATGAGTGTTCTCTTTAGAAAGAAATTTCTCCCCCTTTTTATAGATGAAGAAATACTTCCCCCGACAGAGATTCTCTACTTAGGAAAAAGCATGTGAAAATTAGAGGTGCAAGACATGATTTGAAAAGACTAACTTCCCTTATGCATAGGTAACAGAATATGAGTTAAGTACTTATGCATTTTTAGCAACATGGAAGCATATGATATGAAATATAGTCTAATCAAATATTGGAGAAGACATGTAAATGATATACAAAGTAGTCTCAAAAGATACCGATTGAAATTCAATGGCGAGCTTGAGAGACATGAGAGTTCTTGGAGATTTTGCAGTGGAAGATTGTTGTCTTTCTCCGGGGACCTTATTTTCCTTACAATGAGACTATCACATGAAATAGACTTGAATAGGTGTTAGTCTCAAAGTGTTAGATTATAGAGTAACCTCCCCCTAAAGGTGTGCATACAAGTTTTGAATACTTGTAGGAGACATGCACTTTGATTTGATATCAAGAGGGGCAAATTATCCATAATCCAAACTTTGGCACATATAAGTTAAATGATACAACTTGTAGAAGTCAAAATTTTCAATTGATGCATCATTTACTATGGAGTGATATAGAAGCAATGTGCCATGCTTAAATAAACATTTTAAGCCATGTAGGTTTGCTTAAGTATATGTATTGAAAACAAGCAATCCTACCATATGATTTACCTAGTATGCATGATTTTAAACAAAAGTACATAACAAATGTAATACTAGGCAAGAAAGGTAAACTAGATATAAGGTAAGTAGATACGCATATCTAAAAACAAGAAATACAATAAATCTAGTTACCTTAGTCATGGGTGGGAAATTTGGGTCCAAAGATTTCACTAACCCATATGGCAATAAACTTGATCCAATATGATGTATCCCATGATATACATCCCAATTTTGCCAAGTCTCCAAATTTCCCGCAGACCTTCGGTCCACTCACTTCCCTTTCGGGATCCAAACCTTCTTGGTGCTTTTCATGGTTGAAATTATTTCTTTTGGCACCCAGATGCGTTTGGCCCCCTTTCCTTTGTTGGCTTGCTTGTTGGCCTTGATTGCTATCACCTTTCCATTCTTTTTCTTCTTGATCAAATATGGTGTAGCATACTTTTTGTTCACCTTTTTGATGTAGGTGTTGGAGATTTTGCTTGTTGGCTTTTGCTTGAGCTTTTGCCTTTGTTTATCCCCGGTCATCGCCTTGCATTGGAAAGACTTGTGGCCTTCCTTGTGGCATATCCTACAAATCACAGTTTCTCCCTCCATAGGCTTGTTCACTCCCGCAGTGGTGTTATCCTGTGGAGGTTGGATTTGTTTGGCTTTGCCTTTCTTATCATACAAAGCCTTTCCAAGGCGAGCCACTTCTTGCTTTAATTGTTCATTTTCCTTTGCAACCTCATCCGAACATGTCTCTACAACAATATTCTCAACAACGACTTGGTTGCAGGGGTTAGAATCATCAATTAAATCAAAGCAGGAAGTGGAAGCATCTTTCTTAATTACTTCAGGTATTTCAACTAAAGATGCTGTTGGGGTGCTACCAATGTTTTCTAGCTTAGTAGTTAGCTCATTATTATGAATGCTAAGAATTTCCATTTTTTCTAGCAAATTTTCAATAGCTTCTTGGGAGCTAGCTAACTTAGCCTTAAGTTTTTCATTCTTTTTAATAAGGCTGTCATCGGTAGCAGTGGATGGAGCACTAGATTCTAATAGCTCAATTTTAGTTGATAGCTCACTATTTAGGTTTGCAAAAGTTTCAAATTTTTCTAGCAAACCCATGTAATCATTTTGTGAGCTAACTAACTTATTTTTCAAAGTTTTAAGTTGAGCTTTTTGCTTAGTGCAAACATCCTGGAAAAATTCTACGGCTTCCGCAAGCTCATCTAGAGAGGGCTTTCCTTCACCTTCATCATCACTACTACTTTCATCACTAGAGGATGGAATGCTTTTGTTACCTCTTGCCATAAGGCATTTGTGTGATGACCTTGATGAGCGTGATGAGGACCGGTGGCTGCGCGTCCTTGGAGGTTCATCTTCACTTGAAGAATCATCCCAAGTTCTTACATTTGTTAGCGCCTTGCCTTTGCTCCTCTCCTTTTTGGGTTTGGCCATATTTGGACAGTTGTCCCTGAAGTGGCCCTTCTCCCCACATGCGAAGCATCTTCTCTTCCTTTGCTTTTTCCTGTCAATGTTAAAGAGAAGATCTTCGACCTGCAGGGGCACACCCATTAGATTAATCTTGCGGATCATCCCCATTACCTTTCCGACGCGTCGGATTGTTTCTTCGTCCTCGGAGGATGATGTACATGGTTGATTATCTTCATCATCATCACTTTCTTCTTCTTCTCTTCTTCACTTGAGGAACTTGGAGTGGGAGCCTTCTTTTTGCCCTTCCTTTCATCACATGTAAAAGCAAATGGTCTTGAGGAGGTTGGCTCCTCTCCCCGACTCATTTTTCGCGACATCTCAAAAGCCGCGATTTTCCCAATCACAATGGTCGGGGTCATGTTGCTTAAGTCCTCCATGTTGTGAAGGATGGTGATGATGCTCCCATATTTTTGTTGTGGTAGCAGGGAGATAATCTTCCTTACAATGTCCGCATCACCTAGCTTATTAATGCCAATAGAGTTGATCTCATTGATAATTAGATTCAAACGTGAATACATGTCTCTAACAAGCTCATCATCTCTCATAGCAAAAGAATTATACTCATTTAAGACTAGGCAATGTTTTTGCTCACGGACATTGGATGTGCCGTCATGGAGCTCATGCAATTTTAGCCAAATCTCATTAGCAGTTTTCAGGGTAAATACTTGATTAAAAATATCTATGCCAAGAGATTCATACAAGCAATTTTTGGCTCTAGCATTTAAATGGATTTCTTTTTCCTCACTCGTGGTGGGTTTCTCGGGATTCTTGATGGGTTTCATCCCGTCACGAGTGACTCTCCAAACACCTAGATCAACGGCCTCTAGGTAACAAGCCATTCTAGCACTGTAATATGGGAAGTTAGTGCCGTCGAAGTGTGGTGGCCTATGGGTATCCATCCCTTCCTCTAAAAAGCGTCGGCTCTTTTTAGCGGTGAAGCTAAAGCGTTTCAAATAGGCCAAACCGGGCTCTGATTCCAATTGAAGGAAACGGGTGACGCCTAAGAGGGGGGGTGAATTAGGACTTCTAAAACTTCTACTAAACTAGGCCACAATTAAATCCCTAGAGCAAAACCTATGCAAATAATCAAACTAGAGTGCAAACTAGGTTTTGTCTAAGTGTTGCTATCTCTACCGCAAAGGCTAAGTTTCAATCTACACTAAATAAGTATGACTACAAGATTGAAACTTAAATGCTTAATATAAATGCGGAATGTAAAGAGCTAAGTAGAGAAGCAAACTCTCGTGGATGACGCCGGTATTTTTACCGAGGTATCCGGAACCACGCAAGGTCCCGACTAATCCTCGTTGGTGCCCATACGCAAAGGGAAGCCCACGCGAGGACCAAGCACCATGGTCGAGTAACTCCGTAGAGAGTCGCGGGCCTTCTCCACGCGCAAGTGGTGCTCCGCTTCCGGCTCCTCTCGGACGCTCCCCGCCGTCTCCACTATCGAGCTTCCGGCCGAAACGCCGCAGGCCTCGTTCCCTCCGGTACACGGTGGCGGCCGTGACACAAACACGGTTGTCACGGTCTCGCAAGACTCTCGCCCCACTAGGTACAATTACAACGACTCACGCAAGAGCCGAGGGGTTGTGTGGTTTTACAAAACTCACTCAACTAACTAGGGTTCACCTAGAGCAAGCGCTGAAGCGGTCTAACTAACCTAAGCACTTCGCAAAGCACCTACGCTAATCACCGAGTGATTCTATTAAGCACTTGGGTGTTTGAGCTCTTGGAAATATGCACTATGTGGCTTGGTATGTTGCTTGGGCTCCCACACTTGAGAATGGCCGGTTGGGGTGGTATTTATAGCCTCCACACCCCAAACTAGCCGTTGGACAGAAGGCAGCAACTTTCTGTCGTCGGGTGCACCGGACAGTCCGGTGCACCACTGGACACTGCACTGTAGCATGTCCGGTGCGCCTATCCGTTGCTCTGACAGAGCAGCCGACCGTTGGCGCGCACAGGCTTTTCACACCGGACAGTCCGGTGCGCCACCGGACAGTCCGGTGGTCTTTTCTCCGAGTGCCACCTGGAACTAGCCGTTGGAGCTGGAGTTCCCTGGTGCACCGGACAGTCCGGCGTGTGGGCACCGGACAGTCCGGTGTGCCACCGGACAGTCCGGTGCGCCCTCGCACAGACAGTCCGCAGCAGCACACTTGGACTTTTCTTGGATCTTCTTAATGTCTTCTTTTGAGGTGTTGCTTTCCTCAATTCCTTAGTCCAAGTAATTCTTGCATCCTGTGAACTACAATCATAAACACTAGCAAATGCGTTAGTCCACAGGTTGTGTTAATCATCAAACACCAAAACTCAATTAACCAAATGGCCGGGGTCCATTTTCCTTACAGCACCCGAGCCCACTGCCTGATGCGTCACAATACACATCAAAAGGCTTTTCTATATCTGGTTGAGCCAATACTGGACTAGTGGTCAATAAGATCTTCAATTGCTCAAAGGCTTCATTGCATTTTGAGGACCAGTCAAACTTCGTATCATTCTCCAACAAACTTGTGATTGGTTTCACAATCTTGGAGAAATCCGAAATGAACCTGCGGTAATAACCAGCTAGTCCAAGGAAACTTCGGACTTGATGTACTATTGTTGGTGGTTTCCACTCTAGAATATCCTTGACCTTGCTAGGATCAACCGCAATCCCATTTGCAGATAATACATGTCCCAAAAATTGGATTTCCTCCAACCAAAACGTGCATTTACTGAATTTAGCATATAATTGGTGTTCCCTTAAGCGCGTTAATATGATCCGTAAATGTTTAGCATGCTCCTCTTTATTCTTGGAATAGATCAAGATATCGTCAATGAAGACCACCACAAATTTATCCAACTCGGGCATAAACACCGAGTTCATTAAATACGTGAAGTGGGCTAGAGCATTGGTCAATCCGAAAGACATAACCAAATATTGAATATAATCGATACCACGTTGTGAATGCGGTCTTGGGTATATCTTCGGGTCGAATACGGATCTGATGGTATCCTAATCTGAGGTCAATCTTGGAGAATACCCGAGCACCGGTAAGTTGATCGAACAAAATATCGGTTCGGGGAAGGGGGTACTTGTTCTTGACAGTGACCTCATTAAGGGATCTATAGTCCACGCACATTCGAAGTGTTTGATCCTTCTTGTTAACGAAAATTGCGGGACATCCCCAAGGTGATGAACTGGGTCAAATGAATCCCTTCTCCAGTAGATCTTGTAATTGAGTCTTGAGCTCCGCTAATTCATTTGGTGGCATTCGGTACAACCTTCTAGAAATAGGAGCCATACAGGGCTTCAGTTCAATCACAAATTCTACATCCCTTTTTGGAGGCAATCCAGGTAGATCTTCAGGAAAGACATCCAGGAATTCACATACTACCGGAATATCCTAGATTTCTGGCATGATAGCTTCATAGACTCGGCCAAATGGTTTAGCTAAAATAGCTACAGGGATGGACAAGAGAACCTCTTCATGGCCATGGCTCAATTTGATAGTCCTTAAGTCAGTGCTGAGGATATCTTTATGCTGGGACAACCAATTCATGCCCAGAATCACATCTATGTCTTGGCCTTTTAGAACAATTATGTTGGTAGGGAATTCCCTCCTGGCCAATGTTACTGGTATATGCAAAACTATTTCCTTAGTAAATATTTGTCCCCCAGGTGAATGGATAATAAATCCTTCCCTGGACTCAGTGCAAGGAATGCAATGCTTTTCCACAAATTTCTTGCTTATGAATGTATGTGAAGCACCAGAATCAAAGAGAATAATTGCTGGGTGATTGGCCACAAGGAACATACCCATCATTACCGGTTCTCCTAATGGTGTAGTGGCCACTTGAGTATAATAAATTTGCCGAGTCTTCTTGACATTTTTGCCCGATGAAGTACTAGCCGTGTTTCCCTTTGCTTGATTGGAGCTCCCAGAGTTCTGCTGAGTGTTGAATTTATTCTGCTTCAAGTATGGACAGTCCTTTATAAAATGACCAGACTTTCCACAATTGAAGCAGCCAGTCGAAGAACTAGGGAGAGCGGGGAAACGAGTACCAGGGGCACTCGGCTGATTTGTAGAAAAGGGGGCAGTGGTAGGACGAATGAAGACAGGCTGTTTGAACGGATAGGAGGGTGGACGAGGTGAAGAATGATTCTGATTAAAAGGTCGAATGACCAACCTAGTTCGCTTCTCAGGTCCCTGATTAGACCTGTCACCTCCAAATCCCTTGGATTTTCCATGGCCGGTGTTCTTGGCTTTTACTACCAGCGCTGTGATGATAGCTCTGCTGTAAGTAAGGTTTAGACAGGTGGCCATTTTCCACTGCAACCTATCGTTGAGTCCTCTCATAAAACAATTCTTTTTCTTCAGATCTGTATTTACTTGATCGATGGCATACTAAGACAGATGATTGAATTTGTTGAGATACTGCATTACAGTATCTCCCCCTTGTTTTAACCGGATGAATTCTTCCTGTTTAATGTGAAGCACTCCCTCTGGAATATAGTGTTCACGGAATGCTAATTTGAACTCCTCCTAGGTGATTTGATGTCCAGCCGGTTGAACTGCTACAAAATTCGCCCCCCAAGTACTGACAGGCCCTCTCAGTTGTTGAGCAGCAAATAATGGCTTCTGGATTTCCGTGCAGCGAATCAAACCGAACTTCTGCTTGACCACTCTTACCCACTCATCCGCTTCTAGAGGTTCTTTTGCTTCAATAAAGAGCGGGGGACGAGTTTCCGAGAAGTCCAGATATGTAGTTTCACGGGGTCCTTATGGAGGAGCTCTACCGCCATACTGCTGCTGGAACTGGTTACCCGCCTTTTCACGCAAGAAGCGGGTATTATCTGCATTAGCATTGACCAAGGCAGCGATAGCCTCAGCCAGTGTTGGGGGTACAGGTGGCGGGTTAGGAGTAGCTTCCCGACCACGGGAAGTTGCTGCACCATCGTGTGCGCGAGTCCGTGATGGCATCTGAGGCAAAGAAACATTTGGGAAAAATATAACATGCCAACATATACCATCATATTACATTATCAAAATGTAATTATACAGACTCAGCGTACAACCAAACTTTAGTACTTATTCTACACAAGTACAATAACCAAACTATACTATTCTAGTCTTCATCGTCTTCCGTTGCTTCACTATCTCAAACCGCAAGCAGCTGACTTCTGCTAACAACTCAGCTATACGCTAACTGTCCTGCTCCCGTGCCCTGTTCCGATGGCGTAGCTCCGATCGGAGTTGCTCCACCTTGGCGTCCAAGTCTCCGATTGGATCGTTGCTGCCGCTACTGCTCCCTTCTTGTCTGGGGGCTAACTGATGACGAGGCACGCCAAAGGGTCCCGTGGACTTGCGTGCAGTTTTCCTTGTACGTGCCATATCTTCATAAGTGGGGAAGATTTATTAGTATACTTTTGAAACATGATGCATAGCCCAATAATTACGGAATCAACCCCTGTTGATCCCCAACTTCCTTTATATTGCACTCTATTAACTGGTCTTACAAGATGAGAACCTCCAGAAAGAGGCAAGGTAAGAATGAAAGAATATTTCTTGGATAAGTATTTGAAAATGCTTTGTAACATCTGAAGAGATGGGCTTCGCTTCGATACCAGCTGTGACGGAACCTCCCAAGTTATTAGGCCCACCTACAGTTGTCCTTATCCAACGGACTTTGGACAACCCTGTAGATGCACATAATCACTCGATAAGTTCGGTACCTATATCCTTAAATCCTCGCCCAAGAGCGCTTCACCCGTCACGCAGATATTACATCACATCGTTGGAAAGAATAGCGGAAGCAATTACAATAACTTAATTTACATTTATTCAAATATAGAGAAAGAGTATTAAAGTTATTACAAAACCAGGGCATATGAGTGCATATGTATTATTACAGACTTGGGAGGCAAAAACCCCTCCCGCATAAAAGTATATTGTTTTTCAAGTGGGAGGCCAACTTCCTCCTGCGGCTTCACTGATGTGATTCTTCTTTGGGCACCGCCTTAGAACAAAAACAGCAAAAGTCTGCTATTTCCCCACCTACAACAACATGGGTTCGAAAACCCTGAGTATGGAGTGTACTTTCGCAAGTCTTACCCATCAAAAGAAAAGACTCTCAAGGATATGCTGCCTTGAAGGAGTCAAGGTAAGGCTATTCAAGAATCAAAGACTCTATTTTGTAGAAATGCTTACTAATAGTGGATCCTTAAAAATCCAGTTTTATTAGCAAGTTAAGTCATTACCTGTAGCTAGAGTTATTTCTACCCTAGTTCAAGCTCTTGAACTGTGCTAGCCATCTTTTATCACCCTTTTACTTTGCTGGATTGCTACGTGTAGGTCCGTGACCAAGTCTTTATGTCCGAAAAGTGATGGCGATCCAAATCGATTTATACCCATTTGGAGATCTCCAATCACACGACATATGTAGCACTTAACCTTTGCATATGTCAACTCGCCACCGGGTTTCTTAAGACCAGATCGGGTTCACGCCAACCGAGAGCACAGATACACCATCGTACAACCTCTTGCCATAGAGGGTACACGCTACTCTCGCCATCTCTCCACTCCCATTACGTGTTGGCCTTTCTGGTATTAGTCTGCCCGAGGCAAAGCTTACCCATGACGAGGCATGTGACCAGTTAAAGGGTCCTCGGTCAGCAGGCCCACATCGGCACAGTCCTTAATCGACTCAGACGGAGACACTACACCGAGACTCTCTTCTCGTGCAAGTCACCCGTCCGGTCTCAGCTTTATCATTTCAAACCCAAAGTTTGGTACCTGGCAGAGGTACATCTTTTCCGATGTTGAACCCTTCACGGCCATGATGGATCCACCATCAAGTTTTATTTTCGAAAACATCCCATCCATCTGAAGCATCATCTTTTATGTAAAACAAAGCATTTTGTTTTTCTAGAGCCATACTAAGCATTAGAAAACCTTTTAAATAATCAGGTGATCAAGGAAGAATAAACAGTTTCAAGGAAGGAAATGCAGCAGTTGGCTTAACACCCAACTCCTATCACCTAATGCATCATTCAAGTGATAAAGAGTTTAAATTCACAAGGAAAGGTAAATGCACCGGGGCTTGCCTTGTGTTGTAGGGGAGTCGGGCTCTGTTCCTCAAATATCAAAGTAAAAACAGTTCCCGGCAGGTGGATTCTCAGCTGATGGTTCAGTCTCTTCTTCTTCAACAGTTATCTCTTCCTAGTTTTCTATACATAACCATATTTAACCATGAATGCTCATGTGATGCTTATGGAAATGCAATTATAATAGATATTTTTCAAGTTGTATCTTGAATACAACTTTCCTTCACGGTGCACCAGGGAAACGAGGGTTTTTGAGTCAGTATCTCTTTTCCCTAAGGCAATTATTACTTAGGAGGTTACGGTTTTGGGTTTGGGAATCAAACAATATCCAAATCATGTCAAACTTCAACCAAGGGTTCTAAGTACCAAATTATACTTACCTAAAAAGTTTTGTGATTTTTGGAGTTACCAAGTATTTTCTAAAATTCCCAAAGGCATAGGTTTAAGACCTGTTAAATACTAAGTAATTCCTGGTTTGGGTTAAAATCTTGGAACTATTTTTATTAAAAACTAGAGGAATTTAGGAACCTAGTAAAATTGGTCTCATATTTTTAGCATTTTTCTAGAATTTTCTATGATTTCTCTAAGCCTGGTAGAAAAAGAAAAAGAGAAAGAATGAATAGTAACGGGCTCAATTTGGTCCAGGTCGGCCCACGACCTGCGAAACGCACCGCGCGTGCCCGCGGTATCCATTTTGCACAGAGGCCCCTGGCCGTTTGAAAAACCCGTAAAGAGTCCTCACCACTATTCACACGTGTCTCTGACATTTACGCTAAGGCCCTCTGTTTTCTGTTTCTTCTCCAAAACGAACCCTAGCAACAGCGCGCTCGCCGCCGGCCATCTTGTAGCTCAGACCGGCCTTGACCGGCGTGGACTGCCTAAATTAACTGATGGGTTAGCATTACTGACCCAAGGCGAACCTAGAACAAGCCTCAATTGAACTAATCCTGCCCTGGATTCACTCGACCACGGTGACGGCGAACACCGCATACAAATCAAGGTGTTCCGATCGATTGAGTGTGGTCAAGCACAATGGGTTGAGCCGATGAGTATCACAAGCATGTGTGGGTGCTAAAACACGAACAAGAAGAGCGAAGGCGGACCTGAAAGTGGCTGGCCACGGCGCGATGTCTCACGGTGGCGCAGACAACCGATTTGGGGGAAGAATGAAATTCTCCGGCTATAGTGGCTAATCGAAAGCAGGAGTGGGTGCTCTGGCGTCATGACAACATGGCGTAGCAGACCGGGCCATCAATTTATAGGGGCATTAAGCGGTGGTGCCTGATTTGAAGAAATCGCGCTGGCGACCGAGAAGAGGGGATGAGTCACCGCAGCGATCTACCATGGCGATCGCTGGTCATAGATGGATGACTATCACTGGTTAACCTTCACAGTACAAAGTGACGTGGTAATTACCTAAGGCGTGGCACAACCGGGGAAAACGGCGGCAGCCTCGGCGATGACCACGTGGCCACGTCGCCCGGCAAGTGGGCACGGCAATAGGGCGGCCATAGTGCCCCAAACTCATCCGTGCTGAAGATCTTTTGACTGCCGAGCGTAATCCACTTATCTGAGGCACGAATCATGGCGGCCGGCGTGAATCCGAGCGCATGGGTCACTGGTGGCGAGGTGCACTGCATCTGATCATATTCAGTCACTGTACCCTCGAAACCATCCATCATAGCGCCTGACAGAGCAGATTAAAGGCCTTGGTTCTCCAATTTTCGTGTGGCAACTTGATAATCCTTCTGTAACAAAGTTGTTGTTCTATAATCCTACTTTAACTTTGTTATAGTATCCACAATCAAACACTCACTGGATCATGCCCAAAATAGATCTCCATGTTCATATAACTTCACTGTCAGTTAGAATTCAGCCTTAGGGCTGACTGAGAGCCAGACTTCAAGCCCATTTATCTCCAAATTTTGTATGACACCAAGGCTTAATCACTTAAGAAAAGTTGTACTCCTATTATAGCTCTACAAATTTGATGTGTTGACCATGGGCAATTTCCTTATGAATTGGGAGATATAGAGCTCCAAAGTTGACCCTATTCACTGAATTTCAGACTTAGACATATATGGTTTATGGGGTGCTTTTTGCAAATAGGTCCAAATTCCATTATTCAACTTGCAAATTCACCAATATGAAAGATATTTGGTTTGAAATGCTCTTTTACTTTGATATTTGCACTTTGGTCCAAAAGTGCACAAAATTTATATCTACCCCCTAGGGGTTCAATTAGAGTTTTCGAGGGGTCTTTTTAGGGTTTTGAGTACTTTAGGGTTTTTGTACTACTAAAGTCCATCCACTTTGATATCTTGTGAGTATTTCTAATGTTTTGAGGTTTTATCGTATTTGGACTTCACTTACATCCATAAGCCCTAACTCAGGGTTTAGTACCCTACCCTAGGGTTAACCACACATCAGGCCACATCATTACAACTTGTTTGAAATTTTTACCTAGTGAATGCACTCTAGGTGTAACAAACATATGAAATGTCAATGCACATGTTGTTATGCTCAAGTTTTAGTGCCAGTAACACCAGGGGTGTTACAATCAGCTACCACATTCGCCTTTCCTGGATGATATTGAATTGACAGATCATAATTCTTTATCAACTCAAGCCACTGACGTTGCCTCAAATTTAGCTCTTTTTGAGTGAAAATGTACTTGAGACTCTTATGATCGGCGTAAATGTCACAAGACTCACCATAAAGATAATGCCTCCACGATTTTAGGGCAAACACAACAGTGGCCAACACGAGGTCATGGGTAGGGTAATTCCTCTCATGTTTCTTCAACTGTCTAGAGCCATAACCAATCACCCTGCCTTCCTACATCAACACACAACCATGGCCAATACGAGAATAATCTGCATAAACTGTGAAATGCTTACCACTCTCAAGCAAGGCTAAGATACGAGCATTCACCAACTCATCCTTCAATGCCTGATAACTGACTTCGCAATCATTGGTCTAGGCAAAAGGAACACCTTTCTCTAATAGTTTAGTTAATGGCTTTGTAAAGTTGGAAACGTTTGGCACAAAACACCGATAATAACGAGCAAGCCCCAAGAAACTTCGAATTTCTGAGACGCTAGAAGGTCTCTTCCACTCCACCACAACAATGACATTCTTGGGGTCAACTGCAATGCCATGATGATTATTCACATGACCTAGAAAAGCATCTTCAGAAAGCCAAAAGGCACACTTCTTCAACTTGCCATAGAATTGATTCTTCCTAAGAGCATCCAGAACGGGACGAAGATGTCTCTCATGCTATTCCTCCATCTTTGAGTAAATTAGAATATCATCAAGAAATACAACCACAAAGTCATCCAATAACTCATGCAACATCTTATTCATTGCTTCCATAAAAGCAGCAGGGGCATTAGTTAAGCCAAAGGACGTGGCGATATACTCGAAGTACCCATACCTAGTGCTAAAAGTTGTCTTCTCAATATCCTCCTCGTGAATCCTCAAGTGATGATAACCAGAGTTCAAATCAATCTTCGAGAATACCTAGGTACCTCTCAGATGTTCAAAGAGAACATCAATACGAGGTAGTGGATATTTATTCTTGATTGTCACTTGATTTAAAGCACGATAATCCACACATAATCTCTTGCTTTTATCCTTCTTATCAACAAATAACATCGGAAAAGCCCATGGTGACCTGCTAGGCCTAACAAAACCCTTAGCAAGCAAATCATCCAATTGTCGCTTCAACTCAACCTGCTCTTTTGGAGCCATCCGATACGGGGCCTTATGAATAGGCTACGTACCCGGAATCAGCTTGATTTTGAAAGACGCATCATGCTCCGGTGTAATGCCTGGTAGCTCCGTTGGGAACACGTCGGCATAATCACACACCGCACGGATGTCCTGCACTCGCAAGGCAGCCTCACTCTCCACCATCGTAGAAAAAAGAATTCCTGACTTCCTTGCCCAACGATCTGGAAGTAGTTGGGACAACAAGGAAAGAGTGTACTTCGGAGTGCTCCCCAAAAAATATCACCTCCTTACCCGACGGCGCATGCAAAGACACTGTCTTCCAGAAACAGGATATGACTGCGTGATATTGGGTTAACCAATCCATACCCAAAATAACATCAAATGGATCAAGGGAAATCACCACGAGATTAGCCAAAAAGATCTCATCTGCAAGAACGACGAAGCAACCTAGACAGACTCAACAACTACTTATGGAGCCCTTAGCAGAACTAACCACAATTGGGTGACCCATCCTTTGCACCAAAAGCCCGGCACAAGACACAAAATTCTCCGAAACAAACGAAAAACTAGCGCCAAAGTCAAAAAGAGCATGTGCATCAAACAAATCAACTGAGACAGTACCTGTCACGACATCTGCATGGTCTCTGCCATCCGCAGAGGGCAACACATATGCTCCTAGAACACCCATAGAAGAGGAAACCCCTGGAGTGAAATTAATAGAAGAAGAACCCCAAGGAGTCGCAGGCTGAGGCAGACGAGGAGCTCCAAACTGAGGTGGTAAGGGAGCGGTCGGTGCAAGAGTAGGCGTTGCCAAGTACTGAGGAAAACCTGGCATAGGCAAGTACTGATGAGTCCCTAGCATATAAAACTGCTATTGAGGGGGTGGTACAAAAAATTGTTGCTCAGTGGTTGCCAGCATGTTGATAGTGCCCTGCGAAGAGGAAGAAGTCACTGGCTCCCATTTATGTTTCCCATTTGGATTGCTCCTACACACCACATCCTTGTGATCCTGGTTGCAAATAGATGTAATACCCAAAGTTGTAAACTATAGAAAACAGGGTTAACTCTCTAGTGTATTTTTTTCTCAACCTATTACCATATGAGAGCACCCACTCCTAAAAGTTAAATAAATACCAAAAGACACACGAACAACTTGTGCATCATATATGTTGGAGTTTTGGATTGCTTGTGCATTTAAATAATAAAAACAATAATATTAGTGCATACATAATGATGAGATGAGCATGTGAAATAGCCTAAATTGACATTTGATTTAAAATAGAAAAGAAGGAAGGAAATATTATAAAATACAAAACAAAATTTATAAATATGTAAACCCTATCCATGCTAGTATGATTAAAGTCTACCTTTAATTGAGTACAAAATTCACATGTATATTTGAAGTTTAAATTTGAAATTGAAAATAAAAGGAAAAAGAAAACCAGAAAAAGATAAACGATAAATTCACTTGTGGGCCGCGAGACTGAATCTGGCCCACCTAGCAAGTCACTACCGCGCGAACCGACATACCACCCTAAGCGCGCCGATGGCTGGGCCCCGCGGGCAGCCACTCCACACACGCAACCAACGTCTGGATCTGTCATGTAGGACCCTCTCACCAGTCGCACTAATACGATTATCGGCTCTGAATTGCTCACTGCCCTCTGGGGCCAAACCCTTAGATCCCCCACGCCCACACCAACAGAACTCGTGCGGCGCCCTCCGCAATCCCCGGTGATCTCGCCCCACGTCCAGGCTTCTTGGCCGTTCGTGCCTTTAGCCTATAAGACCTGACCCCACAAACCCTTACGTCCATTGCCCCCCTTTAATCTAGCAACCGCGATGAGAAATTGGAGGCTTGGGCTTGGACTGCGGCGAGGAACATCCGCCAGCACCGCACCCATATGCAGCCACTTCCGGGAGGTCCGCGTCGTCTCGGGGTGCTTTGCAGTGCTTACGGAAGGGGACTCATGGTTTGGTGGAGGAGACTTGACCTCGGCGGTGGCTGGAATTTGTCAATGGAGCGTTACCTCCGCCGTGCCGCGGAACTGCATCACGTCGCGTCAAACCTAGGTATGGCGCCCTTTGTCCGAATTCACAAGAGAGTGAATTTCATTTTGCGCGTTTCCCTTGGGTTGGACGGCTCGTCGGCTCCACCGTCAACACGTCTCCGGCGAGGAGCCGCCGTGCTCGGAGCACACCTTCGCGCTCCACCGTCGGAGATAGGTGGGGTCTCAGGGTTGTCCGATTCTCGTTCAACGGAGGAGATTAGAAGTCAAGTGAACGATTCAGCTTGAGCGCGGTAACCGTAGATCTAATCATCAGCGGATAGGATGGAATCTAGGATTATTAAGTCGGGACCTCTACTGGTGAATCCAATGATAGTTTTAGCGTACCGGTTCAATAGCATGTTGATCTAATCTTGGTCGCCCAACGTAGATCGGACGGATCGGTGCATGGGCGAGATCGGCACCGTCGGTTTCGGATCCAAAGGACATTGACGTGTACCGGTTCATCCGCGGCAGGATCTAATCCTGGAAGCGGGATTTAGATCTGACGGCTAAAACTGCTTTGTACCCCTTCAGTCGTGTGCTTTCACATATGAAACCCTGCAGAATACAGAAACTAACCCGCAGTCCACTCGGGTGTTCATTGGGTCTTGGAACTTTTAGCGCATTAACCCCTGTACTTTCTGATAATATTGCGCGCAGTCCAGAGAACACATAAAATAGAAAAATAAATATGGAAATGGATTTTTCATGTAAAAATAATCATTAGAACTTGTTTAATCCCTAGAAAATTCATATTAAGTCCAAATTGATCCATTCCAGTTCCCATAATTTGTAATAATGTTGTTCATCACATAATGTCTCTGTTTTGACATGAAATTTGTATTAAAATTTATCTCTTAATTAATCTTGTATCAAATACATAAAACCTTTAGAAATTCATAACTTAAAATCCATAACTCCAAAATTAATGAATCTTTTTCCTATGATCTTATTTTAATGTGTAGATTATTAATATGTATTTCGTTTACATGTTTGGTGTGATGTTAATTTCTCCTTTATACTATGCTTGTTTGTATTGAAGAGCCAGTGGCCGAGGATCCGTGTGTCAACAGGTAGAAGTTGCTGAGCAGGAGCTCATTGAAGGCAAGTTGTGCCCTTGACCACTTTTATTACCCAATAATGTTCTTTATAATCATTTATTCATGCATAGGCTTAATTTTGATGGGACCCAATAGGTCACCCTAGTTTGGTTATCTTGTTACCTTGTTTATCCCTGAACTATTTGGGTAGTTTTGCTATTGCTCTATATGGTTTTGGGTTTAACATTACATTGTGTCCATGTTCCAATTATATTTTTATTTTATCCATTGTTCATGTCAAGATCATTATTTTTAATTGGAACATAGAGCTTAACTTGAGAAACACGTGCCACCACAAGGGTGCAATGGGACGCCCTTGGCTGACTAACTAGGAAAGCTAGTGGAGGACTAACTTACCCAATAGGAGCAAGGGCAATAGGGGAGTAGGCGTGTAGAGAGGTTCTCAGGTTGATTTTGCTACGATGGCGGTCAGACGGGGGATTCCTGCATTGCTCTTCCTAGAAACTGTAGCGGGTTTTCTGAAGCTAGTGGAACTTTGTAAAAAAGGCCTCGTAGTGTTACCATGCCTCGCTTCATTGGTAGAGGTGTATGGGAGTCGCGATCCCTTGGTAGATGGGTAACATGACTTGTGGGTATAGGGTACAACCTCTGCAGAGTGTAAAACTGGTATACTAGTTGTTCTCACGGTCATGAGCAGCTCAGGACTCTCGCATGATTAAACTATGAAACTAAATTCAATTTGTCATTTGCATTGCATGGGATTTATTATTAATTTTGTTCTATTATTATTATGTTTTGGTATTTACTTACATCTAGTAATTGCTAATAAAATTTGACCAACTTATTAAAAGCAATGCTCAGCTTTAACCCATATTATTGATCAGCCTTAGACATCACATGAACTCCCACCTTTGGTGAGTTCATGCACATTATTCCCCATGACTTGTTGAGCTATGATCTTTTGTGAGCTCACACTTGCGATAAATAAACCCCCCACAGGAGAAGAACAGGTGGCCCAAGAGGAGCCGCACAACGAGGAGTTCGACTTGATCTAGATGGCGTCTTCTAGTCAACTTTATGGCGCCAAGGATGGACCTTAGTTCGCTTTATATTTATCTTTTATTTTCATGAGACTTCCGCTATGTAATAATTACTTTTATGATATTGTGACATTTATCTCTATACATTCTGTTATTATATGTGTTGTTCTTCTTTAGCGCACATATGAGATGCACCCGGCTTTATCCCTTAAATCTGGGTGTGACAATAGAGCACATGCCACTCCACTGGCACTCAGCACGACGATGCGCTTCACCACAACGAAAACACACCATCCCCAACCCAAGCTTAGGAACAACCCGATGCCTCTGAGTACTCCCTCCTGAAGTACCCAATTCAGAGGACTTGCCACGATAGGGGTGGTGGTGCTGGTGTTGAAACTTTCCCTTCTTGTGGGCTGGACCCCCAGTGTAGCCCCTCCTTGCATCCTGGCCACGAGGCTGGTCAACACCAGAAGACTTCTATGACTCATTTGTATACTGATGCACCAAGTATGGACCTTAGTTTGCTTTATATTTATCTTTTATTTTCATGAGACTTCCGCTATGTAATAATTACTTTTATTTTATTGTGATATTTATCTCTATACATTCTGTTATTATATGTGTTGTTCTTCTTTGGCGCACATATGAGATGCACCCGACTTTATCCCTTAAACTCGGGTGTGACAGAAGTGGTATGAGAGGAAATGTTGAATGTAGGATAAAACCTAGATAGAAATGGACAAAACCCTTACCTACTTACCTTACTCTGATTCTTTCTATACTTATCTTGATCCTGTCTCACCTTTTGTTGTTCTACTCTGATTAGTCTTATCTTTTCTACCCTAAGACAAGATGGATTTCACACCTTGGAATACTACATTTATAACCCCTTTTAAAGAGATAGGAAACCTAAGACAAAAAAATTAAAATTATTTTCTCTATTTAAAATGATTGGTTGATTGTTCTGATGACACATGCCTGATTTGCTTCTTTGATTGATTGAAATAGTATGGTCGGGCATCTTAGCATGTACCACCATAAGGTAATGTATTAGCTTTAGTAGGTGACACACTAATCTACTTAGCTAATAAAACCCCCAAAGTAATATGTCTCGTAATTACTCATCTTGTCTACAATTCTTTCTTACCATGTGTTTCTAACTCAGATGGTCAATACCATGAAAGTAGGAGGAATTGATCTACCTACCAACCCATTCAACTAGAGGATACTTAGACAGCAACAACAACAAGCAGAGATGGATCCTCCAAATCCCCACCAGCCGGAACTGATCCAGTAGTTGCAGCCCAGATGCAGATGATGCAACAGATGGCTGATACTATGGCAGATATGCATGCGCAGATGCGGCAGGAATGCCAAGAGATGCGCCAGGAAAGGCAAGATATGCGAGAGGAGATGCGTCAGGAGAGGATGGGGCGACAGTAGCAAGTCCCATTGCCTCTACCACCACCACCACTTCCACCCTGGGACAAGCACCAGGAATTTATGAGCCACAAGCCGCCTACCTTTGCTAGTTCTCCAGATCCTCTGCAAGCCAACGACTGGTTGAAGTCAGTAGAGAAGATGTTAAACATTGCCCAATGCTCCGACCGGGAGAAGGTTCTATATGCTTCTGGTCATTTGACTGGTCCTGCTGCTGATTGGTGGGATTCTTATGTTGTTGCCCATGATGTTGCTGATACTATTACCTGGGCAGAGTTCACTGCACAGTTCAGGAATTATCACATACCTGTTGGACTAATGAAGATCAAGAAGAAGGAGTTTCTGTCGCTGAAGCAGGAGAGCATGCCAGTCAGCGAGTACCGTGATAGATTAATTTAGCTCTCAAGATATGCACCAGATGAAGTGGCTGAAGATGAGAGGAAGCAGGAACACTTCATAGAAGGACTCAACGGGACACTACAGTATGCACTGGTTGCTCACACTTTTCCTTCATTCTAGAGGCTGCTTGACAAGGCCCTAGCCATTGAACACAAGCATGTTCAGCTGGGGGACATGAAGAGGAAGGCGATATCCCAGGGTCAGGGGAGCAGCAGTGTTCGCCCTCGCTATGTTCCACCCTAGGGTACACCGGTTTGCACTAGAGGAGGCCAGCGCCCAGCTCAGTATACACCACAGGGGACTCCACCAACTCCAGGCTACAAGTGTGGTACCCCGGCGAAATTCTCAAGATAGAATGTAGGCACCACATGTTACAAGTGTGGTAAGACTGGGCATTATGCTAATGTTTTTCCACAGAGGATTGCTACTACACCTGTTCAGAACAAGCAGCAGACTCCAGGATCTGGAAAGGGATTCACTATTGCCAGGGTTAATCAAGTCAGCGCTGATACTACTACTGAGGGAGCTGACATCACTATTGGTATGTTTATTAATGCAATTCCTCTAGGAATATTATTTGATTCTGGTGCTACACATTCATTTATGTCTACTCGATATGCCAAAACAAATGAGTTACCACTGCAAAATATGAAAACACCAATGGTAGTAATTACACCTAAAGGGCCTGTTAAGGCAAATTATATGACACATAGATTGACAATGACAGTTATGGGAAGAGAATTTTGGGCTACCCCTATAGTATTAGAGGAAAGCAGTATAGATTTGATCCTTGGTATGTCATGGTTTAGGAAGGCCAAAGCAGTTATACACTGTGCTAGAGGAACTATAGAACTCACCAGCTCTAAAGGAGAAAGATTTGAAGTTGAAATTACAGTAACTGCCTATACCAGACCCGCCATATTTTTAGTAGATGGGAAGTTTGTAGGCAACAACATCCGTGTGGTTAGAGATTTCCCCGATGTCTTTCTAGAGGGGTTACCCGGGATGCCACCAGATAGGGAGGTTGAGTCTGTCATTGATCGCTTACCTAGAACTGCTCCTATTTCAAAAAGGCCATACAGGATGTCCGTAGAAGAACTAAAAGAACTTAAGAAACAGTTAACAGAGTTGAAGGAGGTTGGGTACATTCGTCCGAGTTCCTCACCTTGGGGTGTGTCGGTTTTGTTTGTATAGAAGAAAGATGGATCACAAAGGATGTGTGCGGATTATAGATCCCTTAATGATGTTACTGTGAAGAACAAGTATCCGTTACCCCGCATTGAAGATTTATTTGATCAAATGAGAGGTGCTAGGGTATTCTCGAAGATTGATCTCCGATCGGGTTACCATCAAATGAAGATTAGGCCATCTGATATTCCTAAGACGGCTTTCTCGACCCGATATGGTTTATACGAATTCACGGTTATGTCATTTGGACTAACTAATGCACCAGCATATTTTATGAATCTGATGAATAAGGTGTTCATGGAGTACCTTGACAGATTTGTCATGGTATTCATCGATGATATTCTGATTTATTCCAAGAGTGATAGTGATCATGAGGAACATCTGCGGTTGGTGCTACAAAAGCTACGAGATAATCAACTCTACGCTAAGTACAACAAATGCGAGTTCTGGATTGACGAAGTGCCATTCCTTGGACACATCATCTCTAATGGTGGAATCTCAGTGGATCCTGCCAAAGTTAGGGAGATAATGGCGTGGAGCATACCAAGTACAGTTACTGAGGTCTAGAGTTTCTTGCGACTTGCAGGCTACTATCGGTGATTTATTAAAGGGTTCTCTAAGATTGCTAAGCCTACGACCTCACTTCTAGAGAAGGGGAGAGAGTTTAAGTGGGACTAGAAGTGCCAAGATAGTTTTAATCAATTGAAGTTGAGATTGATGTCACCTCAGTGTTGGTTATGCCAGATCTACAGAAGGGATTTGATATTTATTGTGATGCATGTGGCCATGGCTTGGGATGTTTGCTTATGCAAGAAGGACACATGATCGCCTACGTGTCTCGTTAGTTGCAGAAACATGAGTTGAACTATCCCACTCATGACTTAGAACTAGCAGCCGTAGTGCATGGGCACATGATATCGAGATATTATATTATGGGAACCAAGTGCCAAGTGTACACCGACACAAGAGTTTGAAGTACATATTTACTCAGAAGAATCTCAACCTTAGGCAATGCCATTGGTTGGAGCTCATTAAGGATTATGATCTAGAGATTCACTATCACCCGGGCAAGGCAAATCTGGTTGCGGATGCCTTGAGTCGGAAGGAACACGTCCATGCTGCTATTGTTGCCCAGCTACCCGATGAGATTGTTGAGAATTTCATAAGACTCAACCAGGGTATAGTTGCACACACTGAAGGAGTCACAATCGAAGTGGAACCTACCTTGGAGCAAGAAATCGGGTCAGATTGGCGATGCTAAAATCCAAGAGATCAAAGATCTGATTACTAAAGGTAGAGGTCTAGAATTCACGGAGGATGAGCAAGGCACGATATGGTTCAAGAACTGGATATGTGTTCTGGAGATTGACAGTCTTCGTGAGACTATATGGAAGGAAGCCCATGACTCTGATTATTCTATTCATCCTGGTAGCACTAAGATGTATCAAGATTTGAAGCAGAAGTACTGGTGGTATGGGCTGAAAAGAGATGTGGCTGCACACGTGGCTTTGTGTGATGTGTGTCAAAGAGTGAAGGCCGAACACCAAAGACCAGCTAGACTATTGCACCCGTTAAAGATACCCGAATGGAAGTGGGAAGAGATTGGTATGGACTTCATTGTCGGGTTGCCATGCACACTGAAAGGATACGATTACATATGGGTGATTGTGGATAGACTGACCAAAGTGGCTCACTTCATTCCGGTCAAGACTACTGAAAGGGAATTAGGCTTACACCTAGTTCCTAAATAATTTTGGTTGTTAAATTGCCCAACACAAATAATCGGACTAACTAGTTTGCTCTAGTGTACAAGTTATGCAGGTGCCAAAGGTTCACACTTAGCCAATAAAAAGACCAAGTATTGGGTTCAACAAAAGAGCAAAGGGGCAACCGAAGGCACCTCTGGTCTGGCGCACCGGAATGTCCGGTGTGCCACCGGACAGTGTCCGGTGCACCAGAGGACTCCAACTCAAACTCATCACCTTTGGGAAATTCCAGAGGCAACTCCGCTATAATTCACCGGACTGTCCGGTGTACACCGGACAGTGTCCGGTGCTCCAAGCAAGAGCGGCCTCCGGAACTCGGCAGCCTCGGGAATTCAATTCGGCTGCTCCGCTATAATTCACCGGACATGTCCGGTGTACACCGGACTGTCCGGTGTAACTGCGGGGCAACGGCTACTTCGCGCCAACGGTCACCTGCAACAGCAATTAATGCGCGCCAGAGCGCGCAGAAGTCAGGCAAGCGCGTAGTGGCGCACCGGACACTCTACAGTACATGTCCGGTGCACCACCGGACATCCAGGCGGGCCCAGAAGTCAGAGCTCCAACGGTCAGAACCCAACGGCTTTGGTGACGTGGCTGGCGCACCGGACATGTCCGGTGTGCACCGGACTGTCCGGTGCACCATTCGACCGCCAGCCTCCACCAAACGGCTAGTTTGGTGGTTGGGGCTATAAATACCCCCAACCACCCACCATTCATTGCATCCAAGTTTTCCCACTTCAACTACTTACAAGAGCTCTAGCATTCAATTCTAGATACACCAAAGAGATCAAATCCTCTCCAAATTCGACACAACGCCCTAGTGATTAGTGAGAGAGATTTGCTTGTGTTCTTTCGAGCTCTTGCGCTTGGATTGCTTTCTTCTTTCTTTGATTCTTCATTGCGATCAAACTCACTTGTAATTGAGGCAAGAGACACCAATCTTGTGGTGGTCCTTGTGGGAACTTTGTGTTCCAAGTGATTGAGAAGAAAAGCTCACTCGGTCCGAGGGACCATTTGAGAGAGGGTAAGGGTTGAAAGAGACCCGGCCTTTGTGGCCTCCTCAACGGGGAGTAGGTTTGCGAGAACCGAACCTCGGTAAAACAAATCCGCGTGTCTCACTCCATTACTTGCTTGCGATTTGTTTTGCACCCTCTCTCGCGGACTCTATTATATTTCTAACGCTAACCCGGCTTGTAGTTGTGATTATTTTTGAGAATTTCAGTTTCGCCCTATTCACCCCCCCTCTAGGCGACTTTCAATTGGTATCAGAGCCTGGTGCTTCATTAGAGTCTAACCGCTCGAAGTGATGTCGGGAGATCACACCAAGAGGGAGATGGAGACTGGCGACAAGCCCACTACGAGTCACGGGAGCACTTCATCGAAAGAGTCCCGCACCAAGAGGAAGGAGAAGAAGAAGGACTCCTCCAAACGGAAGGAGAAAAGATCTTCCTCTTCTCACCACAAAGAGAAGAAGGAAAAATCCTCCTCCCACAAGCCGCATCGGAGTGGGGACAAGAAAAAGAGGATGAGGAAGGTGGTCTACTACGAGACCGATACTTCATCAACATCGACCTTCGACTCCGATGCGCCGTCCGTAACTTCTAAGCGCCAAGAGCGCAAGAAGTTTAGTAAGATCCCCTTACACTATCCTCATACATCTAGACATACTCCATTACTTTTTGTTCCATTAGGCAAACCCCCAACCTTTGATGGCGAAGATTATGCTAGGTGGAGTGATTTAATGAAATTTCATCTAACCTCACTCCACAAAAGTATATGGAATGTTGTTGAGTTTGGAGCACAGGTACCATCCATAGGGGATGAAGATTATGATACGGACGAAGTGGCCCAAATCGAGCACTTCAACTCCCAAGCCACAACCATACTCCTCGCCTCGCTAAGTAGAGAGGAATATAACAAGGTGCAAGGGTTGAAGAGTGCAAAGGATATTTGGGACCTACTCAAGACTGCGCACGAGGGTGATGAACTCACCAAGATCACCAAGCGGGAAACGATCGAGGGGAGCTCGGTCGCTTCTGTCTTCGCCAAGGGGAGGAGCCACAAGATATGTACAACCGGCTCAAAACCTTGGTGAACCAAGTGCGCAACCTCGGGAGCAAGAAGTGGGACGACCACGAGGTGGTTAAGGTTATTCTAAGATCTCTCATTTTCCTTAACCCCACTCAAGTTCAATTAATTCGTGGTAATCCTAGATACACACTAATGACTCCCGAGGAAGTAATCAGGAATTTTGTGAGCTTTGAATGTATGATTAAAGGCTCAAAGAAGATCAACCAGCTTGACGAACCCTCCACGTCCGAAGCACAACCGGTGGCATTTAAGGCGACGGAGGAGAAGAAGGAGGAGTCTACACCGAGTAGACAACCAATTGACGCCTCCAAGCTCGACAATGAGGAGATGGCTTTAATCATCAAAAGCTTTCGCCAAATCCTCAAGCAACGGAAGGGGAAGGATTACAAATCTCGTTCCAAGAAGGTTTGCTACAAGTGTGGTAAGCTCGGTCACTTTGTTGCTAAATGTCCATTATCAAGTGATAGTGACAGGGATAACGACAAGAAGGGCAAGAGGAGAGAAAAGAAGAGGTACCACAAGAAGAAGGGTGGCGATGCCCACGTGTGCCGCGAGTGGGACTCCGACGAGAGCTCCACCGACTCCTCCTCCGACGACGAGGACGCCGCCAACATCGCCGTCACCAAGTGACTCCTCTTCCCCAACATCGGCCACAAGTGCCTCATGGCAAAGGATGGCAAAAAGAAGAAGGTTAAATCTAAATCCTCCACTAAGTATGAGTCTTCTAGTGATGAAAATGCTAGTGATGAGGAGGATAACTTGCGTACCCTTTTTGCCAACCTTAACATGGAACAAAAGGAAAAATTAAATGAATTAATTAGTGCTATTCATGAGAAGGATGACCTTTTGACTCCCAAGAGGACTTCCTAATTAAGGAAAACAAGAAACATGTTAAGGTTAAAAATGCTTATGCTCTAGAGGTAAAAAATGTGAGAAATTATGTAGTGAGCTAAGCACATGCCATGACACTATTGCCAACCTTAGAAATGAAAATGCCAAATTAATTGCTAAGGTTGTTTCTCATGTTTGTGATGTTCCCAATCTTAGAAATGATAATGACGATTTGCTTGCTAAGATTGATGAATTGAATGTATCTCTTGCTAGCCTTAGAGTAGAAAATGAAAATTTGATTGCTAAGGCTAAAGAATTAGATGATTGCAATGTTACAATTTCCAATCTTAGAGATAACAATGATATTTTGCGCGCTAAGATTGTTGAACTTAATTCTTGCAAACCCTCTACATCTACCATTGAGCATGTTTCTAGTTGCACTAGATGTAGAGATATTGATATTGATGCTATTCATGATCATATGGTCTTAATTAAACAACAAAATGATCATATAGCAAAATTAGATGCTAAAATTGCCGAGCATAACTTAGAAAATGAAAAGTTTAAATTTGCTAGAAGTATGCTCTATAATGGGAGACGCCCTGGCATCAAGGATGGTATTGGCTTCCAAAGGGGAGACAATGTCAAACTTAATGCCCCTCCTAAAAATTTGTCTAACTTTGTTAAGGGCAAGGCTCCCATGCCTCAGGATAATGAGGGCTACATTTTGTACCCTGCCGGCTATCCTGAGAGCAAGATTAGGAGAATTCATTCTAGGAAGTCTCACTCTGGCCCTAATCATGCTTTTATGTATAAGGGTGAGACATCTAGCTCTAGGCAACCAACCCGTGCTAAGTTGCCTAGAAAGAAAACTCCTAGTGCATCAAATAATCATGGCATTTCATTTAAGTCTTTTGATGCATCTTATGTTTTGACTAACAAATCCGGCAAGGTAGTTGCCAAGTTTGTTGGGGGCAAACACAAGGGCTCTGAGACTTGTGTTTGGGTACCCAAAGTTCTTGTATCTAATGCCAAAGGACCCAAAACCGTTTGGGTACCTAAAGTCAAGAACTAAACTTGTTTTGTAGGTTTATGCATCCGGGGGCTCAAGTTGGATCACGACAGCGGGTGCACAAACCACATGACAGGGGAGAAGAAGATGTTCTCCTCCTACGAGAAAAACCAAGATCCCCAACGAGCTATCACATTCGGGGATGGAAACCAAGGTTTGGTCAAAGGTTTGGGTAAAATAGCTATATCTCCTGACCATTCCATTTCCAATGTTCTTCTTGTAGATTCTTTAGATTACAATTTGCTTTCCGTATCCCAATTATGTCAAATGGGCTACAACTGTCTATTTACTGATGTAGGTGTCACTGTCTTTAGAAGAAGTGATGATTCAATAGCATTCAAGGGAGTGTTAGAGGGTCAGCTATACTTGGTAGATTTTGATAGAGCTAAACTCGACACTTGCTTGATTGCTAAGACTAACATGGGATGGCTCTGGCACCGCCGACTAGCCCATGTTTGAATGAAGAATCTTCATAAGCTTCTAAAGGGAGAGCACATTTTAGGACTAACAAATGTTCATTTTGAGAAAGATAGGATTTGTAGCGCATGCCAAGCCGGGAAGCAAGTTGGCACTCATCATCCACACAAAAACATCATGACAAGTGACAGGCCACTGGAGCTCCTACACATGGATTTATTCGTCCCGATTGCTTACAAAAGCATCAGCGGGAGTAAGTACTGTCTTGTTATTGTGGATGATTATTCTCGCTTCACTTGGGTGTTCTTTTTGCAGGAAAAATCTCATTCCCAAGAGACCTTAAAGGGATTCTTAAGACGGGCTCAAAATGAGTTCGACTTGAGGATCAAGAAAATTAGAAGCGACAACGGGATGGAGTTCAAGAACTCTCAAATTGAAGGCTTCCTTGAGGAGGAGGGCATCAAGCATGAGTTCTCTTCTCCCTACACGCCACAACAAAATGGTGTAGTGGAGAGGAAGGATCGAACTCTATTGGACATGGCAAGAACCATGCTTGATGAGTACAAGACACCGGATCGGTTTTGGGCCGAGGCGGTCAACACCGCCTGCTACGCCATCAACCGGTTATATCTACACCGAATCCTCAAGAAGACATCTTATGAACTCCTAACCGGTAAAAAGCCCAATATTTCATATTTTAGAGTTTTTGGTAGCAAATGCTTTATTCTTGTTAAAAGAGGTAGAAAATCTAAATTTGCTCCTAAAACGGTAGAAGGCTTTTTACTAGGATATGACTCAAACACAAGGGCATATAGAGTCTTTAACAAGTCCTCAGGACTAGTTGAAGTTTCTTGTGACGTTGTGTTTGATGAGACTAACGGCTCTCAAGAAGAGCAAGTTGATCTTGATGAGATAGGTGAAGAACAGGCTCCGTGCATCGCGCTAAGGAACATGTCCATTGGGGATGTGTGTCCTAAGGAATCCGAAGAGCCTTCAAATGTACAAGATCAACCATCCTCCTCCACGCAAGCATCCCCACCAACTCAAAATGAGGATGAAGCTCAAGTTAATGAAGGAGAAGATCAAGACAATGAGCCACCTCAAGATGACGGCAATGATCAAGGGGGAGATGCGAATGATGAAGAAAAGGAGGATGAGCAAGAACCAAGGCCGCCACACCCAAGAGTCCACCAAGCAATCCAACGAGATCACCCCGTCGACACCATCCTCGGCGACATTCATAAGGGGGTAACTACTCGATCTCGTGTTGCACATTTTTGTGAGCATTACTCTTTTGTTTCCTCTATTGAGCCACACAGGGTAGAGGAAGCACTCCAAGATTCGGATTGGGTGATGGCGATGCAAGAGGAGCTCAACAATTTCATAAGGAATGAGGTATGGCATTTAGTTCCACGTCCTAACCAAAATGTTGTAGGAACCAAGTGGGTCTTCCACAACAAACAAGACGAGCATGGTGTGGTGACAAGGAACAAAGCTCGACTCGCGGCCAAGGGGTATTCACAAGTCGAAGGTTTGGATTTTGGTGAAACCTATGCACCCATAGCTAGGCTTGAGTCAATTCGCATATTATTAGCCTATGCTACTTGCCATGGCTTCAAGCTTTACCAAATGGACGTGAAGAGTGCCTTCCTTAATGGACCAATCAAGGAAGAGGTCTATGTTGAGCAACCTCCCGGCTTTGAAGACAGTGAGTATCCTAACCATGTCTATAAGCTCTCTAAGGCGCTTTATGGGCTCAAGCAAGCCCCAAGAGCATGGTATGAATGCCTTAGAGATTTCCTTATTGCAAATGGCTTCAAAGTCGGCAAGGCCGATCCTACTTTATTCACTAAAACTCTTAACAATGATTTGTTTGTATGCCAAATTTATGTTGATGATATCATATTTGGGTCTACTAACGAATCTACTCGTGAAGAATTTAGTAGGATCATGACACAAAAATTCGAGATGTCTATGATGGGGAGTTGAAGTATTTTCTAGGATTCCAAGTCAAGCTACTCCAAGAAGGCACCTTCATTAGCCAAACGAAATATACTCAAGACATTCTAACCAAGTTTGGAATGAAGGATGCTAAGCCCATCAAGATACCCATGGGAACCAATGGGCATCTCGACCTCGACACGGGAGGTAAGTCCGTGGATCAAAAGGTATACTGGTCGATGATTGGTTCATTGCTTTATTTATGTGCATCTCGACCGGACATTATGCTTTCTGTTTGCATGTGTGCAAGATTCCAATCCGACCCTAAGGAATCCCACCTTACGGCCGTAAAACGAATCTTGAGATATTTGGCTTATACTCCTAAGTTTGGGCTTTGGTACCCTCGGGGATCCACATTTGATTTGATTGGTTATTCGGATGCCGATTGGGCGGGGTGTAAGATTAATAGAAAGAGCACATCGGGGACTTGCTAGTTCTTGGGAAGATCCTTGGTGTCTTGGGCTTCAAAGAAGAAAAATTTGGTTGCTCTTTCTACCGCCGAAGCCGAGTATATTGCCGCAGGACATTATTGCGCGCAATTGCTTTGGATGAGGCAAACCCTGCGGGACTATGGTTACAAATTGACCAAAGTTCCTCTTCTATGTGATAATGAGAGTGCAATCCGCATGGCGGATAATCCCGTTGAGCATAGCCGCACTAAACACATAGCCATTCGGTATCATTTTCTTAGGGATCACCAACAAAAGGGGGATATCGAGATTGCATACATTAATACTAAAGATCAATTAGCCGATATCTTTACCAAGCCACTTGATGAACAAACTTTTACCAAACTTAGGCATGAGCTCAATATTCTTGATTCTAGGAATTTCTTTTGCTAAACTTGCACACATAGCTCATAAGTATACCTTTGATCGTGTCTCTTTTATATATGCTATGACTAATGTGTTTTCAAGTATATTTCAAACCAAGTCATAGGTATATTGAAAGGGAATTGGAGTCTCCGGCGAAGACAAGGCTTCCACTCCACTCTACTACTCATCCTTCGCCGTCGCTCCGCATCACTCTCCAACTTTGGTATAACCTTCACTCATTTATTTTATGACCAAGGGAGGAGAAAGTACTTCAAAGGGCTCTAATGATTTTGTTTTTGGCGATTCATGCCAAAGGGGGAGAAAATATGAGCCCAAAGCAAAAGGACCGCACCACCACCTAATTTTAAAATTGGAGATTTTCAATTGATCAATTTCAAATTGGTATCTTATTATGTTCAAAAGGGGGAGGAATTAGTATTTCAAAAATGATATATCAAAACCCTCTTGAACACTAAGAGGAGGATCTCATTTAGGGGGAGTTTTGATTAGTCAAAGGAAAAGCATTTGAAACAGGGGGAGAAAATTTCAAATATTGAAAATGCTCCACAAAATCTTATACATTTACCTTTGACTATTTGCAAAAGAACCTTCAAAAAGGATTTACAAAAGAATTTGCAAAAACAAAACATGTGGTGCAAACGTGGTCCAAAATGTTCAAAATGAAGAAACAATCCATGCATATCTTGTAAGTATTTAGATTGGCTCAATTCTGAGCAACCTTTGGACTTACATTATGCAAACTAGTTCAATTATGCACTTCTATATTTGCTTTGGTTTGTGTTGGCATCAATCACCAAAAAGGGGGAGATTGAAAGGGAATTAGGCTTACACCTAGTTCCTAAATAATTTTGGTGGTTAAATTGCTCAACACAAATAATCGGACTAACTAGTTTGCTCTAGTGTACAAGTTATGCAGGTTCCAAAGGTTCACACTTAGCCAATAAAAAACCAAGTATTGGGTTCAACAAAAGAGCAAAGGGGCAACCGAAGGCACCTCTGGTCTGGCGCACCGGACTGTCCGGTGTGCCACCGGACAGTGTCCGGTGCACCAGAGGACTCTAACTCAAACTCATCACCTTCGGGAAATTCCAGAGGGAACTCCGCTATAATTCACCGGACTGTCCGGTGTACACCGAACAGTGTCCGGTGCTCCAAGGAAGAGCGGCCTCCGGAACTCGGCAGCCTCGGGAATTCAATTCGGCTGCTCCGCTATAATTCACCGGACATGTCCTGTGTACACCAGACTGTCCGGTGTAACTGCGGGGCAACGACTACTTCGCGCCAACGGTCACCTGCAACAGCAATTAATGCGTGCCAGAGCGCGCAGAAGTCAGGCATGCGCGTAGTGGCGCACTGGACACTCTACAATACATGTCCGGTGCACCACCGGACATCCAGGCGGGCCTAGAAGTCAGAGCTCCAACGGTCAGAACCCAACGGCTTTGGTGACGTGGCTGGCGCACCGAACATGTCCGGTGTGCACCGGACTGTCCGGTGCACCATTCGACCGCCAGCCTCCACCAAACGGCTAGTTTGGTGGTTGGGGCTATAAATACCCCCAACCACCCACCATTCATTACATCCAAGTTTTCCCACTTCAACTACTTACAAGAGCTGTAGCATTCAATTCTAGATACACCAAAGAGATCAAATCCTCTCCAAATTCCACACAACGCCCTAGTGATTAGTGAGAGAGATTTGCTTGTGTTCTTTCGAGCTCTTGCGCTTGGATTGCTTTCTTCTTTCTTTGATTCTTCATTGCGATCAAACTCACTTGTAATTGAGGCAAGAGACACCAATCTTGTGGTGGTCCTTGTGGGAACTTTGTGTTCCAAGTGATTGAGAAGAAAAGCTCACTCGGTCCGAGGGACCGTTTGAGAGAGGGTAAGGGTTGAAAGAGACCCGGCCTTTGTGGCCTCCTCAACAGGGAGTAGGTTTGTGAGAACCGAACCTCGGTAAAACAAATCCGCGTGTCTCACTCCATTACTTGCTTGCGATTTGTTTTGCACCCTCTCTCGCGGACTCTATTATATTTCTAACGCTAACCCGGCTTGTAGTTGTGATTATTTTTGAGAATTTCAGTTTCGCCCTATTCACCCCCCCTCTAGGCTACTTTCAACTACTTATAAAGGTTCTCAGCTGGTAGAGTTATACATGGCTCGGATTGTGTGTTTACATGGAGTACCAAAGAAGATCGTTTCGGATAGAGGCTCATAGTTTACCTCCAGATTTTGGAAAATATTTCATGAGAATATGGATACGAAGTTGAGTTTTAGTTCGGCCTATCATCCTTAAACTGATGGCCAGACCAAAAGGACTAATCAAGTACTTGAGAATATGCTGAGAGCTTGTGCCCTTCAACATGGAGGCAGTTGGGACAAGAGTCTACCATATGCTGAGTTCTCATATAATAATAGTTATCAGACCAGTCTGAAGATGTCACCATTTGAAGCTTTATATGGCAGGAAGTGCAGGACTCCTCTATATTGGGATCAGACTGGAGAAAGGCAGTTCTTTGGGCCTAAACTTATTCAAGAGGTAGAAGAACAAATCTGTATAATCTGGGAGAACTTGAGGGTAGCATAGACCACGCAAAAGAGTTATGTTGATAATCGGAGAAGACCACTGGAGTTTGAGGAAGGTGATCATGTGTACTTCAAGGTGTCACCACTTCATGGAATGAGGAGATTCAAACTTAAAGGCAAATTATCCCTCGCTTTATTGGACCTTTCAGAATCTTTAGGCGAGTTGGGGAGATGGCCTACTAACTCGAGCTACCTGATCATCTATCTGATGTGCACGATGTATTCCATGTGTCTCAACTTAGGAAGTGTTTACGTGTCCCTAAGGAACAGCTACCAATGGAAGAACTCAGTGTTCAGGGTGATTTGACTTATACGGAATATCCTATCAAGATTCTTGATACTTTGACTTGAGTTACAAGAAATAAGGTGATAAAGATGTGTAAAGTGCAATGGAGTCACCATGGAGAAGATGAAGCTACTTGGGAGAGAGAAGAAGAGCTTCGAATAGAATTTCCCCATCTTTTCCCTAGTCCTTCCTAAATCTCGAGGACGAGATTCTTGTTAAGGGGGGTAGGATTTGTAATACCCAAAGTTGTAAACTATAGAAAACAGGGTTAACTCTCTAGTGTATTTTTGTCTCTACCTATTATCATATGAGAACACCCACTCTTGAAAGTTAAATAAATACCAAAAGACACATGAACAACTTGTGCATCATGCTGGAGTTTTGGATTGCTTGTGCATTTAAATAATAATAACAATAATATTAGTGCATATATAATGATGAGATGAGCATGTGAAATAGCCTAAATTAAAATTTGATTTGAAATAGAAAAGAAGGAAGGAAATACTATAAAATACAAAACAGAATTTATAAATATGTAAACCCTATCCATACCGGTATGTTTAAAGTCTACCTTTAATTAAGTACAAAATTCACATGTATATTTGAAGTTTAAATTGGTAATTGAAAATAAAAGAAAAAAGAAAACCAAAAAATATAAAAGAGAAATTCACTTGTGGGCTGCGAGACTGAATCTAGCCCACCTAGCAAGTCACTACCGCGTGACCCGACTTACCACCCTAAGCGCGCCGATGGCTGGGCCCCCCGGGCAGCCACTCCACGCGCGCGACCAACGTCTGGATCTGTCATGTGGGACCCTCTCACCAGCCGCACTAATACAATTGCCGACTCTGGATTGCTCACTACCCTGTGGGGCCAGACCCTCAGATCCCCCATGCCCACACCAACAGAACTCGTCTGGCGCCCTCCGCAATCCCCGGTGACCTCACCCCACGCCCAGGCTTCTCGGCCGTTCGTGCCTTTAGCTTATAAGACCTGACCCAACGAACCCTTACGTCCATTGCTCCCCTTTAGTCTAGCAACCGCAGCGAGAAATTGGAGGCTCGGGCTTGGACTGCAGAGAGGAACATCCGCTAGCACCGCACCCGTCTACATCTAATGCCGGGAGGTCCGTGTCATCTCGGGGTGCTTTGTAGTGATACCAGAAGGGGACTCGTGGTCTGGTGGAGGAGTCTTGACCTCGGTGGTGGCCGGAATTTGTCAATGGAGCGTTACATCCACCGCGCCATGAAACTACATCACGCCACGTCAAACCTCGGTATGGCGCCCTTTGTCTGAATTCGCAAGAGAGTGAATTTCGTTTTGCCCGTTTCCCTTGGGTTGGACGGCTCGTCGGCTCCACCGTCAACACATCTCCGGTGAGGAGCCGCCGTGCTCGAAGCACACATCCGCGCTCCGCCGTCGGAGATAGGTGGGGGCCTCTGGGTCGTCCGATTCTCGTTCAACGGAGGAGATTAGAAGTCAAGTGAATGATTCAGCTCGAGCGCGGTGACCGTAGATCTAATCATCAGCGGATAGGATGGAATCTAGGGTTATTTAAATCGGGACCACTGCTGGTGAATCCAACGGCAGTTTTAGCGTACCGGTTCAATAGTGTGTTGATCTAATCTTGGTCGCCCAACATAGATCGGACGGATCGGTGCATGGGCGAGATCGGCACCGTCGGTTTTGGATCCAATGGGCATTAACGCGTACCGATTCATCCGCGGCAGGATCTAATCCTGGTTGCGGGATTTAGATCTGATGGCCGAAACTGCTTCGTACCCCTTCGGTCGTGCGCTTTCACATATGTTCTGCAGAATACAAAAACTAACCCGCAGTCCACTCAGTTGTCCACTGGGTCTTGGAACTTTTAGCGCATTAACCCCTGTACTTTCCGATAATACTGCGTGCAGTTCAGAGAACACATAGAATAGATAAATAAATATGGAAATGGATTTTTAAGGTAAAAATAATCATTAGAACTTGTTTAATTCCTAGAAAATTCATATTAAGTCCAAATTGATCCATTCCAGTTCCCATAATTTTGTAATAATGTTGTTCATCACATAGTGTCTTTGTTTTGACATGAAAATTGTATTAAAATTTATCTCTTAATTAATCTTGTATCAAATACATAAAACCTTCAAAAATTAATAACTTAAAATCCATAAGTCCAAAATTAATGATTCTTTTTCCTATGATCTTATTTTAATATGTACATTATTAATATGTATTTTTTACATGTTTGGTGTGATGTTAATTTATCCTTTATACTATGCTTGTTTGTATTGTGGCGAGTAGAAGAGCCTGTGGTCGAGGATCCGGGTGTTCAGTTGGTAGAAGTTGCTGAGCTGGAGCTCATTGAAGGCAAGTTGTGCCCTTGACCAATTTTATTACCCAATAATGTTCTTTATAATCATTTATTCATGCATAGGCTTAATTTTGATGGGACCAAATAGGTCACCCTAGTTTGGTTATCTTGTTACCTTGTTTATCCCTAAACTATTTGGGTAGTTTTGCTATTGCTCTATATGGTTTTGGGTTTAACATTACATTATGTCCATGTTCCAATTATACTGTAATTTTATTCATTGTTCATGCAAGATCATTATTTTTAATTGGAACATGGAGCTTAACTTTAGAAACACGTGCCACCACAAGGGTGGAATGGGACGCCCTTGGCTGACTAACTAGGAAAGCTAGTGGAAGACTACCTTACCCGATAGGGGCAAGGGCAGTAGGGGAGTAGGCGTGTAGGGAGGTTCCCGGGTTGATTTTGCTGCGATGGCGGTCAGACGGGGGATTCCTGCATTGCTCTTTCTAGAAACTGTAGCGGGTTTTCTGAAGCTAGTGGAACTTTGTAAAGGCCTTGTAGTGTTACCCTGCCTCGCTTCCTTGGTAGGTGTGTATGGGAGTCAGGATCCCTTGGCAGATGGGTAACATGACTTGTGGGTACATGGTACAACCTCTGCAGAGTGTTAAACTGGTATACTAGTCGTGCTTGTGGTCATGAGAATCTTAGATCTCTCGCATGATTAAACTATGAAACTAAATTTAATTTGTCATTTGCATTGCATGGGATTTATTATTAATATTGTTCTATTATTATTATGGTTTGGTATTTACTTACATCTAGTAATTGCTAATAAAATTTGACCAACTTATTAAAAGTAATGCTCAGCTTTAACCCCTATTATTGATCAGCCTTACACATCACATGAACTCCCACCTTTGGTGAGTTCATGCACATTATTCCCCACGACTTGTTGAGCTATGATCTTTTGTAAGCTCACACTTGCGATAAATAAACCCCCCATAGGAGAAGAACAGGTGGCTCAAGAGGAGCCGCACAACGATGAGTTCGACTTGATCTAGATGGCGTCTCCTAGTCAACTTTATGGCGCCAAGGATGGACCTTAGTTCGCTTTATATTTATCTTTTATTTTCATGAGACTTCCACTATGTAATAATTACTTTTATGATATTGTGACATTTATCTCTATATATTATGGTATTATATGTGTTGTTCTTCTTTGGCGCACATATGAGATGCACCCGGCTTTATCCCTTAAATCCGGGTGTGACAATAGAGCACATGCCACTCCACTGACACTCAGCACGACGATGCGCTTCACCATAACGAAAACACACCATCCCCAGCCCAGGCTTAGGAACAGCCCGATACCTCTGAGTACTGAGAGCACCTAGAGGGGGGTGAATAGGTGGTCCTATCAATTTAAAACTTTAAGCCACAAAACTTGGTTAAGTGTTAGCACAATAATTGCCAAGTGGCTAGAGATGAGTCAAAACACAATAACCACAAGAGATCAAACACAGAGATGGCACGGTGGTTATCCCGTGGTTCGGCCAAGACCAACGCTTGCCTACTCCACGTTGTGGCGTCCCAACGGACGAGGGTTGCAATCAACCCCTCTCAAGCGGTCCAAAGACCCACTTGAATACCACGGTGTTTTGCTTGCTTTTCTTAATCCCGTTCGCGAGGAATCTCCACAACTTCGAGCCTCTCGCCCTTACACTTGAAGTTCACAAAGAAGCACGGAGCAAGGGAGGGATTAGCAACGCACTCAAGACAAGA
Organism: Zea luxurians; assembly: GCA_029449295.1. NCBI lineage: Eukaryota > Viridiplantae > Streptophyta > Magnoliopsida > Poales > Poaceae > Zea > Zea luxurians. The sequence goes on along the minus strand of JAOPSE010000006.1, from coordinate 52,515,616 downwards.
AATCACAGCAACACCACGCACACAAGTCGCAACGAGAGCTCACAACACAACTCAATGAGTTCACCACTCAACTAGAGCTCTAATTGCTATCGCAAAGAATCAAAGGCGCGGAATCGATGTCTTAGTGCTTAGGAATGCTTAGAGGATGCTTGGTGTGTTCCTCCATGCGCCTAGGGGTCCCTTTTATAGCCCCAAGGCAGCTAGGAGCCATTGAGAGCAATCTAGGAAGGCTGATCTTGCCTTCTGTCGACTGGCGCACCGGACAGTCCGGTGCCCGATTTCCTTCCAAAAATGGCCTATCCACCGCTGAGGCCGAGTACGTTGCCGCAGGACAGTGTTGCGCGCAACTACTTCGGATGAGGCAAACCCTCCGGGACTTTGGCTACAATCTGAGCAAAGTCCCACTCCTATGTGACAATGAGAGTGCTATCCGAATAGCAGAAAATCCTGTTGAGCACAGCCGCACAAAGCACATTGACATCCGGCATCACTTTTTGAGAGACCACCAGCAAAAGGGAGATATCGAAGTGTTTCATGTTAGCACCGAGAACCAGCTAGCCGATATCTTCACTAAGCCTTTAGATGAAAAGACCTTTTGCAGGCTGCGTAGTGAGCTAAATGTCCTAGATTCACGGAACATGGATTGATTTCTAGCATACATGTGTTTATGCCTTTGATCATGTTCCTTATGCATATTGTTGCTTACTATGGTGCTCAAGTTGTACAATCTCTCCACGGACCTCACAAGTCCTTGTGCAAGTGATGCACATATTTAGGGGGAGTTGTGCTACAACTTGACCCTTTGAGACTAACCATATGCTTGAGTTTGCTTGTTTTAGTCTCAAAGGAGGTTTGAAAGGGAAAAGGTGGACTTGGACCATGAAAGACTTCCACTGCACTCTGATGAGAGGGTAACTTATTCCAAGTTCATCTCATGTACTCTTATTGCCTTTGTGTTCTTATTTGAAGATTTTGGTGAGGCAATGGGGTTAAAGGGCCAAGATTGATCCTGTTTTGGTGCTTGATGCCAAAGGGGGAGAAAATAAAGGCCAAAGCGATAAATGGATCAGCTACCACTTGAGAAATTTTGAAAATAGTAGATTAGAGCTTTTGGTTTGTCAAAACTCTTTTATTGTCTCTCTTGTCAAAAGTTGGCTTCTTGTGGGGAGAAGTGTTGATTATGGGAAAAAGGGGAGTTTTTGAAATCTTGAATCAATTTCTCTTGGAATGACTCTCTTTATGTCTTAACATGTGTGTTTGACTTAGAAATAGAAATCTGAGTTTGATTTGCAAAAACAAACCAAGTGGTGGCAAAGAGTGATCCATATATGTCAAATTTGAATCAAAACAATTTTGAGTTCTTATTTGAATTGATTTTGTAATTGTTCTACTTGCTTTATGTTGTGTTGGCATAGATCACCAAAAAGGGGGAGATTGAAAGGGAAATGTGCCCTTGGGCCATTTCAAAGTATTTTGGTGATTTAGTGTCCAACACAAGTGCCCTAGTGTAAAAAGGTGGACAAAGTACAAATCAAGGATAAAGGTATGTTTCTCAGACTTAGTACATTGTTTTATGGACTAAGGTATTGTGTCTAAGTGTTGGAAACAGGAAAAATCCATTTGAAAATGCCTTGGCTCGAGCAGCCAAGACTCTGCTCAGTCTGGGATCACCGGACTGTCTGGTGGTGCACCAGACAGTGTCCGGTGGTGCACCGGACAGTGTCCGGTGCGCCAGGCTGGCTCAAGCGAAGTGGCCGCTCTCGGGAATTCACCGGCGACGTACGGCTATAATTCACCGGACTGTCCGGTGTGCACCGGACTGTCCGGTGAGCCAATGGTCGGCCGGGCCAACGGTCCGCCGCGCAATCTACGCGGGACACGTGGCCGAGCCAATGGCTAGAAGGGGGCACCGGACTGTCCGGTGTGCACCGGACATGTCCGGTGCGCCAACGGCTCTCAGGCTGCCAACGGACTTACCACCTTTGTTGAGGTCGGTGTGTCCGTCGGTTCCCATCGGCGTCTTGGCGGGCTTGGCGTCCTTCATCCCAAATCGCTTTAGCAAATCTTGCGTGTACTTCGTTTGGGAGATGAAGGTGCCGTCCTTGAGTTGCTTCACTTGGAACCCAAGGAAGTAGTTCAACTCGCCCATCATCGACATCTCGAATTTCTGCGTCATCACCCTGCTAAACTCTTCACAAGACTTTTGATTAGTAGAACCAAATATTATGTCATCGACATAAATTTGGCACACAAAAAGATCACCATCGCAAGTCTTTGTAAAAAGAGTTGGATCGGCTTTCCCAACCTTGAAAGCATTAGCAATTAAAAAGTCTCTAAGGCATTCATACCATGCTCTTGGGGCTTGCTTAAGTCCATAGAGCGCCTTAGAGAGATTACACACGTGGTCGGGGTACCGTTCATCCTCGAAGCCAGGGGGTTGCTCCACATACACCTCCTCCTTGATCGGCCCGTTGAGGAAAGCGCTCTTCACATCCATTTGGTACAACCTGAAAGAATGGTGAGCGGCATATGCTAGCAAAATACGAATTGATTCTAGCCTAGCCACAGGAGCGAATGTCTCCTCAAAGTCCAGACCTGCGACTTGGGCATAACCTTTTGCCACAAGTCGAGCCTTGTTCCTTGTCACCACCCCGTGCTCGTCCTGTTTGTTGCGGAACACCCACTTGGTTCCCACAACATTTTGCTTGGGGCGAGGCACCAGTGTCCAAACTTCATTGCGCTTGAAGTTGTTGAGTTCCTCCTGCATGGCCAACACCCAGTCCGGATCCAGCAAGGCCTCTTCTACCCTGAAAGGCTCAATAGAAGAGACAAAGGAGTAATGCTCACAAAAATTAACTAATCTTGAACGAGTAGTTACTCCCTTGCTAATATCACCCAAAATTTGGTCGACGGGATGATCCCTTTGGATCGTCGCTCGAACTTGGGTTGGAGGTGCCTGAGGTGCTTCTTCCTCTTCAATTCGAACATCCTGTGCTCCCCCTTGATTATGCGCCTCCACTTGAGGTACCTGTTAGTTATCTTGGGTTGGGGGATGCACCATAGTTGAGGAAGACGGTTGATCTTGCTCCAATTGTTCCTGAGGTCGCACATCGCCAATCGCCATGGTGCGCATTGCGGCCGTTGGAACATCTTCTTCATCTACATCATCAAGATCAACAACTTGCTCTCTTGGAGAGCCATTAGTCTCATCAAATACAACGTCGCTAGAGACTTCAACCAAACCCGATGATTTGTTGAAGACCCTATACGCCTTTGTATTTGAATCATAACCTAATAAAAACCCTTCTACAGCTTTGGGAGCAAATTTAGAAGTTCTACCTTTCTTCACAAGAATATAACACTTGCTCCCAAATACACGAAAATAAGACACATTGGGTTTGTTACCAGTTAGCAGCTCATATGAAGTCTTTTTGAGGAGGCGGTGAAGGTAGACCCTGTTGATGGCGTGGCAAGCCGTGTTCACGGCTTCCGACCAAAAACGCTCGGGGGTCTTGAACTCTCCAAGCATAGTCCTCGCCATATCAATGAGCGTCCTGTTCTTCCTCTCTACCACACCATTTTGCTGAGGTGTGTAGGGAGCGGAGAACTCGTGCTTGATCCCCTCCTCCTCAAGGAACTCCTCTACTTGAAGATTCTTGAATTCGGACCCGTTGTCGCTTCTTATCTTCTTCACCTTGAGCTCAAACTCATTTTGAGCTCTCCTTCGGAAGCGCTTGAGGGTCCCTTGGGTTTCAGACTTATCCTGCAAAAAGAACACCCAAGTGAAGCGGGAAAAGTCATCAACAATAACTAGACCATACTTACTTCCTCCTATGCTCAGATAGGCGATGGGTCCGAAGAGGTCCATATGCAGCAGCTCCAGAGGTCTTGAAGTGGTCATCACATTTTTGCTGTGATGTGCTCCTCCCACTTGTTTACCTGCTTGACAAGCTGCACAAGGTCTATCTTTTTCGAATTGCACGTTAGTCAAACATATCACGTGTTCTCCCTTTAGAAGCTTGTGAAGGTTTTTCATCCCCACATATGCTAAGCGGCGATGCCACAGCCAGCCCATGCTAGTCTTAGCAATTAAGCATGCATCTAGACCGGCCTCCTCTTTTGCAAAATCAACTAAATAAAGTTTGCCATCTAGTACACCCTTAAAAGCTAGTGAACCATCACATCTTCTAAAGACAGACACATCTACATTTGTAAATAGACAATTATATCCCATATTACATAATTGACTGACAGATAGTAAATTATATCCAAGAGACTCAACTAAAAACACATTAGAGATAGAGTGCTCATTTGATATTGCAATCTTGCCTAAACCTTTCACCTTGCCTTGGTTCCCATCACCGAATATGATTGAATCTTGGGAATCCTTATTCTTGACGTAGGAGGTGAACATCTTCTTTTCCCCCGTCATATGGTTCGTGCATCCGCTGTCGATAATCTAGCTTGAACCCCCGGATGCATAAACCTGCAAGGCAAATTTAGGCTTGGGTCTTAGGTACCCAACTCTTGTTGGGTCCTACAAGGTTAGTCAAAATTATCTTAGGGACCCAAATGCAAGTTTTATCACCCTTACATTTTGCCCCTAATTTCCTAGCAACTATCTTCCTATCCTTTCTACAAATAGCAAAGGAAGCATTTAAAGCATGATAAATTGTAGAGGGTCCATTCATAACTTTCCTAGGAACATGAACAATATTCTTTCTAGGCACATGATGAATATTTTTCCTAGGCACATCTCTACAATGCATATAGGAAGAACTGGAAGCAAACATAGAATAAGGATCATAGGCATGTGAATCAAAAGCATTACAACTCCTATGAGATTGTCTTCTATCATTGTACATAAAAGCATGGTTCTTTTTAGTACTACTTGCCATAGGGGCCTTCCCTTTCTCCTTGGCGGAGATGGGAGCCTTATGGCTCGTTAAGTTCTTGGCTTCCCTCTTGAAGCCAAGCCCATCCTTAATTGAGGGGTGCCTACCAATCGTGTAGGCATCCCTAGCAAATTTTAGTTTATCAAAATCACTTTTGCTAGCCTTAAGTTGGTCATTAAGACTAGCCATTTCATCATTTAACTTTGCAATAGAAGCTATGTGTTCACTACAAGCATCAATATCAAAATCTTTACATCTATTGCAAATAACAACATTTTCTACACAAGTTGTTGATTTACTAGCTATTTCTAACTTAGCATTCAAATCATCATTAATGCTCCTTAAGCTAGAAATCGTCTCATGGCAGGAAGATAATTCACAAGAAAGCATTTCATTTCTCTTAACTTCTAAGGCATGAGATTTTTGTGCTTCTACAAATTTGTCATGTTCTTCATACAACAAGTCCTCTTGTTTTTCTAAAAGCCTATTCTTATCATTCAAGGCATCAATCAATTCATTAATTTTATCTACCTTGGTTCTATCTAGGCCCTTAAATAAACATGAATAATCTATTTCATCCTCATCACTAGATTCGTCCTCACTTGAAGAAGCATAAGTAGAGTTTCGAGTACATACCTTCTTCTCCCTTGCCATAAGGCATGTGTGACGCTCGTTGGGGAAGAGGGATGACTTGTTGAAGGCGGTGGCGGCGAGTCCTTCATTGTCGGAGTCGGACGAGGAGCAATCCAAATCCCACTCCTTGCCAAGATGTGCCTCGCCCTTTGCCTTCTTATAGTTCTTCTTCTTCTCCCTCTTGTTCCCTTGATCCTGATTACTATCATTGTTGGGACAGTTAGCAATAAAATGACCAAGCTTACCACATTTGAAGCATGATCGCTTCCCCTTTGTCTTAGTCTTGGTTGGCTGCCCCTTGCGACCCTTTAGCGCTGTCTTGAATCTTTTGATGATGAGGGCCATCTCTTCATCATTAAGTCCGGCCGCCTCAATTTGTGCTACCTTGCTAGGTAAAGCCTCCTTGCTCCTTGTTGCCTTGAGAGCAACGGGTTGAGGCTCATTGATTGGACCGTTCAGAGCGTCGTCCACGTACCTCGCCTCCTTGATCATCATTCGCCCGCTTATGAACTTTCCAAGGACTTCTTCGAGCGACATTTTGGTGTACCTGGGATTCTCACAAATATTATTCACCAAATGAGGATCAAGAACGGTAAAGGACCTTAGCATCAGTCGGACGACATCGTGGTCCGTCCATCGCGTGCTTCTATAGCTCCTTATTTTGTTGATAAGGGTCTTAAGCCGGTTGTATGTTTGGGTTGGCTCCTCGCCCCTTATCATCGCGAATCGTACAAGCTCTCCCTCCACCAACTCCATCTTGGTGAGCAAGGTGACATCGTTCCCCTCATGAGAAATCTTGAGGGTGTCCCATATTTGCTTGGCGTTATCCAAGCCGCTCACTTTGTGGTATTCATCCCTGCACAATGAAGCTAGAAAAACAGTAGTAGCTTGTGCATTCTTATGAATTTGCTCATTAATGAACATGGGACTATCCGTACTATCAAAGTGCATTCCACTCTCTACAATCTCCCATATACTAGGATGGAGAGAGAACAAGTGACTACGCATTTTGTGACTCCAAAATCCGTAGTCCTCTCCATCAAAATGAGGAGGTTTACCAAGTGGAATAGATAATAAATGAGCATTTGTACTTTGAGGAATACGAGAGTAGTCAAAAGAAAAGTTCGAATTAACCGGTTTCCTTCTCTCGTACTCGTTGTGGTCGTCGTCATTTTGGGAAGAAGTAGACTCATCGCTGTCGTCGTAGTAGACAATTTCCTTGATGCGCCTTGTCTTCTTCTTCTTCCCATCTTTCCGTCTATGGCCCGAGCCCGAGTCGGTAGGTTTGTCATCCTTCGGCTCGTTGACGAAAGATTCCTTCTCTTTATCGTTGATCACGATACACTTCCCCTTAGGATCCATCTCTTCGGGCGGTTAGTCCCTTTGTGAAGAGAACGGCTCTGATACCAATTGAGAGCACCTAGAGGGGAGGGTGAATAGGTGATCCTGTCAATTTAAAACTTTAAGCCACAAAACTTGGTTAAGTGTTAGCACAATAATTTCCAAGTGGCTAGAGATGAGTCAAAACACAATAACCACAAGAGATCAAACACAGAGATGGCACGGTGGTTATCCCGTGGTTCGGCCAAGACCAACGCTTGCCTACTCCACGTTGTGGCGTCCCAACGGACGAGGGTTGCAATCAACCCCTCTCAAGCGGTCCAAAGACCCACTTGAATACCACGATGTTTTGCTTGCTTTTCTTAATCCCGTTTGCGAAGAATCTCCACAACTTGGAGCCTCTCGCCCTTACACTTGAAGTTCACAAAGAAGCACGGAGCAAGGGAGGGATTAGCAACGCACTCAAGACAAGAAATCACAGCAACACCACGCACACAAGTCGCAACGAGAGCTCACAACACAACTCAATGAGTTCACCACTCAACTAGAGCTCTAATTGCTATCGCAAAGAATCAAAGGCGCGGAATCGATGTCTTAGTGCTTAGGAATGCTTAGAGGATGCTTGGTGTGTTCCTCCATGCGCCTAGGGGTCCCTTTTATAGCCCCAAGGCAGCTAGGAGCCGTTGAGAGCAATCTAGGAAGGCTGATCTTGCCTTCTGTCGACTGGCGCACCGGACTGTCCGGTGCCCGATTTCCTTCCAAAAATGGCGCAGTCGACCGTTGGCAGCCTGAGAGCCGTTGGCGCACCGGACAGTCCGGTGCCCCCTTCTAGCCGTTGGCTCGGCCACGTGTCCCGCGCAGATTGCGCGGCCAACCGTTGGCCCGGCCGACCGTTGGCTCACCGGACAGTTCGGTGCACACCGGATAGTCCGGTGAATTATAGCCGTACGTCGCCGGTGAATTCTCGAGAGAGGCCACTTCGCTCGAGCCAGCCTGGCGCACCTGACATTGTCCGGTGCACCACCGGACATTCCGGTGATCCCAGACTGAGCAGAGTCTTGGCTGCTCGAGCCAAGGCATTTTCAAATGGATTTTTCATGTTTCCAACACTTAGACACAATACATTAGTCCATAAAACAATGTACTAAGTCTGAGAAACATACCTTTATCCTTGATTTGTACTTTGTCCACCTTTTTACACTAGGGCACTTGTGTTGGACACTAAATCACCAAAATACTTAGAAATGGCCCAAGGGCACATTTCCCTTTCAAGTACTCCCTCCTGAAGTACCCAATTCAGAGGACTTGCCACGATAGGGGTGGTGGCGCTGGTGTTGAAACTTTCCCTTCTTGTGGGCTGGACCCCTAGTGTAGCCCCTCCTTGCATCCTGGCCACGAGTCTGGTCAACACCAGAAGACTTCTGTGACTCATTTGTATACTGATGCGGCATCTCCATGCCCAAAGCCTGCTCCACAGTAGTTCAAAAAATCCACCAGCGGAAAGGCACCTAGAGCATGCCTGGTAGAAGGTTTCAGGCCCTGACGAAACTGGCTCGACTTTTCTAATTCATTGTAGGCCACATGCGGAACAAAGTGGACCATCTTGTTAAAGCCCACTTCATACTCTGTAACCGTCTTTTTCTCCTGCTTGAATGATTGCAAGTATATCTTCCTCTTCTCCAGGAAAGAGACTGGGTAAAATCTCCTTTCAAATTGCCTGACAAAAATATCCCAGGTTAGGTAAACCGGTGAAGACGAATGAGCTGCCTGCATGCCTCTCCACTAAATCTGAGCCTCTCCCTTCAACAGTTGTGTGCCAAAGCGAACATGATCCCTTATCTTCCACATAAGTTAGCCAATCTGCCGCCTCAACCGGAGTACCAATGCCGTCAAAAGTATCCAACTTCATGCCCATCCACTGCACCAGAGAAAGACCACTAACTAGAAAAGGCATCTTAGCCCCACCACCTGGAGCAGCACCCATAGGGACATTGCCCCTAGAACACCTCCAATACCAGCACCTTGAGCACCAGTAGTCGGAGCAGGACCAATAGGAGCAATTGGAATGGCTTGCCTCAGAATGGCCAACTCTTGCTGCATGGCCTGCATCGCGGCTAACATTGCCGCTGGACTCAAAGAATCCCCATTATGATCTTGCGGACTGCCACGAGCTCTTCTAGGCGGCATAGCTACAGCCACAGGACAAAATAAAATAGCACAACATCAACTTCAACTAAAACAAATGAGCCCTGACAATTCATGTTATAGCAATATGAAGGCAAGAAACCCATCCTATATGTGTAGTGTGTCAATTTATCACCATTTTATTGCTAGAATCTACAGCCTATCCTCTGATACCAACTGTAACACCCTAAGGTCCACAAACACCCAGAGGTGTCACTAAAGCTACACTTCCAACAAACTGGCATAAAATTTTGGCAGCACCTCCTTTGAAAGTTGCATAAACGAGAAAACAAGAGTGTATAAACATATTTCATGATAAGAAAAACATACGAAACATAATTAATCTGCTAGCAAAGGAAAGACCATAACGACAAGAACAAAATTAACCATTTGCACACACTTATTAAAAGAAACCAACATCCTTTGACAAAGAGTTTCTAATTAAGTCATTACTAAGAATGGGCACAGTTATTTAGGAGTGTAGGTTGATGTGCTGCTACTTCCCTCTTTCCCAACATGATTCAAGTACTTGCATCAAGCAATGCAAGAGTGAGATGACACATCTCAGCAAGTAAAATAACTATCCAACTGTTTAACAACATACATACAGTGTTTTACCACCAACTGATTTCACAACTCTCTTCTTAACATTAGGGTGCAGCAAGAATACAATATACATTACACCTAGTTACCACACCTCAAAGATAGAAACCTCCATAGTAACATAGCAATGTCACACTTCACATATACCTCATGAGTGCATATTACTATAAATGCAAATATGACTTCTGCCTTCATACCTCTAGGGTATGAAGCTGCATCGTACCCCTCATTGGGCAACATACGATGCAAAATGTACCAGTACAGTCGGACCATAAGATCACGACATAACTTCAAATGCAAGATGAATGATGCACAATACATGATATGCCCACATAATTTCACTTCATATAACATGCTTCAAATAGATACTTCAACTTCATCAAAGTTACGAGTCAACCATCTATATCATTCTCGAATCATGATCCTCAACATTATTAAACAGTGGAACATTAATATTTTCAAAAAAATAAACCTCATAATAGAATTTAATGGTTAACACATTCAATACTTATGAAAATTCAATGACAGGGCATAAGATACAATCCCACAGTAGAAAACCACCTCTGCATTTACTTGCCTTCGTCGGGAATTTGAATTGGTATTAGGTACGATCTAGAGGCCCACCACCTGTTGCGGCATAAAACTTAGTACACATATTCACATAGCATTCGCTAATAACCAACACCGCTCCTACGCACAAACCCCAATACTGACGTGAACAACACTTCTCCCTACCACCTGCCAAACAGCAGCAGCGCTGCTTGTTAATTTTATACCTTTAAAATTATAACAGGTGTGATATCAAACAAAAACTCTAGAAACATCTACACAAATTACCCTACAAGTTTTGTATTCAAAAGATAATTAAATTTCGACATCTCGATAGCCTCAAATAGACGACAAGGTACACCCTGTGTTCTGTTTTTTGGGACAGCAACCTAGTTGATTTCAAAATGTGATATCTTCTAGAATATTTTACCAAATTGGTCGCATAAGCACTCTATGGAAAGATATGATAATGCTCTACATGAAGTTTACAGCGATTACAACTAATTGACCCTGCAAAAACCCTAGAAATAGTCGACACTACTGCTGCCCGCCCGCCACCAAAAATCAGGATAGCACACCCGCTAAATCGCCTAGGAGAATGGATAATCCAACGAAATTGCAGCACCATTACAAAATATAAAACAAGATTACCTTGAACTTCTTATCATCCCTTACTTCTTCCTCCCACCAATCCACCAATGGAGATTTGCACAACTCAAAGGAGAACCAAGGGAACAAGCGGCTGCACCTTGGAGGAGAGGGAGGGGAGGGCGGCTAGGGTTTTGGAGGAAAGGGGGGTGGCTCCTAGAGGGGAGGGAGGGGCGGATAGGGTATGGAGGGCGTGAGAGGCCTCCAATGCCCTTGATGCGAAATTGACGGTGTAACACCCCAGGTGTTACTTAGGGTTTTCTCTTAGTACCCCCACCTATGACCTATTATCACATGTGTTTTGGACTGAGAAAAAGGCAGCAAATTTAGGAGCCAAGCCCTAACCAGGTTTCATCACCCTAAGAAAGAATACATTAACCATGTCAAGCCTAAGAAAGAATGGAAGTGCCAAAACCCTACAATTCCCCTCTTTAGAACATTAGAGCACCAGAGAGAAACTCAGTGAAAAGACCAAGTAAATCACATTGTCATGACTTGGGCCAATTATAAAAGTTGTAATACACTAAATAACCTACAAAAAATAGTAAGAGAGTTGTCCCAAAAGGGTTTTGCAAAATTTTCAAACAAGCCACTCAAGTGGGAGCTTCCTATAGAAATCAGAATTTCAGATTTCTGAAATTCAGCCCCCTCACCAAACTGCTACATGTTCACCATGTTCCTTAACTCAAAACCACTTGGCCCAATTGACAAAATGGCGCCAAAATACCCTTAGAACACCCTGGAAAAATTTGAGGTCAAACCAAATCCATTTGACACAATTTGGCACGCTATTCTTATCGGATTAGGGCTGTCAGACAGACCAATCTTGAGGACGCGACTACTCACTGCACAGCCTAAGAAACGCCTCGGCCTCCACACACAAATGACAGAGGGTAGTCAGGAGAAGAAATCTTACAATAGGATCTTGCCCAAATCCGTGAGGATTTGGAGCCAACGGACGCTTGAAAACGACCACACTAAACCCTGCCACGTGCTCGACAATGTGCCGAAGGGGCTGAGCGCGCACTGGTGCTCCTCCGTGCATGCCCCGAGCACCTGTCAGGCCGACCGCTTGCCCGCGCCCGCTCATGCCTATAAAGCCCTCCCCAAGTGCGCTGCAACCCACTCCGCACCCCGCCTCACTCCCCCGAGCAAGCCACCAACTCCGGCGAGCTCCACACCGCCCGCCCGAGCTGCCCGAGTGCCGGCCACCGTGGCCAGCTCGCCCCAACCATCCCTCGCCCGTGCCAACTACTCGGCTAGCCTCCCTGGAGTTCTGGGAAGCTTCCTGAGCCCTCAGACCGAGCGCAACCTCATTGGAAGCGCCGGATCATCCTTGCCGGAATCCCTCCTCCCACCGGAGCACGTGAACCAGGTAAGCCGCTGCGCCATTATCAAATTCCTTCTGCGCATAGCTTCCATGTCATCTAGTGAACCTCCCCGAGCCATCTAATCGAACTAGACCGCCCTATGTTGGCTAGGCTCCTCGCCACTGCTGAGCTCACCCGCCCCTGCGCGTGGCTAGGATGACTTCGACCACCACTGACCGCCATCCGACCATCGATGGGTTCACCAGGACCTCCCCGATCTTTGAGACCCCTTCATCGGAGCTAGACCAACGCCGGTAAGCCTCACCGTCCTTTTTTCTACCACAGCTACTGTTCCAGCCAGGATAAGAGTGCGGGTTAGATTGTCCCTAAATCCAGGGGGGTTTCTGCCTTATCAATGACTCATAGGAATAGTGACCTAGAGACTCATTTGTAAGGCACCTGAGCGCAAGATGGATTTTCTTTTCCATTTTGGAATTCTAATTCTTTTTAATAGACAGCAGACTTAGGAATAGCATAACTTAAATAATATTCATCCAAATTTGGTCAAGACAATTTTGCTAGGCTCTACATAATATAATCTACCAAGCAAAAATAGTATACCTCATATTTATTATATTACTTTTTAAGGTTTTGATTTAAATAAGAAAACCACTTAAACCTTAAAAATAAGGAAAATGGTAGAAAAACTTTTAGACTGAGGTTGGAAAAATTTATGAAGATACTTGACCAGTAGTTACAATGTTTAAAAATGTTAAGCACCCAGTACCAAAGATTAAGCAAATTTTATCCCCTAAGACTTGTTTTTACTCAAACTTCGGAAAAAATAAGAAAAGGCCACTAAAAATAGAAACTAGAGAGCAAATATTATTTTTCCTAGCATGACTAAGTGATGAAGTTCAAGGGAAAAATATAAGGAACCCTAGTCTAGTACTGTTCTGGAATTTATGATTTAATTTAGGTATTGAGTATTTAAGTAAGATGATGATTAAAAATAATAGGACATATGCAATAATGTTAAGAAAAATTGAGCAAACCCTTGACCTCTATTGTACCACTACAAAAATAGGAATCACCCCAGAATATCAAACTGAGTGGGTTAAACAAATAAAACTAGGATTTTGCCAACACCTCTAGAAAATAAAAAGAGGGACCAAAAGTAGAAAACAGTGAACAACCTTATTTTTCCCTAAGTACTTGAGATATGTGCTATAAGGGAAAAATATAAAATGATGTAGTTACACAGTAGAATATGCCCCACCCCTGCCCCATGAGAAAGTTTATGGATTCTAAGAAATCATACAACACATCCCCTATAAGTAAAAATAACCGACTTTAGGAATAATTTCTCTTGCACAAAGAAGAAACTAGAAAAAATTGGGAAATCTGTTGTTTGACATTTTTCAAATAGAGTGTTAGTAGAAAGCACCCACTAAGCCCCCAAACTTTAGAAAATCACCATTAAATAACCATTAGGTATCTTTGGTTGCAATTTGGCATAGGTGCATAATATTACCCATAAACATCAGCAAAAATAAGTTATAGGGCAGAAGCCACTTCTACACAAGGGTTGTAGTTTAAGGTGCCCTCCCTACCCTAGACCTTGTCATTTTTATAGAGATAACCACTTCCACTATACACCCCAAATTTTGAGAAAAGCTTAAGTAAGCCGACAATAAGCCACTATAATTTTTATAGGATTTTTGGAAATTTCTAAATCAGAAGCATAGTTCAACCTACCCCATAAAAGCCCTTAAAAATAAAAGAGGAAAGAAATCCTTGAATCCTAGTATGCACCATGGACATGTACAAATGTATATAAATATGTTGCATTCATACTCATGCATTTGCATTCATTAGATTGCAATCTCACGGATGGAGAGTACGTCTTGATCTAAGAGCAAGAGGCACAACAAGAAGAAGCCCGGAACCAGCTCCTGAACTCGTCGCCGAAGAACCTCCCGCCGCACCTGCATTTGAAGGCAAGCCCCGGTTTATGCATAACTGTTATATATATGCTAATTTACTGCACTTAATGTTTGTAGGCTTGTATCGTGCACTTAAGTGTAGGAATTGCTTGAAACCCTAGTTGCATGAATTCAGGATTCCTTTGGGATGGAACTAGTATGCTAGGTCGAGTAGCCGCTATGCTAATTGAGGATCTCGATAGAAGTCGAGTGATTTTTCTAGCACTCGCGCGAGGTCAGGAATTGATTGTATTCATCTTGATAACGAGATCTATGATGGTCTATGGACATGGATCCAAGGTGGACTTAAGACGGGAATGGACTTAAGGATTAATGTGTGGATACCTAAGTAAAGCGTTTGAACGTACTAAACACATGTCGGGAAATACGGTAAGCCTAGTACCTGAGTGATACTGGGCGTATACTTTCCTCCTCACTTGTCCTGAGATGTGGTCTCCCATGCTAGCTATGGTGGGTGCAATTGCAGCCACTGCACGGCGGCGGCCGAGGTCAGTGGGGCATTGCATGCCAAGGTGGTGAGCCCTGGCCGCAAACGGGGGATCGATGGGGATGGTTGATGTGTGTGGGGACGGAGTGCCCCTACATGTCGTGTGTTTAGGTTTACCTTGCAAGGTTAAAACTTGATTCAAATCGTCTGATTCTCGTAGCTAATGAGACTACTTGACCCCTTGTACTGCATCGAGTAAGAAGTGAAATGAGGTTTCTTGAGATAATATGTTGATTGCACTAAATGATTGTTACCATGTATGCTTAGAAAAGGGCAAACCTATTGTAAAATGCACATGATAGAACTTGAAAAGCTAAAACTTATTTTAGACTCAGCTAGTGCTTTTGGCAAACCAAACCCCTCAGCCAAACAGATTCATGGTCTAGAGGTAGAGGAGTAGACTCCTCACACCGGGTAAGTCTAGCTGAGTATTAGTATACTCAGCCTTGCTTGTGGCACCATTTTTACAGGTACACTGCAAGACATGGTTGATGGTGTGACTCGGCCAGCCACCCTACCACCGGGTGGGACGGTCGAGTGGGATGCCGCCTCGGCAGGAGAGGACCAGGAGGAGGAGTGGGCTAGGCCTTGCCCTATTCTTCAGCATCGACGTTATCTATTATCCGCTGTAATATTAAGAACATTTTTATCTTTTGGTAAAACTCTGATTTATGTAATAACTTAAGTACTTGAACTTGTGGTTTCATGTTTATTGCACTCTCTCTGAGTCTCACCATCGCGTGAGCTAATGGTACTCGATCCTTGGTAAGTGGCTCTTTCGGATTAGATCCGAAGAACTGATGGGTTATTCTGATTTAAGTGTGTTGCTGCCTTCAAGGCATGACACGGACACTTAAGCTGGAATAATCTGGGTGGTTTTGCCAGAGCTAGTATCGCAGCGAATACCATTACAGAGGAGTCAATGAGCCATGAATGTCAATCTTTCAAAAATAAAACTGTATTAGAAACCAGTGTTGGATCGTCAGGACTAGAACGCTAGACCTAGGACGAAAGGCCTTAAGAATAATGAGGTAGATAGGTGGCTATATAAGTAGGCCATATAGGCCAACACTATGATAGAAGGGATGCCCTAGGAGCACCCCTATGATTGATGAGAGGACGTTCATTCAAGCATGCATGCATTGTAGTAAATCAGCAATAAAAGGGAAAAGTGATTAATTAAAAGTTGAAGGGAATATATAGAATCATGACCCCTAAAAACATTAGTTAAGAATGGGTAACAGGAAAGTGGGTTAAAATAGATTAATCCAAATTAAGTATCCTCCTTTAACTTAAGAACGCTTATCTTCTTACCACTACCTTAGCACTTACACTTACCCCTCCTTCACAGATGGCTTCACCTACCCCCGCCTATGGAGGAGACACCCGCTTCAGCTTTGACTACCTTTCCTGAGAGGG
This sequence comes from Zea luxurians, assembly GCA_029449295.1. Taxonomy (NCBI): domain Eukaryota; kingdom Viridiplantae; phylum Streptophyta; class Magnoliopsida; order Poales; family Poaceae; genus Zea; species Zea luxurians. The sequence goes on along the minus strand of JAOPSE010000006.1, from coordinate 52,499,541 downwards.
CTTTCCCTCTATCTTGTGGGAGGTACTCTGCTCCGCTGGGTACCCACACCCCTCTGTACATGGTGAACTTGTATGAGGAGCACCGGGTGCCACGCTATAGGGTTTGGCTAACCCTGGAGTCTCACCCTCTGCAGCCTGGGTGGCATTCACTTGATTCCAAAACTGTCGGATTCAGGGCAGACGACACCACTGAGGCCACGACACTGAAGGCTTTGACGACCTTCTGTGGATACAACCCACTGGAGATGATGATGCACCCACTTGGACTCTTCCCCGCTGAGAAGAGGGATGATCCGATGTGGTGCAACAGTGTGAGCCACGTCAAGGATGTGTGGGCCATGCATCCCGACCAGGTCGGGAGAATCACCGTCCAGTGCATGAGTGCACTATACCGCCTGTAGGCCCTACAAAGTGATGCCATGATGCACCTCACTAGGCTCGCTCGAACTACAAAGATCACACTCGACGATAGGGAGGACTTCGTGGTCGACCTGTCTTCAAAATTGGTGGAGAAGGATCTACAGGCTGAACATATGAGCAACCGCATCCAGGCGTTGGAACAGCAAGTGGAAATCTGGGACAACACCATCGAGATCCTGGAAAATCAGCTCCATGATGTGCAAGAGGAACTGGAGGAGGCCAACGCTCACATAGAAATGCATCACCAAGACATGAACGCAATGGAGGCAGGCAGTGATGAGGAGGAGGATCCCGAGGAGATTGAGCCAGCTTCCATTCTGGACACGGCCTACTCCGGAGTACCCCCCTTACACCTGGGGCCAGTGTTGCCTATACCACTTAGGGTTAGATGGGTTAGAATTAAACATGTTACGAGAATGGAAAGACCACGTAAGCTTAGCTTTTGGCACCAACTTTTGAACTAGGTTGTAGGGTGGATCTCCTAGTATGTTGTAACCCGAAAAAACCTGTATGAACAATGTAATGAACGAATGATTATCTTCATTTGGTTCAATGTAATATTGATTCATTATTCTCCTCATGATATGAAGTCACTGCTTGGAATCTTGGGTTGAAGTAACAACAACAGAGTTTCTATTTTCAGATGGCAGCTAGACCTTGTCGTGGACAAAACGAACAAGTTCCTCCACCACCTACCCTAGCTCCAATGATGCAGGAATTAATGGCTCAACAGAATGAGATCATACGATAGCTGGTGCGACGCTAGCCCTACCCTCAGCAGTTTGGTGGAGGGCAGCAGCAACGCCCACCGGCTGCGGCTACTTACTAGGAGTTCTTGAGCACTCAACTGCCGCTGTTCACCAAGGCGGAAGACCCACTGGACGCCGATGTATGGCTCAGGGTAGTGGAGTCTAAGTTTCCACTTCTCACAGGAGCTTGCCCTGAGGCCGCAAAGACTCGCTTCATCGCATAGCAGCTCCGTGGACCTGCAAGGACATGGTGGGACCATTTCCTCGCCATGCTACCCGCCAACCACGTAGTGACATGGGAAGAATTCAAGACTGCTTTTAGGGGACATCACATTCCCGCAGGAATATTGGACTGCAAGCTCAATGAGTTCCCAGCACTGACTCAGGGGATGTGCAGGGTACTGCAATACGCCTAGGCTTTCAATGACCTATGCCAAGGGTTACAATGCAGACTCTGATGAGAAGAAGAGGGACCGCTTCTAGAGAGGGCTCAACACCAAGCTCCATGAGCACCTTAATACTATTCGGGCCGACAACTACAATGAACTGGTCAACCTAGCAATTTCACAAGAAGATTGCATCTTAGCCCATATGGCAGAGAAGAAGAGGAAGGCACCAATGACAGGGTCCTCGGCCCCACCTCAAAGATTCTGGATTGTCTCCAACAATCAAAGCAGGGGATCCCAACAGTAAGCAGGGAGATAGGTCATCAGGCCGCCTCAACAGCAGCAAGCACCCAACCATTTCCCCGCTCCCGCTCCAAGAAATAATCAGCCCCAACGACATCAGCAGCAGCAGCAGTTCCGACTAGGGAACGGGAACAAATGCTTCACGTGTGGCAACACAGGCCACTACGCCAAGGATTTCCCACGGAATCAATCAAGATAGATGCCAGCAGCTAACCAAGAAAAAGGAAGAAGCAAAAGGTGCAAGTCAGGCAAGGGAGGCTCAATTTCACTACTCTAGAGGAGCTACCCGAGGGAGCACCCGTCATGACTGGTACCTTTTCCATTTTTAATCAACCGGCTTTAATTTTTTTTGACTCCAATGCATCACATAGCTTCATTAGCTTCACATAGCTTCAAATGCCAACTTCCCTTCTACCATACCGAACGGGCTTTTATGATAGCAATGACGGGAGGCAAAATTGCAACCAATCAATTAAATCCAAATGTACCTATCCAGTTTGGAAGCAAAACCTTCAAAACCACACTCCTGATTCTGGGGCTAGAAAATATAGATATTATCTTGGGGACTAACTGGATGACCCAACACCAGTCTTGCTAGATATAGCTGCCAGGGCTCTGGAAATCCATTCTCCCACCTTTGGCGAGCTTACCTTGTACCTACCTAGCCAGGGAAACACCCGGTCCTATGCCTTTTCCATGATAGAGCTACCCTTGGAGAAGATTCCAGTAGTATGTGAGTATGCAGATGTCTTTTCGAACGAACTGCTAGGAATGCCGCCAGATTGGGATATCGAGTTTGCCATAGAATTGCAACCAGGAACTACACCTATATCCAAGAGGCCCTACAGGTTGCCACCCGCCGAGCTTGCAGAATTGAAGAAACAGTTGCAAGAATTGTTGGACAAGGGATTTATCCACCCAAGTACTTCACCTTGGGGATGTCCAGCCTTGTTCGTGAAGAAGAAGGATGAGAGCTTAAGGTTGTGCATAGATTACCGCCCACTCAATGCGGTGACTGTCAAAAACAAGTATCCTTTGCCTTGTATTGATGTTCTTTTTGACCATTTGGTTGGGGCTAAGGTGTTTTCCAAAATAGATCTTCGCTTCGGCTATCACCAAATTAAGATTCGGGCAAGCGATATTCCAAAAATGGCCTTCTCAACTAGACATGGACTGTATGAGTACCTGGTGATGTCGTTCGGGTTAACAAATGCACCCGCATACTTCATGTACCTGATGAATTTGGTCTTCATGCCTGAGCTAGATAAATTTGTGGTGGTCATCATCAATGATATCTTAGTATACTCAAGAAATGAAGAGGAACATGTTGGTCACCTACATATCGTACTCCAACGTCTGCGAGAGCACCGCCTTTATGCCAAATTGTCTAAGTGCGATTTTTGGCTGAAGGAAATCAAATTCTTGGGTCACACCATCTCGCATGAAGGAATAGCCATTGACCCAGATAAAGTGCAAGAGGTGATGGATTGGAAGCCACCCACCACTGTTCGTCAGATTCAGAGTTTTCTAGGATTGGCAGGGTATTATCGGTAATTTATTCTGAATTTCTCTCGGATTGCTAAACCCATGACAGAACTATTGAAAAAGGGAGCAAAGTTCGAATGGGTCGGAAATGTGAAGATGCTTTTCACACCTTGAGGCAACATCTGACCATAGCACCTGTGTTGGCGCAACCTGACAACAAGCCATTTGATGTGTATTGTGATGCCTCTGGCACTAGGCTATTTTGTGTTTTAATGCAAGACAACCAAGTCATTGCCTGCATCAAGAGCACTCAGACCTCATGAGCAGAATTATCCTACTCATGACTTATAGTTGGTAGCTGTTGTCCACGCCTTAAAATATGGAGGCATTACTTGATGGGAGCTCGCTGCAATATGTATACAGACCACAAGAGCCTCAAGTACATTGTTGGTCACTTGTTCTCAAATGCTATGAATCAAGAACAAGGCAACACAATCGTTAAAGATTAAGGACCTTCGTCTTTCGAAGCATTATCTCCACATGGGTATAATACTCATCAGACGAAGGTCAAGAGAGACATACCTTCATTATTTAATACGTGAATAGGAATGCGAAAGGATAAATATGATAATTGCATCTCATTAATTCATTTATATTTGTATTCCATATATAAAACATAAATGAGTATTTAACAATATTAATATTATATTGATACCTTCGGCTTCCTCGAAGGCGTGAATGCGGGAGAGTGATTACAATCCAGCGTGAACAGTACGATGTTACTGTTCATCTATTTATAGGCACGAGACACAGCCTGGGTAAAATTACATCCATGCCCTTGGACATTTGTAAATAAGCAACTTAAACTAACAAGGTCTATCTAGTCTTTTCCTTCTTTGCTTGATCTGAGCCGAAGCTACTGAGCTTCGGCGTTCTGTGTTGCTGCTTCTTCCCGAGATCTTCGTCTTGGGAACCTTCGACAAAAGTGGGGCGGACCTCTTGTGGCATTTTGCCAAAGGTGTTTATATCTTGAGGACCTTCGGCGGAGAAGAATACCCCTAACATGCATTTCACCCAGGCCGACCTCAACATGAGACAGAGAAGATGGCTGGAACTGATCAAGGACTACGACTTTGAAGTGCATTACCACCCTAGGAAAGCCAATGTGGAACCAGATGCCCTAAGTCGGAAGTCACAATGCAATTGTATGACAATGGATCCTCGCATCAATACCCTACATGGCGAGTTGAGTAAGATGAGGATTGAAGTAATTCCCTCTAGTACCTTGAACTACATCTCCATCGAACCAACCTTGTTAGACCAAATTATTATGGCCCAACTCGGTGACAAGGGAGTGCAAATCATCAAGGAAAATCTTAACCAAAAAGATGAGAAGTATAAGTGCTTCCACCAAGACAGTAAGGGAACATTATGGTTCGAAGACCGACTGGTAGTTCCTAAGAATGGGGACCTCAGGAAGAAAATTTTGGATGAGCTCACCTCTCCAAATTCTCCATGCACCTAGGGAGCACCAAGATATACCATGATCTGAAACCCCTATATTGGTGGACAAGGATGAAAAGAGAGATAGCCAAGTATGTGTCGGAATGTGATACCTGTTAGAGGATAAAGGCAAGTCACCTAAAGTCGGCCAGTGGTTTGCAAACCCTATCGATACCTTCATGGAAATGGGATGACATCAACATAGATTTCATTGTGGGTCTACCCAACACCTCTCGACATTATGACTCCATCTGGGTTATTGTGGACCGATTAACAAAAGTGGCTCACTTTCTTCCAGTGCACACCACAGATAAGGCACAAAGGTATGCAGAATTGTAAATTGACCGAATTGTGTGTTTGCATGGAATACCCCGGACAATCATCTCTGACAGAGGAGCCCAATTTGTAGCCAGATTTTTGGAACAATTGCAAGAGTCCTTGGGAACCAAGCTAATAAGGAGTTCGTCTTACCATCTTCAAACCGATGGTCAAACAGAAAGGGTAAATCAGATCCTTGAGGATATGCTAAGGGCTTGTGCAATCGAGTATGGAAAGAGCTGGGACAAGTGTCTCTCCTTAGCAGAATTTGCCTACAACAACAACTATCAATCTAGCATGAAGATGGCACCCTTCGAGGCCCTATATGGAAGGAGGTGTCGGACACCCTTAAACTGGTCACAACCTGGGGAGAGAAAAATTTTTGGACCCGACCTAGTACTGGAAGCCAAAAGAAAAGTTAAAGTAATCAGGAAGAACCTAGAGACTGCTCAGGCCAGGCAAAAGAGTTATCATGACAAAAGAAGGAAACCCCTACAGTTTGAGGTGGGAGATTACATATATCTAAAGGTATCACCCACCAAAGGAGTGCAAAGATTTGGGATCAAAGGCAAGCTAGCTCCTCTCTACATTGGACCTTATGAGATCATAGAGGCATGTGGACCTGTGGCATACAAGTTGAAGTTACCACCAAAAATGTCTGCCATACACAATGTGTTCCATGTGTCCCAACTAAAGAAGTGTATTCGGTTACCAACGGAAGTCATAACCGAGCCAAATATAGAAATAGAACCAAACCTATCCTACCAAGAACACCCCTCCAAAATTCTGGACTGCAAGGAAAGATCCACTCGTGTGAAGACGATCAAGATGTATAAGATCCATTGGAGCAACCATACGGAAGAAGAGGCTATGTGGGAGAAGGAGGAATTTCTACACAAGTACTACCCCGATTGTCTATCTAAGGAAGTCAGTATGTAACCATGCCCCAGCCCCCCTACCCTCCGATTCTGAATATTGGAAAGATACTCTTAAAGGAAAACCGAATTAAGAAATGAGATTAGCATAGAAGGGATTCCCTCTGAAGTTGCAAAGAGGATGACATTCGAAGAGCAGAAATTCTCATAGACTTTTAAGGGTTAACCAGTATTAGGCAAGCAAGCTATGACCCCTTTCTCACCCTTGGAGGATCTTGACTCGAATCTCGGGGCGAGATTCTTTTAAGGGGGAGGGCTGTAACACCCAGGTGTTACTTAGGGTTTTCTCTCAGTACCCCCGCCTGTGACCAATTATCACATGCGTTTTGGACTGAGAAAAAAACACCAAATTTAGGAGCCAAGCCCTAACCAGGTTTCATCACCCTAAGAAAGCATACATTAACCATGTCAAGCCTAAGAAAGAAGGGAAGTGCCAAAACCCTAGAATTCCCCTCTTTATAACATTAGAGCACCAAAGAGAAACTCAGGAAAAAGACCAAGTAAATCACATTGTCATGACTTGGGCCAATTATAAAAGTTGTAATACACTAAATAACCTAAAAAAATAGTAAGAGAGTTGTCCAAAAAGGATTTTGCAAAATCTCCAAACAAGCCACTCAAGTGGGAGCTTCATATAGAAATTAGAATTTCAGATTTCTAAAATTCAGCCCCCTCACCAAACTGCTACACATTCACCATGTTCCTAACTCAAAATGGCACCAAAATACCCTTAGAACACCCTAGAAAAATTTGAGATCAAACCAAATCATTTGACATGATTTGGAACGCTATTCTTCTCGGATTAGGGCTGTCAGACAGACCAATCTTGGGGACGTGACTACTCACTACATAACCCAAGAAACGCCTCAGCCTCCACACACAAACGACAGAGGGTAGTCGGGAGAAGAAATCTTACAATAGGATCTTGCCTAAATTCGCGAAGATTTGGAGCCAACAGACGCTTGAGAACGACCACACTAACCCTGCCACGTGGTCGACGTCGTGTCGAAGGGGCTAAGCACGCACTGGCACTCCTCCGCGAGCGCCCCGAGCGCCTGTCAGGCCGACCGCTCACCCGCGCTCGCTCGCGCCTATAAAGCCTTCCCCATGTGCGTAGCAACCCACTTCGCACCCCGCCTCAGTCCCCTGAGCAAGCCCCCAACTCCGGCGAGCTCCATGCTGCCCGCCCGAGCCGCCCGAGTGCCGGCCACCGTGGCCAACCATCCCTCGCCCATGCCAACTGCTTGGCTAGCCTCCCTGGAGTTCTATGAAGCTTCTCGAGCCCTCAGACCGAGCGCAACCTCACCGGAAGCGCCGGATCATCCTCGCCGGAATCCCTCCGCCCGCCGGAGCACGTGATTCAGGTAAGCTGCTGTGCCATTGTCAAATTCCTTGTGCGCACAACTTCCATGTCATCTGGTGAACCTCCCCGAGCCATCCAATCGAACTAGACCGCCCTGTGTAGGCCAGGCTCATTGCCGCTGACGAGCTCGTCCGCCCCCACGCGTGGCCAGGACGACTCTGACCACCACCGACCGCCATCCGACCATCTACAGGTTCTCCAGGACCTCCCCGATCTCCGAGACCCTTCGCTAGAGCTAGACCGCCACTGGTAAGCCCCGTCGTCTTTTTCTACCACGGCTACTATTTCGGCTAGGATAGGAGTGCGGGTTAGATTGTCCCAAAATCCAGGGGGTTTCTGCCTTGTCAGCGACTCATAGGAATAGTGACCCAGGGACTCGTTTGTAAGGCACCAGAGAAAAGATAAGCCAGGGACCCGAGCGCAAGATGGATTTTCTTTTCCATTTTGGAATTCTAATTCTTTTTAACAGATAGCAGACTTAGAAAAAACATAACTTAAACAATATTCATCCAAATTTGGTCAAACCAATTTTGCTAGACTCTGCATAATATAATCTACTAAGAAAAAATAGTAGACCCATATTTCCTATATTACTTTTTAAGGTTTTGATTTAAATAAGAAAATCACTTAAACCTTGAAAATAAAGAAAATGGTAGAAAAACTTTTAGACTGAGGTTAGGAAAATTTATGGAGATACTTGACCAGTAGTTACAATGTTTAAAAATGTTAAACACCCTAGTATCGAAGATTAAGCAAATTTTATCCCCTAAGACTTATTTTTACTCAAACTTGGGAAAATAAAAAAGGGCACTAAAAACAGAAATCAGAGAGTAATATTATTTTTCCTAGCATGACTAAGTGATAAAGTTCAAGGGAAAAATATAAGAAACCCTAGTCCAGTAATGTTCTGGAATTTATGATTTAATTTAGGAATTGAGTATTTAAGTAATATAATGATTAAAATTAATAGGACATATGCAATAATGTTAAGAAAAAATGAGCAGACCCTTGACCCCTATTGTACCACTACAAAAATAGTAACCACCCCAGAATATCAAAGTGAGTGGGTTAAACAAATAAAACTAGGATTTTTCCAACACCTCTAGAAAATAAAAATAGGGACCAAAAGTAGAAAACAGTGAGCAACCTTATTTTCCCCTAAGTACTTGAGATATGTGCAATAAGGAAAAATATAAAAATGAGGTAGTTACACAGTAGAATATACCCCAACCCCTGCCCCATGAGAAAGTTTATGGATTCTAAGAAATCATACAACCCATCGCCTATAAGTAAAAATAACCAACTTTAGGAATGATTGCTCTTGCGCAAAGAAGAAACTAGAAAAAATTGGGAAATCTATTGTTTGACATTTTTCAAATAGAGTGTTTGTAGAAAGCACCCACTAAGCCCCCAAACTTTAGTAAATCACCATTAAATAACCATTAGGTATCTTTGGTCGCAATTTGTAATAGGTGCATAATATTACCCATAAACATCAACAAAAATAAGTTATAGGGCAGAAGCCACTTTGACACAAGGGTTGTAGTTTGGTGCCCTCCCTGCCCTAGACCTTGTCATTTTTGTACAGAGATAACAACTTCCACTTTACACCCCAAATTTTGAGAAAAGCTTAAGTAAGCCAACAAGAAGCGACTATAATTTTTATAGGATTTTTGGAAATTTCTAAATCAGAAGCGTAGTTCAACCTACCCCATAAAAGCCCTTAGAAATAAAAGAGGAAAGACATCCTTGAATCCTAGTATGCACCATGGACATGTACAAATGTATATAAATATGTTGCATTCATACTCATGCCTTTGCATTCATTAGATTGTAATCTCGCGGACGGAGAGTACGTCTTGATCCAAATGCAAGAGGCACAACAAGAAGAAGCCTGGGAACCAGCTCCAGAACTCGTCGCCGAAGAACCTCCCGTCGCACCTATATATATAATATATATATATATATTATATATATATGCTAATTTACTGCACTTAATTTTTGTAGGCTTGTATCGTGCACTTAAGTGTAGGAATTGCTTGAAACCCTAGTTGCATGAATTCAGGATTCCTTTGGGATGGATACTAGTATGCTAGGTCGAGTAGCCGCTATGCTAATTGAGGGTCATGGTAGAAGTCGAGTGATTTTTCTAAAACTCATGCGAGGTCAGGAATTGATTGTATTAATCTTGATAACGGGATCTATGATGGTCTATGGACATGGATCCAAGGTGGATGCCTTGTTTGTAAGACAGGAATGTACTTAAGGATTAATGTGTGGATACCTGAGTCAATGTCACACCCGGGTTTTAATTGATAAGGCCGGGTGCATCTCATACATGCGCCAAAGAAGACAACATATATAATAACACAGTGTATAGAGATAAATGTCACAATATAATCAGAGTACTTATTACATAACAGAAGACTTACAAAAATAAAAGATAAATATAATAGGATCTCAAATCTATCCTTGGCGCCAGAAAGCTGACTGGGAGACGCCACCTAGATCAAGTCGAAAGCCTCGAAGTTAGGTTGTTCCTCTTCTACCACCTGTTCTTCTCCTGTGGGGGGTGTGAGACAACAAGAGTGAGCTCACACATGTTCATCGCTCAACAAGTTGTAGGGAGTAATGTGCATGAACTCACCAAAGGTGGGAGTTCATGTGAAGTGTAAGGCTAATCAATAAAATGAAGGTTGAAGCTGAGCATTGCTTTTATAAGTTGGTCAAAATTTTATTAGCAGTTACTAAGTGTAAGTAAATACCAAACCATAGTAATAATAAGTAAAAGTAATAATAAAATAATCCCAGATGCAATGAAATGACAAATTGAGTTTAAGTTCCATAAATTAATCATGTGAGTGTCCAAGCCGCTCATGACTGTGAGCACGGCTAGTATACGAGTTTTACACTCTGCAGAGGTTGCGCATCTTTACCCATAAGTCGTGTTACCCATTTGCCATGGAGTTGATCAGACCCCATACACCTCTACCAAGGAAGCGAGGCAGGGTACCACTACGAGGTCTTTACAAAGTTCCACTAGCTTTAGAAAGCCTGCTACAGTTTATAGGAAGCTCCAGTGCAGGAATCCCTCGCCTGACCGCCATCACAGCAAAATCAACCCAAGGACCTCCCTACACTAACCACTCCCCTACTGCCCTTGCCCCTTTCGGGTAAGGTAGTCATCCACTAGCTTTCCCAGTTAATCAGCCAAGGGCGTCCCATTAAACCCTTGTGGTAGCACTGTTTTCCCGGGTGGTTCTCCATGTTCCCATTAACATAATGATCTTATCATGAACAGTAAAGAATAAATAGATAATAAAAAGTATAATAATGAGTGATGAATATCTCTATACCCAAAGCCACATAAAGCAATAACATGTACTACCCAAAAATTTAGTAGTAAAACCAGTGGTGAAACAAGGTATAAAGATAGTCAAAATCTAGGGTAACCTATTAGGTCCCATCAAAATTAACCTATGCAGATCATTATGATTAATAAGAACATGAATGGGTAAAAAGAAGTGATCGAGGGCACAACTTGCCTTCAACGAGCTCCTGTTCAGCAATCTCTACCAGCTGAACCTCAGGATCCACAGTGACTTGCTCGTGTACTCGCATCAACACAATATATACATGGTATAGCAAAAATTAACATCACACCAAACATGTAAACAAAATACACAATAATAATCTAGACATTAAAATAAGATCATAGGAACTGGAATCATTAAATTCGGAGTTATAGATTTTAAATTATGAATTTTCCAAGGTTTTATGTATTTAAAACAAGATGAAGTACTAGATATTTTAATATGTCTTTCATGTCAAAACAGTGGCACTAATGGTTAGAAAATAATATTACAAAAATTTAGGAACTGGAATGGACCAATTTGAAGTTCATATGCATTTTCTATGAATTAATCAAGTTTCTGCAATTAATTTAATACTAAAAATTTATTTCTAAATTCATTTCTCTGGTTTTTCTGTTCTCTGGACTAGGCCTCATTTTCTGGAAAACACAGGGATCTCAACGTAAAACAACCCAAGACACAGACGCAAACCCGCGGTGGATGGCGGGTTGATTCACTAGAAGCATAGGGGTGCTTATGCAAGTTGGCCACGCGAAGCGGTATCGGCTCCCGTGAGCCGCCCGATCCAAACGGACGCGCGGGATTAGATCTAGGTCTTTAACGAAATGGTACGCAGCGAGAGTTATTGGATCTAGATCCAACGGCCAACATCCTACGATCCCGAGATCTAACCCTAACCTTCCGATCACGATCCTACTGCCGAGATGAATTTAGCGAAAAGGGACATGTGTCGCCTAATCCCCACCGCTCATCCTTGAATCTATGGCTAGGGAACTTCTTCCCCGACCGAGGCCAAGCAGCAAAAGGCCCAAGTCGCTCACGGAGGCACGCTCACCGGTGACTGGTGTCTCCCTCCCTGGTGACCAATCCATGGATTGGACTGGCACAACGCGGTAAATAGGACTGCGCGAAAGTGTACGGCGTGTCATACCTACGGCTTGTGCGGACGTCAAGGCTGGCCACGGCACAGGGTGGGTATGCGGCTGAGCGCCAACTCCAGCGAGGAATCAACAGGCACCAAATGACTCCAAACGTCCGAGACTGTCGCCAACACGCGCTGATGGCGATATCAATCTTCACCCGAACCCGAGCAGAAAGTAGAGGCGCAGATGGTAGTGTAATCGGATTTGGCAAGTGGTAGTTTCATGGGTCACGGCGGCCCGTTGCCGTGCATGATGGGGGAAGGGGCGAGTTCCGGGAATATATAGCGCAGAGCTCAAGGGAATAGGCAGGGACCATTCGGGTCGCAACTGAATCGCTACGGATGCGGTGGGAGGTCCACGCCGAGGAGGTAGCCGGAAGGTGCAGAATCTGTTGCCGCATCCGCGATTCTGGCGAGGAAGACGACCCTGGTGCCATGGGCCCACCAGTTGGTGGTGTGAGTGTGGGGCGCGCGGCGCGGCGTGAGACACCGAGGACGTTGGAGCTGACCCAGGGGACCCACGCGCCAGAGATAGAAGCGAAGGAGTGAGCGCGAGCGAGAATAGCGGGCGGTGGCCGACAGCCAGGCCCCACACGCAAGTGAGCCCGACCGTGGCGACGTTGGCTGGTGTTGGGGGCCTTCATCTTCCGAAGGTCCTCAAAAACATGATTTAACAATGTTATCAGAGTGTAATACATGAACTGGTACCTTCGGACTCGAATCAGAACCACAGAACGATACGAAGGTTGACGCAGTGCTGAAGCTACGCGCAAGGGAGCTTCGGCATGACAGCAGGAAAGGGAACCGACTTAAAGGGGAAAAGGCTATTTAGACCTCGATGGATTACCTTAGAGTCATTAGCAAATGTAAAGGGCATGGATGTAATTTCACATGGGCTCCGTCCCGTGCCTATAAATAGATGAACAATACTCTCGTACTGTTCACGCTGACTTGTATTCATTCTTGCGTCACACCTGTACTTTCGCTTTCTGTCAGTCCGAAGGTATGAATGTAATTCAATATAATTTTTATTCACTTATGATGATATAATGAGAAATATATATGATTATGTCATATAATTGTTCATATTGTCTTTCATGTTTCACATGCTTCGTCTACTATTATTAAAAACTGTGATGATGAAGGTATGACCTTCATGACCTTCGTCTGAAGATCATTATATCCTCGGGGAAATATTGCTTCGAAAGACGAAGGGCATTGACGATTAATCTATTTTTGTGTTGCCTTGTTCTTGATTCATAGAATTTGAGAACAAGTCCCCAACATTGGCGCCCACCTCCGGTGAACCCTTTTCGACCACCTTCGGCAAGCACTGACCTTCATCATGCCATCGAAGAAAGCTTCAGCGACAGGGGCTGCCGCACTGCAGCCACTAGACCCGAACCAGGAGACCCTTTCTCTTCGAGAGGCCCGAAGCCAGAAAAGGAAGGCCACTAGTTCAACACTCCAGGAGGAGGAGTTGGACCAAGAAATCAGAAACATGGAGATTATTCATCAACAAGTGCAAAGGAAGAAGGAGAAGATGGCTCGACTGGCTGATCTTTAGAGGCAGATCGACGAAGCCACCGAAGAAGTACGCCATCTTGTTCAAGACGAACAAGATCGAAGGCCCCAACACAAGGAGCTTCATCAAGATGGCTTGTTCAACAACGATGGATGGTATGATGATTTTAATCATGATACCTTTACTTTTGATGATGCTTCTTCCTTGGCAGCAAAACTGCAGGCTATCCCATGGCCCCCATCATACAAGCCACCTCAGCTTCTCATGTATGATGGGCATTCATACCCGAAGCAGTTTTTGATGAGTTATGAAGCAATTATATCTTCATATGGAGGCAATGCAGCTGTCATGGCCAAGTCCTTCGTCATGGCAGTTCGCAATGTGGCCCAAACATGGTATTCTTCTCTTCGGCCAGGGACCATCACATCGTGGCAGAAGCTTAAGGACATGCTGGTGACCAGTTTCCAAGGTTTTCAGACGAAACCGGTCACAGCCTAGGCCTTGTTCCAATGCACGCAAGACCATGAGGAGTACCTCCAGGCGTATGTACGAAGGTTCTTGCGATTGAGGGCACAAGCGCCCACAGTGCCCAATGAAATTGTTATTGAGGCCATGATTAAGGGCCTTCGGCCAGGACCTACGACTCAGTACTTCGCCAGGAAGCCCCCACAAACTCTGGAGAAGCTACTCCAGAAAATGGATGAGTACATCCGGGCCGACAACGACTTCCGCCAAAGAAGGGAGGAAGCATACAGGTTCTCTGAAATGACCAGGGGCTTCGGAGGAAGAATCCACCCGAGGCACGTTAGGTCAATTCATAACTCTACTCAGGGTGATGACAGAGGAGGTCAACAACAGAGACCACAGCATTCCTCGCAAGCTTTGGGGCAGCAACAAAGCTCTTTCCGGCCGTCAGCTCCAAGAGGCAGAGGCGCTAGGGGCTTTGGAGGAAGGTTTGGGGATCAGCCTAGAAAAATTTACTGCTTATTCTGTGGTGAGGACAAGGGCCATACTACAAGGATGTGCCATGTCACCATTCAGAAACAAAAGGAAATAGCAGAAGCCGCAGCTCAGCAGAACCAGCCGAAGCAAGTCATGCACACCGCTTCGTATCACTCACCCTACATACCAGAGTATGTGGGTAACCATCCTGCAGCTTCTATTGCTTCGGCTAGCCAGCCACAGGCATCTTGGCCACAGCCTCTACCTCCGCCACCACTACAACCTGCATAATCATGAGGCCAGCAGCCAGAAGGGAGCCAACAGACCCATCAGCAGCGAGATTTCAGGGAGGAGTCCGAAGCTCGCACAGTCAACAGTACTGTGCCAGAATTGAAACATATCTATTGAGAGATATCCTACCCCTGAAACAGTTTTTATATTCATTGTAATTTTCTTTTTTAATAAGGAACAATTATTGTAAACCTACCTTTCTTGCCATTTTCAATTTCTTGTAATAGCTTCGTTCTTGCCATAGTGAAATATATCTTCTCCATAGACTCACGAAGTCCAAAAATTGTTGAAGCTCAAAAGTCGTTCCTAAGGGAATGCGGGGCTAAAGATCACATTACAAGTATCACCGAAGCTACAAAAAAGTCGTTCCTAAGGAGCGCAGCGTAAGTTTGCCGAAGCTACAAAAAGTCATTCCTAAGGGAGCGCAGTGTAAGTTTTCTGCTCAAAAGTCGTTCCAAAGGGAATGCAGAGCCAAATACCGCCGAAATATAAGGCGAAGCGCGAAAAGTCAATGTGAATACCGCCGAAATAGAAGGCGAAGAAGTTCAAAAGACGTTCATAAAGGAATGCAGAACTTACAGTGAAAAGTCAGCGCTGATACACCGAAAAATAAGCGGTGAAGCCGAAAAATAAGCGGCAAAGAGATTGTGTATTCCACTATGGGGGTGCGAGTGTGTGTCTCTGGCATAAACATCATTTCGCATAACATAACATCATACATCATATTGCATCAATGGCACAAGAAGGGGATACAATGTTGATCTTCGGAGAATGCTTCAAAAAAGTGAAATTGTGCTAAGGCACAAAATAAGTTTAGAAGAAGTACAACTTCATCAGCTCTGATGTGGAGGAAGAAATCTATTGTTTACGAAGTATTGATGTTTTACAAAGTATCGATGATCTTTACGAAGCATAAAAGCTCTTCTTTACGAAGCATGAAAAGAAGGGAAGGTGTTTTTTCGCCGCGGGCTCAAAAAACGGTATGTACAAGAAGTTTCATGCATCGCAAAGAATTGAATTACAAACCACTCATATATTACATTCAAATCTATAAGCACTGAATATTACAAACATAGTTTAGCAAATATTACATCAATATTTTAGAAAATGTTTTCACAATAGCTACTCTTCTTCCTTCAGAATTCTTTCTGCAGCTTCGGTTAGCAGCTTCGTAACAACCTCATCAACAATAGCTTCGGCCATATTAATAATTTCTATTGTCTTCTTAGTCTCTGGGTCGGCCAGTGGGTCGAATGGCTCTGGGGGAGGAGATAGTTCAGCTGCAGTAGAAGATATAACTTAGTTCGAAGTTACAAAAATAAACAACAAAGTTAAGTCATTAAGTAATACCTATCTGTCTTTCAAGTTCCGCAGCTTTTTCAGCCGCTTTTGTTGCCTCTCGAGCATCATGAATATCTTTTTCACTTTTCTTCATTATTTAATGGGCCATCACTCGGCCGCCATTTTCCCAGATATCAGTGAAGAATTTCCAGCCTATTAAGCTTGCTTCGGCCGAGGGGTCCTTCGTATCGTCGATAGAGAAGGCAGCTTCGGCCTGGGCCATAGTTTTAACATGTTCGCACCTTGCCTTCTCCAAAATAGCTGCAACTCCCCTCGCGCCAGAGAAGGCACAGACGTCCCCGCGATCACTCAAAATCTCTTCAAAGGCTTCGGCCTCACCACTGATCCACTCGATTACGCCCTCAGGATCGCCCCTTATGAAGTTTTCTTCGCTCGAGTACGCGCCCACATTGGCGAAGCTAGTTTTTATCTTTTTTACGCATTCTACAGATTTCTCAAAATATCTTTCTTTTGATGCGCGGAGTTCTGCAACTGTTTTTTCAAAATAATTTTTCTAGTACTCACCGGCATCTCGATCAGCTTCGGCAACTGCGTATTTTAATTTAGCTTCGGCTAACTGTTTCCGAAGGTCTTCAATTTCACTTTTCTGCGCCTCAGCTTGGGCTTTGGAGCTAGCTTCGTCTTCTTTTATCTTGTTCACTAATGAAATTAATAATTTATCCTTCTCAAGGCCTTCGTTCCTCAGCTCAATCACCTCAGAACGAAGGTTGTTCAGAGCCATTGTGCACCCTTCATCTTCAATATTTTTCCGTGCCCTGAGGGCATTGCTAAGGATCAAGCCCTGCAAGAGGAGTACAATATTAAGCATAAATAAATAATTCGTTTTCAAATACAAAAAATGATTTTGATACCTTTCTGCTATTATATGCCAAACTGTCAGCTAATTCATCCTTTGACAATACTGAGAGGCCATCTTCTAACTTTGGAAATCCGAAGCTTCTTCCTATCTCCCGGCTGACGGATATCTCTTTGTTATCCGGGAGACAGTATAGAAAATCTTCTTCTCCGCTGCCATTAAACACCAATGCCCCCTTCGGGTATTTCAGTTTTTGGGCATAATGTTGAGCTTCTCGTTTTTCTTCTGAAGAAAGCATCTTTCCCGAAGCATGGCAGATGATGTAATCAATGCTCTCTTCCAAAGCTTCGAGAGCAGGAGTAGCAACCTTTTCAGGCGGAGTTTGCTCTGAGGCTTTTTCTTCTATTACTTTCCCTTCAATTTCCGAAGATTTTTTCTCGGCAAGTTCTGAAGGTCCGGCTTCGGCACTAGCCTGGCCTGTTGCAGCTTCAGTCCCAGCCGGCTCTGTCTCAGCTTCGATTTGCATTTTTGAAGCCTCGGTAATTTTCCTTGAAGGAGTAGAGCTTAAAGCCTTTACTGTTTCTAGCATGTCTAGTACATTTGCCATCCTTCTTCTTTTCGGAGTTGCCACAAGACTTTTTTGTGCCTTCGGCACTGTTACTTCCGCCGAAGGGCTTAAAATTTCTAATATCTTTGTTCCTTCAGTCTTTGGCTCCTCGGCTTTATCTCTACCAGTCTTTGCCTCAGCCTGCTCGACTGAAGGCACCTTCGGCATGGTAGCCGGTTCTTCAGCCTTCTGTGTAGAAGGAATGGGCTCCTTTGGTTTAGCAGCTGAAGAAGTCTCCCCACCAAACTCGGGCACCACGGCGGGTTCAATATAACGTGGCCGGTGGGTAAGGATTTTCAACTTTTTTCTCTTCGGCGCAGGTTCATCTGGAATGGCCGAAGCAGCAATCTTGGTCGAAGCAGCAACTTTTCTCTTCTTTCCCCGTCCCCGCAGCGGGTAGCTATAGTCGGGGTAAACAAAACCAATAGCATCAAAAACTCTATTAAATCTCTTTTTCCCGACCTCCGAAGGCTGTAGATAGTGCATTATCTTCTGCCTTGGAGTATGATCCAAGTAGTTCATCACTTATGGCTTCGATGCATTTCAACCAGTCATCGTTTGGTTCATCGAATTTATCCCCATATCTGAATGTATACTTCAGCCGAACCAGTTCACCTTCGCTAGACTTGGTGTAATACTCAAAAGTGCAATAATGAGAACAGAGATAATCTCAGTAATTTGTGTCCTCTACTTATCATCACATGTGGTCAACCCTAGTTATAATTGGATAATTAAAACAAAGAACACATAAATAACTTGTGCATCATGTGGAGTTATTTGATTGTGCATTTTGTGACAATATATAAAAAAATAATGAGACAAGAAATGTATTTATTTTTTTTAAAAAAAAAGAAATCTAGAATCTAAAAGAAATTTTAGAATTTAGGAAAGAAAAGAAAATAAATATTATGTGGATAAAATAAGTGAATAAAAATATATTATTCTACACTAAAGTGTGAATTTGTATAATTTACTCAGGAGTGAAACTCATGAGAGGATTCAAATTCAAATTTGGGATTCAAAATAAAAAGGAGACATAATAGGAAAATAAAAATATAAAAAGAAAAAGGGAAGAAGGCTTACCTGGGCTTCGGAACTTGTTTTCGGCCCACCAGGAGAATATCTCCCGCTCAGCCCAACTCCACCACGTCCAGACTCACTTACGCGCGGGGCCCACACTGTCAGCCGATGCCGCGCGCTCGCGCCTGACTCCTCTCTGAATCGCGGGCCCTCTCCTCAGCCTGAACCGCGCGTATGCAACCTCCAACGCCGACCGGTGGGCCCGGTCCCGTTTGTGCTGCGCATCTCCTTCGCGTACTCACTGCCTGTGGGCCCGAGACGCCAGCTCCTTCTTCCACTCGAGCTCCGTAACAGATGCCGCTACTTCGCCGCCGGGACATGGGGAGCAATCCCACGAACTGCGCTCGGTCTTTGCCCATAATTGGGTATAAAATGGGACCCTGGGCCCTGCGCCCTCCTATTGGATCGACCACCGTGCGTGCAGCCGTGCTCTGGTGAGCCCCGTCGCCGTACACCCCCATGGCCGGGTGAGAGAAATTGGTCGCCGTCGGTGCCCTGCTTTCCTAGCGTCAGCCGGGTTCCAAGGAGAAGTCAAGAAGGGTCGTGAGCGCATGTGGAAGCTTCTGCAACCCTCAATTCGACGATAAGAGAGCTAGGGCACCGCGAATTGCTCACCGGAGTAATTTGCACCGCCGCATACCACACCTCGCCGTGGCCAGTCACCGTCGTGGCACGAATGCCGGTGAGTACCCTACACCCGTGTCCGCAATAGCACATACATCGTGTAGTGGGGATTAGATTGGGTTATGGGGAACCTGGGTGTGTTATACGCGAGCTCCGGCGGGCTGACCGCCGTGTGGCTTGTGCGCCGCCGTGCGTGAATTGGGGACTTGGGGAAGACGGCGGCTGGGATCATGCGGGCCGTTGGATGGGTTTGGTGCGGCCGAGATTAGATGGGAACCCCCCCTTTCCGTCTGATGTCTGGTCCTCCGTCCGATCTCAATCGGGTGGCCGGAATCTGATGTAGCGACAACGTTAGGATCAGACGTCGATGGGTAATCCGATGGCTGGCAATGCGTACCGGTTCAGGTGATGCTCGATCTAATCTAGTCCATCGATCCTAGAATGGACGGCACAGATCGGCCGATACCCCTTCGGCCGTGTATTTTCTTAAAGAGACCCTACACTTGGGTATAATCAACCCGCAGTACACATGCCGCATAAAGTATTTACGCAGTGACCCAGAATTCTTATAGAATACCCCCTGCACTCCTCTGATTTAATGCGCGCAGTCCAAGGGAATAGAAAATCCAGTAAAATGAAATAGAAAATGATTTTTGATACAAAAATAATTCCAGAAATTTGTTTAATTCATAGAAAATTCATTTTAACTCCAAATTGAGTCATTCCAGTTGCAATAATTTTGTATTAATATTGTTTATCATTTTATGCCACTGTTTGGACATAAAAACCATATTAAAAAAAATTGATATCCTAATTAATATTGTACAAAGCACCTAGAATCGTTGGAAATCCATAACTTAAAATCTACAACTCCAAAATTAATAATTCTTTTTCCTGTAATCTTATTTTAATATGTAGATTATTAATATGTGTTTTGCATATATGTTTGTTGTGATGTTAAATTTTCCTATACTATGTTTGTTTGTATTGCTACGACTAGAGCGAGGTCACGTGTCATCTAAAGAGCAAGTTGGTACCTGGATTCTCAAGTCCCAGGCAAGTTGTGCCCTTGATCACTTCTTTTTACCCACTCATGTTCTAATTAATCATAATGATCTGCATAGGTTAATTTTGATGGGACCCAATAGGTTACCCTAGTTTGATTATCTTTATACCTTGTTTACCACTGAACCTTTTTGGGTAGTACTTGCTAGTGCTTTATGTGGTTTTGGGTATGAAGATACATTATTCATGATCACGCTTTTATTATCTGTTTATTATTATTGTTCATGTTAAGATCATTATGTTAATTGGAACATGGAGAACCACCCGGGAAAACAGTGCTACCACAAGGGTGGAATGGGACGCCCTTGGCCGATTAATTAGGAAAGCTAGTGGAAGACTACCTTACCCGAAAGGGGCAAGGGCAGTAGGGGAGTGGTCAGTGTAGGGAGGCCCTCGGGAGGATTTTGCTGCGATGGCGGTCCTGCAAGGGATTCCTGCACTGGAACTTCCTATAAACTGTAGCGGGTTTTCTGAAGCTAGTGGAACTTTGTAAAGGCCTTGTAGTGTTACCCTGCCTCGCCTCCTCGGTAGAGGTGTATGGGATTGGCCGTCTCTTGGCAGATGGGTAACATGACTTGTGGGTAAAGATGCGCAACCTCTGCAGAGTGTAAAACTGGTATACTAGCCGTGCTCACGGTCATGAGCAGCTCGGACACTCACATGATTAAATTATGGAACTAAATTTAATTTGTCATATGCATTGCATCGCAGGTGATGTTGTTACTTTTGTTCTACTACTTAATTGGGTTGGTATTTACTTATACTTAGTAATTGCTAATAAAATTTTGACCAACTTTAAAAGCAATGCTCAGCTTCAACCATCCTCTTTGGTAAGCCTTACACTTCACGTGAGCTCCCACCTTTGGCGAGTTCATGCACATTATTCCCCACAACTTGTTGAGCTATGAACGTATGTGAGCTCACCCTTGCTGTCTCACACCCCCCACAGGTCAAGAACAGGTACCACAGGATGAGGCGCTTGGAGGATGCTGTGATGTGTTCGTGAGAGGTCTAGGCCGTCGTCTCCCAGTCAACTTTGGATTGCTGGACCGTTGTCTCCTTATAATGTAATTATTTATTTTGTATAGAACTCCTGTTATATATAAAGATGTGACATTCGATCCTGTGCCACTATACATCATATGTGTGAG
Organism: Zea luxurians; assembly: GCA_029449295.1. Classification (NCBI taxonomy): domain Eukaryota; kingdom Viridiplantae; phylum Streptophyta; class Magnoliopsida; order Poales; family Poaceae; genus Zea; species Zea luxurians. Next base: position 52,478,121 of record JAOPSE010000006.1, on the reverse strand, counting down.
ACTTGGTCCCAGCATACCTGGTGTTTATGTTTACGCCCGGGTTTTGGACCCCTAAAATCCGGGTGTTACAGAAGTGGTATCAGAGGAATGTTGACTGTAGGACGAAACCTAGATAGAACTGGACAACCCTTACCTACTTACCTTTGCTACTCTGGTTCTTTTCTAAACTTGTCTTAATCTTTTCTCATCTATTTCCGCTTTACTCTGATTATTCTTACCTTTTCTTTTCTAAAGACAAACGTGGATTTCACACTTTGAAATCCAGTGCCTAAAAGTGACTTTAGGAATAGGAGACCTAACCCTAGGAACAAAAACAAAACTATTTTTATAAGTGTCTATGTATTTGAATGTTTGTTCTTATGATACTTGCCTGATTTGGATCTTTGATTGAGTGTGATGAGTAGTGGAATAATGTCCACAATTGCATCTGCATATACACACAGGTATAAAAATATATTTATAAAATAACTAGACAACCTAGATTGTCCCCATTGGAACATATCTAGCTTAAGAGATTTATCTTATCCTAAAAGCTCTCATTCTAACCAATTCATCCTATCTTAAAAAGATTCTCCCTTATCTTAATAGATCCATCTTATCTCGAAAAAAAAAATTCTAACCTTTCGTACCAGATCTAACTGATCTCAAAAGATTATATCCTATCTTTATGGATCCATCTTATCTTAAAAGGTACTCTATTACCTTTGTAGATTCATCTTATCTTGAAAAGATTTTGTTATCCTAATAGATCTAATTTACCTCAAAAGATTATACCTTATCCTTATGAATTCATCCTACCCTAATTAGCATATTTATCCTAGTCTAAAATATCAACCACGATCTAATTCAAAGTAATTAGATATTGTCTAGACTAATCCGGTGATACCAATCTAGATCCCATCTAATCTAATATGATTCAATCTAAAGTGAGTTATTAACAAGTTAGTTAAGTTAGTGATATAGGTTAGACACTGTCTCTACAAATAGATCTTGACCTAAATTAATGTCTTATACCAACTCATCCTTGAACAATGACCTACCTACATCATATAATCCATCCTATCTTAAAAGATTCTAACATATCCTAATAATATTTATCCTACCCTGGTAGATCTAGCTAATCTTAACTAGTTTAATCTAGTCATACCAACCTAATCTGGATTCTATCTAATCCAATATGATCTAAGCTAGATTGAGTTACTTAATGCTGATACAAAGGATAAGCATCAACACAAGACTTCAAAGATCAAGTTGAATCGCCAACGGAGTCAAGATCCACAATCTTGGATGGAGTCTTTCCTCGCCCTACCCTTTCTTAACCAAACTTCTCTATGCTTTAAAGACATCTTTTACCATACACAATAGAGTGGATATACATACCCAAGCTTTTATAACCACTATCTAAATAATATGAAACTTCTCAATTCCTAAACTAACTAAAAGTTAAAGGCTAAACTATAAATAAAGCTTTTTACATCCCTGTCCTTACAAATCTCGAGGACGAGATTATTTTTAAGGGGGGTAGGATTTGTAATACTCAAAAGTGCAATAATGAGAACAGAGATAATCTCAGTAATTTGTGTCCTCTACTTATCATCACATGTGGTCAACCCTAGTTATAATTGGATAATTAAAACAAAGAACACATAAATAACTTGTGCATCATGTGGAGTTATTTGATTGTGCATTTTGTGACAATATATAAAAAAAATAATGAGACAAGAAATGTATTTATTTTTTTTAAAAAAAAGAAATCTAGAATCTAAAAGAAATTTTAGAATTTAGGAAAGAAAAGAAAATAAATATTATGTGGATAAAATAAGTGAATAAAAATATATTATTCTACACTAAAGTGTGAATTTGTATAATTTACTCAGGAGTGAAACTCATGAGAGGATTCAAATTCAAATTTGGGATTCAAAATAAAAAGGAGACATAATAGGAAAATAAAAATATAAAAAGAAAAAGGGAAGAAGGCTTACCTGGGCTTCGGAACTTGTTTTCGGCCCACCAGGAGAATATCTCCCGCTCAGCCCAACTCCACCACGTCCAGACTCACTTACGCGCGGGGCCCACACTGTCAGCCGATGCCGCGCGCTCGCGCCTGACTCCTCTCTGAATCGCGGGCCCTCTCCTCAGCCTGAACCGCGCGTATGCAACCTCCAACGCCGACCGGTGGGCCCGGTCCCGTTTGCGCTGCGCATCTCCTTCGCGTACTCACTGCCTGTGGGCCCGAGACGCCAGCTCCTTCTTCCACTCGAGCTCCGTAACAGATGCCGCTACTTCGCCGCCGGGACATGGGGAGCAATCCCACGAACTGCGCTCGGTCTTTGCCCATAATTGGGTATAAAATGGGACCCTGGGCCCTGCGCCCTCCTATTGGATCGACCACCGTGCGTGCAGCCGTGCTCTGGTGAGCCCCGTCGCCGTACACCCCCATGGCCGGGTGAGAGAAATTGGTCGCCGTCGGTGCCCTGCTTTCCTAGCGTCAGCCGGGTTCCAAGGAGAAGTCAAGAAGGGTCGTGAGCGCATGTGGAAGCTTCTGCAACCCTCAATTCGACGATAAGAGAGCTGGGGCACCGCGAATTGCTCACCGGAGTAATTTGCACCGCCGCATACCACACCTCGCCGTGGCCAGTCACCGTCGTGGCACGAATGCCGGTGAGTACCCTACACCCGTGTCCGCAATAGCACATACATCGTGTAGTGGGGATTAGATTGGGTTATGGGGAACCTGGGTGTGTTATACGCGAGCTCCGGCGGGCTGACCGCCGTGTGGCTTGTGCGCCGCCGTGCGTGAATTGGGGACTTGGGGAAGACGGCGGCTGGGATCATGCGGGCCGTTGGATGGGTTTGGTGCGGCCGAGATTAGATGGGAACCCCCCCCCCTTTCCGTCTGATGTCTGGTCCTCCGTCCGATCTCAATCGGGTGGCCGGAATCTGATGTAGCGACAACGTTAGGATCAGACGTCGATGGGTAATCCGATGGCTGGCAATGCGTACCGGTTCAGGTGATGCTCGATCTAATCTAGTCCATCGATCCTAGAATGGACGGCACAGATCGGCCGATACCCCTTCGGCCGTGTATTTTCTTAAAGAGACCCTACACTTGGGTATAATCAACCCGCAGTACACATGCCGCATAAAGTATTTACGCAGTGACCCAGAATTCTTATAGAATACCCCCTGCACTCCTCTGATTTAATGCGCGCAGTCCAAGGGAATAGAAAATCCAGTAAAATGAAATAGAAAATGATTTTTGATACAAAAATAATTCCAGAAATTTGTTTAATTCATAGAAAATTCATTTTAACTCCAAATTGAGTCATTCCAGTTGCAATAATTTTGTATTAATATTGTTTATCATTTTATGCCACTGTTTGGACATAAAAACCATATTAAAAAAAATTGATATCCTAATTAATATTGTACAAAGCACCTAGAATCGTTGGAAATCCATAACTTAAAATCTACAACTCCAAAATTAATAATTCTTTTTCCTGTAATCTTATTTTAATATGTAGATTATTAATATGTGTTTTGCATATATGTTTGTTGTGATGTTAAATTTTCCTATACTATGTTTGTTTGTATTGCTACGACTAGAGCGAGGTCACGTGTCATCTAAAGAGCAAGTTGGTACCTGGATTCTCAAGTCCCAGGCAAGTTGTGCCCTTGATCACTTCTTTTTACCCACTCATGTTCTAATTAATCATAATGATCTGCATAGGTTAATTTTGATGGGACCCAATAGGTTACCCTAGTTTGATTATCTTTATACCTTGTTTACCACTGAACCTTTTTGGGTAGTACTTGCTAGTGCTTTATGTGGTTTTGGGTATGAAGATACATTATTCATGATCACGCTTTTATTATCTGTTTATTATTATTGTTCATGTTAAGATCATTATGTTAATTGGAACATGGAGAACCACCCGGGAAAACAGTGCTACCACAAGGGTGGAATGGGACGCCCTTGGCCGATTAATTAGGAAAGCTAGTGGAAGACTACCTTACCCGAAAGGGGCAAGGGCAGTAGGGGAGTGGTCAGTGTAGGGAGGCCCTCGGGAGGATTTTGCTGCGATGGCGGTCCTGCAAGGGATTCCTGCACTGGAACTTCCTATAAACTGTAGCGGGTTTTCTGAAGCTAGTGGAACTTTGTAAAGGCCTCGTAGTGTTACCCTGCCTCGCCTCCTCGGTAGAGGTGTATGGGATTGGCCGTCTCTTGGCAGATGGGTAACATGACTTGTGGGTAAAGATGCGCAACCTCTGCAGAGTGTAAAACTGGTATACTAGCCGTGCTCACGGTCATGAGCAGCTCGGACACTCACATGATTAAATTATGGAACTAAATTCAATTTGTCATATGCATTGCATCGCAGGTGATGTTGTTACTTTTGTTCTACTACTTAATTGGGTTGGTATTTACTTATACTTAGTAATTGCTAATAAAATTTTGACCAACTTTAAAAGCAATGCTCAGCTTCAACCATCCTCTTTGGTAAGCCTTACACTTCACGTGAGCTCCCACCTTTGGCGAGTTCATGCACATTATTCCCCACAACTTGTTGAGCTATGAACGTATGTGAGCTCACCCTTGCTGTCTCACACCCCCACAGGTCAAGAACAGGTACCACAGGATGAGGCGCTTGGAGGATGCTGTGATGTGTTCGTGAGAGGTCTAGGCCGTCGTCTCCCAGTCAACTTTGGATTGCTGGACCGTTGTCTCCTTATAATGTAATTATTTATTTTGTATAGAACTCCTGTTATATATAAAGATGTGACATTCGATCCTGTGCCACTATACATCATATGTGTGAGACTTGGTCCCAGCATACCTGGTGTTTATGTTTACGCCCGGGTTTTGGACCCCTAAAATCCGGGTGTTACACTTGGTGATGGATTCCTTCGGCATTTCCTAGCTCTCTACAAGTGGCCATACTCTGAAAGCTATATGTTCTTGGACCAAATCTCTTGTACCAATAAAAAAGCAAACAGTACCAAAGGCCCTTCTGCAGGCTTCGGCCGCCTCGTCAATCTCTACCTTCGGCTTCTGGAGGCCGAAGCGGGACCAGATGGGACGCATGATAATCTCTTTAATATCTTCTCTTGCCTTCAAATCATTTTTTACGTAGATCCACTCTTCCATCTAGGCCTCGGGCCACCTCTTCCGAAACGTTGGTACTGGGTAGCTTGACCCAGAGCGAGCAACGAAGCTGTAGCAACCAAAATTGTTATGATACTTCTCCTTGCCAGTAGCCTTCGTCTCATAAGGCAGCTCGTGCATGCTGTAGAAGCATTTTGCACTCGGCTCTAGTCCCTGACTTCTCATAGCCCAAACGAAGATCCCCATTCTAATAACTGCTTCGGGAGTGATCTGATGAAGGAAAATCTGGTACGTCTTCAAAACTTCAACCACAAATCTGCTCAGCAGAAACCGAAGTCCAGCTTTGAAGAAGCTTCGATAGATTACAACTTCATTTTCTTCGGGAGCAGGAACAGCTCTGTCTGCATCAGCCCTCACAATAGACATATCTCGAAAATACCTTCCTCTCATATTATCAAGATGACTTTGTTTGATAAATGATTTCCCGAAGACTGCGTGACTTGGTTGCCAGGGCCGGTCTTCAGAGTCTTCGCCCCCACTCTCCAAATCATAGCTGTCACTATCATCAGTGTCTTCAGACAAGCCTTCCAGAATTTCTTTAGTAATCTTCTCTGTATTTGTTTTTGCTATTGACTCAACAAATCCAGCAGTCTTCTCCTCAAGAAGCTTCTCCTCTTCGGTTAGCTTCGTCTCAGCAACTGTCTTCTTGTCTTGAGACATCTTATCTTCAGAATTGACGAAAACGTGTCCTTCAAACCGAAGCTAAAAAGCTTGAGAGCTATCAAGCCCTATTAAGCACAACTTAACAAATCGAGAAAACAAGGAAAATGGCACAAGCAGTGTATCAAATGCAGGCGGTGTGAGATCCTATTTATATGCCCAGCGCGCTCCACGTTGGAGGGCCCCGTCTGTCATCGACTGTTGCTATTCTAGCAAAGGGAAGGTGTTTTTCGGACCTTCGGCTTAGGTCCTTCGTCCACATCGCAATTTAAATTCGTTATTCTAACAAATTAATATTGCGAGGGGCTACTGTTGGGGGCCTTCCTCTTCCGAAGGTCCTCAAAAATATGATTTAACAATGTTTTCGGAGTGTAATACATGAACAGGTACCTTCAGACTCGGATCAGAACCACAGAACAATACGAAGATTGACGCAGTGCCGAAGCTACGCGCAAGGGAGCTTCGGCATGACAGCTGGAAAGGGAACCGACTTAAAGGGGAAAAGGGTATTTAGACCTCGATGGATTACCTTAGAGTCATTAGCAAATGTAAAGGGCATGGATGTAATTTCACATGGGCTGCGTCCCTTGCCTATAAATAGATGAACAGTACTCCTGTACTGTTCACGCTAACTTGTATTCATTCTTGTGTCACGCTTGTACTTTCGCTTTCTGTCAGGCCGAAGGTATGAATGTAATTCAATATAATTTTTATTCACTTATGATGATATAATGAGAAATATATATGATTATGTCATATAATTATTCATATTATCTTTCATGTTTCACATGCTTCGTCTACTATTATTAAAAACTGTGATGATGAAGGTATGACCTTCATGACCTTCGTCTGAAGATCATTATATCCTTGGAAAAATAATGCTTCGAAAGACGAAGGGCATTGACGATTAATCTATTTTTGTGTTGCCTTGTTCTTGATTCATAGCATTTGAGAACAAGTCCCCAGCAGCTGGCGGGGAGAGAATGTGTAGTGGGCCGAAATGGTTAGGAGCTCGCCCAAATAGCGTTTTTGACCTTTTCTTTTTATTTTCCCACCTTCCTTTCTTCATTTTCAACTTCACTTTAAATTCAAATTTAATTCAAACTTTTTGTGGTTCTTCCTTACAAATTAGATTTGTGAAATTAGGGTATTAACTCAGGAGTTATTTATTTATGTATATTATTTACCTATTCATCTCCTTTATCTTTTCTGCACATTTCTAGAATTTTCTTTTAAACCTTAAATTCCCATTTAGATATTAATATATTTTTACTCTATTTTTATATCATCACAAAATGCACACAGAATAAAGCCTCGGCATGATGCACAATTTAATGACTTTTATCAATCCTTTGTTTTTAAATGAGGTGTTCACATGGGATGATAAATAGAGATGGCACACATGAATATAAAGGAATTTAATTTCTCCTTCTAGATTTTTTTTACAAAGCAGGTATTACAAATCCTACCCCCCTTAACAAGAATCTCGTCCTCGAGATTTAGGAAGGACTATGGAAAAGATGGGGAAAATCTATGCGAAGCTCTTCTCTCTCCCAAGTAGCTTCATCTTCTCCATGGTGACTCCATTGCACTTTGCACATCTTTATAACCTTATTTCTTGTAACTCGCGTCAAAGTGTCAAGAATATTGATAGGATATTCCGTATAAGTCAGATCATCTTGAACACTAATGTAACACCCGGCTTTAAGGAACAAAGCCAGGTGCATCTCATACATGCGCCAAGAAGACAACATATATAATAACAGCGTGTATAGAGATAAATGTCACAATAATCAGAGTACTTATTACATAGCGGAAGACTTATTACAAAATAAAATAATAAAGATAAAACGAACTAAGGATCGTCGGCGCCAAAGTCGACTGGGAAACGCCACCTAGATCAGACCGAACTCCTCAGTGTTAGGCGGCTCCTCCTGAACCACCTGATCTTCTCCTGTGGGGGGGGTGTGAGACAGCAAGGGTGAGCTCACATATGATCATAGCTCAACAAGTTGTGGGGAACCAGTGGACATAAACTCACAAAGGTGTGAGTTCATGTGATGTGTAAGGCTTAATCAATGACAGGGGTTAGAGCTGAGCATTGCTTTTAAGTAGTTGGTCAAAATTTTATTAGCAGTTACTAAGTGTAAGTAAATACCAAACCATAAATAAAGTAATAGAACAAAATTAATAACAACCCATGCAATGCAAATGACAAAATTGAATTTAAGTTCCATAATTTAAACATCAGAGAGTCCTGAGCTGCTCATGACCGCGAGCTCGGCTAGTATACCAGTTTTACACTCTGCAGAGGTTGTACCCTTTACCCACAAGTCATGTTACCCATCTGCCAAGGGGTCATGAATCCCATACACCTCTACCTAGGAAGCGCGGCAGGGCAACACTACGAGGCCTTTACAAAGTTCCACTAGCTTCTGAAAACCCGCTACAGTTTATAGGAAGTTCCAATGCAGGGTTCCTGGCTGACTGCCATCGCAGCAAAATCAACCAGGGACCTCCCTACACTGACCACTCCCCTACTGCCCTTGCCCCTTTCGGGTAAGGTAGTCTTCCACTAGCTTTCCTAATTAGTCAGCCAAGGGGTCCCATTCCTCCCTTGTGGTGGCACGTGTTACTCAAGTTAAGCTCTATGTTCCAATTAACATTAATGATCTCAACATGAACATAAATAGAATAACAAGAATAATTGGAACATAGATATAATAAATGATTATCCCAAAACCAGGTAAAGCAATAGCAAACTACCCAAGTGAATCAGGGGTAAACAAGGTGATGAGATAAACAATCTAGGGTGACCTATTGGGTCCCATCAAAATTAACCTATGCATGGATAAGTGATATTAAAGAACATTATTGGGTAAAAAGTGGTCAAGGGCACAACTTGCCTTCAATGAGCTCCTGCTCAGCTACTTCAACCTGCTGCTCACCAGGATCCTCAACAACGGGCTCTTCTACTCGCCATAATACAAACAAGCACAATATGCAGGGAAAAATTAACATTACACCAAGCATGTAAACAAAATACACAGTAATATTCTATACATTAAAATAAAATCCTAGGAACAGAAATCATAATTTTCTGAGTTATAGATTTTAAGTTATGGATTTTCGAAGGTTTTATGTGCTTTAAATAGGATTAAGTGATAAATAAATTTCTTACTGTTTTCATGATAAAACAGAGACACTAAGTGCTAGAGAATAAAATTACAAAATTTTAGGAACTGGAATGAATTAATTTGGAGTTAGTATGAATTTTCTATGAATTTATAAAGTTCTAGTAATTATTTTCCTATTAAAAATCCATTTAATAATCATTTTCTCTGGTTTTATAAGGTCCTGGACCGGGCCTCAATATCTGCAAACAGCAGGGGCTAAGGCGCAAATATTCTACAGACACAGGGAGACACCCGAGCGGACCGCGGGTTTATTTCCTTTTTCTCCGAGGGTTCTTTAGCAAAGTGGTCAGTGAAGCGGTACCGGCTCTCGCGAGCCGTCCGATCCAAACGGACGCGCGAGATTAGATCTTGGTTTTACCGAAACGGTACGCAGCGCCCAACGTTGGATTGGAGATCTACGGTCCAGATTTAATGTAGCTCGGGCCACCCAGAACCGACCGATCCGATCTAACGGTCCCGATCGATCACGCGAAAAGGGTACGCCCTGATCTAATCGGGATCGTCCGAGCGCCATCCGACGGTCCCCAGACCCCATCCCCAACCCAAGCGACGCACGGCGGCGCCGCCCCGCGTCCACGGCGGAGGCCATGGCCAGCCCACACCGTTCGCCGATCTCGGGCCCGAAACACAAATCCGAGGTGTGATATACGTAGGTAGGACATAGGGGAACTGGATGAGGGCACCTTACCCGAGGATTAGGTCACGAGAAACACCCGCCCACGGAGAAGGCGGATGACGGAGCGGAGGTCCACTCCGATGAGCAATTCCGGTGATGTGCGAACCGCCCCGGCGCAGGCGAGTCCCGGGTGCGCTACCACGGTCAATTGTCCACGCCAAGAGCGCCTTCCCCGAGGTTGAACCGGCCGTAGGGCGAAGATGGTGAGCGGCGGCCGCTCCTCTCTTCTCTCTTGCGGTTAGTAAGCTTGCACGGCGGCGGGCCCGTGAGTTGTGGCAAGGCGCTGGTTCAGGCGATGAGGGTCTGCGGGAGGTTCCAATTTGTAGCTGCCGGGACCCAGGGCTCCTCAACCGATTCCACGATTTGCGCCAAGGACCCACGGTCGAGTTTGTCCGAGCGGCGCGGCGAAGAAAGGGGAGGGATAGAGCTGACGACCCGGGCCCAGCACGCAGCGACACCATGGAACCATACACACGCATAGACGTCGACTGATCCGCGGGACCCACCTGTCGGCGCACGCGGGGGCGAGTGGGCTACGCGCGCTGGATTGATTAAGTGGGCCGAATGGGAGATAGCCGGCCCAGTTAGGTATAGTATTCCTTTCCCTTTTTTTCTTTTATTTTTCTTTTATTTTCTCCTTTCTCCATTCTTTCACAAATTCAAATTTAAATACTAATTTAAATTCAAACTTGTGACTAGTTCATTTGCAAACCATATCTGTGCAATTAAAAGTATTAGGTTTGAGAATATTTATTCCAATATAGTATTCATGTTTTCATATTCCTTCTCTTTTCTAGATTCAATAATTTCTTTTAGGATTTAATTTTCCCTTTTTGATCTTTAATATTTTCTTGTTACAAAATGCACACAAAAATCAAATATCCAACATGATGCATGGATTTAGTAGCATATCTTTTTATCAATTGTTCTTGGACATGGTGTTCACATAGGATGATGCATGAAGATCAACTCACATAAAGAGAAAATGTTTCTCTACTGGTATTATTTCTAGCAATTTACAAAGTGGGTGTTACAAATCCTACCCCCCTTAAAAATAATCTCGTCCTCGAGATTTAAGAAGAACTAGAGAAAAGGTGGGGAAAATCGATGCGAAGCTCTTCTTCTCTTTCCCAAGTTGCTTCATCTTCACCGTGGTGACTCCATTGCACTTTGCACATCTTTATCACCTTATTCCTTGTAACTCGAGTCAAAGTATCCAAAATCTTGATCGGGTACTCCGTGTAAGTCAAATCACCTTGAACACTGAGCTCTTCCATTGGTAACTGTTCCTCAGGAACACGGAGACATTTCTTCAGTTGAGATACATGGAACACATTATGCACATCTGATAGAGTAGCAGGTAACTCGAGTTGGTATGCCATCTCCCCAACTCTTCTAAAGATCAAGAATGGTCCAATGTAGCGAGGGGACAATTTTCCCTTGACTTTAAATCTCCTCATTCCACGAAGTGGTGACACCTTGAGATACACATAATCTCCTTCTTCAAATTCCAGTGGTCTTCGTCTATTATCAGCATAACTCTTTTGCCTGGTTTGAGCCACTCTCAAATTCTCTCGAATTATACGAACTTGTTCTTCTGCTTCTTGAATCAGTTCAGGCCCAAAGAACTGTCTTTCTCCAGTCTGATCCCAATATAGAGGAGTCCTGCACTTCCTCCCATATAAAGCTTCAAAAGGTGACATCTTCAGACTGGCCTGATAACTATTATTATATGAGAATTCAGCATAAGGCAGACTCTTATCCCAACTTCCTCCATGCTGAAGGGCACATGCTCTCAACATATCTTCCAATACTTGATTAGTCCTTTCGGTCTGTCCATCAGTCTGAGGGTGATAAGCCGTACTAAAATTCAACTTTGTACTCATATTCTCATGAAAGCTTCTCCAAAATCTTGAGGTAAACTGTGAACCTCGATCAGACACGATCTTCTTTGGTACTCCATGTAAACACACAATCCGAGCCATATATAACTCTGCTAGTTGAGAACCTTTATAAGTAGTCTTCACAGGAATAAAGTGAGCTACTTTAGTCAATCTATCCACAATCACCCATATAGCATCATATCCTTTCTGGGTGCGAGGCAATCCAGTAATAAAATCCATACCAATCTCTTCCCATTTCCACTCGGGTATCTTCAGTGGATGCAGTAGTCCAGCTGGCCTCTGATGTTCAGCTTTAACTCTTTGACATACATCGCACATAGCCACATGTGCAGCTACATCTCTTTTCAATCCATACCACCAATACTTCCGTTTCAAATCCTGATACATCTTGGTACTACCAGGATGAATAGAATAATCCGAATCATGGGCCTCTTTTAAAATAGTCTCTCGAAGGCTTTTAATATCAGGAACACACATCCTGTCCTTGAACCATACAGTGCCCTGCTCATCTTCCGTGAATTCTGGAACTCGACCTTCAGTAATCAGATCCTTAATCTCTTTTATCTTAGCATCACCAATTTGTCCTTTGCGGATCTCTTGCTCCAAAGTAGGTTCCACATCAATAGTAACTCCTTCAGTATGAGCAACTATCCCCAGGTTAAGTCTCCTGAAGTCCTCAACAATCTCATCAGGTAGCTGGGCAACAATAGCTGAATGAACATGCTCCTTGCGACTCAAGGCATCTGCAACCAAATTTGCCTTGCCCGGGTGATAGTGAATCTCCAAATCATAATCCTTAATAAGCTCCAACCAACGGCGTTGCCTAAGGTTGAGATCCTTCTGAGTGAATATATACTTCAAACTCTTATGATCCGTATATACTTGGCACTTGGTCCCCATGATATAATGTCTCCAAATCTTAAGCGCATGCACAACGGCTGCCAATTCCAAGTCATGAGTGGGGTAGTTCAATTCATGTTTGTGTAACTGACGAGAAGCATAGGCAATCACATGTCCTTCTTGCATGAGCACACATCCTAAGCCTTGGCCACATGCATCACAATAGATATCAAATCCTTTCTGTAGATCTGGCATAACCAATACTGGGGGCGACATCAATCTTTTCTTCAATAGATCAAAGCTGTCTTGACACTTCTCGTCCCACTTAAATTCTCTTCCTTTCTCCAAAAGCGAAGTCATAGGCTTAGCAATCTTAGAAAATCCTTCAATAAATCTCCGATAATATCCTGCTAATCCCAAGAAACTCCGAATCTCAGTAACTGTAGTGGGTACTCTCCACTCCATTATCTCCTTAACCTTAGCAGGATCCACTGAAATTCCTCCATTAGAAATAATATGACCAAGAAATGGCACCTTGTCAATCCAAAACTCGCACTTGCTGAACTTAGCGTAGAGTTGATTATCTCGAAACTTCTGTAGCACCAACCTTAGATGTTCCTCGTGATCACTATCACTCTTGGAATAGATAAGAATATCGTCGATGAATACCACGACGAATCTGTCCAAATACTCCATAAACACCTTATTCATCAAGTTCATAAAATAAGCTGGTGCATTGGTTAATCCAAACGACATAACAGTAAACTCATATAATCCATATCTCGTCGAGAAAGCCGTCTTGGGAATATCCGATGGTCTAATCCTCATCTGATGGTATCCTGATCGGAGAACAATCTTCGAGAATACTCTAGCACCTCTCATCTGATCGAATAAATCTTCAATACGGGGCAACGGATACTTGTTCTTCACTGTAACATCATTAAGAGATCTATAATCTACACACATCCGCTGCGATCCATCCTTCTTCTGTACAAACAAGACCGGTGCTCCCCAAGGTGAGGAACTCGGACGAATGTACCCAGCCTCTTGTAACTCAGTTAACTGCTTCTTAAGTTCCTTCAACTCCTCTACGGACATCCTATATGGCCGTTTAGAAATAGGGGCGGTTCCAGGTAAGAGGTCAATAACAAACTCAACTTCTCTATCAGGTGGCATTCCTGGTAACTCCTCTGGAAAGACATCCGGAAAATCTCTAACCACCCGGATGTTGTCACCAACAAACTCCTCAGGCATAAAGAACATTGCACGCATGGATGAGGAGGTTACTGCAATATTAACTTGAAATCTTTCTCCTTTAGTGGTAGTGAGTTCTACGGTACCTCTACCACATGCTATAACGGCCTTTGCCTTCCTTAGCCATGACATACCAAGGATCAAATCTATACTGCTTGACTCCAATATTGTAGCAGTAGCTCCAAATTCTCTACCCATAATGGTTAATGTCAATCTATGTGTCATTTGATTCGCCTCAACAGGCCCTTTAGGTGTAATTACTATCAGGGGTTTTCTCATATTTAGCAGTGGTATTTCATTTGTGTTGGCATATCTAGCAGACATGAATGAATGTGTAGCACCAGAATCAAATAATATGGTTGCAGGAATTGCATTAACATAAAACATACCAATTACGAGGTCCCCTCCATCCGGAGTAGCATCAACGCTGACCTGATTAACCTTGGCAATAGAATATCCCTTGCCAGGGGTCTGTTGCTTGTTCTGAACTGGAGTAGCAGCAATCCTCTGTGGGCAGACATTTGCATAATGACCAATCTTCCCACACTTGAAACATTGAGTGCCCGGACTCTGTCCTGAAAACTTTGTCGGGGTGCCAGTAGGGGTAGCCTGTCGAGGAGGTGGAGTCCTCAGTGGTGATTGCAGAACTGGGCGTGGTCCTCCTGGTCGAGTCGGTGTACCCTGTGGTGAACTGTAGCGAGGACGAACACTGCTGCTTCCTTGTCCTTGAGATATTGCCTTTCTCTTCAAATCACCCAGCTGAACACGCTTGTGTTCAATAGCCAGTGCCTTATCAAGCAGCCTCTGAAATGATGGAAATGTGTGTGCCACCAGAGCATACTGCAGTGGTCCATTAAGTCCTTCAATGAAATGCTCTTGCTTCCTCTCGTCTTCAGCAACTTCTTCAGGGGCATATCTGGATAACTGAATAAACTTGTCGCGGTACTCGCTGACTGACATACTTCCTTGCTTCAGCGACAGAAATTCCTTCTTCTTGATCTTTATCATACCGGCTAGAATATGGTAGTTCCTGAACTGCGTACTGAACTCTGCCCAGGTAATAGTATCAGCAGCATCGTGGGCAGCAGTATAAGAATCCCACCAGTCAGCAGCAGGACCAATCAGACGTCCAGAAGCATATAAAACCTTCTCCCGGTCCGTGCACTGTGCAATATTCATCATCTTCTCAACTGACTTCAGCCAATCATCCGCGTCCAGTGGATCAGGTGAGCTAGCGAATGTAGGTGGCTTATGACTCATAAACTCCCGGTGCTTATCACGAGGTGGAACTGGTGGTGGTGGTGGAGGCAGTGGTACTTGTTGCTGTTGTTGCTGTTGTTGCATTTGCTGTTGCAGCTGCTGTTGTTGCGCCCTCCTTTCCTGGCGTATCTCATCTCGCTCCTGGCGCAACTCCTGTCGTATATCTTCTCTTTCCTGACGCATCTCCTGGCGTTCTTGCTGCATCTGGGCACGCATATCAGCCATGGTGTCCGCCATTTGCTGCATCACCGCCATCTGAGCAGCAACCAGTGGGTCAACTCCGCCTGGTGGAGGATTGGGAGGATTCATCTCTGCAGGCTGTGGCTGAGGCTGTCTGTATATTCTCCGAGTGTGTCGATTGGGAGGCAAATCAATTCCACCACCCCGCCTGGTATTGACCATCTGAGTTAGATACATATGGTAAGAAAATAGTAGACAAGGCAGGTATTTACAACTCAGGTTACTTTGGGGGATTTATTAGCTAAGTAGATTAATATTTCACCTATCCTAGCTAATTCAATACCTTATGGTGGTACATACTAAGATGTCCATCTATAATAATTCAATCAATCAAAGAAGCAAATCAGGCATTTAGCATCAGCACAATCAAACAACATTTTTAAAGAAAGTAGTTTTTAATTTTGTCTTAGGTTCCCTATCTCTTAAAAATGTCATAAGGGTAGGGATTCCAAGGTGTGACATCCATCTTGTCTTAGAGTAGAAAAGGTAAGAATGATCAGAGTAGAACAGTAGAAGGTGAGACAAGATCAAGATGAGATGAGTATAGAATGAGTCAGTGTAAGGTAAGTAGGAGAGGGTTTGTCCATTTCTATCTAGGTCTCGTCCTACAGTCAACATTCCTCTGATACCACTTCTGTAACACCCGGCTTTATGGAACAAAGCCAGGTGCATCTCATACATGCGCCAAGAAGACAACATATATAATAACAGCGTGTATAGAGATAAATGTCACAATAATCAGAGTACTTATTACATAGCGGAAGACTTATTACAAAATAAAATAATAAAGATAAAACGAACTAAGGATCGTCGGCGCCAAAGTCGACTGGGAAACGCCACCTAGATCAGACCGAACTCCTCAGTGTTAGGCGGCTCCTCCTGAACCACCTGATCTTCTCATGTGGGGGGGGGGGTGTGAGACAGCAAGGGTGAGCTCACATATGATCATAGCTCAACAAGTTGTGGGGAACCAGTGGACATAAACTCACAAAGGTGTGAGTTCATGTGATGTGTAAGGCTTAATCAATGACAGGGGTTAGAGCTGAGCATTGCTTTTAAGTAGTTGGTCAAAATTTTATTAGCAGTTACTAAGTGTAAGTAAATACCAAACCATAAATAAAGTAATAGAACAAAATTAATAACAACCCATGCAATGCAAATGACAAAATTGAATTTAAGTTCCATAATTTAAACATCAGAGAGTCCTGAGCTGCTCATGACCACGAGCTCGGCTAGTATACCAGTTTTACACTCTGCAGAGGTTGTACCCTTTACCCACAAGTCATGTTACCCATCTGCCAAGGGGTCATGAATCCCATACACCTCTACCTAGGAAGCGCGGCAGGGCAACACTACGAGGCCTTTACAAAGTTCCACTAGCTTCCAAAAACCCGCTACAGTTTATAGGAAGTTCCAATGCAGGGTTCCTGGCTGACTGCCATCGCAGCAAAATCAACCAGGGACCTCCCTACACTGACCACTCCCCTACTGCCCTTGCCCCTTTCGGGTAAGGTAGTCTTCCACTAGCTTTCCTAATTAGTCAGCTAAGGGGTCCCATTCCTCCCTTGTGGTGGCACGTGTTACTCAAGTTAAGCTCTATGTTCCAATTAACATTAATGATCTCAACATGAACATAAATAGAATAACAAGAATAATTGGAACATAGATATAATAAATGATTATCCCAAAACCAGGTAAAGCAATAGCAAACTACCCAAGTGAATCAGGGGTAAACAAGGTGATGAGATAAACAATCTAGGGTGACCTATTGGGTCCCATCAAAATTAACCTATGCATGGATAAGTGATATTAAAGAACATTATTGGGTAAAAAGTGGTCAAGGGCACAACTTGCCTTCAATGAGCTCCTGCTCAGCTACTTCAACTTGCTGCTCACCAGGATCCTCAGCAACGGGCTCTTCTACTCGCCACAATACAAACAAGCACAATATGCAGGGAAAAATTAACATTACACCAAGCATGTAAACAAAATACACAGTAATATTCTATACATTAAAATAAAATCCTAGGAATAGAAATCATAATTTTCTGAGTTATAGATTTTAAGTTATGGATTTTTGAAGGTTTTATGTGCTTTAAATAGGATTAAGTGATAAATAAATTTCTTACTGTTTTCATGATAAAACAGAGACACTAAGTGCTAGAGAATAAAATTACAAAATTTTAGGAACTGGAATGAATTAATTTGGAGTTAGTATGAATTTTCTATGAATTTATAAAGTTCTAGTAATTATTTTCCTATTAAAAATCCATTTAATAATCATTTTCTCTGGTTTTATAAGGTCCTGGACTGGGCCTCAATATCTGCAAACAGCAGGGGCTAAGGCGCAAATATTCTACAGACACAGGGAGACACCCGAGCGGACCGCGGGTTTATTTCCTTTTTCTCCGAGGGTTCTTTAGCAAAGTGGTCAGTGAAGCGGTACCGGCTCTCGCGAGCCGTCCGATCCAAACGGACGCGCGAGATTAGATCTTGGTTTTACCGAAACGGTACGCAGCGCCCAACGTTGGATTGGAGATCTACGGTCCAGATTTAATGTAGCTCGGGCCACCCAGAACCGACCGATCCGATCTAACGGTCCCGATCGATCACGCGAAAAGGGTACGCCCTGATCTAATCGGGATCGTCTGAGCGCCATCCGACGGTCCCCAGACCCCATCCCCAACCCGAGCGACGCACGGCGGCGCCGCCCCGCGCCCACGGCGGAGGCCATGGCCAGCCCACACCGTTCGCCGATCTCGGGCCCAAAACACAAATCCGAGGTGTGATATACGTAGGTAGGACATAGGGGAACTGGATGAGGGCACCTTACCCGAGGATTAGGTCGCGAGAAACACCCACCCACGGAGAAGGCGGATGACGGAGCGGAGGTCCACTCCGATGAGCAATTCCGGTGATGTGCGAACCGCCCCGGCGCAGGCGAGTCCCGGGTGCGCTACCACGGTCAATTGTCCACGCCAAGAGCGCCTTCCCCGAGGTTGAACCGGCCGTAGGGCGAAGATGGTGAGCGGCGGCCGCTCCTCTCTTCTCTCTTGCGGTTAGTAAGCTTGCACGGCGGCGGGCCCGCGAGTTGTGGCAAGGCGCTGGTTCAGGCGATGAGGGTCTGCGGGAGGTTCCAATTTGTAGCTGCCGGGACCCAGGGCTCCTCAACCGATTCCACGATTTGCGCCAAGGACCCACGGTCGAGTTTGTCCGAGCGGCGCGGCGAAGAAAGGGGAGGGATAGAGCTGACGACCCGGGCCCAGCACGCAGCGACACCATGGAACCATACACACGCATAGACGTCGACTGATCCGCGGGACCCACCTGTCGGCGCACGCGGGGGCGAGTGGGCTACGCGCGCTGGATTGATTAAGTGGGCCGAATGGGAGATAGCCGGCCCAGTTAGGTATAGTATTCCTTTCCCTTTTTTTCTTTTATTTTTCTTTTATTTTCTCCTTTCTCCATTCTTTCACAAATTCAAATTTAAATACTAATTTAAATTCAAACTTGTGACTAGTTCATTTGCAAACCATATCTGTGCAATTAAAAGTATTAGGTTTGAGAATATTTATTCCAATATAGTATTCATGTTTTCATATTCCTTCTCTTTTCTAGATTCAATAATTTCTTTTAGGATTTAATTTTCCCTTTTTGATCTTTAATATTTTCTTGTTACAAAATGCACACAAAAATCAAATATCCAACATGATGCATGGATTTAGTAGCATATCTTTTTATCAATTGTTCTTGGACATGGTGTTCACATAGGATGATGCATGAAGATCAACTCACATAAAGAGAAAATGTTTCTCTACTGGTATTATTTCTAGCAATTTACAAAGTGGGTGTTACAACTAAGGTCCTCCATTGGCAGCTGCTGCTCAGGTACCCTGAGGCACTTCTTCAGTTGTGACACATGGAATACATCATGTACATCCGCAAGATGATTGGGTAGTTCTAGTTGATATGCAACTTCTCCCACTCGCTTTAAGATCAAGAAAGGTCCAATGAAGCGAGGGGACAACTTTCCTTTAACTTTAAATCTCCTCATACCCCGGATCGGTGAAACTTTCAGATACACGTGATCACCCTCCTTAAACTTCAGCAGTCTTCTCCGGGTATCATCATAGCTCTTCTGCCTTGATTGTGCAATTCTCAAATTCTCCCTTATGCTTCGCACTTGTTCTTCTGCCTCTTGAATAAGTTTAGGCCCAAAGAACTGTCTTCCTCCAGTCTCGTCCTAATATAGAGGAGTCCTGCACTTCCTGCCATATAGAGCCTCGAACGGTGACATCTTCAGACTCGCCCGGTAACTATTATTATATGAGAACTTAGCATAAGGTAGTCTCTTGTCCCAACTACTACCATGCTGAAGGGCACAAGGTCTCAACACGTCCTCCAATACTTGATTAGTCCTTTCAGTCTGTCCATCAGTCTGAGGATGGTAGGCCGAACTAAAATTCAACTTCGTATCCATACTCTCATGAAAACTTTTCCAAACTCTGGAGGTAAACTGTGATCCTCTATCCGAAACGATCTTCTTCGGTACACCGTGTAGAGACACAATCCGAGCCATATATAACCCTACCAATTGAGATCCCTTATAAGTAGTCTTGACCAGAATGAAATGAGCCACTTTGGTCAGTCTATCCACAATAACCCATATAGAATCATATCCTTTCGAGGTGCGAGGCAATCCAATAATGAAGTCCATACCAATCTCTTCCCACTTCCATTCGGGTATCTTTAATGGGTATAATAGTCCAACTGATCTTTGGTGTTTGGCCTTAACTCTTTGACACACTTCGCACATAGCCACATGTGCAGCATCTCTCTTCAGTCCATACCACCAGTACTTTTGCTTCAAATCCTGATACATCTTGGTACTCCTAGAATGAATAGAATAATCCGAGTCATGAGTTTCCTTTAGTATAGTCTCACGAAGGCTATCAATCTCAGGAACACATATACTGTCCTCGAACCATACGACGCCTTGCTCATCTTTCGTGAATTCCGGGCCTCGACCTTCAGTAATTAGATCCTTAATCTCTTGAATTTTAGCATCATCAATCTGGCCCTTACGAATTTCTTTCTCTAAGGTAGATTCCAAATCGATGGTGACTCCTTCAGTGTGAGCAACTATCCCCAGGTTAAGTCTCCTGAAATCCTCAACAATCTCATGAGGTAGCTGGGCAACAACAGCTGAATGAACGTGCTCCTTTCGATTCAAGGCATCTGCAACCAAATTTGCCTTGCCTGGGTGATAGTGAATCTCCAAATCATAATCCTTAATAAGCTCCAACCAATGGCGTTGCCAAAGGTTGA
Source organism: Zea luxurians (assembly GCA_029449295.1). Classification (NCBI taxonomy): domain Eukaryota; kingdom Viridiplantae; phylum Streptophyta; class Magnoliopsida; order Poales; family Poaceae; genus Zea; species Zea luxurians. Next base: position 52,457,595 of record JAOPSE010000006.1, on the reverse strand, counting down.
GATCTTTCTGAGTAAATATGTACTTCAAACTCTTATGATCTGTGTATACTTGGCACTTAGTTCCCATAATGTAATGTCTCCAAATCTTAAGCGCATGCACAACGACTGCCAGTTCTAAGTCATGAGTGGGTAGTTCAATTCATGCTTCCGCAACTGACGAGACGCATAGGCGATCACATGTTTTTCTTGCATGAGCACACGTCCCAATCCTTGGCCACATGCATCACAATAAATGTCAAATCCCTTCTGTAGATCTGGCATAACCAACACTGGTGGTGACATCAATCTTTCCTTTAATTGATCAAAGCTTTCTTGGCACTTCTCGTCCCACTTAAACTCTCTTCCTTTCTCTAGAAGCGAGGTCATAGGCTTAGCAATCTTAGAAAATCCTTCAATAAATCTCCGATAATATCCTGCAAGTCCCAAGAAACTCCGAATCTCCGTAACTGTAGTGGGTATGCTCCACACCACTATCTCCTTGACTTTAGCAGGATCCACTGATATCCCTCCATTAGAAATGATATGTCCAATTAATGACACCTCGTCAATCCAGAACTCGCATTTACCAATCTCAGATGTTCCTCATGATCACTATCACTCTTGGAATAAATAAAAATATCGTCGATGAAAACCACGACAAAACTATCTAGATCACGAACACCTTATTCTTCAGATCCATAAAATAGGCTGGTGCATTAGTTAGTCCAAATGACATAACAGTGAACGCATATAAACCATATTGGGTCGAGAAATCCGTCTTGAGAATATCCGATGGCCTAATCTTCATTTGATGGTAACCCTATCGGAGATCAATCTTCGAGAACACCCTAGCATCTCTCATCTAATCAAATAAATCTTCAATGCGGGGTAACGGGTACTTGTTCTTCACGGTAACATCATTAAGGGACCTATAATCCACACACATCCTCTATGATTCATCCTTCTTTTGTACAAACAGAACCGTTGCTCCCTAAGGTGAGGAACTCGGACGAATGTGCCCAGCCTCTTGTAACTCAGTTAACTATTTCTTTAGTTCCTTTAACTCTTCTACGGACATCCTGTATGGCCATTTAGAAATAGGAGCAATTTCAGGCAAAAGATCAATTACAAACTCAACTTCCCTATCTGGTGGCATCCCTGGTAACTCCTCTAGAAAGACATCCAGAAAATCCTTAACCACACGGATGTTGTCACCAACAAACTTCCCATCTACTAAATATGTCGCTAGTCTGGTGGCGGTAGTTACTGCAATTCCAACTTCAAATCTTTCTCCTTTGGAACTGGTGAGTTCTATGGTTCCTTTAGCATAGTGCATAAACTGCCTTTGCCTTTCATAACCATGATGTACCAAGGATCACGCCTATACTGCTCTCTTCTAACAATATAGGGGTAGCCCATCTGGGTTAGAAACACAGGGTAAGAAAGAAAGGGTTGTAGACAAGGCATGTAATTACAAAGCATGTTACTTTGGGGATTTATTAGCTAAGTGTGTCCTACTAAAGATAATACATTACCTTATGGTGGTACATGCTAAGATGCCCATCTATACTATTTCAATCAATCAAAGAATCAAATCAGGCATTGATCATCAGAACAATCAACCAACATTTTTAATAGAGAAAAATAATTTTAATTTTTTTCTTAGGTCTCCTATCTCTTAAAAAGGTCATAAATGTAGGATTCCAAGGTGTGAAATCCATCTTGTCTCAGAGTAGAGAAGGTAAGAATAATCAGAGTAGTACAGTAGAAGGTGAGACAGGATCAAGATAAGTCTAGAAAGAATCAGAGTAAGGTAAGTAGTTAAGGGTATTGTCCATTTCTATCTAGGTTTTGTCCTACAGTCAATATTTCCTTTGATACCACTTCTGTCACACTCGGGTTTTAAGGGACAAAGCCGGGTGCATCTCATACATGCGCCAAAGAAGACAACATATATAACAACAAAGTGTATAGAGATAAATGTCACAATATAATCAGAGTACTTATTACATAGCGGTAGACTTACAAAAATAAAAGATAAATATAACAGGATCTCAAATCTATCCTTGGCACCAGAAAGCTGACTGGGAGACACAACCTAGATCAAGTCGAAAGCCTTAGAGTTAGGCTGCTCCTCTTCTACCACCTGTTCTTCTCCTGTGGGGGTGTGAGACAGCAAGAGTGAGCTCACACATGTTCATCGCTCAACAAGTTGTGGGGAGTAATGTGCATGAACTCACCAAAGGTGGGAGTTCATGTGAAGTGTAAGGCTAATCAATAAAATGAAGGTTGAAGCTGAGCATTGCTTTTATAAGTTGGTCAAAATTTTATTAGCAGTTACTAAGTGTAAGTAAATACCAAACCATAGTAATAATAAATAAAAGTAATAATAAAATAATCCCAGATGCAATGAAATGACAAATTGAGTTTAAGTTCCATAAATTAATCATGTGAGTGTCCGAGCCGCTCATGACCGTGAGCACGGCTAGTATACCAGTTTTACACTCTACAAAGGTTGTGCATCATTACCCACAAGTCGTGTTACCCATTTGCCACGGAGTTGATCAGACCCCATACACCTCTATCAAGGAAGTGAGGCATGGTACCACTATGAGGCCTTTACAAAGTTCCACTAGCTTCAAAAAACCCGCTACAGTTTATAGGAAGCTCCAGTGCAGGAATCCCTCGCCTGACCGCCATCGCAGCAAAATCAACCCAAGGACCTCCCTACACTAACCCCTCCCCTACTGCCCTTGCCCCTTTCGGGTAAGGTAGTCATCCACTAGCTTTCCTAGTTAATCAGCTAAGGGCGTCCCATTAAACCCTTGTGGTAGCACTGTTTTCCCGGGTGGTTCTCCATGTTCCCATTAACGTAATGATCTTATCATGAACAATAAAGAATAAACAGATAATAAAAAGTATAATAATGAGTGATGAATATCTCTATACCCAAATCCACATAAAGCAATAGCATGTACTACCCAAAAATTTAGTAGTAAAACCAGTGGTGAAACAAGGTATAAAGATAGTCAAAATCTAGGGTAACCTATTGGGTCCCATCAAAATTAACCTATGCAAATCATTATGATTAATAAGAACATGAATGGGTAAAAGGAAGTGATCGAGGGCACAACTTGCCTTCAATGAGCTCCTGCTCAGCAATCTCTACCAGCTGAACCTCAGGATCCACAGTGACTTGCTCGTCTACTCGCATCAACACAATACATACATGGTATAGCAAAAATTAACATCACACCAAACATGTAAACAAAATACACAATAATAATCTAGACATTAAAATAAGATCATAGGAACTAGAATCATTAAATTAGGAGTTATAGATTTTAAATTATGAATTTTCCATGGTTTTATGTATTTAAAACAAGATTAAGTACTAGATAAATTTTAATGTGTCTTTCATGTCAAAACAGTGGCACTAATGGTTACACAATACTATTACAAAAATTTAGGAAATGGAATGGACCAATTTGGAGTTCATATGCATTTTTAATGAATTAAACAAGTTTCTGCAATTAATTTAATACTAAAAATCTATTTCTAAATTCATTTCTCTGGTTTTTCTGTTCTCTGGACTAGGCCTCATTTTCTGGAAAACGCACGGATCTCAGCGTAAAACAACCCAAGACACAGACGCAACCCCGCAGTGGATGGCGGGTTGATTCCCTAGAAGCACAGGGGCGCTTATGCAAGTTGGCCACGTGAAGCGGTATCGGCTCCCGTGAGCCGCCCGATCCAAACGGACGTGCGGGATTAGATCTAGGTCTTTAACGAAACGATACACAGCGAGAGCTATTGGATCTAGATCCAATGGCCAACATCCTACGATCCCGAGATCCGACCCTAACCCTCCGATCACGATCCTACTGCCGAGATGAATTTAACGAAAAGGGACGCGTGTCGCCTAATCCCCACCACTCATCCTTGAATCTACGGCTAGGGAACTTCTTCCCCGACCGAGGCCGAGCGGCAAAAGGCCCAGATCGCTCGCGGAGGTGCGCTCATCGGTGACTGGCGTCTCCCTCCCTGGTGACCAATCCATGGATTGGACTGGCACAACGCGGTAAATAGGACTGGGCGAAAGTGTACGGCATGTCATGCCTATGGCTTGTGCGGACATCGAGGCTGGTCACGGCACAGGGCGGGTATGTGGCCAAGCGCCAACTCCAGCGAGGAATCAATAGGCACCGAACGACTCCAATCGTCCTACACTGTCGCCAACACGCGCGGATGGCGATATCAATCTTCACCCGAACTCGAGTAGAAAGTAGAGGCGTAGATGGTAGTGTAATCGGATTTGGCAAGTGGTAGTTTCATGGGTCACGGCGGCGCGTTGCCGAGCATGATGGGGGAAGGGGCAAGTTCTAGGAATATATAGCGCAGAGCTCATGGGAACAGGCAGGGACCATTCGGGTCGCAACTGAATCGCTACGGATGCGGTGGGAGGTCCGTGCCGAGGAGGTAGCTGGGAGGTGCGGAATCCATTGCCACATCCGCGATTCTGGCGAGGAAGACGACCCTGGTGCCATGGGCCCACCAGTCGGTGGCGTGAGCGTGGGGCACGCGGCGCGGCGTGAGACGTCGAGGACGTTGGAGCTGACCCCGGGGACCCACGCGCCAGAGACAGAAGCGAAGGAGTGAGCGCGAGCCAGAATAGCGGGCGGTGGCCGACAACCGGGCCCCGCGCGCAGGTGAGTCCGGCCGTGGCGACGTTGGCTGGCGGGGAGAGAATATGTAGTGGGCCAAAATGGTTAGGAGCTGGCCCATATAGCGTTTTTGACCTTTTCTTTTTATTTTCCCACCTTCCTATCTTCATTTTCAACTTCACTTTAAATTCAAATTCAATTCAAACTTTTTGTGGTTCTTCCTTACAAAATAGATTTGTAAAATTAGGGTATTAACTCTCGAGTTTTTTTATGTATATTATTTACCTATTCATCTCCTTTATATTTTTTGCATATTTCTAGAATTTCCTTTTAACCCTTAAATTCCCATTTAGATATTGATACATTTTTTACTCTATTTTTATATTATCACAAAATGCACACAAAATAAAGCCTCGGCATGATGCACAATTTAATGACTTGTATCAATCCTTTGTTTTTAAATGAGGTGTTCACATGGGATGATAAATAGAGATGGCACACATGCATATAAAGGAATTTAGTTTCTCCTTTTAGATTTTTTTTACAAAGCGGGTATTACAGTCAAGCGTTTGAACGTATTAAACACATGCCAGGAAATATGGTAACCGGTAAGCCTAGTACCTGAGTGAATCCGAGCGCGGACTTTCCTCCTCACTTGTCCTGAGATGTGTCTCCCATGCTAGCTATGGTGGGTGCAAGTGCAGCCAATGCACGGCGACGACCGAGGTCAGTGGGGCATTGCATGCCAAGGCGGTGAGCCCTAGCCGCGAATGGGGGATCGATGGGGACGGTTGACGTGTGTGGGGACGGAGTGCCCCTACATGTCGTGTGTTTAGGTTTACCATGCAAGGTTAAAACTCGATTTTAATCGTCTGCTTCTCGCAACTAATGAGACTGCCTAACCCCTTGTACTGCATCGAGTAAGAAGTGAAATGAGGTTTCTTGAGATAATATGTTCATCACACTAAATGATTATTACCATGTATGCTTAGAAAAGGGCAAACCTATTGTAAAATGGACATGATAGAACTTGAAAAGCTAAAACTTATTTTAGACTCAACTAGTGCTTTTGGCAAACCAAACCCCCTCAGGCAAATAGCTTCATGGTCTAGAGGTAGAGGAGTAGACTCCTCACACCGGGTAAGTCTAGTTGAGTATTAGTATACTCAGCCTTGCTTGTGGCACCATTTTTACAGGTACACTGCAAGACATGGTTGATGGTGTAACTTGGCCAGCCACCCTACCACCGGGTTGGACGGTCGAGTGGGATGCCGCCTCGGCAGGAGAGGACCAGGAGTAGTGGGCTAGGCCTTGCCCTATTCCTCACCATCGACGTTATCTATTATCCACTCCAATATTAAGAACATTGTTATCTTTTGATAAAACTCCGATTTATGTAATAACTTAAGTACTTCAACTTGTGGTTTCATGTTTATTGCACTCTCTCTGAGTCTCACCATCGCGTGAGCTAATGGTACTCGATCCTTGGTCAGTGGCTCTATCGGATTAGATTCGAAGAACTGATGGGTTATTCTGATTTAAGTGTGTTGCTGCCTTCAAGGCATGACTCGGACACTTAAGCTGGAATAATCTAGGTGGTTCTGCCACAGATGGCTCACAAATCATTCTCCCAGTTGTGCCCCGGTTCAAGAGAATGAATACTAAAATGCTATCGTTCAACTGAGATATTCATCTCCATGGACACCAAACCTCCAATGGCACAGAGCACGAAAGAAGAAAGAAAAACATTTAACTTCTTTTCATAAAATTGGGTATCACTGTTGTTCTTCTTTGGCGCACATATGAGACACACCCGACTTTATCCCTTAAATCTAGGTGTGACAGAAGTGGTATCAGAGGAAATGTTGACTGTAGGACGAAATCTAGATAGAACTGGACAAAACCCTTACCTACTTACCTTTACTCTGATTCTTTCTATACTTTTCTTGATCATGTCTCACCTTTGGCTGTTCTACTCCGACTACTCTTATCTTTGCTACTCTAGAAAAACAGAAAGGATTTCACACCTTGGAATCCTACACCTAAGACTCCCTATAAAGATAGGAGACCTAAGACAAAAATATATATATATCCCCTATCTAAAGTGTTTGGATGTTTGTACTGATGATAAATGCTTGATTTGCTTCTTTGATTGACTGAAATAGTATAGTAGGGCATTCTAGCATGTACCATCATAGAGTAATGTATTAGTATTAAGTAGATGGCTGTGACGGAACCTCCCAAGTCATTAGGCCCACCTACAGTTGTCCTTGTCCAGCGGACCTTGGGCAACCTTGTAGATGCTTCTACTCACTCGACAAGTTCGGCATCTGTATCCTTTACCTTTCCCAAGAGCGTTTCACCCATCACGCAGATATTACAACACATCGGAGGAACGAATAAGCGAAAGCAATTATAGCAACTTAATTTACATTAAAAGGCAGGGGGTGGTATGGGGTCTACTCCTCTTTTACAACAATTGTACACATCTCACAAATTACATGAAGCCAAAAAGTCTGGGAAGTTCTTTTCTAAAAAGTCTTGAGTTTCCCATGTAGCTTCATCCTCCGTATGTTGGTTCCATTGTATCTTATAAAATTTGGGAGTTCTTCTTCGGGTAACCCTGTCCTTCTAATTCAGGACTCGAATAGGATGCTCCGAGTATGTTAAGTCTAGTTTCAAGGTAACATCTATCACTTCAATGGTTCGATCTGGAACCCGAAGACACTTCTTCAATTAGGACACATGGAACACATTGTGTATTGCAGACAATTTTTCGGGTAGTTGGAGTCGGTACGCCACTGGTCCACATTGTTTCAGAATGAGGAATGGACCAATGTATCGAGGTGCAAGCTTTCCTTTTACACCAAAATGAGTTACACCCTTCATTGGTGATACTTTTAGATACACATGATCTCCAACTTGAAAATACAAGGGTTGGCGTCGTTTGTCTGCATAACTCTTTTGTAGAGCTTGTGCTTCTTTCAAATTATGTATGATTTGTTGAACTTTTTCCTCCATCTCTTTCACTAAATCAGGCCTGAAGAACCACCTTTCTCCTTGTTCAGACCAATTTAATGGAGTATGGCACCATCATCCATATAATACTTCGAAGGGTGCCATTTTGATACTTTCTTGATAGCTGTTATTGTATGAAAACTCCGCCAATGGTAAACATTCATCCCATTTTTGTGGGATGTCCAGAACACATGCCCGTAACATGTCTTCAAGTATGTGGTTCACTCTCTCAGTCTGCCCACTGGTTTGAGGATGATAGGCCGAACTGTGGAGCAACTTGGTACCCAGAGATTTGTGGAGTTCCTCCCAAAATTTGGATACAAATTGCGATCCGCGATCCGACACTATGGTCTTTGGAATGCCGTGCAAACTAAGAATACGGGCAACATATAACTAAGCATAGACAACAACTGGGTGATTTGTCTTGACGGGAAGAAAATGGGCTATCTTAGTAAGTCGATCAACTATAACCTAGATAGAATCGAATCCTTTTGTTGTCCTAGGTAATCCCACAATGAAGTCCATGCTAATGTCCTCCCATTTCCAAGTCGGGATGGGCAAAGATTGCAGTGGACCAGCAGTCTTCATGTGTATGGCCTTGAAACGTCTACAGGTGTCACACCTCGCCACATAGTGTGCAATTTCAATCTTCATCTTTGTCCACCAATAATGCTGCTTTAAATCTTGATACATCTTAGTGCTTCCGGGATGAATGGAATATCGACTAAGATGTGCTTCATCCAAAATTTGCTGGCGGACATCTTCATTCTTGGGCACAACTATGCGGTTATTAAACCATATTATGCCTTGATCATCCTTTCTGAAACAGTTTGCTTTACCGGCTTTTATTTTCTCATGAATATGTCTCATACCCTTATCACTCCTTTGTGCATCAATAATCCTTTGCAGAAGAATCGACTCAAGCTTCAATTGATTTAGGGTTCCATGTTGCATCATTCCCAGGTTTAATTTCTCAATTTCTTGGCATAATGTGATGTCAGAAGTCTTTACTGTAAGACAATGGCATGAAGCCTTGTGACTTAGTGCATCTGCCACCACATTAGCCTTCCCTGGGTGATAGTGGATTTCTAATTCATAATCCTTAATCAGCTCAAGCCATCTCCTCTGCCTCATATTTAATTCTGACTGGGTAAAAATGTACTTCAGACTTTTATGATCTGTATATATATGATAGATATTACCCAACAGATAATGACGCCATATTTTAAGGGCATGAACCACAACAGCTAATTCTAAGTCATGAGTTGGATAATGTTCTTCATGCCGGCGTAAATGTCTTGAAGCATATGCTATGACTCGACCCTCTTACATCAAGACACATCCGAGGTCACTGCCTGATGCGTCACAGTATACATCAAAAGGCTTCTCAATGTCTGGTTGGGCCAATACTGGAGCAGTGGTCAGCAATACCTTCAGTTGCTCGAATGCTTCGTTGCACTTTAAGGACCAGTTGAATTTGGTGTCATTCTTCAATAGACTTGTGATTGGCTTCACAATCTTGGAGAATTCCAGGATAAATCTACGGTAATAGCCAGCTAGTCTAAGGAAACTTCGAACTTGATGCACAGTGGTTGGCAGTTTTCACTCTAGAATATCCTTGACCTTGCTGGGATCAACCGCAATCCCCTTTGCAGACAATACGTGTCCAGAAATTGGATTTCCTCCAGCCAAAACGCGCACTTGCTGAATTTAGCATATAGTTGATGTTCCCTTAAGCGCGTTAACACGATCCATTGATGCTGAGCATGCTCCTATTCATTCTTGGAATATATCAAGATATCGTCAATGAAGACCACCACGAATTTGTCCAACTCGGGCATAAATACCGACTTCTTTAGATATGTGAAGTGGGCAGGAGCATTCGTTAATCCGAAAGACATAACCAAATATTCGAATAATCTATACCGCGTAGTAAATGCGGTCTTGGGTATATCTTCGGGTCGGATATGGATTTGATGATAGCCCGACCTGAGGTCAATTTTAGAGAATACCCGAGCTCCGGTAAGCTGATCAAATAAAATATCAATCCGGGGAAGAGGATACTTATTTTTGATTGTGGCCTCATTAAGGGGTCTGTAGTCCACGCACATTCGAAGCGTTTGATCTTTATTCTTGACAAATATTGTGGGACATCCCCAAGGTGACGAACTGGGCCGAATAAATCCCTTCTCCAGTAGATCTTGTAATTGAGTTTTGAGCTCTGCCAACTCATTTGGAGGCATTCGGTATGACCTTCTAGAAATAGGAGCTGTACCGGGCTTTAGTTCAATCACAAGCTCTACATCTCTTTCTGGAGGTAATCCAGGCAAATCTTTAGGAAAGACGTCCAAAAACTCACACACTACCGGAATATCTTGAATTTTCGGTATGATGGCTTCATAGACTCTACCAAATGGTTTAGCTGGAATAGCTACAGGGATGGACAAGAGAATCACTTCATGGCCATAGCTCAACCTGATAGTTCTCAAATCAGTATTGAGGATAGCTTTGTGCTGGGCTAACCAATTCATGCCCAGAATTACATCTATATCCTAGCCTTTCAGAACAATCATGTTGGTGGGAATGTCCCGTTTAGCCAATGTTACTAGCACTTTGAAGGCCATTTCTTTAGTGAATATTTTCCCCCAAGCGAATGAATAATAAACCCTTCCCTTGATTCAATGCAAGGAATGCAATATTTCTCCACAAATTTCTTGCTTATGAATGTATGCGAAGCACCAGAATCAAAGAGAATGACTGCTGGGTGATTGGCCACAAGAAACGTACCCATCATAACCGGCTCTTCCTCTCGTGTAGTGGCCACTTGAGTGTAATATATTCGCCCAGTCTTCTTAATATTCTTGCCCGCAGAATTATTTGCCATGTTTCCCTTGCTTTGATTAGAGCTCCCAGAATTCTGTTGATTGTTGGACTTATTCTGCTTTGGACATGGGCAGTCTTTGATAAAATGTCCAGACTTCCCACAATTAAAGCAGCCAGTTGAGGAACTAGGGAGAGCAGGGAAACGAGCACCAGGGGCACTCGGCTGACTTATTGAAGTGGGGGCAGTGGCAGGGCAGATGAAGATAGGCTGTTTAAATGGGTAGGAGGGTGGACGAGATGAAGAACGGTTTTGATTGAAAGGTCGGATTACCAACCTTGGTCGCTTTTCAGGCCCCTGATTGGACCTGTCACCTCCAAATCCTTTTGATTTTCCTTGGCCTGTGTTCTTAGCTTCTACTGCCAGTGCCGTGCTGACAGCCCTGATGTATGTGAGATCTAGGCAGGTGGCCATTTTCCTTTGTAGCCGGTCACTGAGACCTCTCATGAAGCAATTCTTCTTTTTCAGGTCAGTATTCACTTGGTCAATTGCATATTGGGACAAATGATTAAATTTATTGAGATGACAGTATCTCCTCCTTGCTTGAGTCGCATAAATTCCTCCTGTTTCATATGCACTCGTTCTGGAATGTAGTGCTCACGAAACGCTAATTTAAATTGGTCCCATGTGACCTGATGTCCGGCAGGTTGAATGGCCACAAAATTTCCCCACCAGGTACTGGTAGGGCCTCTTAGTTGTTGAGCAGCGAATAACGGCTTCTGGGTTTCAGTGCAGCGGATTAGTCCAAATTTCTGCTCTATAACCCGTACCCATTCGTCAGCTTCCAGAGGGTCTTCGGCTTTAACAAAGAGTGGGGGACGCATTTCAGAGAAATCCAGATATGAAGTCTCACGTGGTCCCTGCGGATAAGCCCTTTCGCCTTGTTCCTGAAATTGATTTCCCGTCATTTCACGTAAAAAGCGGGTGTTGTCGGTGGTCGCATTGACCAAGGCAGCGATAGCCTTGGCCAACGTTGGTGGTACAGGTGGTGGGTTGGGCGTGTCTTCCCGACCACGGGAAGTACCCGCACTGTCATGCGCACGAGTCCATGATGGCATCTGAGGCACAAAAAGATTTGGGAAAAATATAACATGCCGATATACACCACCATTTTACATTACCAAGATGTAATGATACAGACTCAATTATACAACATGACTTTATTACCTATTTTACATTAGGATTATATCTAAACTACACTACTCTAGTTTTTATTGTCTTTGGTTGCTTCACTGTCTGTCGTAGGGGATCGTTCGTTAGCCAGGTTCAAAGAAGGAGGGGGCTTAAAAAGGTCCAGTTCCCCACCAAGTCCTTCACCTGCTGTTCCTAAGGGTCCTGCTCCCATTGCAACAGGGTCGACAGGCACGTCTGGGTGCAGTCACGAATATGGTACATGGACTTCCTCATGTAAAGTATTGCAATACACCTGCAAGTTGTCAAGAGCCATGCTGAGTTCATCCACACGGGCACGAGCTTTGGCTTCCCAGTCCCAAGAAATCGAACGTGAATTGACAGCCTAATCGATTGCCAAATCCCGTTCAGCAAGCTCATCTTGCAGATGTCTGACGTCAGCTCTTAACTCATTCATACGCTGACCATCTTCTACCCACACCCTGTTTCAATGATGTAGCTCCGTCCAAAGCTGCTCCACTTGGGCTTCTAGGTCTCCGATGGGGTCATTACTACCACTACTGCTCCCTTCATGTTTTGGAGCCAACCGATGCCGAGGTACGCCAATAGGTCTAATGGACTTACGTGCAGTTTTCTTCATGCGTGGCGATATATCTCCATAAGGGGAAAAATTTTATTAATATAGCTTTTAAACATGATGCATGCATAATCACGGAATCAACTTTCATTGACTCCCAACCTCCTATATATTGCACTCTGTTACCTGGTCTTATAAGATGAATACTTTAGGAAGTGGCAAGGTGAGAATGAAAGAAATTTTCTTGGATAAGTATTTGAAAATTCTTTTGAAATGCCTCATAATATCTGAAGAGATGGGCTTCGCTCCGATACCAGCTGTGACGGAACCTCCCAAGTCATTAGGCCCACCTATAGTTATCCTTGTCCAGTGGACCTCAGGCAACCATGTAGATGCTTCTAATCACTCGACAAGTTCGGTATCTGTATCCTTTACCTTTCCCAAGAGCGTTTCACCCGTCACACAGATATTACAACACATCGGAGGAACGAATAAGCGGAAACAATTATAGCAACTTAATTTACATTAAAATATAGAAAGAGTGTTATTATTACAGACCAGTAGTATATGAGTGCAGAAGTATTATTATTACGAACTCGGGAGGCAAAAACCCTCCCGCATACAGATATAAAGTTTTTCAAAAGGAGGACAACATCCTCCCGAGGCTTCACTCTTGAGATTCTTCCTTTGGCACCACCTTAGAGCAAAAGCAACAAAAGTTCGCTGCTTCCTCACCTACAACAACATGGGTTCAAAAACCCTAAGTATGAAGTGTACTTTCGCAAGTCTTACCCGTCAAAATAAAAGACTCTCAAGGATATGCTGGCTTGAGGGAATCAAGGTAAGGCTTAATCAAGAATCAAGGCTCAGTTTACAAAAATGCTTCGTAATAGTGGATCCATAGAAATCCAGATTTATTAGCAAGTTAAGTTATTACCTAAATCTAGAGTTCTTTCTACCCTAGTTCAAGCACTAGGCCTATACTAGCCATACTTTTATTATCCCTTTAAGTTTACTAGAATGCTACGTGTAAGTCAGTGACCAAGTATTCATGTTCGAGAAGTAACGGCGATCCGAATCGATTAATCATGACCAAGTGTAAGTTTACTAGAATGCCTAATCATGACCAAGTCTCCAATCACATGACATATGTAGCACTTAACCCTTGCATATGTCAACTCGCCACCGGGGTTCTTAAGACCAGATCAGGTTCACGCCAACCGAGAGCATAGATACACCACTGTCCAACCTCTTGCCACGGAGGGTACACGCTACTCTCACCATCTCTCCACTCCCATTGCGTGTTGTCTTATTCTGCAATTAGTCTGCCCGAGGCAAAGCTTACCCATGATTAGGCATGTGACCAGTTAAAGGGTCCTCGGTCAGCAGGCCTACATCGACAAGGTCCTTAATTGACTCAGACGAAGACACTACACCAAGACTCTCTTCTCGTGCAAGTCACCCGCCCGGTCTCAGCTTTATCATTTCAAACCCAAAGTTTGGTACCTGGCAGAGGTACATCTTTTCCGATGTTGAACCCATCATGGCCATGATGGATCCACCATCAAGTTTTATTTTTGAAAACATCCCATCCCACTTGAAGCATCATATTTTGTCAAAACAAAACATTTTGTTTTTTTGAGCAGGACAAAGCATCAGAAGAACCTTTTCATAAACCAGGTAATCAAGGAAAAGTAATCAATTTTTCAAGGAAGGAAATGCATCAATTGTTTGGCACACAACTCCTACCACCTAATGCATCAAGCAAGTGAGAAAGATTTTAAAACAGCAAGGAGGTGGCAAATGCACCGGGGCTTGCCTTGTGTTATAGGAGAGTCGGGTTCTGCTCCACAAATATCAAAATAAAAGCAGTTCCCGGCAGGTGGGTCTTCGGGTGGTGGTGGTGCAACTCCTTCTTCAACTATTACCTCTTCCTCGTTCTCTATATATAACCATACATAATCATGAATGCTTATGTGATGCTTATGAAAGTGCACTGATAATAAAGGTATATCATTTTATGTCTTGAATACAATTTTCCTTCATAGTTCTTCAGGAAACTAGGGTTTTTGGAGTCAATATTTTATTTCATAGAGCAGGCACTATTTAGAAGAATAGGGTTTTGGGGTTTAGGTATCAAATATTGTCCAAATCATGCCAAACTTCATCCAATGTTTCTAAATATCATATTAGGCTTATCCAAAAAGTTTAGTGATTTTTGGAGTTACTAAATAATTTCTAAAATTCCAGAGGTATGGGTTTTAGCTATTTAAAATACTTCCTAATTCCTGGTTTGGACTAAAAATCTAGAAACAATTTTTATTAAATACTATAGAAATTTAGGAGTTCACCAAAATTGGTCTCATATTTTTGGCATTTTTCTAGAATTTTCTATGGATTTCTAAAGTCTGGCAGAAAAAGAAAAGGGAAAAGCATGAATAGTATTGGGCTTAATCTAACCCGAGCCGGCCCACGACTGGCAGAACGCGCCTGCGCGCTCGCCCGTGCGGTTTATTTTGCGCAGAGAACCCTGGCTTTTAAAACAATCAGTAAAGAATCCGGGGCACTGTTTCCATGTCTCACTGACATATGCACATAAGTCCCTGCACTTTTGTTTCTTCGCAGACCCAAGTCCCAGATGTTGAACGTCGGCGAACACGCCCTTCGGCGATCCTATACCGGCCAAAATAAGCAACGACTGGACCCCCTACTCGGCTGACATCTAATTCAACCCCTTATGATCATTACCCCTCAATCAATTGCACGATTCCGGGTATGGAGTTCACTGTCTATGGCAACGGCGAAAACTGAGAATACACCGACATGTTCTGAGTTATTCAGGGCGATCTAAGTAAATTCAAAAGGTCTATGAGTATCAAGGAACTTGAGAGAGAGGCTAGAACACCACGCAGAAGAGCATGAGCTAACCTATAGATGTCCGACCATGGTGAGGTGTTTATGGGTCCAGAAAACCGATTTGGGGAGAAAGAGGAATTAGAGAGCTATGGTGGCTAATCGGAGGTCGGAGCGGTGCTCTGGCTTCGTGATTACCTAACAGAGCTCACGGTGTGCTCAATTTATAGGGCCCGAGGGTGGTGGCTCGTGAATTGGAGATGGCGCGGTGGCGGCCGGAGAGGGAAGAGGTTACTGGCGCAAGCAATTCGTGGCGTTAACCGTGGCAAGCTCATCGGTGATGAACTGGTGGGCTAAGGTGACTCACTGCGACATGGTTAAAGCACCAAAGCACGTGGCGCAAGGTCGCGAGGTGGCTAACTCCGATGAGTTCATCCGAATCGGCCGTGAGTCCGGCGGACACGGCGGCCGGAGTGAAACAGTGGCTCAAGTTCACCCACAAGGCGATATTTACTACCCCGAGCAATTATCAGTACTCCATTGAGCATGAATCGTAGCGTTCGGCGTGAATCCGAGCGTGTGGTCACCGGCGGCGAGGTTCCCTGAACCTGCAGATATTTTGCTACTGTACCATCACGTTTGTTCTTCAGAACAACTGACAGAGCACATTCAGGGGTCATTTTCTCCAAAATTTATGTGACAACATCATCACCCATCCGCATCAAAGTTGTTGAGCTTCAATCCCTCTTTAATTTTGTTATAGCATCCCTAGTCAAATTCTCACTGAATCCTACTCAAACTTGATCCCAAAATTCGGCCAATGCCACTAGTGGCCATGTTTCAGTTTAAAACTGACTGACAGCCCGACTTTGTGCTCATTTTACTCCAATTTCTCTTTAGCATCAGTGCTTAGTCACTTAATCAAATTTGTTCTCCTATGATAGCCCTACCCTCTTGATGTAGTGATCTAGGACAGAATCTTCATGGATTAACAGATATAAGGTTCCAAAGTTGCTCCAATTACACTAAATTCTGACTTAAGCAGGTTCAAAAAGTACTTTTTGCAATTAGGTCCAAATCCCACCTTTTAACTTGCAAATCCTTAAATATGAGAAGCACATAGTTTGTGGTGTTATATTATCTTTGTTTTTTTGCATTTTAGTCCAAAAGTGTATAAAATTTGCACTTAGCCCCCTAGAGTTCCAAGTTATGGTTTTCTAGGGGTCTTTTCAGGATTCTGAGCTTTCTAGGGTTCTTGTACTACCAAAGTGCATTAAGTATGATATCTTATGATCATTTCTAATGAGTTTTGAGATTTTAACTTATTTAGGCTTCTTTTTCACTCATAGGCCCAATTTAGGGTTAAGTACTCTATCCTAGGGTTTCACCACACATCAAGTCATATTAGTCCAACATTTTTGAACTTTTTACCTAGTGAATGCACTCTAGGTGTGACAAACACATGATATGCTAATGCTCATGATGTTATGCTCAAGTTTTAGTGACGGTAACTCTAGGGTGTTACAATGACACTCTAATTTACTAAGCTATTATGACCCAAAAGATCATGACCTAAAAGTTGGATGTCTCGTAATTACTCGTCTTATCTGCAATTCTATCTTACCATGCGTTTCTAACCTAGACGGTCAATACTAGGAAGGGAGGTGGTATCGATCTACCTGCTCGCAACCATCGCAAGAGGATTGTTAACCAACCACAACCAGAGATGAATCCTCCATCGAACCCTCCACTGACTGGAACAAATCCTGTAGCTGCCACTCAGATGCAGCTGCTGCAGCAAATGGCGAATACCATGAAGGAAATGCAAGCGCAGATCTGTCAGGAACGTTAGGAGATGCGTTAGGAGCGACAAGAAATCCGGTAGGAATGACTGGAACGGTAGCAACTACCACCTCCACCACCACCACTAGCTCCACCCCAGGACAAGCATTGAGAATTCATGAGTCATAAGCCACCTACCTTCTCCAGCTCTCCAGATCCTCTTCAGGCTGATGATTGGCTGAAGATAGTGGATAAAATGCTCAACATTGCTCAATGTACTGATCGGGAGAAGGTTCTCTACGCATCGGGGTGCCTCACTAGCCATGCTGCTGACTGGTAGGACTCCTACTATGCTGCTCATGCTGCTGCTAATACTATTACCTGGGCAGAATTCTCTACACATTTCAGGAACTATCATATTCCCGCTGGCCTGATGAAAATTAAGGAGTTCTTGTCACTAAAACAAGGCAATATGATAGTGAGTGAATATCGCGATAAATTCATTCAGCTGACAAGGTATGCTCCAGAGGAGGTTGCTGACAACGAGAGGAAACATGAGCAGTTCATGGAGGGACTCATTGGGCCACTCTAGTACCAGCTGATATCCCAGATCTTCCCATCTTTCTAGAGACTTCTGCACAAGGCCATTGTTGGTCACTTGTTCTCAAATGTTGTGAATCAAGAACAAGGCAACACAATTGTTAAAGATAAAGGACCTTCGTCCTTCGAAGCATTGCCTCCTCTCGGATATAATGATCATCGGATGAAGGTCATGAAGGACATGCCTTCATCATGTTATAAATAAATAAGAATACACAAGGATAAATACAATGAATACAAATCATAGATCCATTCGTATTAGCATTCCATAAAGTTTATATGAGTATTAACAAAATCTGCATTACATTGATACCTTCGACTTGCTCGAAGGTGTTGACGTGTGGGCGATTACAATTCAGCGTGAACAATACGGTGCTACTGTTCATCTATTTATAGGCACAGGACGTAGCCCAGGTAAAATTACATTTATGACCTTCAACATTTGCTCATAATCGTGACATAAATCACTAGGGACTCTCTAGTCTTGTCATCCTCTGTTTGGTTTAAGCTGAAGCTAGTGGCAGCTTTGACGCTTGCCATCGTTGCTTCCAGACGAGATCTTCGTCTTAAGGAGCTTCGACAGAGAAAAAGGAAATCCTCAGTACCACTTTGTCGATGGTTTATGTCTTGAGGACTTTCGACGGAGAAGAAGACCCCCAATAGTAGCCCCTTCGCAGTGCTAGGTCATTTTTTCATAACGAGCTTGATCCACGAAAAATACGAAGGCTTCAGAATGCCGAAGGTCCAAAAACATCTTCCCTGAGCTTGTTATCAAAAAACGAATAAAATATTCCCAGCGCTCGCTGATCCACCGATCAGTCAGTATGCGCATTTTGGCGGTTCGCCTTCTTCTCCTGTAGGGCTATATAAACAGACAAGTTGGTGAGAAGTTACCATAGCATTCATTGTTATTTTCAACCGTTGTGTTGTTGGAAATTTTCACCGAAGTCGAAGCTCTCTGCATTGCACTTTCGAACAAGCATTTCAACGCTTAAGAACAACTTCGTCTGAGAGAGGCTGAACAACGAAATGGCCAGAGTAAGATCAACTGCAAGGGTATCCCGCGAGGGAGATGAAAATGAAACAACTGAGATAGCCCCCATCTTAGAAATGATGAGGCGGTCAGGGCTGGTTGTGCAGGAAGGAACTATTGCCGAAGGTACCTCTAATGCCGAAGCTGAACAGGCTGTGACTGAAGTTGAGAGTGATAATGAAAGTGAAGATGATGATAGCATTCTATGTCCAACTAAGCCTAGCCATGTTGAATTTGGGAGGTCCATAGTTAAGGCTGAAGATCTAATTCTAATGAAGAAACTAGGATATTTTGGAGAAAATGATGATGAACTAGTTCGCTTTGCTGGAGAGGAAACAATTCCAGAGTCGAAGGAAGATGAAGTTGTGGTATTCAAGAGCTTCTTTAGGGTGGGACTTTGGTTTCCTCTTTATGAGATGATAGGTGAGATTTTGAAAAAGTTTGAGATCTACCTCCAACAGCTGATGTCGAACCCAATTGTCAGGCTCAGCGTATATATCTGGGCTCTTTGAAGCTAAGGAAAGAGCGCTAACGCTGAAGGGTTCTATCGGGTTCATGAGCTTCATTACCAGATGAAGGCAAGGGCTGACGGCCTACACAAGAACTTTGGATGCTACAACTTCACATACCGAAAGGACATGAAGGCCCCCCATGATAGGCTACTGCACCAAATAGCTGACTGGATGGACGAGCGAGTGGTTTTACGTGAAAGCTGACGAGAAGAGAAAGGAAAAACTTATGAGTATGGTGATGAGTCCGCTAAGATTAAACTTCGGCATGACTCGGCCCATGTGCAATATGCAGTTGGGTGTCCCTGCCAGCTAGCTGAGAGGAGTTCACGGTCATGGCTGAGCATATCAGCACCAGAGATTTAGTACAAGAATATCTAGAGAACCAGACATTTCCGAGCTATGGTGGTTGGGGAATGCCGAAGAAGAAAGAAGAGGGGAAAAGGTATGAGCTTGTCCGACTGCCTTACCATTTTAAGTTTCAGAAAAGATTCAAAGAACCATGCAATGAACGGTTAGAATTAATAGAAATCATGTGTAATGAAATTCTTGGAAATTAAACAAAGAAAGAAGATCAGTTAACGATTGCTGCCTTTGGCGCCCACCCAAAGCGAAGGCTAAACCGTGTGATGGATGTTGTGAACTTTGAGTATCCTGATTACAAAAGGCTTGATGAAGGGGAAGAGGAGTCAAAAGGAAGAGAATTGTTAGCATTCTGAATAGGAAGACTATCTATTCAGTTAAAGAGGACCAGAAGGCTTTGAAAAAGCAGAAAACTCTATCAGAGTCGAAGGAATCAACTCCCAAGAAACGGAAACTTGTCAAGATATCTTCTGAGGAGACGAAGGTACAAGATGTGCCAAAGCAGACTATGAGCCCTTCTTCGTCTTCTACTACTGAGGTCTCGGAGATTTTGAAGGTAATGATTGAACCTTTCCCATTTGCACTGCTAAGTCCTCTAAGGTTGGATCTGACTAGCTTCTTGCAGTCAAAGGAAATCGCTTCAGCTACCGAGGGGAAAACGGGGGGCAAAAGAAGCAGTGTATGATGAATATAATGGAAGCTATTGAATAGACCCTGCCCTTGGCTTCGGTGGACAAAGCTACTATACCCGTCGATGCCGAAGCTACCGCCGCAACCGAAGCCGAGAATCTCTCAACCACCCTGTCGGAAATCGATAGACTTATATCGGATGTGGTTGTGGAGAAAGATGTAGCCGAAATGGCTTCTGATAAGGGGGAAAATCGAAGAAACCTCTTTGGAAAGTATGAATTTTTACCTTCGGCACCTGGGCGGCAACAGCTTTCCGAAGAGGACATATCAGAATTAAAGGAATTTGCCATATCCTGCGGCTACCAGCCTGGATCAATGCTCTTCAGCGGGGTTGATGAAGAAATTGTGGGTACATTCACGACCGCGCCAGGGCTAAAATTATAAGCACTTTGTCTTAGAGCATTGGATTCCCGAAGCTTGAAAAAAATATTAGCTGTTATAGACGTCAGCACATCATTGGCAGCTTATTTTACTCGAACTTCAAAGTAAGACTCCTTTGCAAGTTATCGATGGTATCTTCGTGTTGATTTAAGTATTCTAACTTTAGTTCATTTTTTCAGAGTTTATTGCTAAGCAAAGCCTTGAAAATGCAACAAGATGATGAAGATAGGAAAAATGAAATTGTCGTCAAAGGCTTTGATGATAAAATCAGAAAACTTGAAGATTCTTTGAAAGAAAAAGATAGCCTGCTGCATTGAACCGAAGGATCACTTGCCGAAGCTCAGGCTCAGAATGAGAAATGAAGCAAAGAGTTGAAGAAAACTCAGATACTTTTGGAAGAGAACTCTAGCCGGTTCAGTCGTGAAACCGAAGCTTTAAATATGACAATTAGGGTTGAAGCTAAGAAGAACCTAAAGCTGAGTGAAGCACTCAAAGCTCTTAAGAATAAATGTTTCAACTTTGCAGCCCAATGCACTGTTCGGCAAAATAGTATATTCAATTCAGTCGGAGCTGCATCCGAAGAAGCTAGTCTTTCTACCGAAGATATCCCCGGAGCACTTGAATGCATTGAGAAAGAAGTCAACGTCCTCGATGAAGTCATAACTGGCCATGGTGACTTCTATGTGCTAGTAGCTTCTTGTGGTACGACTGCTGCTTTCATAAAAACTGGGTGCAACCATGCAAGGGTCGTTAATAGGCCAAACTTTACCCTGTCTCCAACTGACCTTATTGACATTCCGGCCGAAGCCCGAAACATAGGTAACAGATTTATTACCCAGATCTGGGCAAAGGGCGGCCGAGAACTGGCTGGAGACGAAGCTCGAAATTTTCTTAACAAGGTATAAAAAATCTTTTTAGTTTTGTGCTTTTATTTTATATTTTATCTTACCACGTTCCTCAGTACCTGCCTTTGTCATTCTTCAGGATGATGATACCAAAAGATAGCAGGCTGAAGTTATATCTGAAGCTTAAGAGGAAACTTCAGAACCTTCGTTTGCTAGTATCTGTAGAAATACTTTTGGAAACTCTTTGTGGAAAGAGATGTATTATTTGACAAAGAATTGTAATTGACTATGAACAAATAGTTGTAAATATTTGTAAATGCTTTGTAATGCTATTTTACCTTTCCTCCGTGCATTATCTGCTTTGCTGTGGACGAAACCAATGCTCGTAGCTTTTTGAGCTGAAGGCGAAAAACACCTTCCCTTCTTTTTGTTCACATCGAAGCACCTTTTCAGCAGAATCAAACATCGGCTCCCTCATATGCAATGAGACGAAGCATCTTCGTATATAGAAACCTTCGCTTTTCCTGTTAATGCTTTATGTCATGACGATGAATCTACGGATGCCTAATGCATGGTTGTATGAAAGAAAAATATGATGTAATGAAGTGTGCAAATGTATGCCGAAGGTAAAAAAACTCACACGAACACATACCCAAACTCTGCATCCCCTTAGGAACGACTTTGAAGTCTCTTCACCTTTTACTTAGGTGGTACTTCAGCTCTGCATTCCCTTAGGAACGACTTTGGAGCTAAGCTCTACATCCCCTTAGGAACGACTTTGGAGCTTCTTCACCTTTTACTTAGGTGGCATTTAAGCTCTGCATCCCCTTAGGGACAACTTTGGAGCTTCTTCACCTTTCACTTAGGTGGAATTCTAGCTCTGCATCCCCTTAGGGATGACTTTGGAGCTTCTTCATACTTTTTTACACTCGATGGTGTAATCCCAGGTCTTTACATTTTACATGTGGGGGAATCTGGCCCTTGTATTGCACAGGGCTGCACAAAAAATAAAAATTACAACCAATGGCCCCATTAAAAACCTTTCTCCCCTCTTGAAAGGAAAAGGGTGCCATAAGGAAAAAGTAAGAAAATTACAAAATTTACACATAATATCTTCGAAGCTCATCTGCATTCCAAGATCATGGAATGTCATTGCCATCCATGTCTTTCAACCTATATGACCCAGGTATTGACAAAGATACCACCAAGAAAGGATCGTCCCATTTAAGTTGAAGTTTTCCCATTGTATCCAGGTTGGCCACTCTCCGAAGTACCAAGTGTCCTTGCTTGATATTCTTTAGTCTTACCTTCCGATCATGCGATTTGACTGTTTCGGCTTGATACTTATTGATGTGATCTATTGCCTAAAGTCTGGTCCCTTCTATGGTGTCCTTTATTATTTTACAATCATCTTCGTCTTCTGCTGAAGCTAAGATCCTTATCGAACCCGCTCTTGCTTCTTCCGGTGTTATTGCTTCATCAACGAATAAAATCTTGAATGGGGTAAATCCTATTGACCTTGAGACAACAGTGTTGTGGTTCCATACCACTTTTACTAATTCATCTGGCCACTTTCCTTTTGGCTGATTGAAGATTGACTTCATTATTCCCGTTATTATGATTCCATTAGCTCATTCTACCAGTCCATTTGATTCTGGATGTCTCACAGATGCAAAATATATTTTTGTACCGATTTGGTCACAAAAAGCTTTGAATGTTTTAGCATCAAACTGAGTTCCGTTATCGACTGTAATGGCCTTCGGCACACCAAAGCGGCAAACAATATTCTGCCAGAAAAACACCTTAATCGTGGCTGAAGTGATTGTAGCTAGAGGTTTAGCTTCAATCCACTTTGAAAAATTCTCCACTGCTACCACAACATATTTTAAATTTCCTTGCTGGTGGAAGTGAGCCTAATAAATCTAGGCCCCACTTTTGCAATGGCCAAGTGGGATGGATTAACTGAGTTAAAGACGAAGGTCGTTTTTTATCTCTAGCACATTTCAGGCAGTTTTCACATTTTTGAACTAAATCTGCTGCATCTTAAGCTGCCTTTAGCCAATAAAACCCTTGTCTGAAAACTTTTCCAAGCAACGGTCTAGACCCAATATGAGCTCCGCATACCCCTGCATGTATTTCTTTCATTAGTTCCTGGCCTTCGGCTCTGGATAAACACTTCAGCAATGGAGAGCAAACTCCTTGTTTATACAATTCTCCTTCTATGATCATGTAAGACCTTGTCCTGGCTTCCATTCTTTTTCTATAGACTTCATCATCCGAAGGATAATTGCCTTGCAAGAAAGATACAATCTTAGACCTCCAAACTTTACTGTGCACTGGTGAGATTGTAAGCACGGCTCGCTCCATGAGCTCGATTGAAGGTGCTTTTATTGTTTCAAAAAATACTTCCAAAGGTAATGGGAGCCCTTGTGCCGCTGACTTAGCTAATAGATCTACATGTTCATTTTCTCCTCTTGGGATATTCTTTACTGAGAAACCTTCGAAAGAGGCTTCCATTCTTTGGACTATATCAAGATATTTCTCAAGCTTTGGATCTCTTGCTTTGCTGCTTTTGTCGATGTGGCCTGTGATAACTTGTGAATCAGATTTGAGGATTGCCCTTCTTATTCCCATTGCCTTGAGTTTTTGAAGCCCCAAGAGAAGGGCTTTGTATTCTGCAATGTTATTTGTGCAGTTGAACTCTAGCCTAGCTGTGTAGCAGGTTCTGATCTTAGATGGTGAAATTAGGATAGCAGCTGCACCTGCACTGAAGGTTCCCCATGACCCATCACAGAACACTGTCCAAGCTTTGTTATCTTTTGTTCTTTCCTCATCCTGAGCCCTTGGCATCCAATCAGCAATAAAGTCTGCTGACACTTGAAATTGGATTGAAGACCTATGGACATAATCTATAGTGAAATGAAAGGGAAATAGGGTTAACCATTTCCTATAATCGATTTTGGTGGTTAACGTACAACACAAACCACATGTACTAACTAGTTTGTCAAGATATCATTTATCTTAGGTGCATAAGGTTCAACACAAATCAAGAAAGAAATTTAGTTAGGGACTCAATCAAAAACTA
Source organism: Zea luxurians (assembly GCA_029449295.1). Lineage (NCBI taxonomy): Eukaryota > Viridiplantae > Streptophyta > Magnoliopsida > Poales > Poaceae > Zea > Zea luxurians. The sequence goes on along the minus strand of JAOPSE010000006.1, from coordinate 52,433,204 downwards.
GAGCAAGACTTAGAGTGTGCTGGTTTTTGGCGCACCAGACAGTGTCTAGTGTGCACCGGACACTGTCCGGTGCACTAGGCTAGGCACCCTTCGAACAAGCCCCTCTCGGGAATTTAGAGGCACGCTCCGCTATAATTCACCGGACTGTCTGGTGTGCCACCGGACTGTCTGGTGAGCCAGTGGTGCAACGGCTCCCTTCGCGCCAACGGTCGTTTCGTCAGATGAACAGTGATGAACAGTGTCGCGACAGAAGTCAGAGCGCAGAAGTCAGAGGTCACTGGATTGTCCGGTGCAGTAAGACGATAAGCACCTCCAACGGTCAACTACTCCAAACCCTAATGGTTGCACTAACGTGGCACGCACCGGATAGTGAACAGTGATTGTCCGGTGCGCCACCGGACTGTCAGGTGCACCCATCGCCAGCAACAGCTAGGAAGTGGTTGGGGGCTATAAATACCCCCAACCACCTCATTCAAACTTCAAAGCCATCCAAGCATTCATTGCAAGAGCAAAGTGCAACACTCCAAGACACAATCAAAGCAATCAATCCACTCAAAGTTCCCAAAATCAACACTAGTGCTTAAGGGCTTGTGAGAGGATCATTTGTGTTCTTTTGTTGCTCTTGTCGCTTGGATTGCCTTCTTCCTTTCTCATTCTATTTCTCAAGTGCTTTGTAAAGCTTTGCAAGAGACACCAAGTGTGTGGTGGTCCTTGCAGGGGTCTTAGTGACCCGTGTGATTAAGGGAAGGCTCACTCGGTCTAAGTGATCGTTTGAGAGAGAGGGAAAGGGTTGAAATAGACCCGACCTTTGTGGCCTCCTCAACGGGGACTAGGTTCTTTGGAACCGAACCTCGGTAATACAAATCACCGTGTCTACTCGCTTTGATTCTCGCTTGATTTGTTTGCCCTCTTTCCTCTCTCCAACGTTTCCTTGCTAATATTGAATTGAGTTTGCTCCCATACGTCATCTACATCCATTGAGCAACTCTTAGCAAGAAAACGATCTTTCAGACTTGAATTTAATTCTATCGCTAACCTCGGCCTTAAGTGTGTGTTTAAGTTTATAAATTTCAGGTTTCGCCTACTCACCCCCTCTAGGCGACTTTCATGAATTCATTCAGCTCTACAGCTCACTTTCCAACTCTTCCCATGGCTTCTCTGTTCCTTACTATGTCCTTGAGAGGCTGAGAAGAAGGTACTATAATATGGTATGACTGGAAATAATGCCAAAGCTTTCTAGAGGTCATCAATACAGCATATAGTACCTTCTCCAACTCTATGTAATTTTTCTTTGACGGACTAAGTACTTCAGAGACGAAGTACATAGGCACTTGCTTCTTCGCTTGGCCATCTTGCTTTTGTTGTACCAACGCTGCACTAACTGCAGCGTGAGAAGCAGCTACATACAGCAGCAATGGGGCTCCTAACGAAGGTGGGGTTAATATTGTTTGTTCTATTAGATATTGCTTCAGCTCTTCGAAAGCCTTTTGTTGGGTTGGTCCCCATTGGAAAACTTCGGCTGATTTTAGAACTTCAAAGAATGGCAAGTTCCTTTCTGCTGATCTTGAAATAAATATGTTCAATGAGGCCAACCTTCCTGTCAATCTTTGGGCACCTTTTCTTGACTTTAGTGGTTCCATCCGAAGTATAGCTTATATCTTGTTTGGGTTAACCTCAATTCCTTTTGTTGACACAAGACACCCAAGAAATTTCCCCTTCTTCACTCCAAAGACACATTTTTCTAGGTTGAGCTCCTTTCTAAAATTGGCAAATGTTTCTTGTAAATCGGCGATGTGATCTTCTTGCTTGATACTTTTCACTATGATATCATCAATGTATGTTAGAACATTCCTGCCAATCTGAGAACAAAGGACTTTAGCAGTCATCCTGTCGAAGCTTCCTCCAGCAATCTTGAGCCCCTTGGGCATCCGAAGGTAGCAGTAGGTCCAACCAACTAGGGGTCATGAAGCTTGTCTTAGGCTCATCTTCCTTCTTCATCTAGATTTGATGATAACCTAAATAACAATCCAATAGACTCATGAGCTCTGAAGTAGCTGCTGCATTCACTAGGGAGTCTATTCTTGGCAAAGGGAACTCATCCTTCGGACATGCCTTGTTAAGGTCCGTAAAATCAATGCACATCCTCCACTTTCCATTAGTCTTCTTCACCATCACAGTATTGGCTAGCCACTCTAGATATGTCACCTCTCTAATTACTCCGGCACTCAGGAGCCTTTTGACTTCGTTTCTTGCACCTTCGGCTTTGTCATCGGACATCTTCCGAATCTTTTGCTTCCTTGGCCAGATAGCCAGATCTACATTAAGTGAGTGCTCAATGACATCTCTGTTGACACCACAAAGATCATTAGCTGACCAAGCGACGACATCCTTGTTTTTGAATAGAAACCTTAACAAAGTTTTTTCTTGTTCACCAGACAATTGAGACCCCAGCACATCTTCTGCTCGGCTATGTCTTCACACAGAAGCATGGGCTTCAGTTGGTGTGCTGAGGCAGCCTTATCTCTTTTATGCTTATACTATTGATGAGCTTCGGCTTCATCTATGTTATGGATAGCCTTTTAATCTGTCCAGTTCCCTTCGGCCCTTCTAGCAGCCTCTTGACTTTCCATGCACAGCTATGGGACCCTGGTTAGATTGTAGCTTCATGCATAGATATGCTGGATGAAGTATTGCTTCGAAGACATTTAATGTTCCTCGACCAATGATTGCATTGTAGAGATATTTCATATCAACAATGTCAAAAACAACTTGCTCTGTCCTTGTGTTATGAACATAACCGAAGGTAGCTGGCATTGTTATCTTCCCGAGTGCCACTATCTGCTTTCCTCCGAAGCCACACAGGGGGTGTGTTGCGTCATGTATCTTATCATCCTGCTCCTGCATCTGCCTAAAAGCTTTTGCAAAGATGATATATGTTGCACAACTTGTGTCTACAAGGACGTTGTGCACCAGGAACCCCTTGATGACACAAGATATGACCATTGCATCATTATGAGGGTAGTCCTTGAGCTGAAGGTCTTCCTAGGAGAAGGTGATTCGTATATGAGACCACTTGGACTTGATGAAGGGTCCCTGCACTCCAACATGTTGTACCCTTCTTTGTGCATCCTTCTTCTGCTTCTTGTTAGCTGGTTTAGAACTTGAACCACCTATGATTGGGAGCACCAGCTTCGTAGCCGAAGGTGCCACGGTTTGGGTTCCTTGCGATACCATTGTCACGGTCGTGGAAGTAAGTTCACCGGAGGTGGGCACCAATGTTGGTCACTTGTTCTCAAATGTTGTGAATAAAGAACAAGGCAACACAATTGTTAAAGATAAAGGACCTTCGTCCTCCAAAGCATTGCCTCCTCTCAGATTTAATGATCATTGGATGAAGGTCATGAAGGACATGCCTTCATCATGTTATAAATAAATAAGAATACACCAGGATAAATACGATGAATACAAATCATAGATCGATTCGTATTAGCATTGCATAAAGTTTATATGAGTATTAACAAAATCTGTATTACATTGATACCTTCGGCTTGCTCGAAGGTGTTGACGCGGGAGCGATTACAATTCAGCGCGAACAGTACGGTGCTACTGTTCATCTATTTATAGGCACGTGTCGTAGCCTAGGTAAAATTACATTTATGACCTTCAACATTTGCTCATAATCGCAACATAAATCACTAGGGACTATCTAGTTTTTTCATTCTCTATTTGGTTTAAGCCGAAGTTAGTGCCAGCTTAGGCGCTTGCCATCGTTGCTTCCAGACGAGATCTTCGTCTTAAGGAGGTTCGGTAGAGAGAAAGGAAATCCTCAGTACCACTTTGCCAATGGTTTATGTCTTGAGGACCTTTGGCGGAGAAGAAGGCCCCCAATAGCCATCACACTTGAACACAAACGTGTTCAACTTGGCGAGATGAAAAGGAAGGCTATCACCCAGGGTCAGGGGAGCAGTAGCATCTGCCCTGGCTATGCTCCACCCTAGGGTACACCAGCTCGTCCTGGAGGAGGGCAACAGTCTGACCAGCGACCTGCTCAGTAGACACCACAGGCCACACCGTAGACTCCGCACCCTCGTCAGGTTGCCCCCATTAGCACCCCGGCGAGACCTACTGGCCAGGGCACTACTACAGTCACCACTTGCTTCAAGTGTGGTGTGGTTGGGCATCATGCCAATGCTTGTCCAAAGAGGAACCCCAATACACCCACTTGAAGCAATGTTTAGGGCAAGCAACAGACTCCAGCTAGCAACAAGGGGTTCAGTATTGCTAGAGTCAACCAAGTTAGTGTTGATGCTACTGCTGATATTGCTATTGGTATGTTCTTTATTAATTCAGTTCCTGCAACTATATTATTTGATTCTAGAGCTACACATTCGTTCATTTCTGCTCATTATGTCAATACAAATGAATTACCTCTTCAAACTATTGAAAAAACCCATGATAGTTGTCACCCTAAAGGGCCTATTAAAGCAAATTTTTTGACCAACAGATTGACACTGACAATCATGGGGAGGGAATTCTGGTCTATGCCTATAGTATTAGAAGAGAGCAGTATAGATCTGATTCTTGGTATGTCATGGGTTGAGGAAAGCCAAAGCAGTTATACATTGTGCTAGGGGAACCGTAGAACTCACTAGTCCAAAAGGAGAAAGATTCGAAGTCATGATTACCTCAACCCCCTCCACCAGACCCGCCATTTATCTAGTGGATGGTAAATTTGTGGGCAGACACATCCATGTGGTTAGAGAGTCCCTAGATGTTTTTCCAGAGGAGTTACCCGGAATGCCACCAGATAGGGAAGTTGAATTTGTTATTGATCTCTTACCTGGAACAGCTCCTATTCCAAAAAGGCCATACAAAATATCTGTTGAAAAATTAAAAGAACTTAAGGAACAACTAAAAGAGTTGCAAGAGGCGGGGTACATTCATTCGAGTTCCTCGCCTTGGGGAGCACCGGTTCTATTTGTACAGAAGAAGGATGGTTCACAAAGGATGTGTGTTGATTATAGATCACTTAATGATGTCACAATTAAGAATAAGTATCATTTACCTCGTATTTAAGATTTGTTTGATCAAATGAGAGGTGCCAGGGTATTCTCTAAGATTGATCTTAGATCGGGTTATCATCAAATGAAGATTAGGCCTTCTGATATTCCCAAGATGGCTTTCTCTACTCGATATGGTATATATGAGTTCACTGTCATGTTGTTTGGCTTGACTAATGCATCGGCCTACTTCATGAATCTGATGAACAAGGTGTTTATGGAGTATCTTGATAAGTTCATCGTGGTATTCATTGACGACATCCTGGTCTATTCCAAGAATGATTGTGATCATGAGGAACATCTGCGATTGGTACTGTAGAAGTTAAGGGGTAATCAAATCTATGCCAAGTTTAGCAAGTGTGAGTTCTGGCTTGACGAAGTACCATTTCTTGGGCACATCATCTCCAATGGAGGAATATCAGTGGATCTGGCTAAAGTAAGAGAGATAGTGGGATGGAAGATACCAAGCTCGGTCATTGAAATCTGGAATTTCCTGGGACTCGTGGGTTATTACCAGCGTTTTATTGAAGGATTCTCCAAGATAGCGAAACCTATGACCTCACTACTAGAAAAAGGAAGGGAGTTTAAGTGGACTCATGAATGCCAAGAGAGTTTCAATCAACTAAAGTTTAGATTGATGTCACCTCCAATGTTGGTAATGCCAGATCTATAGAAGGGATTTGACATATACTATGATGCGTGCCGCCTGGGCTTGGGATGTGTTCTTATGCAAGAAGGACATGTCATTGCCTACGCGTCTCGCCAGTTGCGGAAACATAAGCTGAACTGTCCCACTCATGACTTAGAACTGGCAGCAGTAGTGCATGCTGTCGGTGTTTAGAGTCTGACCGCACACCCAGGGATACCCTTATGGTGCTTTTGGGTAGGATGGTGTTGTTGATTGTAGCTCGATGGTTCGTGCTAGGAGCACGAGAGAGAGAGACAGGCGATCTTCTGCAGGTTTGAGCCGCTTTGATAGGCGTAATACCCTACTTCCTAGGGTGGGTCTGTATGCGTGGTGTATTACAAGTGGCGTCTCCTGAATGGAGAAGGGCTAATTGAGATGAAAATGATGGGGTTCCCCCTGGGCCTTATATACATGACTGTGGGGCACTCCCTACGTACATGATGATCACGTTCCTCCAGTATATCTCCTAACTAATAGTGAACCGACTTAGCTTATCTTAAGAAAAACCTGTCGACTTCATCCTGATCCACCCCAATGTTCGAGGGCACCGGGCACGGAAAGGTCGGACGGTTCCTTGAGATTACACGTAATCCACGAACAATTCGAGTATGGGCCCATCACCTTCTTGGGTTAGCCCATTTCACTTGTGGTCCTCTCTCGGCCCACGATGAGACAACCTTGCGGGATAACTGGCCTATGGCCCCCATGCAAGGGTCTTTCGCCTTCTAGTGGACCCGCGTGGGATATTTGTCCCCCACACATGCTCTCAAGATATGGAGACATTATATAATGGGGACCAAGTGCCAAGTCTATATTGATCATAATAGCTTAAAGTAGATCTTCACTTAGAAAGATCTCAACCTTAGGCAACGCCATTGGTTAGAGCCACTATCATCCAGGCAAGGCAAATCTAGTGGTGGATGCCTTGAGTCGGAAAGAACATGTTCAAGCAGCTATTGTTACCCAGCTACCTGATGAGTTAGCAAAAGATTTTGAAAATCTCAACCTGGGAATAGTTGCTCACACAGAGGGTGTTACCATAGAGGTAGAACCTACCTTAGAACAAGAAATTCGTAAAGGTCAGGTTGGTGATGCCAAGATTCAAGAGATCAGAGATCTTATGGCAGAGGGTAGAGGTTCAGACTTCACGAAGGATGATCAAGGCACAATTTGGTTCAAGAACAAGATATGTGTTCCTGAGATTGATAGTCTCTGTGAAACCATACTGAAGGAAGCTCATGACTCAGCCTACTCCATCCATCCTGGTAGTACCAAGATGTACCAGGATCTGAAGCAGAAGTATTGGTGGTATGGTCTAAAGAGAGATGTTGCTTCACATGTAGCATTGTGTGATGTTTGCTAGAGGGTGAAAGCTAAACATCAGAGACCTGCCGGTTTGCTGCACCCGCTTAAGATTCCTGAATGGAAGTGGGAAGAAATTGGTATGGACTTCATCGTTAGTCTACCCCACACATCTACTGGGTATGACTCTATTTGGGTGATTGTGGACAGGCTAACTAAAGTGGCCCACTTTATCCCAGTGAAGACCACATATTTGGGTGCTAGGCTAGTAGAGTTGTATATGGCATGAATAGTTTGTCTACACGGAGTGCCTAAGAAGATCATGTCAGACTGGGGATCCTAGTTCACTTCTTAGTTTTGGCAGAAGTTGCATGAGTGCCTAGACACGAAGTAGAAATTTAGCTCAGCCTACCATCCTCAAACTGATGGGTAGACGAAGAGAACTAACCAAATACTAGAAGATATGTTAAGAGCTTGTGCTCTTAAACATGGTGACAGTTGGGACAAGAGTTTACCTTATGCGGAGTTCTCTCACAATAACAGTTACCAGGCCAGTTTGAAGATGTCACCGTTTGAAGCTTTATATGGCAGAAAGTGCAAAACTCTTCTGTATTGGGATCAAACTGGAGAAAGGCAGTTCTTTGGGCCAGAAATTATACAAGAGGCAGAAGAACAAGTCCAGTTGATACGGGAGAACTTGAGAACTGTGTAGTCTAGGCAGAAAAGCTATGCAGATACCCGGAGAAGGCAGTTAGAGTTTAAGGAGGGTGATCACGTGTATCTGAAGGTGTCACCGATCCAGGGTATGAGGAGATTTAAAGTTAAACGAAAGTTGTCCCCTCGCTTTATCGGACCCTTCAAGATCCTAAAGCGAGTGGGGGAAGTTGCCTACCAACTGGAACTACCCAACCATCTTGCGTATGTACATGATGTATTCCATGTATCCCAGTTGAAGAAGTGCCTCAGGGTACCAGAAGAGCAACTGCCTATGGAGGAACTGAGTGTTCAAGATGATCTGACTTATACTGAGTACCCTATTAAGATCATTGATACTTTGACTCGTGTTACGAGGCATAAAGTGATCAAAATGTGCAAAGTGCAATGGAGTCATCACAGTGAAGATGAAGCTACTGTTCAAACCAGCTTCAACTAATGCTCGGTTGTGGACAAGACCCTTTCGATAAGCAATTGATAGAAGGGGAGGCCCGATCTTCCGTGAGCTATGATAACTTGATTGAGTGGAGATCTCGACATTGATGATCCAAGGCTCTGAGCGAACGGATCCTTGCAATCACTACACCATGACTCCATTGGTTATCACCCGTGACACACGAGTGACCTCACCACGAAGGCTTATCCCTACAAGCACGATCAAGAACACAAGCAAGAATAGGAAGAACACAACCAAAACTGTGTTGATTACGAGTTGGGGTCTCACAAACCGATGAACAGCGACACTGTTCGATGGTAGAATGAATCTAAGCAAAACCCAAACCCTAATGTGGCGGATGTTGATGATAAAATAGAGGTTAGGCGGGTGCGTGACCCCTGGTCGCACCCCTAATGGGCTCCGACGAGATACATGGCCCAACGGCCCAACAGAAGCTGTCGCATCACCAAAACAAAACCTAAACACTGATTTATTTTGACGATTCTCATTGACTCCGGATGAATTTTAAGTTGGTTCTAGTTGGGTTGGAAAGCTTATCTCCTTATATTTCCATCCATATAAAGCTCAACCTAATCGGAGTTTGGATACATCCTGAGTGTCCATTTTAGTGCAGACTGGTCCTAGAGTTCGAGATGGAGACGAAGTTGAGTCAGACTTGGCTTTCTCTTGTTGTGAACGTCCTAGCTTAGTTTTTTCTCTGCTGCATTTTTTGATTCGAGTTTGTATTCGTTCTCGTTTCCTCCCCTCTCCTTTGGATTTCTGGATTCTTGTGTTGTGATTGATGTTGGGGAGTGTTGTGGGGGTGAGATATACTCTTTGGATCACTGCATATACCTAGTTTGAGCAATTTGTGGTCATGATCCGAGTTGATCTCATTTAGTCATTTTTGAGTTTGTTTGAGATAACTCCAACAAAACCCCACTCTTTTCGGGAAATCTAGTCTGCGCATAGAGTTTTGTTTTGCTATGGTTGAAACTTTAGGAATCATGTTCTTTCCCTCTGCACAAACTTCCTGTGATGTTTGAACAGATTCTGCGCATTTTTGCTGGCGCGGCACCGCCGGCCCTCTACGCAACACTGCCGCTTGACCTGCTTTGCGCTTTTGCCTCTGATCTTCTACATACAGTTGAGCAAGTTCCTTGCAAGCAGTTTGGTATATTCAATCGACACTTAATTGAGTATTACTGTGCTACATAGTTTTTTTGTCATCCCGTGGGATTTGTGTTTGGAATTGGGATCAAGTCACAGTGCTCACAAGCCATGTGTTTTGCCATATGACAGCTATATATGTGGTTGCTGGAAACCTTGGTCGTTACAATGCTGAAATCACACAAACTGGGGCAAGCAAACTTAATTATTCCTACAATTAATATCTTTCCACCGAAGACACGTCTTATTGATGACCACTGTTGAGACAAAGGGAACATGCATGAGACAGAAATAACTGAATAAGGGAGTGGGGGTTCATTTATTATTGGATGAAGCATAAAAAAAAAGATTGTAGATCTGGCTGCCGTACGTCACTCCTTGCATTGGCGCGCGCACATACACATGGACGATGGTCTAAATGTTTATATGAATCTCGATCGTAGTCCTCAAGGTTTACGGCCAGTGTCACCTAAAGCCTGCACAGATTTTGTACGAAAGTGTGTGATCATCGTCATGAAATTTTTCGCGAAACATTCAAGGAGCTACATGCATGTGTATATATATTTTTTTATTTTGGAAAGAGTAGAGATAACAATCATGCATCTGTGGCTGGCACTTACCTGCAGACCGGCTTTCCATCGGTTCATGGGAGTGTAGTATGCATATATGCATATTTCAAAGGTCCTGCTGCTACTGTCCTGTTGGATTGTTTTGTACTCTATAACACCTCGTGCCATGGTAAATTGTCCAGTGCCGCCCATAATGCTCCACTGGCCTGAAGACTCATGCTGCCCCATCACTTGAAGTGAGGACCCTGCGAGGCTGTTTTTCCAGAGAAGTATGATAAAATATTCTTTTCGAATATTGGAAATGCACATATATGTATGTAATATATATATAGCGAAAGGGTCTTATTACCTTCCACCGTCGAACACCAAGTCCGTAGTGATTAGCCACGAAGACCTGGCTATATCTGTCAAGATTACCAGGCCCTCCGCATGCCCGATTGTATTCGCAGAAGCACCTGGCCCATCCTTTATGTACCAGCTAATTGCTGCCGTACCTTCTGCTACACCTCTCTGGTTTTGGTAGGGAAGCTGTTGTATGTATACCGTGGTTTTCAGCATATTGTCATCGAGTGCATTCCCCCCCGAGGAGAAGACAGCAAGCATGCCAAGCAAAGCTATTGCATAGTAGAAGGCCATGGCTAGCTAGCAAGGAGTCTCTGCCTTTCCCTAGAGCTAGCTGCATGTATCGTGTGTTTGAGCTGCATGGGCTATCCCTATTTATAGATGGAGCTAAGCGAGCCAGTAACATGGTTTCAGACGGTGTTTATTTGAACTCAGACCTCAAGTTGGCTGTTATGATGGAGCTAAGCTATAGTAGTATATATGGCTTTGCATTTGATTGTTACTTAGGGGGTGTTTGTTTGGGATTATAATCTACTCAGATTATATAATCCAACAACTTTTGAACTAAGAGTTAGTTCAAAAATTATTGGATTATATAATCTGGGTAGATTATAATCCCAAACAAACACCCACTTAATTACACTGGTTCCTATATATGCTGCTCCAAGATTCAGAAGTAACGCAAAAAGAAAGGAAAATAAATTGTATGCCTTCTTTTGACTGGGGATTTAATTAAAAAATATATGTGCCTATGCATTATATCATGTCATTCATTCGTGACTTAATTTGAGGAGTATTACTTAGGGAAGCTGGTATCGTTGTGATGGTAATTTACTCCCTCCAGCTTTCAAAATGACATAAGACAAACCAATGGGATTGTCCAATTTTAAATCCTTGGTTTTCTACTATAATTCTTTCAGATCTTGTCCCTGTGTGCATAATCATTCAGATCTCGTCCCAGTGATGTGTGCTGACAACCGGTCCATGACATGTGTGAGCTGCCTCGGAGCACTACCGGAATCAGCTTCTTTGCCGTGTGTCTGAGACACACGGCAAAGGCTATTTTACACTCGGCAAATGCTTTGCCGAGTGTAACACTCGGCAAAGAACGCTCGGCGAACTGTACATCGGCAACAGCATCTTTGCCGAGTACTTTTTGTCGGGCACTCGGCAAAGACTTTGCCGAGTGCCATTTGGCACTCGGCAAAGAAAAGTCACCGTCACGGCGCCAAGTGACGGTGACGGATCCTTCGCCGAGTGCCCACGGCGACACTCGGCAAAGGAGGTTTATTTGCCGAGTGTCTGGTGGACTGGCACTCGGCAAAGAACCCTCCAGTGGGCCCCTTTGCCAGTCCCTTTGCCGAGTGCCTTGGCAGTGGCACTCGGCAAAGATGTCTTTGCCGGTTCCCAGGTTGCCTTCTTTGCCGAGTGCCATTTTCAGCACTCGGCAAAGACGGCTTTACCGGTTCCCAGGTTGCCTTCTTTGCCGAGTGCCATGGTCAGCACTCGGCAAAGATGGCTTTACCGGTTCCCAGGTTGCCTTCTTTGCCGAGTGCCATGGTCATAGCACTCGGCAAAGAACCCTTTGCCGAGTGTTACACTCGGCAAAGTGACCAGGATGTCCCTTTTTTATTTGTTTTTGCTGTTCCATCCAAACAAACAAAAGATATATATCATTCACATCACATTATATATCAATCGCATCACAGAATGAACACATTTATCATCAACACCATATATATCACAAAGTGTCACTAATATAAGTCTCACAAATACAAGTATGTGTATTTACCAAGTCTGGATCACTAGCCAAACATCACCAACCGTCACATATATATCACAAAGTGTCTGTAGCCAAACATCACCAACACTCACAAGACCAAGTCTGGATCATCAACGAGGTGGGCATCTGGACTGGTTGGGCGAAGGGCTGGACGAAGCATGAGGGTTGTTCGACGCCGCCGATTGACCCTGCATAGAGAATAGATTGTATGTGTGAGAACATATGAATATATATCATGCAGTACTAAAATTTTGATACTCACAGGAGTAGTGAACTCAGCAGGGTCAGTTGCAGGGAACAACGGAGGTGGTGGAGCATGACCCTGTGCGGCGCCAAGGCTCTGCACGTACGCGAACAAATCCGCCATCCTCTTCTCCAGCTCCTCACGTTGCCTCCTCTCATCATCTAGCTGAGTCTGTAATATTTCGCCCTAATGTTACGATAATGCAAAGAGAAGATATATAAAAATCAATGAACGATGAATAGATAAGGAATAACCTGGAGTTGCTGGATACGATGCTGTGAGGTGTCCTGCCGAGGTCGTATGGCTGGGCTCGCGCTCGTGCTCCTTGCTCGCACCTGAGAGAGAGTGGGAGTGGAGGACGAGTCGATTGCCCCGTCGGCAATCCAGTACCGCCCATGCCTCTTGCCTCCTCCGACCCTCATGAGGACATCTCCGTCGATGTCCCCGGTCCTCGGATCGTAATCTGGCCCATGGACCTCCTTGGCCATTGCGGTGTACTCAATGAGTCGGCTGTGGATGGCGGGGTTGGTGTACGCCTCGGGCCCGTCATCCGGGTTGTAGGTGACGTCGGACGTCGCCTTCCCCTTGTGGGCCATGGCATATGCCGAGAACGTGGAGCAAGGCGCACCACCATGTGCCGCCGACTGCGAGAAAACCAACGATATGGTTAGAAATCATGTCTAATCGAAAGTTATATACCTAAATAAAAAAGAGCGCGTACCCATGCTTCCGCGTATTTGCCCAGGCTGCGGCTGCCTTGATGGTGGGAGGGACCTTGCATCAGCAAACGCCGTTCCCGGCTAGCGTTGTGCGCCTCGTCCCACTCAGCCGAGCACCACCTCTGCACCATCTTCTCCCAGCACTCAGGATGCGCGGCGCACCAATGAGGAATCATCTAAAAAAATATAAGTACACCGCATATCAGAAGATAAGAATAAGCATATTTAGTACCAATAATAAAGTTTTGTATTTACCTGCAAGTACTGGTCCGCAGTCAATGACATGGTTCGGGCGTCCTTCTTGTTCACCTTCTCCCCAAGGACGGAGCCGTGGTAAGTGACGATGGCCTGGATGCGCGCCTCGTAGTGCATGTCCACGACGAGCTTCTTACAGCACGTCGTAGACACCACATCCGCCCTGGCCTCGTATCCAGCATCGCACCTGAAGAAATCCTACATACAAAGACGATGTATCCATACATTATTTAAAGAATATGCAACAAATGCGACTTATTAAACAATATAGTGCGAGGAAGACTTACCCACAGCTCTTGCTTGACCCGCTCCGCCTTGTTGTTGAATTGTCTGCCGTCCCGATCTACTGCATCGGGGGCGACGGCGTAGTGGTCGAAGGTGTACGCTGGGCTCGTCACTCCGGCGTACTCGACAAGCCCAGGGAAGTGTTCCCGGCATAGAAGGCCGAGGATGCCATTGGGGTTGCGGCCGTGACCCCCTGCAGTCTCCAAAACCATCCAAGACCTGTCGAAGTGATTAAGATGAAGTATTAGTTTCTATTATTAATTTGAACATATAATATGAAAAAGCAGCAACAACATCTAAAGTTACCTACCTCTCTCCATCGGGTCGTATGAGCGGACGTCTGTCACGAAGTATGGGTCGCTTAGGTAGGCTCGCGGGACCTCGCAGGTAGATACTCCTCGAACCTGAGGAGCCAGAACCTGAGACGTCCTGCTGAGCGGCGGCGTCGTCGCCGTCGTCCTGCTGCGCCGCATCGTCGTCGTCCTGCTGTGCCACATCGACAGCGGCTTGCTGCTCCACCTGCTGCTGTACGGCGTCGTCCTGCTGCGCCTCCTCCTCCGTCCTACGGGTGCTCCTCCTCCCCCTCCCCCTCCCCCTCCTCGTCCTCGTCCCACCGCCCACCATCTTTGTCCAACAACCTGCAATTAAGAGTAAACAATTAAGCACAGATAAAAAAATATGTATTTAGAAACATATGCAAAATAAATGAAATATAGCATTACATCGATTAAAAATAATCTTCATATGTGTCCGGGTTAGCCGGATCATAAGTGTCATCATCACTATCAACCATTTCATAGTCAACATCATCTGAAGGCGCAACTTCGTCATTGGCATTGCCTTCAAGTATTTCTAAGTCATTCTCATTTTGCACCTCATCATCCTCGTCATCAACAACCATTTCAATATCTACTTCCATTCCGATCGCTTCGGTTAAGTCTATCTCAAATTGCCCTTCGAGCCCATCTTCTTGGAAGAACTCTCCGTCATATGTGTCCGGGTCTAAGTTATAATCTTCATCGTTTGGAACAGGTAATTTAGCGTGCGGTGATACCTTATACACAACATCCCAACCCTTAAGATGTTGTTTCGTTTGGCACGCATATGGAAGATAATACACTTGTGTGGCCTGTTGGGCCACAATGTAGACATCGTCTCCTGTTAAGGTGGAATCCTGTCGAATTTCGACTATCCCAAGATTAGAATGTGTCCGTCTCGTAACTTCAGGGTCAAACCAATGACATTTGAATATCACTGGAGTAAGAGGTTTGGAACCATAAAAATTGAGTTCATATATTTCTTCAATTCTTCCATAATACTCGACCTCGTCAAGCCCGGGCGTAAAGACTCCAGAACACGTGGTTTTTCGATTGGGCCGACTTTGGTCGTAGCTTGTTGTGCGAAAACGGTATCCATTGACGTCATACCCAGAAAATTTCCTGACCCTATAGGCAAAGCCATTGGCTACTTGTCTCAACTCGGCACTCATAGACGGCTCTCTTTGGCCCTGCAAGTTCAAACACGCTAGATTGTTATATTATTCGCACGTAAGAGCAACTTGGAATAACAAACTAAGCACGTACCTTATGTTTAAACCAGGAAATGAAATCGGGCAATCCATTTCCCGCACCCTTTCTAAGAAGGGTATCATATTCCTGTGGAGTTGGGTCCCTTGATCGACGCCAGAATTCATGAAGAAATTGCTCCATGTATGGCGTCACCTCTTCAAGGTTGGTCAATACATATAGCATGATATGGCGCCACTCTTCATGTCTCAGGGTCTTGGTGGTCGAACCACTCGCGCTTCCGAGTTGCCCTCGAAAAATGCTGAGGTTCGATTCATTGCCGCCATCATTGTAACGAGGGGGTGGATTATGCACGCTCGGCAGTTTGTCACCATAGTAAGTTGTTGTGAAGTTTGACACCTCCTCCAGTATGTATGCCTCTGCAATGGAAGCCTCGATTTTGCATTTATTTCTACATTTCTTTCGGATACTCTTTAGACATCTCTCGATTGGATAGCACCAACGTCCCTGCACGGGCCCCCCCATTCGTGCCTCATATGGGAGATGAATAATCAAATGCTGCATCGGATTGAAGAAGCCGGGTGGAAAGATCTTCTCCAGCTTACACAGTAACACGGGTGCCATCCTTTCCAAGTCTGCAATCATGGTCCGAGCTAACTCTTTTGCACAAAGCTGGCGGAAGAAATAGCTCAACTCTGCAAGCGCTAGCCAGACATGCTCAGGGACATAGCCTCGAACCATCGCCGGAAGAATTCGTTCAATCCATATGTGGAAGTCATGACTCTTCATCCCTAAGACTCGCAGAGTAGATAAGTTCACCCCCCTACTAAGGTTAGCTGCATACCCATCAGGGAACATTAACATCTTGATCCACTGTAGTACTTCCTTCCTCTGGGCCCTGCTCAGGACGAAATC
This sequence comes from Zea luxurians, assembly GCA_029449295.1. Taxonomy (NCBI): domain Eukaryota; kingdom Viridiplantae; phylum Streptophyta; class Magnoliopsida; order Poales; family Poaceae; genus Zea; species Zea luxurians. The sequence goes on along the minus strand of JAOPSE010000006.1, from coordinate 52,417,196 downwards.
GGCCTTAGGCCTTCTCCATGTCTTACCACCACTAGGCGGCTTCATCTCTTGGTTTGGTCTATCACATAACTCTGCCAGATCCACTCTTGCCTTTACGTTATCCTTTGACTTATCAGGAATCTCCATAATTGTCGCCCAAAGTGCCTCGGCGACATTCTTTTCAGTGTGCATCACGTCAATGTTGTGTGGAAGGAGCAGGTCATCATAATAGGGGAGCCGAGTCAAGCCCGACTTATGTGTCCACATATGTTGCTCACCATATCCCACAAAACCACCTTCTGGGTTGGCCACGAGACCATCTATCTGTTCGCGAACTTCGGCACCAGTCATCATTGCAGGTGGGCGGTCTGTCACCACGACACCTTTCGTAAAGTTCTTGATGTCTTGTCGGAATGCATGGTCAGGAGGGAGAAATTGTCGATGTTTATCGAATGACGAATATTTGCCACCCTTCTTCAACCAAATGAACCTAAGAGCTTCCTTGCAAACTGGGCATGGGAACTTACCGTGAACACACCAGGCACAAAATAGCCCATACGCCGGAAAGTCATGCATGGAGTACTGGTACCAAACATGCATTTTGAAGTTTGTCTTCGTAGCTCGGTCGTACGTCCATACCCCTTCCTCCCAAGCACGGACCAATTCATCAATCAAAGGCTCCATGTACACGCCCATTTTATTCCCCGGGTGTCCAGGAATTATCAACGACACGAATATGTTCTGTCTTTGAAAGCATACGCCGGGGGGGAGATTGATGGGGATAACGAACACGGGCCAACATGTGTATGGGGCAGCGGTCATTCCATAGGGATTGAACCCATCTGTGGCCAGCGCAACACGAACATGTCGAGCCTCTTTGGCTTTCTCATGGTGAATGGCATCAAAGTGGGTCCATGCTTCACCATCGGATGCGTGAACCATCTTGTCAGGATTGTATCGTTTGCCTTTTTTGTGCCATGTCATCTGTTTCGCGGATTCCTCTGTCATGTATAGACGCTGGATCCTCGGTATGAACGGAAGGTGGCGTAGGATTGTCACGGGGATGTCGAGCTGCCTCTTCTGTCCATCACCAGAGTCTACCTCCATGAACCTAGACGATTTACACTTAGGACAGTACTTTGCCTCAGTGTGTTCTTTCCTAAATAGGACGCAGCCCTTCGGACAAGCATGTATCTGCTCATACGTCATCTTGAGTGCACGAAGGAGTTTCTGTGCCTCGTACATGCTCTTTGGAAGAACGTGATCCTCCGGAAGCAGGCTGCCAATAACTGTCAACAAACCATCGAATGCGTCTCGACTCATGCTATACTGCGACTTGAACGCCATTATACGCCCAATGGCATCCAGTTGAGAAACCTTTGTCTTGCCGTGAAGGGGTTTCTGTGCCGCGTCAAACATGTCGTAGAATGCCTTTGCGGTTGCCTCTGGCTCGTCCTCCGTACGTCCTTCGGCGAACTGTGCCTCGTGATAGTCGTTCAACATGTCTCCTACCCCGGCATCAGCATCGTAATCCTCGACGCGTTGTCTCACCACCTCCTCTCTCGTGCGATGCGCTTCACCATGGAAGATCCACCGAGTATAGTCCGGCGTAAATCCATTCTTCCAAATATGTTCTACCATGGCCTTCTTTGGTTTTCTTTTCCGGTTGTCACATTTGCTGCACGGACAAGGGACTAGGCTAGCTCCTTTAGCAGCTTCGCCATATGCCCGTTCCACGAAAGCATCGGTCTTCCTAATCCATTCTGGGGTGACATCATTACGTCGAACGCGGCCCGTGTACATCCACTCACGGTCCTCCATCCTCTAACATATATAACCGAGTATAGTTTAATATAGACATGTAATGCATGTACACTACGTTCCTACCTTCTAATAGGTGAGGATAGGTCCTAATCCCACCCGCGGTTGCGTAGATGGAGTTAGTTTCCATGCTCTACTCCGATCCGAGATAGAATTTCGGCAGCACCTCCCCGCTGTTCTCCGGATACACGTCCTGGCAGGGAGAGTGTACTGTCCGGAGAACAACAGGGAGGTGACGCCGAAACTCTTTCTCGGATCGGAGTAGAGCATGGAAACTAACACCATCTACGCAACCGCGGGCTGTCCAAAAAACGTGGACAATTCGAAACTGATACATTTGTAGATATGCAAAGATCTGCATATCTACACCGTATCACTTTCGAACGGGAGACGCCTAACTGGGTTACGTGATCTACGACCATGATGCGGAAATAGAGGTTATACCTAGGGTGGCGGTGGAGTCAGGCTAGTGGGGCTGTGGCGGGTCGGTGCAGTGGCGACGCGACGCGGTGCAGGCAGACCCGCAGCGGCTAGGAAGACAAGTATCTTCTCTGTAAAAAAGAAACACAAGTCTATTAATACAAAAACCTGCAAATAACACTAACAGCACGATGGCTGACATGCACACAGTAACAAAAAATTCACCTAAAGTATACACTGCTACGCTCGTGGGATGCACACACTAACAGCACGATGGCTGACATGCATGATTCAAACTTAACAAGAACAAGTGAGCCAGCGATCTTGATCCAACACCCACCTCTGGTTTTTACCCGACCTCCAAAACAATCCAGACCACAAGGAAAGTCTCAACGCGGAGGCGGTAGCGGCAGCAGCGTCGATCGATCGGCCGGCGTCTACGGCCTACGTTCGACCTGCTGCCTCGACGGACGGCCGGCTCGATCTCGACCGATCGCCGGTCGTCGATCGGAGACATAGTCTCCTTCGGCCGCGGCATCAGCGAGGCGGCGCGCGGCAGGCTTTTCATCGACTGGCGGCGCGCGGCAGGCTTTTCATCGACTGGCGCGCGGCAGGCTTTTCATCGACTGGCGGTGCACCACCACCACTACCCAGCAGATGGGCACACGGAACCAGTAACACCTTGCCTGTGCGCCACACTCGTTGCCACTGAAATGAGAGCATCATCTTCGCAACTGTCACTCACACGCTCCAACCTCTCCAGGCCGCCACAACCTAGAATAGCCAGAGTCGATGGCGCCCAGCCACGGCCGTCGTCGTCACCACGCCAGCCACAGTCGTTGTGGTGCCGGTCGTGCCAACCGCAGCCACGGCGAACGGCCGGCGTTCCTTGAGATAGTGTAATCTACATTGTAAAATAATGCTCTTTAAAATTATGTGCACGATACGATCCATTTGTAGCAAGGAGTTGTAGCCCATGTCGGCCAGTGCATTGTTCTATATATCAGGCCAGCTAGACCATCAGCACGCCACAGCTGACTTCCCCAGATTCCAGTGCTTTGTTTACGCAAAGCTTAGAATCTAATCTAAGATCCTAGTATATTACAATGGCGTTAGCCGACAGCGCATCGACCGTTCCGTGTTCATCCACGTCGGCATTCATGACGTATGCTGTGTGTGACTTGTTCAACCATGACGTATGCTGTGTGTGACTTGTTCAACACCGTTTGTGGCACTGAGCACGGCCGGACGGTTTGGTTCGTGAACGGTCTGATCATGGACGCGGACGGTCACGATAGAATTAGATCAGCTGGTTAAGCTTCTTTCTCCACGCATGTTTATCCCTCTAAACCCTTTTGGGTTGTTGGAGAACGCCTAGGAACGGGTCTAGACCCCCTTATATATTTGAAGGGGTACGGGTACAGCCGATGAACCACTAACTGTCAAATCAAATCAATATATCTACTGTTCCTTTACTTTTGCCCTAGAAGTAGATAGTAATATAGTCTTCTTCCCCTTAATATTCACTTCCCCTTAAACATGGATTTGCCGAGTGTGGACCTGTACCGAGTGTCCTACTCTCGGTAAAGACGCTCGTTACCGAGAGCCAAGCTTTGCCGAGTGCGGCTCTCGGCAAAGCCGTCTTTGCCGAGTGCCCGAGAAAAGGCACTCGGCAAAGCGGCCGGCACTCGGCAAAGTCTCGGATTCCGGTAGTGCCAGTGCCGGCATGCCGCGCTTCTTCGAAGGGGCAGACATGGAGAGGCTTGGGTGTTCGGCCGGGGCAACGAGACGACCAAGCAGTAGAGGAGAGCGCGCGCGAGGTCCTTCACGCAACGCTGCCAGCCAGGTTACAAGTTCCTATAAAACGCCACCAGCCCTCCATTTAGGGCTTGTTCGCTTATTTTCAATTCATATGGATTGGAGGGAATTGATACGGATTGGAGGGGATTTTGATTTACTAAAGATTGAAATCCCCTCAATCCATATGGATTGGGATAGAACCGAACAAACCCTTATAGTGTAGCAAAAAGTCTAGAGAGCTCTGTAGTTTTTTTTGGGCTAATTATTGGCTAATTCACCGAATCCCAGTCCTCGTCATATCAAAATGAGAAGAGTTTTGTTAAAAAGATGAGGGCACCGAGTGGCCATTGAGGATGGGCCCCCAACCGATAGTGTAAATAAATAGAGCATTTGCACTAGTGCTGGGAATTGGGCCGGGCCGTGCTAGCTCGGCTCAAGCCCATCGTGCTTCGTGCCAAACGGGTTCGGGCCACGAAAGCTCAAAAAAATTTTGGGTCGTGCCGTGCCAGTCTGAAGTGTAAAAACAGTGGCCCAGTCCAGCCCTAAATCATGTCATGCCTTCGTTTGGCCATGCCGGCCTAAGCCCATATTATTTCGTGCCGGGCCGTGCTTTGGGCTCCTATTTTCGGGCCCCTATTTTTGGGCCGTGCTCGTGCTGGCTCGAAAAGCCCAGCCCATATTCTCAGCACTAATTTACACTTTAAATTATACTATTTATATATTAAAGTTTGAAACAGGGAATAAGATAGGGTAGCTACTAGAGACAACTACTCGAGTCATCCCCCTCCATTGCCATCGCAGACATTCACATTGAGGACAGCATGCATGCACCTCCATGCCTACATCCATGGTCATCGGCTTCTTGCCTTGCTAGATAGTGGCTCGATCCATAACTTCATCAATGTCGGGGGTCATGCGCCATGTCTGACTAGGGACCACAAACAAAACTAAAATGCGGGACATGGTGGCCAATGGTGATCGTGGTCCCTACGAGAGCGTGGAAAGTAACATGGCTATGCGCATAGGTTAGGAGGATTTTACCATCAGTCCATCAGCTGCTTCAACATCGACCTGGGTGGGTTTGCCCTCGTCCTAGGCATAGAACAACGAGCTCGAGCGGTAGTGCACTGCCATACCCATTCGGACAAGCACTTCTCCGTTCTTGCACCGGTGCTTCTAGTCAAGAACACAAAGGGCTGCTAAAAGTTTTGCATTGACTACTATGAGCTAAATGACAAGACATCCATGGATAAGTTCTCAATCTCTATGGTCGATGATCTACACTATGAGCTCTATGGTGTCAAATACTTCACAAAGCTATACTTGTCGTTCGGCTATCACCATGTGAGGATGCATCCTATGGACATCAGAAGACGACATTCTATACCCACCACTACCACTTCAAGTTCCTTGTCATGCCCTTCGGTCTCTACAATGCATTGACCATATTCCAGGCACTCATGAAGGATACCCTCCGACTCTTTCTCTGCCGATTCATCATGGTCCGAGCACTTGTAACATGATTGCCTCACCCTTAAGTCCCTCTGTGCACATGACCTTTACATGAAGAAGTAAAAGCGATCCTTTGGGGGTACCGTTAGTCACCTACCTTGGCCATGTTATCTCCACCAACAGCGTTGCCATGGACAACGACAAGGTGGGCACGTTCTCGTCTTGGCTAGAGCCACTCTCACTCTAGGGTATTCATGACTTCCTTGGGCAGATAGTTAATACAGATGTTCATATGGGACATCGACATGATCACTATTCCCCTAACACAATTGTTGTGTAACGATGCCTTTGCATGGACACTTGATATTGCGGAGGTGTTTGTCATCTATTATGACCATGATTTCACCTTTGGGAGACTCAACAATTAGACAACAAATTAGACAACAGTGTTTACCTTGGAGGCGGGCGAACGGAGGCGGTGGGGCGCGGGCGGCCGGGCGCGGGCGGCCGGGCGCGGCCGGCGTTGAGGGCGGCGGCGCGGCCGGCGTTGAGGGCGAGCGCGCGCGGGCGGCGAGCGCGCGAGGGCAGGCGACGGCGGTGAGAGGCGCGGGAAGACGGCGGCGGTGAGAGGCGCGGGAAGACGGCGGCGCGCGAGGGCAGGCGACGGCGGCGAGCGCGCGTGGGAAGACGGCGGCGGTGAGAGGTGCGGGAAGAAATTAAGAAGCAAAGCATGCAGAAGGAAGAAGAAAGCCGGCCGCGCGGCCGGTTAAAGTTTGTTTCTTTGCCGAGTGCCCGTGATCCGGCACTCGGCAAAGATTTTTTTAAAATATTAAAATATTCTTTGCCGAGTGCCAGATCGGCGGCACTCGAGTGTCCCCCGTTGCGGCACTCGGCAAAGGTTCTTTACTACCTCTTTGCCGAGTGTCACACATCTAGCACTCGGCAAAGAAGTCTTTGCCGAGTGTCATCCCTAGACACTCGGCAAAGTGCATTTGTATTTTTTTTATTTTGTCTCCCAAACTTTTTGTGGTATGTTCCTACACTATGTAGATCTACATGTTATCATTTGTGGACAATTTTAACAGAGTTTGAAATAGCTAGTAGATTTAGTTTGTTTATTTGAATTTCTTCGGAAAATTCAAATTTGAACTGCAGGTCACTCGAAACTTGGAAAACCGTGCATGAAAAAATGATATTCATGTTACTTAGCATAAGTTACGACCGATTCCATGAGCGGACCGAAAACTTCGAGCAACATGCTCACTAAACATGGCCGTGAACTTGCCATCCACATGTTTAAAAATTGTATAAAACACAAACAAAGTCAGAAAATCATGAAACTTGTCCACGTGTCATGATATCATATGTACAGGTTGTGATAAAAAATTGAGAATGTTTGGACAAAGTTGTGAGACACTATGTGTAGAAACTTAAGAGAACTACACATGAAATCATAGAGTTTCAATGTGGATCTCTTAGGTTTGTACACATAGCGCGTCATAGTTTTCTCGAAATTTTTTCAATTTTTTATCGCAGCCTGTACATATGATATCATGACACGTGGACAAGTTTCAAGATTTTCTGACTTTGTTTGTGTTTTATACAAGTTTTAAACATGTTGATGACAAGTTCATGACCATGTTTAGTGAGCATGTTGCTCGAAGTTTTTGGTCCGCTCCTGGAATCGGTCGTAACTTATGCTAAGTAACATGAATATCATTTTTTCATGCACGGTTTTCCAAGTTTCGAGTGACCTGCAGTTCAAATCTAAATTTTCCGAAGAAATTCAAATAAACGAACTAAATCTACTAACGATTGAAACTCTGTTAAAATTGTCCACAAATGATACATGTAGGTCTACATAGTGTAGGAACATACCACAAAAAGTTTGGGAGACAAAATAAAAGAAATAAAAATATACTTTGCCGAGTGTCTAGGGATGGCACTCGGTAAAGAGTTCTTTGCCGAGCGTCAACTGGGCGACACTCGGCAAAGAAGACTCTTTGCCGAGTGCCAACCGTTGGCGCTCGGCAAAGACTGACGGCCGTCAGCTTTGGGACGGCCGCTGACGGCCCTTTGCCGAGAGCCCCGTTTGCCGAGTGTTTGACACTCGGCAAACATGGATTTGCCGAGTGTGGACCTGTACCGAGTGTCCTACTCTCGGTAAAGACGCTCGTTACCGAGAGCCAAGCTTTGCCGAGTGCGGCTCTCGGCAAAGCCGTCTTTGCCGAGTGCCCGAGAAAAGGCACTCGGCAAAGCGGCCGGCACTCGGCAAAGTCTCGGATTCCGGTAGTGGAGGTACGTGTATCGTTAAAAAATGCTATTGGATATATATATGTAAAGACCTAGGATGGTACTAAACTACACAACAAAAAGCCGAAGGCAAAGAGGGCTTCCGTCCCTTAATTAATAGAGGCATCGGGTAAGCAACAAATATAACACTATTGCAAGGAGTTTATAAACCTTTGACACTAGTACCGGTTTCGGTTTCCTAGAAACTGGTACAAAAATTAATGGAAATAAAGCCCTGGCAATAGTTTTAGTACCGGTTTGACAGAAGATTTAATATCGATTTGTGGCTGTAATTAGTACTAATGTCAAAGCAACAATCGATACTAATACATTTAGTACCGGTTGGAACCACAAACCCACATTAGTTACGGTTGAAACTGCCAACCGGAATTATTATTTCAGCTTTATAAACCCTCTCCAACCGGTATCATTGTGAGCTGGTATCGTTGTCACTAGTAGAAAAGAGCTCATAGCCTGCGGCACCCATAAATTATCACTGGCGGTTTCAGTTATCGCGCGCCAGTAAAAAAAACGAGGTGAGCCCGTCTTGGGAACCGCCAGTGGAAACCTATTTCCACTGGCGGTTATCTTAAAACAACCGCCAGTGGAAATAGGATGTTTCCACTGGCGGTTGTGTTAAGATAACCGCCAGTGGAAATCAATTTTCACTGGCGGTTGGTGTTACACAACCGCCAGTGGAAACATCCTATTTCCACTGGCGGTTGTTTTAAGATAACCGCCAGTGGAAATAGGTTTCCACTGGCGGTTTTTAAAGCCAACCGCCAGTGAACTGTCTGTTATAAATACCCCTCTTCTTCCCCCCGACAGTGAACTGTATGCTCGCAGCCAACTTTCATTGGAGGCGATTTTAGAGGTCCAGATTTCACAAAAATATATGCGGGGAGGTTTTGGTCTTCATTTCTTGGAAGAAGGTGGATAAGAAAGGTTGGTTTATGTTTCTTTGTCAATTTTTGTTCATTCTTGCTCAATTTTAGCCACATTTTGGATCTAGGGTTTTACATGAAAGAGAGAAGAGTATAGCTAGGTTATTTTCTCTATTTCCTCAAATGAGGTTGTTTAAGATGGTTAGTTTTTATCTATTCCCTCTCTTTTTCATGTTTAGTTCTCAATTAAGTTTATCCATAACACATATTTAATTGCTTAATGAATGGTGAATGTGTTGTATGGAAGGTTGCTTAATTATGTTTCAATTTTAACTACATTTTGAAACTAGGCTTTCACCATGTGTTAGAGATAGGTTTGGGTATTAAATTTTTTGTTTATTAGTAGTTAGGAAAGTTTGGCTTATGTTTCTTTTGCCAAATTTTGTTCATTTTTCCTCCATTTTAGGCACATTTTGATTGCAGCACTTTGCACATCCAGAATGCCCGTTCTTGCACTGATTTTACATAGAGCAGAGCATAATGCTGGAGCCTACCGATCAATATGTACTGTATATATACATGCATGGTAATCTGACTTGCCATGAAAACTTCGGACTGGAAGGGTAGGCAGCAGATGTCGCACTCCAGCGCGTCATTCTCCATGGATAGTGTCACAGTCGCCTCTTCCTCATCCTCCAATCCCGCCTCTTCCTCATCCTCCACCACCACCTTGGCTTTCTTTGGAGTGCCGCCGTAGAGAAGCCCGCCTCTTCCTCATCCTCCATAGAGAATTGTCGTGGTCTTTTTCCCGGTCATGGTTTATCACTTAGAACGCGAGGTAAAATAAAAGCAGGAAGGACTATTCGACTAAAAGAGAGGAGAGAGAGAGAGAGGATAGAGAGAGAGAGGAGAGAGAGAGAGAGAGGGTTTCACATTTTAGCCACATTTTTGGATATAGGGTTTCACCATGTGTTTTATGTTACTTTTTTACAGGTGATGATGGAGAGGATTTCCTGGATGTATAACTTATCAAGGCTAGATCCATCATACATATCTGAGGTCCATAAGTTTATTGTTGTCGCTAAGAACCATGCTTTGAGAACAAAGACAAAGCACATATATTGTCCATGCATGGACTGCAAAAATGTTGTTGTATTTGATGACACAGAACAAATCATATCTCATCTGGTATGCCGAGGATTTGTGAAAGATTACATAATTTGGACAAAGCATGGAGAGGGTAGCTCTTCGCCTTATACAGCTGGAAACCCTGCGAACATCGACGACAGCTTTCAGTTCGTTCACGAGACACAACAACCTCTTCCACAGAGCAAACATGTAGTGCCAAATGTTACTGATCATGGTTACGCCGGAGGAAATGAACGTGAAAGAACCCATGTTCTGCCAAATGTTATGGACGAGGAAGATGCAGAGTTGTTAGAGGCAATGTTGCGTCGTCATACAGATCCATCGATGTTCTTCATGAAAGGTATGGAGTCCCTGAAGAAGGCAGCAGAAGAACCTTTGTACGACGAGTCTAAGGGCTGTACCAAAGAGTTCACGACGCTCCGGTCTGTGTTAAAGTTGTTGATGTTAAAAGCTAGATATGGTCTGTCTGATGCTGGCTTTGATGCGTTCTTGAGTATTGTTGCAGACATGCTTCCAAAGGAGAACAAAGTGCCTGCTAACACGTACTATGCAAAGAAACTAATCAGTCCACTCACTATGGGCGTGGAGAAGATCCACGCGTGTAGAAATCACTGTATCCTTTATCGAGGTGATGATTATAAAGACTTAGAGAGCTGCCCAAAGTGTGGTGCAAGTAGGTACAAGACGAATAAAGACTATCGAGAGGAAGAGTGTGTTGCATCTGTGTCTAAAGGGAAGAAGCGAAATAAAGCCAAAAAGAAGACTTCAAAATCCACGAGCAAAGAAAAAGAAGAAGTAGACTATTATGCGCTCAAAAAGATTCCTGCTTTGGTGATGTGGTACCTCCCCGTCGTCGATCGATTGAGGTGTTTGTTCGCTAACCCTGAGGATGCCAAACTTATGAGCTGGCATGCTTCTAATGAGCACAAAAACGATGGGAAGCTTCGACATCCAGCCGATGGGAAGCAGTGGCAAGATTTCAATGAGAACCACCGAGACTTTGCCGATGAACCAAGAAATGTTAGGTTCGCACTGAGTACTGATGGAATGAATCCATTTGCTGAAAGGAGCAGCAAGCATAGCACATGGCCAGTGATCCTCACCATATACAACCTTCCTTCATGGTTGATGCAGAAACGGAAGTACATTTTGCTAACCATGCTTATTTCTGGACCTACACAACCTGGAGTTGATATAGATGTATTTTTAGAGCCCTTAATGGAGGATATGAAAATATTGTGGGTAACGGGTGTTCAAATGTTGGATGAGTATCGTAAAGATTCATTCACGCTGAGAGCAATTATTTTTGTTACAATCAACGATTACCCTGCACTCTTCACATTATCAGGCCAGTTTAAGGGTAAGGTTGGCTGCACAGTATGCATTGATGAAACTGCTTACGTGTCCCTTACTGCATCTAAGAAGATAGTGTACATGAGGCACAGACGCTTTTTATTGGAAGGACACAGGTACCGCATGCGAAAGATGGATAAGTACTTTGACAATAATGGTGAACTACATTCTACTGCTCCATCGGGTAACAATAAAGGTCATAGAGTTTTTGAAATAGTCAAGAATATCAAGTTTGTTTTCGGGAAGAAGACAAAAGACGAAAAAACAAGGAAAGATGTCAAACCAGCTCCGGGGGCTATATATAAGAAAAAGTCTATTTTCTTTGAGTACTTGCCTTACTGGAAAGAGTTAGATGTGCGGCATGCGATCGATGGTATGCACGTTCAGAAGAACGTGTTTGAAAGCATAATTGGCACCTTGCTAGACATAAAGGGCAAAACAAAAGAAGGGCTCAATTCACGCATGGACTTGGTAAATTTAGGCATAAAAAAGGAACTACATCCTGTTCTTCAAGAAAATGGGAAGTATCATCTCCCAGCAGCAAGCTACAATCTCAATGTAGATGAGAAACATGCGATGTGTGTTTGGCTTAAGAATTTGAAAGTCCCATCCGGATTCTGCTCTAGCATACGAAGTATTGTGTCAATGAAAGACCTGATAGTCACCAACTACAACTCACATGATTGTCATGTCATGCTGACTACATTCCTACCTATTGCCATCAGGGCTATAAATCCTTTGTTTTTAAAGATGGCAATCACACGGTTGTGCTACTTTTTCAATAGAATTTCACAAAAGGTAATTGACCGTGATGAGTTGGCATCTCTTCAGGAATTCGCAGTGGAGACAATAACACAGTTTGAGATGTGTTTCCCTCCATCGTTCTTTGATATTATGGTGCACCTTGTGGTGCACTTGGTGCCACAAATAGAGGCATTGGGTCCTGTTGGGGACTTGTTCTCAAATGCTTCGGTCCTGAGAGAAGATAAAAAGTACAAGCGTGACGCAAATGCCAAGTCAGCGTGAACAGTACGGGAGTACTGTTCATCTATTTATAGACGCGGGACGCAACCCACATGAAATTACATCCATGTCCATTACATTTGTTAATAGCCTACGGAAATCAGTCAAGGTCCACGCAGTCTTTTCATCTTTAAGTCGGTTCCCCCCTCAGCAACTGCGCCGAAGCTCTCCTGCGCACAGCTTCGCCTGCGCTCGTCCTTCGTCTGGTTCAAGCTTCGTCCCGATCGTGCTTCATATTCATAGTTCTGAGCCCGAAAACACCTGCTCACATAATCCACTTGGAAAACATTGTCAAATCATGTTTTTGAGGACCTTCGGAGGACGAAGGCCCCCAACAGTAGCCCCTCGCAATATTAATTTGTTTGACAATAAATTCAGATTGCGATATGGACGAAGGCCTTAAGCCGAAGGTCCGAAAAAACACCTTCCCTTTGCTAGAATAGCAATATTCACTGACAAGCGGGGTCATTTAATTTTCAACGCCCTGGGCGTATAAATAAGAGCACACCGCCAACTCATTTGGTACGCATACATGCCTTTTGCTCCGGCCCACTAAAATTTTTAGCGCTTGTTCATTAAGATTTGCTGTTCTTTTTGATTTCGAAGCTTCGGCCTCGGGAACAATTTTTAGCGTTCCCGAAGATGTCTGAAGGCAAGAAGGCCCCTGCTGAGGTGAAACTGAAGATCCCTGCTGATACGAAGCTGAGTCTCGAGGAGGAGAAGAATCTGGGGTTCTTGATAGCGATGGCAGAGACCAATACAGAGAAAATCACGAAGGAGATTCTCGAAGGTTTGTCCGAGGATACTGATGACAGCGACAGCTATGATGTGGAAAGTGGTGGGGAAGAGGCCGAAGATCGACCGTGGCGACCAAGTCACTCAGTTTTTGGGAAAACGACCATCAAACAGAGTCACATTGATAATATGAGGGGGCGATATTTCCGAGACATATCTATCGTGAGAGCTGATGCCGGGGAAAAGACTTCTCCCACCCCCGAAGAGAATGAAGTTGTGATTTTCCGAAGCTTCCTCAGGGCTGGGCTTCGATTCCCCCTGAGCAATTTTGTTGTTGAGGTACTGAAAACATTCCAAGTCTACCTTCATCAACTCACTCCTGAAGCTATTATAAGAATGGGGATTTTTGTCTGGGCTGTAAGAAGCCAAGGTTTGGAACCAAATGCTAAAAGCTTCTGCAACATACACGAGTTATTATACGAGACGAAACCCTGGGGAAAGGAGCAATACCACAACAACTTCGGGTGCTACAGCTTCGGCGCTCGCTCCGGGTCAAGCTGCCCTGTGCCGACCTTTCGGAAGAGGTGGCCCGGAGCCTGGATGACTGAATGGTTTTATGTGAAGAATGATCTAACAGCTCAAGAGAATGTGAAGAGTATTATTATGCACCCAATCTGGCAACGCTTCGGCCTTCGAAGGCCGAAGGTCGAAATGGACGAAGCCGCCGAAGAATGCCAAAGAGCCTTCGGGGTAGTCTGCTCGTTTATTGGGACAAGGGACTTGGTCCAAGAACACATTGCCTTCAGGGTATGGCCACTTGCAGAAAAGTGGGAAATGCCGAAGGAAACCATCAAAGAATCCGACGAAGGCGGACTAGTCAGATTAAAGTATACATTCAAATATGCAGATAAATTTATTGAACCTGATGATGACTGGCTGAAAAGCATTGAAACATTAAGTGATGAATTACTTGGGGCATATTCGAAGGCTGAAAATACTGCACTATCAGCAGCCTTCGGAGGCCGAAAAAAGAAGAGACTGAACCGAGTGTTTGATGCAGTCGGGTTCTTCTACCCTGATTATTGTTATCCCATCCGAAGGCAAAAAAGGAAAAACACAACCTCTGAAAAAGAAGAAGCTGGAACCGCTCCTATCGAGCCAGAACCAAAAGGAAAAAGGTTGAAGGTCCTCACACACCGACCACGCCATATTGAACTAGCTTCGGTGCCTGAGTTTACTGGAGAAACTTCTTCGGCCGCCGAAGCTGAACAGCCAACCTTGCTGCCAAAAATTGCAGAGATGGCCGAAGCACCATCGACAGAAAAAATGGAAGAAGCGAAAAATCTGACTAAGGAAAAAACATCAGAAATTTTGAGCCCTGTAGTAAATGTCGAAGCAGCAAAAATCCAAAAGGGTCCAATGGTGACCCCAAAAAGGAAGAGAATGGTAAATGTACTAGATGTCTTGGAGACAATTAAGTCTTCAAGCACAACTCCAAAAAAGAGTGCTGAAATTGCTGAAGCTTCCTCTGAAGCTCCGACGCAACAAGCTGAAGCTGAAACTGGGCCTTCAGAGCCCTTCAAGGAACAAACTTTGGAAGCCGAAGCAATTAAAATACCAGAACCAATTTTAATTGAAGAGACTGACACTGCCATCCCCGAAGCGCCTGCCAGCATGTGTGATTACATCATACGACATGCTTCGGGAAAAAAACTATCTGAAGAAGAAACTCATGAAGCTAACCATTATGCAAAGGAACTAAAATATCCAAAGGGGGCAGTAATATTCAATGGGACAAATGAAGACGATTTTTTATACTGCCTGCCTGACAACAAAGAGCTCTCTGTCTGCCGAGAAATGGCCAGGAGTATTGGTTTCCCGAAGCTTGAATCTGGATTAAGCGCCATGACGAAAGAAGATCTCGCAGACAGTCTTGCGTACAACAGCCTGAAGGTACAGGAATTTAACGCTTGAAAAGAGAACCCCCTTATTTTTTACGCAACTCGTTCCTTTTTTCTTATATGAATTCTTCTTCGTATAGGGCCTGATCCTAAGCAACGCGCTAAGAGCGCAAAAGAGCGCCGAAGATGAAAGTTATGAAATTGCATTTAATAATTTACGCTCTGAAGTTATCAAACTGAGAAACGAAGCTTTGGAAAAAGATAAAATTCTGCTTACATTGGTAGATAAAGTGAAAAAAGACGAAGCTGCTTCAAGGGCCCAGACCGAAGCTCAAAAACGCGAGATTAAAGAACTTCAGAAACAGCTGGCTAGAGCTAAAGAGGAGCGCGCGCTTGAGGAAACGAAACGAGAACTTAGTGATTTTATGGTCAGCAAATTGGAATCAAGAGTTAAGGAGCTTCGGTCATCTCAGGGGAAATGCTATGTTAAATCTATAGAATGTGTGAATAAAATTAAAGCCAGCTTTGCCAGCGTCGGCGCCTTTTCCAGCGAAGAAAATTTTTCTCGGGGCAATCCCGAAGATCCGTTGGAATGGATTAGCCACGAAGCAGAGGCCTTCGAAGAGATTCTGAACAGTCGCGGCGATATCTGCGCTTTTTCGGGCGCCAGAGGAGTTGCTTCTGTCTTAGAGAAGAAAGGCTGCGATCATGTAAAATTTCTAGCTCAGTCCGAAGCTGCCTTATCTTCCGAAGACATTAAGGACCCCTCGGCCGAAGCAAGCGTGGTTGGCGGCAAATTTTTTACAGATATCTGGAACGACGGCGGCCGAGAAATGGCGCAAGAGATCATCCAAAGAAGCGAAAAAGGCATACATGATGCTAGAAAAGTAGCAGAAGCTGCCGAAGGGAGTACGGAGCCTGAAAGACAATTAGGTACCAATTAGTCATTCTTGTTGCGTTGTAATTTTCATTTCAAACTCTGCACATAGTTTGCAATATTGATGAAGAAATGTTCTCTTCCCTCAGAAGCTGCTGGGTCAACTGCCGACCCCCACTCAAAAGGAGATGAAGAAATCAAACAAATGGCCGAAGCTATCATGAACAAAGTTGTTGATCAACTTCTAAATGAAGTCGCCGAAGCAGTGTTAAGAGAAGACTAGATGCTATTAGAAGAAACATTTAAATTGTGATCTATGTAATATTTTGTACATTTGGATGTAATATACAAGTTTCTTTCTATTATTCAATTCTTTACGATGCATGAAACTGTACATACATACCATTTTTGAGCCTTCGGCGAAAAAACACCTTCCCTTCTTTTCATGCTTCGTGAAGAAAACATTTCGTTAAAATTATCCTGATGACACATCCATGCTTCGTAAAAGCATCCTCCGAAGCTATTTTCCGAAGATCATCATCATGTTCCCTCGTGACTTTGCACGATTTGCACTTTCTCAAATCATTCCTTCGAAGGTTAACACTGTGTGCCCTTCTTTTGCCGTATGCAACATGATGTATGATGCTTATGCTATGCGAAATGATGTGATGATGTTATGCTATGCATGTGACATTTGTTCCGAAGATACTCATAAAATATATTCATAAGCTCTGCATTCCCTTAGGAACGTCTTTGGAGCTTCTTCGTCTTTTACTTAGACGATCTCAGCGTTGACTTTTCACTGTAAGCCTCCCTTAGGAGCTTCTTCGCCCTTTACTTAGGCGGTATCAGCGTTGACTTTTCGCTGTAGGCTCTGCATTCCTTTAGGAACGACTTCTGAGCAGAAAACTTACACTGCGCTCCCTTTGGAACGGCTTTTTGTGACTTCACAAACTTACTCTGCGTTCCTTAGAACGACTTTCTGTTATTCCGAAGGATTTTTAATTCGAAGGTCCTCCTTGGTAACGGAGAAAATTTTAAGCCTCAGCAACTTGGGCTTGCGGAGCAAATAGATTTTCTTCGTGGAAAACAACGAAATTATTACATGGAAACTATCAATGTTTTTTGCTTCACAGAAAATAAAACTGAATAGGAAAGACTGCTATCAAAGGTAGGATATGTGTCAATAAATGTGCTTCGACTCTGGCACAGTGCTGTTGACTGTGCGAGCTTCGGACTGCTCCCTGAAGTCCCTCTGATGTGGAGCGTATTGACTCCCTTCTGGCTGTTGACCTTGCTGCAATGGAGGTGGGGGCGGAAGCTGCTGCCAGGAAGCTTGAGGTTGACTTGCCGAAGCTACAGAAGCTGCAGGGTGGTTGTCTATGTATTGTGGGACATAAGGCGGATGATACGAAGCAGTATGCATGACCTGCTTCGGCTGAGCTTGTTGAGATGCTGCTTCGGCAATTTCCTTTTGCTTCTGGATTGTAATATGGCACGACCTAGTGGTATGGCCCTTGCCTTCTCCACAGAACAAGCAAAACAGCCTCCTTGGCTGATCTCCGAATCTTCCGCCGAAGCCCCTGGCGCCTCTGCCTCTTGGAGCTGGTGGCCGGAAGGAAGTTTGTTGTTGCCCCGAAGCCTGTGATGAGCATTGTGGTCTATTCTGACTCCCCTTATCGTCATTCTGAGTGTTGTGGATAGAACGGACATGTCTCGGGTAGTATCTTCCTCCGAAGCCCCTGGTCATTTCAGAAAATCTGAAGGCCTCCTCCCTTCTTTGACGAAAGTCATTGTCAGCACGAATGTACTCATCCATCTTTTGAAGCAATTTCTCCAGAGTCTGAGGAGGCTTTCTAGCAAAGTATTGAGCTGCAGGCCCAGGACGAAGCCCCTTGATCATGGCTTCGATAACAATTTCATTAGGCACCGTTGGTGCCTGTGCCCTCAATCGTAAAAACCTTCGGACGTACGCCTGAAGGTACTCTTCGTGATCCTGAATACACTGGAACAGGGCTTGAGCTGTGACCGGCTTCGTCTGGAATCCTTGAAAGCTGGTCAGTAACATATCCTTCAGCTTCTGCCATGAAGTTATTGTTCCTGGCCGAAGGGAGGAATACCAGGTCTGAGCAACATTCCTGACAGCCATAACGAAAGACTTCGCCATGACTGCAGCATTGCCCCCGTACGAAGACACCGTTGCTTCATAGCTCATCAAGAATTGCTTCGGGTCGGAGTGACCATCAAACATGGGGAGCTGGGGTGGTTTATAGGATGGAGGCCAAGGTGTAGCCTGCAGCTCAGCAGACAGAGGAGAAGCATCATCAAAAACAAAATTTCCCTGATGGAAATTATCATACCAGTCATCTTCGTTGACGAAGCCCTCCGGATGAAGGTCTTTCTGATGAGGCCTTCTGTTCTGCTCATCGTGAGTAAGATGGCGGACTTCCTCAGAGGCTTCGTCTATCTGCCTTTGCAACTCAGCTAGGCGGGCCATCTTCTCCTTCTTCCTTTGTACTTGTTGGTGTAGCATTTCCATATCCCTGATTTCTTGGTCTAGCTCTTCTTCCTGAAGTGTCGGGCTGACAGCCTTTCTCTTCTGGCTTCGGGCCTCCCGAAGAGAGACGGTCTCCTGGTTGTGGTCCAGCGGTTGCAGTGCTGAAGCCCCAGTCGCTGAAGCTTTCTTCGGCGCCATAGCTTCCGAAGGTGTTCAAAAAAGCTCGAAGTGGAAGTGAGTTCACCGGAGGTGGGCGCCAATGTTGGGGACTTGTTCTCAAATGCTTCGGTCCTGAGAGAAGATAAAAAGTACAAGCGTGACGCAAATGCCAAGTCAGCGTGAACAGTACGGGAGTACTGTTCATCTATTTATAGACGCGGGACGCAACCCACATGAAATTACATCCATGTCCATTACATTTGTTAATAGCCTACGGAAATCAGTCAAGGTCCACGCAGTCTTTTCATCTTTAAGTCGGTTCCCCCCTCAGCAACTGCGCCGAAGCTCTCCTGCGCACAGCTTCGCCTGCGCTCGTCCTTCGTCTGGTTCAAGCTTCGTCCCGATCGTGCTTCATATTCATAGTTCTGAGCCCGAAAACACCTGCTCACATAATCCACTTGGAAAACATTGTCAAATCATGTTTTTGAGGACCTTCGGAGGACGAAGGCCCCCAACAGGTCCTATGTACTTACATGAAATGTGGACGTACGAGCGTTTCATGTCAATACTGAATGGCTATGTATCAACCCGTGCTCGTCCCGAGGCATCCATGATAGAGGGGTACTGTACTGAAGAGGCCATTGAGTCGGGAGGTCCATTCTGCAATAATATCCTAAAAGATCAGGTTGCAATAGGTCTGCCTCCGTCACGACACGAGGGTAGATTGTATGGAAGCGGGAGGATGGGACGGAAATCTTTCATTCCACCAGATTACAATACAGTACTTGAGGCACATCACAGCATCCTACATCAGCTAGCGATAATAGAGCCATTTATCCAACAACACATCAATGAGCTTCACGAGCAAAATCCTGGGCATACGGCTGATTGGGTAATGAAGCAACATAAGCAGTGGTTCAACACATGGCTAATGGTGAAGGACATTCCACGTGGAGAAACAATAGAAGAAAAAACCATCAAGGGGTTGGCATCTGGACCTTCACGCCAGGTCACAACATGGCAAACCTATGACATTAGTGGATTCACATTTTGTACAAAGTCCAAGGACAAAAAGAGCATGTCACAAAACAGTGGTGTTCGATGCGAGGCCATAGATGATGAAACTGGTGAGATTATTACATATTTTGGCTTTATTGAGGACATATGGGAACTAGACTATGGTACATTTCAGATATCGGTTTTCCGATGTCAATGGGTTGAAGACAAACATGTCACGGTAGACAACTATGGGGTCAGAGTTCTTGATCTAAGTAAGGTAGGTTACAAAGATGACCCATGGATCCTTGCTAATCGTGCTGCATAGGTCTTCTATGCTGAACAGATCATTTCTAACAATGAGAAGAAAAGCACCGACAAACCGAAGCATGTAGTTTTTCCTGGAAAACAACAAGCTATAGGAGTTGATGGTGTATCTGATTTAGAGGATTTTAACCAGTTCAATGACATGTCTCTTTTCATAGACCATCCAACCAAGTTAAGGAACATTGAGCGAAGCATCCCACGCAATTCGATGCCCTGGGTACGCCACGATGAACAAGGCAGAACAATAGCTCCCTAGATTATATAGTTGTCATGTAATTGATTATTGTTAGGACATGTCATGTAATTTTACACGACTTTCTAGAGAGGAGAGCTATTGTTGCCAATGCGCTCGGAGCAGGTCCAGCACTTACCGTCCGTGCGGATGCAGCACTTTGCACATCCAGAATGCCCGTTCTTGCACTGATTTTACACAGAGCAGAACGTCATGTTGGAGCCTACCGATCAATATGTACTGTATATATACATGCATGGTAATCTGACTTGCCATGAAAACTTCGGACTGGAAGGGTAGACAGCAGATGTCGCACTCCAGCGCGTCCTTCTCCACGGATAGTGTCACAGGGAGGACTTGGAGAGAGAGGGAGAGGGGAGAGAGAGGAGCTAGGGAAGGAGAGAGAGAGGAGAGAGAGAGAGGAGAGAGAGAGGAGAGATAGAGGAGAGATAGAGGAGAGAGAGACAGAGAGGGAGAGGGAAGAGAGAGGAGCTAGGGAGAGGAGATAGAGAGGAGAGAGAGAGAGAGGAGAGACAGAGGAGAGAGAGAGAGGGAAGAGATAGAGGAGAGATAGAGGAGAGAGAGAGGAGAGATAGAGGAGAGAGAGAGAGAGAGAGGAGAGACAGAGGAGAGAGAGAGAGGGAAGAGATAGAGGAGAGAGGGAGAGAGAGAGGAGAGAGGAGAGATAGAGGAGAGACGGAGAGAGAGAGGAGAGAGGGAGATAGAGGGGAGAGGGAGAGAGAGAGGAGAGAGATAGAGGTAAATATATATATTATGTATACTAAATATATATATATATATATATATTTAATATGTATAAAAATAAATATAATTAATGTATGAATATACAATAAAAAATAATATACTAAAAACATTACTACTGGCGGTTCACAACGAAAACCGGTCTGTGGATGGCATTTCTACTGGCGGTTCTCTATGACAACCGCCAGTATAAATCATTTATACTGGCGGTTGTCATAGAGAACCGCCAGTAGAAATATCTCCTATATAAAGGAGTGCGCGCGGGGCCGAAAAATTTTCGCTAAGTCTGGCGCCCTGTCTTTCCATCTTCCCGCCGTCAGGCTGCCAAAAATTCACCCGGCGATTTTCTCCGCCGTGCGCCGCCGTCGTTCACGCCGTCGTCCACGCGCCGTAGGTATGTTCTTCTCTCTCTCTCCCTTTCTTCGATTATAGCTCGGGCATGCGCGCCGCCGCCGCCGCCGTGCAAGCGCCGCCACCGTGCACGCAAGTGCCGCCGCCGTGCCGAGAGAGAGAGAGAGGGAGAGAAGTTAGAGGGAAGAGAGAGGAGGAAGAGGGAAGAGAGGGAGACCCTGCGCGCGTCTCTGCAGAGAGAGAGAGAGAGGGAGAGAAGATAGAGGAGGGAGAGG
The DNA here is from genome assembly GCA_029449295.1 of Zea luxurians. Lineage (NCBI taxonomy): Eukaryota > Viridiplantae > Streptophyta > Magnoliopsida > Poales > Poaceae > Zea > Zea luxurians. The sequence goes on along the minus strand of JAOPSE010000006.1, from coordinate 52,395,911 downwards.
GAAGAGAGAGGAGAGGACCTCTCCCTCCTCTCTCTTCTCTCTCTCTCCCTCACTCCACTCTCTTTCCTCTCTCTTCTCTTTCCCTCTCTCTCCGGAGAGAGACGGAAAGAGAAGAGAGAGGAAAGAGAGTGGAGGGAGGGAGAGAGAGAGAAGAAAGAGCAGGGAGAGGGAGTGTATATATAGGAAAGAGAGTGTAAGGGGAGAGAGAGAGGAGAGAGGCGGAAAGGGAAGAGAGAGGAAAGAGAGGGAGAGGGAGGGAGGGAAGAGAGAGGAAAGGGAGGGAGATTAGAGAGAGAGAGAGAGGAGAGAGCAACGGAAAGCATGTTTTTTTCCATCGTATTCAATTGTAAACAACATATTCTATTGTATTCTATTGTAAACAACGTATTTCATTGTAAACAACGTATTCCATTGTAAAATGTAGACTAGATTCACTAGTAAACTACGTATTCCATTGTAGTACTATTAGCTAGTGAAATTAGAAGACGACGTACGACACACTTGCGTTGTTTCGATTAAGAGCAACTCATCTGAACCCCACTTGACCAGAGCGAGTTCTCTCTCCCTCTCTCTCTCTATACGTTTTATACGACTCTCCATCTCCCTCTCTCCCTCTCTATACGTCCTATACAACTCCTCCTCTCTCCCTCTCTCTCTCTATACGTTCTATACGACTCCTCCTCTCTCTCTATACGTTCTATACGACTCTATACGTCCTATACGACTCCTCCTCTCTCCCTCTCTCTCTCTCTCTATACATTCTATACGACTCTCCATCTCCCTCTCTCCCTCTTTATACGTCCTATACGACTCCTCCTCTCTCCCTCTCTCTCTCTATACGTTCTATACGACTCCTCCTCGATAAGGGTTAGGGTATTTGTTAATACGAATTTAATTATTGCTTATGTTAATATGTAGCTCAATGAGTTCTCCAACCAAGGACCAAGGATTAGGGCCCGACCACATGGACAAGAGTGTTGCTCAAGAAGAATCCAGCAGTGAAGGATATGAAACGCCTAGCGACCCTTTTCCTACCACTAGGATAGATAGGGCCGCTGTGCGTGAGTTGCAACGTGACCCTACTTATGATCCACAAGAACATGAGGTAAATTACACATCCTTAATTTTGTGTGTGTACCTAATTAATTAGCTGATTTCACAATGTCTATTACACATGCATGATTTCTTGTGCATTTTATTACATGAATAGGAGGTCTTGTCTAAATTTCGTGCGATGCTCGAAAAAGCTGCGGCACAATACCAAGACGCACCGGAACCGATCCAAGGCGCACCGGAACCGACCCAAGGCGCACCGGAATCGACCGAGACAACCACCGAGAGGTCAAGGAAAAGGAAGCAGGGCGATCGGAATAGAGGTGACAGGGGGCTAAACAAGTTTCCTGACAAGACATATAAAATCACAAGTTTCGGAATGCACTTGGGTTCTTAGTTAGAGATAATCTTGACATCACAATCCGACAGTGGAGAGATGTATCAGATGATGTCAAGAATCAAATGTGGAATAAGCTAGTAACGAGGTTCGTTTTGCCTGGGGGTTCAAAAGAACTCGTGAAAAAATACACGATGAAGCAGTTTGCAATAAATTTCTGAAACTGGAGGTCTGAGATGAATACAAAGTTTGCAAAGAAAGGCCTAGACCCGATGAAAAAATATAAAATCTCAGCAGGTCAGTGGGCAGTATTTCTAGAGCAGAGGAGCAGCCCTGATTTCATATCGCTAAGTGAGGCAAATTCAGAATTGTCTAAGAAGAACAAATACCGCCACCACCTTGGCACAGGTGGTTACAAGCGTCAGGTTCCTAAATGGAGACAAGAAGACGCGGAGAAGAAGGCTGCAGGGTTGCCGACGCTGTCCGAGCAACTCGGTGAAAGGACAGCTAATTGGATCCGTGCTAGAAAACCAAGGGAAACTGCGTCTGGTGTATCTTTTGATGATCCCAATGTCGAAGAAGCGGCAAAAAACATATATGCAATTGCAGCTAAGCAGAGCGAAGGAACATTTAAGCCGCAAAGGGAGAAAGACATTCTAACGGCTGGTCTCGGTAACCCTGAGCATCCTGGTCATGTACGAGGAATATCATCTAAGGAAGGATGGAAGGAAGGATTCGGACCACAATGGGAAGGTCTGTACAAGAAACGTGATCGATACAAGGAAGAGATGGCAAATTATTTTAAGGAGGAGGCCAAGAAAGAGTTCAAAGACCTGATGTCTGAAATGCTATCGAATCCTCCTCCAGAATTGATGCAGCAATTAGCGATGGCGAGTGCGATGTCTGTTCAACAAATGACCACTCCACAGATGCAAATAATTCCAGCAGCTCAAACGCCGGCTGCCACCGAGGGTACGACCATCCCAAGCTCTGTCGCGTCAACGGGAAATAAGGTCCGCTATCCAGTTGATGACATCACAAGGCCTGTGGCATGCACATTAGTTATAAGATATGGTATTAACAATCAGCGTACAAGGAAAGTAGCCACAGGCCTTGCGATCCCAGGACGCAAGTTCCATGGAAACGACATTCCAGAAGAATATTGCAGGGTAGAAGTGACGACAGTCGTCCAAGGATACGAGGACGACATGCTAGACATCCCTGGGCCCGAAGGTATCGAGACACTTGGACAAGCTATCAAGAATTTTATCCTTTGGCCTCGAAGGGATGTCGAATTGCTTGATTGGTCGAATTCGTCGCAGGCCTAACCGTCTCCGCCTTCTCAAATTGTTGTTCCTATTGTACATCCATCATCACCTCCTCAAACTTCACATGCTGCTCCTCATCCTCTTTCTGACCCTCCTTCTCCTCATCCTCATGGTGGCCCACCGTCTCCGCCACATACATCGCCCTTCAGGGATCCACCTTCTCCACAGCCATCTCCACGACCATCTAAAGTTTCTATACCAAAAGTAGTGTCCCCGTATAAGAAAAAGAAGAGTAAATCCACTGCTGGCACTGTTCGTTTTTTTGAAAGGGATTGGACGGAGCCTCACGTCAGACAATGTTGATTTGGCCGATCTCGAGGAGTCCGCAAAAAAGGCTGAGGCAATGGCCGCAAAGATAAAGAAGCCAACTAAGGCAGATTATAAAAACGTGCCTAAAAAATATGTGCCGGGCAGACCACTACTCACTTTTGAGAAACTAAAGAAGGTCCCGGCTAATATTAAAAGGTTGCATGATTGGTACATGCGGGCATCTTCAGTTGGCATCGACACCATCAGTGTTAATATACCAGCCCATGCTTTTATTGGTTCAAATCAAAAAGCCGTTGTTACATTCGAGGACATGTGGTTAATGATGAACCTTCAGAGACTCGACGTTCAACTTGTAACCATATTTGCATTGTAAGTGTCACTCATACTCCATATATATGTGTTATTATTAGTGAGTTGTATAAATTTTCAATATCTGACATGCACGTGTGCGTTGCAGAATGCAACATGATCAGCAGGAGATCCTTTATGGTACCAATCCCAATGCTAGTGCCAGTAAAAGGGTTGGGTATCTCAACCCAATAAAGATATGCGAGGATAATCACACTTTTAGAATCAGAAAAGGCAACGAAGGATTATAGGGGCTAACAGACGAAGAAATTGAGGTGCGTATCCAGGATCTGAAGAAGGATTTTGAAGCAAGATACGCCACCTACATAGGACACGCAATGCTTCAATTTCAAGACAGGGAATCCATACTGGCCCCGTACAACTTTAAGTAAGTGTGATTTTGCATAAATAAAATTAATAATTTTAATACACATGTATCACAAGTTTGATTCGTATAGGGACCACTGGATATGCTTCTTCATTTATCCTAAGGTTGGAAAGGTGCTGGTTCTCGACTCCTTGCACACCGAGCCTTCGGCCTATTCAAAATTCCTCAGCATCTTAGAGCTGTAAGCCTTTTCTATGCATGCATACTTATATCGATGAGAATTGTAGAATAACATGGTGATTCTATTTGAGATCACAGGGCATTTAGGTTTTATAAGTTTCAAGGTGGAAAGTACGACACGTCCAAAAAAGGCGTGCCACTAGACATCCATTATAACTGGTCGGTAAGTATGTGAATTTATGAATACATATCATACATGTACGTACATAGGACAATGTTGCAACTAAATAACCAATCTCCCGTTATGTAGTGCCACAAGCAACCACCCGGATCGGTCCTATGTGGGTTCTACGTGTGCGAGTTCATGAGAATGAACGGACGATACATCACGAACCCTGGCAAGGTATTATTAGTAATAGTCACGTATGTATTTATGTCATTAAAGATGCAAATGTGTTATTATTGAGTATAAATAGATGATGTTTATAAACTTCCTTTACATCAATTTCAACAAGGAAGCCCGGAGAACTTGACTGAAGGTGCATTGTATGGCATAATTGAGGACCTGTGCACATTCATATTGAAAGAGGTCATTCCCGCAGAAGGGAAATATCACGATGCTTCCGGAACATTAGCTTTGCCAGAGTTTAGAATACTAACAGAAATTAGTAGACTATCTCTTAGCCGAGATAGTTATTAGAGCTTAAGTGAAAACTTTGATGTATATAATGTGTGATGCATACATGGTTGTAAACAAGACTTTGATGTATATAAATGTATGATAGAATTTAATTCCATGTTGCTTTTAATATCAATATATATATATATATGTTTTGTGTGTGTAAATATATATAAATTTCAGTACTGATTGAAAATTTAAAAAAAGGAGGGAAAACTTTCCACTGCCGGCTAAATAAAACAAACCGCCAGTGGAAATGCTATTTTCACTGGCGGTTTTCTTTATAAAACCGCCAGTGAAAATAGCATTTCCACTGGCGGTTGCTAAAGAAAACCGCCAGTGAAAATAGCATTTCCACTGGCGGTTCTAGAATAACCGCCAGTGGAAATGACGATTTCCACTGGCCCCTAGCACTGGCGACACTGAAAAGCGCCAGTGAAAACGTCTCTAGAACCGCCACTATAGAGGCTGTGTGTACTAGTGTGGGATGGTAATTTACTACCTCCACCTCCAGCTTCCAAAATTACTATACATATAAGCTTTGATCGGACAAACACAATGGTATTATCCAATTTTAAATCCTAGATTTTCTACTATATTTCCTTCAGATCTTGTCCCTGTTTGCCTGATCATTCAGTAATTCAGATCTTGTCCCAGTGATGCTTGCTGATAGTCCCTCCATGACGTGGGTGAGCTGCCTCTGATGTACGTAAATCATTAAAAAATGGTATTGAGTATATATGTAAGACCTGACAGGCTGTAACACCCATAGATGCTAAACTACACAACAAAAAGCCCAAGGGAAAGAAAAATTCGCGAGGGTGAGCTGCCTCTGATGTACGTAAATCATTAAAAAATGGTATTGAGTATATATGTAAGACCTGACAGGCTGTAACACCCATAGATGCTAAACTACACAACAAAAAGCCCAAGGGAAAGAAAAATTCGCGAGCATCTCATTTGGCACCGCTGAAGCAACAAATATAATAAAACAGAATAAAGTTTAGGAGTGGCTAAAGGTTTCTGTGATGGTTTCAATCCACTCCACTCACAAACCTTGCCAAGCTGAGTGTCACACTAGTACACACAGCCTCTATAGTGGCGGTTCTAGAGACGTTTTCACTGGCGCTTTTCAGTGTCGTCAGTGCTAGGGGCCAGTGGAAATCGTCATTTTCACTGGCGGTTATTCTAGAACCGCCAGTGGAAATGCTATTTTCACTGGCGGTTTTCTTTAGCAACCGCCAGTGCTGGCGGTTGCTAAAGAAAACCGCCAGTGAAAATAGCATTTCCACTGACGGTTTGTTTTATTTAGCCGCCAGTGGAAAGTTTTCCCTCCTTTTTTTAAATTTTCAATCAGTACTGAAATTTATATATATTTACACACACAAAACATATATATATATATATATATATATATATATATTGATATTAAAAGCAACATGGATTTAAATTCTATCATACATTTATATACATCAAAGTCTTGTTTACAACCATGTATGCATCACACATTATAGACATCAAAGTTTTCACTTAAGCTCTAATAACTATCTCGGCTAAGAGATAGTCTACTAATTTCTGTTAGTATTCTAAACTCTGGCAAAGCTAATGTTCCGGAAGCATCGTGATATTTCCCTTCTGCGGGAATGACCTCTTTCAATATGAATGTGCACAGGTCCTCAACTATGCCATACAATGCACCTTCAGTCAAGTTCTCCGGGCTTCCTTGTTGAAATTGCTGTAAAGGAAGTTTATAAACATCATCTATTTATACTCAATAATAACACATTTGCATCTTTAATGACATAAATACATACGTGACTATTACTAATAATACCTTGCCAGGGTTCGTGATGTATCGTCCGTTCATTCTCATGAACTCGCACACGTAGAACCCACATAGGACCGATCCGGGTGGTTGCTTGTGGCACTACATAACGGGAGATTGGTTATTTAGTTGCAACATTGTCCTATGTACATACATGTATGATATGTATTCATAAATTCACATACTTACCGGCCAGTTATAATGGATGTCTAGTGGCACGCCTTTTTTGGACGTGTCGTACTTTCCACCTTGAAACTTATAAAACCTAAATGCCCTGTGATCTCAAATAGAATCACCATGTTATTCTACAATTCTCATCGATATAAGTATGCATGCATAGAAAAGGCTTACAGCTCTAAGATGCTGAGGAATTTTGAATAGGCCGAAGGCTCGGTGTGCAAGGAGTCGAGCACCAGCACCTTTCCAACCTTAGGATAAATGAAGAAGCATATCCAGTGGTCCCTGTACGAATCAAACTTGTGATACATGTGTATTGAAATTATTAATTTTATTTATGCAAAATCACACTTACTTAAAGTTGTACGGGGCCACTATGGATTCCCTGTCTTGAAATTGAAGCATTGCGTGTCCTATGTAGGTGGCGTATCTTGCTTCAAAATCCTTCTTCAGATCCTGGATACGCACCTCAATTTCTTCGTCTGTTAGCCCCTGTAATGCTTTGTTGCCTTTTCCGATTCTAAAAGTGTGATTATCCTCGCATATCTTTATTGGGTTGAGATACCCAACCCTTTTACTGGCACTAGCATTGGGATTGGTACCATAAAGGATCTCCTGCTGATCATGTTGCATTCTGCAACGCACACGTGCATGTCAGATATTGAAAATTTATACAACTCACTAATAATAACACATATATATGGAGTATGAGTGACACTTACAATGCAAATATGGTTACAAGTTGCACGTCGAGTCTCTGAAGGTTCATCATTAACCACATGTCCTCGAATGTAACAACGACTTTTTGATTTGAACCAATAAAAGCATGGGCTGGTATATTAACACTGATGGTGTCGATGCCAACTGAAGATGCCCGCATGTACCAATCAAGCAACCTTTTAATATTAGCCGGGACCTTCTTTAGTTTCTCAAAAGTGAGTAGTGGTCTGCCCGGCACATATTTTTTAGGCACGTTTTTATAATCTGCCTTAGTTGGCTTCTTTATCTTTGCGGCCATTGCCTCAGCCTTTTTTGCGGACTCCTCGAGATCGGCCAAATCAACATTGTCTGACGTGAGGCTCCGTCCAATCCCTTTCAAAAAAACGAACAGTGCCAGCAGTGGATTTACTCTTCTTTTTCTTATACGGGGACACTACTTTTGGTATAGAAACTTTAGATGGTCGTGGAGATGGCTGTGGAGAAGGTGGATCCCTGAAGGGCGATGTATGTGGCGGAGACGGTGGGCCACCATGAGGATGAGGAGAAGGAGGGTCAGAAAGAGGATGAGGAGCACCATGTGAAGTTTGAGGAGGTGATGATGGATGTACAATAGGAACAACAATTTGAGAAGGCGGAGACGGTTGGGCCTGCGACGAATTCGACCAATCAAGCAATTCGACATCCCTTCGAGGCCAAAGGATAAAATTCTTGATAGCTTGTCCAAGTGTCTCGATGCCTTCGGGCCCAGGGATGTCTAGCATGTCGTCCTCGTATCCTTGGACGACTGTCGTCACTTCTACCCTGCAATATTCTTCTGGAATGTCGTTTCCATGGAACTTGCGTCCTGGGACACAAGGCCTGTGGCTACTTTCCTTGTACGCTGATTGTTAATACCATATCTTATAACTAGTGTGCATGCCACAGGCCTTGTGATGTCATCAACTGGATAGCGGACCTTATTTCCCGTTGACGCGACAGAGCTTGGGATGGTCGTACCCTCGGTGGCAGCCGGCGTTTGAGCTGCTGGAATTATTTGCATCTGTGGAGTGGTCATTTGTTGAACAGACATCGCACTCGCCATCGCCAATTGCTACATCAATTCTGGAGGAGGATTCGATAGCATTTCAGACATCAGGTCTTTGAACTCTTTCTTGGCCTCCTCCTTAAAATAATTTGCCATCTCTTCCTTGTATCGATCACGTTTCTTGTACAGACCTTCCCATTGTGGTCCGAATCCTTCCTTCCATCCTTCCTTAGATGATATTCCTCGTACACGACCAGGATGCTCAGGGTTACCGAGACCAGCCGTTAGAATGTCTTTCTCCCTTTGCGGCTTAAATGTTCCTTCGCTCTGCTTAGCTGCAATTGCATATATGTTTTTTGCCGCTTCTTCGACATTGGGATCATCAAAAGATACACCAGACTCAGTTTCCCTTGGTTTTCTAGCACGGATCCAATTAGTTGTCCTTTCACCGAGTTGCTCGGACAGCGTCGGCAACCCTGCAGCCTTCTTCTCTGCCTCTTCTTGTCTCCATTTAGGAACCTGACGCTTGTAACCACCTGTGCCAAGGTGGTGGCGGTATTTGTTCTTCTTAGACAATTCTGAATTTGCCTCACTTAGCGATATGAAATCAGGGCTGCTCCTCTGCTCTAGAAATACTGCCCACTGACCTGCTGAGATTTTATATTTTTTCGTCGGGTCTAGGCCTTTCTTTGCAAACTTTGTATTCATCTCAGACCTCCAGTTTTGGAAATTTATTGCAAACTGCTTCATCGTGTATTTTTTCACGAGTTCTTCTGAACCCCCAGGCAAAACGAACCTCGTTACTAGCTTATTCCACATTTGATTCTTGACATCATCTGATACATCTCTCCACTGTCGGATTGTGATGTCAAGATTATCTCTAACTAAGAACCCAAGTGCATTCCGAAACTTAGGCAGTGCCTCTTCTGGAGCTAGGGGCTGACCATTCGAGCTCACGTTTGTGATTTTATATGTCTTGTCAGGAAACTTGTTTAGCCCCCTGTCACCTCTGTTCCGATTGCCCTGCTTCCTTTTCCTTGACCTCTCGGTGGTTGTCTCGGTCGATTCCGGTGCGCCTTGGGTCGGTTCCGGTGCGCCTTGGATCAGTTCCGGTGCGTCTTGGTATTGTGCCGCAGCTTTTTCGAGCATCGCACGAAATTCAGACAAGACCTCCTATTCATGTAATAAAATGCACAAGAAATCATGCATGTGTAATAGACATTGTGAAATCAGCTAATTAATTAGGTACACACACGAAATTAAGGATGTGTAATTTACCTCATGTTCTTGTGGATCATAAGTAGGGTCACGTTGCAACTCACGCGCAGCGGCCCTATCTATCCTAGTGGTAGGAAAAGGGTTGCTAGGCGTTTCATATCCTTCACTGCTGGATTCTTCTTGAGCAACACTCTTGTCCATATGGTCGGGCCCTAATCCTTGGTCCTTGGTTGGAGAACTCATTGAGCTACATATTAACATAAGCAATAATTAAATTCGTATTAACAAATACCCTAACCCTTATCGAGGAGGAGTCGTATAGAACGTATAGAGAGAGAGGGAGAGAGGAGGAGTCGTATAGGACGTATAAAGAGGGAGAGAGGGAGATGGAGAGTCGTATAGAACGTATAGAGAGAGAGAGAGAGGGAGAGAGGAGGAGTCGTATAGGACGTATAGAGTCGTATAGAACGTATAGAGAGAGAGGAGGAGTCGTATAGAACGTATAGAGAGAGAGAGAGAGAGAGAGAGGAGGAGTTGTATAGGACGTATAGAGAGGGAGAGAGGGAGATGGAGAGTCGTATAAAACGTATAGAGAGAGAGAGGGAGAGAGAACTCGCTCTGGTCAAGTGGGGTTCAGATGAGTTTCTCTTAATCGAAACAACGCAAGTGTGTCGTACGTCGTCTTCTAATTTCACTAGCTAATAGTACTACAATGGAATACGTAGTTTACTAGTGAATCTAGTCTACATTTTACAATGGAATACGTTGTTTACAATGAAATACGTTGTTTACAATAGAATACAATAGAATATGTTGTTTACAATTGAATACGATGGTAAAAAACATGCTTTCCGTTGCTCTCTCCTCTCTCTCTCTCTCTAATCTCCCTCCCTTTCCTCTCTCTTCCCTCCCTCCCTCTCCCTCTCTTTCCTCTCTCTTCCCTTTCCCCCTCTCTCCTCTCTCTCTCCCCTTACACTCTCTTTCCTATATATACACTCCCTCTCCCTCCTCTTTCTTCTCTCTCTCTCCCTCCCTCCACTCTCTTTCCTCTCTCTTCTCTTTCCATCTCTCTCCGGAGAGAGAGGGAAAGAGAAGAGAGAGGAAAGAGAGTGGAGGGAGGGAGAGAGAGAGAAGAGAGAGGAGGGAGAGGTCCTCTCCTCTCTCTTCCCTCTCCCTCCTCTATCTTCTCTCCCTCTCTCTCTCTCTCTCTGCAGAGACGCGCGCAGGGTCTCCCTCTCTTCCCTCTTCCTCCTCTCTCTTCCCTCTAACTTCTCTCCCTCTCTCTCTCTCTCTGCACGGCGGCGGCACTTGCGTGCACGGTGGCGGCGCTTGCACGGCGTCGGCGGCGGCGCGCATGCCCGAGCTATAGTCGAAGAAAGGGAGAGAGAGAGAAGAACATACCTACGGCGCGTGGACGACGGCGTGAACGACGGCGGCGCACGGCGGAGAAAATCGTCGGGTGAATTTTTGGCAGCCTGACGGCGGGAAGATGGAAAGACAGGGCGCCAGACTTAGCGAAAATTTTTCGGCCCCGCGCGCGCTCCTTTATATAGGAGATATTTCTACTGGCGGTTCTCTATGACAACCGCCAGTAGAAATCATTTATACTGGCGGTTGTCATAGAGAACCGCCAGTAGAAATGCCATCCACAGACTGTGGATGGCATTTCTACTGGCGGTTCTCTATGACAACCGCCAGTATAAATGATTTATACTGGCGGTTTTCGTTGTGAACCGCCAGTAGTAATGTTTTTAGTATATTATTTTTTATTGTATATTCATACATTAATTATATTTATTTTTATACATATTAAATATATAAATATATATATATATATATTTAGTATACATAATATATATATTTACCTCTATCTCTCTCCTCTCTCTCTCCCTCTCCCCTCTCTCTCCTCTCTCTCCTCTCTCTCTCCTCTCTCTCTCCCTATCTCCTCTACCTCTCCTCTCTCCTCTCTCCTCTCTCTCTCCCTCTCTCCTCTATCTCTTCCCTCTCTCTCTCTCTCCTCTGTCTCTCCTCTCTCTCTCTCTCCTCTATCTCTCCTCTCTCTCTCTCCTCTATCTCTCCTCTATCTCTTCCCTCTCTCTCTCTCCTCTGTCTCTCCTCTCTCTCTCCTCTCTATCTCCTCTCCCTAGCTCCTCTCTCTCCCCTCTCCCTCTCTGTCTCTCTCTCCTCTATCTCTCCTCTCTCTCCTCTCTCTCTCCTCTCTCTCTCCTTCCCTAGCTCCTCTCTCTCCCCTCTCCCTCTCTCTCTCCAAGTCCTCCCTGTGACACTATTCGTGGAGAAGGACGCGCTGGAGTGCGACATCTGCTGTCTACCCTTCCAGTCCGAAGTTTTCATGGCAAGTCAGATTACCATGCATGTATATATACAGTACATATTGATCGGTAGGCTCCAACATGATGTTCTGCTCTGTGTAAAATCAGTGCAAGAACAGGCATTCTGGATGTGCAAAGTGCTGCATCTGCACGGACGGTAAGTGCTGGACCTGCTCCGAGCGCATTGGCAACAATAGCTCTCCTCTCTAGAAAGTCGTGTAAAATTACATGACATGTCCTAACAATAATCAATTACATGACAACTATATAATCTAGGGAGCTATTGTTCTGCCTTGTTCATTGTGGCGTACCCAGGGCATCGAATTGCGTGGGATGCTTCGCTCAACGTTCCTTATCTTGGTTGGATGGTCTATGAAAAGAGACATGTCGTTGAACTGGTTAAAATCCTCTAAATCAGATACACCATCAACTCCTATAGCTTGTTGTTTTCCAGGAAAAACTACATGCTTCGGTTTGTCGGTGCTTTTCTTCTCATTGTTAGAAATGATCTGTTCAGCATAGAAGACCTGTGCAGCACGATTAGCAAGGATCCATGGGTCATCTTTGTAACCTACCTTACTTAGATCAAGAACTCTAACCCCATAGTTGTCTACCGTGACATGTTTGTCTTCAACCCATTGACATCGGAAAACCAATATCTGAAATGTACCATAGTCTAGTTCCCATATGTCCTCAATAAAGCCAAAATATGTAATAATCTCACCAGTTTCATCATCTATGGCCTCGCATCGAACACCACTGTTTTGTGACATGCTCTTTTTGTCCTTGGACTTTGTACAAAATGTGAATCCACTAATGTCATAGGTTTGCCATGTTGTGACCTGGCGTGAAGGTCCAGATGCCAACCCCTTGATGGTTTTTTCTTCTATTGTTTCTCCACGTGGAATGTCCTTCACCATTAGCCATGTGTTGAACTGCTGCTTATGTTGCTTCATTACCCAATCAGCCGTATGCCCAGGATTTTGCTCGTGAAGCTCATTGATGTGTTGTTGGATAAATGGCTCTATTATCGCTAGCTGATGTAGGATGCTGTGATGTGCCTCAAGTACTGTATTGTAATCTGGTGGAATGAAAGATTTCCGTCCCATCCTCCCGCTTCCATACTATCTACCCTCGTGTCGTGACGGAGGCAGACCTATTGCAACCTGATCTTTTAGGATATTATTGCAGAATGGACCTCCCGACTCAATGGCCTCTTCAGTACAGTACCCCTCTATCATGGATGCCTCGGGACGAGCACGGGTTGATACATAGCCATTCAGTATTGACATAAAACACTCATACGTCCACATTTCATGTAAGTACATAGGACCCAATGCCTCTATTTGTGGCACCAAGTGCACCACAAGGTGCACCATAATATCAAAGAACGATGGAGGGAAACACATCTCAAACTGTGTTATTGTCTCCACTGCGAATTCCTGAAGAGATGCCAACTCATCACGGTCAATTACCTTTTGTGGAATTCTGTTGAAAAAGTAGCACAACCGTGTGATTGCCATCTTTAAAAACAAAGGATTTATAGCCCTGATGGCAATAGGTAGGAATGTAGTCAGCATGACATGACAATCATGTGAGTTGTAGTTGGTGACTATCAGGTCTTTCATTTACACAATACTTCGTATGCTAGAGCAGAATCCGGATGGGACTTTCAAATTCTTAAGCCAAACACACATCGCATGTTTCTCATCTACATTGAGATTGTAGCTTGCTGCTGGGAGATGATACTTCCCATTTTCTTGAAGAACAGGATGTAGTTCCTTTTTTATGCCTAAATTTACCAAGTCCATGCGTGAATTGAGCCCTTCTTTTGTTTTGCCCTTTATGTCTAGCAAGGTGCCAATTATGCTTTCAAACACGTTCTTCTGAACGTGCATACCATCGATCGCATGCCGCACATCTAACTCTTTCCAGTAAGGCAAGTACTCAAAGAAAATAGACTTTTTCTTATATATAGCCCCCGGAGCTGGTTTGACATCTTTTCTTGTTTTTCCGTCTTTTGTCTTCTTCCCGAAAACAAACTTGATATTCTTGACTATTTCAAAAACTCTATGACCTTTATTGTTACCCGATGGAGCAGTAGAATGTAGTTCACCATTATTGTCAAAGTACTTATCCATCTTTCGCATGCGGTACCTGTGTCCTTCCAATAAAAAGCGTCTGTGCCTCATGTACACTATCTTCTTAGATGCAGTAAGGGACACGTAAGCAGTTTCATCAATGCATACTGTGCAGCCAACCTTACCCTTAAACTGGCCTGATAATGTGAAGAGTGCAGGGTAATCGTTGATCGTAACAAAAATAATTGCTCTCAGCGTGAATGAATCTTTACGATACTCATCCAACATTTGAACACCCGTTACCCACAATATTTTCATATCCTCCATTAAGGGCTCTAAAAATACATCTATATCAACTCCAGGTTGTGTAGGTCCAGAAATAAGCATGGTTAGCAAAATGTACTTCCGTTTCTGCATCAACCATGAAGGAAGGTTGTATATGGTGAGGATCACTGGCCATGTGCTATGCTTGCTGCTCCTTTCAGCAAATGGATTCATTCCATCAGTACTCAGTGCGAACCTAACATTTCTTGGTTCATCGGCAAAGTCTCGGTGGTTCTCATTGAAATCTTGCCACTGCTTCCCATCGGCTGGATGTCGAAGCTTCCCATCGTTTTTGTGCTCATTAGAAGCATGCCAGCTCATAAGTTTGGCATCCTCAGGGTTAGCGAACAAACACCTCAATCGATCGACGACGGGGAGGTACCACATCACCAAAGCAGGAATCTTTTTGAGCGCATAATAGACTACTTCTTCTTTTTCTTTGCTCGTGGATTTTGAAGTCTTCTTTTTGGCTTTATTTCGCTTCTTCCCTTTAGACACAGATGCAACACACTCTTCCTCTCGATAGTCTTTATTCGTCTTGTACCTACTTGCACCACACTTTGGGTAGCTCTCTAAGTCTTTATAATCATCACCTCGATAAAGGATACAGTGATTTCTACACGTGTGGATCTTCTCCACGCCCATAGTGAGTGGACTGATTAGTTTCTTTGCATAGTACGTGTTAGCAGGCACTTTGTTCTCCTTTGGAAGCATGTCTGCGACAATACTCAAGAACGCATCAAAGCCAGCATCAGACAGACCATATCTAGCTTTTAACATCAACAACTTTAACACAGACCGGAGCGTCGTGAACTCTTTGGTACAGCCCTTAGACTCGTCGTACAAAGGCTCTTCTACTGCCTTCTTCAGGGACTCCATACCTTTCATGAAGAACATCGATGGATCTGTATGACGACGCAACATTGCCTCTAACAACTCTGCATCTTCCTCGTCCATAACATTTGGCAGAACATGGGTTCTTTCACGTTCATTTCCTCCGGCATAACCATGATCAGTAACATTTGGCACTACATGTTTGCTCTGTGGAAGAGGTTGTTGTGTCTCGTGAACGAACTGAAAGCTGTCGTCGATGTTCGCAGGGTTTCTAGCTGTATAAGGCGAAGAGCTACCCTCTCCATGCTTTGTCCAAATTATGTAATCTTTCACAAATCCTCGGCATACCAGATGAGATATGATTTGTTCTGTGTCATCAAATACAACAACATTTTTGCAGTCCATCCATGGACAATATATGTGCTTTGTCTTTGTTCTCAAAGCATGGTTCTTAGCGACAACAATAAACTTATGGACCTCAGATATGTATGATGGATCTAGCCTTGATAAGTTATACATCCAGGATATCCTCTCCATCATCACCTGTAAAAAAGTAACATAAAACACATGGTGAAACCCTATATCCAAAAATGTGGCTAAAATGTGAAACCCTCTCTCTCTCTCCTCTCTCTCTCTATCCTCTCTCTCTCTCCTCTCTTTTAGTTGAATAGTCCTTCCTGCTTTTATTTTACCTCGCGTTCTAAGTGATAAACCATGACCGGGAAAAAGACCACGGCAATTCTCTATGGAGGATGAGGAAGAGGCGGGCTTCTCTACGGCGGCACTCCAAAGAAAGCCAAGGTGGTGGTGGAGGATGAGGAAGAGGCGGGGTTGGAGGATGAGGAAGAGGCGACTGTGACACTATCCATGGAGAATGACGCGCTGGAGTGCGACATCTGCTGCCTACCCTTCCAGTCCGAAGTTTTCATGGCAAGTCAGATTACCATGCATGTATATATACAGTACATATTGATCTGTAGGCTCCAGCATTATGCTCTGCTCTGTGTAAAATCAGTGCAAGAACGGGCATTCTGGATGTGCAAAGTGCTGCAACCAAAATGTGCCTAAAATGGAGGAAAAATGAACAAAATTTGGCAAAAGAAACATAAGCCAAACTTTCCTAACTACTAATAAACAAAAAAATTTAATACCCAAACCTATCTCTAACACATGGTGAAAGCCTAGTTTCAAAATGTAGTTAAAATTGAAACATAATTAAGCAACCTTCCATACAACACATTCACCATTCATTAAGCAATTAAATATGTGTTATTGATAAACTTAATTGAGAACTAAACATGAAAAAGAGAGGGAATAGACAAAAACTAACCATCTTAAACAACCTCATTTGAGGAAATAGAGAAAATAACCTAGCTATACTCTTCTCTCTTTCATGTAAAACCCTAGATCCAAAATGTGGCTAAAATTGAGCAAGAATGAACAAAAATTGACAAAGAAACATAAACCAACCTTTCTTATCCACCTTCTTCCAAGAAATGAAGACCAAAACCTCCCCCCTTATATTTTTGTGAAATCTGGACCTCCAAAATCGCCTCCAATGGAAGTTGGCTGCGAGCATACAGTTCACTGTCGGGGGGAAGAAGAGGGGTATTTATAATAGACAGTTCACTGGCGGTTGGCTTTAAAAACCGCCAGTGGAAACCTATTTCCACTGGCGGTTATCTTAAAACAACCGCTAGTGGAAATAGGATGTTTCCACTGGCGGTTGTGTAACACCAACCGCCAGTGAAAATTGATTTCCACTGGCGGTTATCTTAACACAACCGCCAGTGGAAACATCCTATTTCCACTGGCGGTTGTTTTAAGATAACCGCCAGTGGAAATAGGTTTCCACTGGTGGTTCCCAAGACGGGCTCACCTCGTTTTTTTTACTGGCGCGCGATAACTGAAACCGCCAGTGATAATTTATGGGTGCCGCAGGCTATGAGCTCTTTTCTACTAGTGTCACTCCCAAACCTAGAATCAAAGCATATTCCCGGTCCGCCATTTTCTCTCTTAAACTGACTGACCACTATGCCCAACTGGGGCTCACTACATGACACCCAACTCAAGACTGACCGAAGGTATGTGTTTTCTTTCTCGATCCGACTCTTGTTGTGTGTGTAGGACTCAAGATCAGACAACAAACCTTCACAGAGTGCACACTACGTAGGTGTAGGGACACTCACTGAGCTAGTCTTCTCAAGCAAGGCTATCCTAGCATCTCTCCCTGCTAGCTCAGTCTGCAAGCCAAGACAAATGGTACACGCACTCAACAAGCTAGACCTATATCTCAACTCACCGCGCTCATCTAGCAAGGTGGCGTACTTCGTATGCAAAGTGGTGATGTTCGACATGTGTAGGGCGCACCCATCACATTCAGTCTCGTCGAACACCATGACTGAAGCTCTAGTAGACTTAAGTTCCCTAAGTGTGCTCTCATACTTGGATCTAAAATCTCTCCTCTCACGAGCAGCAAGCCCAAACAACTTATCCTGACTAGCCAAAGAAGTCGTCAGCTCCTCTACCTCAACAGCGAGATCATCAGCGGAAGGTAGTACTTTAGAAGTAGTGTTGTCACCGATGTCCTTGCTGTCGCTGGCGCCGACCGTGTCCTCACCAAGTGCCATGGTGCAAAGGCCTCCCGCGGTGTCGGCGGTGAAGCATAGGTCATTGAGCTTGTCATCAACATGCCTCACGACCTCCTTATCACTCGAGGAAGAAGCAAACTCGTTGGAGTCGTGGTCGAGGTCACCGAGGGAGGCGAGGAAGGCATGCTCCTTGATCTTCGCCTTATGGAGGTACTTCTTCTTCAGCGTCTCCTTGTCGAACCTCCCCTTGGACTTGTGCTTGCTAGAGGTATGCTCCCGCTTACCCTTGCGCTGACCAGAGTGGTCACGCGGGCCAACTTCAGACTTATCCTTCTTGGAGCAACTGGCAATGAAGTGGTCGGGGTCACCGCAGTTGAAGCATCCATCCTTCAACCCACCACACTGCCAGATCTAGCAGTTGTTGTGGAACAGCGTGAACCGACTAGCCACAAGCACCAGCTCCTCATCCCTAAGGATCTCCACCTACTTCTCTGTAATGGTCAATAAAGAAGATAGAGGAAACAAAGTAGGTGAGGGGTTAGAAGCAGAACAACCTCTAGATACCAGGGCCATGGTGGGTGCACCAAGGTTCTCAATCTTGGCCTGGGTCTGGTGGTCAATCTCATTGGACTTCAGCTTGTTGAAAAGCTCATCCATGGTGAGAGTCTCATAGTTGGGCGACTCAATGATCGCCAATACCTTCATATCCAAAACCCTTTGATCTAGAGCATGTAACAACTTCAACGCTCTCTCATGATCATCATAGGGAAGTTGTGCCTTGTTGGCACACATCTTGTTGACAATAAACTTGAACCGAGAAAAAATAGTGTCTATGGTCTCTCCAGCCAACTGCACAAAGTTCTCGTACTCTTGCCGGTACGTCTCAAAGAGTCTGGTCTTCACATAATCATTGCCCTCATGGAATCTCTCGAGGGTAGACTAGATCTCATGAGTCGTAACAAAGTGTCCAACTCGATCAAACTCAGCCAGCGAGTGGCACGAGAACGAAGTGTTCTGAGCTTTGTTGTTCAAATCATGGAACTCCAACTGAATCAGAGTGATCCGAGCACTCGCAGCATCGAACGTGGCATTGAGATAGATCTCCCAGAAGCAGTACCCAATACTCTAAAGATATGCCGACATGCGGATCTTCCAGTACAAGTAGTTTATCCCATTGAAGAACGATGGCTTTCCAACACCACGTTCCATGTCGCCTTTATGGATTTTGAACCGATTAGGGAAGGGAAATCCTTAACCGATTCTGATACCAATTGAAGGACTGGTGAGGCGACTAGACGGGGGTGTTGGGGTCTTCTTCTCCACCGAAGGTCCTCAAAACATAAACACCTTCGGCGGAATGCCACAAGAGGTCCGCCCCACTTCCGCCGAAGGTTCTCAAGACGAATACCTCGAAAAGAAGCAACAATGCAGAACACCAAAGCTCAGTAGCTTCGGCTCAGATCAAGCAAAGAAGGAAAAGACTAGATAGACCTTATTAGTTTAAGTTGCTTAGAGACAAATGTTCAAGGGCATGAATGTAATTTTACCCAGGCTGCGTCCCGTGCCTATAAATTTATGAACAGTAACACCGTACTGTTCACGCTAGATTGTAATCTCTCTCTCGCATTCACGCTTTCGAACAAGCCGAAGGTATCAATGTAATATTAATACTATTAAATATTCATATATGTTTTATGGGATGCAAATATAAATAAATCAATAAGATGCAATTATCATCTTTATCCTTTCACATTCTTGTTCACATATTAAATAATGAAGGTATGTCCTTCTTGACCTTCGTCTGATGAGCATTATACCCATGTGGAGATAATGCTTCAGAAGACGAAGGTCCTTAATCTTTAATGATTGTGTTGCCTTGTTCTTGTTTCACAGCATTTGAGAACAAGTGACCAACATTGGTGCCCACCTCTGGTGAACTCACTTCCACGATTGCAACAATAGCTTCGCAAGACAACCAAGATGTGGCTCCTTCGGCTACGAAGCTGGTGCTCCCAATCACAGGCAGCACAAGTTCTGAACCAGCCAATAAGAAGCAGAAGAAGGAAGCACAGAGAAGGGTACAGCATGTTGGAGTGTAAGGACCCTTCATCAAGTCCAAGTGGTCTCACGTACCAATCACCTTCTCCCAGGAAGATCTTCAACTCAAGGATTATCCTCACAATGATGCAATGGTCATATCCTATGTCATCAAGTGTGGGGGACAGATATCCCCCGGGTCCACTAGAAGGCGAGAAAGCCTCGCGCGGGGCCATGGGCCAGTTACCCCGCAAGGCCATTCCTTCGTGGGCCAAACTAGAGCTACTAGCGGAATAGGCTCACCTGAGATGGCAATGGACTCAAGCCCAAACAATCTGACGACTCGTGCGCTATCCACAGAAACCACCCAACTTTCCCACGCATGGCATCCTTGAATATCAAGGCAGATTAGAGATAAGTCGGCAAGATTGTATGGAGATCAGTTCAGTCAGTTCACTATTGTTTAGGAGACAAATGATCCTCATGTATGTATGGAGTGCCCCACGGTCGTGTATATAAGGCCCAGGGGGTATCCCATCATTTCCATCGACCATCTACCTATCTCATTAGCTTTTCTTCATTCAGGAGACCTTGCTTGTAACCCACCACATATAGATCCACCCCAAGAAGTAGGGTATTATGCCTCTCTAAGCGGCCCAAACCTGCATAAAATCACATGTCCCTCTATTGTGCGTCCAGCATGAACCATTGAGTTACAATCAACAGCACCATCGTACCTGAAAGCACCGCAAGGGGTAACCCTAGCTGTGCGGTCGGACTATAAACACCGACAGCTGGCGCGCCAGGTAGGGGGTGTGTCGTTGATCCAAGCTAGCTCAATGGCCATCACCTCCGAGTGCAAGATCTCCCTTCGCCCCGGGACCATGTTCTGCTTCGGAATCATCTCGTCCATAGCGTATGTAGAGGGAACTCTACGCCGCGTAGCAGACCCGCCGAAAAAGAAGCTTTCCTCAGAAATCCCGAGGGGAGCTAGAGCAAAACATCAGGTGGCGCCACCACTCACATCCCGAGCGAAGATGACCTCTTACAAACCAAAAGTCGGGAGCTCACCTACTCAGAAAACTCCGCTGTCCACCTCGCCCACAAAGGAGTGGACACGGATCACTCAAAAGAAGGAAGCAAACGTCCCGAGTCAGGGGACGAGAACACGCTGAGCCATCTTACCAGCACCTTCGCCCTCAAAGGAGGACAGAAAGAAAACCGCCATCGCACCAGCTCCTTTCTACCCTGACATCCTCTTCATCGGGGGGAGATTGGAGTCATCACCCATCTCCGACGATGAGCCTACCATGCAAGGGGAAGAACCTCTGTAGCGTGAAGCACGACGACAGAGGAACAGACGCTAGAACGTGCGGTGGCATCACGAGGCTGGGGAACGGGATCCGACATAGCCCGTATCCCGGGACAAAGCCTCAGAAGTAGGAGAAACTCCCGACGAGCGAGTACACCGAGAAAGGCGGAACTCTCGCCGCTGTGATCGCCGACAAGCTCAGGACCGAGAACGGGAGCAAGCCAAGCAAGGTGCAAGGCTGCGCCGAGAGAACCCTCTCTTTGCTCGGAGCCTATACCCCGACTTCACTCGCGCAATGAACACGCTGAGTGAAGTCGGAGGGGTGTTGGCCCAGATAGCTAATGACCTCCCGTGAACTCCAGACGCAGAAGGCTACCAGTGGCTGCTTACTCGAGCAGCTAATCACCTACTACCCCTCGCTCATCCTCCAAGCGACCTACACCACGCCATCAACAGCCGGCGAGACGCGCGGAGCTCCATCAACGCTTCATGCGACCGACGACACAAAAGTGAGATAAGGCTCCAGGAGGAGTATGACCGGGATCACGGTGTCTTGGCCCGAAGTCGTGCCACCCGAGCTGAGTTGGCTACGACTTCGGCTAGTGGCCCATTCCGGGGACGGTCGAGACGACACACTACCGACTCCCCTCCCTGGGACCGACCTCACGAACGCCGACAGGAAGACATGTGTGGAGTCACCGCGCTTACTCCGTGTCTCTAGGCCATCAAGTGCCCCCCCCCAACTTCAAGGTTTCCAACGTCGACAAGTACAAGCCCAAGCAGGACCCGAGTGGCTGGTTGGCTGTCTACACGACCGCCGCCTGGGCCACTGGGGCGACGGAAGACGTAATGACTGCGTATTTGCCCATCGTCCTAGGGCAAGACACACTGCAGTGGCTCTGACATCTGCCACGACACTGCATCGACGATTGGAGCGATTTCAGTCAGCGTTTCATCGCCAACTTCCAGTCCCTCTCTGACAAGCCGGCATAGCATGGGACCTCAAATCCATCAGGCGCCAGAGCGATGAAACACTCCGGTCATACCTCAAGAGGTTTCAGACCATGAGGAACCGCATCCCCGAAGTTGCCAAGGCAGCGGTGATTGAAGATTTCTACCGGGAATCCAATGACTCGGCCTTTGTCCGAGCCATACTACAGAAAGCACCCGCCACCTCCGAATAACTATTCCGAGAGGCAGACCTCTACATCACCGTGGATGAATGGGCCCAGGACCTCATCAAAGGTATGAAACCTGCTCCACCCGCGCCACGACGCGACGCAAACCAGCAACTTGATAGGCGCTGAGAGAAGAGGCCTCGCGAGGAGGTGCACACCGCTGGGCCACCCGTCGCTCGAGTCTATGGTGCACCCCGCAGAAGGGTACAGACACTGGATGAAAAACTCGATGCCCAGTGTAACACCCTGAATTTGGGGGTATAAAATTTCTTTCTAATGATCCCCCAAATTCATGTGTTACTCTTCTCTCTCTCACTCTAGGTTTTATCTCTCTCTAGATCCTCTCTTCTTTTTTTCCTTTTAAGTAGAATTAGCTTAAAGTTAGGGGGATTTAATTATTTATTTTTGACAAAACATTATGGGTCATGACATGTTGCATCATGCTGAGCTTAAAATATTCTTTGAAGTGTTGCACATGTTTGAATTTATTTGAATTCGAAACCTAATTTGGAATTGAAAACCCTATAGAAAAGAAATAGAAAAGGAATTAGAAAATCTAGAGAAAAAGAAAAAGGGAAAGCAGCTCAGCCGGCCCAACTCGGCCCAGCCAGGCCGCGTGCCCGCGCGCCTGCGCTGCCTGACAGGCGGGCCCTGCCTATCAGCGGCGGCTTCCTCTCCTGTGCTCTCTCTCTCTCGCTCGCTCTCTGCCCGCTGGGGCTGACCTGTCGGCGCCAGTTGCCCCGCCCGTGCGCGTCCCCCTCCTCTCTCTGCCTCACGGGCCCGGTTCGCCAGGCGCTGAGCCGTTGCCCCGCGCGTCCCTCTTCTCTCTCTCTGCGCTGTGGACCCTCCCTGTCAGTTTCGCCCTCCCCGCGCTCGCCGTGGACCAGCGTGTGTGCACTCACGCACATCGCCGGATTTCTCGACCACGATGCCTGCCCACGTGCCTAGCTCCCTTCTTAGAGCCCCGCCAGTGCCCGCACTTGCTCCCCGCCTCAATTTGCACAGCATCGCCCTCTCTCGCGCTCAGCCCTCACCGCCAGACACCGCCAGAGACCTGCGCCCGCGTTCCCGACCATCTAGCTCACCGGAGACCGCGCCAAGCCTCCCCGAGCTCCGCCTCGAGGTGAGACACCTTTGCACGTGCTTAATTTCCCTAGTTCCGCTCCGTGCTCGGCCAATTTTGACATCGCCGGTGCTTGGCCATGGTGGTCTGCTGTGCTCGTGCGGTGGCCGGTCAATTTAGCCCGGTCTAGTTCCCTGGTGTAGGTTCCCGTGTCACCCCTGCCTCTGCTGAAGCTTTCCCAAGCCGTAGCGTGCCTCAAGCCCCCTCCCTATGGCCGGAATGCCTCGTCGGAGTTCCTCCGGTCCGCCCGAGGCCTTCTCCCCGCCGTTCTCCCCTCTCTGCCCTTGGATTCGTGGCCTTTTCCCGCCATTGAGTTCGCCGTGGCGTTCTCTCCCTCTCTGCCCAATCCCGGCGACCCTGGAACCCCCCTAGCACACGCCTGCCCCAACTCTGGCGACCTCACCGCCGCGGAGAGAAGCAGCGCGGCCCGCAGCCGTTCGTCCCTTCCCGGTCTGATCTCCCCGTTCGATCTGGATCACATGGCCTAGATCGTGAATATCGCTTCACGCACACGTGCCCTGCGCCCCTGGCCCGCCCGTCAGCGCCCGTGTTCCCTGGCGCTGGGCCCACTCAGTCAGTGCGCCCTCCCCCTCTGTCGCTGACGCCCTTGGCCCGCCTGTCAGCACTCGCCCGCCCGCGCGCGGCCCTTGGCCGCAGATCTAATCTCGGCCGTCAGTTTCTGATCTAACGGTTAGAATCACCCGGTACCCCTTCGCACGACAGTTTTATAAAAGAGACCCTCGGTTTGTTTAGAATCAACCCGCCATCCCTGGTTTTCGCGTGCAGGCCCCTGTATTCTTGCAGACTGATTCAAATTGCAAAATGTTCATAGTATAATTCTATGTTCAAATAAATTAGTTCCATTTACACCCTGTACTTCCTAATTTTATGGATAACTATTAACTAGTATAAGTATAGATTTGGTGTATTTAATAAAATAAAAAGGGAAAACCCTATAGATTAAAACATGCTTAATCTTGTGAGATTAATAATGTGTATTACATGAATTCATCTCTGTTCTAAATTTTAGGTCACAATAAAATAAATTGAACTATGTTATGTATTTGTGAGTAACACTTAGTGAAATAATAATCTATTTCCAAAGAATGTTGGTCTATGTTATAGTTCATGTTATACTTTGATCTCATTATTCCCTATTGTGTTTCTAAGATGCATTCCTATGTTTGTACTTGTTTGGTGTGTTGTTCATTTGTACTTTCCAAATGTATTGAATGCATGCTCGCTTTATTTAGACAACGAGTAGTCCGAGGTTCCTGAGTGTGTTGTTGGAGACCTTCCTGAGCAACAACCTGGTGAAGGCAAGTGTCCTCTGACCTATTATATCCTACGTACTTTATAATCCATTGTCCTGCATTACATTACTTAAACCTAAGGATTGACTAGTCTGTATTTACCTTATCCTTGTTTACCTTTTGGGTTATCATGGTTAGCATTTTGCTATTGCCTTAACTTTAATCAATGAACATGATGTGAACATTTATGATACGATACTGTTATCCCAATGATGATATTGTGATACTTTAAGGGGCTCAGGCCTTTTTCCTTAGTACCTCTCCATAAGGACATGTTCGTGGAGTGACCACCCGGGATAACAGTGCAACCATGAGGGTGGAATGGGACGCCCTTAGCTGATTAATTAGATGAACCTGGGGGTGTAGTTGGCTTTGCCGGAGGGCCGTCAATGGGGGCCAGGGCGTAGTGCTCACTCTGCCAAGGTTGGGGTGCAGAAGTTCATTCGATTTGGTTTTGTTAGTCACCCACCATGGGGAGGTGTACTGCATTTGTACGATTGGCGAAACCTAACGAGCAGCTACGCACCAGGGGAGTCTTTGTGAAGGCTACGTAGTGTATCCCTGGCCATTCACATTGGTAGTGAAGATCGGGTCTGTACAACCTAGGCTGGAAAAGGATCACGACTTGTGGGTAAAGTGTGCAACCTCTACAAAGTGTTAGAAACTGGTATATCAGCCGAGCTCACGGTTAAGAGCAGCCTTGGGATCCTCTTTGATTAGAAGAATTCTAGTTACTTTTATGTTGATGGTTAACAATGATGTTATAAATCTGATCTCTGGTATTTCCTCTTTTAAGGGAGTACTTTTGGATAATAACTGAGTTTATTACTAAAACTTAGCTCTACTAATAATAATAAATACTTGACCAACTAAAAGCGACTACTTAACTTCAACCCCACTTACAGCTAGTCCACTTTAGCCAAACGGGACATTTGCTGAGTATGTTGATGTGTACTCACCCTTGCTTTACACACCACCCCCACCCCAGGTTGTCCCCATTGTACTCAGTGCTCAGGACGTGATGCTGGCAACATGGAGGACTTCGAGGAGTTCCAAGAATACGACGAGTTTTAGTTTACTTTAGTGACAAACCCCCAGTCAGCTACCTGTGTAGGCTTAGCATCTATGTTTCGTTTCTCCGCACTTTGATATTTATGTTGAACATTATGGCTATGTATTAGACTCTGTGGATGTCTTGGACATCTTGTTGTAATGAAGTACCTTTCCGCTATTGATTTCGAGCATTGTGTGATGATGTCCAATTATGTAATCGCTGTGTTCGTGAGTTTTTGATCCTGGCACGTACATGGTTCGCATTCGGTTTGCCTTCCAAAACCAGGTGTGACATAAGTGGTATCAAAGCCCTTGCTGACTATTGGATCGCTCACCTAGACTAGAATGGTCGATCTAAGGCGTATAGACCCCTACTCTTACCTTGACCTTAGAGTCCTTTCAAAAGTTGGTCATCTTGACCAACTCTGTTATCTACTTATCTCAAAAAGTTTTGTCTCACTTTTCTTTCTGTTTACTTTCTTGTCTCGTAGTTCTACTTGTGGCAGAACCTCCAAGTTATTGGGCCCACATGCACCTGTCCTTGTCCCAAAGACCTTAGACGACTATGCATGTGCACCAGATAACTTAACAGGTTCTGTTCGATTGCCCCAAGGACATCGGATAAACCACTTACAACCAGAACCGCGGGATTAAGTAACACAAATCACACACACCAATATTGTTGCAGCGGAAATCTTACTACCAAATTTTATAGGTTACAAAAATTTTACATTAGTTTATCGGAGTGATTACAAAAGTATAAGTTTGAAATATATGCTAGCTCAAGGGATCATCCTCAATAAGAAGTATAGAAAGGTTACTTAGACTTATAAGAAGGCCAAGCCCACCGGCACTTAACACCATCAACAACAGCACAAAGTTAGAACCTGAAAAACAACAGGGAATAAAACCCTGAGTATGGAATTACTCAGCAAGTCTTACCCGACTAAAGAAAAGACTCTCAAGGGTATGCTGGTTATAAGGGAGTCAAGGTAAGGTTTCTCAATGATCAAAGACTCTGTTTTGCAGAAATGCTTACTAAAAGTGGATCCTTCAAAATCCAGTTTTATTTGTCAAGTTAAGTAAAATTACCTGCAACTAGAGTTCTTTCTACCCTAGTTCAATCACTTGACCTGCACTAGCCAATTTCTTAATAAACCCATCATCTTTAGTGGATTGCTACGTGTAAGTCAGTGACCAAGTCTTCATAACCGCGAAGGTACGGCGATCCGAATCGATTATACTCAGCTGAGGATCTCCAATCACACGACATATGTAGCACTTAACCCTTGCATATGTCAACCCGCCACCGGGGTTCTTAAGACCAGATCAGGTTCACGCGAACCGAGAGCACAGATACACCATCGTCCAGCCTCTTGCCACGGAGGGTACACGCTACTCTTGCCACCGCTCCACGCCCATTCCGTGTTATCTTATTTTGGCCTTAGTCTGCCCGAGGCAAGGCTTACCCATGACGAGGCATGTGACCAGTTAAAGGGTCCCCGGTCAGCAGGCCTACATCGAGACGGTCCTTAATCGACTCAGACGGAGACACTACACCGAGACTCCTTTCTCGTGCAAGTCACCCGCCCGGTCTTGGCTTAATCATTTCAAACCCAAAGCTTGGTACCTGGCAGAGGTACATCTTTTCCGACGTTGAACCCATCACGGCCGTGATGGATCCACCATCAAGTTTTATTTTCGAAAACATCCCACCGACTTTTGCCACATCATCTTTTGTAAAAGCAAAACATTTTGTTTTTCTAAAGCAAGACTAAGCATCAAAATCTTTTTGTAAAACAGGGATTTCAAGGAAGGTAATCAAATCCAAGGAAGGTAATGCAGGAATTGTTTTAGCAATCAACTCCTATCACCTAATGCATCAAGCAAGTGAAAAAGATTTTAAAAACACAAGGAGGTGGCAAATGCACCGGGGCTTGCCTGAATAACACTAAGTTAGTGTTTGTTAGTCGACGTCCACTTGACAAGTATCCCTCGACCGAGCACTTGCTTGATTTAACCATCTTCAGGTTGGTCCATCAGCTTCATCCTGCGGATTAGCCCGCGCTTGGGGTCGACTTGGCTTGTCTTCCGCATCACGCGATTATTTATCGTACCTCATGAGATGCACGATGCACATGTATGAGCACGAGTATAACGAGTATAATATAGATAATCTACACTAAAAAGGATGAAACACTTAAAACCAAGCATTAAGCATCATGGATATCATAGTAGGGCATCGACTACATCCATTAACCAAATTGACATAATAACACTAGAACATCTATTTTTATTACTAGCTTTTTATTAACTCTTTAATTATGTATCTTAATCACTTGATTTACCGATTTATCTAAATCGATCATCACAATATACGCATGTTAAATTAATAACATTTATTGCAACTAACAATTCTATTTAATCTATTTATAGACCTAGTTGACTGGAATATGAATCAACTTACCCAGACTAATTCGACGTGATAGTCGCAAGCACGACGACGGTTTCCGGTTGACGTCATCCAGGGGCCTTCTTTTCTTCGGTAATCAATTGCTGAAGATCTTTTCCTCGACTAAATAATTTTGACGAACCGAACTTGAGTCGCACAGGATGTCCGAGCTTTTTGTCGTGCACTTGGTGAACACCACGCTGCTAGCTTCATCTTCATCCGACGGTTGGGATTTCTTGATGACGCGTGGAACGACGACGAGATTGAGTCTGAAGCAAGCTGGCGAGGACATGAATCTAGTGAGGACTCTGACGACAGCGAGATCACAAGCTCTAACGACACAAGGTTAAACCATGAACGCGTTCGGCGGTCACACCTGAGCCGAACCGAAGGCGAGAAACCGATGAAGCGAAGTTCGTCGATAGGCACCATGGAGGAATCAGCGATGTTGTTGCACACCCGACGACGAACGACGCAACAACGGCAGGGAGAAATCACGGACTGAGGAAAGAATCGGCGAGCAGTGACGCGAGGAGCAAAGCGAGGTCACGGTCGGGCTCAGACACAAGCACACGTAGCGTTTCACCGTGTCCAGTGCGCTCATTACGGACTCGATGTCGACTGTGAGCAGTTTCGCGCGCACAACAACGCGACGGAGGAGAACTGAATAGGGAGCTTCGCGGCAGCATGCACGACACAAAGATGAGCAGGACGCGAACTATGCAGATTCGAGCCAGGGAACTCATCCGCTGCGACAAGCAGGGAAAGGACTTAGCGCGGAAGTTCGACGCGTCGTGGCGAGCAGAGAGGCGAGCAGGCACGAGCTGCGAGCAGGCACGCGACGACCAGGGAGCGATTCACCAGACGAGCAAGGAGCCGAGGCAAGGAGGGAGATGCGCTGGAGAAGATGGGAGGGCGTCGAAGGAGTTGCGCAGCAAGGATCGAGCTCCATGGAGCGCGAGTAAGCAGAGAGAGACAAAGAAACCGCGCGGCATGGCGGAGAGCTGGGCACCGAATAGAGCGCGCGCGGCAAGCTGGAGCGGAGAGAAACAGAGGCTGAGCGGGGCGAGGAGAAGCTGCGCGAGCTGAGGGAGCGTGGCGCTGGGAGCTGGGCAGGGAGGTCCGGCGAGCTGGAGCCGGACGCCGCTGCACGTGCGGTGAGATGAACAAGGGAGCGCGTGAGCAGAGGGAGGCATAGTCTGAGCGGAGGAGCGCCATTTCGGCGAGCAGGAGGAGGAGCTCGGCATAGCTTCCATGGCCGAGCAGAGAGGGGCTGGGGGATCGCGACGAGCTTGGGGAGGAAGACGCAGGGCGCCGGCGCAGAGAGGAGAGCAGGGACGCCGCGAGCTCGAGACGAGAGCAGAGGATGAAGACGCAATGAGGGAGCGCACGGGGAAGAAGCGCGCGCAGGGAGCTGAAGCTGGCGAGCTCAGTGCGGATTTGGTCCTCCACGGCCGTGCGCCCATCCATGGCAGGAGGAGTTGGAACGGCGAGCAAGAAGCAAGGCACCCGAGCGTGATGCAGAGAGGCGAGCTCACGGCAGAGAGGAGCACGGCGAGCTGGAGTGCCGCGGCCGAGGGAGAGAGAAGAGGAGATGGCTCGGCTGGAGAGGGCGCTGCGAGGAAGATAAGCAAGGCGCGGGCGGTGCCAGAAAAATCCTAGGAAGGGGCGGCGCGAGGATCAGGACGTGAGCAGATTTTTCTGGTTAGTTTTTTTTCATTTTCTCTCTTTTTTTTAGAAAACAAAATTACAGATATTTTTGTACCGGGGTTTCTAGCGATAGCAAAAGAGTCGACGATAACTGCGACAGTTGATTCAACTCAAAAATCTGATAAATTTACCTACGGTCTGAATATCTAGTTTCAGCCACGGATAACTTACTAGTGAATCAAGGCTCAATGATAAATTCTCGTACGCGACTTCACGGTGGACGAGTGGGAACCGAATTATTTAATAATTGTTTATATCCAAAGATTTGGATCTGGGCAAGAACAACAGACCGAAATAAACTGATTTCGGCACTGATAATTTGTTTCGCGCGATTCGACCGAAATTAGCCGAAACAATATCTGCGAACGTATACGCGATTTTGTCTTCGAATCAGCGTGAAGAAAAATAAATTGGATTATATCCTCGCACACGATTATTCTCGGACAACGCGCGATACAAATTATTTTGCCTCGAACATTTTAGTTGTCGAGATCAAATTAATTTGCCCGGGATAAAATCATCCGAGTGAGTCGGGCTTCCGAATTCGTATTTGCGCAAGCAATGTATTTTAAATAATCACCGGACGCACTGATTTTCAGAACAAATATGTTTCGAACAGCACAAAAATTCAGGAAGAGCCCAGACAGATAAAAATAATAACGATGTCGCACTCACGACAAACGAAACAGATGCGATATTAAAATCGCGATAGGCAAAAATAATTAGACCTTAGTGTCCGTCTTATTTACTGATATCACGTGCTTAAATCCGTACTCGTTATCGAGCAGAATATAAACACCTGGGGTGTTACACTACTCTTACTCTTGTGCTTACAATGTCTTTTGTAGATGGCCCGTATTAGGTGCACTGCACATAAGTATGTGATCCCCTTTTTGCCTTCTTGCCTGGCGGAGCGTCCACTGTGTTGCATGGTGCCAGGTCAGTCCAGTCACCTGGAGAGACTGCATCGTCGCCTGCACGAGGAGCAGGAGCGTCGACGCCAGGAGCAGGAGCATCCAGACTCTTCCCCCTCGCCTTAGTGGGAGGTGGAGTCTGAGATACCGCTTTCCCCTGCACCTCAGCTAGAGATGCCCCCTGCACCACCATAGGGCATCCCGGCTGCTGGAGGACACACTGACGGAGACGGAAACGATGATGACGCCGGTCTCAGTTTGAGCCACGACACGAAGGTCTCGGAGGAGCCAGAGCCGGAGGGATGGATCGCTAGACCCATCACTCATGACGCCAATCGCGGGTGTCACTTCCATGATGCTCTCAACAGCTTGCTGTGTCGGGCCTTCGATCGACACACCTGGTCTATCGACTACCGTCGCAGGTTATACCTGGACTAGTGGGAGGCTACTTTCTTGGTGCGCCGTCCGGACAATGATCTCCGGGGTGCAGAGGCTTCTCGGAGCACTATTACCGAGAGGGATACTGTAGAGGTAGCCATGCAAGATGCAGCACGATGGACACTTTCTCAGTATTGCTCGTTGTTCAGCGGGGTAGCTGATGGCCTCGACCTAAAGTACTATCCTCGCCGTTCGACCGGCAGTGCTGGAGGTGTGATTGCCTCGCCAGTTAGTGAGGGCAATTCTAGGCTGAACAGCATGGTCAACTTGGTTGTCGTGCTCAACACAGAGTTTGACCACACCCTTGACGAGCTAGGCAAGGTTCGGGCGGAGGTTGCAGAATTGCGTGCTGAGTGCGCAGCACGCCACTATCTAGATGGTGGTTCTCCCGCCCCTGTCGGGATTTAGCACCCTTACCGTTCACTGCCCAGTGGTCGCTTCGACTATGGTACCCCAGACTGCAGGACCAGGATAGATTTGGATCCCTAGATTGATAGAGTCAGAGTCTGTAATAATGCTTAGTTCAGTGTCTTAGTCTAGTCAGTTTTAGTTAGAGTTAGTTTGCTTTTGTTATGTTGGATGCTTGTTATGATGGACATGTACTGAAGTTGGATCTTTATAATGATTGTCACCAAGGTGTGGGTATCCCCTGCAACTTGGTGTAGTTATTAATAAAGTCAGTTATTTAGTTAGTTAATCCATTTATTTCCACTTTCCCTTTTATTTGAGAAGCTGTCAGTGAATATGGTCATTTGTTCAGTGCTATGAAGATTTTCTATACATCTTTTCTTATGCTAAAAGACTGCAGAGTCAGATTTTGATATATGTGTGTGATTTCTACAGATGTCTGACAACAGGCACAGAGGTGCGAGGCGTGCTCAGCCAGAACAGCAGGCACCCCAAGAGGAGGTAGCCCCGCAGCAGCATTTGCCACCGCCACCACAGATGACCATTGAGCAAATGTTCCTGATGCAGACTCAAGCAGTCCAGGCAATTGGTCAGACCTTAGTAGCGATGCAGCAAGTGCAGCAGCAGCAACCCCCACCACAGCCTCCAGTGCAAGTTCAGATGCCTCAAGTGCCTAGAGACAAGCGGGCAGAGTTCATGAGGGGCCATCCCCCAGTCTTTGCCCATTCTGCTGATCCCATGGACGCGGAAGATTGGCTGCGTACCATGGAGCGTGAGTTGCACACTGCCTAGTGCAACGATCGTGAGAAGGTGTTGTATGGTCCCCGACAGCTAAGGGGAGCAGCACAGTCTTGGTGGGAGTCTTACCTCGCCACCCATGCCAACCCTGAAGCCATCACTTGGGAAGAATTCAGGGACAACTTTCGTCGCTACCATGTGCCCGAGGGACTGATGATAGTGAGGAAGGGGAGTTTCTCGCCCTGAAGAAAGGTCCCCTGTCCGTCAGCGAGTACAGGGACAAGTTTATGCAGCTGTCGCGTTATGCCCCAGAAGACGTCAACACGGATGCCAAGAGGCAGTACCACTTTCTGAGAGGATTGGTTGATCCCCTCCACTATCAACTGATGAACCACACCTTCCCTACCTTCCAGCATCTGATAGACAGAGCAATCATGACAGAAAGGAAGCGTTGAGAGATGGAGGATAGGAAACGCAAGATTGGTGGAGCTCAGGCCGGGAGTAGCATCCGTCCTCGCTACTCAGGCAACCCACCTCAGCCATTCAAGCAAGGCCACCAGCACCAGCACCAGCACCAGCACCAGCATCAGCGTCAGAACCAGCAGCAGCAGTACTAGAGGTAGTTTCCTCAGCAGCAGCAGTACCGTCAGAACAACCAACAAGGAAGAAATCAATACCAGCGTCAGAGCAACCAGGCAGCCCATCTTCCTACCCCAGCAACCAACCAGAACAACCAAGCAGCGCCAGCGCAAGGAGGAAGTCATGCATGTTTCCACTATGGGGAATAAGGCCATTGGGCGAATCATTGCCCAAAGAAAGCAGCTCAGCAGCAGCCAGCTCCCAATGCCCCAGTCAGACAGAATGCAATGCAGCAAGGAGGCAACAACCATGGGCAACCTCGTGCCCAGTATGGAAAGGTGAACCACTTAGAGGCTGACACAGTCCAGGAGACTCCAGAGTGGCACTAGGTACGTTTTCGGTAGACTACCATTCTGCAAATGTCTTATTTGATACTGGAGCAACGCATTCTTTTATGACTGCATCATGGGTAGAATCACATAATATATCAGTAGCACCCATGTATCCACCTATGAGGGTTAGTTCAGTTGGTGGAAGGACCCAAACAGATAGATTTTGCCCTAGTGCAAAGGTTCAAATAAGGGGGATAGAGTTCCCCGCTGATTTAATAGTTATGGGTAACCAGGATACAACTATAGATGTCATCCTAAGGATGAATTGGCTAACCAAGTATCAAGCTAGTCTTAGTTGTGACAAGAGAACAGTGAAGTTAGTGTCCCTATCAGGAGAAGAAGTGTTAGTGGAATTGGTCTTGTCGGGACCAAGAAAAGGAAGTTGTCACCAAGTCACCGCCCATATTGAGGAGATTAAACCATCAGATGCTATCAATGTAGTATCAGAATTCCCAGATGCGTTTCCCGAGGAGTTACCGGGTATGCCACCTTAAAGGAAGGTTGAATTTGCCATAGAGCTTATACCAGGCACCGCCCCTATTTCCAAGAGAGCCTATCGAGTGTCCGGACCAGAGTTGGTGGAACTCAAGAAGCAGATTGATGAGTTGTTAGAGAAAGGCTACATTGGACCGAGTACCTCGCCTTGGGCAGCCCTAGTGCTGTTTGTAGAGAAGAAGGATGGAACAAAGAGGATGTGCATTGACTACAGAGCCTTGAATGAGGTTACTGTCAAGAACAGGTACCCCGTGCCCAGAATTGAAGATTTATTCGACCAGTTGAGAGGAGCCAGTGTGTTCTCGAAGATAGATCTAAGGTTAGGTTACCATCAGCTCAGAATCCGACACTCAGATATACCGAAGACAACATTCATCACCAAGTATGGACTGTATGAGTTCACGGTCATGTCATTCGGTTTGACGAATGCGCCAGCTTACTTCATGTACTTGATGATCAGTGTGTTCATGGACTACCTCGACAAGTTCGTGGTGGTGTTTATTGATGATATTCTTGTATATTCCCAGAATGAGCAAGAGCATGAGGAGCATTTGAGGAAAGTACTTCAGAGGCTACGAGATTGTCAGTTGTATGCCAAGCTTAGCAAGTGCGAGTTCTGGATCAGTGAAGTCCTATTCTTGGGTCACATTATAAACTGAGAGGGATTGGCTGTAGATCTGAAGAAGGTAACAACTATCTTGGACTGGAAAGCACCAAAAGATGTCCGAGGAATCAAGAGTTTCATCGGAATGTCCGGTTCTTATCGGTGTTTCATTGAAGGTTTCTCCAAGATTGCTAGGCCAATGACAGCCTTGCTGGCAAAGAAGGTTGAGTTCAAGTGGACCCCAGCATGCCAAAAGTCCTTTGAGACATTGAAGGAGAAGTTGACAACGGCACTAGTACTGATTCTGCCCGAGATGTTCACAAGCCATTCTCAGTATATTGCGATGCTTCGTACATCGAACTAGGATGTGTGTTAATGCAGGAAGGGAGTGTAGTGGCATACTCATCCCGATAGTTGAAGATTCATGAGAAGAATTATCCTACTCATGATCTGGAATTAGCAGCCGTGGTTCATGCATTGAAGACCTGGAGGCATTATCTTTATGGGCAGAAGTGTGATATCTACACGGACCATAAGAGTCTCAAATACATATTCACTCAGTCAGAGTTAAACATGAGACAACGAAGATGGCTAGAGTTGATCAAAGATTATGAGCTGGAGATTCATTATCACCTAGGCAAAGCAAATGTGGTTGCAGATGCTATTAGCATGAGGAGTCAAGTTAATATGTTGGCAGCTTACCCGATGCCATATGAGCTAGCGAAGGAATTCGATAGATTGAGTCTTGGATTTCTGAACAACACTCAAGTGGTAACAATTGAGTTAGAACCCACTCTAGAGCAAGACATCTGGAAAGGTTAGAAGGATGATGAGAAAATCAACGAGATCCGGCAGCTGATCATAGATGGGAAAGGCAAGGATTTCCGTGAAGATACAGAAGGAGTGGTATGGTTCAAGGATAGACTGTGTGTTCCCGACATCAAATCGATCTGGGAACTGATTTTCAAGGAAGCTCATGAGACAGCATACTCTATACACCCTGGTAGTGAGAAGATGTACCAAGCCTAAAGAAAAGATTCTGGTGGTACGATATGAAAAGGGAGATAGCATAGTACATGGCTGTATGTGATAGTTGTCAGAGGATTAAAGCAGAACATCAGAGGCCTGCAGGTTTATTGCAACCGTTGCAGATTCCTCAGTGGAAATGGGATGAGATCGGCATGGACTTTATAGTCAGTTTGCCTCACACTCGTAGTGGACCGTTTGACAAAGGTGGCCCATTTCATACAAGTCAAGACCACCTACAATAGTGCAGTGTTGGTCGAACTATACATGGCTCAGATTGTGTGCTTGCATGGCGTTCCGAAGAAGATAGTATCAGATAGAGGCACTTAGTTCACCTCTCATTTTTGGCAGCAGTTACATGAAGCTTTGAGCACACACTTAAAATTCAGCTTAGCTTATCACCCGCAGACAGATGGTCAAACAGTGAGAACCAATCAGATTCTAGAGGATATGTTGAGGGCTTGTGCTTTGCAAGACAAGATAGGTTGGGACAAGAGATTACCATATTAAGAATTCTCTGACAACAACAGCTATCAAGCCAGTCTAAAGATGTCACCATTCGAAGCGCTCTATGGGAGGAATTGCAGAACTCCATTGCATTGGGACCAACCTGGTGAAAGATAGGTGTTCGGTCCAGATATTTTGCTTGAAGCCGAAGAGAACATCAAAATGGTCTGAGAGAGGCAGCGCAGTCCAGACAGCAAAGCTATGCTGACACCAGAAGAAGGGAACTCAGTTTTGAAGTGGGAGATTATGTCTACTTGAAAGTGTCACCCATCAGAGGAATCAAAAGGTTCGGAGTCAAAGGCAAGCTAGCACCTCGATACAACGGACCGTATCAGATTCAAGCAAGACGTGGAGAAGTGGCTTATCAACTCAGCTTACCAAAGAATCTGTCCGCTGTGCACGATGTGTTCCATGTGTCTCAGTTGAAGAAATGCTTGAGAGTGCCAGAAGAGTAGTTGCCAGAAGAGGATCTTGAAGTTCAAGAAGATCTGACTTATATTGAGAAGCCAACTCGAATTCTGGAGACAGCAGATCGGGTCACTCGGAGAAGTACCTTCAGGATGTGCAAAGTCAAATGGGGTCACCACTTAGAAGAAGAAGCAACCTGGAAAAGAGAAGATGATTTGAAAGCCAAGTACCCTTAGCTCTTTTCTAGCCAGCCTTGAATCTCGAGGGCGAGATTCTTTTAAGGGGGATAGGTCTATAACACCCTGAACTTGGGGGTATAAAATTTCTTTCTAATGACCACCCAAATTCATGTGTTACTCTTCTCTCTCTCACCCTAGGTTTTATCTCCCTCTAGATCCTCTCTTATTTTTTTCCTTTTAAGTATAATTAGCTTAAAGTTAGGGGGATTTAATTATTTATTTTTGCTAAAACATTATGGGTCATGACATGTTGCATCATGCTGAGCTTAAATATTCTTTGAAGTGTTGCACATGTTTGAATTTATTTGAATTTGAAACCTAATTTGAATTTGGAATTGAAAATCCTATAGAAAAGAAATAGAAAAGGAATTAGAAAATCCAGAGAAAAAGAAAAAGGGAAAGCAGCCCAGCCGGCCCAGCTCAGCCCAGCCAGGAAACGCGCCCGCGCGCTCGTGCCGCCTGTCAGCGGCGTCTTCCTCTCACGCTCTCTCTCTCTCTCTCTCTCTCGCTCTCTCCCCGCTGGGGCCGACCTGTCGGCGCCAGTTGCCCCGCCCGTGCGGGTCCCCGTCCTCTCTCTGCCTCGCGGGCCCGGTTCGCCAGGCGCTGAGCCGTTGCCCCGCGCGTCCCTCTTCTCTCTCTCTGTGCCGTGGATCCTCCCTTTCAGTTCCGCCCTCCCCGCGCTAGCCGTGGACCAGCGCGTGCGCAATCGCGCATGTCACCGAATTTCTCGGCCACAACGCCCGCCCACGCGCCCAGCTCCCTTCTTAGAGCCCCGCTAGTGCCCGCACTCGCTCCCCCGCCTCAATTCACACAGCATCGCCCTCTCTCGCGCTCTGCCCTCGCCGCCAGACGCCGCCGAAGATCCGCACTCTCGTTCCCGACCATCTAGTTCGTCAGAGACCACGCCAAGCCTCCCCGAGCTCCGCCCTGAGGTGAGACACTTTTGCCCTGCTTAATTTCCCTAGTTTCGCTCCATGCTCGGCCAATTTTCACATCGCCGGTGCTCGCGCGGTGGCCGGCCAATTTAGCCCGGTCTAGTTCCCCGGTGTAGGTTCCTGTGTCACCCCTGCCTCTGTTGAAGCTTTCCCAAGCCTTAGCGCGCCTCAAGCCCCCTCCCTGTGGCCGGAATGCCTCGCCGGAGTTCCTCTGGTCCGCCCGAGGCCTTCTCCCCGCCGTTCTCCCCAATCTTCCCTCGGATTCGTGGCTTTTTCCCCGCCATTGAGTTCGCCGTGGCGTTCTCTCCCTCTCTGCCCAATCCCGGCGACCCTGGAACCCCCCCCCCCCGTAGCACACGCCTGCCTCAACTCCGGCGACCTCACTGCCGTGGAAAGAAGCAATGCCACCCGCAGTCGTTCGTCCCTCCCCGGTCTGATCTCCCCGTCCGATCTAGATCGTACGACCTAGATCACGGATACCGCTTTGCGCACGCGCACCCTGCGCTCCTGGCCCACCTGTCAGCGCCCGTGTTCCCTAGCACTGGGCCCGCTCAGTCAGTGCGCCCTCCCCCTCTATTGCTAACGCCTCTGGCCCGCCTATCAGCACTCGCCCGCCCGCGCGCGCCCTCGACCACAGATCTAATCTCGGCCATCGGTTTCTGATATAACGGTTAGAATCACCCGGTACCCCTTCGCGAGGCAGTTTTATTAAAGAGACCCTCGGTTTGTTTAGAATCAATCCGTCGTCCCTGGTTTTCGCGCGCAGGCCCCTGTATTCTTGCAGATTGAACCCTGGACTTTTAAATATTCACAGAATTAGACCTAATTTCATATTTTGAATTCCCAAACTTGTTTATTTCATATCTTTTGCATATGAACTACAAATTTAGTGATTCAAATTGCAAAATGTTCATAGTATTATTCTCTGTTCAAATAAATTAGTTCCATTTACACCTTGTGCTTCCTAATTTTATGGATAACTATTAACTAGTATATGTATAGATTTGGTGTATTTAATAAAATAAAAAGGGGAAACCCTAGAGATTAAAACAAGCTTAATCTTGTGAGATTAATAATGTGTATTACATGAATTTATCTCTGTTCTAAATTTTAGGTCACAATAAAATAAATTGAACTATGTTATGTATTTGTGAGTAACACTTAGTGAAATAATAATCTATTTCCAAAGAATGTTAGTCTATGTTATAGTCCATGTTATACTTTGGTCTCATTATTCCCTATTGTGTTTTTAAGATGCATTCCTATGTTTGTACATGTTTGGTGTGTTGTTCATTTGTACTTTCCAAATGTATTGAATGCATGCTCGCTTTATTTAGACAACGAGCAGTCCGAGGTTCCTGAGTGTGTTGTTGGAGACCTTCGTAAGCAACAACCTGGTGAAGGCAAGTGTCCTCTGACCTATTATGTCCTACATACTTTATAATCCATTGTCCCGCATTACATTACTTAAACCTAAGGATTGGCTAGTCTGTATTTACCTTATCCTTGTTTACCTTTTGGGTTATCATGGTTAGTTGCTATTGCCTTAACTTTAATCAATGAACATGATGTGAACATTTATGATACGATATTGTTTTCCCAATGATGATATTGTGATACTGCCTTTTTCCAGAGTACCTCTCCCTAAGGACCTGTTCGTGGAGTGACCACCCGAGATAACAGTGCAACCATGAGGGTGGAATGGGACACCCTTAGTTGATTAATTAGATGAACCTGGGGGTGTAGTTGGCTTTGCCGGAGGGCCGTTAATGGGGGCCAGGGCATAGTGCTCGCTCTGCCAAGGTTGGGGTGCAGAGGTTCATTCGATTTGGTTTTGTTAGTCACCCACCTTGGGGAGGTGTACTGCGTTTGTATGACTGGCGAAACCTAACGAGCAGCTACGCACCAGGGGAGTCTTTGTAAAGGCTACGTAGTGTATCCCTGGCCATTCACCTTGGTAGTGAAGATCGGGTCTATACAACCCAGGCTGGAAAAGGATCATGACTCGTGGGTAAAGTGTGCAACCTCTACAGAGTGTTAGAAACTGATATATCAGCTGAGCTCACGGTTAAGAGCAGCCTTGGGATCCTCTTTGATTAGAAGAATTCTAATTACTTTTATGTTTATGGTTAACAATGATGTTATAAATCTGATCTCTGGTATTTCCTCTTTTGAGGGAGTACTTTTGGATAATAACTGGGTTTATTACTAAAACTTGGCTCTACTAATAATAATAAATACTTGACCAACTAAAAGCGACTGCTTAACTTCAACCCACATACAACTAGTCTACATTAGCCAAACGGGACATTTGTTGAGTACGTTGATGTGTACTCACCCTTGCTTTACACACCACCCCCACCCCAGGTTGTCCCCATTGTACTCGGTGCTTAGGAGGTGATGATGGCAACATGGAGGACTTCGAGGAGTTCCAGGAATACGATGAGTTTTAGTTTACTTTAGTGGCAAACCCCCAGTCAGCTGCCTGTGTAGGCTTAGCATCTACGTTTTGTTTCTCCGCACTTGTTGTACATTATGGCTATGTATTAGACTCTATGGATGTCTTGGACATCTCTTGTTGTAATAAAGTACCTTTCCGCTATTGATTTTGAGCATTGTGTGATGATGTCCAATTATGTAATCGTTGTGTACGTGAGTTTTTGATCCTGACACGTACATGGTTCGCATTCGGTTTGCCTTCCAAAACCGGGTGTGACACCAAGTGCCCGTACCACAAGGACATGCGCCACACCCTACGGAACTGCAGGGACTTCAAGCACTCCGTCGGGCATGGCCGACCACTCCAGCCTCTATCGCATCCCTCACCGTGAGGAGAGCCTAGCGAGCCTAGGAAGCCTCAGCAGCAGGAAGGGGGAGGGGTGGAGCTTTTCCACACGTTGACAGGCAGGTCAACGTCATCTTCGGAGGGCACGGAGCACAAGAGAACCGAAGGCAACAAAAGCTCAATGACCGAGAGGTCCTGGTGGCTATCACCAGTGCCCTAGCTCCTTACCGGTGGTCGGAGCACGCAATAACCTTCAGCCGAGCTGATCAATGATCATCCCGGCAAGTACCCGCTCCTCGTTGATCTAGTGATCCGAGAAAGCCGGGTGAAGAAAGTATTAGTGGACGGGGGAAGCAGCATCAACGTCACCTTCCCTCAGACGCTCCAGGCCCTAGGGGTTGAATTCAAAGACCTCACTGAGTCAGATACTCCTTTCTTCGGCATCGTGCCGACTGAAGGGGAGTACCTGCGGGAACTACAGAACCGAGTTCCTGAGGTTCGAGGTGGCGCGCTTCGACTACGGGTACAATGCCATCATCAGAAGGCCAGGACTAGCGAAGTTCATGGCTATTCTGCATTACCCGTACATGATATTAAAGATGCCAGGACCTCAAGAAATCATCACTTTGCACGCTAACTTCCAAGGTGCCACAGAGTGCTTTCGAGGAGCCATTCAAACAGCTCTTACTGTTGGGCCCTCGACAGCCCTTCGCACGCAGGCGAACACCAGGCTGGAGGAGGAGGGTCTCACAATGCCCACCATTGATGCTCAAGCTGTGACCTCTATACGGCCGACTGAAGATACTAAGAGGATTAATCTGGGATTCTCTGATGAGCGCAAGACTGCCATCATTAGTTCTAGCCTTGATGACAAATAGGA
The DNA here is from genome assembly GCA_029449295.1 of Zea luxurians. Taxonomy (NCBI): domain Eukaryota; kingdom Viridiplantae; phylum Streptophyta; class Magnoliopsida; order Poales; family Poaceae; genus Zea; species Zea luxurians. Next base: position 52,354,738 of record JAOPSE010000006.1, on the reverse strand, counting down.
AAGCGCGTTCGTCCGGTTCCTGCAAGATAACCGAGATGTATTTGCATGGCAACCTGCGGATATGCCAGGAGTCCCGAGAGAACTGGTCGAGCACAAATTGAAGGTGTATCCTCAAGCAAAGCCGATTCGACAAAAGTTGCGTCGTTTCACGCCTGACAAAAGGGAAGCTATTTGCGCCGAGTTAGCCCGCTTAGTGTTAGCAGGGTTCATTAGCGAAGTACTGCACCCTAAGTGGCTAGCGAATCCTGTTCTTGTACTAAAAAGAATAAAGTTGATTGGCGCATGTGCGTCGACTATACTGATCTCAACAAGCATTGTCCGAAGGATCCCTTCGGGCTCCCTAGAATAGATCAGGTAGTTGACTCAACTACTGGTTGTTCTATGCTCTCATTCCTAGACTGCTACTCCGGATATCATCAGATCAGCATGGCAAAAGAAGATGAGGAGAAAATTGCTTTCATCACCCCATTTGGAGCTTTCTACTATACCTCCATGTCGTTTGGCCTCAAGAACGATGGAGCGACTTACCAGAGAGCCATCCAAACATGCTTAGCCGATCACTAGGGCAAGTGGGTGGAAGCCTACGTTGATGATGTGGTTATCAAGACAGAAAACTCAGAAAACTTCATCGAAGATTTGCAGCTGGTCTTCAACAACCTGAGGCGCTACCGGTGGAATGAACCTAGAAAAGTGTGTCTTCGGAGTACCAGCTAGAAAGCTGCTCGGATTCATTGTCAGCCATCGAGGAATTGAAGCGAATCCGGAAAAGATCGAGGCCATCATGAGAATGGAAGCACCATGGTCGTAGAAAAAAGGTGCAAAGGCTTACTGGATGCATGGCAGCTCTGAGCAGGTTCATATTGAAAGTCGCCTAGAGGGGGGTGAATAGGCAAATCTGAAATTTATAAAGTTTAAGCACAACTACAAGCCAGGGTTAGCGTTAGAATTAAATTCGAGTCCAAAAGAGAGGGCGAAGACAAATCACAAACGAATAAGAGCGGATGACACGGTGATTTGTTTTACTGAGGTTCGGTTCTTGCAAACCTACTCCCCGTTGAGGTGGTCACAAAGACCGGGTCTCTTTCAACCCTTTCCCTCTCTCAAACGGTCACTTAGACCGAGTGAGCCTTTCTCTTCAATCAAATGGGACACTAAGTCCACTACAAGGGCCACCACAACTTGGTGTCTCTTGTTTTGATTACAAGTGAGTTGAACACAAGAAAGAAGGAAGAAGAAAAGCAATCCAAGCGCAAGAGCTCAAATGAGCACAAATGTCTCTCTCTGTAGTCACTAATTTCTTTGGAGTGAATCTAGACTTGGGAGATGATTTGATCTCTTTGATTGTGTCTTTGAATGAAGTCTAGAGCTCTTGTATAAGTTTTGATGGCTGAAAACTTGGATGCAATAAATGGTGGATGGTTGGGGGGTATTTATAGCCCCAACTACCAAAGTAGTCGTTGGTGAAGGCTGTTGTCGTATGGCGCACCGGACAGTCCGGTGCGCCACCGGACACTGTCCGGTGCGCCAGCCACGTCACCCGACCTTTAGGGTTTGACCGTCGGAGCTTCTGACTTCTGGGCCACCGGATAGTCCGGTGGTGCACTGGACAGGTCCTGTTCACTTTTCGGTGCGCCTTTTGGCGCTGCTCTGACTTCTGCGTGCGTAGACGCACACTGTTCACTTTTACTGTTCTGTTGCAGACGACCGTTGGCGCTGTGTAGCCGTTACTCCGCTGGCACACCGGACAGTCCGGTGCTGCACCGGACGGTCCGGTGAATTATAGCGGAGCGGCTCCCAGAATTCCCGAAGATGGCAAGTTTGGAGTTGGGTTCCCTGGTGCACCTGACACTGTCCGGTGGTGCACCGGACACTGTCCGGTGGCACACTGGACAGTCTGGTGCGCCAAACCAGGGCTGCCTTTGGGTTGTCTTTTGCTCTTTTTATTTGAACCCTTTCTTGGACTTTTATTGGTTTGTGTAGAACCTTTGACACCTGTAGAACTCATAATCTAGAGCAAACTAGTTAGTCCAATTAATTTGTGTTGGGCAATTCAACCACCAAAATTCATATAGAAAAAGGTGTAAGCCTATTTCCCTTTCAATCTCCCCCTTTTTGGTGATTGATGCCAACACAAACCAAAGTTAATATAAAAGTGCATAATTGAACTAGTTTGCATAATGTAAGTGCAAAGGTTACTTGGAATTAAACCATTATTCATTTCATAAGATATGCATGGATGGTTTTTCTTCTTATTTAAAATTTTGGACCACTCTTGCACCACTTGTTTTGTTTTGCAAATGTTTTGGAAATTCTTTTTCAAAGTCTTTTGCAAAATAGTCAAAGGTATATAAATTAGATTTTGAGAAGCATTTTCAAGGTATGAAATATTCTCCCCCTGTTTCAAATGCTTTTCCTTTGACTAAACAAAACTCCCCCTCAATGAAATTCTCCTCTTAGTGTTCAAGAGGGTTTTTAGTTATTAATTTTGAAGAGGGTTTACCAATTGGAAATTATATCAAAAATAAGATAACAATTGAAAAATCTTTTCTTAACACAAATTTGAAAGACTACATTTTTGAAATTGGTGGTGGTGCGGTCCTTTTGCTTTGGGCTAATACTTTCTCCCCCTTTGGCATGAATCGCCAAAAACGGATACTTGTGAGTGAAGTATAAGCCCTTTTTCAAACTTTCTCCCCCTTTGGTAAATAAAAGATGACTGAAGATTATACCAAATTGGAGAGCGGAGCGGAGTGACGGCGAAGGATGAATAATTCGATGGAGTGGAGTGGAAGCCTTGTTTTCACCGAAGACTCCATTTCCCTTTCAATCTTTTGATCTACAGATTTACCTCTCGTGTCGAGGTCGAGATGCCCATTAGTTCCCATGGGTGTCTTGATGGGCTTGGCATCCTTCATCCCAAACATTGCAAGAATGTCTTGAATGTACTTTGTTTGGCTAATGAAGGTGCCCTCTTGGAGTTGTTTTACTTGAAAGCCTAGAAAATACTTCAACTCCCCCATCATTGACATCTCGAATTTTTGAACCATTATCATACTCAACTCTTCACAAGTAGACTTGTTAGTAGACCCAAATATAATATCATCAACATAAATGTGGCATACAAACAAATCATTAGCAATTGTTTTAGTAAAGAGAGTAGGATCGGCTTTTCCAACTTTGAAGCCATTAGCGATAAGAAAATCTCTTAGGCATTCATACCATGCTCTTGGGGCTTGCTTGAGCCCATAAAGCGCCTTAGAGAGTTTATAGACATGGTTAGGATACTCACTATCTTCAAAGCCGGGAGGTTGCTCAACATAGACCTCCTCCTTGATTGGTCCATTGAGGAAGCCACTCTTCACGTCCATTTGATAAAGCTTGAAGCCATGGTAAGTAGCATAAGCAAGTAAAATGCGAATTGACTCAAGCCTAGCTACGGGTGCATAGGTTTCACCGAAATCCAAACCTTCGACTTGTGAATATCCCTTGGCCATAAGTCGGGCTTTGTTCCTTGTCACCACACCATGCTCATCTTGCTTGTTGCGGAAGACCCACTTGGTTCCTACAACATTTTGGTTAGGACGTGGAACTAAATGTCATACCTCATTCCTCGTGAAGTTGTTGAGTTCTTCTTGCATCGCCAACACCCAATCCGAATCTTGAAGTGCTTCCTCTACCCTGTGTGGCTCTATAGAGGAAACAAAAGAGTAATGTTCACAAAAATGAGCAACATGAGATCGAGTGGTTACCCCCTTATGAATATCGTTGAGGATGGTGTTCACGGGGTGATCTCGTTGGATTGCTTGGTGGACTCTTGGGTGTGGCGGTCTTGGACCCTCATCATCTTCCTTGTCTTGATCATTAGCATCTCCCCCTTGATCATTGTCCTTCTCTTGAGGTGGCTCATTTTCATGATCTTCATTTTCATCCTCTTGAGCTTGATCCTCATCTTGGGTTGGTGGAGATGCTTGCATTGAGGAAGATGGTTGTTCTTGTGCATTTGGAGGCTCTTCGGATTCCTTAGGACACACATCCCCAATGGACATGTTCCTTAACGTGACGCATGGATCCTCTTCATCATCTAGCTCATCAAGATCAACTTGCTCTACTTGAGAGCCATTAGTCTCATCAAACACAATGTCACAAGAAACTTCAACTAGTCCAATGGACTTGTTAAAGACTCTATATGCCCTTGTGTTTGAGTCATAACCAAGTAAAAAGCCTTCTACAGCCTTAGGAGCAAATTTAGATTTTCTACCTCTTTTAACAAGAATAAAGCATTTGCTACCAAAGACTCTAAAATATGAAACATTTGGCTTTTTACTGGTTAGGAGTTCATAGGATGTCTTCTTGAGGATTCGGTGAAGATAGAGACGGTTGATGTCGTAGCAAGCGGTGTTGACCGCCTCAGCCCAAAACCGATCTGAAGTCTTGTACTCATCAAGCTTGGTCCTCGCCATGTCCAATAGAGTTCTATTCTTCCTCTCCACTACACCATTTTGTTGTGGTGTGTAGGGAGAAGAGAACTCATGCTTGATGCCCTCCTCCTCAAGAAAGCCTTCAATTTGTGAATTCTTGAACTCCGTTCCGTTGTCGCTTCTAATCTTTTTGATCCTTAATCCAAACTCATTTTGAGCCCATCTTAAGAATCCCTTTAAGGTCTCTTGGGGTTGAGATTTTTCCTGCAAAAAGAATACCCAAGTGAAGCAAGAATAATCATCCACAATAACTAGACAGTACTTACTCCCACTGATGCTTATGTAAGCTATTGGGCCGAATAGATCCATGTGGAGTAGCTCCAGTGGCCTGTCAGTCGTCATGATGTTCTTGTGTGGATGATGAACACCAATTTACTTCCCTGCTTGGCATGCGCTACAAATCCTGTGTTTCTCAAAATGAACATTGGTTAGTCCCAAAATGTGCTCTCCCTTTAGAAGCTTGTGAAGATTCTTCATTCCAACGTGGGCTAGTCGGCGATGCCAGAGCCAACCCATGTTAGTCTTAGCAATTAAGAAAGTGTCGAGTTCAGCTTTATTAAAATCAACTAAGTATAGCTGACCCTCTAACACTCCCTTAAATGCTACTGAATCATCACTTCTTCTAAAGACAGTAACACCTACATCCGTAAAAAGACAATTGTAGCCCATTTTGCATAATTGAGAAACAGAAAGAAAATTGTAATCTAATGAATCTACAAGAAAAACATTGGAAATAGAATGGTTAGGTGATATAGCAATTTTACCCAATCCTTTGACCAAATCTTGATTTTCATCCCCGAATGTGATAGCTCGTTGGGGATCTTGGTTTTTCTCATAGGAGGAGAACATCCTTTTCTCCCAAGTCATGTGGTTTGTGCACCCGCTATCAATTATCCAACTTGAGCCCTCGGATGCATAAACCTACAAAACAAGTTTAGGCCTTGTTCTTAGGTACCCAAACAGTCTTGGGTCCTTTGACATTAGAAACAAGCACCTTGGGTACCCAAACACAAGTCTTTGAGCCCTTGTGTTTGCCCCCAACATATTTGGCAACTATTTTTCCTGATTTGTTAGTAAGCACATAAGAAGCATCAAAAGTCTTAAATGAAATATTAGGTTCATTTGATGCTATAGGAGTTTTCTTCTTAGGCAATTTAGCATGGGTTGATTGCCTAGAACTAGATGCCTCACTCCTATACATAAAAGCATGATTAGGGCCAGAGTGAGACTTCCTAGAGTGAATTCTCCTAATTTTGTGTTTGGGATAACCGGCAGGGTATAAAATGTAACCCTTGTTATCCTGAACCATAGGAGCCTTGCCCTTAACAAAGTTAGACAATCTTTTAGGAGGGGCATTAAGCTTGACATTGTCTCCCTGTTGGAAGCCAATGCCATCCTTAATGCGAGGGCGTCTCCCACTATAGAGCATGCTGCTAGCAAATTTAAATTTTTCATTTTCTAAGTCATGCTCGTTAATTTTGGCACTAAGTTGAGCTATGTAATCATTTTGTTGTTTAATTAAAGCTAGGTGATCATGAATAGCATCAACATTAATGTCTCTACATCTAGTACAAATAGTAACATGCTCAACGACAGATGTAGAGGGTTTGCAAGTTTTTAAATCAACAATCTTAGCATGTAAAATAGTGTTCTCATCTCTAAGATTGGAAATAGAAGCATTGCAAACATCTAAGTCTTTAGCCTTAGCAATTAGTTTTTCATTCTCATTTCTAAGGCTAGCAAGAGAGGCATTCAATTTTTCAATCTTAGCAAACAAACTAGCATTATCATTTCTAAGATTGGCAATTGAATCATCACAAATATTTGACTTCTCAACCTTAGCAATCAAATTAGCATTCTCAATTCTATGGTTGGAAATAGTGTCATGGCAAGTGCTTAGCTCACTAGTTAATTTTTAACCTTAACATGTTTTTTGTTTTCCTTAATAAGAAAGTCCTCTTGGCTATCCAAGAGTTCATACTTCTCATGAATATCACTAATTAATTCATTCAATTTCTCTTTTTGTTGCATGTTAAGATTGGCAAAAAGAGTAAGCAAGTTATCCTCATCATCACTAGAATTATCCTCATCACTAGAAGTTGCATACTTAGTGGAGGATCTTGATTTTACCTTCTTCTTCTTGCCGTCCTTTGCCATGAGGCACTTGTGGCCGACGTTGGGGAAGAGAAGGCCTTTGGTGACGGTGATGTTTGCGGCGTCCTCGTCGGAGGAGGAGTCGGTGGAGCTCTCATCGGAGTCCCATTCCCGGCAAACATGGGCATCGCCGCCCTTCTTCTTGTAATATCTCTTCTTTTCTCTTCTCTTTCCCTTCTTGTCGTCGCCCCTGTCACTATCACTAGATAATGGACATTTAGCAATGAAATGACCGGGCTTACCACACTTGTAGCAAACTTTCTTGGAGCGAGGCTTGTAGTCCTTCCCCCTCCTTTGCTTGAGGATTTGACGGAAACTCTTGATGATGAGTGCCATTTCCTCGTTGTCGAGCTTGGAGGCGTCGATGGAGACCCTACTTGGTGTAGAGTCTTCTTTCTTCTCCTCTGTTGCCTTGAATGCAATGGGTTGTGCCTCGGGTACGGAGGAGGCGCCTTGCTCGATGATCTTCTTGGAGCCTTTGATCATTAATTCAAAGCTCACAAATTTTCCTATCACTTCCTCGGGAGACATTAGTTTATATCTTGGATCACCACGAATTAATTGAACTTGAGTAGGGTTAAGGAAAACAAGTGATCTAAGAATAACCTTGACCATTTCATGGTCATCCCATTTGGTGCTCCCGAGGTTGCGCACTTGGTTCACCAAGGTCTTGAGCCGGTTGTACATCGCTTATGGCTCCTCCCCTTGGTGAAGCATGAAGCAACCGAGCTCCCCCTAGATCGTTTCCCTCTTGGTGATCTTGGTCACCTCGTCTCCTTCGTGTGCGGTCTTGAGTACATCCCAAATCTCCTTGGCGCTCTTCAACCCTTGCACCTTGTTATACTCCTCTCGACTTAGAGAGGCGAGGAGTATAGTGGTGGCTTGGGAGTTGAAGTGCCGGATTTGGGCTACCTCGTCCGAGTCATAGCCTTCATCCCCCACGGATGGTTCCTATGCACCAAACTCAACAATGTCCCAAATGCTAGCGTGGAGTGAGGTTAGATGGTGCCTCATTTTATCACTCCACATACAATAATCTTCACCGTCAAAAACTGGTGGTTTGCCTAGTGGGACGGAAAGTAAAGGGGTGCGTTTGGAAATGCGAGGATAGCGTAAGGGGATCTTACTAAACTTCTTGCGCTCATGGCGCTTAGAAGTGACGGACGGTGTGTCGGAGCCGGAGGTGGATGGCGATGAAGAGTCGGTCTCGTAGTAGACTACTTTCTTCATCTTTGTTTTCTTTTTGCCGCTACGACGCGACTTGTCGTGTGAAGGGGATCCCTTCACCTTGTTGCCGGACTCCCCGGATGGAGCCTTCCCATGGCTTGTGGCGGGCTTCTCACCGGTCACCATCTCCTTCTTGGCTTGATCTCCCGACATCACTTCGAGCGGTTAGGCTCTAATGAAGTGCCAAGCTCTTATACCAATTGAAAGTCGCCTAGAGGGGGTGAATAGGCAAATCTAAAATTTATAAAGTTTAAGCACAACTACAAGCCGGGGTTAGCGTTAGAATTAAATTCGAGTCCGAAAGAGAGGGCGAAGACAAATCACAAAGAATAAGAGCGGATGACACGGTGATTTGTTTTACGGAGGTTTGGTTCTTGCAAACCTAGTCCCCGTTGAGGTGGTCACAAAGACCGGGTCTCTTTCAACCCTTTCCCTCTCTCAAACGGTCACTTAGACCGAGTGAGCCTTTCTCTTCAATCAAATGGGACACTAAGTCCACTACAAGGACCACCACAACTTGGTGTCTCTTGTTTTGATTACAAGTGAGTTGAACACAAGAAAGAAGGAAGAATAAAAGCAATCCAAGCGCAAGAGCTCAAATGAACACAAATGTCTCTCTCTCTAGTCACTAATTTCTTTGGAGTGATTCCGAACATGGGAGAGGATTTGATCTCTTTGATTGTGTCTTTGAATGAAGTCTAGAGCTCTTGTATAAGTTTTGATGGCTAAAAACTTGGATGCAATGAATGGTGGATGGTTGGGGGTATTTATAGCCCCAACTACCAAAGTAGCCGTTGGTGAAGGCTGCTGTCGTATGGCGCACCAGACAGTCCGGTGTGCCACCGAACACTGTCCGGTGCGCCAGCCACGTCACCCGACCGTTAGGGTTCGACCGTTGGAGCTTCTGACTTCTGGGCCACCGGACAGTCCGGTGGTGCACCGGACAGGTCCTGTTCACTGTCCGGTGTGCCTTCTGGCGCTGCTCTGACTTCTGCGCGCGCAGCGCACACTGTTCACTTTTACTGTTCCGTTGCAGACGACCGTTGGCGCTGTGTAGCCGTTACTCCGCTGGCACACCGGACAGTCCGGTGCTGCACCGTTCGGTCCGGTGAATTATAGCGGAGCGGCTCCCAGAATTCCCGAAGGTGGCAAGTTTGGAGTTGGGTTCCCTAGTGCACCGGACACTGTCCGGTGGTGCACCGGACAGTCCAGTGCGCCAAACCAAGGCTGCCTTTGGCTTGTCTTTTGCTCTTTTTATTTGAACCCTTTCTTGGACTTTTATTGGTTTGTGTTGAACCTTTGGCACCTGTAGAACTCATAATCTAGAGCAAACTAGTTAGTCCAATTAATTTGTGTTGGGCAATTCAACCACCAAAATTCATATAGAAAAAGGTGTACGTCTATTTCCCTTTCACATATCAAGGCTAGGCGAGAAAGGAATGCCATTCTATAAATTACTCAACAAGTTGGATGAGTTTCAGTGGATCACAGAGGCACAGGAGGCTCTAGAGGCACTAAAGAAGTTCTTGACCACACCACTAGTACTCAAGCCGCCACGCCGGGCCACGCCTGGACAACCGATAGAAGATCTGCTCCTGTATATCTCCTGCACGACTCACGTGGTAAGCACCACGTTAGTAGTTGAGCGGGCGGAGGAAGGACATGCATACCCGGCGCAGCATCCAGTTTACTTCATCATCGAAGTCCTCGGGTCCTCAAAAATAAGGTATCCTCAAGTCTAGAAGATGTTGTACGCGGTACTTCTAACCGCTCGCAAGCTCCGGCACTACTTTGACGACCACAAAGTCATAGTAGTCATAGAATTTCCAATAGGTGATATTCTCCATAACAAAGAAGCTATTGTAAGGATAGCCAAGTGGGCATGCGAGCTCAGGGCTCACGACATAGAGTTCTGGCCCCGTACGGCGATAAAAACTTAGGCACTGGTCGACTTCATATCAGAATGGACTGAGCACCAGGTCGCAGATAGCCCAGAAGTTGCTGAAGTGTGGAGAATGTACTTTGATGGCTCGCTGAAGCTGGAAGGAGCGGGTGCAGAGATTCTCTTTATTGCTCCCGAAGGTGAACAACTTAAGTATGCACTCCAGCTGTTGTTTCCAGCATCAAATGATGCAGTAGAGTATGAAGCACTGGTCCATGGGCTGAGCATTGCGGTATCACACGACATCAAGAAGCTGATGGTATATGACGACTCACTGGTGGTCATAAGTCAAATAAAAAAATTGGGACTGCTCGACTAACAATGGGCAAATATTGTGTAGCTGTGCGAAAACTGGAAGACAAGTTCGAAGGATTGGAGTTCCATCACGTGGAAAGGGATCGCAATGCAAAAGTAGATGCATTGTCAAAGCTGGGATCTAGTCGGGCCCAGGCTCCACCTGGGATCTTCGTCCAAGAATTATCATAGCCAAGCATCATCATAGACCAGATGGAAGAATGCAACACCCTGAGCCAGCCATAGACAGACCCCAATGACTAGAGAGAGCCTATCATCAGGTACATAAAGAATGAAGAAGAGTCGGATGACAAGGCTGCGGCAGAGTGCATTGCAAGGCAATCAGCCCACTACACCATCATAGGGGGCTTACTGTACAGAAGAGGCACAGGAGGAGTATTCATGAAATCCATCCAGTCGGCCACCGGGAGACAATTATTAAATGAAATTCATGCTGGACAGTGTGGTGTGCATGCCACATCAAGGACTCTGGTGGGAAAGGCTTTCAGATCTGGTTTCTACTGGCCAACTGCAAAGAGTGACGATGTGGAGTTAGTCTAGAAGTGCGAGGCGTGCCAATTCTTGTCAAAGCAACAGCACTTGCCCGCACAGCAGCTATAGACCATTCCTGTAACCTGGTCGTTTGCATGCTGGGGGCTTGACATGATCCGATCTTTCAAGAAAGCTCAAGGAGGTTATACTCATGTACTGGTTGTCATTGAAAATTTACAAAATGGATAGAGTACAAGCCAATTGCTTCCTTGACCTCAGCAAAAGCAGTGTAGTTTATCCAGAAGATAATGTTTAGGTTCAGAATACCGAATAGCATCATCACGGACCTGGGATCCAACTTCACCAGCTTGGAGTTCTTCGATTTCTGCGAGCAAAGGAGCATCCAGATTAAGTACGCATCAGTGGAACATCGAAGAGCTAATGGCCAGGTGAAAAGAGCCATTGGAATGATAATGGATGCACTCAGAAAAAAGGTATTCGACAAGAGCGAAAAGCTTGCAGGGAAGTGGATCAGAGAGCTGCCATACATGGTCTAGAGCATGCAAACTCAGCCCAGCCGAGCTCTGCATGGAAATACCCCATTCTTCATGGTGTATGGGTCGGAGGCAGTGCTTCCTGCTAATCTGATCTTTGGGGCGCTTAGGCTGACCTTTGAAAGCATAGCTGAGGTAGAAGGAACTAGGCTGGAAGACATAGATGTGCTGGAGGAGAAATGACTAAATACGGTAATTCAGTCGGCCAGATACCAGCACACCTTGAGGCGCTACCACGACAAAGTTGTGCGGCACCGATCCTTTGCAATGGGAGACTTGGTCCTCCACTGAGTACGAACGGGGGAGGGACAACACATGATGTCACCACCATGGGAAGGATCGTTCATCGTAGCAGAGGTCACATGGCCAGGATCCTATCGGCTTACTCAGATGGACAGCACAGAAGTGGGGAACTCATGGAATATTGAGCACCTTAGAAAGTTCTACCCTTAGCGATGCCTCAAATGTCTCGAAGGAAAGTTGTACTCTGTAACCAGAAGGTTTCACCATCAATAAAGCTTTCATCTTCCAAATGCGTTCAAACTCTTGATTGACAACTGACTTAGATTGGGCTCGACTCGAAATCGACATGACACGACTTAAGGTGATCACTATGCCCTACTAACGGAACAATCGGCTTAAGTTGGGAACGCCTTAAGTCGGTGCAACATGCTCACGCTTACTTGACTTAGGGTGATCACTATGCCCTACTAACGGAGCAATCGGCTTAAGTCAGAAACGCCTTAAGTCGGTGCGACATGCTCACGCTTACATGACTTAGGGTGATCACTATACCCTACTAACAGAGCAATCGTCTTAAGTCGGAAACGCCTTAAGTCGGTGTGACATGCTCACGCTTACATGATTCAGGGTGATCACTATGCCCTACTAACGGAGCAATCGGCTTAAGTCAGAAACACCTTAAGCCAGTGCGACATGCTCACGCTCACATGATTTAGGGTGATCACTATACCCTAGTAGCAAAATAGTCAACTCAAATCGGTAGTACTTCGAAAAAAGAAATATTTCGCTTACAGTGCCAGGGGTGTTTTTCAGCACCCTACCCACGGAACAATAGGTTCAAACATAAATGTTGTGCACATACAGAACACACATTACACCTTTTCTCTAAAAGATGCTAACTCGATAAACAAGTGTCTTTCAGGCAAATCATTGCGCTGAAGTATCCCTGCAGGCGACATCTTTTGTAGGAGCAACAAAGGAAGATGGACGGCTTGCGGTGTCAGGCGCGGCCATGACATCAGTGATGATGTCATCAGGCACCACGACACCGGGTCTCCTCATCAGGATCCGCCTAGCACGAATGGCCTTATCCATGGCATCGTCGCGCATTGCCTTCAAGACGACACGGTCATCCTCCAAGGCCTTGATAGTGAGACGGGCGGCCTCTAGCTCCTATGTGACAAGCTTCTTGGAAGCACGCAGCTCCTTGATGGTGGAATCCTTGGTGGACAACAGCTTGCCGAGTCGGGAGACTTCATCCTGAGATGCCCGCAGTTTGTTGCGCTGATGGTCCAAGTCAGACATGGTAAAGCGATGGCTCCTCTCCAGAATGGTCAAGGAGGTACTAGCATCACGATACAACCTATCCAGATTATCACGAGAAGAAACGATTGCTCGTTTTTCCTCCTGCAAGGAAGAACAGCAATAAGCATTGAAGCAAGGGGAGCAAAGCAGGAGTAGCCAAGAGAGTTTACCTCATGTGCCATCTTCTCGGAGTCGAGCTGTGCATTCAGAGAGGAGTTCAGGGAGCGAGCACCATCCAAGAAAGCAGAAGTTTGGATTAAGTCGGCCTGGCTCTGAGAATACTTCTCTTCAATGTCAGAGCACCACCGAGCCAAATCTGATAAAGCAGCAGAAGAAGAGCGCAAGAATTAGAATAAGCTGAGTAATGAAAGCAAATAAGGAAACTGTGGGCTCACTAACCAATATTTGACGCCCTCAGGTCATCTATTTGTTTTTGAAGCAGTAGAGGGTTCCATTGCATCAGAGACAAAACTTGATCAGGGACAGGAGCACCGTAGGATCTCAGTTGGGCAGATACACCACTAAGAACATCCTATGATCATGGAAAGATAAGCAAAAAAGCTAGTTTGCCAGTAGAAACAGTAAAAAAGCAAAAGTTGACTCACCTGAAGATTGAAGAGGAACAGAGGAAGACCCAAAGCAGAAAGAGTTGATATACTACTTGATGAGGGGAGATCAACAACAATGATATCAAAGGTGCGACTCAGAGGGACCTCAGCCTCGCCAGCAGGCGGCAGACTCCCGACATTTGGATCATTGGCCTCTAAAGTGACCAGACCAGCAAGAGCCATAGAAAGATGTGTCACCGCAGCCTCCTCGGACCGGACTGGTGGTGATCCAACGTGGACGTCCATAGAAGCAGTAGAGGGGGAGCCTGCCCCAACATCCTTGGGGGCTAGGTCGCTACCACCACCCTCAGGGCTGGGCCCTCCGCAGCAGCCACCTCTAGGGCTGAAGATTCCTCAGCCACGTCCATAGGAGCCAGGTGACTCAGATCAGTGTTTTCATGAGGAAGACTGCCCTCTAAGGTTGATGAGGCACGAGAAACCACTCGGGTTATCTCTTGCCTGGCAGAATCATGCAGCAGAAGACCATCATCTGGGACCTCTGAACAGATAGTGGGATTGTCAGCTTCAGGAGGCTCTGATAGAAGGTCTTCAGGGATGACCTCTTGCAGTGCTTGGTCAAAAGCAGATATTGACAACCCTTGAAGGCTGACAAGTGCTGACAAGGCTTGCGCGGGAATTTCGCTGCCCCTGTGGTGACGGCTATTCTTGCGGATCAGCGGAATTTCTTCTTCTTCCTCCTCTTCTTCCTCATCAAGCACCCCGCTAGCAGCCTGAGCAGCATCACAACCTCCAGCATTGTCCTCGGAGATGGTGCTCACCGGGCCATCTCCAAGGAATAATGTGGAAGGGCTAGCGTCTTGTTCCAGGCATGACAACCGTCGGAGTCGCCTTTTCTTCTTCTCCTCCTCAACAGGTGCAGCTGGCTGGTTCACTCGGCGTGAACGTTTCCAATAGGCACCTTCGAGTTTCTAGATTTCCTCGTCTTTGCCGAACTCTTTCCCAGTCGCAATTGCCATTGGCTCAGTGCGGGCAGAGTCAGAAGATTCTCCGGTCAGCAGGCTAAGAACAGCGTCCATCTCAACATCATCGATACTAGATGGCATCTCGAAGTGAGTTTTCTTCTCAGCCTCGAGAAGATTCCATAGGGGAGCAATTAAGGCCTCGATGTCCTCTAAGGAGGGTCGCACTCTATAGCCTGGGCTACCATCTCGAACAGGAGGATTGGAGACAAAGCCAGAGAAGGGACTATGCGGAGGCAGGTTCCATGCAGAGTAAGATAAGGGAGCGCCAACATTCGAGACCCTGCCCCTCAGTATCATATCCAGTCGGCTTAGCAGGTCCTCATTGGGAATTTGCCTATTAGTGACCTGAGTAGAATCATTGATGCTAGTGTACAAGTAAGCAGGGTAGACTCTGTCCTTCATAGGTTGAATGTTCTTGAAGACAAAATTAGCAACCATGGCTTCAGCAGTCAGACCTCTGTCCTTCAGCGAGCAAATTTTGGCAAGCAGCACCTTGGCTTCGGCCACCTCTGAATAAGTGGGGGACTCCACCCAGCTAGGCGTGCGAAAGTCTGGTTGCCTCCCTGATCGAGAGGGGAGGGATTTGTTGTGATTCTCCATGGTGAACCACTCAAGGCGCCATCCCTTGATGCTGTTCTTGAGAGGGATATCAAGGTATTCCACTTTCCTCCCCTGGCGAAGCTCCAAACTAGCACCACCAACAAGCTGATGCTACCCTCCAGCCATACCGGGTCAACAGTGGTAAAGGTACCTCTAGAGTCCAAAGTGGGGGAGGATTACAAGAAAGGCCTCGCACAGGTGTACGAAAATGACAACTTCAAGAATAGAGTTAGGGTTTAAATGTGTAAGATTTAAATCGTAGAAGTCGAGGATACCACGGAAAAAGGGAGAAATGGGAAGAGCAAGTCCGTGGATGAGGAACGACACATAAACAATGGCCCCGTGGGTGTCCTCTGTCGGAACAGGACCCCGTGCCAGATCCGCCAAGAACATAGTTCTTTCGGCGACAAAACCCCAGTCTGCACAAGATGTAAAAGATCTGATTCAAAAATATGGACATGTGATTACTAGCAAATGGAAGCAGGCTGTTGGGATCGATGGGTGGAATGATCGAAACGACGGTGCTCCTTCTCTTCCGCTTGGAAGCCATCGCAATCTCTCGGGTGGAACGAGTGGGCTCAAGAATTCGGAAAGCGGAGAAGCGGTAGAGGAAAAAGTAAGAGTTAGGGTTTGGAACTCAAGAAGGCACATCGGCATGAGTATAAGTTGGTTGCTTACATGGGCATTACCTCTAAAGTGCCAGGTCACAACTCGGAAAAGTAAAGACCGCAATCGTCACTCGGGCATTACCTCTAAAATGCCATCATTGTCAAGTGCACGGACAAACTTTCAAGCGCACGAATGAAAAGCAAGCAGCGGTGATTAAGTTGAGTAACTTCATCCTTCATTCGTAATAGGGGAAGTAAACAAACTCGAAGCCGACTCATTTTGAGTTAGCCTCTTTTACCCCTGGTCATTGCAGTACATTACATTACCTTACTACTTACACTACACTACGCTACTAACTAACACTACATTATTCTACTGCTACTTACTACTACTACTATCTATACTAATATTTAAACCAGTGGCATTATGCCACTGGCCTTGCCGCTGCCGCCATCGCCCTTGCCGCTGCTGCCGTCGTTGCCCTTGCTGCTGCCGTCGTCGCCCTTGCTGCTGTCGCCGTTGCTGCCGTCACCGTCGCCCTTGCCATCGCCACCGCTGCCATCAACATCGCCCTTGCTATCATCGCCCTTGCTATCGTCGTCCCCGCCATCGTTGTCGTTGTTGCTGCCATCGCCCTCGTCGTCACCATCGCCATCGCTCCACTCCTCGGAGTTGGGGGAGTCAACCTCGTCCGAGGAGACCCCCAACTCATCTGACCCACCGAGCCCTGTGCGCTCGATGGAGCGCAAGTACGCCCGGGCCGCGATGGACAGTCCCATGGAGTTATCCGAGTCCTCGGATGATGCTAGGGGAGAAGCCAGAGTGGGCGATCGGTAGACTCGGAGGAGAGCTCCTCCGAGTACTCTGAGTCATCGAAGTCCTCCGAGGGAGGACTTGGAGCATGCTTGCGCTTGCCGTCAGCGCGGCGAGGCCAGCCACTGCCCCTCCTACCCCTGCCTATGGTTGGTTGGAAAGGGAGGGAAGGACGAAGAAGAACAAAGCAGATGATCAAAGAATGAGTGAAGAGAACAGCCGGGGCAAGCAGGCTATTTGTAGAGGCCAGGGTGACCGTCCACTTCCTACCCCACTCGCTGAACAGACACAAGAATTCAATAAGCAATTCAAGCCATCTGAAAATGAGTCAGGCAACAGGCACCGCTTCGCGTAACACGACACCAGTTGGACCTAAGTCAACTACTCAGGCAAATGATTACACCTCTCGGTCACATCAAGTTACTACTCCGGGACAGCGTGGTAAACACTCTGCGTACCAAGACACCCCCTGGGCACACCCATTGGGTGTGTCGCCTAGAATTTTCAAAGATTTTTTGAACAAGTCATATCCACAAAATATACGCAATGAATGTACCACGACAAAAGGAGGAGATCAGCTGAGATGGAAGGAAGTCCAAATGTGGCTACTAAAGCGCAAATCTAATCAACAGAAGCATTGAAGCACAGAGTAGGGTGATGTCCAGCTGAGAACCATCTGCCTCAATTAGCTAGACGTCCAATCTATCACCGATCAAATTGATTTTAGACCTAACAAGGCGTGGACAGATAGCATCGTTTGAATTTCTAGAGCACAAGAGAAAGACCTTTGAATGGATTATTTCTAAAATCCATTCAAAGCTCAGGGGCTACACCCATTGGGTGCACCTTTGGTGCACACAATAGATTTTTAGTCCCATGAAAACAAAATGCTGATTTCTAAAGCATAAAATAAAGACCTTTGAATGGATTATTTTCAAAATCCACTCAAAGCTTGGGGGTGTTGGGGGCCTTCGTCTTCCAAAGGTCCTCAAAAACACGACTAACATGTTTCCCAAGTATAATATATGTACAGGAACCTTTGGGCATGGGATGAAGCTATACATAATACGAAGAGCGCAGTTCGAGAGAAGGATGAATCAGTGCCAAAGCTACCCATGAAGAAGCTTCGGCTTAACAATGGAAAATGAAACCGACTTAAAGGGGAAAAGGCTGTCTAGTCCTCGATAGATTTCCCTAAGTCAACAGTAAATGTCGAGGGCATGAATGTAATTCTACACAGGCTGCGTCCTGTGCCTATAAATAGATGAATAGTGACACAGTACTGTTCACGCTGACTTGTATTCACTCGCACGTCATGCTTGGACTATTACCTTCCGTCAAGCCGAAGGTATTAATGTAATTCGATATTGTTCATGTTTATTCATGATAAGATAATAAAATGTTCTGATAATGTCATATAATTATTCATGTTATTTCTCATGTTTCATATGCTTCTACTTGCTTTATTATATACTGAGATGATGAAGGTGCGTCCTTCATAACCTTCGTCTGAAGACCATTATATCCTATGGGAGATAATGCTTTGAAGGACAAAGGTCTTTAACCATTAACATTTTGTGTTGCCTTGTTCTTAACTCATAGCATTTAAGAACAAGTCCCCAACATTGGCACCCACCTCCGGTGAACTCATTTGACCACCTTCGGCAAGCCGTGACCTTCGTCATGTCGCCGAAGAAAGCTTCGTCAGGACTAGGGGCTGCACTGCAGCCACTAGATGTCAACCAGGACACACTGCGTGAAGCCAGAACTCAGAAAAGGAAGGATACTAGTCCGACACCTCAGGAGGAAGAGTTGGACCGAGAGATCAGGGACCTCGAAGCCATTCATCAGCAGGTCCAGAGGAAAAAGGAGAAGATGCTTTGTCTCACCAATCTTCAGAAGAAGATCGATGAGGCCGCTGAAGAAATGTGTCATCTAACTCAAGATGACCAGGACCAAAGGCCTCAGCACAGGGAGCTTCATCAAGATGGCTCATTCAACGAAGTTGAATGGTACGTTGACTTTCATCATGGTAACTTTACTTTTGATGATGCTTCTCCCCTGACAGCAGAATTGTAGTCTATTCCATGGCCACAATCCTACAAGCCACCCCAGTTGCCCATGTATGATGGGCACTCGGACCCAAAGCAATTCTTGATGAGCTATGAGGCAACAATATTCTCATATGGAGGTTGTCAGAGAGGAAATCTCTGGCCGGGTGGCGGAGTGCACCCGCCCTAAATCCTAAGATGAGGAGGGGCCTAGGCGTTTCACTTGTTAGTTAGGAAAACGGGAAGAACACAAGAACACACAAAGATTTAGAGTGGTTCGGGCCGCCGGAGCATAACACCCTACTCCACTGTGTGATGTATTGCTTGAAAGCATGTATGAACTTGTGAGTGTCTGAGTGAGCCTAAGATTGGGTCTCCGCATGCCTCCCCTTTTATAGCTATAAGGGGGGCATCTACAAAAGGACTCTGAACCCCGACACGTGGGCTCAGAGACATAACGGATGAGATAACCGGAGCAACTAATGTCGGTCACCTTGCACCATCCCCTTGTGCCCCGACATCCACCGCTCGAGTAGAATTGGCGTGTTGCCGAAGGTTCCTTGGTATCGTTTAAGTCATGATGACCACTGCGCGCGTGCAGTGGTGTGGGCATACTGCCCGTTGCCTAATTGGATAGGCACGCCACCTGGTCTGGTCACCGCCTGCCATCAGAGTGGACGGGGCACATTAAATGCCGAGTCGGCACATCGCCTGCCTGCAGGGCGGTCAGGCGGCACGCGATCTCTACAATAAATGCAGAGATCGCGTGGCTCCAATGCCTTACGTCAGGCTCTATCCTCCGTCCCACGTCACAGGCCGCAGGCCACATGGTAGCACCGGGTCCCCGCCTGAGTGGGGAGCACAGGCGTGCCTGACAAGACCCAGACAATTGTCTGTGTTGGACCCATGTATGCCTTTGACTCAGGCCAGGGTATTCTTTGCCCCGAGGTCTTGTCGTGGGCGGTCCGGACCTCACTTAGGGTGTCCAGGTCCCACCGAAGCCCCGGTTAGGTATGCCGGGGTCCGGCATTCTCTCACGGGAGTCCGGATCCACTGATGATATTACAGTATATGTTACCTACTCCGAGGTCACCTGGTGGCCTCGGGGTTGTCCACGTGGTGGGGTAAGGCGCGGTTTACCGTGCCTTATTACTATAGTAAGGGGTACCCTTGTTCCAGGGTACTAACAATGGCCCCGGGCCCGCCTCAGGGGAGGTTACAAGCCTGCAGGTGGGGCCAAAGCCTGGTTGGCGTGCCATTTTCGGGCACTTGCTGACGTAACCGTCGCCAATCCATCTTCAGTCATGCCGCCTACCATGTCTGTCCCCGCAGATGGCAAGTACATGGCCTCCGCTCCCGCCGGTTTCGTCCACGTGGGGCGTCTTATTGCCGCCGCCTAAAAAAATATCTTCTAGTGGCCCCTAGGCGACATGCGGTCATGCGTGACGGTTCGCTTCCGAGAGGACGGCCCGTCTTCCATACACTCGGAGGCTGGTTCTCCAGGTGTGTGTCATGTGGACCTGGGCCCCCATGTCGAGGACCGGGTCACTACAAGTACTAAGTGCACGCTGGATGGGGTTGGGACACGTGCGCAGAAGAGCCCTCTTTGAGAAAAGGGGACTCACTCCGCAGCTAGCAGTTTCGCATCCGCACTTTTCTTCAACTGCCGCGTCCTTTCTCCTCTGAGTCCTCTGCGCTTCTGTTGCACTCGCATTCCTCTGCTTTTCGTTGCTGTAGCAACCACGGCTTCACTGGTTCATCCCGAGCGTTACCAGACCGAGAGAAGGGTCGATACGGTGCGCTGCCTGCTCGGGTGGAGTGCGCCGTCGCACGCCCGGAGGATCCGGGCCGGCGCTTCCCCACCTCTCTCTTCCGCCACTTTTTCGTGCTGGTGAAGTCTGGGAAGGCCAAGGACCATCTCGATGCGTATTAATTCCAAACAAGGGCGGATTCGGTTGGCGCCTATATCTCCTCCCTCAGCGGCGCGAGGTGGGGAAACTGGCGGGCCAAATGGGTGATCGCTAGTACCGAGGCTAACGACCGCCACGCACTTCCGAGTGACGGGCCAAGGCTTGAGAGGAAGCTATGGAGAGCTAAGCCGTCGTTGGCGTTGGAGTTCGAGCCCGCGTTGGGCAGGATCAAGTCTCTGGCGACCGGTGGTCTGACGTCAATGCATGTGGTCAGCGACTTTTTGCAGCGCCGGATCACACCGCTGCAAGCGAGGGCACGCTTGAGCTGCTGGTTCACTGGCTCGAACGACCTTGGCCAGATCCAACGCGGGCCAGGCACTGACCTGTCCTGGGAGGAGCTAGAGCTCCTGGTGAAGGGGATCACTGGTGAGCCCTTCGTTGTTGAGTCCTTGATTCCTCCCAAGGGCATTCCTCCGCTTTGCGATGACCAAGGGTTGAGGGCAGCGATCTTGGGCTGGCTGCCGACCCTTGACGAGAGTGGCGTAGTAGTTCGCCAGACCAGCGCTCGGGACTCCCACCGCGGGATTCAGATCCCTGGTCTACCGGTCGGAGGTTCTCGGCCTGCCGATGCCGGCTCCAGAGCTCCCCCGGCAACTCTCAGCCCCTCTGACAAGGGCAAGGGAGCCGCGAGCAGTTCTTCCACCCTAGGTGGTTCCAGGAGGTTGGAGGGAGAGAGGCGGCACCGACTGCGTCATGCCAACGGATCTTTCATCATGGACCCGCCCCTTGATTCGGGCCTCCCTCAGAAGCGCCAGAAGACAGCTGGCGGGGTCGGGGAGGCCGGCTCCCTAGCTTAGGGCTCGCAGAGGCGCGCCAGTCCTCCATCAGCACCACCATCAGTCCCGCCACCACCGCTGCCACCATCATCTGGCCTGCCACCGCCACAGGGGCAGCAGCATCAACAACAACAGCAGCAAGGGCAGCGGACGCCCCATTTCCAAGGTCATTGGAAAGTCCAGGGCACCAAGTAAGTGTGCCCCTTCTTATTTCCCCCATTGGTTTAGTTACCATGTTGACGGGTATTAACTTGTCCCTTGCTTGTTAGGGCCTCTTCTTCCTCCGCCTCCAAAGTCGCTCCCACTAGCGAGTCTGACTCCCAGCAGCAAGTGTCTGCTGGCTTTGATACCGATGACCTGCCTCGGACTGCAACTGTTGAGGCGGCGCCATCGGGTCCCCAGGCTCCGCCTGCCACTGTCGATGTGACGCCACCATGCCTCCAGGTTCCGGCTGCTGTCGTGGCAGCGCCGTCGGACCCCCAGGTTCTGGCTGGCACTGCCGAGGCAGTGCTGTCGGGCCCCCAGGTTCTCGTTGGGGGTCCAGTAGCAGTGCCACCGGGCCCCCAGGTTTCGGCTGGCATTGCCGAGGCAGTGTCATCGGGACCCCAGGCTCTAGCCGGGTGTCCAGTAGCTGCAGCACTGCCAAAGGCTATGGCAGACCCAATGGCGGCGGTGACGTCGAATATACCTTCGGCAATTGCGGAACCCATGGGGGGCATGCCCGATCCCGTCTCGTCGCCCGTCCTGGAGGAGCCAGAGGTCGTTCTTGGGCGGCGGCTCCAAACCGGCGTCGGGCCAGAAACAGCGCCGCCTCCCCTTCCTCAGGTGTTGTCCCGCGCCCGTCAGGCTCTCTAGGAGACTGAAGCGGCGATCCTCTGGGAGTGGGAGGCGCTCGAGACTGAGCACCAGCGCCTTGGAGATTGGGGCACCCAGTTGGAGGAACGTACCAAAGTCGTGTCCTGTCAATTTGCTTTGAAGCGGTACGAGCTTGAGCAGGGGCGTAAGGACCTCAAGGAGGACCTGGAGGAGGTGATCGAGCGGGAACGGAAAGCGACCCGGGAGGAGGGGAAGCTGGCCAAGAAGAAAGAGCGCTTGGACCAATGGGAGGTGGTCATCACAGAGTTTCATGAGAAGCTAAAAGCCTACAATGCAGTGCTAGAGAAGCAGCGTGATAAGCAGACCGCGACCAAGGCGGCACTGCAAAAGCTGCAGCAGGAGCTTGATGACAAGGCTGGCAAAATCTCTCTTGCCAAGGAAAACCTTAGGGCGAAGGATGCCTCCCTGGAGGAGCGGGCGACAGATCTCATCCGACAGGAGAAGGACCTCGCCTGGAGGGAGGAGATGTGGGAAAGGAGGGACAAGTTGCTGGCCGAGCACGAGCTCGAGGCGGAGGAGAAGGAGAAGAACCTGGAGGAGCGGGTCCGCTGGTTCCAAGCGGCGCAGGCGACGCAGGTAGCCCAGATGGCGCAGGCGGCTCCGGTTTCTCAGGCGGTAGAGATGATGAAGGAGACGCTAGAGGATCTCCGGGCGGAGCATCGCATCGGGGTCCAGCGTATCACCGCATGGGCCGACGAGGCGAGTTCGGCTCTGGTGCCTCTGGGGGTGAGCCCCATCCCAGTGTCGAAGCAGTCGGTGTCCATTTCCGACGCTCTCCTGGTGCTGGATTCCGCTGCTGACCGCCTCCGACGCCAGGATCAGATCGTTAGCGCCCGCTTGGAGGCTGAGGACAGCAGACTCTGCCTATGGTGATAGAATACATCCTGACGTGCTTCTGGAGCCACGACCCGACCATTTCCTTGGGACTGGTGATTGCCGGTCCGGTGGCTGATACCGAAGACGTCGCCCGAGGGAGTGTGCAGGATGTTGTAGACGTGGTGGCTAAGTGTTTCCAGCGAGATCCTACTGATGAGTAGTCAGATCTGTGGAAAGAAAGCAAGGATTCCGCTGGGAGGGGCTTATCATATTCTGGTTTTGTAAGATATATTTAAGTATTTCTTGCCATGCAACATTATCACTTATCTGTATGCTACTTTCCTTTTGCTATGTGTGTTGTTTTCAACTTCTTCCCTGGTACTTGGCCCCTCTGGGATGTGGTCTCGACTTGTCGAGGCTGGATGCCAGTAAACTTAAGAAGGAGTTTGTGACCTAGCCCCCAGCGGGATCCGGACCTGCACACAGTCTTAGCTAGGGAGTTTCAGTAGTGCACCCATCGGACCCATTAGCTGGTATCCTTCATCCTTTGAGTTACGTAACATGACCTATAGGGCCTGGACTGGGGGGCCGACCCGTGTGTCTGGACCCCCGGGGTTACGGCTTCCAATTACTAGGGTATTCGTTGAATGGCGGTGGAGTGCGTAGGCTCACAGTACGGGACGGGCTAAGCAGTCATGCAGCTCCGATTCTCCCTATGAGACGTGTGCCCTTTCTTTGGAGCCGGACCTCGGGTTTTTGGGCCTACAGGACTTATAGTTCCGGGTACTAGGACACCCGCCATGGGGTGGTGGGGTGAGTGGTCTTAGGGTACTGGACCAAGCTAAGCGGCCACACGGCCCCGGACCTCCCCGTGGACGATTATCCGTTCTCTTGGGCTGGCCCCCAAGCTACACGACCTGGCTATTCAATCCGGATGCGATGTACCAGTAATAGAGGGAACCCGAGTGGGTGGGTTAGATAAAAATAATGGTTGCAAGATTGAACAGGATAAGACTACCACAAAGTAAATCTGGGGGTGGGATAAATTTTCTCTTCATAGCTTCATGAGCGTAAACCGACAGACCGAGCTTGTAAGGGTGGGCCTTACCGGGCTGGCGTACATATGTGTGCTACCTAGCTACAAAGGAAGAAAACTATATCCCCCAGCTTTTCTTTTATGGGAAGAACTTACGGAAGTGTTCTATGTTCCAAGGGTTGGGTAGAGACTCTCCTTCGGTTGTGGCGAGGCGGACGCACTCGGGTCAGCTTACTTCCGTCACTTTGAAGGGTCCTTCCTAGCTGGGGGAGAGTTTATGGAGCCCTTCTCGGTTCAGTACTCGCCTTAGGACTAGGTCCCCGACCCTGAGCTCCCTACTATGCACGAACCGTTGGTGGTAGCGCCTGAGCGCATGGTTGCACCGTGCACTTCGGATGGCTGCCCGCCACCTACGCTCGTCGAAGAAGTCCATGTCTTCACGCCGTAGCTGTCCCTGCATAGATTCATCGAAGGCTTGGACCCGAGGGGAGCCCATGATGATTTCCAGGGGAGATAGGCTGTCACACCTGGTTTTGAAGGTAAACCGAATGCGAACCATGTACATGCTAGGATCAGTAATTCACGTACACAACAGTTACATAACTGGACGTCATCACACAGTGCTCAAATAATAACATAAAAGGGTAATAATATTCGATTACATCATATGTCTGAGACATCCACATAGTCTTTACAATAATCAAAGTGCAAAAACAAAACGTAGATACACGCGGCCTTCACAGGCAGCCGACTGGGGGTTGCCGCTAACCCACGCCTAAAACTTGTCGTAATCCTGAAACTCCTGGAAGTCTCCCTCCACGGCTTCATCTTCTCCTGAGCAGTGGTTGCAATGCTGACAACCTGGGGGGGTTTGGTGTGTAGAGCAAGGGTGAGTACACATCAACATACTCAGCAAGTGTCCTGTTTGGCTGTAGTGGACTAGCTTTATGTGGGGGTAAGTCAAGCAGTTGCTTTTAGTTGGTTAGATTATTATTACTAGTAGAGAAAGCCAAGTTTTAGAATTAACCCACGTTATTAACCCAAACGTACTCCTTTCCCAACGGAAAGAGTACCACTTACCATTACCAGAGTTAATACCAAAACCAACATTCTCAACACCATCTGTAATCCAAACATCTCTGATCAAGTACCACTAATCAATGGAGCTCCCTTGGCCGCTCATAACCGCGAGCACGGCTGATATATCAATTTCATAACACTCTGCAGAGGTTGCGCACTTTACCCACAAGCCGTGATTCCCTCTTGCCTCGGGTCGATCAAACCCTTAAACACTACCAAGGTGAATAGGTAGGGTCTCACTACGTAGCCTTTACAAAGATTCCCTGGGGCTGTAGTCGCCCGTTAGGTTTCCTAAATGCACCGCACTCCTCCCCAAGGGGCGAACCAACCTTGGTAGAGAGAGCCGCATACACCGAGCCCCATTAACGGCACGACGGTGAAGTGAACTACACCCCAATTCCTCTAATTATTCAGCTAAGGGCATCCCATTCCACCCTCATGGTTGCACTGTTTTCCCGGGCGGTCATCCAACGAACAGGTCCTTACGGAGAGGCACTCGAGAAACCGCTCGAGCCCCCTTGAATACCACAAGTATAACATCATAATAAAGGAGGGAAACAGCGTATCATTGATAGATCTCATCATGTTCATTGATTAGAGTTGAGCAATAGCATAAAGCTAAACAATAATAATCCAACCCAAATAGGTAAGCAAAGACATGGATAACAAAAGCTAGTCAATCCTTAGGTATAACTGTGAAATGCGGGAGGTGAATTAAAGAATGTATAGGACAAAGATAGGTCAAGGGACACTTGCCTTCACCAAACAGATGCTCAGGGTCTTCAACTTTGTAGAACTCGAAGAGCCAGATCACTTGGTCGCCAACGCTTGATCGTCGATTCCTCGAAGCTTGGAAATAAATTGTGATCTAATCGCAACGCGAAGCGAAGACGAACAGGCACCAGCAAACAAACATATATATGCATAAGAACATTACACCATTCAAAGAAAAACATGATAAAACATGCAAAATGAAACAGAACGCATTACTACGGTCACGCGAGGAAAAAGAAACGTCGAACTCGAAGCTACGGTCGAGAAGATAACGTGTTTACACTAAACAAATACTAGTTAAAACATTTGATTCGACCCAATTATATTAACTGATATTTATTATATAAGCCTAAGTGGAACGCTACACATTTAATCTAGTTAGAGTATTAATCCAATAAATATTAGTCGAGCAACCCCTAAGTTAATTATCTAAAACATATGACTTGACGAATTAATCTTATTAACATGAGTGATTATAGGCGAAAACAATTTATTATAACCTGCAGACGTCGCGCGACACACGTCATCGACACGCGAGATACGTGCGAACGATGCGCAGCAAGGCGAGCGACATATGTAAGTGGCACACGCGACGCACGCAGATGACGTGTGACAACGCGTGCGAACCGCACGTGTGACACGCACGAACGGCGCGTGACAACACGAGAATAACGCCTGAACTATACGCACGAACAACATGGCGACGGCGAGTGCCACACGTGAGGACAGCGCATAGACAGCACGCGATATGCGACTATCACCAGATTATAATTAGATGTACAAAACTATATTTCTAAGTTGATTTTTAGTTAATAGAAAATATTTACGTGAAACAGTTTAGATAAATTGAATTAACAACCAGTCAACGACTAACAAGATCTCATTACTAATTATGAACGATTAAAGCGAAATGATTAACTAATGTGTGTGGATCGCGTGCGCGACGCAGCGCGAACGGACAGTGACGACGCGCACAGACCGCGCACGCGAAAGGCAACAACGACACATGCGAACGGCGCGAACGCGCGCACGCGCAGGGGGGTAGACGGGGGGTGCTTCTGGCTGGCGACGCGTGACGAATGACGGCGATATATATTTAACGTGCACACAAGATCGCTACGCGGTTAATGTATAATTAATTAACCAACCTAGTCGACTTTACGCGAGAAATAATAATAATGCGCGCAAAACGCGCGACGCGGAATCAGTACAAACGACGCACGGGGTGAACTATAATCTAGTTTTAATTAGAAGGTCATAAGTATTGAATAAACCACTAATTAAATAATTAAAACTTGCGACGTGACAATATAATAATTCTAATGTGTGCACGATATCGCAGACTTGTGCATAAATAAATGCAGACTTTCAAGTATAGCAAATTATTTATGCGAACTCATAAATCTGGACGTTTATTACCTACACAGTCGAGGAAATTTTCGCGAAACGAGCTTCCTTCTTCCTCGAAACAACGGCTCTGGGCTTCCTGCGCATGGGCGGGCTGCGGGTCGGACGCGCAGCCGAGGCTAGAGAGCCGCCATGAGTGCACGCAGGAGCCGGGAAGCCGCGGCCAGGGCTGGACAGCGGCGAAGCTGTTGCCGGGGATGGCCACAATGCCGCACTGGGCCACCAGGCTTGGCCGCACCATGGCCGGCCGAACCGTGGAGCTCGCGTGCGCACAGGAGGCGGCCGGGCGAGCGCACTGGGCGGGGGTGCTGGCCGCGCCAGCCTAGAGCAGGCCAGGCCGCACGCTGGCAATGCGCCGCGCTCGCGGAAGGGGGCAAGGCAGGGGGATTGGAGCCGCGGCAGGGGCCATGGGAGGGGTCTGGGACGAGCTCGCCGGAGCCTCTGGGCTCGCTGAGCAGGGCGGGCATGGGTTAGGAGTCGCGGCAAGGGGCAAGCCGCCGTGCTGGCCGAGCACAGAGGGGAGGGGAAGAACGCGTGGGGAGGGAGGGAGCAGCCAGAGAGGAAGAGGGACAAAGGGAGAAGAAGAGGGAGCGGCATGGGCGGTTGGGAGAAGATGGGGGCGACGTGGGGCGCGTCGGTGGCTGAGAGCACGCTGGGCGTGGCGGCTGTGCAGGGGGCGGCTTGAGCGCTGCGCGCGCTAGGGCGCGGGGTGGGCTGCGCGCGGCTTGCTACGCCTGGGCCGCGAGAAAGGCTGGCTGGGGCGCTCGCGACGTGGGCCGGCTAGGGGAAAAGCCGAGCTGGGCCAGGGGGAAAAGGAGGGGGCACAGGGGACAGCTGGGCCGAGGGAGCCGGGCCGCCAAGAGAGGAGCTGAGGGAGTTTTCCATTTATTTATTTCTCTTCATCTCTCTTTCTTTTGTTCTTTTTGAAAACACATTTTAGTTTTGAATTCAAATTCAAACATGATTCCTAAATTTGAATAAATGCACCATCACAAAGGAAAAACATGCCCCGACATGCTATGCAACAATCAAGGACCCCTTTTTAGGGTTTTACTTTACTAGGCTTAAACTTATATAAAACAAAATAATTCTCCATTTTTAGTAAAAAGAGAAAGGAAAGCGAAGAACTGAGGGAGTAACACCTGAATTTGGTGGATATTAGAAAAGAAATTTTAAACCCCCAAATTCAGGGTGTTACAAATCTAACCCCCTTAACAGAATCTCGTCCTCGAGATTCAAGAAGAGGCTAGCAAGAAAATGAGATTGGTTCGTTGGTTGTTCACAGTTTTCTTGAGTTGACTTTGACTCTACAAGCTTAACTTGTGGACTGACTTCTTTGACCTTTAGATTCTTGAGACCGATTGATGCAATTCTTGAGGATCTCTTGGACCTGTGGGTTAGGACCCACACACACTTTCGCTGCGCCACTCTAATCTTGTTGGTTGATGTTGATCGCATTGTCTTCATTGGGGTTAGCGGCTAACCCCCTTAACAGGAGCATTGATATGCACTTGGTGAAGATGCTTTTGGTTTTGATCTTGACTGATTTGGAGGAGTTGGAGGTTGCCAAATGGATAGGTGCAAGAGGAAAGAATAGAGAGAAAAGGTAAGTATAGACAGATTAGAG
Source organism: Zea luxurians (assembly GCA_029449295.1). Classification (NCBI taxonomy): domain Eukaryota; kingdom Viridiplantae; phylum Streptophyta; class Magnoliopsida; order Poales; family Poaceae; genus Zea; species Zea luxurians. The sequence continues at coordinate 52,326,023 of JAOPSE010000006.1, read as the reverse complement.
AGAGCAGGGGGAGAACCCAACTACTTAACTATATGGCACTCACCTAGTAAACAGATTCCATAGCGGTCCAAGGGCCACAACACATTAACACTCATTCCAAAGAAGCAAATCAGTCATAACACAAAGACAAACATCACGAGCACACAACAACAAACATCTTGTTGCTACACGTTAATGTTAACTAGATGGTGGTCTTCCCTTACAAAAGGGAAACTACTATAAGGCCATCGAAAGGCAAGGAGAATAATAAGACATGCATGATAGAGGCATGAGCATAATAAAGGATGGAGCTAAAGCAAGGATTGGAACCGACAAGGAGAGAATGCAACCAAGGTCAGGATAGGTAAAACACCATTCTCAAATCGACATGACAAAGATAATATTTCAAAAGGTAGGCATAGGATATGCATCATGGAAAGATCTAGGTATTAGGGACGTAAGGGTGATATCGAGCAAAAGCTAAGACTTGCAACGCGATAGAGGAAAAGGGAACAGACAAGAGCGGGATGGGCAAAACACCACTCTTGGAATGAAATGGGAGAGGCGGCTTTAAAATGTAGGTAAGCATCAAGGTAAAGATCGAGGGATGACAAGGGTTAAGGTGATAACGGACGAATACACAATAAGGATGTATTTTAAACAGGACTTGCAAGGTGTCAAAGAAGGGGAAGCAGTCAACGATGAAATTGATGAGGCATTATCCCCGGATAGGGATGGAAATGAGGAGACTTCAAAGGGTAGGTTCAATGTAAGCAGGAAGGCAAGGGAATAGATATCCCAAGGGTCTGAAGGTGATAACAGACGAGGATGTAGGAGAGGAGGTAAATAGGAATAAAACAAAGGATATGAGTACCATAAAGGATGGAGTTAAGATAGGACCTGTAAATGGAAAAGGACAGGGTAAGTCCAAGGGCCAGATAGGTAAATTGCCACTCTCAAATTGAGGTGGAAGGGAGGGGATTTTTAAGGAGTAGGAATAAAGATGAGTATCAAGGCAAGATTGATGGACGACAAGGTGAGGGTGATAGCAAATAAAAACACAACAAGGGATGGAATTAACACAGAATTTGTAAGTCGACAAGAAGTGAAAATAAATCAAGGGAGAGATAGGTAACTCGCAACTCTCAAACTTTCTCAAAATAAAGGAGAGGCTTTTAAAGGATAAGTTCAAGGTAAGCATTTAGGTAGAAGACATAAATATCGCAAGGGCCAAAGGCGATAACAGACAAGAGTATAGGAGAAAAGATGAAGGCGTAGAAGAGCCAGTGGGATAAGCACAATAAAGAATGGAGGTATGTCAAGGCTTACACGTGGTGAAGAAGAGGATATTTCCAAGGATAAGATAAGTAAAACACCGTTCTCAATTTGGGGTAGGAGATTGGAGATTTTGGATAACAGAAACAATGTCATCATCAAGGTATGGCCGAGAGATGGGAAAGGTCACGGCAATGCTAAATAGAGGCACAACAAAGGATGGAGTTGAAGATTCACAAGCGATGAGGAAGAGGATACGACTAAGGGAAAAGTAGGTAAAGTACAATGCTCAAATTGAGATGGAAAGGGAGAAGATTTTAAATGTCGGTATAAGATAAACCTCAAGTAAGATATAGAGATGCCTAAGGTGAAGGCGATAATAACAAAAGTCATGACAAATGATAGAGTTAAGGGAAGACTCGCGTAGTGGCGAAGTGGAGAAAACAATCAACGGTAAGATAGGTGAGGGTGCAATAGAATGGTTGAAGAACTCATTATCGAGAGAAGTTATAAAGAAACAACGAGATCACCAAGGATGGGCAACATAAAATGATCGCTCATGGACCGTTAAGAAACAGGGGTGGTCAAGCACATGTTAACTGAAATGTCTTGAACAGTTTTTGGGGTATGAAAATAAGCATACATAAGAATATAAGAGTGTGCAAGATTCCAAGGATACGAGCATACTAATCCAAGGGCATAGAAATTGCAGAAAGATAGCGACTTAACAACAGAATAAGAAATGATCTCGGAAGACAAGAAGGTCATGGACACATAAACTGAACTGTTTAAATAGGCAATAGAGGTAAAAGGGTAAGTACTTTAGATTAAGGGATAAGGGTATTAAAAATGCAAGGATACGAGCATGTCAATAACAAAATAGAATAGAGATGGTCAAATAGTAGCAATTTTAATAATGGATGAGGAAAGAGTACTAAAAGACTAAAGGCTATGGTCAGGGGGCATCTACAAAGATGTCGCAAGCACAAGATGAGATCAGATCTAATAGATTGAGAAAAGTATAGACCATACTAGAATAAAATACTTTTTGGCAAGGGGGCATATAGGAGCACAATATAGAATTAGTCGAGGTGACTAATATTTTTGAAGCAGAATCAAGGATGAGATGAAGTAATAATCAATATGTCCTTAAAACGGCCAATGCTACTCTAGGTCAGCGGTCCTACAGTCAGCACGGCTTTGATACCACTTATGTCACACCCGGTTTTGAAGGTAAACCAAATGCGAACCATGTACGTGCCAGGATCAGTAATTCACGTACATTGCAGTTACATAACTGGACATCATCACACAGTGCTCAAATAATAACATAAAAGGGTAATAATATTCGATTACATCATATGTCTGAGACATCCACATAGTCTTTACAATAATCAACGTGCGAAAATGAAACGTAGATACACGCGGCCTTCACAGGCAGCCGACTGGGGGTTGCCGCTAACCCACGCCTAAAACTTGTCGTAATCCTAAAACTCCTGGAAGTCTCCCTCCACGGCTTCATCTTCTCCTGAGCAGTGGTTGCAATGCTGACAACCTGGGGTGGGGTTTGGTGTGTAGAGCAAGGGTGAGTACAAATCAACATACTCAGCAAGTGTCCTGTTTGGCTGTAGTGGACTAGCTTTATGTGGGGGTAAGTCAAGCAGTTGCTTTTAGTTGGTCAGATTATTATTACTAGTAGAGAAAGCCAAGTTTTAGAATTAACCCACGTTATTAACCCAAACGTACTCCTTTCCAAACGGAAAGAGTACCACTTACCATTACCAAAGTTAATACCAAAGCCAACATTCTCAACACCATCTGTAATCCGAACATCTCTGATCAAGTACCACTAATTAATGGAGCTCCCTTGGCCAATCATAACCGCGAGCACGGCTGATATATCAGTTTCATAACACTCTGCAGAGGTTGCACACTTCACCCACAAGCCGTGATTCCCTCTTGCCTCGGGCCGATCAAACCCTTAAACACTACCAAGGTGAATAGGCAGGGTCTCACTATGTAGCCTTTACAAAGATTCCCTGGGGCTATAGCCGCCCGTTAGATTTCCTAAATGCACCGCACTCCTCCCCAAGGGGCGAACCAACCTTGGTAGAGCGAGCCGCATACACCGAGCCCCATTAACGGCACGACGGCGAAGCGAACTACACCCCAGTTCCTCTAATTATTCAGCTAAGGGCATCCCATTCCACCCTCATGGTTGCACTGTTTTCCCGGGCGGTCATCCAACAAACAGGTCCTTACGGAGAGGCACTCGAGAAACCGCTCGAGCCCCCTTGAATACCACAAGTATAACATCATAACAAAGGAGGGAAACAGCGTGTCATTGATAAATCTCATCATGTTCATTGATTAGAGTTGAGCAATAGCATAAAGCTAAACAATAATAATTCAACCCAAATAGGTAAGCAAGGACATGGATAACAAAAGCTAGTCAATCCTTAGGTATAACTGTGAAATGCGGGAGGTGAATTAAAGAATGTACAGGACAAAGATAGGTCAAGGGACACTTGCCTTCACCAAACAGATGCTCAGGGTCTTCAACTTTGCAGAACTCGAAGAGCCAGATCACTTGGTCACCAACGCTTGATCATCGATTCCTCGAAGCTTGGAAACAAATCGTGATCTAATCGCAACGCGAAGCGAAGACAAACAGGCACCAGCAAACAAACATATATATGCATAAGGGCCTGTTTGTTTACCCCCAAGATTATATAATCTGGATTAAATAATCCTAAAAGGCAAACAAACAGTCCAGCTTATTTGCCAAGATTATATAATCTGACCTGTTGGATTATGATAATCCATAAGCAAGTGAGTAGGTGCTTATTTCAGATTATTTTTTTCCCACTTCCCCACTACCCTTTCAAATTTTCTAGAAATTACCCACTATTATCATTATTTATATAATAAATTATGAATACTCAGAAACGTTTGTTACATTGTTCATCTCATATATGAGTTTCAACCTAAGTACAAATATAGAGGGCATTCTTGTCTTCCTCGTACAAAAGAATCATATTAACAACTCAAATAATCTAGGTAAACAAACAGGACTACTCAGATTATATAATCCAGATTATATAATCCTCCAAAAATAATCCAGATTATATAATTCATAGGGGTAAACAAACAGGCCCTAAGAACATTACACCATTCAAAGAAAAACATGACAAAACATGCAAAATGAAACAGAGCGCATTACTACGGTCACGCAAGGAAAAAGAAACGTCGAACTCGAAGCTACGGTCGAGAAGATAACGGGTTTACACTAAACAAATACTAGTTAAAACATTTGATTCGACCCGATTATATTAACTGATATTAATTATATAAGCCTAAGTGGAACGCTACACATTTAATCTAGTTAGAGTATTAATCCAATAAATATTAGTCGAGCGACCCCTAAGTTAATTATCTAAAACATATGACTTGACGAATTAATCTTATTAACATGAGTGATTATAGGCGAAAACAATTTATTATAACCCGCAGACATCGCGCGACACACGTCATCGACACGCGAGATACGTGCGAACGATGCGCAGCAAGGCGAGCGACATGTGTAAGTGGCACACGCGACGCACACAGATGAGGTGTGACAACGCGTGCGAACCGCACGCGTGACACACACGAACGGCGCGTGACAACACAAAAATAACGCATGAACTATACACACGAACAACATGGCAACGGCGAGCGCCACACGTGCGGACAGCGCATAGACAGCACACGACATGCGACTATCACCAGATTATAATTAGATGTACAAAACTATATTTCTAAGTTGATTTTTAGTTAATATAAATTATTTACGTGAAACATTTTAGATAAATTGAATTAACAACCAGTCAACGACTAACAAGATCTCATTACTAATTATGAACGATTAAAGCGAAATGATTAACTAATGTGTGCGGATCGCGTGCGCGACGCAGCGCGAACGGACGGTGACGACGCGCACAGACCGCGCACGCGAAAGGCAACAACGACATGTGCGAACGGCGCGAACGCGTGCACGCGCAGGGGGTAGACTGGGGGTGCTCCTGGCTGGCGACGCGTGACGAATGACGGCGATATATATTTAATGTGCGCACAAGATCGCTACGCGGTTAATGTATAATTAATTAACCAACCTAGTCGACTTTACGCGAGGAATAATAATAATCCACGCAAAACACGCGACGCGGAATCAGTACAAACGACGAGCAGGGTGAACTATAATCTAGTTTTAATTAGAAGGTCATAAGTATTGAACAAACCACTAATTAAATAATTAAAACTTGCGACGTGACAATATAATAATTCTAATGTGTGCACAATATCGCAGACTTGTGCATAAATAAATGCAGACTTTCAAGTGTAGCAAATTATTTATGCGAACTCATAAATCTGGACGTTTATTACCTATACAGTCGAGGACATTTTCGCGAAACGAGTTTCCTTCTTCCTCGGAACAACGGCTCTGGGCTTCCTACGCAGGGGCGAGGCTGCGGGTCGGACGCGCAGCCGCGGCTAGAGAGCCGCCATGAGTGCACGCAGGAGCCGGGAAGCCGTGGCCAGGGCTGGACAGCGGTGGGGCTGTTGCCGGGGATGGCCACAATGCCGCACTGGGCCACCAGGCTTGGCCGCACCATGGTCGGCCGAACCGCGGAGCTCGCGCGCGCACAGGAGGCGGCCGGGCAAGCGCGCTGGGCGGGGGTGCTGGCGGCGCCAGCCTAGAGCAGGCCAGGCCGCACGCTGTCAACGCGCCGCGCCGCAGGCCGCCGAGCCGTGCGCTGGCAACGCGCCGCGCTCGCGGAAGGGGGTAAGGCAGGGGGTAGGAGCCACGGCAGGGGCCATGGGAGGGGTCTGGGACGAGCTCGCCGGAGCCTCTGGGCTTGCTGAGTAGGGCGGGTGCGGGCTAGGAGTCGCGGCAAGGGGAAAGCCGCCGCGCTGGCCGAGCACAGAGGGGAGGGGAAGAACGCGTGGGGAGGGAGGGAGCAGCCAGAGAGGAAGAGGGACAAAGGGAGAAGAAGAGGGAGCGGCATGGGCGGTTGGGAGAAGACGGGGGCGATGTGGGGCACGTCGGCGGCTGAGAGCACGCTGGGCGTGGCGGCTGTGCAGGGGGCGGCTTGAGCGCAGCGCGTGCTAGGGCGCGGGGTGGGCTGCGCGCGGCTTGCTACGCCTGGGCCGCGGGAAAGGCTGGCTAGGGCGCTCGCGGCGTGGGCCGGCCAGGGGAAAAGCCGAGCTGGGCCGACGGGAAAAGGAGGGGGGCACAGGGGACAGCTGGGCCGAGGGAGCCGGGCCGCCGAGAGAGAGGAGGAGCTGAGGGAGTTTTCCTTTTATTTATTTCTCTTCATCTCTCTTTCTTTTGTTCTTTTTGAAAACATGTTTTAGTTTTGAATTCAAATTCAAACATGATTCCTAAATTTGAATAAATGCACCATCACAAAGGAAAAACATGCCCTGACATGCTATGCAACAATCAAGGACCCCTTTTTAGGGTTTTACTTTACTAGGCTTAAACTTATATAAAACAAAATAATTCTCCATTTTTAGTAAAAAGAGAAAGGCAAGCGAAGAACTGAGAGAGTAACACTTGAATTTGGTGGATATTAGAAAAGAAATTTTATACCCCCAAATTCAGGGTGTTACACAGGCTACGACCCCGTATACCAGGAAGAACGGGGTCTCCCCGGTGGCGCGGCTGGGTATTGTCTGGTTCCCCCATAGGACGGAGGAAAGTTCACTGACCCAATTCGCACCATGCTTCTTCAAGCAGTCGTAGGTGCGTGTTTTGAGTCCCCTAAGGATCTCTGCATTTGCCCTTTCTGCTTGGCCATTGCTTCTGGGGTGGGCCACGGATGCAAAGCAGAGCTGGGTGCCAATGCCCTCGCAATATTCCTGGAAGATCTGACTTGTAAACTGGGTTCCGTTGTCCATAATGATACGGTTTGGGATGCCAAATCTACAGACAATGGACTTTAGGAAGGCGATAGCGGCACCTTGGGTGATGTTGACCATAGGGGTGGCCTCTGGCCATTTGGTGAACTTGTCGATGGCGACGAAGAGGTACCGGTACCCGCCAACAGCCCTGGGAAATGGTCCCAGGATATCCACACCCCATACGGCGAATGACCAAGAGGGTGGAATCATCTGCAGCGCCTGAGCTAGTGTGTGTATTTGCTTTGCGTGGAACTGACACACCTTGCAAGACTTTACCATCTCAGCTGCATCCTAGAGAGCGGTTGGCCAGTAGAAGCGGTGCCGGAAGGCCTTGCCGACCAATGTGCGGGATGATGAATGACTTCCGCACTCTCCTCCATGCATCTCTATGAGCAACCCATGGCCCTCCTCCTGGGTAGTGCATCACATGTGAATGCCGTTGGCGCCACGGCGGTAGAGATCCCCTTCCACCACCACGTAACGCTTAGCCAACCGCACTATGCGTTCTGCAGACGCATGGTCTTTAGGAAGGATATTTTCCTTCAAGTAGTCCTGGATCTCGGAGATCCATGCATCGGGACCACTTTGAGATATTGGCTGTGGTGCTAAGGGGCTAGCAGGCCCCCCTGTAGTGCATACAGTCTTTGGTGGCTACTGGGACGCCACCAGGACCGCTAGCTTCGAGGTGCTAGTCTCGCCCCCTTCGCCCAGTTCGGCAGGCTGGGCGGTAGGTCTCAGCAGCCGTCTTTCGAAGACGCCCTTGGGCATGGGTGCCCAAGTTGATGCCTTCACGGAGAGGTCATCTACTGCCGAGTTGTCGGCCCGAGGAACATGCTGTAGTTCCAGGGCTGTGAAGTCTTTCTCTAGTTTCCTTACGTGAAGAAGGTAGGCTACGAGCCTGGGCTCATTGCAGCTACACTCTCCACGCAATTGCTTGATGATCAGCTAGGAGTCTCCCTTCACTAGGAGCTGGCGGATCCCCAAGGATAGGGCCGCTGATAAGCCGAAGATCAGTGCATCGTACTCTGCCATGTTGTTGGTGGCCTTGAACTCAAGGTGCACCATGTACTTCACTTGATCTCCGCTTGGATCGATGAGGATCACTCCGGCCCCACCATCTTGCTGGCGGGCAGATCCATCAAAGTAGAGCGTCCAGTGGGGCTCGGTGAAGACTGGTCCCCTGGGTTCCACCAGCGTGGGGTCTGAATCAGGGCCCAGACCCTTGGGCACGCTTGCGGGGGGGCGTCCATTCTATGATGAAGTCAGCCAGGACTTGACTCTTGATGGCGTGGCATGGTCGGAAATCCAGCTGGAACTCAGCGAGTTCCGCAGCCGACTTAGCGATGTTGCCTGTGGCGTTGGAGTTGTGGAGGATGGTCCTTAATGGGAAGGAGGTCACCACCACAATCCTGTGCGCTTGGAAATAATGGCGCAGCTTCCTGGACGCGACAAGCACAGCATAGAGGAGTTTGTGTGTCTCAAGGTACCTGGTTTTTGCCTCATGAAGGACCTCACTGACGTAGTAGACTAGTCTTTGAATGGTTCGGACCCCCACAGTCGGTCTCGAGCCCCCAGGTTTCTAGCTTTCTGGTGCCGGTCTCTCGACGACCAGCACCATGCTCACTACTTCTGCGACCGCCGTGATGTATAAATATAGAGGTTCCTCTGGTTCCGGAGCTACCAATATTGGTAAGGACACCAAGTGCTGCTTCAGCTCCTGGAAGGCTTGTTCCGCCTCTTCGGTCCGAGAGAAAGACCCGGACTTCCGCAGCATCTTAAAGAAAGGTAGCTGTCGGCGTTTCGAGATCGGGGGTCCCTAAGCCGACGAGTGAAGTGTCGCCGCGTGCCCCAGCCCAGATGGGTCGGCGCGAGGCCGAGCGCGAAGGGGGGAAGTGAGGTGGCCGGAGACGTGCGTGAGAGAGGTGGAAATCCCGCGGCCTTCGTGTTCGTCCCGCGCCCAGGTCGGGTGCGCTTGCAGTAGGGGGTTACAAGCGTCCACACGGGGGAGGGAGCGAGCGGCCTCACGCGAGCGCCTGTCTCGTCCTCGTCCCCACGCGGCCAACCCTCTCTAAGAGGGCCCTGGTCCTTCCTTTTATAGGCGTAAGGAGAGGATCCAGGTGTACAATGGGGGGTGTAGCAGAGTGCTACGTGTCTAGCGGAGGAGAGCTAGTGCCCTAAGTACACGCCATCGTGGCGGCCAGAGAGATTTTGGCGCCCGGTTTATGTGATGTCGTGGCCGTCGGAGGAGCGCTGGAGCCTGGCGGAGGGACAGCTGTCGGGGCTGTCGAGTCCTTACTGACGTCCTCTTGCTTCCGTAAGGGGGCCGAGAGTCGCCATCGTCAGGGTGCGTGCGGGGCGCCATCATTGCCTATCTGGCGAAGCGAGCCAGACGGGACGCCGGTCTTGTTTCCCGTAGCCTGAGTCAGCTTGGAGTAGGGTAATGATGGCGCCTCCTATTGACGTGGCCGGCCTGCGCCCTAGGTTGGGGCGATGTGGAGGCTCCTTCGAGGTCGGGGTCGAGTCCGTCTTCCGCGGCCGAGGTCGAGTCCGAGCCCCTAGGTCGGGCGAGGCCGAGGCCGTTGGCTGAGGCCAGGGCGGAATTTGAGTCCTGGGGTCGGGCGAAGCGGAGTTCACCGTCTTCCAGGGCTTAGCCCGAGTCCGAGCCCTGGGTCGGGCGGAGCGGAGTTCGCCGTCTTCTGGGGCTTAGCCCGAGTCCGAGCCCTGGGTCGGGCGGAGCGGAGTTCGCCGTCTTCCGGGGCTTAGCCCGAGTCCGAGCCCTGGGTCGGGCGGAGCGGAGTTCGCCGTCTTCCGGGGCTTAGCCCGAGTCCGAGCCCTAGGTCGGGCGGAGCGGAGTTCGCCATCTTCCGGGGCTTAGCCCGAGTCCGAGCCCTGGGTCGGGCGGAGCGGAGCTTCCTATGGTGCGTGCGGCCGGGCCTGACTGCCTGTCAGCCTCACTCTGTCAAGTGGCACTGCAGTCGGAGCGGCACAGGCGGCGCTGTCTTTCTGTCAGACCGGTCAGTGGAGCGGCGAAGTGACGGCGGTCACTTCGGCTCTGTCGGCTGAGGGGCGCGCGTCAGGATAAAGGTGTCAGGCCACCTTTGCATTAAATGCTCCTGCGATTTGGTCGGTTGGTGCGGCGATTTGGTCAGGGTTGCTTCTTGGCGAAGACGGGGCCTCGGGCGAGCCGGAAATATGTTCGCCGCTGGAGGGGGGCCTCGGGCGAGGCGGAGATCCTCTGGGGTCGGCTGCCCTTGTCCGAGGCTAGGCTCAGGCGAGGCGTGATCGAGTCCCTCGAATGGACTGATCCCTGACTTAATCGCACCCATCAGGCCTTTGCAGCTTTATGCTGATGGGGGTTACCAGCTAAGAATTAGGAGCCTTGAGGGTACCCCTATTTATGGTCCCCGACAGTAGCCCCCGAGCCTCGAAGGGAGTATTAGCACTCGCTTGGAGGCTTTCGTCGCACTTTTTTGCAAGGGGACCAGCCTTTCTCGGTTGCGTTTTGTTCAGGTGGGTGCGCGCGAGCGCACCCGCCGGGTGTAGCCCCCAAGGCCTCGGAGGAGTGGTTTGACTCCTCCGAGGTCTTAACGCCTCGCGCAATGCTTCGGCTGGTCTGGTCGTTCCCTCATGCGAGCTGGCCGTAGCCCAGGTGTACGGTCGGGTCCCAAGTTCTCGGGCTGGTATGTTGACGCTGTCAACGGTTTGGCCGGAGCCGGGTTTGCGAGAGCAGCCCCCGAGCCTCTGCACAGGGCGAGAGGGCGATCAGGGACAGACTCGACTTTTTTACATACGCCCCTGCGTCGCCTTTCCGCAAGGAGGAGGGGGGAGAGCGCCATGTTGCCCTTGGTGGGCGCCGAACATGGTGTCTCCGGTGAGCTGCAGGCGAGTGATCCGAGCGGACATCCGTGCCCCATTCGTTAGGGGTCGGCTAGAGGCCCAGAGGCGCGCCCAAAAGTACCTGCGGGTGATCTGCCGGACCCGGTCCCCTGGCGACGGGGTCCGAGGGCTCGATGCCTCCCTCTGATGGGATTTCGTTACAAGATCGTTCCCGCTGGTCTCGGAAATGTCCTAGGGTACCTCGGGAGCATAGCCCGAGCCTTGGTTATGTATCGAACGTACCCATGGTCATCCCTCGCTCAGTGTCTGAGGCGGCTGTGAACCCTTCGGGGGCCAGCCTTCGAACCCCTGATCAGTAGTGGGCGCGGAGCCCGAGTAGCCTGAGGCGGCCGTTGAACCCTTCCGAGGGGCCGGCCTTCGAACCTCTGACTAGTAGTGGGTGTGGAGCCCACGTGCTCTGAGGCGGCTGTTGAACCCTTCCGAGGGGCCAGCCTTCGAACCTCTGATCAGTAGGGAGGCTTGGAGCCTGGTTCCTTCACAGGGAAGGATCCTTTTCGGGGTATCCCCCTTTCCCGGTCCCTGTTGCAAGAGAGAGAAAGAGGAAAAAAGGAAAAGGATACGAAATCGAACGACGCGGCGTACCTTTTTTGACGCGGTCATTATGGCGAAGGCGAAGCGTCGCTCGCTTCTCCTGCCAGAGGCGCCGCCTGTCCCGCCGCGGAGTTAATGCGACAGGGCGAGTGGTTCGCGGGGCAGCCGTTGCGCGTGCGCGAGCCGTTCGAGGAACAGAACACGGGCGCGTTGTCTTCACGCCGTGGGAGAGGGTTCTCTCGCTGCCCCCGGATCGGACGTAAGCTTGGCTGACGACGTGACCGCTGCTCCTGCCCGCCTGCCACCACCATTACTGCCGGCCCATTTTTGGCCGCATTGACCGTCGCGCCAGGCTGGCGCCGCTGGGTCGTGCGCTGGGTCGCCTCGAGTCGCGGTATTGGTTCCGCAGTCGAGGAGGCGCGGTGGTGGCGCAAGTGGCGGTGCAGTTACATGCACGAAGCATTCGGCGCGCCGGTTGCATGACGCGTGGGCCTGGGCCTCCATGCTGGGCGTGTTGGGAGTCGAAGAAGTAAGCCCACTTGGCGCGGTTGCATGCCGCCTGCATGGCTGCCCGCCCTTTCGCCCGCTGGTCTGGGCAAAAGTGGGGAGCCGCTTGTAACCACTGGGCGGTTGCACGCATCGCGCACGACGGTTTGGCTTCTTCTGCTCTGGGCCGGCTTGCATGACGTGTGGGACCCAGCCCCCGCGCCGTAGGGGAGGACCTTGGAGCGTGTTGGAGAAGACTCAGCCCATTACGGCTGGGGACGCAAGTAGGGAGAGTCGCCTTTAAAAGGAGGGTGACCCTCTTGGAAGGCGACCGTGTCTTCGCGCTCCCTTATGCATCGTGTCTTTCCACCTTCCAAGCCCCCGGATGGGGGATATCCGCCGTATTTCTGCTTCGTCGTTGGAGGAACGCAACTCCGCGGGAGTTGGTACCTTTCAGCCGTCGTTCGGCTTCAAGGATTTTCATCAGCCAGCCCGGCCGTAACCCTCCGCCGGTGGTCACCCGAGACGGTGACCACCAGTCCCTAGGTGGGGAGAAGCAAGCCGGGCTGCGATCTTGGTACCACCCTCAGCTTCAAGGATGTTCATCATCCCCGCTGGGGTGGGGGCCGGGCTGAGCCGGAGCTCTACCTCCTACGCGGGTTCGTGGGTCGGCCTCTCCTTCGGCGTTCGAGGGAGAGGGCGCTCACTGGCCCTGCGGGCGGGTTGGACTTCGACAACGCGGGGCTGGTCGACGGTGGGCGTCGTCAGCCTCAACGCGTCGGGCTCGTCGGCTTAGCTCCTGGTGCCCCCTCCTGCCGGAAGGCGGCTGCCGCGCCGTGTGCACGGGAGGACCGCCCATGATATCGCGCGCTGCCAGGGCGGCGTTCGTGTTCTGGGGTGGTCCTGCCTTTGTACCGGTACGGCACCTCCACGCGGAGGTCGGTGCCCCACTCGCCCGGGAGGATTTGAGTGGGGATCTGCTGGAGGGCTGACGGCCCCTGTCGTCGGTGCCGAGGTGGAGGCGGCTCGAGAAGTCCCCGTTGCCGACGGGATCACCGCCACCATCCACGCTTCGGGCCTTCGGCTCTTTGTACTTGTCCTCGCCCCTCGAGCATCGGCGTGGGTGAGGGCAAGATTGCAGCAGCATCCGCCCTGAGGCCCTCGCTACTGCAGTTCAGCCACCCGGAGCGGGGGTCATTGTCGTTGCTGCCGGAGCGGACGACAGCGAGCAGCCCGTCGGTCTTCTGTTGCTGCGCAGGCCCCTCCCCCATCGAGTGGGGTCGTTCGTACCTGCGGAGGTGGAACCGGAGTTCCGTTTGTAATGGCACTTCAAATGTCAGTGTTTTTGTTCATTGTGGTTGTCGAGGCCTGAACATGTATGTAATTTCGGCACGGAGCCGTGTTTTTTCCTCATTTTCGAGCACTAGGACTCGCCTGTTGGTTGTCTGAACCGCTTCACCAAGCGTGAGTCGCCCCGTGTTAAGGTGACGAGTGAGGTATCCGTATCCCGGAGGCGTAGGAGTCCCTCGGCTCGGTCAGCCTTGTTGTCCGAGGCTTCCCTTGTTTGGTTAGAGGAAAACCCTCAGCCGCTCTTCGATGAGCCGAAGCCAGGGGTAGCGGTGCCAGCGCGAACAGAGGCAGAGTTGGCTCGAAAAGTAGGCCTAGTCGGCCGGAGCCTGGCCGGGTCGTCCGTTAGCGGGGCCAACACCGGAATTGATCTGTCGAGGCCTCGGGCCGGGCTGATGTCCTTGGGGGACAGCTGGTCGAGGCCCCGGGGTGACTGGCCGAGCCGCCTGCTCGGGCCGGATTCTAGGGGAAGACCCTGGCGGCGATGGCCCGGGCTTGGTGATGACGTTGTCCTTCAGAGCGGAGACCCTTGGACCGCGTCGCCGTCCGAGGCTAGGTCGGACCTCGCTGAAGGTGTTGTCGACGCCGAGGGCGCTGCTGCTCCCTTTAGCCGTCAAGATCCGAGCCTGCAGGATCGGATTATCTTGTAGCGTGTGTTTTCTGCGGCCGCCGAGGCCGAAACACACCCTCGCCGTATTGTAAAGCCGCATCTCCTTTCCTCTTGTTTCGAGTATCTGGACTTTTTTGTCGGTAACAGAACTGTTTGTGCGAGCGAGAGTTGCTTCTCACGGAAGGTGATGAGTGAGGTATCCGTATCCCGGAGGCGTAGGAGTCCCTCGGCTCGGTCGGCCTTGCCGCTTACGCGCACTCTTACCCGTCCATGGGGTTCTGTCACCGACGCAGTCGAGAAGGCTCGAAGAATCGCTCCAGCACAAGAGCTTCCGAACGTGAAGACTTGTTCGGTCCGTGGAATCACTTATCCGAACGTGAGTTACTTATGGCAGAAGGTGATGAGTGAGGTATCCGTATCCCGGAGGCGTAGGAGTCCCTCGGCTCGGTCAGCCTTGGCTGCTTACGTGTACTCCGTCGTTTTCAGGATCCACTTTCGAAGTAGTCGAAAAGCACGAAAGACATTCTGGCAGAAAAGATCTTTTTTCGAGGAAAATTTCGACGCAGAGGGGGTTCCCCCCTTTTAGCCCCTGAGGGAGGGTCGGGCTTTGCCGAGGCAAGGCTGACCCTTCCTTGATGACTAAACTTTGCGTGGGAGCGAGGTATATGAATAACTTGAAAACATCTTAAGGGTAGAAGCGACGTAGCTGTTGGATGTTCCAAGCGTTGCTGTAGACCTTGCCTTGACTGTTGGCTAGCTTGTACGTTCCGGGCTTCAGAACTTCGGCGATGACGAACGGCCCCTCCCAGGGGGGCGTGAGCTTGTGTCGACCTCGGGCGTCTTGTCGCAGCCGAAGCACCAGGTCGCCCACCTGGAGGTCTCAGGACCGGACCCCTCGGGCATGGTAGCGTCGCATGGACTGCTGGTACCGCGCCGAGTGTAGTAAGGCCTTGTCCCGAGCCTCTTCTAGCTGGTCCAGCGAGTCTTCTCGACTAGCTTGGTTGCTTTGGTTGGCATAGGCCCTCGTCCTCGGGGAACCGTATTCCAGGTCTGTGGGCAAGATGGCCTCGGCCCCATATACTAGAAAGAACAGCGTGAAGCCCGTGGCTCGGCTCGGTGTCGTCCTCAGGCTCCAGACCACCGAGGGGAGTTCCTTCATCCATCGCTTGCCGAACTTGTTGAGGTCATTGTAAATCCGAGGCTTGAGTCCTTGTAGAATCATGCCGTTGGCACGCTCTACTTGCCCATTCGTCATGGGATGAGCCACGGCGGCCCAGTCCACCCGGATGTGGTGATCCTCGCAGAAGTCCAGGAACTTTCTGCCAGTGAACTGGGTGCCGTTGTCGGTGATGATGGAGTTCGGGACCCCGAAACGATGGATGATGTTGGTGAAGAACGCCACCGCCTGCTCGGACCTGATGCTGTTTAGGGGTCGGACCTCGATCCACTTGGAAAATTTGTCGATGGCGACCAACAGGTGCGTGTAGCCCCCGGGTGCCTTCTGCAAGGGGCCGACGAGGTCCAAACCCCACACAGCAAAAGGCCATGTGATGGGTATCGTCTGAAGAGCCTGAGCGGGCAGGTGGGTCTGCCTTGCGTAGAACTGACACCCTTCGCAGGCGCGGACAATTCTAGTGGCGTCGGCCACCGCCGTTGGCCAGTAGAAACCTTGTCGGAAAGCATTTCCGACAAGGGCTCGAGGTGCTGCGTGGTGGCCGCAAGCCCCCGAGTGTATTTCTCGGAGGAGTTTCTGACCTTCGGTGGTGGAGATGCATCGCTGGAGGATGCCTGAAGGGCTGCGGTGGTAGAGCTCCTTCCCTTCTCCCAGCAAGACGAACGACTTGGCGCGCCGCACCAACCGCCGAGCTTTGGCTCGGTCGAGGGGTAGCTCTCCTCGGTGGAGATATTGCAGGTACGGGGTCTGCCGGTTTTGATCAGGCGTGACCCCGCTTTGCTCCCCCTCGACGTGCAGCGTCTCGCCCTCGGGGGCCGAGGGTACCTCGGGCTGAACCGAGGGTGCCTCGGGCCGAGCCGAGGGTGCCTCGAACTGTGCCGAGGGTACCTCGGGCTGGGCCGAGGGTGCCTCAGGCTCGGGCGCATTGTCGATCTTGACGGAGGGTTGATGCAGATCTTGGGAGAAGACGTCCAGGGGAACCATTGTTCGCCCCGAGGCTATTTTAGCCAGCTCGTCCGCAGTCTCGTTGTAGCGCCGAGCGATGTGGTTGAGCTCGAGCCCGTAGAACTTGTCTTCCAGGCGCCGAACCTCATCGCAGTAGGCCTCCATCTTTGGGTCGCGGCAGTGGGAGTTCTTCATGACTTGGTCGATGACGAGCTGCGAGTCACCGCGAGCGTCGAGGCGTCGGACCCCTAGCTCAACGGCAATCCGCAACCCGTTGACCAGAGCCTCATACTCAGCTACATTGTTGGACGCCGGGAAGTGGAGGCGTAGCACGTAGCGTAGGTGCTTCCTGAGGGGCGAGATGAAGAGTAGGCCTGCGTCGGCTCCTGTCTTCATCAGTGACCCATCGAAGAACATGGTCTAGAGCTCCGGTTGGATCAGAGCTGTTGGTAGCTGGGTGTCGACCCATTCAGCCACGAAGTCCGCCAAGACCTGGGATTTGATGGCCTTCCGAGGGGCGAACGAGATTGTTTCGCCCATGATTTTCACCACCCACTTTGCAATCCTACCCGAGGCCTCTCGGCAATGGATGATCTCCCCCAGGGTGAAGGATGACACCACAGTTACCGGATGAGACTCGAAGTAGTGTCTCAACTTCCGCTGTGTCAGGATCACCGCATACAGCAGTTTCTGAACTTGTGGGTAGCGGATCTTGGTTTCGGACGGTACTGTGACGGAACCTCCCAAGTAATTAGGCCCACCTACAGTTGTCCTTGTCTAACAGACATCAGACACCCTGTAGATGTTCCTAAGTCACTTGACAAGCTCGGTATCTTTCCCGACCTCACCAGGAACGTTTCACCCGTCTTGCAGACATTACAGATCATCAGAGATAAAGAAATGCGGAAGCGAATTACATAAACTTACATTTATTTCAAAAGCAAGCTCGAGTTATTTTATTACAGACCAGACTAAAAGTGAGTGCATAGAAGTAATATTATACAAACCAAGGGAGGCACGAACATCTCCCGATAAGCTTATAAGCAAAAGATCCTATGTGGAGGACCGAGTCCTCCCGCACTTCAGTCTTGTTTTTCTTCTTTGGGAACCACCTTGGCACAGAAGCAACAAAAGTCTGCTACTTCATCACCTAAAAACAACGGAGGGATAAACCCTGAGTATGGAATTACTCAGCAAGTCTTACCCGACTAAAGAAAAGACTCTCAAGGGTATGTTGGTTATATGGGAGTCAAGGTAAGGCTTTTCAATAATCAAAGACTCTGTTTTGCAGAAATGCTTACTAAAGTGGATCCTTAAAAATCCAGTTTTATTTGTCAAGTTAAGTTCAATTACCTGCAACTAGAGTTCTTTCTACCCTAGTTCAATCACTGGTCCTGCACTAGCCAATTTCTTAACAAAAACCCATCATCTTTAGTGGAATGCTACGTGTAGGGCAGTGACCAAGTCTTCATAACCGCGAAGGTACGGCGATCCGAATCGATTATACTTAGCTGAGGATCTCCAATCACACGACATATGTAGCACTTAACCCTTGCATATGTCAACCCGCCACCGGGGTTCTTAAGACCGGATCAGGTTCACGCAAACCGAGAGCACAGATACACCACCGTCCAGCCTCTTGCCACGGAGGGTACACGCTACTCTCGCCACCGCTCCACGCCCATTTCGTGTTATCTTATTCCGGCCTTAGTCTGCCCGAGGCAAGGCTTACCCATGACGAGGCATGTGACCAGTTAAAGGGTCCTCGATCATCAAGCCTACATCGAGACGGTCCTTAATCGACTCAGACGGAGACACTACACCGAGACTCTCTTCTCGTGCAAGTCACCCGCCCGGTCTCAGCTTAATCTGTTCAACCCAAAAACTTGGTACTTGGCAGAGGTACATCTTTTCCGATGTTGAATCCATCATGGCCATGATGGATTCACCATCAAGTTTTATTTTCGAAAATATCCCTCCCACTTTGCCAAACATCTTTTGTAAAACAAATCCTTTTGTTTTTCTAAAGCAATACTAAGCATAGTAAAACCTTTTTGTAAAAAAACAGGGTTTCAAGGAGGGTAATCAAGATCAAGGAAGGTAATGCAGGAATTGTTTAATCAACCAACTCCTATCACCTAATGCAGCAAGCAAGTGAGAAAGATTTTTAAAAACATCAAGGGAGGGTGGCAAATGCACCGGGGCTTGCCTTTGTTATCAGGTGAGTCCTGCTCGGATCCACAAATATCGAAATAAAAGCAGTTGCCTGCTTGAGGATCTGAGGTTGGTGGAGTTCCCTCTTCAGTGACTTCTTCTTCTTCTTCGTGTTCTAACATAACCATATATATACATAAGAATGGATGCCATGGGGTGCTCATGAGGATGCAAAGACAATATAAACTTATTATCTAAGTCTTGAGTACAACTTTCCTTCACGGTACTCCGAGAACCTAGGGTTTCCGGAGTCGGTAAAGGAGTTCATAGGGCAGGGGGGTTGGTTTTGGGTTTAGTGATCAAACAAGGTCCAAATCAACCCAAATTCTACCCAAGGCTTCTAAATATTGGTTTAAGTGCCCATAAAAAGTTTGGACATTTTTGGACTTACCATTCATTTTCTAAAAATCCATAACTAATATTTCTAATTACTTTAAATACCCTAAAATTTCTTATTTTCATTAAAAATCACAAAACTATTTTTACTAAATACTAGAGAAAATAACAAGCCTAGGAAAATTAGTTTCACAATTTTCGCATTTTTCTACCTTTTCCTATAATTATTTTGGCTCTGCAGGAAAAAGAAAAAGAAAAAGGATTGAATAGGACTGGGCCGATTCTGGCCCAGACGGCCCAGGTCCAGGGAGAAAAGGCGCTCGCGCACGCCCGCGCCGGCGACTTTGCACGAAGGCCCTCACGGTTTTGGCTAACTCAAATCAGGTTTATTTACTGTTCTTCTGTGTCACTGATCAAATGCAGAAAAGTCCCTGCGCTTCATCCTATTCACAATTGGGAGTCCACGATGCCGTTCACGCGTGGCCGTGCTCCGGCGAGCCAGCAGACCGGCCGAACGGGGCCATGACCGGCGCTCCCGAGCGGTGGACACCAAATCGGAGCTAGCCTGAGCATTTCCCCTAACCTAATTGCACGAACGACTAACTATTGAGCTCCGGCCACGGTGACCGAGAGCATTACGGCGAAACAGCCGTGTTCCCGGCGATGGGTGTCGGTCTAGTCCAATTAAAAGGGGCGGGGAGTTTCACAGAGGCATGAGAATGCTCAAACAAGGGAGCAGAGGGCGGGAACTGACCGGAGTTGGGCTGGCGACCGTGAGCTCGGTTTCACGGTGGCGGAAATCGGATTTGGGGGAAACTCCGAATTCGAGCACACGAGAGGATGATTGTGGCCGATTAGCGGTGGTTAGCTAGCTGACTACCTCACGGAGCTGGACACGGCTCAATTTATAGGGAGGATGGGCGGTGGCCGCGAATTCGGACGAGACACGCGGTGGTCGGAGGTGAAGAAGAAGCACTGGCCGCGGTGAATACGTGTCCACCGCCGTGGCAACCTCCCCGGCGATGATGGGACAGTCATAGGGCGTCACGGCGGTGCTGTGAAACGGCTAGGCCACGCGGCACACGGTCGGGAAGCGGCGGTCGGCGGTGAACTTATCGTGCCAGCCGCAAAGCAGAAAGGAAGACAGGGGGGTCGTCGGAGTGGTGGCCAGCTCACCGGCGGTAAGGATCTTTACCGAGCTATGCTTAACCGATGACCACGACGCACGAATCACGGCGAGCGGTGATCAACGGTGATGGACCACCGGCGGTGAGCAGGGAACGGGATCTTCTTCAGTTATCCTTTACTGTACCATGGTGAACACCAATTCAGAGCGACTGACAGAGCACATTGGAGCTTCATTTTCTCCCAGTTTCATGTGACAACAGGTCCAAGTCTCTGCATCAAAGTTGTAGTGCTACATACCAACTACAACTTTGCTACATGGTGTTGTCACAAAAAGTCACTGAATCTGGTTTGAAATTGGGCTTGAAGTTCAGGGCATGAATCTGTTAGTCTGATATTCAGACAGAACCAGACTGACAGTCCAACTTGGGTTGAGATTTTCTCCACATTTTTCATAAGAACATGGCTTGAATCCTTAAACAAAGTTGTTCTCCAATGATTGGTCTTTAGCTTTGATGTGGTGACCTAGGGCAAAAACCCTATACTTTGTAAGTTACAAAGCCCCAAAGTTGAGCCCATTCTCTGATTTTCAGACTTAGAATAAAACTCACATGAGGTCCATTTTGCATTTAAGTCCAAAACCTTGGGTTTGGCTTTCAAGTCCACATATTTGTGAACCAAAGGACTTAAGAAACCTATTTGGCTTGGTTTTTGCACTTTAGCCCAAAAGTGGGCTAATTTTGCACATAAGCCCCTAGGGTTTGGTTTTAGGGTTTTCCAGGGTTCCAATTAGGGTTTTTGGTATCCCAGGGGTATAAAAGGAATTCAAGTTTGTTTTTAGAGTCATTTTATGACTTTTACCCTAAAGTCTTTAGGTTTTCTTAACTTGGGTTAAGTTTTACCCTTTTAACCACTATTTAGGGTTAAGTCCTTTAACCAGGGTTCTATTTGCAAAAACATTAAAACACTACAACTTGTTTGAAATTTTTGCCTAGTGAATGCATTCTAGGTGTGTCAAACATATGCAATGCCAATGCTTATGATGCCATGCTCAAGTTTTAGTTATAGTAACACCAGGAGTGTTACATCCTTTCCCCCATAAAAGAATCTCGTCCCGAGATTTAAAGTCCTAGGGTGAGTAATGGAAAAGGAAATGTGTCATATTTTTATTTCCTTATTTTTGGTACAAGGCAGGGTGGTGTGGGGTTCATTCCTTTATTGCCACAACTATATACACTTTACAAGTTACATGAGGCTAGAAAGCCTGGGAAATTCTTATTCAAGAAGTCTTGAGTTTCCCACGTAGCCTCTTCTTCAGAATGCTGGTTCCATTGTATCTTGTAGAACTTGAGAGTCTTTCTTCGGGTAACCCTGTCCTTTTGATCCAGAACTCGAAGAGGATGTTCTGAGTACGTTAAGTCTGGTTCCAGGACAACATCTGTCACTTCAATGGTTCGATCGGGAACCCGTAGACACTTCTTCAATTGCGATACATGGAACACATTATGTACAGCAGACAATGTTTCGGGAAGTTGAAGTTGATACGCCACTGGCCCATATCTTTGAAGAATAGGAAATGCACCAATGTACCTGGGTGCAAGTTTTCCCTTTACCCCGAAACGTGATACTCCCTTCATTGGTGAAACCTTTAGGTAGACATAGTCTCCTTCTAAGAAGTATAAGGGCATTCGCCGTTTGTCTGCATAACTCTTTTGACGAGCTTGTGCTTTCTTTAGATTATGAATAACTTTCTGAACCTTATCCTCGGTTTCTTTTACCATATCAGGCCTAAAGAAATACCTTTCACCGGGTTCAGACCAATTTAGCGGAGTTCGACACCGACGTCCGTATAAAGCTTCGAAAGGTGCCATCTTGATACTTTCTTGATAACTGTTATTATATGAAAACTCCGCCAAAGGTAAACATTCATCCCATTTCTGTGAGAAATCCAGGACACATGCCCGCAACATATCTTCAAGTATCTGATTCACTCTCTCAGTTTGTCCACTGGTTTGAGGATGATAGGCCGAACTGTGGAGAAGTTTAGTACCCAGGAATTTATGAAGTTCTTCCCAAAATTTAGATACAAATTGTGGTCCACGATCCGACACTATGGTCTTTGGAACACCATGCAAACTGAGAATACGGGCGATGTACAACTCCGCATAGGTAATGACGGGATATTTTACTTTGACAGGGAGGAAGTGGGCGATCTTGGTAAGTCGATCAATGATAACCCAAATAGAGTCATATCCTTTTGCGGTCCTGGGCAATCCCACGATGAAGTCCATGCTTATGTCTTCCCATTTCCATGTTGGTATTGGTAATGACTGCAATGGACCGGCAGTTTTCATGTGTATGGCCTTGACACGTCTGCAAGTGTCACACTTAGCCACATAGCGTGCAATTTCAATTTTCATCTTCGTCCACCAGTAGTGTTGTTTTAGATCATGATACATCTTAGTGCTTCCCGGATGAATAGAATAGCGACTAAGATGCGCTTCATCTAAAATTTGCTGGCGGAGTTCTTCATTCTTTGGTACTACTATGCGGTTGTTAAACCATAACACACCTTGATCGTCTTCCTTGAAACATTTGGCTGTTCCAGCCCTTATCTTCTCTCGTATGTGCTTCATACCCAGATTATCCTTTTGAGCATCAATTATCTTTTGCAGAATGATTGACTCAAGCTTTAGCTGATTTAGAGTCCCATGCTGGATTATCCCCAGGTTTAGCTTTTCCATTTCTTGACATAAAGTGCTCTCGGAGGTCTTTGCCATAAGACAGTGGCAGGAAGTCTTACGACTCAATGCATCTGCCACCACATTGGCCTTGCCTGGGTGATAATGGATCTCTAGTTCATAGTCTTTAATGAGCTCAAGCCATCGTCTTTGCCTCATATTTAACTCTGACTGGGTGAAGATGTACTTCAAACTTTTATGATCTGTATATATGTGACAGATATTTCCCAGCAGATAGTGACGCCATATTTTCAGGGCATGAACCACAGCAGCTAACTCCAGATCATGAGTTGGATAATGCTCCTCATGTCGGCGCAGCTGCCTTGAAGCATACGCAACTACTCGGCCTTCTTGCATCAGTACACAGCCGAGCCCACTGCCACATGCATCACAATATACATCAAAAGGCTTAGTGATGTCCGGTTGAGCCAATACCGGAGCAGTGGTTAATAATGTCTTCAATTGCTCAAAGGCTTCATTACACTTAGAAGACCAATTGAACCTAATGTCATTCTTCAACAAACTTGTGATTGGCTTCACAAGCTTAGAAAAATCGGGTATGAATCTGCGATAATACCCAGCCAGTCCAAGAAAACTCCGGACTTGGTGAACAGTGGTTGGGGGTTTCCACTCCAGAATATCTTTGACCTTGCTAGGATCTACCGCAATTCCTTTAGCTGATAACACGTGCCCCAAAAATTGAATTTCCTCCAGCCAGAATGCGCACTTGCTGAACTTGGCATATAGCTGATGTTCCCTCAGGCGCGTCAATACAATCCGTAGATGCTGAGCATGCTCCTCTTCATTTTTAGAGTATATCAAAATATCGTCAATGAAGACCACCACGAACTTGTCTAACTCGGGCATGAACACCGAGTTCATCAAATAGGTGAAGTGGGCAGGAGCATTTGTGAGCCCGAAAGACATTACCAGGTATTCGAACAATCCATACCGCGTAGTAAACGCGGTCTTCGGTATATCCTCGGGCCGAATACGGATTTGATGATAGCCCGACCTGAGATCAATTTTGGAAAATACCCTCGCCCCAGTCAGTTGATCAAATAAGATGTCGATCCTTGGTAGAGGGTACTTATTCTTGATGGTGACCTCATTCAGGGGCCGATAATCCACGCACATGCGCAAGGTTTGATCCTTCTTCTTAACAAAAATGGCGGGACAACCCCATGGGGACGAGCTTGGCCGGATGAATCCCTTATTCAGTAGATCTTGTAATTGAATCTTCAATTCCGCCAACTCATTAGGGGGCATACGGTACGATCTTCGGGAGATGGGAGCCGTACCGGGCTTTAGCTCAATTACGAATTCTACATCTCTTTCAGGGGGTAGTCCAGGCAAATCTTCCGAAAATACATCTGGAAACTCACATACTACCGGAATGTTCTTGATCTCCGGTACAATGGCTTCAAATATTCTACCAGAAGCTTTGGCTGGATTGGTTTTGGGGAGAGACAAAAGAATTTCTTCTTGATTATAGCTCAACCTGACGGTTCTGAGTTCAGTGTTGAGAATTGCCTTGTGTTGAGTTAACCAATTCATACCCAAAATTACATCTATATCCTGGCCTTTCAGAACAATCATGTTAGCAGGAAAGTTCCGTCCGGCCATTGTTACTAGCACTTCATAGGCCACTTCTCTAGTAAAAATGTGTCCCCCAGGTGAGTGAATTTTAAATCCTTCTTTTGATTCATGACATGCAATGTGATGTTGCTCCACAAATGTCTTGCTAATGAAGGTATGCGAAGCACCAGAATCAAAAAGAATAATTGCAGGGTGACTGGCCACGGGAAACGTACCCATCATCACCGGCTCTCTCCGGTGTAGTGGCCACTTGAGTGTAATATACACGCCCCGTCTTCTTGGTATTCCTCCCCACAGCATTTCCCTTGGGCTGAGCGGACTTCCCAGTTCCTTGCTGAGCATTGGATTGATTTTGCTTGGGGTACGGGCAGTCTTTGATAAAATGTCCCGACTTGCCGCAGTTGAAACACCCAGTTGAAGAGCTGGGCAAGGCAGGTAATCGAGTGCCTGGGGCACCCGGCTGATTTGGGGAAGTGGAGGTATTGTTGGGGCGGATAATAATGGGCTGTTTGAAAGGGAATGCTGGTGGACGAGAAAAAGTTTGGTTTTGGCTAGAAGGCCGGATGATGAACCATTGCCTCTTCGCCTGGCCCTGATTAGGCCTCTCACCACTGAATCCCTTAATCTTCCCAGAACTTGCGTATTTTGCTTCCATAGATAAGGCTGTACTGACAGCCTTTCCATATGTGAGATCAATACATGTGGCCATTTTTCGCTGCAACCGGTCATTTAGACCTCTCATAAAACAGTTCCTTTTCTTCAAATCAGTATTCACCTGATCAATGGCATACTGTGACAGGTGATTAAACTTGTTAAGATACTGATTGATGGTGTCCCCTCCTTGTTTCAGTTTCATAAATTCCTCTTGTTTCATATGCAGCACTCCTTCTGGTATGTAGTGCTCGCGGAAGGCTGCTTTAAATTCGTCCCAAGTGATTTGATGGTTGTCAGGTTGAATAGCCATAAAATTTCCCCACCAAGTACTGGCAGGGCCACGAAGTTGCTACGCCGCGAACAATGGCTTCTGTGTTGCAGCGTTGCTTGAAGTCGACTCACTTCGGCTTCCAGGTCTCCTATAGGGTCATTACTTCCGCTGCTACTGCTTTCGTGTCGAGGGGCTAGTTGATGCCGGGGTACTCCAATTGGTCCCGTTGACTTACGTGCCGTTAGCCTTGTGCGTGGCGGCATCTTTCTAAGGGGGAAAATTTATTAGCATAATTCTTAGCATGATGCATGAATAAGTACAGAATCAACCTTGGTCGATTCAACCTTCTATACATTGCACTCATCCTATCTGGTCTTTAAATAAACTCTTCAGAGTACTTAGGTAAGAAGAGAAAAGAGTTTTTAGATAAGATTTTCGAAAATCCTTTTGAAGATGCCTCATAATATCTACAAAGAAGGGCTACGCTCTGATACCAGCTGTGACGGAACCTCCCAAGTAATTAGGCCCACCTACAGTTGTCCTTGTCTAACAGACATCAGACACCCTGTAGATGTTCCTAAGTCACTTGACAAGCTCGGTATCTTTCCCGACCTCACCAGGAACGTTTCACCCGTCTTGCAGACATTACAGATCATCGGAGATAAAGAAATGCGGAAGCGAATTACATAAACTTACATTTATTTCAAAAGCAAGTTCGAGTTATTTTATTACAGACCAGACTAAAAGTGAGTGCATAGAAGTAATATTATACAAACCAAGGGAGGCACGAACATCTCCCGATAAGCTTATAAGCAAAAGATCCTATGTGGAGGACCGAGTCCTCCCGCACTTCAGTCTTGTTTTTCTTCTTTGGGAACCACCTTGGCACAGAAGCAACAAAAGTCTGCTACTTCATCACCTAAAAACAACGGAGGGATAAACCCTGAGTATGGAATTACTCAGCAAGTCTTACCCGACTAAAGAAAAGACTCTCAAGGGTATGCTGGTTATATGGGAGTCAAGGTAAGGCTTTCCAATAATCAAAGACTCTGTTTTGCAGAAATGCTTACTAAAGTGGATCCTTAAAAATCCAGTTTTATTTGTCAAGTTAAGTTCAATTACCTGCAACTAGAGTTCTTTCTACCCTAGTTCAATCACTGGTCCTGCACTAGCCAATTTCTTAACAAAAACCCATCATCTTTAGTGGAATGCTACGTGTAGGGCAGTGACCAAGTCTTCATAACCGCGAAGGTACGGCGATCCGAATCGATTATACTCAGCTGAGGATCTCCAATCACACGACATATGTAGCACTTAACCCTTGCATATGTCAACCCGCCACCGGGGTTCTTAAGACCGGATCAGGTTCACGCAAACCGAGAGCACAGATACACCACCGTCCAGCCTCTTGCCACGGAGGGTACACGCTACTCTCGCCACCGCTCCACGCCCATTTCGTGTTATCTTATTCCGGCCTTAGTCTGCCCGAGGCAAGGCTTACCCATGACGAGGCATGTGACCAATTAAAGGGTCCTCGATCATCAAGCCTACATCGAGACGGTCCTTAATCGACTCAGACGGAGACACTACACCGAGACTCTCTTCTCGTGCAAGTCACCCGCCCGGTCTCAGCTTAATCTGTTCAACCCAAAAACTTGGTACCTGGCAGAGGTACATCTTTTCCGATGTTGAATCCATCATGGCCATGATGGATTCACCATCAAGTTTTATTTTCGAAAATATCCCTCCCACTTTGCCAAACATCTTTTGTAAAACAAATCCTTTTGTTTTTCTAAAGCAATACTAAGCATAGTAAAACCTTTTTGTAAAAAAACAGGGTTTCAAGGAGGGTAATCAAGATCAAGGAAGGTAATGCAGGAATTGTTTAATCAACCAACTCCTATCACCTAATGCAGCAAGCAAGTGAGAAAGATTTTTAAAAACATCAAGGGAGGGTGGCAAATGCACCGGGGCTTGCCTTTGTTATCAGGTGAGTCCTGCTCGGATCCACAAATATCGAAATAAAAGCAGTTGCCTGCTTGAGGATCTGAGGTTGGTGGAGTTCCCTCTTCAGTGACTTCTTCTTCTTCTTCGTGTTCTAACATAACCATATATATACATAAGAATGGATGCCATGGGGTGCTAATGAGGATGCAAAGACAATATAAACTTATTATCTAAGTCTTGAGTACAACTTTCCTTCACGGTACTCCGAGAACCTAGGGTTTCCGGAGTCGGTAAAGGAGTTCATAGGGCAGGGGGGTTGGTTTTGGGTTTAGTGATCAAACAAGGTCCAAATCAACCCAAATTCTACCCAAGGCTTCTAAATATTGGTTTAAGTGCCCATAAAAAGTTTGGACATTTTTGGACTTACCATTCATTTTCTAAAAATCCATAACTAATATTTCTAATTACTTTAAATACCCTAAAATTTCTTATTTTCATTAAAAATCACAAAACTATTTTTACTAAATACTAGAGAAAATAACAAGCCTAGGAAAATTAGTTTCACAATTTTCGCATTTTTCTACCTTTTCCTATAATTATTTTGGCTCTGTAGGAAAAAGAAAAAGAAAAAGGATTGAATAGGACTGGGCCGATTCTGGCCCAGACGGCCCAGGTCCAGGGAGAAAAGGCGCCCGCGCGCGCCCGCGCCGGCGACTTTGCACGAAGGCCCTCACGGTTTTGGCTAACTCAAATCAGGTTTATTTACTGTTCTTCTGTGTCACTGACCAAATGCAGAAAAGTCCCTGCGCTTCATCCTATTCACAATTGGGAGTCCACGACGCCGTTCACGCGCGGCCGTGCTCCGGCGAGCCAGCAGACCAGCCGAACGGGGCCATGACCGGCGCTCCCGAGCGGTGGACACCAAATCGGAGCTAGCCTGAGCATTTCCCCTAACCTAATTGCACGAACGACTAACTATTGAGCTCCGGCCACGGTGACCGAGAGCATTACGGCGAAACAGCCGTGTTCCCGGCGATGGGTGTCGGTCTAGTCCAATTAAAGGGGTCGAGGAGTTTCACAGAGGCATGAGAATGCTCAAACAAGGGAGCAGAGGGCGGGAACTGACCGGAGTTGGGCTGGCGACGGTGAGCTCGGTTTCACGGTGGCGGAAATCGGATTTGGGGGAAACTCCGAATTCGAGCACACGAGAGGATGATTGTGGCCGATTAGCGGTGGTTAGCTAGCTGACTACCTCATGGAGCTGGACACGGCTCAATTTATATGGAGGATGGGCGGTGGCCGCGAATTCGGACGAGACACGCGGTGGTCGGAGGTGAAGAAGAAGCACTGGCCGCGGTGAATACGTGTCCACCGCCGTGGCAACCTCCCCGGCGATGATGGGACAGTCATAGGGCGTCACGGCGGTGCTGTGAAACAGCTAGGCCACGCGGCGCACGGTCGGGAAGCGGCGGTCGGCGGTGAACTTATCGTGCCAGCCGCAAAGCAGAAAGGAAGACAGGGGGGGTCGTCGGAGTGGTGGCCAGCTCACCGGCGGTAAGGATCTTTACCGAGCTATGCTTAACCGATGACCACGACGCACGAATCACGGCGAGCGGTGATCAACGGTGATGGACCACCGGCGGTGAGCAGGGAACGGGATCTTCTTCAGTTATCCTTTACTGTACCATGGTGAACACCAATTCAGAGCGACTGACAGAGCACATTGGAGCTTCATTTTCTCCCAGTTTCATGTGACAACAGGTCCAAGTCTCTGCATCAAAGTTGTAGTGCTACATACCAACTACAACTTTGCTACATGGTGTTGTCACAAAAAGTCACTGAATCTGGTTTGAAATTGGGCTTGAAGTTCAGGGCATGAATCTGTTAGTCTGATATTCAGACAGAACCAGACTGACAGTCCAACTTGGGTTGAGATTTTCTCCACATTTTTCATAAGAACATGGCTTGAATCCTTAAACAAAGTTGTTCTCCAATGATTGGTCTTCAGCTTTGATGTGGTGACCTAGGGCAAAAACCCTATACTTTGTAAGTTACAAAGCCCCAAAGTTGAGCCCATTCTCTGATTTTCAGACTTAGAATAAAACTCACATGAGGTCCATTTTGCATTTAAGTCCAAAACCTTGGGTTTGGCTTTCAAGTCCACATATTTGTGAACCAAAGGACTTAAGAAACCTATTTGGCTTGGTTTTTTCACTTTAGCCCAAAAGTGGGCTAATTTTGCACATAAGCCCCTAGGGTTTGGTTTTAGGGTTTTCCAGGGTTCCAATTAGGGTTTTTGGTATCCCAGGGGTATAAAAGGAATTCAAGTTTGTTTTTAGAGTCATTTTATGACTTTTACCCTAAAGTCTTTAGGTTTTCTTACCTTGGGTTAAGTTTTACCCTTTTAACCACTATTTAGGGTTAAGTCCTTTAACCAGGGTTCTATTTGCAAAAACATTAAAACAATACAACTTGTTTGAAATTTTTGCCTAGTGAATGCATTCTAGGTGTGTCAAACATATGCAATGCCAATGCTTATGATGCCATGCTCAAGTTTTAGTTATAGTAACACCAGGAGTGTTACAGGTACCTCGCTGACGAAGTAGACTGGCCTCTGAACGGGCAATGCATGCCCCTCTTCTTGCCTCTCGACCACAATCGCGGCGCTAACCACCTGAGTGGTCACGGCGACGTAGACCAAGAGGGCTTCTCCGGCAGCTAGGGGCACCAAGATAGGCGCCTTCGTGAGGAGCGCCTTCAGGTTCCCGAGGCTTCCTCGGCCTCAGGGGTCCAAGTGAAGCACTCGGCCTTCCTTAAGAGGTGGTACAGAGGTAGACCTCTTTCGCCGAGGCGTGAGATGAAGCGGCTCGAGCCGCGAGACATCCCATGACCCTCTGTACACCTTTCAAGTCCTTGATGGGCCCCATGCTGGTGACGGCTGCGATCTTCTCCGGGTTGGCTTCGATGCCCCGCTCGGAGACGATGAACCCCAAGAGCATGCCTCGGGGCACCCCGAAGACACACTTTTCGGGATTGAGCTTGACGCCTTTCGCCTTGAGACATCGGAATGTCACTTCAAGGTCGGAAAGGAGGTCGGAGGCTTTCCTCGTCTTGACTACGATGTCATCGACGTAGGCCTCGACCGTGCAGACAATGTGTTTGCCGAACACATGGTTCATGCACCGCTGGTACGTCGCGCCCGCATTCCTCAAGCCGAACGGCATGGTGACATAGCAGTACATGCCGAAGGGTGTGATGAAAGAAGTCGCGAGCTGGTCGGACTCTTTCATCCTGATTTGGTGATACCTTGAGTAGGCATCGAGGAAAGACAGGGTTTCGCACCCAGCAGTGGAATCCACGATTTGATCGATGCGAGGCAGAGGGTAGGGAACCTTCGGACATGCTTTGTTCAGACCAGTGTAGTCTACACACATCCGCCATTTCCCCCCTTTCTTTCTCACAAGCACAGGGTTGGCAAGCCATTTGGGATGGAATACCTCTTTGATGAACCCAGTCGCCATTAGCTTGTGGACCTCCTCGCCTATGGCTCTGCGCTTCTCCTCGTCGAATCGGCGCAGAGGCTGCTTGACGGGTCAGGCTCCGGCTCGGATGTCCAGCGAGTGCTCGGCGACGTCCCTCGGTATGCCGGGCATGTCCGAGGGACTCCACGCAAAGACGTCGGCGTTCGCATGGAGAAAGTCGACGAGCACTGCTTCCTATTTGGGATCGAGCCCGGAGCCGATCCGGACTTGCTTGGAGGCGTCGCTGCTGGGGTCGAGGGGGACGGACTTAACCATCTCCGCTGGCTCGAAGTTGCTGGCATGACGCTTCACGTCTGGCACCTCCTTAGAGAGGCTCTCCAGGTCGGCGATGAGGGCCTTGGACTCGGCGAGGGCCTCGGCGTACTCCACGCACTCCACGTCGCATTCGAACGCGTGTTTGTACGTGGGGCCGACGGTGATGACCCCGTTGGGGCCCGGCATCTTGAGCTTGAGGTAGGTGTAGTTGGGGACGGCCATGAACTTCGCGTAGCATGGCCTCCCCAATACTGTGTGGTAGGTTCCTCGGAACCCAACCACCTCGAACGTCAGGGTCTCCCTTCGGAAGTTGGAGGGTGTTCCGAAGCAGACGGGAAGATCGAGTTGTCCGAGGGGCTGGGCGCGCTTCCCGGGGATGATCCTATGGAAAGGCGCAGCGCCCGCCCGGACCGAGGATAGATCGATACGCAGATGCCCGAGGGTCTCGGCGTAGATGATGTTGAGGCTGCTGCCTCCGTCCATGAGGACCTTGGTGAGCCTGACGTCGCCGATGACGGGGTCGACGACGAGCGGGTATTTCCCCGGGCTCGGCACATGGTCGGGGTGGTCGGCTTGGTCGAAGGTGATGGGCTTGTCGGACCAGTCTAGGTAGACTGGCGCCGCCACCTTCACCGAACAGACCTCCCGGCGCTCTTGCTTGCGGTGCCGAGCCGAGGCGTTCGCCGCTTGCCCGCCGTAGATCATGAAGCAGTCGCGGACCTCGGGGAACTCTCCTGCCTGGTGATCTTCCTTCTTGTCGTCGTCGCGGGCCCTGCCACCCTCCGCGGGTGGCCCGGCCCTGTGGAAGTGGCACCGAAGCATGACGCACTCCTCAAGGGTGTGCTTGACGGGCCCCTGGTGGTAGGGCACGGCTCCATGAGCATCTTGTCGAAGAGGTTGGCACCTCCGGGGGGTTTTCGAGGGTTCTTGTACTCGGCGGCGGCGACAAGGTCCGCATCGGCGGCGTCGCGTTTCGCTTGCGACTTCTTCTTGCCCTTCTTCCTGGCACCGCGCTGAGTTGATGCCTCGGGGGCATCTTCCGATGGGCGGCCCTAGGGTTGCTTGTCCTTTAGGAAGATAGCCTCGACCGCCTCCTGGCCGGAGGCGAACTTGGTGGCGATGTCCATCAGCTCGCTCGCCCTGGTGGGGGTCTTGCGACCCAGCTTGCTCACCAGGTCGCGGCAGGTGGTGCCGACGAGGAACGCGTCGATGACATCCGAGTCGGTGATGTTGGGCAGCTCGGTGCGCTGCTTCGAGAATCGCCGGATATAGTCCCGGAGAGACTCTCCCGGCTGCTGTCGGCAGCTTCGGAGGTCCCAGGAATTCCCGGGGCGCACGTACGTGCCCTGGAAATTGCCGGCGAAAGCTTGGACTAGGTCGTCCCAGTTGGAGATCTGCCCCGGAGGCAGGTGCTCCAACCAGGCGCGAGCAGTGTCGGAGAGGAACAGGGGGAGGTTGTGGATGATGAGGTTGTCATCGTCTGTTCCACCCAGTTGGCAGGCCAGACGGTAGTCCGCGAGCCATAGTTCCGGTCTCGTCTCCCCCGAGTACTTTGTGATAGTAGTCGAGGGTCAAAACCGGGTCGGGAACGGCGCCCGTCGTATGGCCCGGCTGAAGGCCTGCGGACCGGGTGGTTCGGGCGAGGGACTCCGATCCTCCCCGCTGTCGTAGCATCCCCCACGCCTGGGGTGATAGCCTCGGCGCACCCTCTCGTCGAGGTGGGCCCGACGGTCGCGGTGATGGTGCTCGTTGCCGAGGTGACCCGGGGCCGTAGGCGCTGTGTTGCGCGTGCGCCCGGTGTAGACCGAGGCTTCCCGCATGAATTGGGAAGTCACGGCATGATGTTCCGAGGGGTACCCCTGCCTTCGGGAGGCGGAGCTCTCGGCCCGCCGGACCATGGCGCCTTCCAGGAGATCCTTGAGCTCTCCCTGGATTCGCCGCCCATCGGTGGTTGATGGCTCCGGCATCGCGCGGAGGAGCATTGCTGCTGCAGCCAGGTTCTGGCCGACCCCACTGGATGCGGGTGGCGGCCTGACCCTGACATTGTCGGCGATGCGGTGCTGGAAGCCCTGGGGTAGATGACGCATTTCTCCGGCCAAAGGTTGGCCCGCCCATGCCTGCCTGACGTCCCGGCGGATTGGCTCAAGCGCTCCTGCTCCCTCGTCGAGCCTGGCCTGCACCCCGCGGATTTGCTCAAGCTGTGGGTCTTGACCCCCCCGCCAGAATGGGGACCACAGCTAGCTCCCGTGGGATGTCAACGCGAGGCACGGGCCTAGGGAGATCACCGTCCTCCGGCATGCCGAGATGGTTGCCTTCGGAGGGACCCCCTAAATCGACGTGGAAACATTCGCGGCTCGGACCACAGTCCTCGTCGCCGAGGCTACGGCTACCGTCGGAACAGTCGGAAAGGCAGTAGTCGCATGCGGTCATGAAACCCCGCATGGCACTGGGGTTGCCAAGTCCGGAGAAATCCCAACAGAAGCTGGGCTCGTCGTCTTCCTCGGACCCAGAGGGCCCGTAGGTCGAGACGTCCGTCAGCCGGTCCCAAGGTGACCGCATACGAAACCCTAGAGGGTTCGGATTCGCCTCTGCGAGAGCGTCCGCCAAAGCGGAGCCGCTAGGCGGGTCGAGGCTGAATCCCAAAGGCGTGGGATGGGAATCGGTCGGTACCTCTTGGTCGACGGGCGGTGATGAAGTCACGTCGGGGACTGACTACACCGTCGTCTCAGGTACGAGGGTGACACCTAGCAAGCCTTTTGCGAGCGTGCTGGCGTCGTCCGTTTGCTCGGGATTGGCGTGTCGCGGGGAGACAGCGCTCGTCTTCGTCTCAAGCGCGAGGTCGATGCCCGGCGCGCCCCCCGTTGGAGTGCTGGCGTTGTCGACTCGCTCGACGGCCGACGAGGCGCCGCCTCCTGCTTGACCTTGGTTGCTCTGCCTCCTCCTCCGTCGGCGGGGAAGAGGACGGGGCGAGCTCGAAGGTTGTTCTCCACCACGCGGGGAAGATGTCATCGATCCTGCCGCCGACGGGCGGACTGTCGGCCGCCATTGTCGCTGTCGCCCGGCGGTGGAAGGAGTATCATGTCGTAGCTGCTGTCGAGGGACATGAACTCAAGGCTCCCGAAACGGAGCACCGTCCCGGGCCGAAAAGGTTGCTGGAGACTACCCATCTGGAGCTTGACGGGAAGCTGTTCGTCAACACGTAGCAGGCCCCTACCTGGCGCGCCAACTGTCGGCGTTTCGAGACCGGGGGGGTCCCTAAGCCGACGAGTGAAGTGTCGCCGCGTGCCCCAGCCCAGATGGGTCGGCGTGAGGCCGAGCGCGAAGGGGGGAAGTGAGGTGGCCGGAGACGTCCGTGAGAGAGGTGGAAATCCCGCGGCCTTCGTGTTCGTCCCGCGCCCAGGTCGGGTGAGCTTGCAGTAGGGGGTTACAAGCGTCCACACGGGGGAGGGAGCGAGCGGCCTCACGCGAGCGCCTGTCTTGTCCTTGTCCCCGCGCGGCCAACCCTCTCTAAGAGGGCCCTGGTCCTTCCTTTTATAGGCATAAGGAGAGGATCCAGGTGTACAATGGGGGGTGTAGCAGAGTGCTACGTGTCTAGCGGAGGAGAGCTAGCGCCCTAAGTACACGCCATCGTGGCGGCCGGAGAGATTTTGGCGCCCGGTTTGTGTGATGTCGTGGCCGTCGGAGGAGCGCTGGAGCCTGGCGGAGGGACAACTGTCGGGGCTGTCGAGTCCTTGCTGACGTCCTCTTGCTTCCGTAAGGGGCCGAGAGCCGCCATCGTCAGGGTGCGTGCGGGGCGCCATCATTGCCTATCTGGCGGAGCGAGCCAGACGGGACGCTGGTCTTGTTTCCCGTAGCCTGAGTCAGCTTGGAGTAGGGTAATGATGGCGCCTCCTGTTGACGTGGCCGGCCTGCGCCCTAGGTTGGGGCGATGTGGAGGCTCCTCCGAGGTCGGGGTCGAGTCCGTCTTCTGCGGCCGAGGTCGAGTCCGAGCCCCTAGGTCGAGCGAGGCCGAGGCCGTTGGCTGAGGCCAGGGCGGAATTTGATTCCTAGGGTCGGGCAAAGCGGAGTTCGTCGTCTTCTGGGGCTGAGCCCAAGTCCGAGCCCTGGGTCGGACGGAGCGGAGTTCGCCGTCTTCCGGGGCTTAGCCCGAGTCCGAGCCTTGGGTCGGGCGGAGCGGAGTTCGCCGTCTTCCGGGGCTTAGCCCGAGTCCGAGCCCTGGGTCGGGCGGAGCGGAGTTCGCCGTCTTCCGGGGCTTAGCCCGAGTCCGAGCCCTGGGTCGGGCGGAGCGGAGTTCGCCGTCTTCCGGGGCTTAGCCCGAGTCCAAGCCCTGGGTCGGGCGGAGCGGAGCTTCCTATGGTGCGTGCGGCCGGGCCTGACTGCCTATCAGCCTCACTCTGTCAAGTGGCACCGCAGTCAGAGCGGCGCAGGCGGCACTGTCTTTCTGTCAGACCGGTTAGTGGAGCGGCGAAGTGACGGCGGTCACTTCGGCTCTATCGGCTAAGGGGCGCGCGTCAGGATAAAGGTGTCAGGCCACCTTTGCATTAAATGCTCCTGCGATTTGGTCGGTTGGTGCGGCGATTTGGTCAGGGTTGCTTCTTGGCGAAGACAGAGCCTCGGGCGAGCCGGAAATATGTTCGCCGCTGGAGGGGGGCCTCGGGCGAGGCAGAGATCCTCCGGGGTCGGCTACCCTTGTCCGAGGCTAGGCTCGGGTGAGGCGTGATCGAGTCCCTCGAATGGACTAATCCCTGACTTAATCGCACCCATCAGGCCTTTGCAGCTTTATGCTGATGGGGGTTACCAGCTGAGAATTAGGAGCCTTGAGGGTACCCCTAATTATGGTCCCGACAGTAGCGCTCTCTCAGCCAACCTTGAAATGAAGCGGCTAAGGGCGGCTAGCGATCCCATAAGCTTCTGGACATCCTTGACTCGGGCTGGGGGCCTCATTGCCTTGATCGCTCTGATCTTCTCCGGGTTTGCTTCAATGCCTCGGTACGAAACCAGGAATCCAAGCAACTTCCCGGCGGAAATGCCAAAAACGCATTTGTCCGGGTTTAGCTTCGTGCGGGTTGCCCGCAGCTTATCGAAGACCAGGGTTAAGTCTTCCACTAGGGTCAACCCTCTCTTAGTCTTGACCACGATGTGATCGACGTAGACCTCTACTTTGTCCCTAATCAGGTCCACGAAAGTCTTACTCATCACCCGCACAAAGGTTGGCAGGGTGTTTTTTAGACCGTACGACATTACAACATAGCAGTACAGCCCATCCACTGTCATGAAAGCAATATGCTTCTATCTTCCCTAGACATTTGGATTTGGTGGAAACCAGAGTAAGCGTCTAGGAATGATAACAGATCACACCCGGAGGTAGAATCTATGATTTGGTCTATACGTGGTAGTGGATACGGGTCCTTGGGACAGGCCTTATTCAGGCTGGTGTAGTCGATACACATCTGAAGTTTTCCATTCGCTTTGGGGACGATGACTGGGTTGGCCAGCCATATCAGATGATGAACCTCTTCGATGAAGCCAGCGTCCAGCAGTTTTTGGACCTCCTTTCGGATGAAGTCCTGTCGCTCAACAGACTGTCTGCGAGGCTTCTGGCTTACTGGCTTGGCGTCGGGGTTTATCTTCAGGCAGTGCTCAATCACCTCCCTGGGGATCCCAGGCATCTACAACGGCTCCCATGCAAATACGTCGGTGTTTGCCTGGAGGAAAGCGACGAGCGCGAGTTCCTATTTCTTGTCCAGATCACCCACAATGCGAGTGGTCTAGGTGGAGTCCGCAGCAAGCCAGATGGCTTTAAAGGAGACACCATCCGTTCCGGATGGTTGTACCTTTGGCGCCTTGAGGGGCGCCTTAGTGCCGGAGGTCGAGGGGTCCCTCCTTCTGTCGTCTGGGCGAGCAGTCTCTGCCGCCATGGCATGCAACTTCTCTATGGCTGCAAGTGTGGTGGCACGGTCACCTTGCACGGTGAGGACCCTGGTTGGGGATGGCATCTTGAGGACCAAATACCCGTAATGGGCAATGGCCATGAACTGGTACAGGGCCAACCTGCCAATGATGGCGTTGAAGGGGAGGTTGACTTCTGCCACGTCAAAGACGACGTTCTCCGTGCGGAAGTTCTCCTCAGTTCCGAATGTAACCGGGAGTGCGATGCTCCCCAGGGGATATACCAGCTGCGAGCCCACTCCGAAGAATGGGCATGAGGGTCCCAGACGGGATCCCAGGATTTGCAGCTGCTTAAACGCAGCATGGTTGATGACGTTGAGGCCTGCTCCGCCGTCAATCAGCACATGGTGCAGTCGCATGTTGGCGATGATAGGAGCGGTGATGAGTGGCAGTATGCCGGCCCCTACCACGTTGTCGGGGCAATCGGGTGCCACGAAGGAGATGGTGGTGCTCCTCCATCGTTGGTGGGGGGCAGCCTTTGGGACCCCTGGAGTTACCGATAGGATCTCACGGTGTAAGGACTTGACGTTCCTGCGGGAGGTCAGCTCCCAGCTCCCGCCGTACATGACGTACAATTTCTTGCGGCGGTCGCTGTCATCCCTGGAGTCGGAATCTTCGGTGAGGACGTCCTTGAGGTCCCCCTCGGGTGATTTATACCCGAGTTCTCGTTCTCCCGCGGCTACTTCACCGTCGTCGACCCTCTCCTTTCCAGGCCGACGATGGAGCGGGGAGTCATCCTTGGACGGTTGCTCGCGTCGCTCACTGATGCGTTTCGTGAGCTTGATGATCTCGCGACATTTCGAGGCGCTGTGGTGAGCGTTGGGATGCATGGGGCATGAGCCGCTATTGCCTCCCTGTGGCCGAGGGCGCTTATTGCGCTCGCCCCGCCCTCTAGCCGCGACTGCGACAGTAGGGGCGGCAAATTGCGGCCTCTTATAGCCGCGGTTCTTCTTCTTCTTTTTGCCGTCCTAGGAGACGGCACCCGAGCCACCCGACTGGGTAGCCCCGATTTGTGGGGTCGAGTGCCATGCACGGCCCTCGGCGGCTCTGGCACATTTGTCGGTCAGAGCGAAGAGTGTGGGGACAGTTTCCACGTCATGCGTGGCCAACTTCTCCAACATCTTCTCATCACGTACTCCCTGACGGAAGGCCGTGATGATGGAAGCATCAGAAATGCGAGGTATAGTACCTCGCACCTTGGTGAAGCGGGAGATGAACATCCGGAGAGTCTCCCCGGGCTCCTGCCTCACCGCATGGAGGTGGGCCTCCACTCCATGCTGCTGGTAAGTACTGGCGAAGTTTGCTACAAACCGCGCGCAGAGTTCTTCCCAGGAGTAGATTGACCCTGGGGCAAGGTTCATGAGCCAAGTCCGGGCTGGTCCAGAAAAGGCGACGTGAAAATATGTTGCCATCACAGCGGTGTTTCCACCTGCTACCGTGATGGCGGTGACGTACACCTATAGGAACTTCGACAGATTTGACGTTCCGTCGTACTTTTCCGGCAGATGCGGCCTGAACTTGGGTGGCCAAGACGCTGCGTGGAGATGGTCCGTGAGAGCGGCGCAGCCCACGCCGAGCAGGGGGACACCCACTTGGGACCGGGTGCCCATTGGTGTATGTGGTGCTGCCGCAGCGAAGTCTTGATCGAGGTTGCGGCCCTCGATATTTTGGCGGTGCTCGCGCGCCCTTTCCAAAGAGATCCAGACATCCTCTCCCGCGCATCTACGGTTGAGCTCGGCACGGAGGTCGTTGGTCTGTGCGCCCCTTACTGAGGGCGAACGCACAGATGTCGATGCCTCATGTTGGCGCCGAGATGACTATGGCCTTGACCTGGTCGAGGTAGAATGCACCATGCTGAGCAGTCGGTCGACGTCGTCCCGCCACTGCTTCATGGCCCCTGGTGAGGCCGTGGAGCTTGGGGGGTGGCATAGCAACTCCCTGGCTGCTGACAATGCTCCCGGAGCCGCCCTCGACGGAGTCTAGGAGGTCTGCGCAGTCATACGCTGCCGTGCAGCATGCACAGCAGCGGCGCCCGGCATTGGGCGGTTGGGAACTTGCGGGGTGGAGGAAGCATCCTCTTCCTCCACCGCAAAATCCACCAAAGTCTCAGCACGGTGCTCAACGATTTGCACCATCATGCCTGAGCAAGGAGACAAGCAAAAACCTAAGGCCTAGCCCCTACCTGGCGCGCCAAATGTCGGAGAGGAAATCTCCGGCCGGGTGGCGGAGTGCACCCGCCCTAAATCCTAAGATGAGGAGGGGCCTAGGCGTTTCGCTTGTTAGTCGGGAAAACGGGAAGAACACAAGAACACATAAAGATTTATAGTGGTTCGGGCCGCCGGAGCGTAACACCCTACTCCACTATGTGATGTATTGCTTGAGAGCTTGTATGAACTTGTGAGTGTCTGAGTGAGCCTAAGATTGGGTCTCCGCATGCCTCCCCTTTTATAGCTATAAGGGGGGCATGTACAAAAGGACTCTGAACCCCGACACGTGGGCTCAGAGACATAACAGATGAGATAACCGGAGCAACTAATGTCGGTCACCTTGCACCATCCCCCTGTGCCCCGACATCCGCCGCTCGAGTAGAATTGGCGTGTTGCCGAAGGTTCCTTGGTATCGTTTAAGTCATGATGACCACTGCGCGCGTGCAGTGGTGTGGGCGTACTGCCTATTGCCTGATTGGACAGGCACGCCGCCTGGTCTGGTCGCCGCCTGCCATCAGAGTGGACGGGGCACATTAAATGTCGAGTCGGCACATCGTCTGCCCGTAGGGCGGTCAGGCGGCGCGCGATCTCCGCAATAAATGCAGAGATCGCGTGGCTCCGAGGCCTTACGTCAGGCTCTGCCCTCCGTCCCACGTCATAGGCCACGTGGTACCACCGGGTCCCTGCCTGAGTGGGGAGCACAGGCGTGCCTGATGTTGGGGGCCTTCGTCCTCCGAAGGTCCTCAAAAACATGATTTGACAATGTTTTCCAAGTGGATTATGTGGACAGGTATTTTTGGACTCAGAACTATGAATATGAAGCACGGCCAGGACGAAGCCTGAACTAGACGAAGGACGAGCGCAGCCGAAGCTGTGCGCAGGGAAGCTTCGTCGCGACAGCAGAGGGGGGAACCGACTTAAAGATGAAAAGACTGCGTGGGCCTTGACAAATTTCCATAAGCCATTAACAAATGTAATGGACATGGATGTAATTTTACGTGGGCTGCGTCCCGCGCCTATAAATAGATGAACAGTACTCCCGCACTGTTCACGCTGACTTGGCATTGGCATTTGCGTCACGCTTGTACTTTTTACCTTCTCTCAGGACCGAAGGTACATTTGTAATTTGTAATCATTTCTATTTCTTTGTGTTAATAAAATAGAAATGATTCTATGATCTACATTCCATGTTTTATATGAGTCCTTCGTTATTACTTGTCGAATTTACGAGGGTATGTCTCTTGTGACCTTCGTCCGGAACTCATTATTCCCGAAGAGGAATAATGTTCGATAGGACGAAGGGCCTTAACGTTTAACACTTTTTATGTTGCCTTGTTCTTAATCCGAAGCATTTAAGAACAAGTCCCCAACATTGGCGCCCACCGTCGGTGAACCTACTTCCACTTCGAGTTTTGTGAACACCTTCGGAAGCTATAGACCTTCGCTATGGCGCCAAAGAAGGCTTCAGCGGCTGGGGCTGCAGCACTACAACCGCTGGACCACAACCAGGAGACCGTCTCTCTTCGGGAGGCCCGAAGCCAGAAGAGAAAGGCCGTCAGCCCGACACTTCAGGAAGAAGAGCTAGACCAAGAAATCAGGGATATGGAGATGCTACACCAACAAGTACAAAGAAAGAAGGAGAAGATGGCCCGCCTAGCTGAGTTGCAAAGGCAGATAGACGAAGCCTCTGAGGAAGTTCGCCATCTTACTCACGATGAGCAGAACAGAAGGCCTCATCAGAAAGACCTTCATCAGGAGGGCTTCGTCAACGAAGATGACTGGTATGATAATTTCCATCAGGGAAATTTTGTTTTCGATGATGCTTCTCCTCTGTCTGCTGAGCTGCAGGCTACACCTTGGCCTCCATCCTATAAGCCACCCCAGCTTCCCATGTTTGATGGTCACTCCGACCCGAAGCAATTCTTGATGAGCTACGAAGCAACAGTGTCTTCGTACGGGGGCAATGCTGCAGTCATGGCGAAGTCTTTCGTCATGGCCGTCAGGAATGTTGCTCAGACCTGGTATTCCTCCCTTCGGCCAGGAACAATAACTTCATGGCAGAAGCTGAAGGATATGTTACTGACCAGCTTTCAAGGATTTCAGACGAAGCCGGTCACAGCTCAAGCCCCGTTCCAGTGTATTCAGGATCACGAAGAGTACCTTCAGGCGTATGTCCGAAGGTTTTTACGATTGAGGGCGCAGGCACCAACGGTGCCCAATGAAATTGTTATCGAAGCCATGATCAAGGGGCTTCGTCCTGGGCCTGCAGCTCAATACTTTGCTAGAAAGCCTCCTCAGACCTTGGAGAAATTGCTCCAAAAGATGGATGAGTACATTCGTGCTGACAATGACTTTTGTCAAAGAAGGGAGGAGGCCTTCAGATTTTCTGAAATGACCAGGGGCTTCGGAGGAAGATACTACCCGAGACATGTCCGTTCCATCCACAACACTCAGAATGATGATAAGGGGAGTCAGAACAGACCGCAATGCTCCTCACAGGCTTCGGGGCAACAACAAACTTCCTTCCGGCCACCAGCTCCAAGAGGCAGAGGCGCCAGGGGCTTCGGCGGAAGATTCGGAGATCAGCCAAGGAGACTGTTTTGCTTGTTCTGTGGAGAAGGCAAGGGCCATACCACTAGGTCGTGCCATATTACAATCCAGAAGCAAAAGGAAATTGCCGAAGCTGCATCTCAACAAGCTCAGCCGAAGCAGGTCATGCATACTGCTTCGTATCATCCGCCTTATATCCCACAATACATAGACAACCACCCTGCAGCTTCTGTAGCTTCGGCAAGTCAACCTCAAGCTTCCTGGCAACAGCTTCCGCCCTCACCTCCATTGCAGCAAGGTCAACAGCCAGAAGGGAGTCAATACGCTCCACATCAGAGGGACTTCAGAGAGCAGTCCGAAGCTCGCACAGTCAACAGCACTGTGCCAGAGTCGAAGCACATTTATTGACACGTATCCTACCTTTGATAGCAGTCTTTCCTATTCAGTTTTATTTTCTGTGAAGCAAAAAACATTGATAGTTTTCATGTAATAATTTCGTTGTTTTCCACGAGGAAGATCTATTTGCTCCACAAGCTTAAGTTGCTGAAGCTTAAAATTTTTTCCGTTACCAAGGAGGACCTTCGAATTAAAAATCCTTCGGAGTAACAGCAAGTCGTTCTAAGGAACGCAGAGTAAGTTTGTGAAGTCACAAAAAGCCGTTCCAAAGGGAGCGCAGTGTAAGTTTTCTGCTCAGAAGTCGTTCCTAAAGGAATGCAGAGCCTACAGCGAAAAGTCAACGCTGATACCGCCTAAGTAAAGGGCGAAGAAGCTCCTAAGGGAGGCTTACAGCGAAAAGTCAACGCTGATACCGCCTAAGTAAAGGGCGAAGAAGCTCCTAAGGGAGGCTTACAGCGAAAAGTCAACGCTGAGATCGTCTAAGTAAAAGACGAAGAAGCTCCA
Organism: Zea luxurians; assembly: GCA_029449295.1. Taxonomy (NCBI): domain Eukaryota; kingdom Viridiplantae; phylum Streptophyta; class Magnoliopsida; order Poales; family Poaceae; genus Zea; species Zea luxurians. The sequence continues at coordinate 52,283,543 of JAOPSE010000006.1, read as the reverse complement.
AAGACGTTCCTAAGGGAATGCAGAGCTTACGAATGTGTTTTGTGTGTATCTTCGGAACAGACGTCATTTGCATAACATAACATCATCACATCATTTCGCATAGCATAAGCATCATACATCATGTTGCATACGGCAAAAGAAGGGCACACAGTATTAACCTTCGAAAGAATGATCTGAGAAAGTGCAAATCGTGCAAAGTCACGAAGGAATATAATGATGATCTTCGGAAAATAGCTTCGGAGGCTGTTTTTACGAAGCATGGATGAGATTCATCAGAGCAATATCAAAATTGTTTAGCTTCGGAGAGTGCTTTCACGAAGCATGGATGTGTTTTATCAGAACAGTTTTAACGAAGAATGTTTTCTTCACGAAGCATGAAAAGAAGGGAAGGTGTTTTTTCGCCGAAGGCTCAAAAATGGTATGTATGTACAGTTTCATGCATCGTAAAGAATTGAATAATGGAAAGAAACTTGTATATTACATTCAAATGTACAAATGTTACATAGATCACAATTTAACTGTTTTTCTAAATCGCATCTAGTCTTCTCTTAATACTGCTTCGGCGACTTCATTTAAAAGTTGATCAACAACTTTGTCCATAATAGCTTCGGCCATTTGTTTAATTTCATCATCCCCTTTTGTGTGGGGATCGACAGTCGATTCAGCAGCTTCTGAGGCAAAAGAACATTTCTTCATTATTATTACAAACTGTGAGTAGAGTTTGAAACAAAAATTACAACATAATAAGAACGACTAATTAATACCTAATTGCCTTTCGGGCTCCGTACTTTTTTCGGCAGCTTCTGCCACTTTCCTAGCATCGTGGATGCCTCTTTCGCTCCTTTGGATAATTTCTTGTGCCATTCCTCGGCCGCCGTCGTTCCAGATATCAGTAAAAAATTTGCCACCAACCACGCTTGCTTCGGCCGAGGGGTCCTTGATGTCTTCGCAAGATAAGGTAGCTTCGGACTGAGCTAGAAATTTTACATGCTCGCAACCTTTTTTCTCTAAGACAGAAGCAATTCCTCTGGCGCCCGAAAAAGCGCAGATATCACCGCGACTGCTCAGGATCTCCTCGAAGGCTTCTACTTCGTGGCTAATCCATTCCAATGGACCTTCGGGATTGCCTCGAGGGAAATTCTCTTCGCTGGAAAAGGCACCCACGCTGGCGAAGCTGGTCTTAATTTTATTCACGCACTCTATAGATTTAACATAACATTTTCCCTGAGATGCACGAAGCTCTTTAACTCTTAATTCCAATTTGTTGACCATATGATCACTGAGTTCTCGTTTTGTTTCCTCAAGCACGCGCTCCTCTTTAGCTCTAGCCAGCTGTTTCTGAAGATCTTTAATCTCGCGTTTTTGAGCTTCGGCCTGGGCCTTTGAAGCAACTTCGTCTTTCTTCACTTTATCTACCAGTGTAAGCAGAATTTTATCTTTTTCCAAAGCTTCGTTTCTCAGTTTGATAACTTCGGAGCGTAAATTATTAAACGCAATTTCATAGCTTTCATCTTCGGCGCTCTTTTGGGCTCTTAGTGCGTTGCTTAGGATCAGGCCCTATACGAAAAAAGAATCCGTATAAGACAAAAGAAATGAGTTAAAAGAAAAGGAAAAAAAAAGGGGTTTTTCAAGCGTTTAATTCCCATACCTTCAGGCTGTTGTACGCAAGACTGTCTGCGAGATCTTCTTTCGTCATGGCGCTTAATCCAGATTCAAGCTTCGGGAAACCAATACTCCTGGCCATCTCTCGGCAGACGGATAATTCTTTATTGTCTGGGAGGCAGTACAGGAAATCATCTTCGTTTGTCCCATTGAATATCACTGCCCCCTTCGGATATTTTAGCTCCCTCGCATAATGGTTAGCTTCATGAGTTTCTTCTTCAGATAATTTTTTCCCCGAAGCATGTCGAATGATGTAATCACATATGCTGGCAGGCGCTTCGGGGATGGCAGTGCTAGTTTCTTCAACTAAAATTGGTTCTGGTATTTTTATTGCTTCGGCTTCCAAAGTTTGCTCCTTCAAGGGCTCCGAAGGCCCAGCTTCAGCTTCAGCCTGTTGCGTCGAAGCTTCAGTAGAAGCTTCAGCAACTTCAACACTCTTTTTTGGAGTTGTGCTTGAAGACTTAATTGTCTCCAAGACATCTAGTACGTTTACCATTCTTTTCCTTTTTGGGGTCACCGTTGGACCCTTTTGGATTTTTGCTGTTTCGACATTTGCTACAGGACTCAAAACTTCTGATGCTTTTTCCTTAGTCGGATTTTTTGCTTCTTCCATTTTTTCTGTGGATGGCGCTGCGGCCATCTCTGCAATTTCTGGCAACAAGGTTGGCTGTTCAGCTTCGGCGGCCGAAGAAGTTTCTCCGGTGAACTCAGGCACCGAAGCTGGTTCAATGTGGCGTGGCCGGTGTGTGAGGACCTTCAACCTTTTTCCTTTCGGTTCTGGCTCGCTAGGAGCAGCTGCAGCTTCTTCTTTTGCAGAGGTTGTGTTCTTCCTCTTCTGCCCTCGAATGGGATAACGATAATCGGGGTAGAAGAACCCGATTGCGTCAAACACCCGGTTGAGTCTCTTCTTTTTTCGGCCTCCGAAGGCTGCTGATAGCGCAGTATTTTCGGCCTTCGAATATGCCCCAAGTAGTTCATCACTTAAAGTTTCAATGCTCTTCAGCCAGTCATCATCAGGTTCAACAAATTTATCTGCATATTTGAACGTGAATTTCAGTCTAACTAGTCCGCCTTCGTCGGACTCTTTAATAGTTTCCTTCGGCATTTCCCATTTTTCTGTAAGTGGCCATACCCTGAAGGCAATGTGCTCTTGGACCAAGTCCCTTGTCCCAATGAAAGAGCAGACCACACCGAAGGCTCTTTGGCACTCCTCGGCTGCTTCGTCCATTTCAACCTTCGGCCTTCGTAGTCCGAAGCGTTGCCAGATGGGGCACATAATAATACTTTTGACATTATCTTGCGCTGTTAGGTCATTTTTCACATAAAACCATTCAGTCATCCAGGCTCCGGGCCACCTCTTCCGAAAGGTCGGCACAGGGCAGCTTGACCCGGAGCGGGCGCCGAAGCTGTAGCACCCAAAATTGTTGTGATATTGCTCTTTTCCCCAGGGTTTCGTCTCGTACAACAATTCATGAATGTTGCAGAAGCTTTTAGCGTTTGGTTCCAAACCTTGGCTTCTCGCAGCCCAGACAAAAATCCCCATTCTTAGGATAGCTTCGGGAGTAAGTTGATGAAGGTAGACTTGGAATGTTTTCAGTACCTCAACAATAAAGTTGCTCAGGGGGAATCGAAGCCCAGCCTTGAGAAAGCTTCGGAAGACTACAACTTCATCTTCTTCCGGGGTGGGAGAGGTCTTTTCTCCAGCGTCAGCCCTCACAATAGATATATCTCGAAAATACCGCCCCCTCATATTATCAATATGACTCTGCTTGATGGTGGTCTTCCCGAAAACCGTGTGACTTGGCCGCCATGGACGATCTTCGGCCTCTTCCCCACCACTCTCTACATCATAGCTGTCGCTGTCACCAGTGTCTTCGGACAAACCTTCGAGAATCTCTTTGGTGATTTTCTCTGTATTCGTCTCTGCCATCGCTATTAGGAACCCCAGATTCTTCTCCTCCTCGAGACTCAGCTTCGTCTCAGCAGGGATCTTCTTGCCTTCAGACATCTTCGGAAACGCTAAAAAATTGTTCCCGAGGTCGGAGCTCCAAAATCAAAAAGACCAGTAAATCTTAGTGCACAAGAGCTAAAAATTTTAGTGGGCCGAAGCAAAAGGCAAGTGTGCGTACCAAATGAGTTTGCGGTGCGATCTTATTTATACGCCCAGGGCGTTAAAAATTTAAAGGCCCCGCCTGTCAGTGAATGTTGCTATTCTAGCAAAGGGAAGGTGTTTTTTCGGACCTTCGGCTCAAGGCCTTCGTCCATATCGCAATCTGAATTTATTATTAACAAATTAATATTGCGAGGGGCTACTGTTGGGGGCCTTCGTCCTCCGAAGGTCCTCAAAAACATGATTTGACAATGTTTTCCAAGTGGATTATGTGGACAGGTATTTTTGGACTCAGAACTATGAATATGAAGCACGGCCAGGACGAAGCCTGAACTAGACGAAGGACGAGCGCAGCCGAAGCTGTGCGCAGGGAAGCTTCGTCGCGACAGCAGAGGGGGGAACCGACTTAAAGATGAAAAGACTGCGTGGGCCTTGACAAATTTCCATAAGCCATTAACAAATGTAATGGACATGGATGTAATTTTACGTGGGCTGCGTCCCGCGCCTATAAATAGATGAACAGTACTCCCGCACTGTTCACGCTGACTTGGCATTGGCATTTGCGTCACGCTTGTACTTTTTACCTTCTCTCAGGACCGAAGGTACATTTGTAATTTGTAATCATTTCTATTTCTTTGTGTTAATAAAATAGAAATGATTCTATGATCTACATTCCATGTTTTATATGAGTCCTTCGTTATTACTTGTCGAATTTACGAGGGTATGTCTCTTGTGACCTTCGTCCGGAACTCATTATTCCCGAAGAGGAATAATGTTCGATAGGACGAAGGGCCTTAACGTTTAACACTTTTTATGTTGCCTTGTTCTTAATCCGAAGCATTTAAGAACAAGTCCCCAACACCTGACAAGACCCAGACAAGTGTCTGTGCCAGACCCCTAAATGCCTTTGACTCAGGCCAGGGTATTCTTTGCCTCGAGGTCTTGTCGTGGGCGGTCCGGACCTCACTTAGGGGGGTCTGGGTCCCGCCGAAGCCCCGGTTAGGTATGCCGGGGTCCGACATTCTCTCACGGGGGTCCGGATCCACTGATGATATTACGGTATATGTTACCTATTCCGAGGTCACCTGGTGGCCTCGGGGTTGTCCACGTGGTGGGGTAAGGCGCGGTTTACTGCACCTTCTTACTATAGTAAGGGGTACCCCTGTTCCAGGGTACTGATAGAAGTAATGTTGCTGTCATGGCAAAGTCCTTCGTCATGGCAGTCCGAAGTGTGGCCCAGACATGGTACTCTTCTCTCCGGCCAGGGATAATCATGTCATGGCAGAAGCTTAAGGACATGTTGGTCACCAGTTTTCAAGGGTTCCAGACGAAGCCAGTTACCGCTCAGGCCTTGTTCCAGTGCACACAAGACCATGAGGAGTACCTTCAGGCGTATGTCCAAAGGTTCTTGCGTCTGAGAGCACAAGCGCCAATGGTGCCCAGTGAAATCGTCATTGAGGCCATGATCAAGGGTCTTCGGCCAGGACCTACGGCTCAGTACTTCGCCAGGAAACCCCCTCAGACTCTAGAGAAGCTGCTTCAAAAAATGGATGAGTACATCCGGGCCGATAATGATTTCCACCAAAGAAGGGAGGAAGCTTATAGGTTTTCTGAGATGACTAGGGGCTTCGGAGGAAGAATCCACCCTAGTCATGTCAGAACAATTCACATCTCTAGTCAGAATGATGACAAAGCAAGCCAATTCCAGAGGCCGCAGCACAGCTCACAGTCTTCAGGGCAGCAGCAAAGCTCCTTCAAGCCACAGCTCCAAGGGGCAGAGGCGGCAGGGGCTTCGGAGGAAGATATGGGGATCATCCCAGTAAAATCTATTGCTTATTCTGTGGTGAAGACAAGGGCCACACTACAAGAACGTGCCAGATTACCATTTAGAAGCATAAAGAGATTGCCGAAGTAGAAGCCCGGCAGAACTAGCCGAAGCAGGTTTTACATACTGCTTCGTGCTACTCTCCCTACATACCAGAATATGTGGGCAATCAACCTGCAGCTTCTGTTGCTTCGACAAGCCATTCACAAGCTTCCTGGCCTCAGCTTCCACCGCCACCACCATTGCCACCTACTCATACCCAAAGCTAGCAGCCAAAAGGGCGCTAGTACCCCCAATAGCAACGTGGCTTCAGGGAGGAGTCCAAAGCTCATACAGTCAACAGCACTATACCAGAATCGAAGCACATATACTGAGGAATATCCTACTTATGAAGTACTTTTATCTTTTATGCCATTTTACTTTTTGTACGAGAAACAAGTCATGAAAAACTCAGTTTCAATTTCTTGTAATAATTTTGCCTACACCATAATGAAATATATCTTCTTCATAGATTTACGAAGCTTGAAAGACGACTCTCAAAGGAACGAAATAGTTTTCGAAGCTCAAAAGTCGTTCCTAAGGGAATGCAGAGCCAAAATTGACGAAGCTACAAAAAGTCGTTCCTAAGGGAGCACAGTGTAAGTTTTCTGCTCAAAAGTCGTTGCAAAGGGAATGCAGAGCCAAATACCGCCGAAATGTAAGGCGAAGAAGTTCAAAAGTCGTTCCTAAGGGGATGCATAACTTATACCGTCGAAATATAAGGCGAAGAAGTTCAAAAGTCGTTCCTAAGGGGATGCAGAACTTATACCCCCGAAATAGAAGGTGAAGAAGCTCAAAAGTCGTTCCTAAGGGGATGCAGAGCTTAGACTCAAAAGACATTCCTAAGGGGATGCAGTCTTCCGTGTACCAGTGTGGGTGTTAAATCATCATCATATTGCATCATATCATCGCATCATCTAGCATAGCATCACATCATACATCATATCACATCAACAGAAAGACTGGATACGAAGCAAACCCTTGGAAATACTTCGATTGAATGAAAATGTGCTAAGGCACGAAGCAAGCTTCGGGTGACAGTTTTATCACATCTGCCCTAGAAGGGGTTTCTTTCTTTACGAAGCATGAAAAGAAGGGAAGGTGTTTTTTTGCCGAAGGCTCAAAAACTGGTATGTGTGTATGTTTCATGCTTCGCAAAGAAATAAATTACAACAATTTACATATTCGACTCAATGTTACATACATCAAATGTTACATAGTTTTGTTACAATAGAAGCCTAATCTTCATTCAATTGTTCCATACATCAAGCATTTCAAAATATTATTACAATAAAATCTATTCTTCTCTAAGGACTTTTTCTGCAACTTTGTTCAAAAGTTTATCGACGACTTCGTCGATAACGGAGTCCGCCATGCTTATAATATTCAGTGCTTCCTTCATTTTTGGATCAGCTAGGGGATCGTACGGCTCCGGTGGCGGGGATAGTTCAGCTGAAGTAGGTAAATTGATTAGTTCGAAACCACAAAGCAAGTACCGAAGTTAAATAATCAAAAAACAATACATATACGCCTTTCGCGTTCAGCAGCCTCTTCAGCTCGCTTTGCTTCTGCCCAGGCATCGTGGGTGTCTTTTTCATTCTTTTTTATAATCTCGTGGGCCAGCTCTCGTCCATCGTTCACCCAAACATCATTATAAAACTTCCCGCCCATTAAAGTTGCTTCGGCTAAAGGATCCTTTGTATCGTCTATGGAGAAGGCAGCTTCGGCCTGGGCTATAGCCTTAACGTGATCACATCCGGCCTTCTCCAAAATAGCTGAGATTCCACGCGCGCCGGAAAACGCACAAATATCCCCGCGATCATTCAAGATTTCCTCGAAGGCTTCGGCTTCTCCACTTATCCATTCAATAACGCCCTCGGATCGCCTCGGATAAAATTTTCTTTAGAAGAATAGGCGCCCACTTTGGAGAAGCTAGTTTTTAATTTCTTCACACAATCCAAGGATTTTTCAAAACACTTCTCCTTGGATTCGCGAAGTTCTTCAACATTTTTCTCTAGTTTATTCTTCCAATATTCATTAATCTCTTGGTTAGCCTGTGCGAGCGCGCAGTTCTTGTAACACCCTGAATTTGGGGGTATAATTTTTTCTTTTCTAATATCCACCAAATTCAGGTGTTACCTTCTTTCTCCTCTTTCTGTTCGCTTCTTTATTTACTTCTTCCCAAGTAATAGGGAATGTTACTTCAAACATAGTTGCTAATAAAACCCTATAAAAATTGTTGTTGATGTATCATGCTGGAAAATATGTTTTGATTGATGAAATAATTGGTTGTGCATTCGCTTAGATGTTTTTGCACTCGACGCTAAATTCAAATGATAGAAATAAAGAAAAGAGAAAGAAATAGAAATGGGAAAAGGCCCACCTCGCTCCCCTCTCCCCCGTCCTGGGCCGCTCGGCCTCCCGACCCATCGCGCGGCACCGCAGCCGCGGCCCACCCAGCGCGCGTCCCTTTACCCAGCCACTCACGCGGCCCAGCCTCATCATCCCCAGCCTGCCTGCGCGCGTGGCCTGCACCGTGTCCCGCCCTCAGTCCCGCGCTGCGCACGCCCCGCTAACCATGCCCCGCGAGCGCTCTCTTCTTCTGTTCGCCTGGCACCCACGATCGTCAAAACTGAAACCGCCTTACTCGCCCCTCGCTCACGCAGCAACCGTGCCTACGTCCGTGTGGCTGTCCAGCGCGCTTGCCTGTGGCACCTCGCTGTACCGGAGGAGCCCGCGCTGAACGCCGCCACGCCGGCTCTTCACCGCACCGAGCTCGCCCTGCCGCGCCGGAGCACCACCATCCAAGCCTTGTTTCAAGATGAGAACTCCACCGCTCCATTCCTATATACTCCTTCGTCGTTCCAAGCTCTCCGACGTCAATGATTCTGCGCAATCCCTGGATCTACTCCCTTCTGGCGCTAGTGTCGAGCCCCAGCCTCTCGTCGCGCAAGCAGTCCGCGCGGGCGCACTCATCGCAGGCTCGCTCTTGCAGGCGTTGCCTCTGGTCGTGGCTCCCGGTGAGCCGCCCCTTCCTTGTGCTCGGCCGGCACTGCCTCCCGCACCGGCGAGCAGGCCCACCCCGCCTTGCTCGATGCCGCATGCAGCGCCTGCCCGGTTGCCCCATGACCCGCACGCGTTCTGGAAGAATAAAACTGCCAGCATGCTTCACCCATCCGATTCGTGTACAGGAAAAGAAAGAAAGTGTTAGGCCCCACCCGCATGCATTTTCTTGGCCACATGCATTTGCATTTTTGTTGGCCACATGCGACAAAGCAGGGAAATCGTTCCTCCATACACAAGTTTTAATTAATTAGTTAATTGTTAGTTCTTCTGATATTTATTAAAATAATAATATAATTATTACTAATATATAATTTTAATTTACACTTTTATAAATGTCGGCGTTCCGAGACCGGGGGGTCCCCGAGCCGACGAGTGAGAGTGCCGCGTGCCCCAGCCCAGATGGGTCGAGCGCGTGGGCGAGCGCGAAGGGGGGAGTAGAGCGAGAGGTCGGTGGCCGGAGCCGGGTCGCGACGAGGGAGTCGGAGAATTCCCGCGGCCTTCGTGTTCGTCCCGCGCCCAGGTCGGGTGCGCTTGCAGTAGGGGGTTACAAGCGTCCGCGCGAGGTGAGGGGAGCGAGCGGCCCCGAGAGAGCGCCTGCCCCTGCCCTTCGTCCCCGCGAGGCCAACCTTCTCTAAGAAGGCCCTGGTCCTTCCTTTTATAGTCGTAAGGAGAGGATCCAGGTGTACAAAATGGGGGTGTAGCAAGGTGCTACGTGTCTAGCGAGGGAGAGCTAGCGCCCTAAGTACATGCCAAGGTGGCAGCCGGAGAGATCTTGGCACCCTGTTGGTGTGGCGTCGTGGCTGTTGGAGGAGTGACGGAGCCGGACGGAGGGACAGCTGTCGGAGTGGCTGGGCCCTTGCTGACGTCCTCCTGCTTTCGTAAGGGAGCTGGGAGCCGCCGTCGTCATGGTCTAGTGAGGCGCCATCATTGCCTATCTGGCGGAGCTGGCCAGATGGGACGCCGGTCTTGTTCTCTGCGACCCAAGTCGGCTCAGGGCAGGGTGATGATGACGCTTCCTGTTGACGTGGCGGTCTTGTGTCCTAGGTCGGGCGTCGTGGAGGCTCCTCCGAAGTCGAGGTCGAGTCCGTCCTGCAAGACAAAGGCCGAGCCCGAACTCCTGGGTCGGGCGAGGCGGAGGTCGTTCGGCAGAGGCCGAGGCGGAGTCCGAGCCCTGGGTCGGGCGAGGCGGAGTTCGTCGTCTTCCGGGGCCTTAGCCCGAGTCCGAGCCCTGGGTCGGGCGGAGCGGAGTTCGCCGTCTTCCGGGGCCTTAGCCCGAGTCCGAGCCCTGGGTCGGGCGGAGCGGAGTTCGCCGTCTTCCGGGGCCTTAGCTCGAGTCCGAGCCCTGGGTCGGGCGGAGCGGAGTTCGCCGTCTTCCGGGGCCTTAGCCCGAGTCCGAGCCCTGGGTCGGGCGGAGCGGAGTTCGCCGTCTTCCGGGGCCTTAGCCCGAGTCCGAGCCCTGGGTCGGGCGGAGCGGAGTTTGGTCGCCCGTCGGTCTTACCTTTTGCGTTAAACGCCCCGGTGACTTGGTCGGTTGGCGCGGTGATTTAGTCAGGGTTACTTCTTATCGAAGGCGGGGCCTCGGGCGAGCCGGTGATGCGTCTGCCGTGAAAGAGGAGACCTCAGGCGAGACGGAGTCATCTTAGGGCCGGCTGCCCTCGCCCGAGGCTAGGCTCGGGCGTGGCGTGATCGAGTCACTCGTATGGACTGATCCCTGACTTAATCAAACCCATCAGGCCTTTGCAGCTTTATGCTGATGGGGGTTACCAGCTGAGAATTAGGCGTCTTGAGGGTACCCCTAATTATGGTCCCCGACAGTAGCCCCCGAGCCTCGAAGAGAGTGTTAACACTCGCTTGGAGGCTTACGTCGCACTTTTTTGCAAGGGGACCAGCCTTTCTCGGAGGTACTTTGTTCCGGTGGGTGCGCGCGAGCGCACCCGCCGGGTGTAGCCCCCGAGGCCTCGGAGGAGTGGTTTCACTCCTTCGAGGTCTTAATGCCTTGCGTAATGCCTCGGCTGGTCTGGCGGTTCCCTCATGCGAGCAGGGCGTAGCCCAGGTGCACTGTCGGGGCCCAAGTTCTCGGGCTGGTATGTTGACGCTGTCAACGGTTTGGCCGGAGCCGGGTTTGCGAGAGCAGCCCCCGAGCCTCCGCACGGAGCGAGAGGACGATCAGGGACAGACTCGGCTTTTTTATATACGCCCCTACGTCGCCTTTCCGCAAGGAGGAGGGGGGGAGTGCGCCATGTTACCCTCGATGGGCACCGAACATGGTGTCTCCGGTGAGCTGCAATCGGGTAATCCGAGTGGACGTCCGTGCCCCGTTCGTTGGGGGTCGGCTAGGGGCCCGGAGGCACGCCCAAAAGTACCTGCGGGTGATCTGCCGGACCCGGTCCCCTAGCGACGGGGTCCGAGGGCTCGTTGCCTCCCTCCGATGGGATTCCGTTACAGAGTCGTTCCCGCTGGTCTCGGAAATGTCCTAGGGTACCTCGGGAGCGCAGCCCGAGCCTTGGTTTTGTATCGAACGTACCCCTGGTCATCCCTCGCTCGGCGTCTGAGGCGACTGTGAACCCTTCGACAGGCCAGCCTTCGAACCCCTGATCAGTAGGGGGCACGGAGCCCGAGTAGCCTGAGGCGGTCGTGGGACCTTTCGGGGGCCGACCTTCGAACCCCTGACTAGTAGTGGGTGTCGGGCCCACGCGATCTGAGGCGGCTGTCGAACCCTTCGGGGGGCCAGCCTTCGAACCCCTGATCAGTAAGGAGGCTCGGAGCCTAGTTCCTTCACGGGGAAGGATCCCTTTGGGGTTATCCCCCTTCTCGGTCCCTGTTGCAAGAGATAGAGAAAGAGGAAAAGGGAAAAAGGATGCGAAATTGAACGTCGTGGCGTACCTTTTTCGGCGTGGTTGTTTTGGCGAAGGCAAAACGTCGCCAGCCTCTCCCGCCCGTAGCGCTGTCCGTCGAGCCGCGGAGTTAATGTGCCGGGGTGAGTAGTTGGCGAGGTTGCCGTTGCGCGTGCGCGAGCCGTTCGAGGTACGGGTCACGGGCGCGTCGTCTTCACGCCGCGAGAGGTGGTTCTCTTGCTGCCTTCGGATGGGACATGAGCCTGGCAGATGGCGTGACCGCTGCCCTCGCGCGCCTGCCACCGTCATTACTGCCGGCCCATTTTTGACCGCGCTTGACCGCTGCGCCAGGCTGGCGCTGCTGGGTCGCAGGCTGGGTCGCCTCGAATCGCGGTATCGGTTCCGCAATCGAGGAGGTGCGGTGGTGGAGCGAGTGGCACAGCGGTTCGCATGCAGCACCCGGCGCGCCAGTCGCACGACGCGTGGGCTTGAGCCGTCGCGCTGGCCTGTCAGGAGTCGGAGAGGCGTGTCCACTTGGCGCGGCTGCATGCCGCCCGCATGGCTGTCCACTCCCTTCGCCCGTTGGTCTGGGCAAAAGTGGAGGGTCACTTGTAACCGCTGGGTGGTTGCGTGCGTCGTGCGCGGCGGTTCGGCTTCTTCTGCTTGGAGCCGGTCTGCATGACAGGCGGGCCCCAGCCCCCGCGCCGCAGGGGAGGACTTTGGAGGCGTGTTGGAGAAGGCTCAGCCCGTGACGGTTGAGGGTGCAAGCAGGGGAAGTTGCCTTTAAAAGGAGGGCGACCCCCTTCGCAGGGTGACCATGTCTCCTTCCTTCCCTATGCATTGTGTCTCTCCATCTTCCAAGCCCCCGGATGGGGGGGAACCGCCGTCTTTTCGCTCCATCGCTGGAGGAACGCAACTCCGTGGGAGTTGGTACCTTTCAGCCATCGTTCGGCTTCAAGGATTTTCATCGTGCAGCCCGGTTGCCCCCCTCGGCTGGGGGTCACCCGAGATGGTGACCACCAGCTCCTGGGTGGGGAGGGGCAAACCGGACTGCGGTCCCGGCGCCGCCCTCAGCTTCAAGGATGTTCATCATCCTTGCTGGGGTGGGTGCCGGACTGAGCCGGCGCTCCACCTCCCGCACGGGTTCGTGGGTCACCCTCTCCCACGATGTTCGAGGGGGAAGGCGCTCACTGGCCCTGCGGGCGACGCGGACTTCGACAACGTGGGATGGATCGGCGGCGAACGCCGTCACCTCCAGCGTGTCGGGTCCGCTAGCTCGGCTCCGGTGGCCCCTTTTGTCGGGGGGCGGCTGCCGCACCGTGTACACGGGAGGTCCACCCTAGACGCCGCACGCCGCTAGGGCGGCGCTCGTGTTCTGGGGTGGCCCTGCCTTTGCACCAGGGCGGCGCCTTCGCGTGGAGGCCGGTGCCCCACTCATCGGGGAGGATTTGAGTGGGGATCTGCCGGTAGGCTGGTGGCTCCTGGCGTCAGTGCCGAGGTGGAGGCGGCTCGAGAAGTCCCCGTCAGCGACGGGATCACCGCCACCATCGGCGCTTCGGGCCTCCGGCTCTTTGTACTTGTCCTCGCCCCTCGGGTGGCGTTATGGGCGAGGGCAAGACAGCAGCTGTGCCTCCTCCTGAGGCCTGCGCTGCGGCGGAGGGAGGAACCGGAGTTCCGTTTGTAATGGCACTTCGAGTGCCGGGTTTTTTGTTCATTTCGGCTTTCGGGGCCTGAACATGTATGTAACTTCGGCACAAAGCCGTGTTTTTTCCTCATTTCTGAGCACTAAGACTCGCCTGTTGTTTGCCTGAACCGCTTCACCAAGCGTGAGTCGCCCCGTGTCAAGGTGACGAGTGAGGTATCCGTATCCCGGAGGCATAGGAATCCCTCGGCTCGGTCGGACCTGTTGTCCGAGGCTCCTCTAGCTTAGTTAAAGAGACCCCTCGGCCGCTCTTCGACGAGCCGAGGCCAGGGGTAGCGATATCAGCACGAGCAGAGGCGGAGTTGGCTCGAGAAATAAAACCTGGTTGGCCGGAGCCTAGCCGGGTTGTCCGTTGGCAGGATCGACGTCGGAGCTGATCAGCCGAGGCTTCGGACCGAGCTGGCGCCCTAGGAAGGAGGTCGGCCGAGGCCCCGGAGGTGGCCGGCCGAGCCGTCCGCTCGGGCCGGGTTCTCGGAGAAGTCCCTGGCAAAGATTGCTCGAGTGTGGTGATGACGTTGTCCTTCGGAGCGGAGGCCCTCGGACCGCGTCGCCGTCCGAGGCTAGGTCGGGCCTTGCCGAAGGTGCTGTCGACGCCGAGGGTGTCATCGCCCTCTTCCAGCGTCAAGATCCGAGCCTGCAGGGTCAAATTGTCTTGTAGCGTGGGCCTTGTGCGGCCGTCGAGGCCAGAACACACACCCTTGCTTCGTTATAAAGCTGCGTCTCTTTTCCCCTTGTTTCGAGTATCTGGACTTTTTGTCGGTAGCAGGGATGTTAGTGCGAGCGAGAGTTGCTTCTCGCGGAAGGTGATGAGTGAGGTATCCGTATCCCGGAGGCGTGGGAGTCCCTCGGCTCGGTCGGCCTTGCCGCTTACGCGTACTTTTACTCGTCCATGAGGCCCTGTCACCGACTCGGTCGAGAAGGCTCGAAGAATCGCTTCGACAGAAGAGCTTCCGTACGTAAAGACTCGTTCGATTCGCGGATTCACCTTATCCGAGCGCGAGTTACTTATCGCAGAAGGTGATGAGTGAGGTATCCGTATCCCGGAGGCGTAGGAGTCCCTCGGCTCGGTCAGCCTTGACTGCTTACGTGTACCCCGTCGTTTCCAGGACCCACTTTTCGAAGTAGTCAGAAAGCACGAAAGATATTCTGGTAAAAGAGATTTTTTGTTCGAGGAAAATTTTGACGCAGAGGAGGCTTCCCCCCTTTTAGCCCCCGAGGGAGGGTCGGGCTTTGCCGAGGCGAGGCCGACCCTTCCTTGTTGACTAAACTTTGCGTGGGTGCGGGGTGTATGAACAACTTGGAAACATCTTAAGGGTAGAAGCGACGTAGCTGTTGGATGTTCCAAGCGTTGTCGTAGACCTCGCCTTGACTGTTGGCCAGCTTGTACGTTCCGGGCTTCAGAACTTTGGCGATGATGAACGGCCCCTCCCAGGGGGGCGTGAGCTTGTGTCTCCCTCGGGCGTCTTGCCAAAGCCGAAGCACCAGATCGCCCACCTGGAGGTCTCGGGGTCGGACCCCTCGGGCGTGGTAGCGTCGCAGGGACTGCTGGTATCGCGCCGAGTGTAGTAAGGCCCTGTCCCGAGCCTCGTCCAGCTGGTCCAGCGAGTCTTCTCGGTTAGCTTGGTTGCTTTCTTCGTTGTAGGCCCTCGTCCTCGGGGAGCCGTATTCCAGGTCGGTGGGCAGGATGGCCTCGGCCCCGTAGACCAGGAAGAACGGCGTGAAACCCGTGGCTCGGCTTGGCGTCGTCCTCAGGCTCCAGACCACCGAGGGGAGTTCCTTCATCCACCGCTTGCCGAACTTGTTGAGGTCGTTGTAGATCCGAGGCTTGAGCCCTTGTAGGATCATGCCATTGGCACGTTCCACTTGCCCATTCGACATGGGGTGAGCTACGGCAGCCCAGTCTACCCGGATGTTGTAATCCTCGCAAAAATCCAAGAATTTTTTGCCGGTGAACTGGGTGCCATTGTCGGTGATGATGGAGTTCGGGACCCCGAAGCGATGGATGATGTTGGTGAAGAACGCCACCGCCTGCTCGGACCTGATGCTGTTCAGGGGTCGGACCTCGATCCACTTGGAGAATTTGTCGATGGCGACCAGCAGGTGCGTGTAGCCCCCGGGCGCCTTCTGCAGAGGGCCGACGAGGTCCAGACCCCACACGGCGAAGGGCCAGGTGATGGGTATCGTCTGCAGAGCCTGAGCGGACAGGTGGGTCTGCTTCGCATAGAATTGGCACCCTTCGCAGGCGCGGACAATTCTAGTGGCGTCAGCCACCGCCGTCGGCCAGTAGAAGCCTTGGCGGAAAGCGTTCCCGACGAGGGTTCAAGGTGCTGCATGATGACCGCAAGCCCCCGAGTGTATTTCCTGCAGGAGTTCCTGACCCTCGGCGATGGAGATGCATCGCTGGAGGATGCCCGAGGGGCTGCGGTGGTAGAGCTCCTTCTCATCGCCCAGCAAGACGAACGACTTTGCGCGTCGCGCTACCCGCCGAGCCTCGGCTCGGTCGAGGGGCAGTTCCCCTCGGCGGAGATATTGCAGGTACGGGGTTTGCCAATCTTGATCTGGCACGACCCCGCTCTGCTCTTCCTCGATGCGCAGCGCTTCGCCCTCGGGCTCCGAGGGTTCCTCGGGTTGAGCCGAGGATGGCTCAGGCTGAGCCGAGGTCACCTCGGACGAGGCCGAGGGTGGCTCGGGCTCGGGCGCGTCGCCTATCTTGACGGAGGGTTGGTGCAGATCCCGGGAGAAGACGTCCGGGGGAACCGTCGTTCGCCCCGAGGCTATCTTCGCCAGCTCGTCCGCAGTCTCGTTGTAGCGCCGGGCGATGTGGTTAAGCTCGAGCCCGTAGAACTTGTCTTCCAGGCGTCGGACCTCCTCACAGTAGGCCTCCATCTTCGGGTCGCGGCAGAGGGAGTTCTTCATGACTTGGTCGATGACGAGCTGCGAGTCGCCGCGTGCATCGAGGCGTCGAACCCCTAGCTCGATGGCGATTCGCAATCCGTTGACCAGAGCCTCGTACTCAGCCACATTGTTGGACGCCGGGAAATGGAGGCGGAGCACGTAGCGCAGGTGTTTCCCGAGGGGCGAGACGAAGAGCAGGCCCGCGCCGGCTCCCGTCTTCATCAGCGACCCGTCGAAAAACATGGTCCAGAGCTCTGGTTGGATCGGAGCAGTTGGCAACTGGGTATCGACCCATTCGGCTACAAAATCCGCCAGTACCTGGGACTTGATGGCCTTCCGAGGGGCGAACGAGATTGCCTCGCCCATGATTTCCACCGCCCACTTCGCGATCCGCCCCGAGGCTTCTCGGCACTGGATGATCTCCCCCAGGGGGAAGGATGACACCACAGTCACCGGATGGGACTCGAAGTAATGTCGCAGCTTTCGCCTCGTCAGGATCACTGCATATAGCAGCTTCTGGACTTATGGGTAGCGGATCTTGGTCTCGGACAGCACTTCGCTGACAAAGTAAACTGGCCTCTGAATGGGCAAAGCAAGCCCCTCTTCCTACCTTTCGACCACGATCGCGGCGCTGACCACCTGAGTGGTTGCGGCGACGTAGACCAGGAGGGCTTCTCCATCAGCTGGGGGTACCAAGATGGGCGCCTGGGTGAGGAGCGCCTTCAGGTTCCCGAGGGCTTCCTCAGCCTCGGGAGTCCAAGTGAAGCACTCGGCCTTCCTTAAGAGACGGTACAGGGGCAGGCCTCTTTCGCCGAGGCGCGAGATGAAACGGCTCAAGGCCGCGAGGCATCCCATGACCCTCTGCACGCCTTTTAAGTCCTTGATGGGCCCCATGCTTGTGATCGCTGCGATCTTCTCCGGGTTGGCTTCGATGCCCCGCTCGGAGACGATGAATCCCAAGAGCATGCCTCGGGGCACCCCGAAGACGCACTTCTCGGGATTGAGCTTGACGCCCTTCGCCTTGAGACACCGGAATGTCAGTTCAAGGTCGGAGAGAAGGTCGGAGGCTTTCCTCGTCTTGACTACGATGTCATCGACGTAGGCCTCGACCGTGCGACCGATGTGTTCGCCGAACACGTGGTTCATGCACCGCTGGTACGTTGCACCCGCGTTCCTCAAACCGAACGGCATTGTGACATAACAGTACATGCCGAAGGGCGTGATGAAAGAAGTCGCGAGCTGGTCGGACTCTTTCATCTTGATTTGATGATACCCTGAGTAGGCATCGAGGAAAGACAGGGTTTCGCACCCTGCAGTGGAGTCCACGATTTGATCGATGCGAGGTAGAGGGTAGGGGACTTTTGGACATGCTTTGTTGAGACCAGTATAGTCCACACACATCCGCCATTTCCCCCCTTTTTTCCTCACAAGTACAGGGTTGGCAAGCCACTCAGGGTGGAATACCTCTTTAATGAACCCTGCTGCCATCAGCTTGTGGATCTCCTCGCCAATCACCCTGCGCCTTTCCTCGTCGAATCGGCGCAGAGGCTGTCTGACCGGTCGGGCCCCGGTCCGAATATCCAGCGAGTGCTCGGCGACATCCCTCGGTATGCCGGGCATGTCCGAGGGACTCCACGCAAAGACGTCGGCGTTTGCGCGGAGAAAGTCGACGAGCACTGCTTCCTATTTGGGGTCGAGCCCGGAACCGATCCGGATCTGCTTGGAGGTGTCGCCACTGGGGTCGAGAGGGACGGCCTTAACCGTCTCTGCGGGCTCGAAGTTGCCGGCATGCCGCTTCACGTCCGGCACCTCTCGGGAGAGGCTTTCCAGGTCGGCAATGAGGGCCTCGGACTCGGCGAGGGCCTCGGCGTACTCCACGCACTCCACATCGCATTCGAATGCGTGCTTGTACGTGGGGCCGACGGTGATGACCCCGTTGGGGCCCGGCATCTTGAGCTTTAGGTAGGTGTAGTTGGGGATGGCCATGAACTTCGCATAGCATGGTCTTCCCAGCACTGCGTGGTAGGTTCCTCGGAACCCAACCACCTCGAACGTCAAAGTCTCCCTTCGGAAGTTGGAGGGTGTTCCGAAGCAGACAGGAAGGTCGAGCTGTCCGAGGGGCTGGACGCGCTTCCCGGGAATGATCCCGTGGAAGGGCGCAGCGCCTGCTCGGACGGATGACAGGTCGACGCGCAGGAGCCTGAGGGTCTCGGCGTAGATGATGTTGAGGCAGCTGCCTCCATCCATCAGGACCTTGGTGAGCCTGACGTCGCCGATGACGGGGTCGACGACGAGCGGGTACTTCCCCGGGCTCGGCACGTGGTCGGGGTGGTCATCCCGGTCGAAGGTGATGGGCTTGTCGGACCAGTCCAGATAGACTGGCGCCGCCACCTTCACCGAGCAGACCTCCCGACGCTCCTGTTTACGATGCCGAGCCGAGGCGTTTGCCGCATGCCCTCCGTAGATCATGAAGCAGTCGCGGACCTCTGGGAACTCTCCTGCTTGGCGGTCTTCCTTCTTGCCGTCGTCGTGAGCCCTGCCACCTTCTGCGGGTGGCCCGGCCCTGTGGAAGTGGCGCCGAAGCATGACGCACTCTTCGAGGGTGTGCTTGACGGGCCCCTGATGGTAGGGGCACGTCTCCTTGAGTGCCTTGTCGAAGAGGTTAGCACCTCCAGGGGGCTTCCGAGGGTTCTTGTGCTCGGCGGCGGCGACAAGGTCTGCATCGGGAACGTCGCGTTTCGCTTGCGACTTCCTCCTGCCTTTCTTCTTGGCGCCGCGCGGAGTAGACGCCTCGGGAGCATCTTCCGACGGGCGGCCCTGGGGCTGCTTGTCCTTTCGGAAGATGGCCTCTACCGCCTCCTGGCCGGAGGCGAACTTGGTGGCGATGTCCATCAGCTCGCTCGCCCTGGTGGGGGTCTTGCGACCCAACTTGCTCACCAGGTCACGGCAGGTGGTGCCGGCGAGGAACGCGCCAATGACATCGGAATCGGTGACGTTGGGCAGCTCGGTGCGCTGCTTCGAGAACCGCCGGATGTAGTCCCGGAGAGACTCTCCCGGCAGTTGCCGACAGCTTCGGAGGTCCCAGGAATTCCCGGGGCGCACGTATGTGCCCTGGAAGTTGCCGGCAAAAGCCTGGACCAGATCCTCCCAGTTGGAAATCTGCCCCGGAGGCAGGTGCTCCAACCAGGCACGAGCAGTGTCGGAGAGGAACAGGGGGAGGTTTCGGATGATGAGGTTGTCATCGTCCGTTCCACCCAGTTGACAGGCCAGGCGGTAGTCCGCGAGCCACAATTCTGGTCTTGTTTCCCCCGAGTACTTCGTGATAGTAGTCGGGGGTCGGAATCGGGGCGGAAACGGCGCCCGCCGAATGGCTTGGCTGAAGACCTACGGACCGGGTGGTTCGGGCGAGGGACTCCGATCCTCCCCGCTGTCGTAGCGTCCCCCACGCCTGGGGTGATAGCCTCGGCGCTCCCTTTCGTCGAGGCGTGCCCGACGGTCACGATGAGGGTGCTCGTCGCCGAGGCGGCCCGGGGCCGCAGGCGCGGTGTTGCGCGTGCGCCCGGTGTAGACCGAGGCTTCCCGCGTGAGTCGGGAAGTCGCGGCACGAGGTTCCGAGGGGTATCCCTGCCTTCGGGAGGCAGAGCTCTCGGCCCGCCGGGCCGCAGCGCCTTCCAGGAGATGCTTGAGTTCTCCCTGGATTCGCCGACCCTCGGTGGTTGATGACTCCGGCATCGCGCGGAGGAGCATCGCTGCAGCGGCCAGGTCCTGACCGGTTCCGCCGGATGCGGGTGGCGGTCTGTCCCTGGCATCGTTGGCGATGCGGTGCTGGAGACCTTGGGGCAGGTGACGTATTCCTCCGGCCGGGGGCTGGCTCGCCCATACCTGCCCGATGTTCCGGCGGATCGCCTCGAGCGCTCCTGCTCCCTCATCGAGCCCGGCCTGCGCCCCGCGGACTTGCTCGAGCTGTGGGTCGTAACCCCCCGCCGGAACGGGGACCACAGCTAGCTCCCGCGGGATGTCGGCGCGAGGCGCTGGCCTAGGGGGATCACCATCCTCCGGCATGCCGAGACAGCCGCCTCCGGACGGATCCCCTAGCTCGATGTGGAAACATTCGCGGCTCGGGCCGCAGTCCTTGTCGCCAAGGCTGCGGCTGCCGTCGGAACAGTCGGAGAGGCAGTAGTCACATGCGGTCATGAAGTCCCGCATGGCACTAGGGTTGCCAGATCCGGAGAAATCCCAGCAGATGCTGGGGTCGTCATCTTCCTCGGACCCAGAGGGTCCGTAGGTCGAGACACCCGTCAATCGGTCCCAAGGCGACCGCACACGAAACCCCAGAGAGGTTGCACTCGCCTCAACGTGAGCGCCCGCCAAAGCGAGGTCGCCAGGCGGGTTGAGGCCGAGTCGAAATGACGAAAGATGGGTAGCAGTCGGTACCTTTTTGTCGACGAGGAGCGATGAAGTCACGTCGGGGGCTGATCGCGCCGTCGTCCCGGGTACGAGGGCGACGTCCTGCAGGCCCTTTGCGAGCGTGCTGGCGTCGTCCGCCTGCTCGGGGTCGACATGCTGCGGGGGGATGGCGCTCGCCTTTGCCTCGAACGCGAGGGCGACGCTTGGCGTGTCCTCCGTCGGGGCGCCGGGGATGTCGATTTGCTCGACAGCCGTCGGAGCGCGGCCTCCCGCTCGGCCCTGGTTGCCCCGCCTCCTCCTCCTCCTCCGATGGCGAGGGAGAGGATGGGGCGAGCTCGAAAGTTGTCCTTCCCACACGCGGGAAAGACGTCGTCGGTTCCGCCGCCGGCGAGCGGGCTGTCTGCCACCATTGTCGCTGTCGCGCGGCGGTGGAAGGAGTATCATGTCGTAGCCGCTGTCGAGAGACATGAACTCGAGACTCCCGAAACGGAGCACCGATCCGGGTTGAAGAGGTCGTTGGAGACTGCCCATCTGGAGCTTGACGGGAAACTGCTCGTCAACACGCAGCGTGCCCCTACCTGGCGCGCCAACTGTCGGCGTTCCGAGACCGGGGGGTCCCCGAGCCGACGAGTGAGAGTGCCGCGTGCCCCAGCCCAGATGGGTCGAGCGCGTGGGCGAGCGCGAAGGGGGGAGTAGAGCGAGAGGTCGGTGGCCGGAGCCGGGTCGCGACGAGGGAGTCGGAGAATTCCCGCGGCCTTCGTGTTCGTCCCGCGCCCAGGTCGGGTGCGCTTGCAGTAGGGGGTTACAAGCGTCCGCGCGAGGTGAGGGGAGCGAGCGGCCCCGAGAGAGCGCCTGCCCCTGCCCTTCGTCCCCGCGAGGCCAACCTTCTCTAAGAAGGCCCTGGTCCTTCCTTTTATATTCGTAAGGAGAGGATCCAGGTGTACAAAATGGGGGTGTAGCAAGGTGCTACGTGTCTAGCGAGGGAGAGCTAGCGCCCTAAGTACATGCCAAGGTGGCAGCCGGAGAGATCTTGGCACCCTGTTGGTGTGGCGTCGTGGCTGTTGGAGGAGTGACGGAGCCGGACGGAGGGACAGCTGTCGGAGTGGCTGGACCCTTGCTGACGTCCTCCTGCTTTCGTAAGGGAGCTGGGAGCCGCCGTCGTCATGGTCTAGTGAGGCGCCATCATTGCCTATCTGGCGGAGCTGGCCAGATGGGACGCAGGTCTTGTTCTCTGCGACCCAAGTCGGCTCAGGGCAGGGTGATGATGACGCTTCCTGTTGACGTGGCGGTCTTGTGTCCTAGGTCGGGCGTCGTGGAGGCTCCTCCGAAGTCGAGGTCGAGTCCGTCCTGCAAGACAAAGGCCGAGCCCGAACTCCTGGGTCGGGCGAGGCGGAGGTCGTTCGGCAGAGGCCGAGGCGGAGTCCGAGCCCTGGGTCGGGCGAGGCGGAGTTCGTCATCTTCTGGGGCCTTAGCCCGAGTCCGAGCCCTGGGTCGGGCGGAGCGGAGTTCGCCGTCTTCCGGGGCCTTAGCCCGAGTCCGAGCCCTGGGTCGGGCGGAGCGGAGTTCGCCGTCTTCCGGGGCCTTAGCCCGAGTCCGAGCCCTGGGTCGGGCGGAGCGGAGTTCGCCGTCTTCCGGGGCCTTAGCCCGAGTCCGAGCCCTGGGTCGGGCGGAGCGGAGTTTGGTCGCCCGTCGGTCTTACCTTTTGCGTTAAACGCCCCGGTGACTTGGTCGGTTGGCGCGGTGATTTAGTCAGGGTTACTTCTTATCGAAGGCGGGGCCTCGGGCGAGCCGGTGATGCGTCTGCCGTGAAAGAGGAGACCTCAGGCGAGACGGAGTCATCTTAGGGCCGGCTGCCCTCGCCCAAGGCTAGGCTCGGGCGTGGCGTGATCGAGTCACTCGTATGGACTGATCCCTGACTTAATCAAACCCATCAGGCCTTTGCAGCTTTATGCTGATGGGGGTTACCAGCTGAGAATTAGGCGCCTTGAGGGTACCCCTAATTATGGTCCCCGACAATAAATACAAGTTAATGTGATTAGTGTCTCTTCAAATGTTTTAATTAATAAGTATTTAGTATAAACATGATTTCTATTAGCGACTCTCGTAAGTCTTGCGCGTCATCTTCACGAGCGTAGTCGCGTTGACTCGCGCGTATCACACGTTATCGTGTACGTTGTTCCGCGTGCCGTCCGCGCGCTGTTTCATACGGTATCGCATGTCGTCGTTAGCGCAAGTCGTGATCTGCCTGCTTTAATAAAATTGTTTATTAGCCATGAATTGTTAGCTATTCCATATACAATGCGCCATAAACCTGTTTCTATTTGTTTCAGTCGCTTTAACTTCGTAACCTCGTCGCCAACATATTAGTAACATTATTTCATCGTGATACGCGTTTTAATTAATTAGTTGATTATTTATTTATCTGAGTTATTAAAGTAGTAGTTTACTTAAACTAATTTATAGTTTTAGCCACACTTTATTTATATCTGTTAATAGGATTATATCTACACAAATGTTTTTGAATTAATGCTTGTTTAGCACAAACGAGATATTTGTTAGTGACTCTCACGTGTCGCGCGTGCTGTTTACTCGTTGTTCGCATGTACTGCGCTCGGCATCGTCGCGTTGTCCGCGCGTCGTTTGCATGCTGTTCGCTCGTTATTCACGCTGTTTGCATGTTGTTCTCGCGTGTATTATTTCGCGTGTCGCAACGCCGCCACGCCGGCTCTTCACCGCACCGAGCTCGCCCTGCCGCGCCGGAGCACCACCATCCAAGCCTCGTTTCAAGGTGAGAACTCCACCGCTCCATTCCTATATACTCCTTCGTCGTTCCGAGCTCTCCGACGTCAATGATTCTGCGCAATCCATGGATCTGCTCCCTTCTGGCGCTAGTGTCGAGCCCCCGCCTCTCGTCGCGCAAGCAGTCCGCGTGGGCGCGCTCATCGCAGGCTCGCTCTTGCAGGCGTTGCCTCTGGTCGTGGCTCCCGGTGAGCCGCCCCTTCCTTGTGCTCGGCCGGCGCTGCCTCCCGCACCGGCGAGCAGGCCCGTCCCGCCTTGCTCGATGCCGCATGCAGCGCCTGCCCGGTTGCCCCATGACCCGCACGCGTTCTGGAAGAATAAAACTGCCAGCATGCTTCACCCATCCGATTTGTGTACAGGAAAAGAAAGAAAGCGTTAGGCCCCACCCGCATGCATTTTCTTGGCCACATGCATTTGCATTTTTGTTGGCCACATGCGACAAAGCAGGGAAATCGTTCCTCCATACACAAGTTTTAATTAATTAGTTAATTGTTAGTTCATCTGATATTTATTAAAATAATAATATAATTATTACTAATCTATAATTTTAATTTACGCTTTTATAAATACAAGTTAATGTGATTAGTGTCTCTTCAAATGTTTTAATTAATAAGTATTTAGTATAAACACGATTTCTGTTAGCGACTCTCGTAAGTCTTGCGCGTCATCTTCGCGCGCGTAGTCGCGTTGACTCGCGCGTATCACACGTTATCGTGTACGTTGTTCCGCGTGCCGTCCGCGCGCTGTTTCATACGGTATCGCATGTCGTCGTTAGCGCAAGTCACGATCTGCGTGCTTTAATAAAATTGTTTATTAGCCATGAATTGTTAGCTATTCCATATATAATGCGCCATAAACCTGTTTCTATTCGTTTCAGTCGCTTTAACTTCATAACCTCGTCGCCAACATATTGTTAACATTATTTCGTCGTGATACGCGTTTTAATTAATTAGTTGATTATTTATTTATCCGAGTTATTAAAGTAGTAGTTTACTTAAACTAATTTATAGTTTTAGCCATACTTTATTTATATCTGTTAATAGGATTATATCTACACAAATGTTTTTGAAGTAATGCTTGTTTAGCACAAACGAGATATTTGTTAGTGACTCTCACGTGTCGCGTGTGCTGTTTATTCGTTGTTCGCATGTATTGCGCTCGGCATCGTCGCGTTGTCCGCGCATCGTTTGCATGCTGTTCGCTTGTTATTCACGGGCGTCGTTGGCGCGTTGTCGCGTGTATTATTACGCGTGTCGCAGTGCTATTTAGCGCGCATCGTCGCGTGCCGTTCGCATGCGTTGTCGTGCGCTGTTCGCGTTGCTCGGGTGTCTTGTAGCGTGTTGCTCGCGCGTATCTCGCGTGTCGATCACGTGTGTCGCGCGACGCCTGCGCGTGATAATAAATTGTTTTCGCTTATAAGCAATCATGTTAATAACGTTAATCCGTCAGGTCATATATGTTAGATAATTAACTTAAGGTTCGCTCGACTAATATTTATTAGACTAATATTTCAATTAGATTAAATATGTAGTGTTCAACTGCGCTCTTTAATAAAAATTAACATGACCAGTATTAACTTAACTGCTTTTAATTATTTAATATTTGTTTGGTATAAACACGTCACCTATTTAGTTTTCCTCGTCTGTCACGCATGTTGTGTTGTTTCGTGTGTCATCAGCGTGCTGTGTCGCACGTGTCCGCGCGTTGTTTGCGCGCTGTCGTGTTATTTCGCGCGTCGTAAATTCGCCTCACTTAGAATCTCTCGCTTTAATTAAACTACTGGTTTAACCGATAGCTGCTAGGGTATCAGGTTAATCAAAAAAACTAGATGCTAGATATTATTTATAGTTGATAATGTCGAATTAAATGTTATATTTGATATTGGTTTAGCGTAAGTGCGATAACTTTTCGACCGTAGCCTCGACCGTCGCGTTTCTTTTTCCTCACGTGACTGTAGTAACGCGCTCTATTTCGTATTGCATGTTTTGATTATGTTTCCTTTGTATGGTGTAATGTTCTTATGCATATGTATATGTTTGTTTGCTGGTGCTTGTTCGTCTTCGCTTCGCGTCACGAATAGACTGCGATCCATTTTCGAGCTTCGAGGAATCGACGGTCAAGCTTTGGCGACCAAGTGATCGAACTCTTCGAGTTCTACGAGGCTGAAGACCCTGAGCATCTATTTGGTGAAGGCAAGTGTCCTCTGACCTATTATGTCCCATTCACTTTTAATGCACTGTCCCGCATTACTTAATTGAAACCTAAGGATTGACTAGCTTTCTATTTACCTTATCCTTGTTTACCTTTTGGGTTAAC
Organism: Zea luxurians; assembly: GCA_029449295.1. Lineage (NCBI taxonomy): Eukaryota > Viridiplantae > Streptophyta > Magnoliopsida > Poales > Poaceae > Zea > Zea luxurians. The sequence goes on along the minus strand of JAOPSE010000006.1, from coordinate 52,257,888 downwards.
ATGGTTAGCATTATGTTATTGCTTTACTTTAATCAATGAACATGATGTGAATACTTATGATACTATGATGTTATCCCGATGATGTTCCTGTGATACTTTAGGGGGCTCAGGCTGTTTCCTGAGTGCCTCTCCGTAAGGACCTGTTTGGGGAGTGACAACCCGGGATAATAGTGCAACCATGAGGGTGGAATGGGACGCCCTTAGCTGATTAATTAGAGGAACTAGAGGAATAGTTGGCTTCGCCGAAGGGCCGTCAATGGGGTCCGGGCACAGTACTTGCTCTGCCGAGGCTGGTTGTAGAGGTTCTTGATTTGGTTTCGTTAGTCACCCTTCCTTTGGGGAGATGTACTGTGTTTATCAAACTGGAGAAACCTAACGAGCGGCTATGACCTCTGGGAAATCTTTGTAAAGGCTACGTAGTGATACCCTGCCAGGCCACCTAGGTAGTGGTCAATGGGGATTAGCTCTCCCCAGGCAGAAAGGGAATCATGACTCGTGGGTAAAGTGTGCGACCTCTGCAGAGGGTTAGAAACTGATATATCAGCCGTGCTCACGGTTATGAGCGGCCTTGGGATCCTCTTTGATTAGAGATACTTGATTAGAGATACTTGATCAGAGATGGTTGGTTTACAGGTGGTGACAAGGATGATGGTTATGACTATGGTAATGGTAAGTGGTATTCTTTCCGTTTGGAAAGGATACTTTGGGTTAATAACTTGGATTAATGTTAAAACCTGGCTCTCAATTAATAATAATAACCTGACCAACTAAAAGCAACTGCTTGACTTAACCCCACATAAAGCTAGTCCACTTTAGCCAAACAGGACATTTGCTGAGTACGTTGATGTGTACTCACCCTTGCTTTCACAAAACACCAGGTTGCCTTTGGTGCAATCTATGCTCAGGTAAAGAAGAAGGCGTCGAGGCGGATCTCCAGGAGTTCCAGAACTTTGACGAGTTCGAGGATTAGGCTAGCGACCACCCCCAGTCAGCTGCCTGTGGTGGGTTTATTTACGTTGGCTACGTTTCTATTCTGTGTACTTTGATTATATTATGTAAATGACTCTAGTCTTTATATTATTACTTACTCTTTATTGTTATTCGAAGCATTGTGCTATGATGAGTCATTTATGTAATCGCCGTGTACGTGAATTTCTGATCCTGGCACGTACATGGTTCGCATTCGGTTTACCTTCCAAAACCGGGTGTGACAGTTCTCCTTAGCTTCGGCCAGTTGTCTCGAAGGTCTTCAACCTCGGCTTTCTAGGCTTCGGCCTGAGCATTATACTTAGCTTCGTCTTCTTTTGTTTTGTTCACCAATGAAATCAAAATTTTGTCTTTCTCTAGACCTTCGTTTCTCAGTTCAATCACCTCTGAGCGAAGGTTGTTAAGAGCCATTGTACAGCCTTCGTCTTCGGCGCTCTTCTGTGCCCTCAAGGCATTACTAAGAATTAAGCCCTGCAAAGAAGAATAAAGAATTGAGCATGGCAATAAAATACTTCATTTTCCAACTTCAAAGTTAACTTCTATACCTTTATACTGTTGTACGCGAGGCTATCAGCAAGATCATCTTTTGACATAACCGAAAGGCCCTCTTCAAGCTTCGGAAATCCCATACTTTTAGCTATCTCCCGGCAAACGGTTATTTCTTTGTTGTCCGACAGACAGTACAAGAAATCATCTTTGTTAGTGTCGTTAAACACTAAGGCTCCCTTCGGACATTTTAATTTTTGGGCATAGTGTCTGGCTTCTAGGATTTCTTCTTCGGATAATTTCTTCCTCAAAGCATGTCGATAAATGTAATCAACAGCTTCAGCTGGAGCTTCGAGGGCAAGAGATTTTGCTTTTTCTGCCATACCTTGCCCTGTTGTCATGCCGGTATCTGAAGTTTGCTGATCAGCCTTCTCTTCAGGCGTGACAGCCTTCGTCTCAATGGGCATTGTAGGCTCAGCTTCATATTCGGCCTGGCCCTTGGCAACTTCGGCAACTTTCTTAATAGGAGCAGGGGTCAAGGCCTTTGTAGTCTCCATAACAGCGTCTAGCACGCTGGCCATCCTCCTCCTCTTGGGAGTTGCGGCAGGAGCTTTTTGCATCTTCGGCAAATTTGCCTCTGCCGGTGGGCTCAGGACTTCTGGCATTTTTATCACTTTTTCCACCTGTGGCTCTTCGACCTTATCATCCTTAGCTTCGGTTGGCCCGACTGTAGGCACCTTCGGCACTACAATCGGCTCTTCAACGCTCTGTACAATCGGAGCAGCTTGTCTTGCTTCGGCAGTTGAAGAGGCCCCTTCGCCAAATTCAGGCACTACGGCCGGTTCAATATATCGCGGCCGGTGGGTCAGAACATTCACTTTTTTGCCCTTCGGCACAACTATGGTGGCCAAAGCAGTAGTCTTTCTCTTTTTTCCTTGCCCTCGTAGCGAGTAACGATAATCAGGGTATACGAAGCCAATCGCATCAAATACCATGTTCAATCTTTTCTTCCCCCAGCCCCCGAAGGCTGTGGACAAGGCATAATCTTCGGCCTTGGAATATGTCCCAAGCAGCTCGTCACTGGTAGCTTCAATACATTTCAACCAGTCATCATCTGGCTCAAAAAACTTCTCCCTAAACCTGAAGGTATACTTCAATTGGACTAGGCCACCTTCATTGGATTCGGCAGTAGTCTCCTTCGGCATATCCTAGCTCTCCACAAGTGGCCACACCCTGAAGGATATGTGTTCTTGAATTAAATCCCTCGTGCCAATGAAGGTGCAAACAGTACTAAAGGCCTTCTGACATGCTTCAACATCGCTATCAGTATCCACCTTCGGCCTTCGGAGGCCGAAGCGAGACCAGATGGGGCGCTAGATAATTTCCTTGATGTCTTCTTCCTTTAATCAGATCACTTTTAACATAAAACCACTCCTCCATCCAGGCCATGGGCCATCTTTTTCGGAATGTTGGCACCGGGTGGCTTGCATTAGAACGAGCAATGAACCCATAACAACCGAAGTTGTTGTGGTATTGTTCTTTCCCGATAGCCTTCGTCTCGTATAAAAGCTCGTGCATGTTGCAGAAGCATTTCGCGCTCGGCTCCAGCCCCTGGCTCCGTACAGCCCAAACAAATATCCCCATCCTGATTATAGCCTTGGGGGTAATCTGATGAAGAAAGATTTGGAATATCTTTAATACCTCGACCACAAATTTACTCAGCGGGAACCGAAGGCCTGCCTTCAAGAAGCTTCGGTAAATAACAACTTCGTTTTCCTCCAGAGCAGGGGCAGTACTGTCTCCTCCAACTCTGACAATAGACATGTCACGAAAATATCTCCCCCTCATGGCGTCAATATGACTTTGCTTGATAGTCAATTTTTCGAAGATAGTATGGCTTGGCCGCCACGACCGATCCTCAGAATCTTCATCCCCACTTTCCACGTCACAACTATCACTGTCATCAGGATCTTCGGACAAACCTTCCATGATCTCCTTATTAATTTTCTTTGTATTCGTTTTTGCCATAGACTCATAAAACCCAGCGATGAAAGGATCCGCAACTATCTTTTCTTCATACAGCTTCTTCTCCTCGGTCATTTTCTTCTCTTCAGTCATCTTCTTCTCCTCACTCATCTTCTTCTCCTCAAATTTGGAGCAAAATGCCTTTAAATCGAAGCTCTAAAAGCTCGAAAATTAGGCGAGAGTTATTGAACAAGAGCTAGAAATTTGAGAAAATAACGCAAATAGCAGAGACAGCGTATTAAATGCTACCGTTGTGGGTTCATATTCGGTGGGCCCCATCTATCATTGACTGTCGCTATTCTAGCGAAGGGAAGGTGTTTTTTCGGACCTTCGGCTTATGGCCTTCGTTCACGTCGCAGTCTAAATTCGTTGTTATAACAAATTAATATTGTGAGGGGCTACTGTTGGGGGCCTTCGTCTTCCGAAGGTCCTCAAAAACACGACTAACATGTTTCCCAAGTATAATATATGTATAGGAACCTTCGGGCATGGGATGAAGCTATACATAATATGAAGAGCACGGTTCGAGAGAAGGATGAATCAGTGCCGAAGCTACCCATGAAGAAGCTTCGGCTTAACAATGGAAAATGAAACCGACTTAAAGGGGAAAAGGCTGTCTAGTCCTCGATAGATTTCCCTAAGTCAATAGTAAATGTCGAGGGCATGAATGTGCCTATAAATAGATGAACAGTGACACCGTGCTGTTCACGCTGACTTGTATTCACTCGCACGTCACGCTTGGACTTTTACCTTCCGTCAAGCCGAAGGTATTAATGTAATTCGATACTGTTCATGTTTATTCATGATAAGATAATAAAAATGTTATGATAATGTCATATAATTATTCATGTTATTTCCCATGTTTCATATGCTTCTACTTGCTTTATTATATACTGAGATGATGAAGGTGCGTCCTTCATAACCTTCATCTGAAGACCATTATATCCTAAGGGAGATAATGCTTCAAAGGACGAAGGTCTTTAACCATTAACATTTTGTGTTGCCTTGTTCTTAACTCATAGCATTTGAGAACAAGTCCCCAAAAATCAGGCCACATAACAAACACATAAGCCGGACCAAGAATCTTTGGGCTGATTATTTCAAAATCAACTCAAAGATTGGGGGCTTGTGGGGGACAGATATCCCCCGAGTCCACTAGAAGGCGAGAAGGCCTCGCGTGGGGCCACGGGCCAGTTACCCCACAAGGCCATTCCTTCGTGGGCTGGACTAGAGCTACTAGCGGAATGGGCCGACCTAAGAAGAAAACGGACTCAAGCCCAAACAATCCGATGGCTCGTGCGCTATCCACAGAAACCACCCGACTTTCCCGCACACGACGTCCTCGAATATCGGGGTAGGTTAGGGATAAGTCGGCAAGATTGTAGGGAGATCAGTTCAGTCGGTTCACTATTATTTAGGAGGCATATGATCCTCATGTACATATGGAGTGCCCCACGGTCGTGTATATAAGGCCCAGGGGGTACCCCATCATTTCCATCGACCATCTACCTATCTCATTAGCTTTTCTCCATTCAGGAGACCTTGCTTGTAACCCACCACATATAGATCCACCCCAGAAAGTAGGGTATTATGCCTCTCTAAGCGGCCCGAACCTGTAGAAAATCGCCTTTCCCTCTCTCGTGCGTCCAGCACGAACCATTGAGTTACAATCAACAGCACCGTCCTACCCAAAAGCACCGCAAGGGGTAACCCTAGGTGTGCGGTTGGACTCTAAACACCGACATCAAGGGGTTCCTAGTCCACAATGTCCTAGTAGACACAGGCAGTGCGGGAGACATAATCTTCGCGAAGGCTTTTAGGCAAATGCAAGAGCAGGATGACAAGATACATGATGCAACACACCCCCTCTCTGGCTTCGGAGGAAGGCAGATAGTGGAACTTGGCAAGGTAACCATGCCAATTACCTTCGGCTATGTTCACAATACAAGAACAGAGCAAGTTGTCTTCGACATTGTTGATACGGATTATCCTTACAATGCAATCATTGGTCGAGGGACGCTAAACGCCTTTGAAGCTATACTTCACCCAGCATATCTGTGCATGAAGATACCTTCTGACCAAGGGCCTATCGTTGTACATGGGAGCCAAGAGGCTGCCAGGAGAGCCGAAGGGAACTGGACAGATTTGAAGGCCATCCATAACATAGATGAGGCCAAAGCTCATCAACAATATAAACATAAAAGAGACAAGGATGCTTCAGCAGATCAACCAAAGCCCATGCTTTTGTGCGAAAACATAGCCGAGTAGAAGGTGTTGTTGGGATCCCAATTGTCTGATGAACAGGATAAAACTTTGTTGAGATTTCTGTTCAACAACAAGGATGTTTTTGCTTGGTCAGCCAACGATCTGTGTGGTGTCAAGAGACATGTCATTGAGCACTCACTCAATGTAGACCCAGCCATCATGCCAAGAAAGCAGAAGCTCCAGAAAATGTTCGATGATAAAGCCGAAGGTCAAACGAAGTTAAAAGGCTTCTGAGTGCCGTTGTTATCAGAGAAGTAACATACCCAGAATGGCTGGCCAATACTGTGATGGTGAATAAAGCTAATGGAAAGTGGAGAATGTGCATTGACTTCACAAGTCTCAATAAGGCATGTCCGAAGGATGAATTCCCATTGCCAAGAATAGATTCTCTAGTGGATGCAGCGGCTACTTCAGAGCTCATGAGCTTATTGGACTGCTACTCAGGTTATCATCAAATCTGGATGAAGAAGGAGGATGAGCCTAAGACAAGCTTCATAACCCCTAGTGGGACTTACTTCTACCTTCGGATGCCTGAGGGGCTCAAAAATGTTGGAGAAAGCTTCAGCAGAATGACTGCCAAGGTTCTCAGCTCTCAGATTGGCATGAATGTTCTGATGTATGTCGATAACATCATAGTGAAAAGCACAAAGCAAGAACATCATGTTGCCGATTTACAAGAAACATTTGCTAATTTCAGAAGAGCTGATCTCAAGCTACATCCAGAAAAAATGTGTCTTCAGAGTGAAGAAGGGAAAATTTCTTGGTTGTTTGGTATCAACAAAGGGGATCGAAGCCAATCCAAGTAAGATAGAAGCTATACTTCGAATGGAGCCCCTGAAGTCACGAAAAGGTGCTCAGATGTTGATAGGAAGGCTGGCATAATTGAATAGATTTATTTCAAGATCAGCAGAGAGGAACTTGTCATTCTTTGAAGTGCTAAAGTCAGCCAAGTCTTCCAATGGGGACCAACTCAGGAAAAATCCTTCGAAGAACTGAAGCAGTATCTGATAGAATTAACAACCTTAACCCCACCTTCGTTAGGAACTCCATTGCTGTTGTATGTAGCTGCTTTCCACGCTGCGGTTAGTGCAGTGCTGGTGCAAGAAAAGCAGGATGGCCATGCAAGGAAACAAGTGCCAATGTACTTCTTCTCCGAAGTACATAGCGCATCAAAGAAAAATGACACAGAGTTGGAGAAGGTACTATATGTTGTACTAATGGCTTCCAAGAAGCCTCGGCATTACTTCCAAACACACCATCTCATAGTACCTTCTTCACAACCCCTCAAGGATATAATGAGAAACAGAGAAGCCACAGGAAGAGTTGGAAAATGGGTTGTAGAATTGAATGAATTCACTATTGATTATGTTCATAGATCTTCGATCCAATCCCAAGCGTTAGCAGACTTTATTGCTGATTGGATGTCAGGGGCTTAGGACGAAGAGAAAACAAATGATGCCGAATCCTAGACAGTATTTTGTGATGGGTCATGGGGAACCTTTGCTGCAGAAGCAGCTGTTGTGTTAATTTCACCATCTAAAATCAAAACCTGCTATGAAGTAAGGTTAGACTTCAACTGCACAAATAACATTGCAGAGTACGAGGCCCTTCTCTTAGGGCTTCGAAAGCTTAAGGCAATAGGAATATGAAAGGCAATACTCAAATCCGACTCACAAGTCATTTTCGGACACGTTGACAAGAGTAGTAAAGCAAGGGACCCGAAGCTAGAGAAATTGTTGGGGGCCTGCTTCGTCGCCGAAGGTCCCATAAGAAGAAGCACCTTCGAATGATTGACACAAAGCCGAAGCTATCAATCAGAGAGCTTCGGAGTACATTTCTAAATGCACCGACTTAAAGATGAAATGACCAATCGGCCCGTGATAACTTGTATTATGATTGTAAACCTATGTAAAGGGCATGAATGTAATTTCTCACAGGCTGCGTCCTATGCCTATAAATAGATGAACAGTACCCATGTACTGTACACGCGATCTTGTATTCGCTCATGCGCAACATTTGGATTTTTGCCTTCTGTCAAGTCGAAGGTATAAATATAATTAAATATCGTATTTAAATATCCAAGTTTATACAATGGAGACATATGAATGATATTATATGTTTATTCATGTCATCTTTCATATTTCATATGCTTCGCCTTTCATTTCCTTATACCATAATGATGAAGGTACGTCCTTCATGACCTTCGTCCGAAGATCATTATATCCTAAGGGAAATAATGCTTCGATGGACGAAGGACATTAACATTTAATACTTTGTGTTGCCTTGTTCTTGACTCATAGCGTTTGAGAACAAGTCCCCAACATTGGCGCCCACCTCCGGTGAACTCACTTCCACTGATTGAGTTGATGGCTTCGTTCAACAATGAAGCTGAAGTAGCTTCGGCTACGAAGATGGTGCTCTCGATAACAGGCGGTTCATGTTCAGAACCGGCCAACAAGAAGCAAAAGAAGGAGGCCCAGAGAAGGGTACAGCATGTTGGGGTGCAGAGACCCTTCATCAAGTCAAAATGGTCCCACATCCCAATCACCTTCTCCCAGGAGGATCTTCAGCTCAAGGATTACCCTCACAATGATGCTATGGTTATATCTTGTGTCATCAAGGGATTTCTGGTCCACAATGTTCTGGTTGATACAGGCAGTGCATCGGATATTATATTTGCTAAGGCCTTCAGACAGATGCAAGAGCCAGAGGACAAGATTCATGATGCTACACACCCTCTTTGTGGCTTCGGAGGAAGGCAGATTGTAGCACTTGGCAAGATCACAATGCCAGTGACCTTCGGATTTGTCCACAACACAAGGACTGAACAGGTTGTGTTTGATATTGTTGACATGGAATACCCCTACAATGCAATCATTGGTCGTGGGACACTTAATGCTTTCAAAGCAATTCTTCATCCAGCATATCTATGCATGAAGATACCTTTGGAACAGGGGCCTATTGCTATTCATGGAAGCCAGGAAGCTGCCAGAAAGGCTGAGGGAAATTGGACAGACTCAAAGCCATCCACAATATAGATGGAGCTGAAGCTTGTGAGCAGTACAAGTACAGAAGAGAGAAGGCTGCTTCGGCTGACCAACCGAAGCCCATGCTTCTATGTGAAGACATAGCAGAGCAGAAGGTACTGCTGGGGTCTCAATTATCTGAAGAGCAGGAAAAAAAACTTTGATAAGGTTTTTATTCAACAATAAAGATGTTTTTGCATGGTTGGCCAATGATCACTGTGGTGTCAACAGGGACGTCATTGAACATTCACTCAATGTCGATCCGTTCTTCAGGCCCAGAAAACAAAGGCTTCGGAAAATGTCTGATGATAAAGCCGAAGGTGCTCAGAATGAAGTAAAAAGACTTCTCAGTGCTGGTGTTATTAGAGAGGTAAATTATCCAGAGTGGCTAGCCAATACTGTTATGGTGAAGAAGGCCAATGGCAAATGGAGAATGTGTATTGATTTTACGGATCTCAACAAGGCCTGTCCGAAGGACGAATTTCCATTACCAAGGACAGACTCTCTTGTGGATGCAGCAGCTTATTCAGAACTTATGAGTCTTCTGGATTGCTACTCAGGATATCATCAAATATGGATGAAGGAGGATGAGCCGAAGACTAGCTTCATAACTCCCAGTGGCACCTATTGCTATCTTTGCATGCCTGAGGGGCTCAAAAATGCTGGAGGCAGTTTCAGCAGGATGACGGCCAAGGTCCTTCATTCCCAGATAGGCAGAAATGTGCTAACATACGTTGATGATATCATAGTAAAAAGCACGAAGCAAGAAAATCATATCACTAATCTGCAAGAAACATTTGCTAATTTCAGACAAGCTGGCCTGAAATTAAATCCTGAAAAGTGTGTGTTTGGAGTGAAGAAGGGTAAGTTCCTTGGCTGTCTGGTTTCAACGAAGGGGATTGAAGCTAACCCAAGCAAGATCGAATCCATCCTTCGAATGGAACCGCCGAGCACAAAGAAGGGGGCCCAACGGTTGGCAGGAAGACTGGCTTCATTGAATAGATTTATATCTAGATCAGCAGAAAGAAACTTGCCATTCTTTGAAATACTAAAGTCAGCCGAAGTCTTTCAATGGGGCCCAGCTCAACAGAAAGCCTTCGAAGAGCTGAAGCAATACTTGATTGATATAACAACATTAACTCCACCTGCGCCAGGGGCTCCGTTACTATTATATGTGGCAGCTTCACACTCTGCAGTGAGTGCAGCGCTTGTGCAGGAGAAACTGGAAGGACAAATCAAAAAGCAAGCTCCAGTAAACTTTGTCTCCGAAGTTCTAAGCTTATCAAAGAAAAACTATACAGAATTGGAGAAGGTGTTGTATGATGTCTTAATGGCCTCCAGGAAGCTTCAGCATTATTTTCAAGCATTCCATATAATTGTTCCTTCATCACAGCCTTTAAAGGATATCATGAGGAACAAAGAAGCTAATGGAAGGATGGGCTGCGGAACTCAACAAATTCAGCATTGATTATGTGCATAGATCCTCAATTCAGTCCCAGGCGTTAGCAGACTTCATCGCTAAGTGGACGCCAGGGGCTCGGGAAGAAGAAGCAAATAAAGATGCCGAAGCTTGGACAGTGTTCTGCGACGGTTCCTGGGGAACCTTCGGGGTAGATGCGGCTGCTGTTTTAGTTGCACCTTCCAAAGTCAGAACATGCTATGCAATAAGGCTTGATTTCAGCTGTACAAATAATATTGCTGAATACGAAGCTTTACTTTTGGAACTTCGGAAAACTCAAGCAATGGGGATAAGAAGGGCGGTCCTTAAAACCGACTCCCAAGTTATTTCTGGTCATATTGACAAGAGTTGTAAGGCAAGAGATCCAAAGCTTGAGAAATACCTGGACACAGTCCGAAGGCTTGAAGCTTCATTCGAAGGGTTTTCTATTAAGAATATTCCACGAGGAGAAAATGAGCACGCTGATCTGTTAGCCAAGTCAGCAGCATAGGGGCTGCCTCTACCTTTGGAAGTATTTTTTGAGACAATAAGGGCACCTTCGGTGGAACTTCTCGAAAGAGCAGTGCTCACTATATCTCCTGTTCATACTGAAGATTGGAGGACTGAGATTATATCTTTCCTCCAAGGTAACTGTCTTTCAGATGACGAAGCCTATAATAAGAGAATGGAGGCAAGAACAAGACCATATGTAATAATAGAAGGGGAGTTATACAAACATGGAGTCTGCTCTCCACTTCTTAAGTGTCTATCTAGAGCCGAAGGTATAGAGCTGATGAAGGAAATACATGCAGGATTATGTGGATCTCACATTGGATCTAGACCTTTGCTGGGGAAGGTCTTCAGGCAAGGATTTTATTGGCCGAAGGCAGCTTCGGATGCAACGGATCTGGTTCAAAAATGTGAAAATTGTCAAAAATGTGCTAGAGACCAGAAACAACCTTCGTCGCTAACCCAATTAATACAACCAACTTGGCCATTGAAAAGATGGGGCCTGGATTTATTAGGTCCACTTCCACCAGCACAAGGCAATTTAAGATATGTTGTGGTGGCTGTGGAGTATTTTTCCAAGTGGATTGAAGCAAAGCCTTTGGCCACAATAACTTCGGTCATAGTCTAGAAATTCTTTTGGCAAAACATTGTTTGTCGCTTCGGCGTACCAAAGGCTATAACTGTGGACAACGGAACATAGTTTGATGCCGAAGCTTTTAAGGAATTCTGTGATCAAATCAGCACGAAGATTCATTTTGCGTCAGTCAGACATCCAGAGTCAAATGGACTTGTTGAAAGAGCAAATGGTATTATAATGACAGGAATAATGAAGTTAATTTTTAATCAACCTAGAGGAAAGTGGCCAAAAGAGTTGATTAAAGTGGTGTGGAGCCACAATACAACCATATCAAGATCAAAAGGTTTTACGTCATTCAAGTTATTATTTGGTGACGAAGCTATAACCCTGGAAGAAGCTAAAACGGGGTCAATAAGAACAACAGCTTCGACTGAAGATGAAGTTGATTATCATGTGGCAAAAGACACTATAGAAGGGGTCAGACTTCAGGCTGTGGAGAATATAAATAAATATGAAGACGAAACAATAAAATGGCGCGACAGAAAAGTTCGGCTGAAAAATATTAAGCCAGGGCATTTGGTGCTTCGGAGAGTGGCTAATCCGGACACAGTAGGCAAACTACAGCTGAAGTGGGAAGGACCTTTTTTGGTAGTATCTTCGACAAGGCCCGGTTCTTACAGATTAAAGGATATGGATGGCAATGACATTCCTAGATCTTGGAACGCGGATGAGCTTCGACGGTATTATGTATAGATTGATGTAATCTTTTTCATTTTTCTATGGCACCCTTTTCCTTTCCCAAGGGGGAGAAAGGTTTTTAATGGGGCCATAGTTTGTAATTTTTCTTTTTTATTCAGCTCCATGAGAGCAAAATCTCCCAAAATATATAAATGTAAAATCTGAGCATGCACCATCGAGTGCAGAGAAAAAGAAAAAATAGGGAGAAGCTCGAAAGTTGTCCCTAAGAGGATGCAGAGCATGACGAAGCTACAAAAAGCCGTTCCTAAGGGAGCGCAACATAAGTTTTCTGCTCAAAAGTCGTTCCTAAGGGAATGCAGATCCAAATACCGCCGAAATATAAGGCGAAGCGCGAAAAGTCAACGTGAATACCGCCGAAATAGAAGGCGAAAAAGTTCAAAAGACGTTCCTAAGGGGATGCAGAACTTACACCGAAAAATAAGCGGTGCAGCCGAAAAATAAACAGCAGATTTCAATTATTCCTAAGGGAATGAAGGTTGTGGACGAAGCTTCGAATGTGTGTGTTTGGACATTCATTTGCACGATACATTACATCATACATTGCATTCATAAACATTCATTTAGACATACATAGGATCATCATCATCATATCATACAGATACAGACAGTTGCTTCGGCCCTAATTATATAGCTTCAAAAGCAGATTCATGCTTCGTTGTGTACTAAAAGAAGGGAAGGTGTTTTTCGCCTTCGGCTCAAAAAATACAAGTTTCGTCCACATCAAAGCATTTCATACATCGATGGAAAGGTAAAAATATATTACAAGGTATGGACAGATTTACAGAGTAGAATCTGATTCTTAAGTTACAATATTCTTTATAAAGGTTAATACAAGAGTCTTCTTAGAATTTTTCCACAGCTAGGTATCCGAGCTACATCATCATCTGTTGAGCTTTGGATCGTCTTCTAAGCGTCGGCTCTGTGTTCTTCGGCTTCATCATCCTATACATATCAAAGCATTATAAGGAAAATTCAAGTTTCAAGGAAAAGGTAAGCACAAGGTATGATTTTATTACCGGCTTGAGGTGACTTCGGGCTTCGTCACTAGCTAGGCTTCGCCCACCCTTTGTCCAGATTTGCTTTATAAATCTGTTTCCTATGCTTCGAGCAAGGCTGGGGATATCAATCAAATCTGCTGGTGATAAACTGAAGTTTGGTCTATTAACAATCTTCCCATGCGTGCAACCAGACTTCATGAAGGCAACAGCTGTGCCCCGAGAAGCTAGCAGGGCACAAAAATCACCGTGTCCGGCTATAACTTCATCAAGAGCATCAACTTTGCCCTCAATGTGTTCGAAGGTCCCTGGCAGGTCTTCAATCGAAGGATTGAATTTCTCAGAGCTGGCTCCAACCGAGTTGAAGACCTGCTTTAGCCGCTGCACGCATCGGTTACTGAACTCTAGACATTTATCTTGAATCTCTTTCAATGATTTTTGCAAATTTGAACTTTTTTCGACCTCAGCCTCAAACTTCGTATTAAATTTCTGCTTTTCTTGTTCAAAGCTTTCTGATTTTGAGAGAAGCTCCTTATCCAACTTTGCAATTTTGGCTTCAGCTTCTGCCAGTAAACCTTCCATTGTCTAAAGTTCAAAATCTTTCTTTTCAAGAGCAGCTGCTTGATCTTTTATTTTGCTTTCTAAACCTTCAATTATAACTTCATGCTTTTTATCTTCAAGGTCATGTTGCATCCTCAAAGCTTTACTCAATAACATACTCTGTACAGAAGCAACCTTCGTTAGAAAACACCTTCGTTGTTAAAAACAATGAAAAGTCAAAGAAAAGTTTTTACCTTGAAGTTAGAATAGAATAAACTACCAACGATATGCTGTCGTCGGTAGCGGCTGATGTCAGTCTCAAGCTTCGAGAAACCAATACTCTTCGACAGAGTACTGACGACCTTCGCTCCAGTCCGGTCTCGGAGAAAACCTAAGCTTTCATCGTCAATACCGCCGAAGAGTAGCGCCCCTGGTTGATACCCGCAGGATATGGCATAGTTTCTCAATTCTTCTTTCTCAACCTTTGACAATTCTTGTCCAATTAAGTTTTGAAAGTTGAAATTTTCTTCTTCTGGAGTATCTTCGGCTATTTCGTTCTCTTTCCCAGGCACTGTGGCCATGGTCTCTTCGGCGGTTGTAGTAGCTTCTTCTGCGGCCATGTCCAGAAGTATTTTATCAATGCCAGAAAGTGTACTTTCTAGGTTTGCATCTTCGGCAGTTACAGCTTCAGCAGGAGCAGCTTCGGTAGCTGTAGCGCTCTTGACAGCTGGTGCCTTTGACACTGAAGCTAGCGGTGGTGTTTCTTCAATGGCCTCTATCACAGTAATAATCCTTCGTTTTTTCGGCCCAGCAGACTTCTTAGCTGCCGAGGGCTTCTTCTTCTTCTGTAAAAGCTTCGTCAGATGTGGCCCTAGTGGACTTAGCTTGATAGGCAAGGATTCAGTCATTACCTTTATAGTTTCTTCCACGTCAGCAGCAGAAGGTGTTGAAGGAGTCTCTTCTTCCATATCAATCGCCTTCTGCTTCGGAGCAGCAGCTTTCCTTTCTTCAGAGCAACTGCCTTCGGCTCAGGGCTCAATTTTCTCTTCTTCAGGATTTCTTCATCTTCTTTCACCATTCTAGTAGCCTGTCTGCCCACAACACTAACAATTCTTTTTATTTTCTGCCCTTCGGCGCCCTTGTTCAATCGCTCATAGTCTGGATATTCAAAATTCAGGGCATCCATTACCCGATTCAATCTTCGCTTCGGTCGGCTGCCGAAGGCTGCAGTCATCAACTGCTCTTCTTTTCTCGTATAATTGCCCAAAATCTCGTTGCACATAACTTCAATTGTATCCAACCATTCTTGGCAGGGTTCTTTGAAGTGTTTCTTGAACTTGAAATGATAGGGCAGCCGAACGAGTTCATTCTTCTTCTTCTCTCCTTCAAGCTTCGGCATACCTCATTCCCTTAGTGTTGGGAATACTCGATTGGCTAAGTATTCTTGAACTAAATCCCTAGTTCCGATGTGTTCAGACACAACTCTAAACTCATACACAGCATCTAGGCATGGTGCCCCCAGCGTCATGTTGCACTGAGGCCTAGTCAGCCCGAAGGTTAACTCCAGCGGGCTCTGTACTAGCTTCTCCTTTTTCTCATCAATCTTAACATAAAACCATTCAGATTTCCAACCGATCAACCATTTAGTGCGATAGCTGACCACCTATGTCTTCATGTCTTTGCGATAAGCAAAGTTATAGCAGCCAAAGTTCTCATGCAGTCTGTCTTCCCTGGCCTTCGTCTGATAGTGAAGTTCATGTACTCGGCAGAAGACTTCGGCGAGCGGCTCCACCCCTTGACTTCGGAGAGCCCAGATATACAAGCTGAGTCTAACAATGGCGTTAGGGGTCAGCTGATGAAGGTAAATCTCAAAATTTTCCAAGACATCTGCAATCATCCCGTGCAGAGGAAATCTCAACCCTGCTTTGAAGAAGCTCTTAAAAACCACCACTTCATCATTTTTTGGTTTTGGGATAGCTTCTTCCCCGCCAAAGCGAATCAACCCCTTATCGGCTTCTCTGAAGTAGCCTAGCTTCATCATCATAGCCATATCAGCTTCAGACACAGTCGACTTCCCAAAATTCAAATGGCTGGGCTTCGATGGCATAGCGGTGTTATAATCAATCTCTTCTTCACCAATATCGCCCTCTTCAACATCTGCTCGCTCGGCTTCAGTAACAGGGGCGCCTTCGTCAGGAGCACCCTCCGCCACAACTAGTCCCGACCGCCTCATAACTTCGGAGATTGGAGCAGTTTCAATAGCTTCAGTTTCCTCCCCGTCATGTGTAACCCTAGCTGTGCAGCGCACCCTGGCCATTTGAAGTTGAATTTCTTGCGTTTTAACGAAGTTGATTATTTTTGACGAAGCTCCCTCTTCTCACGAAGCTAGAGCAAAGTGATCCTTTAACTGAGAATACGGTGAATAAGCTTCGGCGGTGGTCAAATTTTTCGGTGGCACAACAGTACAATAGCAGTAAATGCTGTGGTAACTTCACAACTACCCGTCTGTTTATATAGTGCTGCAGGTGGGAAGGTGAATCGTCAAGTCGCTTGCACCCGCTGAACAGTCACCCGCACTCGCTGAACGGTGGACCATAGTGCCCAAGAAGCTGAATCACTAGATCGCGCGTACTCGTTGCATGGTGGGACCATCCTTCACTCGGAATATTTAAATTGTTTCTTGGCAACGAGCTCAGGGAAGGTGTTTTTCGGACCTTCGGCATTCCGAAGCCTGAGAGAGTTTTCACGGGTCGAGCTCGTTACGAAAAACGATCTGGCACCGTGAAGGGGCTACTGTTGGGGGCCTGCTTCGTCGCCGAAGGTATAAGAAGAAACACCTTCGGATGATTGACACAAAGCCGAAGCTATCAATCAGAGAGCTTTGGAGTACATTTCTAAATGAACCGACTTAAAGATGAAATGACCAATCAGCCCGTGATAACTTGTATTATGATTGTAAACCTTTGTAAAGGGCAAGAATGTAATTTCTCACAGGCTGCGTCCTGTGCCTATAACTAGATGAACAGTACCCCTGTACTGTACACGCGATCTTGTATTTGCTCGTGCACAACATTTGGATTTTTGCCTTCTGTCAAGTCGAAGGTATAAATGTAACTAAATATCGTATTTAAATATCCAAGTTTATACAATGAAGACATATGAATGATATTATATGTTTATTCATGTCATCTTTCATATTTCATATGCTTCGCCTTTCATTTCCTTATACCATGATGATGAAGGTATGTCATTCATGACCTTCGTCCGAAGCTCATTATATCCTAAGGGAAATAATGCTTCGATGGACGAAGGACATTAACATTTAATACTTTGTGTTGCCTTGTTCTTGACTCATAGCATTTGAGAACAAGTCCCCAACAGAAATATTTGGACGCAGTCCGAAGGATGGAAGCCTCTTTCGAAGGCTTCTCTTTAAAAAAACATCCCGAGAGGTGAAAACGAGCACGTGGATTTGTTAGCTAAATCAGTGGCACAGGGGCTTCTGTTACCTTCAGAGGTATTCTTCGAAACAATAAAAACACCTTCAGTCGAGCTCATGGAGAGAGAAGTGCTCACAATCTTGCCGGTGCACGGTAAAGATTGGAGGACTGAGATTGTATCTTTCCTCCAAGGTAATTGCCTTCCGGATGATGAAGTTTACAACAAAAGAATGGAAGCAAGAGCAAGACCCTATGTAATCATAGAAGGGTAGTTGTACAAACAAGGAGTCTGCTCTCCATTGCTAAAATGTTTGTCCAGAACCGAAGGTCAAGAACTGATGAAGGAGATACATGCAGGAATGTGTGGAGCTCATATTGGGTCTAGGCCTTTGTTAGGGAAGGTTTTCAGACAAGGAATTTATTGGCCGAAGGCAGCTTCGGACGTAGCATACTTGGTTCAAAAATGTGAAAACTGCCAAAGATGTGTCAGAGACCAAAAGCAGCCTTCGTCTTTAACCAAACTAATATAGCCCACCTGGCCACTGCAAAGGTGGGGCCTAGATTTGCTAGGTCCACTTCCACCAGCACAAGGAAACTTGAAATATGTTGTGGTAGCAGTGGAGTACTTCTCGAAGTGGATCGAAGCAAAGCCCTTAGCTACAATAACTTCGGCCACAGTTCAGAAGTTCTTTTGGCAGAATATTGTTTGTCGCTTCGGTGTGCCGAAGGCTATCACGATTGATAATGGAACTCAATTTGATGTCGAAACGTTCAAAACCTTTTGTGGCCCAGATTGGCACAAAAATACACTTTGCATCAGTGAGACATCCTGAGTCAAATGGTGTAACACCCAAAAATCTTACTTTGAAAGTTTAGTAAAAGTTCTCCAAAGATTTTGATATTAGAATGCCTTCCAATAAAATTTTGTTACATTTAAAACAACATCACCTAAAATAAACATGTTCCTAATAAAGAATTAAATAAAAGAATCTCTATATGAATTTGCTACCCCTTGGTTGAAATGAATATTTATAATTATTCTCTAAAGAAATTTTATGTTAGAGAACATATTTCTTAAAATGCCCATTCTCTAGGTTAGTATGTATGAATTTTATATTTGAAAGCATTTGATTAAATAGTATAATAAATAAAGTAAACAAATATATTTTTCATTTGCGTGCTAAAATTTTTATTTTGATTGTGCATTTTCGAATCTGAAATTTGAATTTAGAATTGGAATTTCGGTTGCATTAAGAATATTAAAACAAAAATAAAAAAAAGGGAAAGAATTTACCTGCCGCCTGGGCCGAAGCGCGCCCCACCGGCCCAACTCACCTTCTCACCCGCGCGCTGCACAACCCAACAAAACACCTCCTCGTGCTGACATGCGGGCCCCTTTGGCCAGCCGCTGATTACCTCGCACCAGCCACTTGCACGCGGGCCATCTTCGTCAGCTCTATCTCCCTGCTCGGATCGAACTCCGCGGAACAGACTGGGCGGGCGCGCAACAAACTCGCCCTGGATATTGGGGAGGTCCATCGATCGGCCCTAAATCCCCGTGCTCGGACTCGCCCCTTGCCCTGTGATCCATATATTAAGCATCGACGCCATCGGAAGGGCAGAACACCATCGAGCAGGCGGGAAAGAGAAGAGATTGCCGTTGCCGCCATCGATCTGCCCATATGCGATCCTCCAGCCTCGGCAAGTGGTACTAGGGCCATGAGGGATCCCACCGCACATATATGTGGCCTCGTCGTGCCCGATTGGGGGTTGGAGCGCTTTTAATTCCTCGCCGGTGCTCCGTCACTTCCGTGGAGCCGCCCTCTTCGTGGACAGCACCCTCTGCACCTCCATTGACGGTATGAAGTATCTCCTGGTGTTCGCTTAGCTCCCCTCTTGGATTCGCGCGTGTCCAATCTGGAATTGGAGCCATGGGGAGCCGGGTCTGTGTATGCCGGCGAACCTCCGCCGTGTTTTGTGGGCGGCGCCGCCGCCTGGTGGGTATCGTAAGGGAGAAAGGCACCGACCGTGGGATCTTGATCGTGGGGCCGTTCGCTCGAATGGAGTTCGGGTCGTTGAGATTCGATCTAATGGGCAGCGTTCGACCAGCTTTCATAAAATCAGAACCATCCGATTGGGATCCCACGGCGTGCTTGGCGTACCTGTTTGTGAAAGCTGTGATCCGATCCTGACCGTCGGATTCTAATCGTATTGCCTGAAATAGCTCATACCCCTTCGCCGCGGCCATTTTCAAAAAGAGACCCCCTGCTTTAACCAAATCAACCCGCCGTCCTGCACGGCTTGTCTCTGTGCCTTAGAGAATTTTGCCTCGAGCCCCCTGGCCTTTTATGAATTTGAGGCCCAGTCCAGAGATTGTTTAAATGGAATAAATGAAATAGAAAATAGATTTCTAATAGGAAAAATAATTGCTAGAACTTCAATAATTCATAGAAAATGCATATGAACTCCAAATTAATCCATTCCAGTTTCTAAATTTTTGTAATTTTATTCTTTATCACCTAGAGCCTCTGTTTTATCATGACAACAGTAAGAAATTTAATTCCACACTTAATCTTATTCTAAACACATAAAATCTTTGAAAATGCATAACTTAAATTCCATAACTCCAAAATTAATAATTTCTGTTCCTGTGATCTTATTTCAATATGTAGACTATTAATATGTATTTTGCATATATGTTTGGTGTAATGTTAATTTTGCCTATACCATGTATGTCTGTGTTGCTAAGTTTAGCAGTGAGGACACGAGTCACCTGAAGATCATCCTGGTACCTGGAATCTCAAGGCCCAGGCAAGTTGTGCCCTTGATCACTTCTTTTCACCTACTCATGTTTTAATTAATCATAATGATCTGCATAGGTTAATTTTGATGGGACCCAATAGGTTACCCTAGTTTGTCTATCTTTATACCTTGTTTACCACTGAACTTTCTGGGTAGTACTTGCTAGTGCTATATGTGGTTTTGGGTATGAAGATTACACTATTCATGATTATACTTTTGTTATCAGTTGTTATTTATTGTTCATGATAAGATCATTATATTAATTGGAACATGGAGAACCACCCGGGAAAACAGTGCTACCACAAGGGAGGAATGGGACCCCTTGGCTGATTAATTAGGAAAGCTAGTGGAAGACTACCTTACCCGAAAGGGGCAAGGGCAGTAGGGGAGTGGTCAGTGTAGGGAGGCCCTCGGGAGGATTTTGCTGCGATGGCGGTCCTGCAAGGGATTCCTGCATTGGAACTTCCTATAAACTGTAGCGGGTTTTCTGAAGCTAGTGGAACTTTGTAAAGGCCTCGTAGTGTTACCCTGCCTCGCCTCCTCGGTAGAGGTGTATGGGATTGGCCGTCTCTTGGCAGATGGGTAACACGACTTGTGGGTAAAGATGCGCAACCTCTGCAGAGTGTAAAACTGGTATACTAGCTGTGCTCACGGTCAAGAGCAGCTCGGACACTCACATGATTAATTTATGGAATTAAACTCAATTTGTCATATGCATTGCATCGCAGGTGAAGGTTGCTACTTTTGTTCTACTATTTAATGGGGTTGGTATTTACTTATACTTAGTAACTGCTAATAAAATTTTGACCAACTTTAAAAGCAATGCTCAGCTCTAACCATCCTCTTTGGTAAGCCTTACACTTCACGTGAGCTCCCACCTTTGGCGAGTTCATGCACATTATTCCCCACAACTTGTTGAGCGATGAACGTATGTGAGCTCACTCTTGCTGTCTCACACACACCACAGGTCAAGAACAGGTACCACAGGATGAGGCGCTTGGAGGATGCTGCGACGAGTTCGTGAGAGTTCTAGGTCGTCGTCTCCCAGTCAACTTTGGGTTGCTGGACCGTTGTCTCCTTATAATGTAATTATTTATTTTGTATAGAACTCCTGTTATAAATAAAGATGTGACATTCGATCCTGTGCCACTATACATCATATGTGTGAGACTTGGTCCCAGCATACCTGGTGTTTATGTTCGCGCCCGGGTTTTGGACCCCTAAAATCCGGGTGTGACAGAAGTGGTATCAGAGGAATGTTGACTGTAGGACGAAACCTAGATAGAACTGGACAAACCCTTACCTATTTACCTTACTCTGATTCTTTTTATACTTATCTTGATCATGTCTCACCTCATGCTGTTCTACTCTGATTGAACTTACCTTTGCTACTCTGATCCTTTTCTAAACTTTTCTTAATCTTTTCTCATCTATTTCCGCTTTACTCTGATTATTCTTACCTTTCCCTTCTAAAGACAAATGTGGATTTCACACTTTGAAATCCTGTGCCTAAAGTGACTTTTAGGAATAGGAGACCAAATCTTAGGAACAAAAACAAAACTATTTTATGAGTATCTATGCACTTGAATGATTGTTCTTATGATACTTGTTTGATTTGGATCTCTGATTGAGTGTGATGAGTTGTGGAGTAATGTCCACAATTCCATCTACATATACATAATGCTTATAAACCTAACTAGGCAAACTAGATTATGCCCCATTAATGCAGCTAGCCTAACAATATATATCTCATCTTGAAAGATTCATACTCTATACTCATAGATCCATCTCATCTCAAAAGACCCTAACTTATCCTAATTAAAATATATTTAACTTAATAGATCCATCTTATCTTAAAAGATACTCTATTACTTTAATAGATTCATCTTGTCTTGAAAAGATTCTATCTTATCCTAGTAGATCTAACTGACCTCAAAAGATTCTACCTTATCCTTATGGATTCATCTTGTCCTAATAAGCATATTTACCCCACCCTAGTAACAACCATGATCTAATCCAAAGTAATTAGATATTATCTAGTCTAATCTAGTTATATCCAACCTAATCCAGATTCTATCTAATCTAAATATGACCCAATCTAAAGTGTGTTATTAACAGGTCAGATAATTTGGTCAGACACTGTCTCTACAAACATATCTTAACCTAAATTAATGTCTTCCACCAACTCATCCGTGAACAATGACCTAACCTACATCACAGGTTGCCTAGTCCAGATATTCCAAAAGCAAAGTAAACTTTGTTCAAACCTACCTACCTCGTGTACCCGGTTATCCTAACTATGTATCCTTAGCCATATGTCCTTAACTCGGATGACAACTCCAAGAATAAAGGCCAAAGAAGACCAACCACGTCAAAGAAGGATAAGCATCAACTCAAGTCTTCAAAGATCGAGTTGCATCGCCAGATGAATCAAGATCCACAATCTTGGATGGAGTCTTTTCTTACCCCACTGCTTTCTACCCAAACATATATATGCTTTAAAGATATCTTTTACCCTACATAATAAAATGGCTTTACATATGGATACATATGCTTTCCCAATCACCCACTATTTACTATAAAAAAAAGACCCTGGATTTTTGAAACAATTATAGACTAAAATATTACAAACCAATCCTTGTGTAATCCTTTTCTTACAAATCTCGAGGACGAGATTATTTTTAAGGG
Organism: Zea luxurians; assembly: GCA_029449295.1. Lineage (NCBI taxonomy): Eukaryota > Viridiplantae > Streptophyta > Magnoliopsida > Poales > Poaceae > Zea > Zea luxurians. The sequence continues at coordinate 52,235,350 of JAOPSE010000006.1, read as the reverse complement.
GGGTAGGATTTGTAACACCCAAAAATCTTACTTTGAAAGTTTAGTAAAAGTTCTCCAAAGATTTTGATATTAGATTGCCTTCCAATAAAATTTTGTTACATTTAAAACAACATCACCTAAAATAAACATGTTCCTAATAAAGAATTAAATAAAAGAATCTCTATATGAATTTGCTACCCCTTGGTTGAAATGAATATTTATAATTATTCTCTAAAGAAATTTTATGTTAGAGAATATATTTCTTAAAATGCCCATTCTCTAGGTTAGTATGTATGAATTTTATATTTGAAAGCATTTGATTAAATAGTATAATAAATAAAGTAAACAAATATATTTTTCATTTGCGTGCTAAAATTTTTATTTTGATTGTGCATTTTCGAATCTGAAATTTGAATTTAGAATTGGAATTTCGGTTGCATTAAGAATATTAAAACAAAAATAAAAAAAAGGGAAAGAATTTACCTGCCGCCTGGGCCGAAGCGCGCCCCACCGGCCCAACTCACCTTCTCACCCGCGCGCTGCACAACCCAACAAAACACCTCCTCGTGCTGACATGCGGGCCCCTTTGGCCAGCCGCTGATTACCTCGCACCAGCCACTTGCACGCGGGCCATCTTCGTCAGCTCTATCTCCCTGCTCGGATCGAACTCCGCGGAACAGACTGGGCGGGCGCGCAACAAACTCGCCCTGGATATTGGGGAGGTCCATCGATCGGCCCTAAATCCCCGTGCTCGGACTCGCCCCTTGCCCTGTGATCCATATATTAAGCATCGACGCCATCGGAAGGGCAGAACACCATCGAGCAGGCGGGAAAGAGAAGAGATTGCCGTTGCCGCCATCGATCTGCCCATATGCGATCCTCCAGCCTCGGCAAGTGGTACTAGGGCCATGAGGGATCCCACCGCACATATATGTGGCCTCGTCGTGCCCGATTGGGGGTTGGAGCGCTTTTAATTCCTCGCCGGTGCTCCGTCACTTCCGTGGAGCCGCCCTCTTCGTGGACAGCACCCTCTGCACCTCCATTGACGGTATGAAGTATCTCCTGGTGTTCGCTTAGCTCCCCTCTTGGATTCGCGCGTGTCCAATCTGGAATTGGGGCCCTGGGGAGCCGGGTCTGTGTATGCCGGCGAACCTCCGCCGTGTTTTGTGGGCGGCGCCGCCGCCTGGTGGGTATCGTAAGGGAGAAAGGCACCGACCGTGGGATCTTGATCGTGGGGCCGTTCGCTCGAATGGAGTTCGGGTCGTTGAGATTCGATCCAATGGGCAGCGTTCGACCAGCTTTCATAAAATCAGAACCATCCGATTGGGATCCCACGGCGTGCTCGGCGTACCTGTTTGTGAAAGCTGTGATCCGATCCTGACCGTCGGATTCTAATCGTATTGCCTGAAATAGCCCATACCCCTTCGCCGCGGCCATTTTCAAAAAGAGACCCCCTGCTTTAACCAAATCAACCCGCCGTCCTGCACGGCTTGTCTCTGTGCCTTAGAGAATTTTGCCTCGAGCCCCCTGGCCTTTTATGAATTTGAGGCCCAGTCCAGAGATTGTTTAAATGGAATAAATGAAATAGAAAATAGATTTCTAATAGGAAAAATAATTGCTAGAACTTCAATAATTCATAGAAAATGCATATGAACTCCAAATTAATCCATTCCAGTTTCTAAATTTTTGTAATTTTATTCTTTATCACCTAGAGCCTCTGTTTTATCATGACAACAGTAAGAAATTTAATTCCACACTTAATCTTATTCTAAACACATAAAATCTTTGAAAATGCATAACTTAAATTCCATAACTCCAAAATTAATAATTTCTGTTCCTGTGATCTTATTTCAATATGTAGACTATTAATATGTATTCTGCATATATGTTTGGTGTAATGTTAATTTTGCCTATACCATGTATGTCTGTGTTGCTAAGTTTAGCAGTGAGGACACGAGTCACCTGAAGATCATCCTGGTACCTGGAATCTCAAGGCCCAGGCAAGTTGTGCCCTTGATCACTTCTTTTCACCTACTCATGTTCTAATTAATCATAATGATCTGCATAGGTTAATTTTGATGGGACCCAATAGGTTACCCTAGTTTGTCTATCTTTATACCTTGTTTACCACTGAACTTTCTGGGTAGTACTTGCTAGTGCTATATGTGGTTTTGGGTATGAAGATTACACTATTCATGATTATACTTTTGTTATCAGTTGTTATTTATTGTTCATGATAAGATCATTATGTTAATTGGAACATGGAGAACCACCCGGGAAAACAGTGCTACCACAAGGGAGGAATGGGACCCCTTGGCTGATTAATTAGGAAAGCTAGTGGAAGACTATCTTACCCGAAAGGGGCAAGGGCAGTAGGGGAGTGGTCAGTGTAGGGAGGCCCTCGGGAGGATTTTGCTGCGATGGCGGTCCTGCAAGGGATTCCTGCATTGGAACTTCCTATAAACTGTAGCGGGTTTTCTGAAGCTAGTGGAACTTTGTAAAGGCCTCGTAGTGTTACCCTGCCTCGCCTCCTCGGTAGAGGTGTATGGGATTGGCCGTCTCTTGGCAGATGGGTAACACGACTTGTGGGTAAAGATGCGCAACCTCTGCAGAGTGTAAAACTGGTATACTAGCCGTGCTCACGGTCAAGAGCAGCTCGGACACTCACATGATTAATTTATGGAATTAAACTCAATTTGTCATATGCATTGCATCGCAGGTGAAGGTTGCTACTTTTGTTCTACTATTTAATGGGGTTGGTATTTACTTATACTTAGTAACTGCTAATAAAATTTTGACCAACTTTAAAAGCAATGCTCAGCTCTAACCATCCTCTTTGGTAAGCCTTACACTTCACGTGAGCTCCCACCTTTGGCGAGTTCATGCACATTATTCCCCACAACTTGTTGAGCGAAGAACGTATGTGAGCTCACTCTTGCTGTCTCACACACACCACAGGTCAAGAACAGGTACCACAGGATGAGGCGCTTGGAGGATGCTGCGACGAGTTCGTGAGAGTTCTAGGTCGTCGTCTCCCAGTCAACTTTGGGTTGCTGGACCGTTGTCTCCTTATAATGTAATTATTTATTTTGTATAGAACTCCTGTTATAAATAAAGATGTGACATTCGATCCTGTGCCACTATACATCATATGTGTGAGACTTGGTCCCAGCATACCTGGTGTTTATGTTCGCGCCCGGGTTTTGGACCCCTAAAATCCGGGTGTGACAAATGGACTGGTAGAAAGGGCAAATGGAATTATAATAACAAGAATAATGAAGTCAATCTTCAACCATCCTAGAGGAAAGTGGCCAGACAAATTAATAAAGGTGGTGTGGAATCACAACACTGTTGTTTCAAGGTCAACAGGTTTTACTCCATTCAAGCTTCTGTTTGGTGACGAAGCAATAACTCCGGAAGAAGCAAGAAGGGGCTCAATAAGGACCTTGGCTTTGGTAGAAGATGAAGAAAATTGCAAAATAACAAAAGACACCATAAAAGAGACCAATCTACAAGCAGTAGACCACATTAATAAGTATCAAGCTGAAAAAATCAAATGGCGTGACCGGAAAGTAAAACTGAAGAATATCAGGCCAGGGCACTTTGTGCTTCGGAGGGTAGCCAATCCGGATACAGTGGGGAAGCTTCAGCTTAAGTGGGAAGGTCCCTTCTTGGTAATATCTTCGTCAAGGCCTAGATCATACAGGTTGAAAGACTTGGATGGTAACGACGTACCAAGGTCCTGGAATGCGGATGAGCTTCGGACATATTATGTGTAGACTATGTAATTTTCTTTTTTCCCTATGGCACCCTTTTCCTTTCAAGAGGGGAGAAAGGTTTTTAATGCGGCCATAGGTTGTAATTTTCATTTTTTTTTCTTGTGTAGCCCTGTGCAATATAAGGGCCAAATTCCCCCACATGTAAAATGTAAAATCTGGGACTACACCATCAAGTGTAAAGAGCCATGATGAAGCTCTGAAGTCGATCCCAAGGGGATGCAGAGCTAAGATGCCACCTAAGTAAAAGGTGAAGAAGCTCCAAAGTCGTTCCTAAGGGGATGCAGAGCTTAAATGCCACCTAAGTCAAAGGTGAAGAAGCTCCAAAGTCGTTCCTAAGGGGATGCAGAGTTTAGCTCCAAAAATGTTCCTAAGGGAATGCAGAGCTGAAATACCACCTAAGTAAAAGGTGAAAAGACTCCAAAGTCGTTCGTAAGGGGATGTAGAGTCTGGGCATGTATTCGTGTGTTTTTTCTATCTTCAACATACATCTGCACACATCTTCACATCATCTTCTGCATTCATACAACCATACATTAGGCATCCGTAGGCCCATCATCATCACATAAAGCATCAAACATTAATAGGAAAAGCGGGGATTCCTGCCTTCAATAAGAGAACGCTTCATTTTATATGAAGGTGCTTCGTTCCAGAGAAAACTTCATTGTGTACAAAAGGTGCTTCGATGTGAACGAAAAGAAGGGAAGGTGTTTTTTGCCTTCGGCTCAAAATGCTACAAGTGTCAGTTTCGTCCACACCAAACAGGTGACATATAAGCGAAAGGTAAATATTATTACAAAGCATTTACAAACATTTACAATAATTTGTTCGCCTTCAATAACAACCCTGTTGTCAAATAATACAATTTCTTGTACAAAGAGTTTTCAAGTGTTTTTATAGATATCAGCAAAAGGAATTCCTAAGGCCCCTAATGCTTCAAAACCAGCTTTGGCTCATTGACCTTCGGCGTCATCATCCTAAAAAAGGACAATAGCAAAGGTAGTAAGGAACATGGTAAGGGAAAACATAAAATAAAGGCCTTGTGGTAAAGAGATTTTCTATACTTTGCTAAGTAGACTTTGAGCTTCGTCTCCAGCCAGCTCACGACCGCCCTTCGCCTAGATTTGAGTGATGAATCTATTACCTATACTCCAGGCTTCGGCCGGAATATCAACTAGATCAGACGGTGATAGGCCGAAGTTTGGCTTGTTTACGGCCCTCGCGTGATTGCATCCGGCCTTCATGAATGCTGCAGTTGTGCCACGAGAAGCCACCAGAGCACAAAAATCTCTGTGTCCAGTTGTAACTTCGTCGAGGGCCTTAACTTAATTCTCAATATGCTCGAGGGCTCCAGGAATATCTTCGATAGAAGGGGTGATTTCTTCATATGCGGCTCCGACCGAATTGAATATCCCCTTCAATCGGCCAATACATTGGGTGGCTAAGTCGAAGCATTTATCCTGAAGATTTGTGACTGTTTCGCTTAATTTCGCATTCTTTTTAGCTTCTGCTTCAACTTTTGCATTTAATTCCCTACACTAGCTATCGAAGCATTCTGATCTCTTATCCAGAGTTGCTTGAGCTTCGTCTAGCTCTCTACTCAGTTTATCATTTTGAGATCGTGCTTTAGCGAGTGAGCCTTCGGCTGAATGCAGCAGGTCATCTTTTTCCTTTAAAGAATCTTCAAGTTTTTAAATTTTATCTTCTAAGCCTTCAATAATGACTTCATATTTTCTATCTTCGATATCCTGGTGCATTTTCAAGGCTTTGCTCAACTGTAGACTCTACAAAGAGAATCAAAGTTAGAATACCCAAGTCACCACGAACGTAATAATAGAGAGCTAAAGAGAAACCTTACCTTAAAATTAGAGTAGAACAAGCTGCCAATAATGTGTTGCCGCCTGTAGCAGCTAATGTCAGTTTCTAGCTTCGGAAATCCAATACTCTTGGATAGGGTGCTTATAATTTTCGCCCCGGCGCGGTCGCGAATGCATCCCAAAATCTCTTCATCGACCGTGCCGAAGAGCATGGACCCGGGCTGGTAACCGTAGGATATCGCAAACTTCTTTAACTCTAATCTATCCTCTTCGGAAAGTTCTTGGCCACCCAGGTGCCGAAGGTCAAAATCTTTCTCTTCCGAAGAGGCATCTTCAATTCTTTTTCTTTTATCAGGCGTTGTGGCCATGTTTTCCTCGGCAACCACATCTGATATGAGTTTGTCAATTTCTGACATTGTAGTTGCGAGTTCTTCAGCTTCGGCTCCGGTGGCATCTTCGGTATCGACAGGTATCGCTGCTTTTGTCGCCGAAGCTGAGGGCAGCGTTTGCTCAATTGCTTGCATCACATTCACAATCCGCCGTTTTTATGCCCTCGGCCTTCTCCGCGGGCGAAGCGGTTTCCTTTGATTGTAAAAGTCTAGTCAGATCTAACCTTAGTTGACTTAGCAGTTTAAATGGTATAGATTTAGTCATTACCTTCAGAATCTCCGACACTTCAGCAGCAACGGGTGAAGGAGGATTCATAATATTCTCTGGCACATCTTGTACCTTAGCTTCGGCAAAAGATATCTTGTCGAGTTTCCGCTTCTCCGGAGCCGAATCCTTCGGCTCCGAAAGAGTCTTCTGTTTCTTCGAAGCTTTATGATCCTCCTTGATAGATCGGGTAGCTTGCCTACCCAGAATGCTTACCACCCTTTTCCTTTTATCCCCTCCGGCCCCTTCGTCAAGCCTGTCGTAATCGAGGTATTCAAAATTCAGGGCATCCATCACCTGATTCAACCATTATTTCGGCCGGGTGCCGAAGGCAGCGGTCATTAACTGATCTTCTTTCTTTGTATAATTTCCAAGGATCTCACTGCACATGGTTTCTATCATTTCTAACCATTCAGAACATGGTTTCTTTAATTGCTTTTCAAATTTGAAACGGTAGGGGAGTCGAACAAGTTTATATTTTTTCCCTCCTTTCTTCTTCGGCATCCCCTGTTGGGGGCCTTCGTCCTCCGAAGGTCCTCAAAAACATGATTTGACAATGTTTTCCAAGTGGATTATATGAACAGGTATCTTCGAACTCAGAATTATGAACATGGAGTACGGTCAGGACGAAGCCTAAGCCAGACGAAGGGGGATTGAGATGGAGGACGGGCTGATTACCAAGCTGTACGAAGGACGGTGCACAGCCGAAGCTGTTCGCAGGAAAGCTTCGTCGCGGTAGCAGAAAGGGGAACCGACTTAAAGATGAAAAGACCACTTGGGCCTTGACAGATTCCCATAAGTCATTAGCAAATGTAGTGGACATGAATGTAATTTTACATGGGCTGCGTCCCACGTCTATAAATAGATGAACAGTACTCCCGTACTGTTCACGCGGACTTGGCATTTGCTTTTGCGTCATCCTTGTACTTTTGTCTTCCTGCAATCCGAAGGTACACTTGTAATTTGAAGTCATTTCTATTGTTATATGATAATAAAATAGAAATGACATTGTGATAAAACTTAAATACTTATATTACTTTTTACGTTACGCATATGTCCTTCGTCATAGCTTATTGCGTTTACGAAGATATATTGTTTGTGACCTTCGTCCGGAACACATTATATCCCGAAGGGAAATAATGTTTCAAAGGACGAAGGACCTTATCATTTAACACTTTCTATGTTGCCTTGTTCTTAATCCGAAGCATTTGAGAACAAGTCACCAACATTGGCGCCCACCTCCGGTGAACTCACTTCCACTTCGAGTTTTTTGAACACCTTCGGAAGCCATAGACCCTCGCCATGGCACCGAAGAAAGCTTCAGCGACTGGGGCTGCAGCTCTGCAACCGCTGGACCCCAACCAGGAGACTGTCTCTCTTCGGGAGGCCCGAAGCCAGAAGAGGAAGGCCGTCAGCCCGACGCTTCAGGAGGATGAGCTAGATCAAGAGATCAGGAATATGGAGATGCTTCATCAACAGGTGCAGAGGAAGAAAGAAAAGATGGCCAGGCTAGCTGAGCTGCAGAGGCAGATAGACGAAGCTTCTGAAGAAGTTCGCCATCTTACTCACGATGAGCAGAACAGAAGGCCTCAACAAAAAGACCTTCATCAGGAGGGCTTCTTCAATGAAGATGACTGGTATGACAATTTCCATCATGGAAATTTTGTTTTCGATGATGCTTCTCCCCTGTCCGCTGAGCTGCAGGCTACACCTTGGCCTCCGTCCTACAAGCCACCCCAGCTTCCCATGTTCGATGGCCATTCAGACCCGAAGCAGTTTTTGATGAGCTACGAAGCAACAGTGTCTTCGTATGGTGGCAATGTTGCAGTCATGGCAAAGTCTTTTGTTATGGCTGTCAGGAATGTTGCTCAGACCTGGTATTCCTCCCTTCGACCAGGAACAATCACTTCATGGCAAAAGCTGAAGGACATGTTGTTAACCAGCTTTCAAGGGTTTCAGACGAAGCCGGTCACTGCTCAAGCCTTGTTCCAGTGCACTCAGGATCATGAAGAATACCTTCAGGCGTATGTCAGAAGGTTCTTGCGTTTGAGGGCGCAGGCACCAACGGTGCCCAATGAAATTGTCATCGAAGCCATGATCAAGGGGCTTCGTCCTGGACCTGCAGCTCAATACTTTGCTAGGAAGCCTCCTCAGACTCTGGAGAAGCTGCTCCAAAAGATGGACGAGTACATTCGTGCCGACAATGATTTTCGCCAAAGAAGGGAGGAGGCTTTTAGATTTTCTGAAATGACCAGGGGCTTCGGAGGAAGATTCTATCCGAGGCATGTCAGGTCCATCCACAACTCTACTCAAAATGATGATAAGGGGAGTCAGCAGAACAGACCGCAGTGCTCCTCACAGGCTTCGGGGCAACAGCAAATTTTCTTCCGGCCACCAGCTCCAAGAGGCAGAGGCACCAGGGGCTTCGGCGGAAGATTTGGAGATCAACCAAGGAGGGTATTTTGCTTATTCTGTGGTGAAAACAAGGGCCATACCACCAGGATGTGCCATGTTACCATCCAGAAACAAAAGGAGCTAGCAGAAGCTGCAGCGCAACAGGGCCAGCCGAAGCAGGTCATGCATACTGCTTCGTACCATCAGCCTTACATCCCGGAATACGTGGGCAACCACCCTGCAGTTTCTGTAGCTTCGGCGAGTCAACCTCAAGCTTCATGGCAACAGCCCCCGCCTCCACCTCCGCTGCAACAAGGCCAACAGCCGGAAGGGAGCCAATATGTTCCACACCAAAGGGATCTCAGAGAGCAATCTGAAGCTCGCACAGTCAATAGTACTGTGCCAGAGTCGAAGCACATTTATTGACAAATATCCTACTATGATAGCAGTCTTTTCCGTTTAGTTCTATTTTCTGTGAAATAAAGAACATTTCAGTTTTCATGTAATAGTTTCGTGGTTGGTTATGAGGAAAACCTATTTTCTCCACAGGCTTAAGTTGCTGAAGCTTAAAAATTTGCGGTAACAAGGAGGACCTTCGAATTATTAAAAATCATTCGAAGCAACAAAAAGTCGTTCTAAGGAACGCAGAGTAAGTTGCTGAAGTTACAAAAAGCCGTTCCAAAGGGAGCGCAGTGTAAGTTTTTTGCTCCAAAGACGTTCCTAAGGGAATGCAGAGCATACAGCGAAAAGTCAACGCTGATACCGCCTAAGTAAAAGGCGAAGAAGCTCCAAAGACGTTCCTAAGGGAATGCAGAGCTTACAGCGAAAAGTCAACGCTGATACCGCCTAAGTAAAAGGCGAAGAAGCTCCAAAGACGTTCCTAAGGGAATGCAGAGCTTACAAAGATATTTTTTGTGTATCTTCGGAACAAACGTCATTTACATAACATAACATCATCACATCATTTTGCATAGCATAAGCATCATACATCATGTTGCATATGGCAAAAGAAGGGGACACAGTATCAACCTTCGAAAGGACGCTTTGAGAAAGTGAAAATTGTGTAAAGTCACGAGGGAATACAATGATAATCTTCGGAATACAGCTTCGGAGAATGTTTTCACGAAGCGTGGACGTGATTCATCAGAATAGTATTAACGGAGAATGTCTTCTTCACGAAGCATGAAAAGAAGGGAAGGTGTTTTTTCGCCGAAGGCTCAAAAATGGTATGTATGTAGAATTTCATGCATCGTAAAGAATTGAATAATGAAAAGAGACTTGTATATTACATTCAAATGTACAAAATATTACATAGATCACACTTCAAATGTTTTTTCTAATAACATCTAGTCTTCTCTTAGTACTACTTCGGCAGCCTCATTTAGAAGTTGTTCAACAACTTTATCCATGATAGCTTCGGCCATTTGTTTAATTTCGTCATCCCCTTTCGTGTGAGGGTCAGCAGACGATCCAGCAGGTTCTGAGGGAAGAGAATATTTCTACATTACTATTACAAACCGCGAACAAAGTTTGAAATAAAAATTACAACACAATAAGAACAACTAATTAATACCTATTTGCCCTTCGAGCTCTGTACTTTTTTCGGCAACTTCTGTCACTTTCCTAGCATCATGGATGCCTTTTTCACTCCTTTGAATAATTTCTTGCGCCATTTCTCGGCCGCCGTTGTCCCAGATATCAGTAAAGAATTTACCACCAACCATGCTTGCTTCAGCCGAGGGGTCTTTGATGTCTTCGGAGGATAAGGCAGCTTCGGACTGAGCTAAAGATTTTACATGCTCACAACCTTTCCTCTCCAAAACAGTAGCAACTCCTCTGGCGCCCGAAAAAGCGCAAATGTCACCGCGGCTGCTCAGGATTTCCTCGAAGGCCTCTGCTTCGTGGCTGATCCATTCCATCGGACCTTCGGGATTGCCTCTTGAGAAATTTTCTTCACTAGAGAATGCGCCAACGCTGGCGAAGCTGGATTTTATCTTTTTGACGCATTCTATAGATTTAACATAGCATTTTCTCTGCGATGCACGAAGCTCCTTAACACTTATCTCTAAATGATTGGCCAGTTGATCACTAAGCTCTCGTTTTGTTTCTTCAAGCGCACGCTCCTCTTTAGCTCTAGCTAGCTGTTTCTGAAGATCTTTAATCTCACGTTTTTGGGCTTCGGCCTGGACCTTTGAGGCAGCTTCGTCCTTTTTTACCTTGTCTACCAAGGTAAGCAGAATTTTATCCTTTTCCAGAGCTTCGTTTCTCAGTTTGATGACTTCTGACCGTAGGTTGTTGAACGCAATTTCATAGCTCTCATCTTCGGCACTCTTTTGAGCTCTTAATGCGTTGCTTAGGATTAATCCCTATATGTACAAAAGTTGGTATAAGAATAAAAAATGCGTTACGAATTAAAAAAATTTTCAAGCGCCTAATTCCCATACCTTTAGGCTATTGTACGCAAGACTGTCCGCGAGATCCTCCTTTGTCATAGCACATAATCCAGCTTCGAGCTTCGGGAACCCCATACTTCTAGCCATCTCTCGGCAGACAGATAATTCTTTGTTATCAGGAAGGCAGTATAGGAAGTCATCTTCATTTGTCCCATTGAACACTACTGCCCCCTTCGGATATTTTAGCTCTCTGGCATAGTAATTGGCTTCATAAGTCTCTTCTTCAGATAATTTCTTCCCCGAAGCATGTCGTACGATGTAATCGCATATGCTGGAAGGAGCTTCGGGGATGGCAGTGTCAATTTCTTCAACCAAAACTGGTTCTGATATTTTTATTTTTTCGGTTTCCAAAGATTGTTCCTTAGTGGGCTCTGAAGGCCCAGCTTCAGCTTCAGGTTGTTGCTTCGAAGCTTCAGTAGACGCTTCAGCAAGTTCAAAAGTCTTCTTTGGAGTTGTGCTTGAAGACTTAATTGTCTCCAAGACATCTAGCACGTTCACCATTCTTTTTCTTTTTGGGGTCATCGATGGGCCCTTTTGATTTTTTATTGTTTCAACATTTGTTGAAGGACTTAAGATTTCCAATATTTTTTGTCCTTCAATCCTCGGTTTTTCTGCCTTCTCTGCTGAAGGCGCTTCAGTTTTTTCTTCCATCTTCGGCACTGGAGCTGGTTCTGTAGTTTCAGTGGCCAAAGAGAATTCACCAATAAATTTGGGCACTGTGGCTGGCTCAATAAAGCGTGCCCGGTGGGTGAGCACCTTCATCTTTTTTCTTTGCGGCGCTGGCTCACTAGAAGCACTTGTGGCAACTTCTGTTGCAGGAGAAGTATTTTTTCTTTTGCGGCCCAGCACCGGATAATGGTAGTCAGGGTAGACAAACCCGATTGCATCAAATACCCGGTTGAGCCTTTTCTTCTTTCGGCCTCCGAAGGCTGCCGATAATGCAGTGTTCTCGGCCTTCGAGTACACCCCAAGCAGTTCGTCACTTAATGTTTCAATGCTTTTTAGCCAGTCGTCATCAGGTTCAACAAATTTATCCCCGTATTTGAATGTGTATTTCAGTCTGACCAGTCCGCCTTCGTCGGACTCTTTGATGGTCTCCTTCGGCATTTCCCACTTTCCTGCAAGTGGCCACACCCTGAAGGCAATATGCTCTTGGACCAAGTCTCTTGTCCCAATATAAGAGCAGATTACGCCGAAGGCTCTTTGGCATTCTTCGGCTGCTTCATCCATTTCAACCTTCGGCTTTCGGAGTCCGAAGCGTTGCCAGATGGGGCGCATAATGATACTCTTAACATCTTCCTGCGCTGTTAAGTCATTCTTTACATAGAACCACTCTGTCATCCAGGCTCCGGGCCACCTCTTCCGAAAGGTTGGCACAGGGCGGCTTGACCCGGAGCGGGCACCGAAGCTGTAACACCCAAAGTTGTTGTGATATTGTTCTTTCCCCCAGGGCTTCGTCTCATATAACAACTCATGAATGTTGCAAAAGCTTTTAGCATTCGGTTCTAAACCTTGGCTTTTCGCAGCCTAGACAAACATCCCCATTCTCATGATAGCTTCGGGAGTAATTTGATGAAGGTAGACTTGAAATGTCTTCAGGACTTCGACAACAAAGCTGCTTAAGGGGAATCGAAGCCCAGCCTTGAGAAAGCTTCGGAAGATTACGACTTCATCTTCTTCGGGAGTGGGAGAAGTTTTTTCTCCAGCATCAGCCCTCACAATAGATATATCTCGAAAATACCTCCCCCTCATATTGTCAATATGACTTTGCTTAATAGTGGTTTTCCCGAAAACCGTGTGACTTGGCCGCCATGGTCGATCTTCGGACTCTCCCCCACAGCTTTCTGCATCATAACTGTCGCTGTCACCAGTGTCTTCAGACAAACCTTCCAGAATCTCCTTGGTGATTTTTTCCGTGTTGGTCTCCGCCATTGCTATAAGGAACCCCAAGTTCTTCTCTTCGTCGAGACTCAGCTTCATCTCAGCAGTGACCTTCTTATCTTCCAACATCTTCGGAAACACTGAAAAACTGTTTTCAAAGCCGAAGCTTCAAAACCAAAAGATCAGCAAAACCTAGTGCGCAAGAGCTAAAAATTTAGTAAGCGGGAGCAGATGGCAAGAGAGTGTACCAAACAAATCGTGGCGAGCTCTTATTTATACACTCGATATAACGGAAACTGTGTGGTCCCGCGTGTCGGTGACTTTTGCTATTCTAGCAAAGGGAAGGTGTTTTTTCGGACCTTCGGCTTAAGGCCTTCGTCCATATCGCAATCTGAATTTATCATTAACAAATTAATATTGCGAGGGGCTACTGTTGGGGGCCTTCGTCCTCCGAAGGTCCTCAAAAACATGATTTGACAATGTTTTCCAAGTGGATTATATGAACAGGTATCTTCGAACTCAGAATTATGAACATGGAGTACGGTCAGGACGAAGCCTAAGCCAGACGAAGGGGGATTGAGATGGAGGACGGGCTGATTACCAAGCTGTACGAAGAACGGTGCACAGCCGAAGCTGTTCGCAGGAAAGCTTCGTCGCGGTAGCAGAAAGGGGAACCGACTTAAAGATGAAAAGACCACTTGGGCCTTGACAGATTCCCATAAGTCATTAGCAAATGTAGTGGACATGAATGTAATTTTACATGGGCTGCGTCCCACGTCTATAAATAGATGAACAGTACTCCCGTACTGTTCACGCGGACTTGGCATTTGCTTTTGCGTCATCCTTGTACTTTTGTCTTCCTGCAATCCGAAGGTACACTTGTAATTTGAAGTCATTTCTATTGTTATATGATAATAAAATAGAAATGACATTGTGATAAAACTTAAATACTTATATTACTTTTTACGTTACGCATATGTCCTTCGTCATAGCTTATTGCGTTTACGAAGATATATTGTTTGTGACCTTCGTCCGGAACACATTATATCCCGAAGGGAAATAATGTTTCAAAGGACGAAGGACCTTATCATTTAACACTTTCTATGTTGCCTTGTTCTTAATCCGAAGCATTTGAGAACAAGTCACCAACATCCCCCAACCGCTAGAGGTTGGAAAAGTTTTGTTTGCTAGATATTCCTGCACTAAGTCCCTAGTGCTAATTTGAGCAGCTACCACCCTAAACTCAACTTCAACCAGCTGGCATGGGAACCGAGTTGCATGTTGCACAATGGCCTCGTCATGCTGAAGCTTAATCTTAGAGGACTCATTACCATAGTCATGAGTTTTTCTCTCTTTTTCTCATTAGCCTTCACATAGAACCATTCGCTAGTCCACCCAGTCGGCCATTTGGTGCAGTAGCCGATCACCGGAGCCTTGGTGTCTTTCCAGTATGCAAAATTATAACACCTGAAGTTTTTATGAAGACCATTGGCTCTAGCCTTCGTCTAATAATGCATCTCATGCACTCGGCAGAACCCTTCGGCATTCACACTTTTACCCTGGCTTCGGAGAGCCCATATGTAGACACTGAGCCTAATAATAGCATTCAGTGTCAGCTGATGAAGATATATTTCAAACCTTTTCAAAACTTCTCCTATCATATCATATAGGGGAAACTGCAGCCCTGCCCTGAAGAAGCTCCTAAACACAACAACTTCATCTTCTTTCGACTCCGGAATCACTTCTTCGCCAGCAAAGCGAATAAGTTTACCTTCAATTTCCCCAAAATAGCCCAACTTTTTCATCACATCTAAGTCCTTTTCTGTTACAGTTGATTTTCTGAATTCAATATGACTAGGTTTCAACAGGCTTAGAATGTTGTTGTCCTCTTTGGCAGTAGCATCTTCCGGCACAACCAGACCTGAACGTCTCATTACTTCTGATATCGGTGCCGTTTCAGTCACTTCGGCCTCATCTCCCTCATGAGACACCCTAGCAGTTGATCTTACTTGGGCCATTTTAGTGTTCACTCCTTAAGACGAAGCTAATTTCAATTGACGAAGAGCTTGTTCGGAAGCACAATCCAGAAAGCTTCGGATTCGGTTACAATTTTTAACAGCACAACAGTGTGATGGCAATGAATGCTATGGTAACTACTCACCAACCTGTCCGCTTATATAGCGATGCAGGAGAAGAAGGCGAACCGCCAGGCTGTCTACACTGGCTGAACGGTGGACCACCTAGCGCCCGGAATATTTTAACCGTTTTTCAATAACAAGCTCAGGGAAGGTGTTTTTCAGAACTTCGGCATTTTGAAGCCTTCGTGTTTTTTGTGTACCGAGCTCGTTACGAAAAAACGATCTGGCACCGCGAAGGGGCTACTGTTGGGGGTCTTCTTCTCCGCCGAAGGTCCTCAAAACATAAACACCTTCGGCAGAATGCCACAAGAGGTACGCCCCACTTCCACCGAAGGTTCTCAAGACGAAGACCTCGAAAAGAAGCAACAATGCAGAACGCCGAAGCTCAGTAGCTTTGGCTCAGGTCAAGCAAAGAAGGAAAAGACTAGATAGACCTTATTAGTTTAAGTTGCTTACGGACAAATGTTTAAGGGCATGAATGTAATTTTAGCCGGGTTGCGTCCCGTACCTATAAATAGATGAACAGTAACACCATAATGTTCACGCTGGATTGTAATCTCTCTCGCATTCACGCCTTCGAACAAGCCGAATGTATCAATGTAATATTAATACTATTAAATATTCATTTATGTTTTATGGGATGCAAATATAAATAAATCAATAAGATGCAATTATCATCTTTATCCTTTCGCATTCCTCTTCACATATTAAATAATGAAGGTATGTCCTTCTTGACCTTCGTCTGATCAGCATTATACCCATGTGGAGATAATGCTTCGGAAGATGAAGGTCCTTAATATTTAACGATTGTGTAGCCTTATTCTTGATTCACAGCATTTGAGAACAAGTGACCAACACGGGGTGAATGGGAGCCAATCAATTTTTGTTGCTAAAACCTGAAATTGAACACTTCACTTCAATTGAGATGAAGAAAGCGCTCAAATCAAAATCATATCAGCAAATCAGTGATCTCATGATTTCAAAATGTTCCTAATACTCACACAAGACCATCAAAATGAATGGATCGCAAATCGGACACCGAAAAGTACGAATCAGTCCAAAATCGTGTCGCGAACTAGTGCTGATTTTAGGAGCATGAAATTCAGTTCTTGGAAGCGAAACTGAATCAAAAGAACTCCGATTGATATGGAATTTTACACACATCTTAACAAAAGTGTTTCCAAGGTCTCGTCAAATTTTGAGCTCAATTAGATTTGTAAATCAATCACAGATTTGAAAACACAGTCAGAATTGGAGTTTTGTTGGGGTTTTCTAGAACGGGTTCAAACTGAGTTCTCAAATCACAACCAAAATCTGCAACAACATGGTATATACAGTGATTCGACAAGTGTAACTGAGAGCACCTAGAGGGGGGGTGAATAGGTGATCCTGTGAATCTTGAAAACTTAAGCCACAAAACTTGGTTAATCGTTAGCACAATAATTGCCAAGTGGCTAGAGAGGAATCCTCAACAAAACACAATAACCAACAAGGATCAATCACAGAGATGGCACGGTGGTTATCCCGTGGTTCGGCCAAGACCAACGCTTGCCTACTCCACGTTGTGGCGTCCCAACGGACGAGGATTGCAATCAACCCCTCTCAAGCGGTCCAAAGACCCACTTGAATACCACGGTGTTTTGCTTGCTTTTTTCTCAATCCCGTTTGCGAGGAATCTCCACAACTTGGAGCCTCTCGTCCTTACACTTGAAATTCACAAAGAACACGGAGCAAGGGAGGGATTAGCAACGCACACAAGACACAAGAATCAGAGTGTCAATACGCACAAAAGTCGCAACAAGAGCTCGCAACGCAACTCAATGAGTTCACAACTCCACTAGAGCTCTATATGCTATCACAATGAAACGAATGCGCGAAATCGATGTCTTGGTGCTTATGAATGTTGTAGGAATGCTTGGTGTGCTCCTCCATGCGCCTAGGGGTCCCTTTTATAGCCCCAAGGCAGCTAGGAGCCGTTGAGAGCAATCTAGGAAGGCTGATCTTGCCTTCTGTCGACTGGCGCACCGGACAGTCCGGTGCACACCGGACACTGTCCGGTGCCCGATTTCCTTCCATAAATGGCACAGTCGACCGTTGGCAGACAGAGAGCCGTTGGCGCACCGGACATGTCCAGTGCACACCGGACAGACCGGTGCCCCCTTCTAGCCATTGGCTCGGCCACGTGTCTCGTACAGATCGCGTGGCCGACCGTTGGCCCTGCCGACCATTCATAACTTGGGTTGGAGGTGCCTGAGGTGCTTCTTCCTCTTCAACTTGAACATCCTGTGCTCCCCCTTGATCATGCGCCTCCACTTGAGGTACCTGTTCGTCATCATGGGTTGGGGGATGCACCATAGTTGAGGAAGATGGTTGATCTTGCTCCAAATGTTCCTGAGGCCGTACATCTCCAATCGCCATGGTGCGTATTGCGGCCGTTGGAACGTCTTCTTCATCTACATCATCAAGATCAACAACTTGCTCTCTTGGAGAGCCATTAGTCTCATCAAATACAACGTCGCTAGAGACTTCAACCAAACCCGATGATTTGTTGAAGACCCTATACGCCTTTGTATTTGAATCATAACCTAATAGAAACCCTTCTACAGCTTTGGGAGCAAATTTGGAATTCCTACCCTTCTTCACTAGAATGTAGCATTTACTCCCAAATACACGAAAGTACGACACATTGGGTTTGTTACCAGTCAGCAGCTCATATGAAGTCTTCTTGAGGAGGCGGTGAAGGTAGACCCTGTTGATGGCGTGGCAAGCCGTGTTCACGGCTTCCGACCAAAAGCACTCGGGGGTCTTGAACTCTCCAAGCATAGTCCTCGCCATATCTATGAGCGTCCTGTTCTTCCTCTCTACCACACCATTTTTCTGAGGTGTGTAGGGAGCGGAGAACTCGTGCTTGATCCCCTCCTCCTCAAGGAACTCCTCCACTTGAAGATTCTTGAATTCAGACCCGTTGTCGCTCCTTATCTTCTTCACCTTGAGCTCAAACTCATTTTGAGCTCTCCTGAGGAAGCGCTTGAGGGTCCCTTGGGTTTCAGACTTATCCTGCAAAAAGAACACCCAAGTGAAGCGGGAAAAGTCATCAACAATAACTAGACCATACTTACTTCCTCCTATGCTCAGATAGGCGACGGGTCCGAAGAGGTCCATATGTAGCAGCTCCAGGGGTCTTGATGTTGTCATCACATTTTTGGTGTGATGAGAGCCTCCCACCTGTTTACCTGCTTGACAAGCTGCACAAGGTCTATCTTTTTCGAAATGAACATTGGTTAGACCTATCACGTGTTCTCCCTTTAGAAGCTTATGGAGGTTCTTCATCCCCACATGTGCTAAGCGGCGATGCCACAACCAGCCCATGCAAGTCTTAGCCATTAAGCATGCATCTAGACCGGCCTCTTCTTTTGCAAAATCAACTAAGTAAAGTTTGCCGTCTAGTACACCCTTAAAAGCTAGTGAACCATCACATCTTCTAAAGACAGACACATCTACATTTGTAAATAAACAGTTATATCCCATATTACATAATTGACTAACAGATAGTAAATTATATCCAAGACTCTCCACTAAAAACACATTAGAGATAGAATGCTCATTTGATATTGCAATCTTGCCTAAACCTTTCACCTTGCCTTGGTTCCCATCACCGAATATGATTGAATCTTGGGAATCCTTATTCTTGACATAGGAGGTGAACATCTTCTTCTCCCCCGTCATATGGTTTGTGCATCCGCTGTCGATGATCCAGCTTGAACCCCCGGATGCATAAACCTGCAAGGAAAATTTAGGCTTGGGTCTTAGGTACCCAACTCTTGTTGGGTCCTACAAGGTTAGTCACAATTTCCTTAGGGACCCAAATGCAAGTTTTATCGCCCTTGCATTTTGCCCCTAACTTCCTAGCAACTATCTTCCTATCCTTTCTACAAATAGCAAAGGAAGCATTCAAAGCATGATAAATTGTAGAGGGACCATTCATAACTTTCCTAGGAGCATGAAAATTTAGAAGCTTGTGGAGGTTCTTCATCCCCACATGTGCTAAGCGGTGATGCCACAACCAGCCCATGCAAGTCTTAGCCATTAAGCATGCATCTAGACCGGCCTCTTCTTTTGCAAAATCAACCAAATAAAGTTTGTCGTCTAGTACACCCTTAAAAGCTAGTGAACCATCACATCTTCTAAAGACAGACACATCTACATTTGTAAATAGACAATTATATCCCATATTACATAATTGACTGACAGATAGTAAATTATATCCAAGAGACTCAACTAAAAACACATTAGAGATAGAGTGCTCATTGGATATTGCGATCTTGCCTAAACCTTTCACCTTGCCTTGGTTCCCATCACTGAATATGATTAAATCTTGGGAATCCTTATTCTTGACGTAGGAGGTGAACATCTTCTTCTCCCCCGTCATATGGTTTGTGCATCCGCTGTCGATAATCCAGCTTGAACCCCCGGATGCATAAACCTTCAAGGCAAATTTAGGCTTGGGTCTTAGGTACCCAACTCTTGTTGGGTCCTACAAGGTTAGTCACAATTTCCTTAGGGACCCAAATGCAAGTTTTATCGCCCTTGCATTTTGCCCCTAACTTCCTAGCAACTATCTTCCTATCCTTTCTACAAATAGCAAAGGAAGCATTCAAAGCATGATAAATTGTAGAGGGACCATTCATAACTTTCCTAGGAGCATGAACAAAATTCTTTCTAGGCACATGATGAATATTTTTTCTAGGTATATCTCTACAATGCATATAGGAAGAACTGGAAGCATACATAGCATAAGAATCATAGGCATGTGAATCAAAAGCATTACAACTCCTATGAGACTGTCTTCTATCATTGTACATAAAAGCATGGTTCTTTTTAGTGCTACTTGTCATAGGGGCCTTCCCTTTCTCCTTGGTGGAGATGGGAGTCTTATGGCTTGTTAAGTCCTTGGCTTCCCTCTTGAAGCCAAGTCCATCCTTAATTGAGGGGTGTCTACCAATCGTGTAGGCATCCCTTGCAAATTTTAGCTTATCGAAATCACTTTTGCTAGTCTTAAGTTCGGCATTAAGACTAGCTACTTCATCATTCAATCTCGAAATTGAAACTAGGTGTCCACTACAGGCATCAATATCAAAATCCTTACACCTAGTGCAAATCATAACATGTTCTACACAAGAATTAGATTTATTTGCTACTTCTAATTTAGCATTTAAATCATTGTTAACACCTTGTAAAGTAGAAATGGTTTCATGACAAGTAGATAGTTCATAAGAAAGCATTTCATTTCTTTTAACTTCTAAGGCATAGGATTTTTGTGCCTCTACAAATTTATCATGTTCATCATACAACAAATCCTCTTGCTTTTCTAAAAGCCTATCCTTTTCATTCAAGGCATCAATCAATTCATTGATTTTATCAATTTTATTTCTATCTAGTCCTTTAAATAGACATGAATAATCTATTTCATCCTCATCACTAGATTCGTCCTCACTTGAAGAAGCATAAGTAGAGTCTCGAGTACATACCTTCTTCTCCCTTGCCATAAGGCATGTGTGACGCTCGTTGGGGAAGAGGGATGACTTGTTGAAGGCGGTGGCGGCGAGTCCTTCATTGTCGGAGTCGGACGAGGAGCAGTCCGAATCCCATTCCTTGCCAAGATGAGCCTCGCCCTTTGCCTTCTTATAATTCTTCTTCTTCTCCCTCTTGTTCCCTTGGTCCTGATCACTATCATTGTCGGGACAGTTAGCAATAAAATGACCAAGCTTACCGCATTTGAAGCATGAGCGCTTCCCCTTGGCTTTGGTCTTGCTTGGCTGTCCCTTGCGACCTTTAAGCGTCGTCTTGAATCTTTTTATGATGAGGGCCATCTCTTCATCATTAAGTTCGGCTGCCTCAATTTGTGCCACCTTACTAGGTAGCGCCTCCTTGCTTCTTGTTGCCTTGAGAGCAAGGGGTTGCGGCTCATTGATTGGACCATTCAAGGCGTCGTCCACGTACCTCGCCTCCTTGATCATCATCCGCCCGCTAACGAATTTTCCAAGGACTTCTTCGGGCGACATTTTGGTGTACCTGGGATTCTCACGAATATTATTTACCAAATGAGGATCAAGAACGGTAAAGGACCTTAGCATCAGTCGGACAACGTCGTGGTCCGTCCATCGCGTGCTTCCGTAGCTCCTTATTTTGTTGATAAGGGTCTTGAGCCGGTTGTATGTTTGTGTCGGCTCCTCGCCCCTTATCATCGTGAACCGTCCAAGCTCGCCCTCCACCAACTCCATCTTGGTGAGCAAGGTGACGTCGTTCCCCTCATGAGAAATCTTGAGAGTGTCCCAGATCTACTTGGCGTTATCCAAGCCGCTCACTTTGTGATATTCATCCCTGCACAATGAAGCTAGAAGAACAGTAGTAGCTTGTGCATTCTTATGAATTTGCTCATTAATGAACATGGGACTATCCGAACTATCAAAGTGCATTCCACTCTCTACAATCTCCCATATACTAGGATGGAGAGAGAATAGATGACTACGCATTTTGTGGCTCCAAAATCCGTAGTCCTCTCCATCAAAGTGTGGAGGCTTGCCGAGTGGAATGGAGAGCAAATGTGAATTTGAACTTTGCGGAATACGAGAGTAGTCAAAAGAAAAGTTCGAATTAACCGGTTTCCTTCTCTCGTAGTCGTTGTGGTCATCGTCCTTTTGGGAAGAAGTAGACTCATCGCTGTCGTCGTAGTAGACGATCTCGTTGATGCGCCTCGTCTTCTTCTTCTTCCCTTCCTTCCGTCTATGGCCCGAGCCGGAGTCGGTAGGCTTGTCGTCCTTCGGCTCGTTGACGAAGGATTCCTTCTCTTTATCGTTGATCACGATTCCCTTCCCCTTGGGATCCATCTCTTCGGGCGGTTAGTCCCTTTGTGAAGAGAATGGCTCTGATACCAATTGAGAGCACCTAGAGGGGGGGTGAATAGGTGATCCTGTGAATCTTGAAAACTTAAGCCACAAAACTTGGTTAAACGTTAGCACAATAATTGCCAAGTGGCTAGAGAGGAATCCTCAACAAAACACAATAACCAACAAGGATCAATCACAGAGATGGCACGGTGGTTATCCCGTGGTTCAACCAAGACCAACGCTTGCCTACTCCACATTGTGGCGTCCTAACGGACGAGGACTGCAATCAACCCCTCTCAAGCGGTCCAAAGACCCACTTGAATACCACGGTGTTTTGCTTGCTTTTTCTCAATCCCGTTTGCGAGGAATCTCCACAACTTGGAGCCTCTCGCCCTTACACTTGAAATTCACAAAGAACACGGAGCAAGGGAGGGATTAGCAACGCACACAAGACACAAGAATCAGAGTGTCAATACGCACACAAGTCGCAACAAGAGCTCGCAACGCAACTCAATGAGTTCACAACTCCACTAGAGCTCTATATGCTATCACAATGAAACGAATGCGCGAAATCGATGTCTTGGTGCTTATGAATGTTGTAGGAATGCTTGGTGTGCTCCTCCATGTGCCTAGGGGTCCCTTTTATAGCCCCAAGGCAGCTAGGAGCCGTTGAGAGCAATCTAGGAAGGCTGATCTTGCCTTCTGTCGACTGGCGCACCGGACAGTCTGGTGCACACCGGACACTGTCCGGTGCCCGATTTCCTTCCATAAATGGCACAGTCGACCGTTGGCAGACAGAGAGCCGTTGGCGCACCGGACATGTCCGGTGCACACCGGACAGACCGGTGCCCCCTTCTAGCCATTGGCTTGGCCACGTGTCTCGCACAGATCGCGCGGCCGACCGTTGGCCCTGCCGACCGTTGGCTCACCGGACAGTCCGGTGCACACCGGACAGTCCGGTGAATTATAGCCGTACGTCGACGATGAATTCCCGAGAGCGACGAGTTCGCCTGTGAACGGCCCACCGGACAGTCCGGTGCACCACCGGACAGTCCGGTGAATTATAGTCGTACACCGTCGTCGAAGTCCCGAGAGCAGCCTTTTCCCTCGAGCCAGCCTGGCGCACCGGACACTGTCCAGTGCACCACCGGACAGTCCGGTGCACCCAGACTGAGCAGACTTTGGCTGCTCGAGCTATCTATTCTCCAACTCGATTTTTTCTGTTTCTAGCACTTAGACACAATACATTAGTCCATAAAACAATGTACTAAGTCTGAGAAACATACCTTTATCCTTGATTTGTACTTTGTCCACCTTTTTACAATTAGGCACTTGTGTTGGACACTAAATCACCAAAATACTTAGAAATGGCCCAAGGGCACATTTCCCTTTCAGTAACTCACCACCAATCAATCCCCAAACCAAATCCTCACACAATAACCCGATGGTTCTTCACAAGATCACAAAGAGAGGAGACGGAAGAACACAAGAGCAAAGAGACCCAAATTTCAGCAAGAATGAAACTGAGATTGAGAGGCAACCAAAGTTGTGGGCGGAACTATCCACCCTTCCTTGGATTACACGGTGAAGCTTACAAATCACAGATGTAAGGTTCAAAGAGTTGCAGATCTCTGGCTACAAAACTAGAGCAATCTAGGGAATGGAAAACCACAAGTGTGAAAACCCTAAGCCAAAGATATGGATGTAACAATAGCCCTACCACTCTATTTATACAGGGTTATTACTACTTACTAAATTGACCCTATGTACATAAAGCCTATCCACTCCGTTGGGGGCGAAATGGACCAACTCCTAGGATATTGATCTAGCGGCCATGCGCTCCACACAAAGTTGCTTCGCCTCGACACACCCTCTGTGATGATGTCATGTGCTACCTCTGATTCCCGTTGGAACCACCACTGTCGAGTTTTGAGCCCCAAACTCAGCAAACACGTTGTCTATAGCGTGGGGTGGTTTTGAGGCTCAACCATCGAACCACCGTGAGTATCGCACTGTGTGTGCATCCCCCACATCCTAGACATGTGTCCCGCCAGTCCTCGACCGTGCCGACAACATGGCCTGCTCTACCAGGTCTTTGCGTGAGTGTGTGTCCTAGGTGTCAGCCACCACGGCTACTCACTCGGCAACTCTAGTCCCTCGATCAAGTCCTAGCGCTCGTTCTTCACCGCTCCCGGTCCATCGGCACAAACCCGCATGACCTTCACCTTTGTCGTCGACCACCGTCCCTGTGCTCCGCACCTGCACACCACAAGCCAAACGATATGGTTGCACATACATAATCTCATGACTCGCTTAGTTCATGACTCGACCCAAAATGCTACACATTGACAATCACTCATCATCAATCTGAACCACAATGGACAAGTCAACCTTGTGTTCGCACCTTGAAGTGGTGATACGTTGGAGAATCTGCTACTAACATAGATGGGGTGGCACTGCCACCATGTTGAATTTCAACAGGTGTGTGCTACCCTTTTCGATGGAGTACATCAGCGAAAAACGGTGCAGCAATAGCCTAAGGATCCTCATCATCAGTGGCTTGATCTTCTTGTGGCCTAATGTCACAGATGGCATTTGATTGATCCTCCTTTTCTACAACACTTGAATCAACTTTCTCTAATTGAGAGCCATTAGATTCATCAAATGTTACATCTATAGTCACTTCAACTTAACCCACAAATTTGTTGATGACACGATAGGCATGCTCATTTGATCTATAACCAAGAAGAAAGCCTTCATCAACTTTATGTGCAAACTTAGAGGTTTAGAGCCTTTTGTTAAGAATAAAACACTTGCACTCAAACACTCTAATGTAAGATACCTTTGGTTTATTACATATGAGAAACTCATATGAAATCTTCTTGTGTTTCTTGTGTAAGTAGAGACGGTTGATGGCGTGAAAACTAGTGTTGATGGGCTCACACCAAAAGAGGTCTGAAGTTTTGTACTCATCTAGTATTGTCTTTGATATGTCAATTAGTGTTCTATTCTTCCTTTCTACTACACCATTTTATTGAAGGGTGTATGGAGTTGAGAACTCATGGTTGATGCCCTCATCATCAAGAAACTCTTCAACTTGGGTGTTCTTGAATTCAGTCCCATTGTTACTTCTCACTTTCTTGATTAGGAGATTGAATTTCTTTTGTGTCCTTCTAACAAAGGTCTTCACTTTAAATTGTACCTAGAACTTATCAAATACAAAGAATGCCCAAGTGAAACAGAAATAATCATCAATAATGACTAATCCATATTTGTTACCATCGAGACTAAGATAGGCAACCAATCCAAAGAGATCCATATGAATCAACACCAAAGGATGAGTAGTGGTCATTTTGCTCTTTGGTGGGTGAGGTAAGCCTAATTGCTTTCTGGCTTGGCAAGCGTTACAAATCCTATCTTTCTCAAATTCAACATTTGTAAGTCCAAGAATGTGATTATCTTTTAGAAGTTTGACCAAGTTCCTCATCCCAACATGAGCTAGTCGATGGTGTCATAGCCAACCCATGCTAGATTTTGCCACTAAACGGGTCTCAAGCTTAGCCTTCCCTTTGTTAAAATCAACTAGGTAAAGCTTGTTCTTGAGGCAACCTATAAAGACAATAGAGAAATATCCATTCTAAAGACTTCTGCACCCTTATCCATAAAGAGACAATTGTACCCCATCTCACACAATTGAGAGATAGACAACAAATTGTAACTCAATGAATCAACATGCAAGACATCAGAAATTGAATGCTCAAGAGTTATAGCAACTTTACCAAGACCAATCATATCCCTCTTGGAGTTATCACCAAATATAATATTCTCATTGGAATTTGTTGTTGGGGAATATGAACTGAACATACTCCTTTCCTCAGTCATGTCATTTGTACATCCACTGTCAAGCACCCAACTTGGCCCACCATAGTATGATTGCAAAACAACTTTAGTTCCTTGATATAGATCCCAAAATGCTCTTGGGGCCTTACATGTTAGTCACAATAATCTTAGGAACTCAAATGGAAGTGTGAAGATAAACATTTTTATCATTGCCAACATATTTGGCAAGCACTTTCCGTTTATTATTGTTCTTCAGCACAAAACAAGAACTCAAACTTTGTTGAGGTTGTATGGGCCTTTGGTTGATAGGGACTAGTTGTTTGGAGTAGCCTAGATTGAATGCTTTGGTTTCTGGATCTCATCCTTCAACTTAGACCTGCTTCTTAGGTTTGTCATGAGTAGAGAAAGAGTAGGTGACCTTCCCTTTTTATGTGCGGATGGCACTATCACCCTTCACATCGACACTATCGCCCTTGGCAGGATATGCCGCTTGGGGGTGCTTTTGTGCCACAGGCTGTGTGGGTTTCTATGTACCTATTTTTCCTATGCTCATAAACTGAGCACATTCGTAGCCATTTATTACCTTTCTTCCATTAGTTTTGGCTCTTTTCATGTGCCCTAGTCCATCCTTGATGCAGAGAGAAGATAGGCAACAAAATAAAGAAGAGAAGCCAAGACTGCAAGAAGAGAAGAGCAAGAAAAGAAAAGGAAACTTGAGGAGAAACTTCAGCGAAAAGAAGCAAGAAGAAACAAGAGAGAAGAAAGATCCAAGAGAAGGGTAGAAAAAGAAAAGAAGGAGCATGATGCATCTTAGGCTTGTGTTAGTATAGAGGCCAAACTAGTCCTCGATCACCCATCAGGACAATTAAAGATAACCATTCAGGCTAACCCACTCTAAATGCAGAAATCAGGCAACAACTTCGAAGGTGCCAACTGGGGGCTAAGTCCGGTCAAGCGAAGACCTGAGCTCTACGAAGGCGTCGGGAGACGCAAAGGCCCAAGACTGTTGGACTCGATGAAAGATCTAAGACGAGTTCCTAGAGATGGCTATTTGTTGAGCACAAAAACGTCCTCGTGGATGGTCCGGCCTTAAGGCCGGACGGTCCGAGGTGGTGGCGTGGACGGTCCGCGCGTGCGCAGAATCAGTTAGGGTTCCGAGTTTCTCGCGGAATTTGTTAGCTAAAACCGCGGGATTAACTCGGGAAACGACTTATAATGGGTCTAGACCTCCCCCTTTATATAGATGAAGGGCTACGGCCGATTTAACCCCCTATAATCGATCAAATCAAGTCTACTTCTCGTTTTTACCTTATGCATTAGGAGTAGTTCTAGTTTAGCCCTAGTTTAGCCTCCCTCTACCTCAAATCTTCACCTCTCTTTGGCTCTACGTCCACTAGAGGCGTCTTGGGTGGCCTACTGATGCCAAGACACACCCTACGATCTCTCCTCCCCGATGGGGTCCCTCCCGAGAGGCGAGATCTAGGTCCGCTACGAAGAAGAAGACCCTTTGTGCCATCACGGACCGTCCAAGCCCTAGGCGTGGACCATTCAGATGTACGCAGAGGAGGAGTCGCTCCTGCGCTAGTGGAGGACCGTCCGGCCCTGTGCCGCGGACCATCTGCGCTTCCGCAGAGAGCACCGTCAGGCAGTCCTTTCTAGTGTTTGGCGCCCAGATCGGCGCCAACACACTTTTTGGCGACTCCGATGGGGACAAGTGTCTAGATTTATTAAAAATCATGCCCTCAAATGGCCGGTTCTAAAGATCACACCGATATCTCCCCAGACAATATCCTGAAACTGACTGTTGAAAGTCTGACGACCGATGAGCAACAGCAATACGAGGACTGCATGTGTCAAGCGAAGGAGAAATTCTTGTCACAATACACGGTGGATCGCTACCAGAAAGTTGTCAAACATGGAGAGACTAACGTCGCATCTCTTCTATCTTCGCTTCAAGTCCCCAACATAAGTAAACTCGATGACATCTAATCTATTAAACAGTATGTAGATCATCAGCAGAATCAAATGAAACAACAGATTGGAGGGTTAGAAGAATCAATTAGAAAATTAACGCGTGTGTTGGAGAAATCTGCTGCTCCTAGTTTTCCATCATATGAAACTAGTAACAGGATATCTACGTCTAATACATCGGCGACAAATGGGGATTCACAGCCCCAGCCATTATATGGTACCCTGATAAACTCATATCCAAGGCAAATACCACCACTGTCGTCCCTGCTTGACAGATTGGTGCCCCTGGACACGGTCAGACCATCTGAGCTTTTGCCCGGACAGTCCGGCCCTTACGCATACCGTCCGGATTTCCCTACCGGACAGTCCGGGATCGCACCAGGGCTACAGTGTGGCAACCCAATAATAGCGAACACAACCGGCTAGTTCGGATGTACCACCAGACAGACCGGATACACATACGCAGAACCTACTGTCGCACACTATGCACCAAATTATTACACACCACAGCAGCAGTATGTTTCGCCCCCTACATATTTAAACCACAACACACCATACAATCACAGGCCGATCAATATTATCGATCGGTCATGGCAAGAAGGACGACATAACAATGCCCGACTGAATGAGCCCCACGGTCTAGGGTCCGGTGGTCTGCCACCAATCGCAATGGAGAAAATTAGGGAAGATATGGCTGAACTATTTCAAGATAGGCTCAGAGTTAGTGTAGCTAGAGTGGGGCAATCATATCAAAAGCCATATGATCACCGGTTTGACATTGTCCCATATCCACAAGGGGCAAGGATACCGGAGTTTTCTAAGTTTTCTGGTGAAAATGGGAGAAGCACACACGAACATATAGGCCAGTTCCTAGCACACCTAGGCGAATTGGCCGATGGGGAAGCATTTCGTGTTCGTTTATTTCTTTATCCATTTCTAGTACCGCTTTTGCATGGTACGTCGCCCTGCCTCCTAATTCCATTAATTCCTGGAATGATTTATAGAGTAAATTTCATGAACATTTCTTTTCCAGGAAATATGAATTAGGGCTAGCTGATTTAGCTTTAGTCCGACAAGGACGCGGAGAATCGGTTAACGATTATATCCGGAGGTTCCGGGATACTAGAAACTGATGCTTTCATATCCATGTCGCGGACAAAGAGCTAGCAGGGCTGGCTTTTAATGGGTTGCTATCCTACTTAAGAGACAAATTAGATGGGACCTAGTTCTTTTCAATAGCTCAGCTACATCAGTGGGCTTTAGCCTGTGAAAGCCGATTTAAAGAGACATCAAAATCGGCCGCCCGTACTATACATCTAGTAGAGTGTGATAGTTCATATGGTGAATCCGCAAATGTATATACCGCTAAGTTTGTTTGGCCAACAAAGGCCAAATCTTCTGCATGTTCTTCCTTACAGCCGGTTCAAAAGAATCGGCAAGAAGAGATTAAATATACCTTTAATGTTTCCAAATGTGATAGGATATTTGACGAGCTACTAAAAATGGCAGCATTAAATTGACTCATACCATTCCTCCTATGGATGAATTAAAGAGATGTGCTTATTGTAAGTGGCATAATTCTTTTTCCCATGCCACCAATGATTGTAATGTTTTTTCGTCGACAGATATAATTGGCCATAAATGAGGGCCAGTTGGCTTTTCAGGAGATGCAAGTAGACACACAACCATTTCCTATCAATACAATATAACCCACATGCAAAAAGGTCTCGGTTCGGCCCGAAGTGGCCGATAAAGGCAAAGGCGAAAACATCGTCATTGGTGATCCTCGCACGTCAAATATATCACAAGAAGAGATTGCTCGGAAGGCTCCGGACAAGAAGACTAACAAGTCCGGAGGCGCCGGGGGCAGACTCAATTGAGGAGCCGAGCACCACAACCTGACCCGAGCATCGCAGACGGTCCGGCACCTATGTGCGGACGGTCCGGTGCTCAAACAGACAGTCTAGCTGACTTAGCCAGATAGTCCGCCCATGGCCAGAGGCGTCAGCGTCCACACAAAGCAAGGAAAGAAACGCAAGGGCAAATCACACATGGTCGGCTAGTCAAAACCGATCCTACTTTTGATCAGTTGCTCTCCAAATATGCTAGCAAGAAGGTCGTTCTATGTGATCGGCCAACAAAGAAACCTTGGTCACTTGCTAAAACAAAACGGCCGAACAAAACGGCTCAAAAGGCGACGCAACAAGCATTACATATTCATCCTATGATGCCAGGATGCTTTCCACCCGCCTACTCATCGTTGATATATTGTCCTATTCAAATATGGAATGGTACGACGATGAACCCATGGTATGTGTGTACTCCCTTTGTCTATTCAGGCTAAGGGGAACCTCCATTCTATTCGTTTTTATCCATTGATCAAATGGTCACGACCGAGAAAGATGCAATCCTAAACGACCTTTATGCATTGGGGCTCTATTGAATGATCACCATATTGGATTGAAAAAGCCAGTGACTTGCATCAGGCTTAGTTCATATGCTTTTGGTTCGTCAACCTCCACCAAAAGGCAGGGGGCATATGTTGAGCACAAAAATGTCCTCGCAGACGGTCCGGCCTTGAGGTCGGACGATCCGCGGTGGTGGCGCGGACGGTCCGCGCGTACGCAGAATTAGTTAGGGTTCCGAGTTTCTCGTGGGATTTGTTAGCTAAAACCGCGGGATTAGCTCGGGAAACGACTTGTAATGGGTCTGGACCTCCCCCTTTATATAGATGAAGGGCTAAGGCCGATTGAACCCCCCACAATCGATCAAATCAAGTCTACTTCTCGTTTTTAGCTTATGCATTAGGAGTAGTTCTAGTTTAGCCCTAGTTTAGCCTCCATCTACCTCAGATTTTCACCTCTCTTCAGCTCTACGTCGACTAGAGGCGTCTTGGGTGGCCTGCCGACGGCAAGACACACCCTGCGATCTCTCCTCCCTAGCGGGGTCCCTCCCAGGTGGCGAGATTTAGGTCCGCTGTGAAGAAGACCCTTTGTGCCATCCCGGACCGTCTGGATGTATGCAGAGAGCACCGCCAGACTGTTATTTTTAGTGTTTGGCGTTCGGATCAACGCCAACAGCTATTGAAGACCCTGCCCTCGAAGCGAAGACCAACGTGAAGGCAATGTGTGGAGAAATGACGAAATGGAGAGAACTGGTCTTTCATTAATGACTGTGTACACATATATATACATCTTGAATAGACGTGAAACTGCTATCTCAGACAGACACAGCCCTTCACTTGTTAACTGCTTAATCTAGATTAATGGACGAGATTAATCCACGTCAATGATCCTCAACACTCCCCCTTGATCGAGTCCATGTCTTGACGTGATCATCGTTGAAGTATTAGAATCATATCCAATGAATCTGTCATGCAAACATCTTCTTCCAAAAAAAACCTCGTAGGAAAAAATGGATAGATAGATGATATAGCATGTGCGTATGTTGATATTGCCTCGTTAAAAACTTTACATGAGAAAACCTTATAAGGAAAAACTCATATAAAGAAAAGAGTGCAATATGATGTTGAACAGGTCATATATCGGAGATGCATACTCCCCCTGATTTCTGCAAATCTCTAAGTCGTCTCATTTCAATTCCCTCAACACATTTTGAGAATGTTGAGTATGGTAGAGATTTAGTGAATAAATCAGCAAGATTATCACAAGACTTAGTTTGTAGGATATTTATCTCCCCATTGTTTTGCAACTCATGAGGATAAAATAACTTTGGGGCAATATGCTTTGTAATATTGCTCTTAATATAACCTGTCTCCATCTGAACAACACACACAGCATTATCTTCATAGATAATGGTTGGAGATTCAATGGAACCAATACCACATGACTATAGTATATGATTTATCATTCTGCGAAGCCATACACATTCACGTGAAGCTTCATATAATGCAATTATTTCAGAATGATTTGTGGATGTAGCTACCAAAGTTTGTTTGGAAGATTTCTAAGAGATAGTTGTTCCACCTTGTAAAAACACAAAGCCTGTCTGAGTTCTGGCATTATGGGGATCAGATAAATAACCAGCATCTGTGTATCCAATTAGAGTGGGATCTTGATTTGTTCCATAGAAAAGACCAAGATCTTTAGTGCCATTGAGATATCTAAAGATATTTTTTATTCTCGTCCAGTGATGTTTGGTAGGGGTTGCAGTGTATCTTGCAAGTAGATTCACTGCAAAAAAACAATGTCTGGACGTGCATGATGGGAGCTCGAAATGAGGGCCTCTGAACCTGAAGCGAAAGCCCTCAGTACCCATACTTGAAGGCAGGTCACAACAGAGGAAGATAGGTGCCCTCCTCTTTCAGTCACTTGACACGTGTGTCGTGTGTTAGGTCCAGTTTATGGTGGTTACTGTTCTGTAGTCCGTTGTACAGTAAACATTATTAGTCTAAATGGTTATGCTAATAATCAGATACCAAAACACTTCAATTGAATAGGTACCGGTCTATTTTCAAGCGCTGTTCGTTTTGAATTTCAACCTGCCAGTACCGTGATTATTGACCGGACCATAGAGCCAGTGTGAACCCAAGAAACCTTTACAAGGAACAAAACAACGGCACTATAAAATGTCGTTGAGACAGAAAACTGAGCGTATCACGGTGTCGGCGTCGCGAAAAAAAATAAAGCGAATAAATGGCGGCCTACTAACGAACAGAATCAATCGCCAATGGACCACGCCACTGCCAGTAGGCTGTAGCCGACAGAATCCATTCGCCCTCACCTGTCTTTTATTCCCCCAATTATATATACCTTTGTTGGCTCTTCTGCCTTTGCACTAGATGCATGCCATCCGATGAAAAATCTAAGATGACAATTCACTCAGGATTAAATCATAACAAAGAAGTTAAGGAACTCATAGCAACGGAAGTGGTACAACAACCATTCAGAAATCTAAGATGACAATTCACTCAGGATTAGATCATAACAAAAAAGTTAAAGAACTCATAGCAACGGAAGTGGTACAACAACCATTCAGAAATCTAAGATGACAATTCACTCAGGATTAGATCATAACAAAGAAGTTAAGAACTCATAGCAACGGAAGTGGTACAACCATTCAGAATTAACACTTCCTTGCAGGAAGATGCTGGAAACAATTCCCGATCAGCACGACTGACAATGAAAACAAGAATTTGTTTGCAACAGGACGGAATGTGTGATTGGAATGAGTCGATCGGTAACATAGCAAGATGTGTTTTTTTTTTCATTAATAACATTTACAGGAAGGATTGCGGACTGATAACAGGCGATGTGGAACACTTACAGGCGAACTACAACATTTAACGTTGGAGAAAGTAATACAATACCAGGGATTGAATTCCTTCAATAGCTTAACAATACACCAACCCACTTCCCCTCACACTGCTTAAGTAAAATCAGATTTTGCATTAAAACAGGCGACAAAAGGCTGGCTGCACCAACATACCGCCTCTCCTTATGCAACACATTGGCGCCAGCTCGTGTTTGGCTTTCCAATAATGGTCAGATTCTACACCTTGAATTGCTTATGGCACAACGAAGAATCAGAAAGAGCAAGGTTTAAACACCATAGAGCCTTCGCCTATGGTCCAGTAGTGGCCAATAAAGTGAGCCCGAGATGCCGCCTAGCATGGTCTGGGATCAGCCTGTTGATGAGCTCCGGGGAGGCATTTGCTAGCTGCAAATTAATAGGCAAAAATGTTGGTATCTCACTTATATACAGACATTTACGTTTTGCTGTTTTGTGACATTGTGGAATGCATGCTGGAACTACCAATTGCAACTACAGTTCCCCACATGCTTTGGTTTGTTAATAGTAAAGCACATGCAAAGCATTAATCTGTATCAGTCTCGAAACTACTTACTTCCTGTTTAAAGTTGAACAGTGGAGGAAATGGCCGCCCATTTGGCAACCGCGCATGTGGCTCTCGCAACTCATCGAAGAATGGATGTGCACACGCTTCAAGCTGCAAGAGCTACCAAAATTAGCAATAAAATCACAGCAGGAGTGGTTAGGCTAGGCATCTCAGACTTGATGGTTGATGCATTACAACATTGTCCTCTTAAAGAAGACACTCTAAGTGCTGTTATGCAAGTCCAGTAATTTCATTTCCAAGGAGAGAATTTCACAAGGAATTACAGTGCTGAATTGAAATCCAGCTAAGAGCAGTATACGCTTCCAACTCTGTCAATGCTCCAGATAAGGCAATCAAAGACCTTCATGGTCCCTTTTTAACAGTTGGGGCTTACAGAGAAGTCCATTTTGGCTGGGTATAAAGTGCAGCATTGTCTTGCTACGGAGGATATCAGGTAAAGGCTTGTACATCATTTATGAGAATAGAAAGGAAAATGAAATGGCACCATCATATCCAATCATCGATACAGTTATATACATTTAACAGCTAAAATTGAACCAACTAGGAAGAAACAATTAGGGGGTGTTTGGTTTATAGAGACTAATCTTTAGTCCCATCATTTTATTCCATTTTAGTATATAAATTGTCAAATATAGAAAACTAAAATAGAGTTTTAGTTTCTATATTTGGCAATTTTGAACTAAAATGGAATAAAATATAGGGACTAAAAATTAGTCCCTAAAAACCAAACACCCCTTTAGGGCTTGTTCGGTTATTTTCAATCCATATGGATTGGAGGGGATTGATACGGATTGAGAAATTTTTTGACTTGCTAGGGATTAAAACCCCCTCAATCCCCCTCAATCCATATGGATTGGGGTACAACCGAACAAGCCCTTAATGTCATATCTAAGCTTTGCAATCATTAATAGGTAGATGGCTTCTTTAGTTGACTAGAATCAGTCAAATAGGCAGAAAATACTCACAGCAGTGCATCTTAGATTTGGTGAATACTGGAGCAAACGTGAAGCGAGATCTATAGCTTCTGGTGGCATCCGCTTGTGAAAAATCTGCAACAGTAAAGGTATTTTCGTTTTAAGTTATGTATCATTGAATAACATGATAAATGAATTTTGCATACCTTGTGCCATGGGTGAGCTTTGATCTGAGGAAATCTAAACTCGGTGTAATTTGGATTCATACAACGGATTTCCTCACGTGTTGGAGTACCAAGAACCTGTCAGCAAAGCAAATCCATTCAATACATGGAATAGAAAAACCCTACTTAACACATTTCTTTAGAACTAATATAGTGCAGTCTGCAGAACAACCAAGTACCTTTATTATCTCAACAAGTTGATCCACAGCACTTTCGCCAGGGAAGAGAGGCTGATAAAATCATTTTAACAAAAATGTGTTTAGTTCTAAGTTTGCTGCCCAGATGGATATGTAAATGTAACCACAGGAAATCTGTGGGAAAAACAGAGAAGAGAAACTAACCTGGCCAAGAAGCAGCTCAGCAAGAACACATCCAGCTGACCAAATATCAATTGATGTTGTGTACTCGGTTGCCCCAAATATGAGCTCTGGAGCACGGTAATAACGTGAGCATATATATGAAATGTTTGCTTCACCTTTGACCTGATCAAATTGTGAATTAACTAGAATTAAAATGAGTAAAATATATATTCCATATATCCAGAAACTTGAAAAGCAACAAAACTATGCTACACAAAGCGAAAGAGCCTTTAGCTGAGTTGGTTAGGTGGTCTGAGTAGCACTCTTCAGGTTCCGAGTTCGAATCCCAGTGGAAGCGAATTTCAAGCTGAGGTTAAAAAAGGTCACTGGTTGGTTATCGAGGCTGGACAAAATACTCGTGGCTCGTCAGCTCGCTCAGCTCGTGACCAGCTAGGTTCGACTCGGCTCGTTTCAATTTTGTCACGAGCTGAGCTAGCCTCTCAGCTCAATTTGTTAACGAGCCAGCTCGTTAGCTCGAACCAACTAGCATTTGTCAGCAAAACAAAGCCTCCACTTGTGTTGGATGAACTAATAAGTGATGAACTATGTTAATTTGGTGTTGAATTGATGTGGTATGTGAAAATGTGAGTATAATTACTCTTTTCTAGTGTTAAATTGGTCTAGAATTAATTATCAATTGATTATATTGTTGTATATATATGCATATTGTTTTTTTGGTGGCTCGCGAGCTAAACGAGCCAGCTCGAGCTCGCAAACAAGCCAAGCTGGTTCTATGGCTCGGTTCCTTAACAAGCTGAGCCAAGCTAGCTCGATATCCAACCCTACACGAGATGGATTGGGCTATGGGGCAGATCCTCGTGTAGGGACAGGTAGGGCTCAAAACACAAGTAAAAATCTAGCCTATAGGGGGCAGACCCTCATGATGCACGGGAGCCAGCTTTCGTGATCTTTCTCAGTCAGGGCTCTGATCGAGCTTCTTCTTAATATAATACCGTGGAGGCGGTCTTTCCCCTACTGACTAAGTTTTTTTATGTTACACAAATAGGCTCGCATTAAAGAGGCAGCAAAAGAGGAGGCAGTCCAAGTGGAACACTGGATTCTTCTCTCGTCACTTTTTTGCCACTTAAGCACATACTTAAATTGGAGTACACATATCCTCATAAAGGAACTTCATCTATTTAGCGGTATGTAAAGAATTCTCAATAGAAACTTTTACAATAACAAAAAGAAGCTACTTCATCACTAAAAACGATGTATGCAAATCAAACTGCACTGTTATGCCTTCTATAGAACAATCAACGACAACAAAGCCTTTTAGTCCCAAACAAGTTGGGATAGGCTAGAGTTGAACCAACAAAAGCCACAAATCAAGGTTCAGCCATGTGGATAGTTGTTTTCCATTTGCTCCAATTCTAGACTAAATCTTTAGATATATTCCGTCCTTTTAAGTCTCCTTTCGTTGTTCCTTCCCATGTCAACTCCGGCCTTCTCCTACCTCTCTTCTCATTACTATCGTGTCTTACGATTCACTACGCACAGGTGTCTCTAGAGGTCTCGGTTGGACACGTCCAAACCATCTCAATTGGTGTTGGATAAGTTTTTCTTCAATTGGTGCTACCCCAGTCCTATCACGTATATCATAGTTTATGGACTCAATCCTTCTTGTATGGCCACAAATCAAACGCAACATACACATTTTCACAACACTTATCTATTGAACATGACATCTTTTCGTAGGCCAACATCTTGCACTATTCAACATAGCAAGTATAATCGTCGTCCTATAAAACTTGTCTTTTAGCTTCTGTGGTACCCTCTTATCATATAGAACAATAAATACTTGGCGCCACCTCCTCCACCCTACTTTGATTCTATGGTTAACATCTTCATCAATATCCCCATCTCTTTGTAGCATTAACCCTAAATACCAAAAGTCATCCTTCCTACCACTACTTAACCTTCCAAACAAACATCTTCTTCCTCATGTCTAGTAGTGCTGAAGTTACATCTCATGTATTCGGTTTTAGTTCTACTAAGTCTAAAACTTTTAGACTCTAGAGTCTTCTGCCACAACTCTAGATTGTTATTTACTCCTGCCCAACTTTCATCAATTAGTACAACATCGTCCAAAAATACGATACTATCTGTAAAAAAGCTACAGGACTTGCATTAACGTACCAACATTTTGGCACTCCCGAAATCACATATCTTCACTTGGTGAGTCAATGGATCAACCTATAATGAATGAACTGACTATCAGATTCAGATTAACTATGAACTAAGATATTGTGACACCAAATTATAAAATATGGACATACCAAAAGATTCTGTGGTTTCACATCCCTGTGGCAAACACCAGGTACTGTGTGAATATAGGCTAAACCTCGAAATATCTGCATAAAAGGACCAAGGAAAAAAAATAAAATCACATCCAATCTACTGTACATTTAACAGTAAGCAGTAGCAGAAGTTTCCAAAAGAGTATAAATGACTTCTTACCTGGTAGGTATATAATTTAACATAAATAAGCGGCATCCTCTGGTTCATATTGCTGTAGTGCTTCAGCACACGATATAGTGACTCAGGAACAAACTCCATCACTAAGTTAAGAAAAAGTTCATCTCTGCTTGTGGTGGAGAAGAAACAATGCTTCAAGGAAACAGCATTGCAGTGATCCATGGATCGCATGATTTGCAGCTCCCTGTTCTTGTAGCGCTTGTCCTGCAAAACCTTCTTGATAGCAACAGTCTCACCAGTCTCCAGACATTTTGCCTAAATGTAGAAGCAGACAATACCATTAGGTAACAAAAAAATCTTAGGAAGGTTTATAGCAAAGCAACCATCACTGTACCTGGAAGACGATTCCGAATGATCCAGTTCCCACAACTCTCTCTGCCATGTAGCTGATAGTCTAAGAAGGAGAAAAGCACATGACCCAAGTTAGGAAAGATATAGCTGTATGCATAACATTTGATAATGTCCTGTAACTTTTGGTCCCCTAAAAATTACCTTTTTAGGCTCTCCACTCTTCCCTCCAATGGTTGTTGAGATTATATGACCCGTGACTGGATCACTCCCTTCAATCATAGAACCAGCATGCTGTTACAGAGTAAAATCCATAAGAAAAGGTGGTAGCACATAGCCGAAACATGATATCCATGTTTAAAATGCTGAGGACTTGGGCACAAGATAGTAGAATTGGGGAGTAA
Source organism: Zea luxurians (assembly GCA_029449295.1). Taxonomy (NCBI): domain Eukaryota; kingdom Viridiplantae; phylum Streptophyta; class Magnoliopsida; order Poales; family Poaceae; genus Zea; species Zea luxurians. The sequence goes on along the minus strand of JAOPSE010000006.1, from coordinate 52,197,015 downwards.
AGCTACCGAAGTACCGAACTATTGCTAATTTACATAAACTAGGCTTGCTAGAAATGGAAACTCAACAATTCAGAAAATCCTTATCCACGAACAAAACCAAAATCGCCACAAGACAAAACATACATCGCAAACCTGCTAGCCACACCATGGCTTGAACAGGAGAGCGAGATTAACTGCCACAATCATCTAAAAAAAGAATTACCTAGTTTAATTCCCCATTTGGAACACAGTTGTGATCACGTAGTACACCAGTATGCAAAGGCGCCCCAAGCCGGCATGCTAAAGCCAACCGGTATGGAGAAAGCATGGGGCGGCGACAAGCTTGAATAGCGCGCACGCAAGGACCAGGAAGGCAGTGCATCTGCTCCTCCCCGCTAAGCAACGTTCCTTCTTCTCCCACGAGAAAATCGCGCAGCAGGGGCACGTAGCTAGACCTAGCCTCGCCTCGCGCGCCGCAGATCTACGGACGGTCAAACGAGGGAACCAGTGAACCACCAAGCACGACGCGGGGGCCGGAGCGGAGAGATCCAGTAGACCTGCGCGACCGCTCCGGGACGCCGGAGCCACACGCCAGCGGCGGAAAAGGGGGGAAACGCGCTCACCTTGGCGTCCGCGGGGCCGTGTGCGGCCGCAGCGGGGAGCGGCTGGTCCACCTGCATCTGGTCCGCGGCGCCGGCGGCGTGGGCCCCACCCGGCATGGCTGCCATGTGGTGGGTGGGGCTGCGGGCGGAGACGACGCGGAAATGAACCACCTCTTCTCGCAGTGTCCTGTTCTCTCTTGGCGGCTTCGCGCCTCGGTCTCTCCTCGGTGAGGAGGGAGGTTGGTGAGACGGCTGAGTTAGGAAGGCAGCGCCATGGAACCCGCCCCGAACCTCCTTTTTCGCCTTGTTTTTCCTTCCTGTCCTCCGCCAGACCGCCACCCACTACGCTGCTACGAGAATGAGGAGTTTTATAGGCAAGGACAGACGAATTTCGAGAATACCGTACCGGTGTCGTTAGCGCTGCAAGAGTTTTACACATGGGTCCCTATATGTCTGTATCTGTAATTTGAAGAGTATGGTATGGAAGAATGAGATTTGGCAGTGGAGGAGGCCGGAGGGGGACATGGTCAATGTGTCAGTCCGGCTGGCACTTGAATCTCCCCTTGCAAAACGGCTTTCCACCGGAGATGGAAATGGGTTAGATCATCTCCATACTCGTACCATATTTAAATTACAATTTATAAATATTGCAATCTATAACTTAAAACGGTGAAAACGATACTCATACTTATATTCAAACTACACTCTATAAACATTGCAATGTACAGTAAAAAAACAGTAAAAACGGTGTTTTTCGACCATATGGGTGCAATATACAGTAGTTCACTCATATGTTTACAAAAACACCGTTTTGCATTGTAGATTGTAGTTTGAATATATATATATATATATATATATATATATATATATATATATATATATATATATATATATATATATATATACCCGGTAAGCTGTTGGAGATGGTTGGATAAAATTATACTCATCAAAAAATCTATACCCACTCGTGGGTGTAAAATTGTATACATACCTATATTTGCATAATTAAAAAATCTGTCGAGTAACCCACCCCCATTAGCTAAACACATATTAAATAGCATGTATCTAACAAATATTGACGTATTTAAAATTATAAATTAAATAAAAGAAGAAAAATAATTAATAATAAGGAAACATACAAATTGATCATATTTTTAGCTAATATATATTTATATATGTTTAATTGAGTAGATTATATATTGGTGAGCTGCATATCTCTACTACCTATTAAGACGGTAAGGGGTAGGCTGCCCCATTCCGTGTTCTGCCATTCCTATTCCGCCCTCACGGCAAAGCTCATTCCCATTCTCAAACTGTCTGTCTTTCTCATTCCCCCTCCCTGCAAAGCTCATTCACATTTCCATTCCCGGATATCACGTGTCTTTCTCATTCCCCCTCCTACAAAGCCCATTCCCATTCCCACGTTACAAGGGGATTCGAACCCACGACCCCTCAAGTAAATGTGTTTGTAGCTACCACTACACCACATGTGTATTTATGTCTACATCTATTATAGTAAAACCATATACTATATCTCTCCCGAAGCCCACCTGCTACCCTTGCACAATGTGTAGTAGTAGATAAGTATCACCGAGATTATTAAATTATATTTTTGGATTGAGGGAGTAGTATTTAAAGAAGAGCCTTGCATGCAATTTCTTTTGTTTGAAGAATGTTTTCAACTTAAATACTTTTTTTGCATGTGTAACATTTATTCTCAGTAATACTCTACTACCTATTAAGACGGTAAGGGGTAGGCTGCCCACCGTGTTCTGCCATTCATATTTATAGCTACCACTACACCACATGTGTATTTATGTCTACATCTATTATAGTAAAACCATATACTACATCTCTCCCGAAGCCCACCTGCTACCCTTGCACAATGTGTAGTAGTAGATAAGTATCACCGAGATTATTAAATTATATTTTTGGATTGAGGGAGTAGTATTTAAAGAAGAGCCTTGCATGCAATTTCTTTTGTTTGAAAAATGTTTTCAACTTAAATACTTTTTTGCATGTGTAACATTTATTCTCCGTAATATTTTTCCATAGATCTAACTTATAAATCATTTTCATAAACCAATGCCAAAGATGAATCCATGTTTCTTACTTAGAAACTCCGAACAAACACCACTAGCACGAGGCGCTCGCGTTGGCGTCGCTCACTGACGACGAGAAGAAACTTGGTGACTACCAGTTCGACCTCTGGAAGCAGTCCTACATGGCCCATGCGCCGCTGTGTACGGCAAGCTCCGACGCAGTCGCCGCTTGGACGCGGTCCAGAGCGGCTGCACTGCGCTGTCCATCGTCAAACATGGGGACCTCATGGTCGTCGCCAATGTCGACGACTCTCGGGTTGTTCTGGGCACCGCAACCTACGACGACGCCATCACGCCGTCTAGCTCATCATCCACCTGAAGCCTAACCTGCCACGTAAGTCGCTACTGACCGGCCATGAATTCTTGTGCGCTGGAATGACGACCATTGTTGTTGCTGTGTGAGTGTCCTCGAACAAGATGTATGTAGAGGAGTAGCACATCCGGTGGTGCAACGACCAGGTGTACTACCTCGCTGATGAGCCCTGGGTGCACTTCATTTGGCAGCCTAGCCAAGAGTGATCGGTACTCACCATATCGCGCGCGTTCGACGACTATTATATCAAGGATTGTGGCGTCATCTCGACACCGGAGGTGAGCAGAGGTGGACCGACAACAATGATCACTCGCCATTGTCGGGGTAGCTTTTGTGCCGGCCTGCCTTTAATTCTCTTCGCAAACACACACTTGCATTTTTTGTTTAAGCAAGCGTGTATGGTGGTGCGTGCCTGATGACTAACGATGTACGACGGAACTTCTACCGGCAGGTGTGGCACGTGCTTTCCAATGATGAGACCATGCAAATCATGACATATATCGAAGTCTGCATGATACTGATGGTTGCAATATAGTAGTGAAACAACTAAATTAAAATAACAAAATTTATGTATGGCTAGGATCATAAATGGATTATGAAATATTTTCTTATAACAATATAAGACACATTTTGTATATAAGTTATTATGGTATTATATGTTCCCGTTGCAACGCACGGGTACTGACCTAGTAAGTTATATATGGGTACGTGAGTATGGGTGATACATACACATACCCGCACATGTCTACTGATGAGTAAAATATTGTATCTGTTAACGTACTCACGAGTAATGAATTTATCCTATACCCACTCTTATATCGGGTAAAACCGTATACAAGTCCGAGGTATCCACTTACCACACTCGCTCACCAGGGGCGGATCTAGGAGGGGGGCTGCCGGGGCTGCAGCCCTGGTCGCCTCCCATAACATCTATTAATATATACTTCATCTATCTTAAAATAATAGTCATCGTTTTAGTGAATTAGTAGGTTTATATAATTTTTGATTGATGCATGTGTTTTATATATGTGTTTAGATTCATCATCATCCATTTGAATATAAACATAAAAACTAAGAGCTAAAAGGACAACTATTTTGAAACGTAAGAGTATATATCTATACTACTTATTAAGAAGGTAAGATTAGTCGGTCGTTCTGCCGTTCTGCCCTCCCCGTTCCGCGTGCAGAAAAAAATCAAACCATGGCCACTCAGGGATCGAACCTTGGATCTATTGAGCAGAATGCCTAGCCTTCCACCCTCTAGCCAACATGACTCATGTTGAATTATGTACAACTTCAACTAAGACGTCTTTTGTGTTTAACCCACCGTCCACTCTGTATGCTCACTGAGTCTAGAAAAACGTTTATAGCTTGCCCCTGATCTTTCTGGAATTTGGGACGCAGTCCAGGAAATAAAGAAAACAGGGAAAGGAGTTTAGAAATTGATTTTTAGTTTAAAAATAATTGCAGAAACCCATTTAATTCATGGAAATTTCATATTAAATCCAAATGAGTTCATTCCAATTTCTATAATTCTATAATATTATTTTTTATCACATAATACCTCTATTTTGTCATAAAACAACAATAAAATTGATTTCCTAATTAATCCTATATCAAATACATAAAAACTTTGGAAATTCGTAACTTCCCCATTTTAATTCCAAATTGATCTGTTCCAGTTGTGTTAGTCTCGTATGAATATTTACTATGCAGTAACAACATTGATTATACCATGTTTCATACTTTTATAATTAGATATTTATTTATCCTATGTTAATTGGGTTAATCTATGTCTATTGGATTAATTTATTTAATATATTAATATAGTATTCTAACTTTATGGTTATACGATGTTTAACCATTAGTCTTGCAAACACACACACTTACCTTTTTGTTTAAGCAAAAGCGTATGGTGGTACGTGTCCGATGACTAACGATGTACGAGGGAATTTCTTCCGGTATATGTGAAACATGCTCTCCAATAATGAGACCATGCAAATCGTGACATATATCGAAGTCTACATGATACTGATGGTTGCAATGTAGTGGTGAAACAGATAGATTATAAATAACAAAATTTATGTATAGTCAGAATCACAAATTGATTATCTATACTACTTATCCCTACTACTAATTAAGCATGGAGAGTGGGCGCGTGGCGCGTCCATGCCCCCGCCTCCCAATCTCTACCGTCCTGGTTCCACCAACCTCACAGGCCGCCCACACCGAGCAGGATAATCCCCTCCACCACCATCAGCGCTCGCCCGCGCAGATCCCGCTCTCAGCGCTCGCCCACCATCTGCGCTCCATGCTTAGGGTCCGCCATCAGCGCTTGCCTGGCTGCTCGACGCATTCACCAGCGCCACCTTCGACCAGATCGACTCCGCCTACCGCGAGGCCGTAGGGGACCCTTTTGTGGCCACCAGTATCCTGTCTTCCACGCAGGACATGCACCCGCCGCAGCCCCCCGCCGCCACTGGATCTCTCGCCGCACAGTGGATCTGGTGGAAGAAAGACTGGTCGGAGGCCCAAGCGGGTTGCGGTGGGCGCTACGGGCATGGTCGCGGACGTGATTGGCAAGGAGTACACACGATCTGTGGCTAATTCTGTAGTAAGCATGCCAAATGCTTGGAAGGGTCGGGACGGGGAGAGCGATGGCGACGGGTCTGGTGGCCGCAAGGACAGTGTTGAAGAGGCAGAGCAGTTCCTGTGCTCCATGCTCGGGGATAATTCCGAGCTTGGCATGGGTGTTGTCAAAGATGTGCCAGGTGAGCCTGTGAGGCATTTTTCACTTGCTGGTCTATAGTTGTCCGTTCAGAATTCTTCATTTTGACCAATCGGTGCCATGCCGCTGTTTTCATGACTCGACTGAATTCTGGAATCTAGACCTTTAATTTGTAAACCCTATGCCCTTAGATGCAGCGAATGTTCAAAAGATATATATACAGATGTTCATTAGGAGCAACATATTACAAGAACATGAAAATGGATCCTTTAGATTAAATATTCAGTGATTTTTAGCAAAGATCTTATGAAAAGAATGAACTTCTGGCTTATTGTTGCCTACTATTTGCTCATGATCCAGCCTCCAGCTAATTTCAGTGCCCGCCACAGAAGATGAAGCATGGGCTATTCAAGCTCTAGAGTCAAGGTGGAAGAGATTTTGACATATCCGTAGAAATGAAGTTCTACTAATTTCGCTTACATACATAGGCATATGATTGGTGCTTGTTTTCTACTTGAACTTAGGTAGCAGTCGTGGTTCGTTCTCGATAATACTGCTTGCTTTTTTTACACAGCTGGCGTTAATGACACAAGTTGTATGGTCCTTGATGAACAAACAATACCTGGGGTCATAGATTGTCTGCATGCATGCTAGATGAGAAAAAAATAGCCAGTCAGGGGTGTTTGGATTCATAGCAGATGGTTGAGAAGCGCAATGCGCAAAAACTAACATAAAGGTAACCACTTTGTTAGCGGGTGATTTGTTGCAAAACTCTAGGAACTCCTCAGTTGGCCTAAAACAACGTGTTTCTGTACTGGTTGATCTGTTTTTGCATAGTAGCTAAGCAGTTTCGCAACTAATCATTTGCCTTTGGACAACCGTGTTGAAACAAGGATCGGTCCCGCATCTATACATGTCATTAGCCACACAGCTCTGGAAAACCTTAGACCCCCATTTGGTTCTCCTAAACATACATATTTTTTCTTAGAAATATCTTAGAATTATATTTTTGGGTGTATCAGCATGAGCATGAGGTGTAAAATCATTGCAGATCCGTAAAAAGCTAGAATGATGCTTGGATCGAACTTATCCTTGATCATGATTTGTGGTGCTAAGGGAACGGTGATAGATTGATTTGAGGTTTGCAGGTGTAATCATGTGTATAATAACCTTTTTTATTTTTCCTCTGTCCGTGTGGTGTAGTACCTGAAAAGCAAAATGATGCCTACATTTGTTGTGCTTATTGCTGTTAAATATTTTTCTAATTCTAACAGGTCAGTGCCTTGCTTCCTAGCTGTAGCTAGAATGCATGGCCTTATACTTTTATCTGCTTTGCTTGGCCTCTACATCAGACAGAGCCTTGAGGGCATTCATTCATGTGGTCAAGTGTTGGTTTGTAATCTCCCTTGCTGGTGAATTCCTGGAGACAATTTGGGGATTTGTTGTGATGAGAAGGTTTTATTGGGCTTTTTGGGCCCGGGGAGTCACGTGTTGTGGTCTCATCACTCCTCAAGTGCCATCTTGGCATTCTGCACTTGAATGGTGATGGTTCGTGAGATGTGATTAGGAGTGGTAATGGATTATGTCTTTTCACAATTTGTTTGAACCCTTTAATTAATTTTAGTTCAAAAGTGAATAAAAATAAAACATGATTTTGATCCGATCTGATCCTTAATTTTATAGTGTAAAATTTATAGCTCGTTACCACCCTATATGTGATTGAGATTTTAAGATTAGTGGATTTGACTTCTGACCGGTTGTTGCCTGCTAATGTCCCGTTTACTGGAATCCTAAGAGAGGACTGAAGAACAAACCTAACAACATGGTACATACAATATTGGTAGCCTAGACGTCGCTCTCCATGCTCCCCACCTCATGGCAACGCACGAACACATACCTATTTATATATAAGTTATCATGGTATTATATGTCTCCGTTGCAACGCACGGGCACCCACCTAGTTATAACATAAATACAGACTATAAAGATTAACTAAGATAGGCCACAACCATCTTTCTGATCGTGTCATTCAGCACATGTATTTGGCCTCCATCCGTGCCACCAGCTAGACCCGTCCATGCTTCAGCAGTGCAAATCCACGCCACCACACAAGACGCAGTCATGAGCTAGCGCGCACGGTCAATACACATCTAACAGTTAGCAGCGCGCATGTGCCCAACACAAGAGGCAGGCTGCAAGCCATGGGACAGGGGAGTAATGTCCTGCCTAATGCTTCCCTAATTCTATAGGACATGTTAGTTTTTTAGCTAATTCTCATGTAAATAGTGCAAAAATGCTTCTAACAGTCTTCTTAATCTAATTTGGTCCCCCTAATTTTGGATCCTGGCTTCGTCCCTGCTGCAAGCAGCACCATGGCAGGCCTACTGCAGCACGCTAGTACATCAGGCTTGCGAGAACGTCGTCGTGGCACTCAGGGGCGAAGCTAGGATCCAATATTAGGGAGGACCAAATTAGATTAGGGGGGCTGTTAGAAGCATTTTTTGCACTATTTATATAAGAATTAGTTAAAAACCTAACATATCCTATAGAATTAAGGGAGCATTAGGGGGGACATTGTCCCCCTGTGCCCCCCTGTCGTCGCCCCTGGTGGCACTCACCCTCAAAATGACCGCTGGTGGCTCCGCCAAACATGCTTTAACTTATAGCCCCTCCTTTGATCCAATCCTAGATCCGCCCTCTGTCGCTCACTTTGGCCGGTGGGACCCACAACGTCACAGAATATACTCTCGCTCACTTCGGCCGGTGGGACCCACTACGTCACAGAATATAAAATGGCACGCCGTTCCAGCTTGCGTGATCAATATACTCGATATTAGGGTGCTTGGTTAGTTTACTCCTCTTCATATGGAATATTTAAATATCAATTATAATTATTAAATATATTATTATTATCAAATCCAAAAAAAAGAAATAGGAATATGAGTCCTCATCCCGGGTTCTAGACTAGGGAGAATGGAAAGATTTCTACGGAGGCTTGTTTAAAGTAAAGAAGGGTCATTTTCGAATGCTTATCTAGATATTTCTAGAATCCACCCGAAGTGAGAGCCAGGCTCATCAGCACCATACTTAGTATATAGGCACGTCCGGACGGTCCGGTCATGTGGTCCGGACAATCTGTGCCATGGACGGTCCGCAGGGAAGTCCGGACTGTCCTTGTTTAGATCAGATCAGGCGAGATGATCCCTTTTTTCATACGTGTTTATCCAACTAATCACATAGATTCTATTGAGGAACACCTAGGAACGGGCTCAGACCTCCCTCAATAAATATAAAAGGGCACGTTCGATTGAGAACCATCGAACACATTCCAATCGAACCAATCTACTTTACCTTATTTATTATTCATGCCCTAAAAGTAGATATAGTCTAGCCTTAGTTATAGCTTCTTGCCTTCTATCTTCACTGCTCTTTGATTTTACGTCACCTAACACCGCTTTGGGTGGCCTACCGATCCACGAGTACTGGTCCATTGGATTTGGATCTGAAGGCTCAGATTAGATCGTGTACCTGCGATCCCACGCGCAACCGAGAGCCCTCTGATGCAATACTAACGCACCGGATTTAAAATCCTCAGATCTATTTCCACCCACACGATTTTTATCCAACGGCGTAGATCTAACCCACTCCAGCCGGTACACCGGATTTAACCAGAGCCGCTGCTTGGCTGATCTACGGTCCACGCTCATCCTGGCCTATCCCGCGTGTCACACCCGGGTTTTAGGGCACCAATACTCGGGCGCGAACATAATCACCAGGTATCATGGGACTAAGTCTCACACATATGATGAATCATGGCACATGATCGAATGTCACATCTTTACTATATAATAGGAGTTCTGTACAAAATAAATAATTACATTATAAGGAGACAACGGTCCAGCAACCCAAAGTTGACTGGGAGACGACGACCTAGACCTCTCACGAACTCGCCACAGCATCCTCCATGCGCCTCATCCTGCGGTACCTGTTCTTGACCTGTGGGGGGTGTGAGACAGCAAGAGTGAGCTCACATACGTTCATAGCTCAACAAGTGGTGAGGATTAATGTGCATGAACTCGCCAAAGGTGGGAGCTCATGTGAAGTGTAAGGCTTACCAAAGAGGATGGTTTAAGCTGAGCATTGCTTTTAAAGTAGGTCAAAATTTTAATAGCAATTACTAAGTATAAGTAAATACCAACCCAATTAAGTTGTAGAACAAAGTAATAACAACACCTGCAATGCAATGCATATGACAAATTGAATTTAGTTCCATAAATTAATCATGTGAGGGTCCGAGCTTCTCATGACTGTGAGCACGGCTGATATACCAGTTTTACACTCTGTAGAGGTTGCGCATCTTTACCCACAAGTCATGTTACCCATCTGCCAAGGGATAGTGACTCCCATACACCTCTACCTAGGAGGCGAGGCAGGGTAACACTACGAGGCCTTTACAAAGTTCCACTAGCTTTCGAAAACCCGCTGCCGTTTATAGGAAGCTCCAATGCAGGGACCCCTCGTCTGACCGTCATCGCAGCAAAATCAACTCAAGGGCCTCCCTACACTGATCACTCCCCTACTGCCCTTGCCCCTTTCGGGTAAGGTAGTCTTCCACTAGCTTTTCTAATTAGTCAGCAAAGGGCGTCCCGTACCACCCTTGTGGTAGCACTGTTTTTCCGGGTGGTCGCTCCATGTTCCAATTAACATAATGATATTAACATGAACAGTAAATAACAACTGAAAACAAAAGTATGAATAATGTGTATCTCAATGCCCAAATCTACATATAGCACTAGCAAGTACTACCCAAAAAGTTCAGTGGTAAAGAAGGCATAAAGATAGTCAAACTAGGGTAACCTATTGGGTCCCATCAAAATTAACCTATGCACATCATTATGATTAATCAGAACATGACTGGGTGAAAAGAAGTGATCAAGGGCACAACTTGCCTGGGACTTGAGATTCTAGGTACCAGGATGATCTTCAAGTGACTCGCAACCTCGCGCTAGTCGTAGCAATACCGATAAACAGGGTATAGGTAAAATTAACATTACACCAAACATAAGAACAAACTGCATAATAATAATCTACGCGTCGCTACGAGATCGTGGGTTCGAGAACTACTAAAATCAGAGTTATGATTTACGGAAGATCTATGTGGTTGAATATCGAATTATAAATTGATTATTATACATTTTATGAGAAAATATACTCGAAATAATCATTTCAACTTTAATCTATATTATACTCGACTAGAGATCATGTTTTAGTCATCTTATAATTATAGACAGATTAACTTTAATTAAAAGGGTAAATCTACTAACACAGATTAAACAAATATCTAACTATAAAATTATGCAATATGGTATAATCAATACTGTTACTGCATAATAAATATTCATATGAAGCTAACGTGACTTGAACGGACCAAATCAGAATTAAAACGAAGAAGTTATGGATTTCTGAAGTTTTAAGTGTTGAATTAAAAGGAACTAAGTGCATAATTTTTAATCTCAATTTCATAACAAAATAAAGTTACTGGATGATAAACAATATTAATACAAGTCTAATGCAAGTGGAATGAATTAATTTGGAGTTAAAATGGATTTAATACGAAGTAAACAAGTTTCTTGAATTATTTTTAAACTAAAAATCATTTTCTGAATTATTTTATCCCTTTTATCCAACACCTGGGCTGCGGACACAATTTACCAGAAGCACAAGGGGTTCCGCGCAAATTCTAGGACCACACTGTAATGGTTTTAACACTGACTTGGACGGCGGGTTGGTTTCTCCGTTTTCCAGGGACTCTTTATCAACATTGTCGAGACGAAGGGGTATCTGTTGCCACTGGCCGTTGGATCACAAGCCCATGGCCAGGATTGGATCAGGCTCCCCACGGAGAGGGATGGAGTGGCAACCGTCCAATCAACGATCGGTGGCATGGATTTAATATCGCACGATCGATTCTAGGTCGTCCATCCACTGTTTAACGTGCCAGATCTTCCTGCCCGAACCGGTATCCAAAGATTTGATCAGAGCCGTTCTTTTCAGATCCCGCGACCACGGCATCATCTAATCAAGACCGCCCATCTCGTGATCAACAACACAGACCCATCTACACGGGCGTGACACCCATCATAGAATCCCCACCGTTGGCGATAGATCCACGACCCAGGCTAATCTTCTACCTCAGTTCCAGCCGCAGTGGCACGCGCGAGTCTGAGGATGGAGCAGAGGCTACACGCGATCTAGGTGAGCTTAGCATCCTAGGCCATGGCCTGCTCGCGGAGGAAGAGCTTGCTGGGGGGGGGGGTTGGCGCCCTGATCGCCGGTGCGTAATCCCCGGAGCATGTCGCGAGCTCGAGCAACACCGACGCCTTTCGCAACAGCGCATGCGGTTAGCTTTTTGGTGGCGCTGAGGTCCCTGCCACGCTCCACCGCACAGGAGCAGCCGCACACACGCCACTGCCATGCCGGCATCGCAGCAGCCGCCCAGGAGCGACCCTCTCACCTGTTATGTTGCGTTACCTCCCTCCCTCGATTCTTCAATTCCTGGCTGTGCAGGTTTCCCCAATCCTAAGCCACGATTCGATCGGGTTTGGGTAAGCTCTAGGGTGGTTTGGCTTTTATAATCCTGGGTAAGGAGTCCTGAAAGGGAACGACTCGATCAAGCTAACAGATTTCCGTTGGAGATACCCTATTCTAGCGGTGATCCAATGGTGGACTTCCGTTCCCCATAGGCGTCTCGTTTCTGTTTGGAGCAGGGATAGGAGATGGGCATGACAGGGAGGTCCCACCATACCGAGACTGCGTGCGCGCCTGGCCAAGTAGTAGTGAGGCTGACCCCCACGGCCCCACATGTCAGTGAATGCGACCAACATGGCTAAGTGGGCCGTACGAGTGGGTGAAAAAAAGGAATTGGGCTGAAGAGGGAAAGAGTTGGCCCAAAACCGGTGATTCTCTTTGCTTTTTTCTTAATTCTAGTTTACTCCCAAATTCAAAGATTCAAACTAAGTTTAAATTTCTGGTTTAAATTTCGTATCTCCAAATATTAAATGACATCCTACTGTGAATATTACCTCTACTATTTCATTTGTATTATTTATCTTTCTTCCTATTATTTAATTATGGAGAGGGTAATGGACTTAACTAAAATTCCTTTCTTTTTATTCATTTTTTTGTGTTATACTCTCATTTATCATTTGAGGTCAAATTAAGTCTTGATTCCTTTATTCAAACAAAATGCATCACAACCAAATCATCGGTATGAGATGTGTATTTCTAAATTCATTTATTTGTTATTTGGCCAATATAATTCCATTATTTTGAATATGCACAAATAGAAGAAATTCAAATGATCTCCCAAGGTTCCATAAATTCTCAAACACTAAAAATAATTATATTTATTTTTTTTCTGATACAAATTTTGGGCTTTACACCGCGCGCCTTGACTTAATCTGCACCGTTGGCTTTACAATCTACGGCCCAGAGAGCTTCTTCCTCCTCCAGCTAGTCACATCGGCAAACGTCTAATCGCGGTGACGCAAATGCTGGCAACATCCTCCCCACGTCCTCTCCGATGTTCCCCCCTACCAACACATTGTTCTACGGACAGATTCGAGCAAGGGAACATGACAGTGTGGAACATACCGGGGTTTGGTGTTTTCCCTCACCGACGACAAGCACGGCCGCAACGAATCCGTACCTTCCCTGAGGCACGAAGCCTGGGGGTTAGTGGGCGTAGCCCTGACACGGTGAGGTCGAGGAGTCTCCCTGAGGCGCCAAGCAAAACACCCTAGTGTGGCGTCGAGGACGAGGAGGTGATGGGCACGTCCCTGCGACGACGACTTGCCCCCCCCCCCAACTCACACAACCTCGGCAATGGTGGGTGGTTTCTCTGTATAAGAGGGTCGGCAAATTTCGTGGCACAATGAACCGAGGGGAGAGGAGCACATTGACCAGGCTTTTATTCACCGGCGGGTTTGGTTTCGTCGGCGATTTTCCCGGGCGAGGATAGCTTCGGGGAGGTTGTTATGGGAGAGAGAAAGAGGAGCCCGATCCACAGCCCTGCCCTAGCGGTGCACCCGGCGGTGACCGAAACCGTGTGCCTAATGCCGACGCGGCGGGCCCGCAGATCAGTGAGCCACGACGAAGAGCGTCTAGCGGATGGATCCCGTCCGTCAGCACGGAAGCACGGTGGCTGCGCGGTGGTAGGCTGGTAGTTAGGCCGGGCGCGCGCGGCAGAGGGAGTTGGGCCAAAAAGGAGAGGAGCGGCCCAGCTAGGGTTTTCTTCTTCTTTTCTTTTATACTTTCTCTTCTTTTCTCTTCTCTATTATTTCTAAATTCAACATTCAAATCCCCATTTAAATTCAAACTTCGTGGTAATTTGCTTTCTCATTAAATATTCAACTTGGACATGGTAGGGTGAATTTACCTATTTTTAATATTTATTTCATGTTAACTAGTGTTCTCTTTCTCTAATTCTAGAATTCCAATTTTAAGTCCTAAATTCCAATTCACCTTCAAACTTGTGGAAATCCCACACTCAGATTATATTGTGTATTTAAAGGTACCAATATATTTATGTGCATTTTTCTGTATATTTTATATCTTTTCTCCCTTTTCTTGATTATTTACTCATTTTCCAAATATTCAAGATGTTCTTTAATTCCCAAATGAGTTCATTTGTATTAATGTGAATATTGTTATTATTAAATGCCCATACAAATAAATTCTAACACAATCTAATAGATATATGTTTATTTTAACTATTTTATTTATTTGGTGGATGCTTGGAATATGAAACACACTCATATTGTTTTCTTTCTTTTTAGAAAAATGACATTTTAATTGTGGGTAGGAGTCAAAAGTTACTTCAAAATTAAATATTCATGTAAATAAATGCTTATGGTGCATCATTTAATGATAGACATAATCACTTAGTTGAATAGAAAACTTTTCTATTACTTCTTTTCTAAAATAGTTCTTGGTTTTCCAAATTCAGTCCTCAATTTCAACACTCAAGGATAATTTGAGATATATGAATTTACTATTTTATTATTATTAATTAATTTTTTATATAGATTTTGGGCCTTACAAATCCTACCCCCCTTAACAGAAATCTCGTCCTCGAGATTTGTAAGAAAAGGGATGTATACTCATATTGTCTCAACACATATGCACAAACAAAAAATCTCAGCATGATGCATAATTTATTAGCAACACATGGGGTCAATTAGACCTTATTATTCCTCCTAAAATACTATCATACCAACTACTAACTAAAGTATCACTTAGATCTTACAAATAATAGTAATATATATATATATATGTTTATGTAGCTTGGTGCAGCTGGTGATGGTGGAGGTAGTGGGCGTTGTTGTTGTTGTCTTTCCAACTGTGCTTGCCTTATTTCTGACGTATCTCCAGCCAATCCTGACATATTTCCTGGCATTCTTGTCTTATCTGATTTTGCATTTCGGTAACTATGTTTGCCATTTGTTGTATTACCATTATTTGGGCAGCAACCACTTGATCGATTCCAACCGGTGGAGGATCTGGAGGATTCATTTCTGTTTGTTGTTGCTTGATAATCTTTCCTTCCTGGTATTGACCATCAAAGTTAGAGACATATGGTAAAAATAGTTTTGCAAGGCAGAACGAATACACTAGTAGCTCGTTATGAACTGAAGATTCTTTGACATGGCTTAATATGTTGTTTTTATCAAGCTTGGGGTAACTAGTTGTACAAGGTGAATATCCAAAGGTATGACAGAATTTTGTCAAGATAAGATAGTCTACATGATGTAGGTCAAAAGTTTATTTGATGTTAGGTGGGGATGGATAGGTTATACCATTCATCATGACTCTATGGGTTGGGTTAGCTCTTATGCTCCTGGTTGTGTTGGTCTAATGTGCTAAGTTATGTTAACACCTGGCTAGTAGGGTTTAAGTACCATTAATCTGTCTAAGTAGACCACATTAGTTCAGATCACATTAGATTCTATAATCCTATTTAAGAATATCATTTAGTTAAGCATATCAAGCTGACCTTATCTTTATGAAATTTCAGTATATATATTTTTGTTATACACCTGAAATTCTTCATGCCATTAGTAGGCGAAGCTTAGAAAACAAGGGTACCTCAGATTTAACTATTAGGTGAGTGTAGAGAAGATTCGGGGGGGGGGGGTAAAAGAAAGTTAGGTGAGGGAGACTTTTATTCCGGATGGTGGATCTTGATTCATCCGAAGATCTGTTTCTACTTGTATCTTTCATTGTCGAGGTTAACCTTCTTCTTGGATCTGATTTAAGAACCATCAGTTGTGGTGTTGGATGCCTTTATCTGAGTTAGGATAACCATTGCGGTTACATGGGGTAGGTAGGTTAAACCGAATTTTACTAGTGTGGGATATATATGCTTATTAGGGCAAGACGAATCCATAAGGATAAGGCAGAATCTTTTGAGGTCATTTAAATCTATTGGGATAAGATAAAATCTTTTCAAGATAAGATGAATTTATTAAGATAAGAGAGAATCTTTTAAGATAAGATGGATCTATTAAGATAAGAGGAAATCTTTTAAGATAAGGTGGATCTATTAAGATAAGAGAGAATCTTTTAGGATAAGATGGATCTATATGAAATAGGTACACTTTAATAGAGGATTATCTAAGTTGTTTAGTTACCTTATGAATTTTATTTATGTCTATTTGTATATGCAGATATAATTGTGGACATTACTCCACAACTCAACACACTCAATCAAAGATCCAAATCAAACAAGTATCATAAGAACAAGCACTCAAGCGTATAGATACCTATAAAAATAGTTTTGTTTTTGTTCCTAGGTGTAGGTCTCCTATTCCTAAAGGTCACTTTAGGTACGAGATTTCAAAGTGTGAAATCCACATTTGTCTTTAGAAATAAGAGGTAAGAATAATCAGAGTATAGCGGAAATAGATGAGAAAAGATTAAGATAAGTTTAGAAAAGAATCAGAGTAAGGTAAGAAGGTAAGGGTTTGTCCATTTCTATCTAGGTTTCGTCCTACAGTCAACATTCCTCTGATACCACTTATGTCACACCCGGATTTAATGGACAAAGCTGGGTGCATCTCATACATGCGCCAAAGAAGATAACATATATAATAACAGTGTATAGAGATAAATGTCACAATAACATCAGCGTACTTATTACATAGCGGAAGTATTACAAAATAAAATATAAATATAGATCGAACTAAAGTCCATCCTTGGCACCATAAAGTTAACTGGGAGATGCCACCTAGATCAAGTAAAACTCCTTGCTTTGTGGCTCCTTTTGAACCACCTGTTCTTCTCCTATGGGGGGTGTGAGATAGCAAGGGTGAGATCACACATGTTCATCGCTCAACAAGTTGTGGGGAATAATGTGGCATGAACTCACCAATGGTTGGAGTTCATGTGATGTGTAAGGCTGATCAACAATAGGGGTTAAAGCTGAGCATTGCTTTTAATAAGTTGATCAAATTTTATTAGCAATTACTAAATGTAAGTAAATACCAAACCATAATAAAAATAATAGAACAAATTTAATAAATAATCCAATGCAATGCAAATGACAAATTGAATTTAAGTTCCATAAATTAATCATGCGAGAGTCCTGAGCTGCTCATGGCCGTGAGCTCGGCTAGTATACCACTTTTACACTCTGCAGAGGTTGTACCTTGTACCCACAAGTCGTGTATCCCATGTCGTCAGGGTTTGCAAGGCCCTTAAACACTACCGAGGTGAATGACTAGGGATCCACTACGAGGCCTTTACAAAGTTCCACTAGCTTCCGAAAACCCGCTACAGTTAATGGGAAGAGCACTTGCAAGAATCCCTCGTCTGACCGCCATCGTAGCAAAATCAACCCGAGAACCTCCCTGCATGCAACTCCCCTACCGCCCTTGCCCCTTTCGGGTAAGGTAGTCTTCCACTAGCTTTCCTAATTAGTTAGCCAAGGGGTCCCATTCCTCCCTTATGGTGGCACATGTTTCTCAAGTTAAGCTCCATGTTCCAATTAAAAATATAATGATCTTGACATGAACATAAATAACATAACAAAATAATTGAAACATGGATATAATGAAATATTAACCCAAAACCATGTAAAGCAATAGCATAACTACCCAAATGATTCAGGGGTAAACAAGGGAAAATGATAAACAGACTAGGGTGACATATTGGGTCCCATCAAAATTGAACCTATGTATGAATAAATGACATTAAAGAACATTATTGGGTATAAAAGTGGTCAAGGGCACAACTTGCCTCACACTTGAGAATCCAGGTACCAAGAGATTCTTCAAATCCTCGTGACCTCATTGCTAGTCATAGCAATACAAACAAACATGGTATAGATAAAATTAACATCACACCAAACATAAGTACAAACTGAATAATAATAATCTACGCGTTGCTACGAGATCGTGGGTTCGAGAACTAATAAGATCGGAGTTACAGTCATTAAGTTATGATGTGATTAAATGATTAAAATTAGGTTCTATGTTTATTTTATAAACCCATAGAAAAGATAACCTATAGTAGTAATTAATTCAACTTTAATCTAAATTATAAATTGACCATAGATCATATTTTAATAGAGAATGATGAGCACATTAACAAGACTAACCAACATAACTTAAATAAAGATCTAATCATAAAATAATGAGACATGGTATAATAAATGTTGTTATCGCGTAGCAAATATTTGTACGAGACTAACGCAACTTGAACGGATCAAATCAGAGTTATAGATTTTAAGTTATGAATTTCTAAAGATTCTATGTGTTTTGTACAAGATTAAATAGGATATAAATTTTATTGTGACTTTCATGTCAAAACAGTGGTACTAACTAATAAACAATAATATTACAAAATTATAGGAATTGGAATGGATTAATTTGGACTTCATATGACTTTTCTATGAATTAAACAAGTTTTAGTGATTATTCTTACACTAAAAATCCTTTCCTATAATTATTCATCTAATTTAACTATCCTCTGGACTGCGCACTAATTACCAGAAAAAGCAGGGGCCATGGTGTAAAAGTTTCCAAGACACAGGCGCCTAAGCCGTCTATGGCGGGTTAATTCCTATGAAGTACATGGGCTCTTAAGTAAAAGGGGACCCGCGACCGCGAAGGGGTATAGCGAGTACTGGTCCATTGGATTTGGATCTGAAGGCTCAGATGTAACACCCTAAATCTCATTTTTGAGAATATAGTAAAAACTTTTCAAAGATCTTGCATTAGAATTTTTCTTTTTCTCTCTTTAGAACTCTCATAACATTTGAAGACTCATTTCCCTATTTAAAAGCATTTGCTTAAGTGAATAAAATAATAAATAGAACCATATTTGGCACTCATGATGGAGTTTTAATTGTATGTGCATTTAAAATAATAATAAAATATAATTGAGAATTGAAAGTTAACCCAAAGTTGCACTTTGGGGTTTTGGAAATATTATGTAGAAGTGAAAGAGAGAAGATATATATATATATATATATATATATATATATATATATATATATATATATAACGGAAATTTATGTATTTCCAAAATTTATATTTTTATTTCACAATATAAATTGAGGATAAACTGGCACAAGATTTGAATTTAAAATCCGAATTTAAAATGGAATTTGGAAACTAAAAGAAGAAAGAAGAAAATATAAAAAAGAAAAAGGAAAGAGGACTTATCTATATTGGGCCGCTACTAATTCGGCCCACCTCCTTTCCTATTCCGCGTAGCCCAAATTCGCTCACGCCTTGATACGGCGCCGACATGTGGGGCCAGTGTGTCGGCTGTCCTTTGTGTCCGATGCCTGGTCTCCCATCGCGCGCAGGGGTAATCCATTTCTCTGGCATGTAAGCCCCACCAGCAGGGTCTTCTCTAAGCTGCCGACCAAATCCTCCTCTTCTCTGTGCGGCTGGACGGGGAATCCCCTCCTTGCTCGCCCTCATTCCTACTCCCTCCGCTTCCCCAATGGTGCCTCAGCGCACCAGCCAGACGTGATTCCCGTGCGCCACCTCCTTCCTCTCGGTCCCTGGCTACTCTGCCCCACGGTCAGCGCGGATCGAGCTCAACGGAGCTTGCGCCAACAGACCGCACGGCGCCCGCGGCAACAGCGCAGCGAGCGCGCGATTTTCGCGCGGATCCCCTCGCCGTAAGTTCGCTGATGGCCGAATTCCGCTGGTCGGACTCCATCTTCTTTGTGTTCGCGAGCGTCGACAGGAATCCCAACAAATCCCCGATTGCATTTTCCCTGAAATTCACCGAAGATCTCGTGGGATTGTTCCTGGCTCCGCTCGGATTTGTGCTCAATCCTAGGATATATAATTCTTGGCCGAGCGCCCCATCATCCTTCATGAAAGAACACCAGGGTGTCGTACCCTCTTCGTCGTCACCTTGCCGGGGTCGCTTCTCTCCTTTGTCCTATGCCGCTGCGGGCGAATCCGTTGGCCGCTCTTCAACCGCTTCAACGATTTGGTGGTGGTCGGTGGTCGGGAAGCTTCTCTGGCTCACCCCTCAAAATGTGTGTGGCCTTATTGGACAGAGATAGCCTTCCGAGCTCGACCAATTGCTCATCGGTGTAATGGCTCCACCGCGGGCGAGACCACTGCTGCAGACCCGTTTCACTCCCTTGCCATCACCGGTAATATGCATGTCCTTGTGTTCGCCATGTCCCTCTTTGTGCGTAAGACCCTCTAGTGTTTGAGTTAGGGCGCTGGGGGGGGGGCAGTGCGGTGCACTCCGGCGTGGATCCGCCGTGGTCGCGGGGCGACGCCGCCGTGTCTGGCCGCGTTGGGGGTGAGAAGTCATGCGGACCGTTCGTTTCAGATGAGACGTTTGAGATTACATCCTGGGGTAGCTGTTCGGCTGGGAGCGTGGTGATCGTTGATCGAGCAATCAACGGCTGTGAGGATGTATCCGCTTATCTGGGTTTAGATCTAATCCTGATCGTAGATCATGATCGAACGGCTAGAAGTTGTCCATACCCCTTCGGCTTGCATATTTTGCTAAAGAGTCCTCAGGAAACTCAGAAACCAACCCGCGGTCCACCCTATGCGGCGACTGAGTCTTTGTTTCTTTTGCGCTTGGCCCCCTGTGCTTCTGTTTAATTGAGGCCCAGTCCAGAGAATTATAAAATCAGGAAAATGAATTAGAAAATGAGTTTTTAATATAAAAATAATTCCTAGAATTTATATAATTCATAGAAAATGCATATGAACTCCAAATCAATCCATTCCACTTCCTGTAATTTTGTAATATTGTTGTTTATCAATTAGTGCCACTGGTTTTACATAAAAGTCACATTAAAATTGTTATCTTAATTAATCTTGTATTAAATACATAAAAGCTACAGAAATTCATAACTTGAAATATATAACTCCAAATTTAGTGATTCCAGTTTCTATGGTCTTATTTTAATATGTAGATTATTAATATGTATTTTGGCATACATGTTTGGTGTAATGATTATTTTGCCTATACACTGTTTGTTTGTATTGCTACGACTAGTGCGAGGTCACGAGTCACCTGAAGATCATCCTAGTACCTGGATTCTCAAGGCCCAGGCAAGTTGTGCCCTTGATCACTTCTTTTTACCCACTCATGTTCTAATTAATCATAATGATCTGCATAGGTTAATTTTGATGGGACCCAATAGGTTACCCTAGTTTGTCTATCTTTATACCTTGTTTACCACTGAACTTTCTGGGTAGTACTTGCTAGTGCTATACGTGGTTTTGGGTATGGAGATACACTATTCATGATTACACTTTTGTTATCAGTTGTTATTTATTGTTCATGATAAGATCATTATGTTAATTGGAACATGGAGCGACCACCCGGGAAAACAGTGCTACCACAAGGGTGGTATGGGACGCCCTTGGCTGATTAATTAGGAAAGCTAGTGGAAGACTACCTTACCCGAAAGGGGCAAGGGCAGTAGGGGAGAGGTCAGTGTAGGGAGGCCCTCGGGAGGATTTTGCTGCGATGGCGGTCCTGCAAGGGATTCCTGCACTGGATCTTCCTATAAACTGTAGCGGGTTTTCGGAAGCTAGTGGAACTTTGTAAAGGCCTCGTAGTGGATCCCTAGCCATTCACCTCGGAAGTGTCTAAGGGCTTTGCAAACCCTGGCGACATGGGATACACGACTTGTGGGTAAAGATGCGCAACCTCTGCAGAGTGTAAAACTGGTATACTAGCCGTGCTCACGGTCATGAGCAGCTCGGACCCTCACATGATTAATTTATGGAACTAAATTCAATTTGTCATATGCATTGCATTGCAGGTGATGTTGTTGTTACTTTTGTTCTATTACTTAATTGGGTTTGGTATTTACTTATACTTAGTAACTGCTAATAAAATTTTGACCAACTTTAAAAGCAATGCTCAGCTCTAACCATCTTCTTTGGTAAGCCTTACACTTCACGTGAGCTCCCACCTTTGGCGAGTTCATGCACATTATTCCCCACAACTTGTTGAGCGATGAACGTATGTGAGCTCACTCTTGCTGTCTCACATACACCACAGGTCAAGGACAGGTACTGCAGGATGATGCTCATGGAGGATGCTGCGATGAGTTCGTGAGAGGTCTAGGTCGTCGTCTCCCAGTCAACTTTGGGTTGCTGGACCGTTGTCTCCTTATAATGTAATTATTTATTTTGTATAGAACTCCTGTTATATATAAAGATGTGACATTCGATCCTGTGCCACTATACATCATATGTATGAGACTTGGTCCCAGCATACCTGGTGTTTATGTTAACCCCGGGTTTTGGACCCCTAAAATCCGGGTGTTACAGAAGTGGTATCAGAGGAATGTTGACTGTAGGACGAAACCTAGATAGAACTGGACAACCATTATTTACTTACCTCTGCTACTCTGATTCTTTTCTAAACTTATCTTAATCTTTTCTCATCTAATTCCGCTTTACTCTGATTATTCTTATCTTCTCTTTTTCTAAAGACAAATGTGGATTTCACACTTTGAAATCCAGTGCCTAAAGTGACTTTAGGAATAGGAGACCTACTCTCAGGAACAAAAAAAAACAAAACTATTTTTATAGATATCTATGAACTTGGATGTTTGTTCTTATGATACTTGCCTGATTTGGATCTTTGATTGAGTGCGATGGGTTGTGGAGTAATATCCATAATTGCATCTATATTTACACCTAGACAAAAGGGAGAATATTTATAAAATAGACAACATAGATTATCCCCCATTAAACATATATCAAGTTTAATAGATCCATCTCATCTTAAAAGATACTCATCTTATCTTGAAAAGATTTTATCCTTATCCTAATAGATCTAACTGGTCTCAAAAGATTCTATCTTATCTTTATGGATCCATCTTATCCTAATAAGCATACTGATCCACCCTAGTTTAAACAACCATGACTAATTAAAATTAACGAGATTCTATCTAGTCTAATCTAGTTATACCGATCTAACCTAAAATTGGTGCCCTAGACCAACTTTACCATATACAACCACCTAACCATATGCAACTACCTTACCCATCAGATAGTTGCATAACCCCTCTATTTTAACCTAACAGAGATTTCTAACATATCCTGATAAAATATATCCTACCCAGAAAGATCTATCTAACTTTAACTAGTCTCATCTAGTCATACCAATCTAATCTAGATCCCATCTAACCTAATATGGTCTAATCTTGTGTGAGTTACTTAATGCTGGTACAAAGGATAAGTCCATACACTTAAGCCTAAATTGGTGACCTAGATCAACCCGGCCATACCCAACAACTTGATCTACATAATAGATCTATCTTAGCCTCTTGTCCCAATCCCGGATAGAGACACCCAAGAGCAAGATTAGAAAAGGAAAAGGATCAACCTCGTCAAGAAAGAAGAGAAGTCAAACTCGATCATCAGAGGCATGACCACCCAACAAGGAGTCCTTTCTCACCATAAACTGTCTTGCCCTAGGCTATTCTTGCCCTGACCAACCTACATTTTATCCACATAATATATTATTGTACCTACGTATACCTATGCTCTCCTAATCACCCACTATGGACTAAAAAAAAATGTGAGACTCTGAATGTTTGAATGAATTAGAAAGTAAAGGCTAAAATCACAAACCAATTCTTTTATATCCCTTTTCTTGCTAATCTCGAGGACGAGATTATTTTTAAGGGGGGTAGGATTTGTAACACCCTAAATCTCATTTTTGAGAATATAGTAAAAACTTTTCAAAGATCTTGCATTAGAATTTTTCTTTTTCTCTCTTTAGAACTCTCATAACATTTGAAGACTCATTTCCCTATTTAAAAGCATTTGCTTAAGTGAATAAAATAATAAATAGAACCATATTTGGCACTCATGATGGAGTTTTAATTGTATGTGCATTTAAAATAATAATAAAATATAATTGAGAATTGGAAGTTAACCCAAAGTTGCACTTTGGGGTTTTGGAAATATTATGTAGAAGTGAAAGAGAGAAGATATATATATATATATATATAACGGAAATTTATGTATTTCCAAAATTTATATTTTTATTTCACAATATAAATTGAGGATAAACTGGCACAAGATTTGAATTTAAAATCCGAATTTAAAATGGAATTTGGAAACTAAAAGAAGAAAATATAAAAAAGAAAAAGGAAAGAGGACTTACCTATATTGGGCCGCTACTAATTCGGCCCACCTCCTTTCCTATTCCGCGTAGCCCAAATTCGCTCACGCCTTGATACGGCGCCGACATGTGGGGCCAGTGTGTCGGCTGTCCTTTGTGTCCGATGCCTGGTCTCCCATCGCGCGCAGGGGTAATCCATTTCTCTGGCATGTAAGCCCCACCAGCAGGGTCTTCTCTAAGCTGCCGACCAAATCCTCCTCTTCTCTGTGCGGCTGGACGGGGAATCCCCTCCTTGCTCGCCCTCATTCCTACTCCCTCCGCTTCCCCAATGGTGCCTCAACGCACCAGCCAGACGTGATTCCCGTGCGCCACCTCCTTCCTCTCGGTCCCTGGCTACTCTGCCCCACGGTCAGCGCGGATCGAGCTCAACGGAGCTTGCGCCAACAGACCGCACGGCGCCCGCGGCAACAGCGCAGCGAGCGCGCGATTTTCGCGCGGATCCCCTCGCCGTAAGTTCGCTGATGGCCGAATTCCGCTGGTCGGACTCCATCTTCTTTGTGTTCGCGAGCGTCGACAGGAATCCCAACAAATCCCCGATTGCATTTTCCCTGAAATTCACCGAAGATCTCGTGGGATTGTTCCTGGCTCCGCTCGGATTTGTGCTCAATCCTAGGATATATAATTCTTGGCCGAGCGCCCCATCATCCTTCATGAAAGAACACCAGGGTGTCGTACCCTCTTCGTCGTGACCTTGCCGGGGTCGCTTCTCTCCTTTGTCCTATGCCGCTGCGGGCGAATCCGTTGGCCGCTCTTCAACCGCTTCAACGATTTGGTGGTGGTCGGTGGTCGGGAAGCTTCTCTGGCTCACCCCTCAAAATGTGTGTGGCCTTATTGGACAGAGATAGCCTTCCGAGCTCGACCAATTGCTCATCGGTGTAATGGCTCCACCGCGGGCGAGACCACTGCTGCAGACCCGTTTCACTCCCTTGCCATCACCGGTAATATGCATGTCCTTGTGTTCGCCATGTCCCTCTTTGTGCGTAAGACCCTCTAGTGTTTGAGTTAGGGCGCTGGGGGGGGGGGGCAGTGCGGTGCACTCCGGCGTGGATCCGCCGTGGTCGCGGGGCGACGCCGCCGTGTCTGGCCGCGTTGGGGGTGAGAAGTCATGCGGACCGTTCGTTTCAGATGAGACGTTTGAGATTACATCCTGGGGTAGCTGTTCGGCTGGGAGCGTGGTGATCGTTGATCGAGCAATCAACGGCTGTGAGGATGTATCCGCTTATCTGGGTTTAGATCTAATCCTGATCGTAGATCATGATCGAACGGCTAGAAGTTGTCCATACCCCTTCGGCTTGCATATTTTGCTAAAGAGTCCTCAGGAAACTCAGAAACCAACCCGCGGTCCACCCTATGCGGCGACTGAGTCTTTGTTTCTTTTGCGCTTGGCCCCCTGTGCTTCTGTTTAATTGAGGCCCAGTCCAGAGAATTATAAAATCAGGAAAATGAATTAGAAAATGAGTTTTTAATATAAAAATAATTCCTAGAATTTATATAATTCATAGAAAATGCATATGAACTCCAAATCAATCCATTCCACTTCCTGTAATTTTGTAATATTGTTGTTTATCAATTAGTGCCACTGGTTTTACATAAAAGTCACATTAAAATTGTTATCTTAATTAATCTTGTATTAAATACATAAAAGCTACAGAAATTCATAACTTGAAATATATAACTCCAAATTTAGTGATTCCAGTTTCTATGGTCTTATTTTAATATGTAGATTATTAATATGTATTTTGGCATACATGTTTGGTGTAATGATTATTTTGCCTATACACTGTTTGTTTGTATTGCTACGACTAGTGCGAGGTCACGAGTCACCTGAAGATCATCCTAGTACCTGGATTCTCAAGGCCCAGGCAAGTTGTGCCCTTGATCACTTCTTTTTACCCACTCATGTTCTAATTAATCATAATGATCTGCATAGGTTAATTTTGATGGGACCCAATAGGTTACCCTAGTTTGTCTATCTTTATACCTTGTTTACCACTGAACTTTCTGGGTAGTACTTGCTAGTGCTATACGTGGTTTTGGGTATGGAGATACACTATTCATGATTACACTTTTGTTATCAGTTGTTATTTATTGTTCATGATAAGATCATTATGTTAATTGGAACATGGAGCGACCACCCGGGAAAACAGTGCTACCACAAGGGTGGTATGGGACGCCCTTGGCTGATTAATTAGGAAAGCTAGTGGAAGACTACCTTACCCGAAAGGGGCAAGGGCAGTAGGGGAGAGGTCAGTGTAGGGAGGCCCTCGGGAGGATTTTGCTGCGATGGCGGTCCTGCAAGGGATTCCTGCACTGGATCTTCCTATAAACTGTAGCGGGTTTTCGGAAGCTAGTGGAACTTTGTAAAGGCCTCGTAGTGGATCCCTAGCCATTCACCTCGGAAGTGTCTAAGGGCTTTGCAAACCCTGGCGACATGGGATACACGACTTGTGGGTAAAGATGCGCAACCTCTGCAGAGTGTAAAACTGGTATACTAGCCGTGCTCACGGTCATGAGCAGCTCGGACCCTCACATGATTAATTTATGGAACTAAAT
The DNA here is from genome assembly GCA_029449295.1 of Zea luxurians. Lineage (NCBI taxonomy): Eukaryota > Viridiplantae > Streptophyta > Magnoliopsida > Poales > Poaceae > Zea > Zea luxurians. The sequence goes on along the minus strand of JAOPSE010000006.1, from coordinate 52,170,033 downwards.
TCAATTTGTCATATGCATTGCATTGCAGGTGATGTTGTTGTTACTTTTGTTCTATTACTTAATTGGGTTTGGTATTTACTTATACTTAGTAACTGCTAATAAAATTTTGACCAACTTTAAAAGCAATGCTCAGCTCTAACCATCTTCTTTGGTAAGCCTTACACTTCACGTGAGCTCCCACCTTTGGCGAGTTCATGCACATTATTCCCCACAACTTGTTGAGCGATGAACGTATGTGAGCTCACTCTTGCTGTCTCACATACACCACAGGTCAAGGACAGGTACTGCAGGATGATGCTCATGGAGGATGCTGCGATGAGTTCGTGAGAGGTCTAGGTCGTCGTCTCCCAGTCAACTTTGGGTTGCTGGACCGTTGTCTCCTTATAATGTAATTATTTATTTTGTATAGAACTCCTGTTATATATAAAGATGTGACATTCGATCCTGTGCCACTATACATCATATGTATGAGACTTGGTCCCAGCATACCTGGTGTTTATGTTAACCCCGGGTTTTGGACCCCTAAAATCCGGGTGTTACATCAGATTAGATCACGTACCTGCGATCCCGCGCGCAACCGAGAGCCCTCCGATGCAATACTAACGCACCGGATTTAAAATCCTTAGATCTATTTGCACCCGCACGATTTTTATCCAACAGCGTAGATCTAACCCACTCCAGCCGGTACACCGGGTTTAACCAGAGTCGTTGCTTGGCTGATCTACGATCCACGCTCATCCTAGCCTATCCTGCGCGCCTTGACTTAATCTGCACCGTTGGCTTTACAATCTACGGCCTAGAGAGCTTCTTCCTCCTCCAGCTAGTCACATCGGCAAACGTCGAATCGCGGCGACGCAAATGCTGGCAACATCCTCCCCCCTCGTTCTCTCCGGTGTTCCCCCTACCATCGCATTGTTCTACGAACGAATTCAAGTGAGGGAACATGACAGTGTGGAACATAACAGGGTTTGGTGTTTTCCCTCGCCGACGACAAGCACGGCCGCGGCGAATCCGTACCTTCTTTGTGGCACGAAGCCTGGGGGTCAGTGGGCGTGGCCCTCACACGGTGAGGTCGAGGAGTCTCCCTGAGGCGCCAACCAAAACCCCCCAGTGCGGCGTCGAGGACGAGGAGGTGATGGGCACGTCCCTGCGACGACAGCTTGCCGCCCCAACTCACACAACCCCGACAATGGTGGGTGGTTTCTCTGTATAGGAGGGTCGGCAAATTACGTGGCGCAATGAACCGAGGGGAGAGGAGCGCATTGACCGGGCTTTTATTCACCGGCGGGTTCGGTTTCGTCGGGGATTTTCCCGACCGAGGATAGCTTCGGGGAGGTTGTTACGGGAGAGAGAAAGAGGAGCCCGATCCACAGCCCTGCCCTAGTGGTCCACCCGGCGGTGACCGAAACCGTGTGCCTAATGCTGACGCGGCGGGCCCGCAGATCAGTGAGCCACGTCGAAGAGCGTCTGGCAGATGGGTCCCGCCTGTCGGCGCGGAAGCACGGTGGCTGCGCGGTGGTAGGCCGGTAGCTGGGCCGGGCGCGCGCGGCAGAGGGAGTTGGGCCGAAAAGGAGAGGAGCGGCCCGACTAGGGTTTTCTTCTTCTTTTCTTTTATACTTTCTCTTCTTTTCTCTTCTCTATTATTTCTAAATTCAACATTCAAATCCCCATTTAAATTCAAACTTCGTGATAATTTGCTTTCTCATTAAATATTCAACTTGGACATGGTAGGCTGAATTTACCTATTTTTTATATTTATTTCATGTTAACTAGTGTTCTCTTTCTCTAATTCTAGAATTCCAATTTTAAGTCCTGAATTCCAATTCACCTTCAAACTTGTGGAAATCCCACACTCAGATTATATTATGTATTTAAAGGTACCAATATATTTATGTGCATTTTTCTGTATATTTTATATCTTTTCTCCCTTTTCTTGATTATTTACTCATTTTCCAAACATTCAAGATGTTCTTTAATTCCCAAATGAGTTCATTTGTATTAATATGAATATTGTTATTATTAAATGCCCATACAAATAAATTCTAACACAATGCAATAGATATATGTTTATTTTAACTATTTTATTTATTTGGTGGATGCTTGGAATATGAAACACACTCATATTGTTTTCTTTCTTTTTAGAAAAATAGTATTTTAATTGTGGGTAGGAGTCAAAAGTTACTTCGAAATTAAATATTCAATGTAAATAAATGCTTATGGTGCATCATTTAATGATAGGCATAATCACTTAGTTGAATAGAAAACTTTTCTATTACTTCTTTTCTAAAATAGTTCTTGGTTTTCCAAATTCAGTCCTCAATTTCAACACTCAAGGATAATTTGAGATATATGAATTTACTATTTTATTTCTTGATATATTTATTTTATTATTATTAATTAATTTTTTATACAGATTTTGGGCCTTACACCTCCTAGAGTTGTTTGATTTGGAATCCTAAGAAATATTTCAACTCCCCATCATGGACATCTCAAATTTCTGAATAATGATCCTACTAAACTCTTCACAAGATGACTTGTTAGTAGACCTAAAGGTAATATCATCAACATAGATTTGCCATATAAACAAGTCTTTGTCAATTGTTTTAGTAAAGTATGTTGGATCCGCTTTTCTGACTTTGAAACCATTAGAAATGAGAAAGCCTCTCAAGCATTCATACCATGCTCTTAGGGCATGCTTAAGCCCATAAAGCGCCTTTGAGAGCTTATAAACATGTGTAGGATACTCACAGTCCTCAAAGTCGAGAGTTTGCTCAACATATACCTCTTTCTTGATAGGGCCATTGAGGAAGACACTTTTCACATCCATTTGATACAACTTAAAGCTATAGTAAGTAGCATAGGCAAGTAAAATATGAATTGACTCAAGCCTAGTTACGGGTGCATAGGTTTCATGAAAATTCAAACCTTCGACTTGTGAATACCCCATGGACACAAGTCAGGCTTTGTTCCTAGTCACCACACCATGCTCATCCTATTTGTTGTGGAATACCCACTTGGTACCTAAAACATTTTGGTTAGGATGTGGTACTAAGTGCCAAACCTTATTCCTAGTGAAGTTGTTGAGATCCTCCTACATCACCATCACCCAATCCAGATCTCTAAGTGTGTCTTCTGCTATGTAAGGCTCAACAGAAGACACAAAAGAGTAATGTTCACAAAAATGAGCAACTCGAGAGCGAGTAGTTACCCCCTTTTGAATATCACTAAAAATGGAGTCGATGGGGTGATGTCTCTGAATTGCTTGGTGGACTCTTGGGTGAGGTGGAGCCTAAAACTCCTGCTCATCTTCCTTTTCTTGCTCAAATTCATCTCCCCCTTGATCAATGCCATCATCTAGAGGTGGCTCATTGTATTGAACTTGATCCTCTTCTTCTTGGGCTTGTTCCTCATTTTGAGTTGGTGGGAAAGCTTGTATGGAGGATGAAGGTTGATCTTGTGTTGGTGTAGGCTCTTCGGGCACTTGTGGGCACACATCTTCAATGGACATGTTCCTTAGCGTGATGCACAGGGCCTCCTCATCATCTTGCTCATCAAGATCAACTTGCTCTACTTGAGAGCCATTAATCTCATCAAACACAACATCGCAAGAAACTTCAACTAATCTAGTGGACTTATTGAAGACTCCATACACCCTTGTGTTTGAGTCATAACCTAGTAAAATTCCTTCTACTGCTTTAGGAGAAAATTTAGAGTTTCTACATATCTTTACAAGAATAAAGCATTTGCTCCCAAAGACACAAAAATAAGAAACATTAGGCTTTTTACCAGTGAGGAGTTCATATGATGTCTTCTTGAGGATTCAGTGCAGATAAAGTCGGTTGATGGTGTAGCAAGCAGTGTTGATTGCCTCCACCGAAAACCAATCCGAGGTATTGTATTCTTTAAGCATGGTCCTCACCATATCCATTAGAGTTTTGTTCTTTCTCTCCACAACACCGTTTTGCTGAGGTGTGTAGGGAGAGGAGAACTCATGCTTGATGCCCCCTCCTCAAGAAATCCTTCGATTTGAGAGTTCTTGAACTCTGTTCCATTATTGCTCCAAATCTCATGATCCTCAATCCGAACTCATTTTGATCAAGTGTCAAGAATTTCTTCGTAGTTTATTGGGTCTGAGATTTTTCCTGCAAAAGAATACCCAAGTGAAGCAAGAATAATCATCCACAACAACAAGACAATACTTACTCCCACCGATGCTTATGAAAGCAATCGAGCCTAATAGATCCATGTGGAGTAACTCGAGTGGCTTTTTGGTCGTCATGATGTTCTTGTGTGGATGAGATACTCCAATCTGCTTTCCTGCTTGGCATGCACTACAAGTCCTGTCTTTCTCGAAATGAACATTTGTTAGTTCTAAAATGTGCTCCCCTTTTAGAAGCTTATGAAGATTCTTCATCCCAACATGGGCTAGTCGACGATGCAGAGGCAACCCATATTGGTTTTAGCAATTAGGCAACTATCAAGTTTAGCATTGTTATTTATGAAATCAACCAAATAAAGTTGACCCTTCAACAACCCTTAAAAGCAACTGAATCATCACTTCTAAAAACGCTAACACCAACATTTGTAAACAAACAGTTGTAGCCCATCTGACATAATTGAGAAACATGAAGCAGACTGTAGCCTAAGGATTCTACAAGAAATACATTACAAATCAAATGGTCAAGAGATATAGAAATTTTACCCAATCCTTTAACCAAACCTTGATTTCCATCCTTGAATGTGATGCCTTTTGGGGATCATCATTTTTCTCATATGAGGACAACATCTTCTTCTCCCCTGTCATATATTTTCTTCATCCGTTATCGACTATCCAACTTGTTCCTCCAGATACATAAAACTACAACAAAGTTTTAGGCATTGTTCTTCGGTACCCAAACGATCTTGGGTCCTTTCACTTTAGAAACAAGCACCTTGGGTACACAAACACAAGTTTTTGTACTCTTGTGTCTGCCCCAACATATTTGGCAACTATTTTGCCAGATTTGCTAGTAAGAACATAAGATGCATCAAAAGTTACGCTCAGGTGATGCATCAACAATCTTTTTCTTAGGCATTTTAGTAGTTTTAGCATGAGAAGTAGAATGCCTAGAACTAGATGCTTCATTTACATAAAAATAAGCATGATGAGCATGAGACTGAGTTTTCTTAGCATGGTTTTTTCTAGCATCTTATGAGCAGGATAGTTCTTAGGATATAAAATGTAGCCTTCTCTATCATGAACCATTGGAGCTTTGCCCTTCACAAAGTGTGGAATCTTTCTTCCATGGGCATTAAGGTCTATGCTTTCTTTGCCCCCAGGTTGGAAGCCAACACTATCCTCAATGACAGGGCGTCTCCTATTATACAACATGCTACGAGGAAATTTAAATTTCTCATTTTCTAGCTCATACTCAACAAGTTTAGCATCTAGTTTTGCTTTGTGATCATTTTGGTTCTTAATTAAAGCAAGGTGATCATCAATAGCATCAACATATCTACATCTAGTGCAAATAGAAACATGCTCAATGGAAGATGTAGAGGCATGGCAAGCATTCAATTCCTCAATCCTAGCAATCAAATTAAAATTCTCAGTCTTAAGGCAGGAAATCAAATCATTGCTTGTTTTAGCTCATTAGTCAAGTTCTTGCATTTCTCTACCTCATGAGCAAAAGAATCTTTTAGCTTAACAAAATTTTCATTTTCCCTAATAAGTAGATCTTCTTGACATTCCAAGAGTTCATCCTTCTCGTTAATGGAGTTTACTAGCTCATTAACTTTCACTATTTGTTTGAAGCTAAGGCCTTTGAAAAGCAAAGAAAGATCATCATCACTAGATTCACCCTCAACAAGTAGTGTATTTGCGGGTGTCTCTAGTTTTTACCTTATTTTTGCTTTCCTTTGCCACGAGGCACTTGTGGCTGATGTTGGGGAAGAGAAGACCCTTGTTGATGGCGATGTTGTAGGCGTCCTCGTTAGAGGAGGAATCAGTGGAGCTCTCATCGGAGTCCCATTCCTTCCCAATGTGTGCCTTGTCATCCTTCTTTTTGTGGAAGAATATCTTCTTCATTCCATTCCTGTCCTCATCCCTATCACTATCACTAGCATATGGACATTTAGCAATATAGTGACCTAACTTACCATATTGGTAGCAAACCCTCTTAGAATGGGGTTTGTAGTCCTCCTCCTTTCGTTGCTTGAGGATTTGCTGGAAACTCTTGACAATGAGGGCCATCACCTAATTGTCGAGCTTGGAGGCATATATTTTAGGGTTTAGGGATTATAAATGGACGGCCTAGATTTTATGAGGCTTGATCTGCTCTGAACCGCACGATCAAGATCTAAAGGTACTGATCTCGCCGACCCAACTAGTATGCGCGACCAAATCCCATGCGTTGGCGGTTGAATCAACGGTCCAGACACCACCTATGCCCTGATCTAATCCTATCCGCTTAACCACGATCCAACGGTCCACGCGCTTCATTTTCCCCGATGGCCTCCCGCAGCGGAGCACTGCTCCCACGGCGGCGCCATGCCGGCGAGTGGGCGGACCGGCGCACAAGTGGGTGAGATCCTACACAGACGTGTCCTGTACGTATAGAGGGATGAGTCGATCTAGACGAGGGAGTTCTCACCGAGTGTTTTGCAGCCCCGAGCTCTGCCCACGGCCGAGCGCAGCGCAGTGGCGGAGCAAGAAGTGCGGCGAGAAATCCCGGCAGCCACCGCCACCCGCACAGCGATTACAAGCTTCAATCGACTTCGGCATGACCCGAAGACTAGCCGAGATGTTCCACAAGCCTTCCACGGCGCATAGCGCGTGGTCCGACCACGGCGACGGAGCTTCCCAGGCCCGGAGTCGGTCCGCCGCGCCATCTTCCACACAGGTTGCGCGGAGCCCAGAGGAGAGGGATAAGGGGAGGGAAAACCCACGCCATGGATTTATAGATGGATGAAGTCCGCAATGCTCGAAGGAACGGATCTGCGATTCCTTCGCGGAGGTTGGGATCGTCGCGCGATTTGGTGGATACAGAGTCCGGTTGGGGAGGGAGCCCGAGCGGAACTAGTCCCAGCATGCGGAAGGAGGTCCCTTGGAATAGGCCCCACCAGCGGCGTCCGCTGCGAGTGCCCCGCAGAAGAGGGGGAGGTCGCGCCACGCCCGCAAGATCCGCGCGGCAGCTTCGGTCTGGGAGGTTGAAGACGCCATGGCGCCGTGGACCCACACGTCAGCGAGGAGAACGTTTCACCTGTGTGCACGGCCTTATTTACTGATTACCTAGCCCCACACGTAAGCGTGACAGAACAAAAGAAAAGGAGCTCTGAGTGGGCCGCGCAGATGGGAAAACTCTATGGGCCGAAAGTGAGGCAGTCGGCCCAAGTGGTTCTTTAATTCTTTTCTTTTTTTTATATTTTCTTCCTATTTTCTTTTCTTCCTTTCTAGGTTTAAATTTTGAGTTTGAATTTTGAAGTCAATCTTGTGCTACATTAATCTTTATTACTTTTGTGAAGTTAAGAATACCAATTCTTGAAATATAATTATATCATTTATATTCTTATATCTCAATACCCATTTAAATAAATGCTTATAGTGTATCATGAAATGAATAATCATTTAGTTGAACAGAAAACCTCTCTATTACTTCTTTTCTAAGTTAATTCTTAGTTTCAAAATTCAGTCCCCAAGATTCAAACCTCAAGTACAATTTGAGATATCTTACTTTACTGTTTTAATTTTTTTTTTATTTTATTATTTTTGCCTTATACAAATTTTTGGGCTTTACAAATCCTACCCCCCTTAACAGAAATCTCGTCCTCGAGATTTCTAAGGACAGGGATGTAAAAAAAGAGCTTTATTTATAGTTTAGCATTTAACTTCTAATTAGTTTATGAATGAGAGGTTGTATGTTATTTAGAAAGTGGTTATGAAAGCATGGGTATATATATGTATAGTCACCTTATTGTATAGGATAAAAGATAGGTTAGAGCAAGAATAGCCTAGGGTAAGCAAGTTTATGATGGGAAAGAATTTCGTGTTGAGTGGTAATGCATTTGAAGATTGAGTTTGACTTCTATCCTTCCTTGACGAGGTTGATCTTTTCTTCTCCAGTCTTGGTCTTATTGATTCGAGGATAGTGTATATCATCGGAGTTAGGGAATAGAGTTAAGATAGATATGGATGATATAGACTACATGATGTAGGTCAAAAGTTTGTTTGTTGTTAGGTGGGAATAGAAAGGTTATACCATTCATCATGGCTCTATTGGTTGGATCAGATCTCATGCATGTGGCTGAGTGGGTTTAAGGCACTAGTTTATTTTTAAGTGCATGAGGGGTATGGACTTATCTCTTGTACCATCATTAAGTAACTTACTCTAGATTAGATCCTAATAGATTAGATAAAATCTAGATTAGGTTGGATATCACTAGATTAGACCGGTTAAGATCTAAGTAAATTTTGGATTATCTCATGGTTGTTATTCTAGAGTGGGATCAATATGCTAATTAGGGCAAGATGAATCCATAAGGATAAGGTAGAATCTTTTGAGGTCAGTTAGATCTATTAGGATTACATAATATCTTTTCAAGATAAGATGAATCATTAAGGTGAGAGGGTATCTTTTAAGATAAGATGGATCTATTGAGATGAGATAGATCTTTAATGAAGGATAATCTATATTTATTTAGTTATTTTATGAATTATATTTATGCCTATATGTATATGCAGATGTAATTGTGGACATTACTCCACAATTCATCACACTCAATCAAAGATCCAAATCAGACAAGTATCATAAGAACAAACACTCATACAAATATGTAATAAAATAGTTTTGATTTTGTTTCTAAGAGTAGGTCTCCTATTCCTAAAGGTCACTTTAGGCACAGGATTTCAAAGTGTGAAATCCACATTTGTCTTTAGAAGGAAAAAGGTAAGAATAATCAGAGTAAAGCGGAATTAGATGAGAAAAGATTAAGATGAGTTTAGAAAAGAATCAGAGTAAGGTAAGTAAAGAATGGTTGTCCAGTTCTATTTAGGTTTCGTCCTACAGTCAACATTCCTCTGATACCACTTCTGTCACACCCGGATTTTAGGGGTCCAAAACCCGGGCGCGAACATAATCACCAGGTGTGCTGGGACCAAGTCTCACACATATGATGAATCATGGCACAGGATCGAATGTCACATCTTTACTACATAACAGGAGTTCTATACAAAATAAATAATTACATTATAAGGAAACAACGGTCCAGCAACCCAAAGTTGACTGGGAGACGACGGCCTAGACCTCTCACGAAAACATCGCGGCATCCTCCATGCGCCTCATCCTGCGGTACCTGCTCTTGACCTGTGGGGGGGTGTGAGACAGCAAGAGTGAGCTCACATACGTTCATCGCTCAACAAGTTGTGGGGAATAATGTGCATGAACTCGCCAAAGGAGGGAGCTCACGTGAAGTGTAAGGCTTACCAAAGAGGATGGTTAGAGCTGAGCATTGCTTTTAAAGTTGGTCAAAATTTTATTAGCAATTACTAAGTATAAGTAAATACCAACCCAATTAAGTAGTAGAACAAAAGTAACGACATCACCTGCGATGCAATGCATATGACAAATTGAATTTAGTTCCATAAATTAATCATGTGAGTGTCCGAGCTGCTCTTGACCGTGAGCACGGCTAGTATACCAGTTTTACACTCTGCAGAGGTTGCGCATCTTTAACCACAAGTCATGTTACCCATCTGTCAAGGGATCGCGACTTCCCATACACCTCTACCGAGGAGGCGAGGCAGGGTAACACTACGAGGCCTTTACAAAGTTCCACTAGCTTCAGAAAACCCGCTACAGTTTATAGGAAGTTCCAATGCAGGAATCCCTTGCAGGACCGCCATCGCAGCAAAATCCTCCCGAGGGCCTCCCTACACTGACCATTCCCCTACTGCCCTTGCCCCTTTCGGGTAAGGTAGTCTTCCACTCGCTTTCCTAATTAATCAGCCAAGGGGTCCCATTCCTCCCTTGTGGTAGCACTGTTTTCCCGGGTGGTTCTCCATGTTCCAATTAACATAATGATCTTAACATGAACAGTAAATAACAACTGACAATAAAAGTATAATCATGAATAGTAATGTGTATCTCTATACCCAAAACCACATAAAGCGATAGCAAGTACTACCCAAAGATTCAGGGGTGAACAAGGTATAAAGATAGTCAAACTAGGGTAACCTATTGGGTCCCATCAAAATTAACCTATGCAGATCATTATGATTAATTAGAACATGAGTGGGTAAAAAGAAGTGATCAAGGGCACAACTTGCCTGGCACTTGAGATTCCAGGTACCAACTTGCTCATCAGGTGACTCGTAACCTCACTGCTAAACGTAGCAATACAGACAAACATGTATAGGCAAAATTAACATCACACCAAACATAAGAATAAAAATAATCTACGCGTTGCTACAAGATCGTGGGTTCGAGAACTACTAAAATCGGAGTTACGATTACTGAGTTATGAATTTTTGAAGTTATTAAGCACCTAGGATAGATTATTTCAAATGAACAATTTTAATTCAAGTTTCATGGCTAAACAAAGGTACTAGGTGATAAACAATATCAATACAAAATTATTGCAACTGGAATGACTCAATTTGGAGTTAAAATGAATTAACTATGAATTTCACAAGTTTCTAGAATTAGTTTTGTAATAAAAATCAATTTCTGTAATTAATTATCCATTTTCATTGCTCTCTAGACCGAGCACTAATTACAGAGAACCCCGGGGGCCAATCTAGAAGTTTTCCCCAGACTCAGACAACTCAGAGGTGAACTGCGGGTTTATTTTGAAGTTACCGAGGGGCTCTTTAGATAATATGCCACATGAAGGGGTATGAGTGAAATCAGTCCGCCCGATCACTGATCAAGGGCCCAGATTAGATCGCACATCACCGCGAACCGGTACGGCTCGGAATCCCTTGGATTATAAATGGACGGCCTAGATTTTATGAGGCTTGATCTGCTCTGAACCGCACGATCAAGATCTAAAGGTACTGATCTCGCCGACCCAACTAGTATGCGCGACCAAATCCCATGCGTTGGCGGTTGAATCAACGGTCCAGACACCACCTATGCCCTGATCTAATCCTATCCGCTTAACCACGATCCAACGGTCCACGCGCTTCATTTTCCCCGATGGCCTCCCGCGGCGGAGCACTGCTCCCACGGCGGCGCCATGCCGGCGAGTGGGCGGACCGGCGCACAAGTGGGTGAGATCCTACACAGACGTGTCCTGTACGTATAGAGGGATGAGTCGATCTAGACGAGGGAGTTCTCACCGAGTGTTTTGCAGCCCCGAGCTCTGCCCACGGCCGAGCGCAGCGCAGCGGCGGAGCAAGAAGTGCGGCGAGAAATCCCGGCAGCCACCGCCACCCGCACAGCGATTACAAGCTTCAATCGACTTCGGCATGACCCGAAGACTAGCCGAGATGTTCCACAAGCCTTCCACGGCGCATAGCGCGTGGTCCGACCACGGCGACGGAGCTTCCCAGGCCCGGAGTCGGTCCGCCGCGCCATCTTCCACACAGGTTGCGCGGAGCCCAGAGGAGAGGGATAAGGGGAGGGAAAACCCACGCCATGGATTTATAGATGGATGAAGTCCACAATGCTCGAAGGAACGGATCTGCGATTCCTTCGCGGAGGTTGGGATCGTCGCGCGATTTGGTGGATACAGAGTCCGGTTGGGGAGGGAGCCCGAGCGGAACTAGTCCCAGCATGCGGAAGGAGGTCCCTTGGAATAGGCCCCACCAGCGGCGTCCGCTGCGAGTGCCCCGCAGAAGAGGGGGAGGTCGCGCCACGCTCGCAAGATCCGCGCGGCAGCTTCGGTCTGGGAGGTTGAAGACGCCATGACGCCGTGGACCCACACGTCAGCGAGGAGAACGTTTCACCTGTGTGCACGACCTTATTTACTGATTACCTAGCCCCACACGTAAGCGTGACAGAACAAAAGAAAAGGAGCTCTGAGTGGGCCGCGCAGATGGGAAAACTCTATGGGCCGAAAGTGAGGCAGTCGGCCCAAGTGGTTCTTTAATTCTTTTCTTTTTTTATATTTTCTTCCTATTTTCTTTTCTTCCTTTCTAGGTTTAAATTTTGAGTTTGAATTTTGAAGTCAATCTTGTGCTACATTAATCTTTATTACTTTTGTGAAGTTAAGAATACCAATTCTTGAAATATAATTATATCATTTATATTCTTATATCTCAATACCCATTTAAATAAATGCTTATAGTGTATCATGAAATGAATAATCATTTAGTTGAACAGAAAACCTCTCTATTACTTCTTTTCTAAGTTAATTCTTAGTTTCAAAATTCAGTCCCCAAGATTCAAACCTCAAGTACAATTTGAGATATCTTACTTTACTGTTTTAATTTTTTTTATTTATTTTATTATTTTTGCCTTATACAAATTTTTGGGCTTTACAGAATCTCCACAACTTGGAGCCTCTCGCCCTTACACTTTAAGATCACAAAGAACACGGAGCAAGGGAGGGATTAGCAACGCACACAAGACACAAGAATCAGAGTGTCAACACGCACATAAGTCGCAACAAGAGCTCGCAACACAACTCAATGAGTTCACAACTCCACTAGAGCTCTATATGCTATCACAATGAAAAGAATGCGCGAAATCGATGTCTTGGTGCTTAGAAATGTTGTAGGAATGCTTGGTATACTCCTCCATGCGCCTAGGGGTCCCTTTTATAGCCCCAATGCAGCTAGGAGCCGTTGAGAGCAATCAAGGAAGGCTGATCTTGCCTTCTGTCGACTGGCGCACCGGACAGTCCGGTGCACACCGGACACTGTCCGGTGCCTGATTTCTTTCCTTAAATGGCGCAGTCGACCGTTGGCAGCCAGAGAGCCGTTGGCGCACCGGACATGTCCGGTGCACACCGGACAGTCCGGTGCCTTCTCCTAGCCGTTGCCTCGGCCACGTGTCTCGCGCAGATTGCGCGGCCGACCGTTGGCCCGGCCGACCGTTGGCTCACCGGACAGTCCGGTGCACGCCGGACAGTCCGGTGAATTATAGTCGTACGTCGCCGGTGAATTCCCGAGAGCGGCCACTTCGCTCGAGCCAGCCTGGCGCACCGGACACTGTCCGGTGCACCACCGGACAGTCCGGTAATCCCAGACTAAGCAGGGCCTTGGCTGCTCGAGCCAAGACATTTCCAATCGGATTTTTCCTGTTTCCAGCACTTAGACACAATACATTAGTCTCTAAAACAATGTACTAAGTCTGAGAAACATACCTTTATCCTTGATTTGTACTTTGTCCACCTTTTTACACTTAGGCACTTGTGTTGGACACTAAATCACCAAAATACTTAGAAATGGCCCAAGGGCACATTTCCCTTTCAATCTCCCCCTTTTTGGTGATTTATGCCAACACAACATAAAGCAAGTAGAACAAGTACAAAATCACTTCAAATAAGAACTCAAATTATTTTGATTCAAATTTGACATATATGGATCACTCTATGCCACCACTTGGTTTGTTTTTGCAAATCAACCTCAAATTCCTATCTCTAAGTCAAATCCACTTGTTGAGACATAAAGAGAGGTTTTCCAAAGAAATTTGATCAAGGATTTCAAAAATTCCCCCTTTTTCCCATAATTAACACTACTCCCCACAAGAGGCCAACTTTTGACATAAGAGACAATAAAAGAGTTTTGACAAACCAAAAGCTCTAATCTACTATTTTCAAAATTTCTCAAGTGGTAGCTGATCCATCTATTGCTTTGGCCTTTATTTTCTCCCGCTTTGGCATCAAGCACCAAAACAGGATCAATCTTGGCCCTTTAACCCCATTGCCTCACCAAAATCTTCAAATAAGAACACAAAGGCAATAAGAGTATAAAGATGAACTTGAAAAGTTACTCTTTTCATCGGAGTGCAGTGGAAGTCTTACATGGTCCAAGTCCACCTTTTCCCTTTCAAATCTCCTTTGAGACTAAAACAAACAAACTCAAGCATATGGTTAGTCTCAAAGGGTCAAGTTGTAGCACAGCTCCCCCTAAAAATGTGCACCACTTGCAAAAAGGACTTGTGAGGTCCAGGGAGTGTTTGTACAACTTGAGCACCACAATAAGTAACAAAATGCAGAATGAACATGATCAAAGGCATAAACACATGTATGCTACAGTTCAATCCAAGTTCCGTGAATCTAAGATATTGAGCTCACTACACAGCCTGCAAAAGGTCTTCTCATCTAGAGGCTAGGTAAAGATATCGGCTAGCTGGTTCTCGGTGCTAACATGAAACACTTCGATATCTCCCTTTTGCTGGTGGTCTCTCAAAAAGTGATGCCGGATGTCAATGTGCTTTGTGCGGCTATGCTCAACAGGATTTTCCGCTATTTGGATAGCACTCTCATTGTCACATAGGAGTGGGACTTTGCTCAGATTGTAGCCAAAGTCCCGGAGGGTTTGCCTCATCCAAAGTAGTTGCGCGCAACACTGTCCTGCGGCAACGTACTCGGCCTCAGCGGTGGATAGGGCAACGGAAGTTTGTTTCTTAGAATTCCATGACACCAGGGACCTTCCTAAGAATTGGCACGTCCCCGATGTACTCTTCCTATCGACCTTACATCCAGCATAGTCGGAATCTGAGTACCCAATCAAGTCAAAGTTAGACCCCTTTGGATACCAGATCCCGAAGCAAGGCGTAGCGACTAAATATCTAAGAATCCGCTTCACAGCCACTAAGTGACACTCCTTAGGATCGGATTGAAATCTAGCACACATGCATACGCTAAGCATAATATCCGGTCTACTAGCACACAAATAAAGTAAAGACCCTATCATAGACCGGTATGCTTTTTGATCAACGGACTTACCTCCTTTGTTGAGGTCGGTGTGTCCGTCGGTTCCCATCGGCGTCTTTGCGGGCTTGGCGTCCTTCATCCCAAAACGCTTTAGCAGGTCTTGCGTGTACTTCGTTTGGGAGATGAAGGTGCCGTCCTTGAGTTGCTTTACTTGGAACCCGAGGAAGAAGTTCAACTCGCCCATCATCGACATCTCGAATTTCTGCATCATCACCCTGCTAAACTCCTCACAAGACTTTTGGTTAGTAGAACCAAATATTATGTCATCGACATAAATTTGGCACACAAAAAGATCACCATCGCAAGTCTTAGTAAAAAGAGTTGGATCGGCTTTCCCAGCCTTGAAAGCATTAGCAATTAAAAAGTCTCTAAGGCATTCATACCATGCTCTTGGGGCTTGCTTAAGTCCATAGAGCGCCTTAGAGAGCTTACACACGTGGTCGGGGTACCGTTCATCCTTGAAGCCAGGGGGTTGCTCCACGTACACCTCCTCCTTAATCGGCCCGTTGAGGAAAGCGCTCTTGACATCCATTTGGTACAAACTGAAAGAATGGTGAGCGGCATATGCTAGCAAAATACGAATTGATTCTAGCCTAGCCACAGGAGCAAACGTCTCCTCAAAGTCCAAACCTGCGACTTGGGCATAACCTTTTGCCACAAGTCGAGCCTTGTTCCTCGTCACCACCCCGTGCTCATCCTGTTTGTTGCGGAACACCCACTTGGTTCCCACAACATTTTGCTTGGGACGAGGCACCGGTGTCCAAACTTCATTGCGCTTGAAGTTGTTGAGTTCCTCCTGCATGGCCAACACCCAGTCCGGATCTAGCAAGGCCTCTTCTACCCTGAAAGGCTCAATAGAAGAGACAAAAGAGTAATGCTCACAAAAATTAACTAATCTTGAACGAGTAGTTACTCCCTTGCTAATATCACCCAATATCTGGTTGACGGGATGATCCCTTTGGATCATCGCTCGAACTTGGGTTGGAGGTGCTTCTTCCTCTTCAATTTGATCATCTTGTGCTCCCCCTTGATCAAGCGCCTCCACTCGAGGTACCTGTTCGTCATCTTGGGTTGGGGGATGCACCATAGTTGAGGAAGACGGTTGATCTTGCTCCAATTGTTCCTGAGGCCGTACATCTCCAATCGCCATGGTGCGAATCGCGGCCGTTGGAACGTCTTCTTCATCTATATCATCAAGATCAACAACTTGCTCTCTTGGAGAGCCGTTAGTCTCATCAAATACAACGTCACTAGAGACTTCAACCAAACCCGATGATTTGTTGAAGACCCTATACGCCTTTGTATTTGAATCATAACCTAATAAAAACCCTTCTACAGCTTTGGGAGCAAATTTGGAATTCCTACCCTACTTCACTAGAATGTAGCATTTACTCCCAAATACACGAAAGTACGATACATTGGGTTTGTTACCGGTCAGCAGCTCATATGAAGTCTTCTTGAGGAGGCGGTGAAGGTAGACCCTGTTGATGGCGTGGCAAGCCGTGTTCACGGCTTCCGACCAAAAGCACTCGGGGGTCTTGAACTCTCCAAGCATAGTCCTCGCCATATCTATGAGCGTCCTGTTCTTCCTTTCTACCACACCATTTTGCTGAGGTGTGTAGGGAGTGGAGAACTCGTGCTTGATCCCCTCCTCCTCAAGAAACTCCTCCACTTGAAGATTCTTGAATTCGGATCCATTGTCGCTCCTTATCTTCTTCACCTTGAGCTCAAACTCATTTTAGCTCTCCTGAGGAAGCGCTTGAGGGTCCCTTGGGTTTTAGACTTATCCTGCAAAAAGAACACCCAAGTGAAGCGGGAAAAATCATCAACAATAACTAGACCATACTTACTTCCTCCTATGCTCAGATAGGCGACGGGTCCGAAGAGGTCCATATATAGCAGCTCCAGGGGTCTTGATGTTGTCATCACATTTTTGGCGTGATGAGAGCCTCCCACCTGTTTCCCTGCTTGACAAGCTGCACAAGGTCTATCTTTTTCGAAATATACATTGGTTAGACCTATCACGTGTTCTCCCTTTAGAAGCTTATGGAGGTTCTTCATCCCCACATGTGCTAAGCGGCGATGCCACAACCAGCCCATGCAAGTCTTAGCCATTAAGCATGCATCTAGACCGGCCTCTTCTTTTGCAAAATCAACTAAGTAAAGTTTGCCGTCTAGTACACCCTTAAAAGCTAGTGAACCATCACATCTTCTAAAGACAGACACATCTACATTTGTAAATAAACAGTTATATCCCATATTACATAATTGACTAACAGATAGTAAATTATATCCAAGACTCTCCACTAAAAACACATTAGAGATAGAATGCTCATTTGATATTGCAATCTTGCCTAAACCTTTCACCTTGCCTTGGTTCCCATCACCGAATATGATTGAATCTTGGGAATCCTTATTCTTGACATAGGAGGTGAACATCTTCTTCTCCCCCGTCATATGGTTTGTGCATCCGCTGTCGATGATCCAGCTTGAACCCCCGGATGCATAAACCTGCAAGGAAAATTTAGGCTTGGGTCTTAGGTACCCAACTCTTGTTGGGTCCTACAAGGTTAGTCACGATTTCCTTAAGGACCCAAATGCAAGTTTTATCACCCTTGCATTTTGCCCCTAATTTCCTAGCAACTATCTTCCTATCCTTTCTACAAATAGCAAAGGAAGCATTCAAAGCATGATAAATTGTAGAGGGACCATTCATAACTTTCCTAGGAGCATGAACAAAATTCTTTCTAGGCACATGATGAATATTTTTCCTAGGCATATTTCTATAATGCATATAGGAAGAACTGGAAGCATACATAGCATAAGAATCATAGGCATGTGAATCAAAAGCATTACAATTCCTATGAGACTGTCTTCTATCATTGTACACAAAAGCATGGTTCTTTTTAGTACTATTTGCCATAGGGGCCTTCCCTTTCTCCTTGGCAGAGATGGGAGCCTTATGGCTTGTTAAGTTCTTGGCTTCCCTCTTGAAGCCAAGCCCATCCTTAATGGAGGGGTGTCTACCAATCGTGTAGGCATCCCTAGCAAATTTTAGTTTATCGAAATCACTTTTGCTAGCCTTAAGTTGGGCATTAAGACTAGCCATTTCATCATTTAATTTTGCAATAGAAGCTATGTGTTCACTACAAGCATCAATATCAAAATCTTTACATCTATTGCAAATCATAACATGTTCTATACAAGAATTAGATTTATTTGCTACTTCTAATTTAGCATTTAAATCATTGTTAACATCTTGTAAAGTAGAAATGGTTTCATGACAAGTAGATAGTTCATAAGAAAGCATTTCATTTGTTTTAACTTCTAAAGCATAGGATTTTTGTGCCTCTATAAATTTATCATGTTCATCATACAACAAATCCTCTTGCTTTTCTAAAAGCCTATCCTTTTCATTCAAGGCATCGATCAATTCATTGATTTTATCAATTTTATTCCTATCCAATCCCTTGAACAAGCTAGAGTAATCTATTTCCTCATCATTAGATTCGTCTTCACTTGAAGAAGCATAAGTAGAGTCTCGAGTACATACCTTCTTCTCCCTTGCCATAAGGCATGTGTGACGCTCGTTGGGGAAGAGGGATGACTTGTTGAAGGCGGTGGCGGCGAGGCCTTCATTGTCGGAGTCGGACGAGGAGCAATCCGAATCCCACTCCTTGCCAAGATGTGCCTCGCCCTTTGCCTTCTTATAGTTCTTTTTCTTCTCCCTCTTGCTCCCGTGTTCCTGGTCACTTTCATTATCGGGACAGTTAGCAATAAAATGACCAATCTTACCGCATTTGAAGCATGAGCGCTTCCCTTTGGCTTTGGTCTTGCTTGGATGTCCCTTGCGACCCTTTAGTGCCGTCTTGAATCTCTTAATGATGAGGGCCATCTCTTCATCATTAAGTTCGGCCGCCTCGATTTGTGCCACCTTGCTAGGTAGCGCCTCCTTGCTTCTTGTTGCCTTGAGAGCAAGGGGTTGCGGCTCGTTGATCGATCCATTCAAAGCGTCGTCCACGTACCTCGCCTCCTTGATCATCATTCGCCCGCTAACGAATTTTCCTAGGACTTCTTCGGACGACATTTTGGTGTACCTGGGATTCTCACGAATATTATTCACCAAATGAGGATCAAGAACGGTAAAGGACCTTAGCATCAGTCGGACGACGTCGTGGTCTGTCCATCGCGTGCTTCCGTAGCTCCTTATTTTGTTGATAAGGGTCTTGAGCCGGTTGTATGTTTGAGTCGGCTCCTCGCCCCTTATCATTGCGAATCGTCCAAGCTCGCCCTCCACCAACTCTATTTTGGTGAGCAAGGTGACGTCGTTCCCCTCATGAGAAATCTTGAGGGTGTCCCAGATCTACTTGGCGTTATCCAAGCCGCTCACTTTGTGATATTCATCCCTGCACAATGAAGCTAGAAGAACAGTAGTAGCTTGTGCATTCTTATGGATTTGCTCATTAATGAACATGGGACTATCCGAACTATCAAAGTGCATTCCACTCTCTACAATCTCCCATATACTAGGATGGAGAGAGAATAGGTGACTACGCATTTTGTGGCTCCAAAATCCGTAGTCCTCCCCATCAAAGTGTGGAGGCTTGCCGAGTGGAATGGATAATAAATGAGCATTTGCACTTTGAGGAATATGAGAGTAGTCAAAAGAAAAGTTCGAATTAACCGGTTTCCTTCTCTCGTAGTCGTTGTGGTCGTTGTCCTTTTGGGAGGAAGTAGACTCATCGCTGTCGTAGTAGACGATCTCCTTGATGCGTCTCGTCTTCTTCTTCTTCCCTTCTTTCTGTCTATGACCCGAGCCAGAGTCGGTGGGCTTGTCGTCCTTCAGCTCGTTGACGAAGGATTCCTTTTCTTTATCGTTGATCACGATACCCTTCCCCTTAGGATCCATCTCTTCGGGCGGTTAGTCCCTTTGTGAAGAGAACGGCTCCGATACCAATTGATAGCACCTAGAGGGGGGGTGAATAGGTGATCCTGTAACACTTCAAAACTTAAGCCACAAAACTTGGTTAATCGTTAGCACAATAATTGCCAAGTGGCTAGAGAGGAATCCTCAACAAAACACAATAACCAACAAAGATCAATCACAGAGATGGCACGGTGGTTATCCCGTGGTTCGGCCAAGACCAACGCTTGCCTACTCCATGTTGTGGCGTCCCGACGGACGAGGGTTGCAATCAACCCCTCTCAAGCGGTCCAAAGACCCACTTGAATACCACAGTGTTTTGCTTGCTTTACTCAATCCCGTTTGTGAGGAATCTCCACAACTTGGAGCCTCTCGCCCTTACACTTTAAGATCACAAAGAACACGGAGCAAGGGAGGGATTAGCAACGCACACAAGACACAAGAATCAAAGTGTCAACACGCACACAAGTCGCAACAAGAGCTTGCAACACAACTCAATGAGTTCACAACTCCACTAGAGCTCTATATGCTATCACAATGAAAAGAATGCGCGAAATCGATGTCTTGGTGCTTAGAAATTTTGTAGGAATGCTTGGTATACTCCTCCACGTGCCTAGGGGTCCCTTTTATAGCCCCAAGGCAGTTAGGAGTCGTTGAGAGCAATCAAGGAAGGCTGATCTTGCCTTCTGTCGACTGGCGCACCGGACAGTCCGGTGCACACCGGACACTGTCCGGTGCCTGATTTCTTTCCTTAAATGGCGCAGTCGACCGTTGGCAGCCAGAGAGCCGTTGGCGCACCGGACATGTCCGGTGCACACCGGACAGTCCGGTGCCTTCTCCTAGCCGTTGCCTCGGCCACGTGTCCCGCGCAGATTGCGCGGCCGACCGTTGGCCCGGTCGACCATTGGCTCACCGGACAGTCCGGTGCACACCGCACAGTCCGGTGAATTATAGTCGTACGTCGCCGGTGAATTCCCGAGAGCGGCCACTTCGCTCGAGCCAGCCTGGCGCACCGGACACTGTCCGGTGCACCACCGGACAGTCCGGTGATCCCAGACTGAGCAGGGCCTTGGCTGCTCGAGCCAAGACATTTCCAATCGGATTTTTCCTGTTTCCAGCACTTAGACACAATACATTAGTCTCTAAAACAATGTACTAAGTCTAAGAAACATACCTTTATCCTCGATTTGTACTTTGTCCACCTTTTTACACTTAGGCACTTGTGTTGGACACTAAATCACCAAAATACTTAGAAATGGCCCAAGGGCACATTTCCCTTTCAGAGAAGGATGATCTCTTGGACACCCAAGAGGACTTCCTTATTAAAGAAAACAAAACGCATGTTAAGGTTAAAAATGCTTATGCTCTAGAAGTAGAAAAATGTGAAAAATTATCTAGTGAGCTAAGCACTTGCCATGAGACTATTGACAACCTTAGAAATGAGAATGCTAATTTGTTAGCTAAGGTTGATTCAAATGTTTGTGATGTTTCAATTCCCAGTCTTAGAAATGATAATAATGATTTGCTTGCTAAGATTGAAGAATTAAACATTTCTCTTGCTAGCCTTAGGATTGAAAATGAAAAATTGCTTGCTAAGGCTAAAGAACTAGATGTTTGCAATGTTACAATTTCCGATCTTAGAGATAAAACTGATATATTGCATGCTAAGATTGTTGAACTTAATTCTTGCAAACCCTCTACATCTACCACTGAGCATGTCACTATTTGCACTAGATGTAGAGATGTTGATATTGATGCTATTCATGATCATATGGTATTAATTAAGCAACAAAATGATCATATAACAAAATTAGATGCTAAAATTGCCGAGCATGAACTTGAAAATAAAAAATTTAAATTTGCTCGTAGTATGCTTTATAGTGGGAGACGCCCTGGCATCAAGGATGGCATTGGCTTCCAAAAAGGAGACAATGTCAAACTTAATGCCCCTCCTAGGAAATTGTCCAACTTTGTTAAGGGCAAGGCTCACATGCCTCAGGATAACGAGGGTTACATTTTATACCCTGCCGGTTATCCCGAGAGCAAAATTAGGAGAATTCATTCTAGGAAGTCTCACTCTGGCCCTAACCATGCTTTTATGTATAAGGGTGAGACATCTAGTTCTAGGCAACCAACCCGTGCTAAGTTGCCTAAGAAGAAAACTCCTAATGCATCAAATGACCATAGCATCTCATTCAAAAATTTTGATGCATCATATGTTTTAACTAACAAATCCGACAAGGTAGTTGCCAAGTATGTTGGGGGCAAGCACAAGGGGTCAAAGACTTGTGTTTGGGTACCCAAAGTTCTTGTGTCTAATGCCAAAGGACCCAAAACCATTTGGGTACCTAAAGTGAAGAACTAAACTTGTTTTGTAGGTTTATGCATCCGGGGGCTCAAGTTGGATCATCGATAGCGAGTGCACAAACCACATGACATGGGAGAAGAAAATGTTCTCCTCCTACGAGAAAAACCAAGATCCCCAACGAGCTATCACATTCGGGGATGGAAACCAAGGTTTGGTCAAAGGACTGGGTAAAATTGCTATATCACCTGACCATTCCATTTCCAATGTTTTTCTTGTAAATTCTTTAGATTACAATTTGCTTTCCGTTTCACAATTATGTCAAATGGGCTACAACTGTCTTTTTACTGATATAGGTGTCACTGTCTTTAGAAGAAGTGATGATTCAATAGCATTTAAGGGAGTGTTAGAGGGTCAGCTATACTTGGTAGATTTTGATAGAGCTGAACTCGACACTTGCTTAATTGCTAAGACTAACATGGGTTGGCTCTGGCACCGCCGACTAGCCCATGTTGGGATGAAGAATCTTCATAAGCTTCTAAAGGGAGAGCACATTTTAGGATTAACAAATGTTCATTTTGAGAAAGACAGGATTTGTAGCGCATGCTAAGCAGGGAAGCAAGTTGGTGCTCATCATCCACACAAGAATATAATGACGACTGACAGGCCACTGGAGCTCCTACACATGGATCTATTCGGCCCGATAGCTTACATAAGCATCGATGGGAGTAAGTACTGTCTAGTTATTGTGGATGATTATTCTCGCTTCACTTGGGTATTCTTTTTGCAGGAAAAATCTCATACCCAAGAGACCCTAAAAGGATTCTTGAGACGGGCTCAAAATGAGTTCGGCTTAAGGATCAAGAAAATTAGAAGCGACAACGGGAAGGAGTTCAAGAACTCTCAAATTGAAGGCTTCCTTGAGGAGGAGGGCATCAAGCATGAGTTCTCTTCTCCCTACACCCCACAACAAAATGGTGTAGTGGAGAGGAAGAATAGAACTCTATTGGACATGGCAAGAACCATGCTTGATGAGTACAAGACTTCGGATCGGTTTTAGGCCGAGGCGGTCAACACCGCCTGCTACGCCATCAACCGGTTGTATCTACACCGAATCCTCAAGAAGACGTCATACGAACTCCTAACCGGTAAAAAGCCCAATATTTCATATTTTAGAGTCTTTGGTAGCAAATGCTTTATTCTTGTTAAAAGAGGTAGAAAATCTAAATTTGCTCCTAAGACTATAGAAGGCTTTTTACTAGGATATGATTCAAACACAAGGGCATATAGAGTCTTTAACAAGTCCTCTGGACAAGTTGAAGTTTCTTGTGACGTTGTGTTTGATGAGACTAACGGCTCTCAAGTAGAGCAAGTTGATCTTGATGAGATAGGTGATGAAGAGGCTCCGTGCATCGCGCTAAGGAACATGTCCATTGGGGATGTGTGTCCTAAGGAATCCAAAGAGCCTCCAAATGCACAAGATCAACCATCCTCCTCCACGCAAGCATCTCCACCAACTCAAAATGAGGATGAGGCTCAAGTTGATGAAGGAGAAGATCAAAGAGATGAGCCACCTCAAGATGACGGCAATGATCAAGGGGGAGATGCAAATGATCAAGACAAGGAGGATGATGAACCAAGGCCGCTACACCCAAGAGTCCACCAAGCAATCCAATGAGATCACCCCGTCGACACCATCCCCAGCGACATTCATAAGGGGGTAACCACTAGATCTCGTGTTGCACATTTTTGTGAGCATTACTCTTTTGTTTCCTCTATTGAACCACACAAGGTAGAGGAAGCACTACAAGATTTGGATTGGGTGGTGGCAATGCAAGAGGAGCTCAACAATTTCACTAGAAACGAGGTATGGCATTTAGTTCCACGTCCTAATCAAAATGTTGTAGGAACCAAGTGGGTTTTCCGCAACAAGCAAGACGAGCATGGTGTGGTGACAAGGAACAAAGCTCGACTTGTGGCCAAGGGATACTCCCAAGTCGAGGGTTTGGATTTCGGTGAAACCTATGCACCCGTAGCTAGGCTTGAGTCAATTTGTATATTATTAGCCTATGCTACTTACCATGGCTTCAAGCTTTATCAAATGGACGTGAAGAGTGCCTTCCTCAACGGACCAATCAAGGAAGAGGTCTATGTTGAGCAACCTCCCGGCTTTGAAGATAGTGAGTACCCTAACCATGTTTACAAACTCTCTAAGGCGCTTTATGGGCTAAAGCAAGCCCCAAGAGCATGGTATG
The DNA here is from genome assembly GCA_029449295.1 of Zea luxurians. Classification (NCBI taxonomy): domain Eukaryota; kingdom Viridiplantae; phylum Streptophyta; class Magnoliopsida; order Poales; family Poaceae; genus Zea; species Zea luxurians. Next base: position 52,145,687 of record JAOPSE010000006.1, on the reverse strand, counting down.
AATGCCTTAGAGATTTCCTTATCACTAATGGATTCAAAGTCGGAAAGGCCGATCCTACACTCTTTACCAAAACACTTGAAAATGATTTGTTTGTATGCCAAATTTATGTTGATGATATTATATTTGGGTCTACTAACGAATCTACATGTGAAGAGTTTAGTAGGATTATGACACAAAAATTCGAGATGTCTATGATGGGGGAGTTGAAGTATTTCTTAGGATTTCAAGTGAAGCAACTCCAAGAAGGCACCTTCATTAGCCAAACGAAGTATACTCAAGATATTCTAAGCAAGTTTGGGATGAAGGATGCCAAACCCATCAAGACACCCATGGGAACAAATGGGCATCTCGACCTCGACACGGAAGGTAAGTCCGTGGATCAAAAGGTATACCGGTCGACGATAGGTTCTTTACTCTATTTATGTGCATCTCGACCGGATATTATGCTTTCCGTATGCATGTGTGCAAGATTCCAAACCGACCCTAAGGAAGCTCACCTTACGGCCGTAAAACGAATCTTGAGATATTTGGCTTATACTCCTAAGTTTGGGCTTTGGTATCCTAAGGGATCCACTTTTGATTTAATTGGTTATTCGGATGCCGATTGGGTGGGATGTAAAATTAATAGAAAGAGCACATCGGGGACTTGCCAGTTCTTGGGAAGATCCTTGGTGTCTTGGGCTTCAAAGAAGCAAAATTCCGTAGCTCTTTCTACCGCCAAAGCCGAGTATATTGCCGCAGGCCATCGTTGCACACAATTACTTTGGATGAGGCAAACCCTTAGGGACTATGGTTACAAATTAACCAAAGTTCCTATTCTATGTGATAATGAGAGTGCAATCCGCATGGCGGATAATCCCGTTGAGCATAGCCGCACTAAACACATAGCCATTCGGTATCATTTTCTAAGAGATCACCAACAAAAGGGAGATATCGAGATTGCATACATTAATACTAAAGATCAATTAGCCGATATCTTTACCAAGCCACTAGATGAACAAACTTTTAACAAACTTAGGCATGAGCTAAATATTCTTGATTCTAGGAATTTCTTTTGATGTCTTGCACACATAGCTCATAAATATATCTTTGATCATGTCTCTTTCATGTGCTATGACTAATGTGTTTTCAAGTATATTTCAAATCTAGTCATAGGTATATTGAAAGGGAATTGGAGTCTTCGGCGAAGACAAAGGCTTCCACTCCACTCCATGACTCATCCTTCGCAGTCGCTCCGAGCAACTCTCCGCATTTGGTATAATCTTCACTCATATTTTGTTTACCAAAGGGGAGAAAGTAGTTCCAAGGGCTCTAATGATTCCGTTTTTGGCGATTTATGCCAAAGGGGGAGAGAGCATGAGCCCAAAGCAAAAGGACCGCACCACCATCAATTTCAAAATTTTAGTCTTTCAAATTGGTTTTTAAAGAAGGATATTTCAAATTGGTATACCCTCTTCAAAATTAACTTCAAAACCCTCTTGAACACTAAGAGGAGGAATTTATCAAGGGGGAGTTTTGTTTAGTCTAAGGAAAATCATTTGAAACAAGGGGAGAAAATTTCAAATCTTGTAAATGCTTCGCAAAATCTTATTCATTTACCTTTGACCATTTACAAAAGGACTTTGAAAAGGACTTACAAAAGAATTTGCAAAAACAAAACAAGTGGTGCAAGCGTGGTCCAAAATGTTAAAAATAAAGAAACAATCCATGCGTATCTTATAAGTATTTATATTGGCTCAATTCTAAGTGACCTTTGCACTTACATTATGCAAACTAGTTCAATTATGCACTTCTATACTTGCTTTGGTTTGTGTTGGCATCAATCACCAAAAAGGGGGAGATTGAAAGAGAATTAGGCTTACACCTATTTCCTAAATGATTTTGGTGGTTGAATTGCCCAACACAAATAATTGGACTAACTAGTTTGCTCTAGTAAAAAAGTTATACAGGTACCAAAGGTTCACACTAAGCCAATAAAAAGGACCAAGGAAAGGGTTCAACAAAAGAGAGCAAGGGATAACCGAAGGCTGCCCTGGTCTGGCACATCGGACTGTCCGGTGTGCCACCAGACAGTGTCCGGTGCACCAGGGAACTCGACGCTCAACTCTTCACCTTCGGGAATTTTCAGAGGGCTCCGCTATAATTCACCGGACTGTCCGGTGCACCACCGGACAGTGTCCGGTGCCCCAAGGAAGAGCAACTCTGAACTTACCGCCTTCGGGAATCCGCTCCGCTATAATTCACTGGACATGTCCGGTGCACACCGGACTGTCCGGTGAGCCAGCGGAGCAACGGCTATTCCGCGCCAACAGTCACCTGCTACAGCATTAAATGCGCGCCAGCGCGCGCAGAGGAGCAGAGCACGCGCGGGTGGCACACCGGACAGTCTACAGGACTTGTCCGGTGCACCACCGGACAGCCAGGCAGGCCCACAAAGTCAGAGCTCCAACGGTCGGAACCCAACGACCTGGTGACGTGGCTGGCGCACCGGACAGTGTCCGGTGGCGCACCGGACTGTCTGGTGCGCCATACGACAACAGCCTCCACCAAACGGCTAGTTTGGTGGTTGGGGATGTAAATACCCTCAACCACCCCACATTCAAGTCATCCAAGTTCTCCACCTTCCAACTACTTACAAGAGCTCTAGCATTCAATTCTAGACACACTCAAGTGATCAAATCCTCTCCCAATTCCACACAAAGCTTTAGTGACTAGTGAGAGAGATTTGTCGTGTTCTTTTGAGCTCTTGCGCTCGGATTGCTTCTTTTCTTTCTCAATCTTTCTTGAGATCAAACTCACTTATAATTGAGGCAAGAGACACCAATTGTGTGGTGGTCCTTGCGGGAACTTTGTGTTCCAATTGTTTGAGAAGAAGAAGCTCACTCGGTCCGAGGGACCGTTTGAGAGAGGGAAAGGGTTGAAAGAGACCCGGTCTTTGTGACCACCTCAACGGGGAGTAGGTTTACAAGAACCGAACCTCGGTAAAACAAATCCGCGTGTCACACTCTTTATTCGCTTGCGATTTGTTTTGCGCCCTCTCTGTCGGACTCATTATTATTTCTAACGCTAACCCAGTTTGTAGTTGTGATTAACTTTGTAAATTTTAGTTTCGCCCTATTCACCCCCCCTCTAGGCGACTTTCACCTCGATCGAATCGTAGTCCTCATCTCCCACCGATGGTACCTATGCTCCAAATTCAATAATGTCCCAAATGCTTTCATGAAGTGAGGTTAGGTGATGCCTCATTTTATCACTCCCAATCTTCACCATCAAATTGAGGTGGTTTGCCTAATGGAACCAAAAGCATTTGAGTATGTTTTGGAATGCAAGTATAGCAAAATGGAATTTGGTTACTCTTTTTGCGTTCTTAGCGCTTGTAGGATGTCAATTCAGCGCCCGATGTCGAAGGTGATGAAGAATTCGTCTTGTATTAGACCACTTTCTTCATCTTCTTTTTATTTCCATCCTTCTTATTCTTGTGTGTCTTTGTCGAGCCGACAGATTCTTCCGTCTGATTCTTGTGCTTATCGCTAGATTGAGATTTTATCTCCCTTAATGCCACCTTGTCTTCAGGCTTTGATCCCAAAGGATCAGGCTTTCCTCCCATGGGTCTAGTTCTTGACGTGTTCATCTGACATCACTTGAAGTTGTTAGACTCTAAGGAAGTGCCAGACTCTGATACCAATTGGTAGTCACCTAGAGGGAGGTGAATAGCTGAAACCTAAAATTACAAACTTTGAACACAAACTTCACTCAAGATTAGCATTATGACGAGTGTAGAAAGAATCAAAGCGAAAGACAAGTTATTCTTGTTTAGAGTTGCTCAATCAATTGTGGATAACTTTGGGAGCCAACCCAAATCAATCGCAAGCAAGAGAAATAGATAGAGGGGAGATGAAGAACCAAATCGCAAAGGTTGTGATCAACGCAAAGGCAAGGGTGATTTGTTTCATGAGGTTCAACTCCGAAGAGTTTACCCATTGAGGAGTTCACAAAGGACAAGTCTCTTTCAACCCTTTCCCTCTCTCACACGGTCATGGAGACCGGATGAGTTTTGATCACTATCTCAGGGACACCAAGTCCCGCAAAGAGCTCCACACAAAGATTAGAGTCTCTTGCCTCACTTTACAATCAATGAGAATGAGGAAGGGAGAACAAAAGCTCGAATCAAGAACACAAGAACTCACAACTCTCAATGGGCAAGCCGCTAAGTCTCTCAAACACAAATCAATCAAACATGGTGCAAAATTGGTTTTGAATGCTTGGAGAGGTTACACTTAATGTGTAGTAGGTAGGAGTGAGTCTTGTGTCTTCAATGTGTTGGTTGGGGGTATTTATAGCCCCCAACAACCAAAGAGTCGTTGGAGTAAATGGGCAAAAAGTTGTCTGCAAAGTGGTGCATTGAACCTTGAACAATGCTGGTCTGGTGCGCCACCAGACCGAGAATAGTGGCGTTGTAGGTAACCATTCTGATTTGTTAGACGACCGTTGAGATCTTGTTAGATGGTCCAGTGCGTGAGCCCAAAAATGCCAATTTTACATTCTCTCTATGTAGACGGTCCGGTGCTCTAGCATATTTTGCACTAAGCCTGAGTCCTCCACATAGACGGTTTGGTGCACCACGGGTACTGTCACACCTAGATTTAAGGGAAAATCCAGGCGCACAAATCAAATGTGTGCTAGGATCAAGTCTCACACATATGGTGACTCATGGTACAAAAACGAATGTCACATCTTTACTATATAATAGGAGTTTTGTACAAAATAGCTAAATAATTACATCATATGAAGACAACGATCCTCTGCTACAATCATTGACTAGGAGATGACGACCTAGACCGCTCACGAACTCATCGCTGCATCATCCATGCTCCTCATCTTGACGGTACCTGTTCTTAACCTGGGGGTGTGAATATAGCAAGGGTGAGCTCACATACGTTCATCGCTCAACAAGTTGTGGGGAATAATGTGCATGAGGTCACTTACGGTGGGGGCTCATGTGAAGTATAAGGCTTACCAAAGAGAATGATTAAGGCTGAGTGTTGCTTTTAACAAGTTGGTCAAAATTTTATTAGCAGTTACTAAGTATAAGTAGATACCATCCCAATAAAATAAGCGATCACAATTAATAATAAATCCCATAATGCAATGCAAATGAGAGATTAAATTTAATTCCATAAATTACTCATGCGAGAGTCCTGAATCGCTCTTGACTGTGAGCACGACTGATATACCAGTTTTACACTCTACAGAGGTTGCGCTCTTTACCCACAAGTAATGTATCACGTATAGCCAGGGTTTGCAAGGCCCTTAGATACTCCCGAGGTGAATGGCTAGAGATCCACTACGAGGCCTTTACAAAGTTCCACTAGCTTCAGAAAACCCGCTACGATTTTGTGAGAAGAGCGGTATAGGAATCCCTCGTCTGAAAAGCCATCGCAGCATGATCAACCGGAGAACCTCCCTACATCGGCAACTCCTCTATCGCTCTTGCCCCTTTCCGGTAAGGTAGTCCTCCACTAGCTTTCCTAATTAGTCAGCCAAGGGTGTCACATTCCACCCTTGTGGTAGCACTGTTATCTCAAGTTAAGCTCCTTGTTCCAATTAACACAATAATCTTATCATGAACAATAGTTAAACCAATGGTAACAATAGAACATGATCATAATTCAGATATAACATTAATCCCAAAACAAGGTGGAGCATAGCCAATCTACCCAATAGTTCATTTGTTTGCAAGGTGTGGGGTAATTAGAACTAGGGTAACCTATTAGGTCCCATCAAATTAACCTGATTAATGAGAACATTATTAGGTAAAGAAGAGTGATCAAGGGCACAACTTGTCTTATACTTGCGATAACCTTGTTGTATAGATGTTGACCCAAAAGTTGGGCTTCAGATTCCTCATCATCTCGCCTCTACTTGTAGAAATACATACAATCAAGCAAATAATGGATATGGTAACATTACACTAAAGCATAAGAACAAACTACGTAAAAATATTCTATGCATCGCTACGAAATCGTAGGTTCAAGAACCGTTAACGAAGAATTTATGGATAAAACGATATTTTAGGCGTAATAAATCTAATAGATGTGATCTAACAGATATTGCATTTAAACCAAACAGGTATTAAATTAAAATATTTGAGTTGATATTAATCATTAACAATTATTTATAAAATACATAGGTTAGAACTATAAATTAAATTAACTAGATTATCCAGCTAATTAACATTAATTAAACAAGTAATTAATTAATTAAACCATGTGACATAATTAAAATAATGTTACTACTACGTACACAAAAATTAATATGAACCTAACACAAATTGAACAGATTAAAAATTATTTGACCAAGAAGATATCATATTTTTAATAAATTAGTAGGGTTGCACAGAAATAGGTGACATGACGGTGAGAAAGATTCATTTATAAATGAATGACCTAGTTGTACCCAACTTATCATGATTGTATCTACTGTTAAATTTGTGCTGTATAGCAGTCTTGCATATAAAAATGTATGTGGTGGTGGTTATCTATTAGGTGGAAAGCGTCAAGCCTATCATACGGGAAAGACTCCTAACCTACCACTAACTTACCTTCCAATCAATCTCTTCACTACCTCGTTGTTGCTGGTCATCTCGATTTTTTATTATGAACCGAAGATCTGATCGACGAACCGGAAGCACGGTGACGAAGATCACGCCGAACTGGTCACGGCGATGTTCTGGGTTGCCCCGGAAGATGAACGGACGGAGAGAAATTCCTTGCCAGAGTTATCGCTAGAGTTTGTGCGGGAGTCAAACTTTGATGAGATGGTCATAGCGGCTTATGGCTACGAGTTTAGCTGGCGGTGGGCTGTTGTGGCTTGGATGGCGACGGCGCTGCCGCGAGGCTGTAGAGGAGATGAGTCTATGGCTGATGGCTTAGTGTTTTGGTGGCATGTATTTATATAGGCTGGGAGGTGGTTGGTTACATGACAGATCTAATCTGTTACTTATCTATTAAAATCATATCCTATCTGTTAGGAACTCTAACATGTCTCTTTTATACTAATAATATTGTATTAATTTGTACTAGTTATATTAGACCTTTAATTTAACTAAATTTTAGAATATATTTTTATTTAAAATTTAAATTAATTTTCTTGGTGTTACAAACGAGTTGAAAGGAATGTTTTCTTAAATATCTTCTTGCAATATTCTAATATGTATTAATTTTACGTAAAGAACATCGTGCACAAATAAACCAACCAAACATAGATCGATACATTGTATTATCTTATATTTTATTTCTAATTTCTGCTTTTTATTTTAAATTTAAAATCCAAGTCTAATTTAGAGCTAAGTTAAATTTTCTATTTCAAGCATAAAATTACAACAAACATAAACTCAACATGAATGCAAAACATTTTTTATTAATTAACTTATCCATTTAAGCAAATGAAACTTGGTAGGAATAATTCATGTAAGATGTTTTACAATAATAATTATTAAAGAAAATAATTCAAACACATAGCCATATTTTAGAAGTACAATAAAATAAATCTATAATATTCACATATTTATTTAAAAGGATATAATTTCTTATGTAAAATCTATACTAAGAGATAGTTTAACTTAATTCTTTTTTTAGAGAATAGATCTTTAACACAAAGGATAGTTCACATAAAAATCTTTTAGGTAATCTATTATTTGAAAACATATTTATTTAAATCATGAAATGAGTCTTTTTTCTAATTTGTCCAGAATAGGATTTTGGAGTGTTACATGTACGGTCCGGTGCCGCAGCGAGCAGCTCATTTTTTCTTCTTTTGTTCATGTCTTCTTTAAATCTTTTTGATTGACTTTGAGGATGCTCAAACTAGCTTCAGAAGTGTGTTTTCTTGAAACTGAGCTTTCCAACCTTTTTAGATGGCTCAAATAACTTCCTAGGGGTGTTTATAACTTATCCAAAGTGTGGAACTAGGCAAAGTTCCTATATTTCAAGTTTTACCCCTATTAGGTTGGCTTTGAGCTATTTCTGACTTAGAATTGTATTGAATGAACTTATGCACCTGTGAATCAAAGACTAGGCAAACTAGTTAGTACATAAGGTAGTGATGGTCATCAAGCACCAAAATCACATAGAGAAAATGCTAATCCCATTTCCCTTTCAAGTGGTACCGTCATTCTTTAACCCAAATGTCATGACAACCCACTCGAATATACCAATAAAGCCTAGACATATAAAGGTCATTTTGGAAGCATCTTCTTCAGACATGATTATATCCAACATTTCCATCAAGAAAACTAATGACTCTATTTCCTAACGCATTATTAATCAAGATGTCGGATAGAGGCATATGGTATTCATCTTTAGGAGTTGCTCTTTTTAGATTGCGGAAATCAATGCATACTCTGAGATTACCAGAGTCTTTTTTTCCACTGGCACAATATTAGAGACCCAATATGCATACCTACAAGGTCTAATAAAGTTGGCCTCTAAGAGCTAGTAGATTTTGTCCTTGATCCTGGGATGCAAGCCCGGACGAAATGGCCTTGGCTTTTGCTTGAATGGCCTAAAACCCAGTTTGATAGGTAACCGATGCTCAACTACCTCTCGGCTTAAGCAAGTCATCTAAGTATAATTCCAAGCAAAACAATCAGAGTACTCTTTTAATAATCCAATCATTTTGTTCCTAGAATTGGATTTCAGGTTCATGTTTACAAACGTCGGCCTTGGAGTGCTACCATCTTCTATGCCAACTTCCTTTAAAGGATAAGCCGATGTAAACCCCTAACCTAACTTGTATAAATTCCTAAACTCCTCTACTGTGCTTACATCGGAGGAGAAAGCTACCCTCTTTGGGGCTACAGACCATCCGGTCATATGTCACACTCGGATTTAAGGGCAAACCCGGGTGCGTCTCAAATGTGTGCTAGGATCAAGTCTCACACATATGATGACTTAGGGTACAAAAATCAATGTCACATCTTTATTACATAATAGGAGTTATGTATAAAATAGCTAAATAAACTACATCATATGACGACAACAATCCTCCACAACCATAGTTAACTAGGAGATGATGGCCTAGACCTCTCTAAACTCATTGTAGCATCCTTCATGCTCCTCTGGTGGTACCTATTTTTGACCTGGTGTGATTATAGCGAGGGTGAGCTCCCATACGATCATCGCTCAGCAAGTATGGGAAAAAGTGTAGTGTAAGGCTTACCAAGGAAGATGGTTAAGGTTGAGCATTGTTTTTAATAAGTTGGTCAAAATTTTATTAGCAATTACTAAGTGTAAGTAGATACCATCCTAATTAATACTTGATCATAATGAACAAAATCCCACAATACAATGCATGACAGGTTAAGTTTAATTTAATAAATTACTCATGTGAGGGTCTAAGCCACTTAAGACTGCGAGCACGGCTGATATACCAGTTTCACTCTCTGCAGAGGTTGCACATCTTTACCCACAAGACGTGATACCCATCTACCACGAGGTAATGATTCCCATACATCTCTACCGAGGAGGAGAGTTAGGGTACCACTGCGAGGCCTTTACAAAGTTCCACTAGCTTGAGAAAACCTGCTATAGTTTCATTAAGAAGGGGGCGATATAGGAATCCTCGTCCAAAAAGCCATCGTAGCATGATCGACCCGAGAACCTCCCTATATCGGCAACTCCTCATACCGCCCTTGCCCCTTTTAGGTAAGGTAATCCCTCACTACCTTTCCTAATTAATTAGCCAAGGGCGTCCCATTCCACCCTTGTGGTAGCACTGTTTTCTCGGCTGGTTCTCCATGTTCCAGTTTAACAAAATATTCTTATCATGAACAATAAAGAATACATTGACAATAATAATAAAACATAAAATAATTCATATATAGCATTAATCCCAAAACCAGGTAGAGCAATAACAAGGCTACCCAATAATTGAACTGTTTGCAAGGTGTAGGGTAAACAAAGCTGGGTAACCTATTAGGTCCCATCAAGTTAAGACTAACAGTGCCATGTGATTATCATAATCATGAACAATATTAGGACAAAGAATGTGATCAAGGATACAACTTGCCTTTTTGGTGAAACTCCAGATACTTCTCCATTTGAAGCTTTAGTTTCCTCGTAACCTCGCTTCTATTCACAACAATACATACAAATAGACATGTAATAGGTAAAAATAACATTACACGGAAACAAACCACATAATAATATTCTATGTGTCGCTACGAGATCGTTGGTTCAAGAACCACTAAAACGGATAAGGTATGGGTTTTCTAATATTTTTAGAATTGTTCTCCACACTAAAAAATCAATTCTGGTTTTATTTTATAATTCCTCGGACGGTGGCTAATATTTTACAAAAACGTCAAGGTCATTTATACAAAAATCAGGACTCGTTTGTTATATTCATTCTACTAGGTGTGACTGTGGGTTGATTTGATTAAAGGCAGGGCTCTTTATAAGGTTTGCATCGGTCCAAGGGTTAGGGAATGATTTTTGGCCATTCCATCCCTGTCGAACGATCAAGATTAGATGTTTATTCAACCGAACCTATACGCCATGTAGAGCGTCCGATCTCGATCTACAATCAATGTCTCCCCATGCCTACAACTACCCTTATCCCTTGGATGTCCAATCAATGCATAGGGTTCAACTAATGAACAGGTATCCTGTGTTTTAATCCTACACGTTCATCTGGCAATCGACGGCTAGCACATCGCATTCGTCCACTAGGCCAAGCCACGGCGGCGCGCATGCTCACCCGACATCGCAGCAGCGCTCACACCGGCGCAAGCCACTGCGGCAACACGGTGCCCCAAATAACAAATGAGGAAGCACTACGCTATGACAAGAACCCAGGGAAACTTATAGGGGCAACGTACTGATGTTGGAGACGGCAGTGAAGTCCATCCATGGAGCGAAGCGGACCCGTGGCGGCGGAATCGCTCCGGCGAGCAATTCCCGTAGCGCCGTCAGTGAATCCCATCCTGCCTCGAGCATGGTATGGTTGTTATGTACCGGCGAACTCCCTGAGTCTCCTCGTACGAAGGGTAGGCGACGACATTTGTGGATTGGCCGCGGCGCATCTCACCTCTACCACTCTCTCGGTTCCTTTTGTGGTGTGTTCGGTTCGTGATGGCTTCTGTCCTATGGATCAACGACGCATGCATCTTGGTACTATATATATACTTAGGGGTTTTGTAATAGGAGGCCAGTGGGTGAGCTCCGGAAATCCCGGTCTATTTTGTTACCGATGCGTGTGGTCCATGTCTCTGTTACGAGGAAGAAGACGCTTGATGAACGGGTCCCGTCTATTTATCGCTCCGAGTGAACGCGAACACAGGAGGGGTGGCTGGTGCTTGGGGGGCCACTTAGCGGTGAATGGTAGGCTGGGTTTGAGTAGAAGTGGAACGATGGCCCGCGGGGACCACTTGGTGCTGTAACAGAGAGCGCACGTTCATGGGTCAGTGGGGTAAGATGGGGAGTTGGGCTACGACGGGTTAGTTTGGGCTGGGAATGGGATGAAAGGGGATGGGCTATGGGAGAGGATAAAGGGCCTGAGTCTCATTTGCCTTTTTTTCCAAAAAATTTGTTCTCTATTTTAATTTGCATGTTTCAAATTCAAATCAGAGTTGAGGTTTCAAATTCAAATATGCACAATTAAAAGGTCCAACATGTATGCAAGGTATAATTTATTTAATTTATTTATTGTTTTGCTCATGTATATAAATGCTTCTAACTCTATATGCTATTCAATAGTAATGGTTTTATGTAATAAACAATCTACTCAAATAAAAGAAAATATTTTTGTTTACTTAAATTCAAATTCTAGTGTTATAATTCAAAATCTAAATTTGAATCACTGAAATTTTCCAGTTGTTTGTCTTAGGAGAATATTCTAAAAGATGAGAAAACCTTTATTAAAGTCACTTTTAGATTTTAAGTCTTTAGGGGATTTTCTTAAAGACCAAAATAGTATTTTAGAGTGTTACATCATAGGGGTTGTTCCATCTCTCTAGGACCAAAGTCCAACTGAGTAGCCACAAATTCATTATCACCAATAATATTATAATCGACCGAAAATAACACTGATTTCCATACCTGTGTGCTCTGATGACGCTTCGCAATCCACCATTTCTTTCCTCAACAGGTCATCCTCATCAATATCCTACTCCATGGTGATGGGAACGTCCCAGGGAACTTCCTGGTGGGGCACAGACGGTCCAAGTGTTGGGCACGGACTGTCTGCCTTGGAGCCGGATGGTTCGGCATCTGGTGTTAGACGATCCTCGGTACCTACAGGGACCTACACATCTGGTGTTTTGTCTTTTATTTTTGTGGTTTCTTCTTTAATCTTGGTAGTCTTAGGCCTCCACATTTTTTGTGGTGGTGGGTATTGAGGGTGTGTATCATTAAACACCCTTTCTGCCTCCTCCTCTCTTCTTTCTTTTGCTTTCAAGCGTTGCAACTTATGCTTTTGAGAGTGTTTTAGTATCGATGGGCACCACCGAGGCATGGACTACTTGGGGTCAGTTGTTTTGTTATTAGTGCTAATAGCCTTATCTTTTTCCTCATTTGTTTTGGTCGACTTATCGAAGGTCATCAGTCCCTCATTATTACCATTAATAATGACATCTGTTGTGTCTATTTTAATGATGTCACCAGTCGTTCTTTTTCTGCCTTGGAACTGATGCCTAATTTTGGTGTAACAGATGTGGGAGTTTTCTCCCTATGCCCCCTGCCAAACTAGTCGGTCTTTGGGGTCGAGTATTCCGGTAGTCTTGTTGGCACTGTCTCTGATGACCAGATTGAGGGGGACTCAATCGATCTTGCACTGATGGTGTGTAAGTCTATCAAACACAGATGTTTGGGGTGCCCCAAGCGGGGTGTGGTGGTACCCCATAAGTATATTGTAGGTGGACCATGGGCATCCCCCACATTTGGGTTGGTACATATAGTGGAGGTGGATATGTATGAGGATATGGATATTGACACAAATATGGTATGGATGGATATTGGAGTGGAAGCGTACATGATGGTGTGTTTGGCACTAACTAAACAATATTTCAGACCAATTTATTCTGCCTTGTTTTTTGAGATGACCCAATTACTTTCGTCTGCCTCTCTCGGGCAGGTGAGTAGGGTCGCTTTATCGGCCGATCACGAGGACCAGCCCTTTTGTTGATATACTTGGACAATAGCTGATTAAAAGTTGGACCGGTTTTAACCAGCAAACCAAGTGCTTTAACTGTATTCTATTTCCACATACCTATTTTGGATCATCGTGGTTTGAAGGTATGTAGTCGAACCTCCGGTCTACACCAGACCGTCCGCAGGGGATCCAAACTATCTGTGCTGCTCTAGACTGTCTGTGATGCATAGAATAGGAGGTTTGGCCTAGTTACCTGCCTGCACCTCCAACATTGGTGGATTTGATGGTGATCTTCTCTGGAATAATTTTTTGGTTTCATCAAGTGTCCAAGGGTCGTCGATGACAATGCCCTTGCCTTTGTCCTTATTGGCCACATCTGGCCGAACCAAGACTTTTTTATCATTAAAATCCATCACATTAACAGGGAAAGGTTGTTTGTCAACCTACATTTCTTGGAAATTCAACCAACCCTCATTAATGGTTGATTGCACCTGCCGACGAAGCACATTACATTCATTGGCATGAGAAAATGAGTTATGCCACTTACAATAAGCGTGTCGCATGAGGAGCTAAGGCAATGAGACAAATTCAAATGAAAACAACCAAAATAAACTATGATTCATTTATATCATAATAGTAGAATGTGATCCAGGTAAGGCTAGGGTTTCTAACTATTGTCATTCTAAGTATTTAAGAATGCTCAGCATGTTACACATTGCACTTGTAGGAAACATTATAGCAATAGGGGATGAACACTAACTTTCCATAATTTCAACCTTCATCATTACTGCAATGGGGCGGATATCCACCACGTCAATGCCCTTGGGTACGCGTACCTCAAGCAATACAAACCAACTATACTTGTGCGGAAGGATAGGTTACAAGTCCCACCTTCATAGTAGTTCAAGATGATAAGATCCCTCTAAAGAGACAGCAGCCTACATGGCTAGGACCCCCACCACGTGGTGGCACAAGGGGACCCCTCACCACTTAGACCTTCAAAAATGAGCTCCTCCACAACGGCTCTCACTAGCTCGACAAAATGGGCTCCAAAGGTGCCACGTGTCATCGCTAGCCCCCTACTCTTCACAGGGTTCAATGGTGCCACTTGTTCCTAAGGCCCTGCTATGTCCTATGATGCCACACATTCATGGGCACCCAACAGGGAGTCGTACCCCTCTATAAGGGCTCTACACCTTAGGGTGAGACCTCCCTTTTAAGTTCATACTCTACCAACTACTATGTTGGAGCTGTAAACCCTAGGCTCCAGGGCTCCAATGGCCCCTAGTCTGTGCAGGGTCCTGACACACCATGTGTCTTTTGGACCCCCATAACAGTCTCAAGTCCCAACTAGGAGGGCTCCAGACACTTATGGCTAGGAGGGCTCTAGGGACACCATGTGGCCCTACGGGCTCAGGGACCCTAGGGCTACCAACACGCGAGATGTCCGAACCACCCATACCATGTACTCGATCAAGAAGATGGTGTAGTAAAAGGATGTACAAACCATACACGATGGAGAAAACATAACTGTAACTACTCTATGTTCATTTCCTCGTTATCAGGACCCAATGTTCCTGGGTGTGGCTCCATTACGTAATAGTGGCAACATGGTCGGTGCTCACAACAAGCCTTGTCTCCAAGGGTGATATGGACAAACGTGTGTATCTATGGATGACAATGGGGAATTCCCCGCTGGATAATAGCTCTCCATCCCCGTCCCCACGACGAAAAAACTTCCCCGCAGGGATCCCCACGAACGCTTGCGAGAAACAATTCTTGCCCATCCCCGTTCCTCACAGGGATAAATCCCAAACAGGGATCCCCATCCCCATTTAAATTATAATTAAGACATATGTTCTTTGCTATTAATGTTAAACATTGTCACTTATACACATTATCAGATATAAGAAATCATTATGCATACATCAAAATGAACACATTTGTACAATTAGTGGTCTCTTAACAAGGTAATTATTTATTTTTGTCGTTAACTAGTACACAAAAATATAGTCACGTGCAAGTTGAACGGGTGAAAGTCGCCTAGAGGGGGGGGGGATGAATAGGGCGAAACTGAAACTTACAAAGTTAATCACAACTATAAGCCGAGTTAGCGTTAGAAATATAAACGAGTCCAAGGGAGAGGGTGAAAAACAAATCGCAAGCAAATGAAGAGTGAGACACAAGGATTTGTTTTACCGAGGTTCGGTTCTTGCAAACCTACTCCCCGTTGAGGTGGTCACAAAGACCAGGTCTCTTTCAACCCTTTCCCTCTCTCAAACGGTCACTTAGACCGAGTGAGCTTCTCTTCTCAATCACACGGGACACAAAGTCCCCACAAGGACCACCACATAATTGGTGTCTCTTGCCTCGGTTACAATTGAGTTTGATCACAAGAAGAATGAGAAGGAAAAGAAGCAATCCAAGCGCAAGAGCTCAAATGAACACAACAAATCTCTCTCTCTAATCACTAAATCTTTGTGTGGAGTTGGGAGAGGACTTGATCTCTTTGGCGTGTCTTGTATTGAATGCTATGGCTCTTGTAAGGTGTAGAAGTGTAGAAACTTGGATGCCATTGAATGTGGGGTGGTTGTGGTATTTATAGCCCCAACCACCAAATTGTGGTCATTGGAAGTGTGCTGTCGCATGGCGCACCGGACACTGTCCGGTGCGCAAGCCACGTTAGCCAGCCGTTGGGGTTCGACCGTTGGAGCTCTGTCTTATGGGGCCTCTGGGCTGTCCGGTGGTGCACCGGACATGTCCTGTAGACTGTCCGGTGCGCCTGCTGCGTGTGCTCTGTCCTCTGCGCGCTGGCGTGCATTTAATGCGTTGCAGTCGACCGTTGCGCTTGAAGTAGCCGTTGCTCCGCTGGCACACCGGACAGTCCGGTGTGCCACCGGACACTGTCTGGTGAGTCACCGGACGGTCCGGTGAATTATAGCGGAGCGCCCTCTGATTTTCCCGAAGGTGAGGAGTTCAGCGTCGAGTTCCCTGGTGCACCGGACACCGTCCGGTGGTGCACCGGACACTATCCGGTGGCACACCGGACAGTCCGGTACGCCAGACCAGGGAGCCTTTGGGATTTCTTAAGCTCTCTTTGTTTGAACCCTTTCTTGGTCTTTTTATTGGTCTATTGTGAACCTCTAGCACCTGTAAAACTTATAGACTAGAGCAAACTAGTTAGTCCAATTATTTGTGTTGGGCAATTCAACCACCAAAATCTATTTAGGAAAAGGTATAAGCCTATTTCCCTTTCAATCTCCCCCTTTTTGGTGATTGATGCCAACACAAACCAAAGCAAATATGGAGGTGCAGAATTTGAACTAGTTTGCATAATGTAAGTGCAAAGGATGCTTGGAATGAAACCAATAAAACTTACTAGATGCGCATGGATGTCTTTTCTTTTTATTAACATTTTGGACCACGCTTGCACCACATGTTTTGTTTTTGCAAAATGTTTTAGAAATTCTTTTCAAAGTTTTTTTGCAATTAGTCAAAGGTAAATGAATAAGATTTTTGAGAAGCATTTTCAAGTTTTGAAATTTTCTCCCCCTGTTTCAAATGCTTTTCCTTTGACTAAACAAAACTCCCCTTAATGAAATCCTCCTCTTAGTGTTCAAGAGGGTTTTAGATATTAATTTTGAAGAGGGTATATCAATTTGAAATTGTATCAAAATAAGTTTCCAATTGAAAAAACTTCACCAATTAATAGACATCATACCAAATAAAAGACTATATTTTTGAAATTGGTGGTGGTGCGGTCCTTTTGCTTTGGGCTAATACTCTCTCCCCCTTTGGCATGAATCGCCAAAAACGGATGTTTGAGTGAAATATAAGCCCTTTTAAACTACTCTCTCCCCCTTTGGATAGAAGATAGAAGTGAAGATTATACCAAAGTTGGAGAGGTGGAGCGACGGCGAAGGATGAATGAGTCGATGAAGCGGAGTGGAAGCCTTGTCTTCGCCGAAGACTCCCTTTTTCCTTTCAATCTATGACTTAGCATGAAATGGACTTGAAAGAACACATTATTCATAGCACATAAAAGAGATGATCAAAGGTATATATATGAGCTATGTATGCAAGACATCAATGAAAATTCCTAGAATCAAGAATATTTAGCTCATGCCTAAGTCTGGTAAAAGTTTGTTCATCCAATGGCTTGGTAAAGATATCGGCTAATTGTTCTTTGGTGCTAACATATGCAATCTCGATATCCCCCTTTTGTTGGTGATCCCTTAGAAAATGATACCGAATGGCTATGTGTTTAGTGCGGCTATGCTCAACGGGATTATCCGCCATGCGGATTGCACTCTCATTATCACATAGAAGAGGAACTTTGGTTAATTTGTAACCATAGTCCCTAAGGGTTGCCTCATCCAAAGCAATTGCGCGCAACAACGGCCTGCGGCAATATACTCGGCTTCGACGGTTGAAAGAGCCACAGAATTTTGCTTCTTTGAAGCCCAAGACACCAGAGACCTTCCCAAGAACTGGCAAGTCCCCGATGTGCTCTTTCTATTAATTTTGCACCCTGCCCAATCGGCATCGGAATAACCAATTAAATCAAATGTGGATCCCTGGGGTACCAAAGGCCAAACTTAGGAGTATAAACTAAATATCTCAAGATTCGTTTTACGACCCTAAGGTGAGCTTCCTTAGGATCGGCTTGGAATTTTGCACACATGCATACGGAAAGCATAATATCCGGTCGTGAAGCACATAAATAGAGTAAATAACCTATCATTGACCGGTATACCTTTTGATCTACGGATTTACCTCCCATGTCGAGGTCGAGATGCCCATTAGTTCCCATGGGTGTCTTGATGGCTTGGCATCCTTCATTCCAAACTTGGTTAGAATGTCTTGAATGTACTTCGTTTGGCTAATGAAGGTGCCCTCTTGGAGTTGCTTCACTTGAAATCTTAGAAAATACTTCAACTCCCCCATCATAGACATCTCGAATTTTTGTGTCATGATCCTACTAAACTCTTCACATGTAGATTCGTTAGTAGACCCAAATATGATATCATCAACATAAATTTGGCATACAAACAAATCATTTTCAAGTGTTTTAGTAAAGAGTGTAGGATCGGCTTTTCTGACTTTGAATCCATTAGCAATAAGAAAATCTCTTAGGCATTCATACCATGCTCTTGGGGCTTGCTTCAGCCCATAAAGCGCTTTAGAGAGTCTATAAACATGGTTAGGATACTCACTGTCTTCAAAGCTGGGAGGTTGCTCAACATAGACCTCTTCCTTGATTGGTCCGTTGAGGAAGACACTCTTCACGTCCATTTGATAAAGCTTGAAGCCATGGTAAGTAGCATAGGCAAGTAAAATGCGAATTGACTCAAGCCTAGCTACGGGTGCATAGGTTTCACCGAATCCAAACCTTCGACTTGTGAATAGCCCTTGGCCACAAGTCGGGCTTTGTTCCTTGTCACCACACCATGCTCGTCTTGCTTGTTGCGGAAGACCCACTTGGTTCCTACAACATTTTGGTTAGGACGTGGAACTAAATGCCATACCTCATTCCTCGTGAAGTTGTTGAGCTCCTCTTGCATCGCCATCACCCAATCCGAATCTTGGAGTGCTTCCTCTACCCTGTGAGACTCAATAGAGGAAACAAAAGAGTAATGCTCATAGAAATGTGCAACACGAGATCTAGTGGTTACCCCCTTATGAATGTTGCCGAGGATGGTGTTGACGGGGTGATCTCGTTGGATTGCTTGGTGGACTCTTGGGTGTGGCGGCCTTGCAACTTGCTCATCCTCCTTATCTTGATCATTTGCATCTCCCCCTTGATCATTGTCGTCATCTTGAGGTGGCTCATCTTCTTGATCTTCTTCTTCATCATCTTGAGCCTCATCCTCATCTTGAGTTGGTGGAGATGCTTGCATGGAGGAGGATGGTTGATCTTGCGCTTGAATGGGCTCTTCGGATTCCTTAGGACACACATCCCCAATGGACATGTTCCTTAGCGCGACGCATGAAGCCTCTTCATCATCTAATTCATCAAGATCAACTTGCTCTACTTGAGAGCCATTAGTCTTATCAAACACAATGTCACAAGAAACTTCAACTAGTCCAGTGGACTTGTTAAAGACTCTATATGCCCTTGTGTTTGAATCATATCCTAGTAAAAAGCCTTCTACAGCCTTAGGAGCAAATTTAGATTTTCTACCTCTTTTAACAAGTATAAAACATTTGCTACCAAAGACTCTAAAATATGAAACATTTGGCTTTTTACCGGTTAGGAGTTCATAAGATGTCTTCTTGAGGATTTGATGTAGATACAACCGGTTGATGGCGTAGTAGGCAGTGTTGACTGCCTCGGCCCAAAACCGATCCGAAGTCTTGTACTCATCAAGCATGGTCCTTGCCATGTCCAGTAGAGTTCTATTCTTCCTCTCCACTACACAATTTTATTGAGGTGTGTAGGGAGAAGAGAACTCATGCTTGATGCCCTCCTCCTCAAGAAAGCCTTCAATTTGAGAATTCTTAAACTCCGTCCTATTATTGCTTCTTATTTTCTTGATCCTCAAGCCGAACTCATTTTGAGCCCGTCTCAAGAATCCCTTTAAAGTCTCTTGGGTTTGAGATTTTTTTCTGTAAAAAGAACACCCAAGTGAAGCGAGAATAGTCATCCACAATAACTAGACAGTACTTACTCCCGCCGATGCTTATGTAAGCGATCGGGCCGAATAGGTCCATGTGGAGGAGCTCAAGTGGCCTGTCAGTCGTCAAGATGATCTTATGTGGATGATGAGCGCCAACTTGCTTCCCGGCTTGGCATGCGCTACAAATCCTGTCTTTCTCAAAATGAACATTGGTTAGTCCTAAAATGTGTTCTCCCTTTAGAAGCTTGTGAAGATTCTTCATCCCAACATGTGCTAGTCGGCGATGCTAGAGCCAGCCCATGTTAGTCTTAGCAATTAAGCAAGTGTCGAGTTCAGCTCTATTGAAATCAACTAAGTATAGCTGACCCTCTAACACTCCCTTAAATGCTACTGAATCATCACTTCTTCTAAAGACAGTGACACCTACATCAGTAAATAGACAGTTGTAGCCCATTTTGCATAACTGAGATACGGAAAGCAAATTGTAATCTAATGAATCAACAAGAAAAACATTGGAAATGGAATGGTCAGGAGATATAGCTATTTTACCCAAACCTTTGACCAAACCTTGGTTTCCATCCCCGAATGTGATAGCTCGTTGGGGATCTTGGTTTTTCTCATAAGAGGAGAACATCTTCTTCTCCCCTGTCATGTGGTTTGTGCACCCGCTATCGATGATCCAACTTGAGCCCCCGGATGCATAAACCTACAAATCAAGTTTAGTTCTTGATTTTAGGTACCCAAACAGTTTTGGGTCCTTTGACATTAGACACAAGAACTTTGGGTACCCAAACACAAGTCTTTGATCCCTTGTGTTTGCCCCCAACATACTTGACAACTACTTTGCCAGATTTGTTAGTCAAAACATAAGATGAATCAAAAGTTTTAAATGAAACATTGTGATCATTTGATGCAATAGGAGCTTTCCTCTTAGGCACTTTAGCACGGGTTGATTGCCTAGAGCTAGATGTCTCACCCTTATACATAAAAGCATGATTAGGGCCAGAGTGAGACTTCCTAGAATGAAATCTCCTAATTTTATGCTCGGGATAACCAGCAGGGTACAAAATGTAACCCTCATTATCCTGAGGCATGGGAGCCTTGCCCTTAACAAAGTTGGATAATTTCTTAGCAGGGGCATTAAGTTTGACATTGTCTCCTTTTTGGAAGCCAATGCCATCCTTGATGCCAGGGCGTCTCCCACTATAAAGCATACTACAGGCAAATTTAAAATTTTCATTTTCAAGTTCATGCTCAGCAATTTTAGCATCTAATTTTGCTATATGATCATTTTGTTGTTTAATTAAAGCCATATGATCATGAATAGCATCAATGTCAACATCTCTACATCTAGTGCAAATAGAAACATGCTCAACGGTAGATGTAGAGGGTTTGCAAGTTTTTAGTTCAACAATCTTAGCATGTAAAATATCATTTTCACTTCTAAGATCGGAAATGGAAGCATTGCAAACATCTAATTCTTTAGCCTTAGCAGTCAATTTTTCATTTTCACATCTAAGGCTAGCAAGAGAGGCATTCAATTTTTCAATCTTAGCAATAGAAATATCATGATCATTTCTAAGATTGACATATGAATCATCACAAACATTTGAATCAACCTTAGCAATTAATCTAGCATTTTCATTTCTAAGGTTGGCAATAACATCATGACAAGTGCTTAGCTCACTAGATAATTTTTCACATTTTCCCTTTCTAGAGCATAAGCATTCTTAACCTTAACATGTTTCTTATTTTCCTTAATTAGGAAGTCCTCTTGGCTATCCAAGAGTTCATCCTTATCATGAATGGCGCTAATCAATTCATTTAATTTTTCTTTTTGTTCCATGTTAAGGTTGGCAAAAAGAGTAAGCAAATTATCCTCCTCATTACTAGAATTGTCTTCATCACTAGAGGATGCATATTTAGTGGAGGATGTTGATTTAACCTTCTTTCTTTTGCCATCTTTTGCCATGAGGCACTTGTGGCCGACGTTGGGGAAGAGAAGTCCCTTATTGACGGCGATGTTGGCGGCGTCCTCGTCGGAGGAGGAGTCGGTGGAGCTCTCATCGGCCCACTCGCGGAACACATGGGCATCGCCGCCCTTCTTCTTGTGATATCTCTTCTTCTCCTTTATTCTCCCCTTCTTGTCATCGCCCCTGTCACTGTCACTAGAAATAGGATATTTTGCAATAAAGTGACCAGCCTTACCACACTTGTAGCAAACCTTCTTGGAGCGGGGCTTGTAGTCCTTTCCCCTCCTTTGCTTGAGGATTTGTTGAAAGCTTTTGATGATTAAAGCCATCTCCTCATTGTCGAGCTTTGAGGCGTCGATGGGGAGCCTACGTGGTGTAGACTCTTCCTTCTTCTCCTCCGTTGCCTTGAATGCGACGGGTTGTGCCTCGGGCGTGGAGGAGGTGCCTTGCTCAATGATTTTCTTTTGAGCCTTTAATCATTAGCTCAAAGCTCACGAATTTTCCTATAACCTCCTCGGGAGACATTAGCTTGTATCTAGGATCACCTCGAATTAATTGATCTTGCGTAGGGTTAAGAAAAACGAGGGATCTAAGAATAACCTTGACCATCTCATGGTCATCCCATTTTGTGCTCCCGAGGTTGCACACTTGGTTCACCAAGGTCTTCAAGCGGTTGTACATAGCTTACGGATCCTCCCCTTGGTGAGGCATGAAGTGATCGAGCTCCCCTTCGATCGTCTCCCGTTTGGTGATCTTTGTCACCTCGTCTCCTTCGTGCGCGGTCTTGAGTACGTCCCAAATTTCCTTCGCACTCTTTAACCCTTGCACCTTATTATACTCCTCTCGACTTAGAGAGGCGAGGAGTATAGTGGTGGCTTGGGAGTTAAAGTGGTGGATTTGGGCCACTTCGTCCGAGTCGTAGTCTTCATCCCCTACAGATGGTACCTGTATACCAAACTCAACAACATTCCAAATGCTTGTGTGGAGTGAGGTTAGATGATGCCTCATTTTGTCACTCCACATATTATAATCTTCACCGTCAAAAACCGGTGGTTTGCCTAATGGAATGGAGAGTAAAGGGGTATGTTTGGAAATACGAGGGTAGCATAGGGGGATCTTACTATACTTCTTGCGCTCATGGCGCTTAGAAGTTATGGACGACGCGTCGGAGCCGGAGGTTGATGGTGATGAGGAGTCGGTCTCGTAGTAGACCACCTTCCTCATCTTCTTTTTCTTATTGCCACTCCGATGCGACGTGTGAAGGGGATTTATTCTCCTTCCCCTTCCCCTTCCCTTTGTTGCGGGACTCTTCCAATAAAGCCTCCCCGTGGCTTGTAATGGGCTTCTTGCCGGTCCCCATCTCCTTCTTGGCGTGATCTCCCGACATCACTTCGAGCGGTTAGGCTCTAATGAAGCACCAGGCTCTGATACCAATTAAAAGTCGCTTAGAGGGGGTGAATAGGGTGAAACTGAAATTTACAAAGTTAATCACAACTACAAGCCGGGTTAGCGTTAGAAATATAAACGAGTCTGAGGGAGAGGGTGAAAAACAAATCGCAAGCAAATGAAGAGTGAGACACAAGGATTTGTTTTACCGAGGTTCGGTTCTTGCAAACCTACTCCCCGTTGAGGTGGTCATAAAGATCGGGTCTCTTTCAACCCTTTCCCTCTCTCAAACGATCACTTAGACCGAGTGAGCTTCTCTTCTCAATCACACGGGACACAAAGTCCCCACAAGGACCACCACACAATTGGTGTCTCTTGCCTCGGTTACAATTGAGTTTGATCACAAGAAGAATGAGAAGGAAAAGAAGCAATCCAAGCGCAAGAGCTCAAATGAACACAACAAATCTCTCTCTCTAATCACTAAAGCTTTGTGTGGAGTTGGGAGAGGACTTGATCTCTTTGGTGTGTCTTGTATTGAATGCTATGGCTCTTGTAAGGTGTAGAAGTGTAGAAACTTGGATGTCATTGAATGTGGGGTGGTTGGGGTATTTATAGCCCCAACCACCAAATTGTGGCCGTTGGAAGTGTGCTGTCGCATGGCGCACCGGACAGTCCCATGCGCCACCGGACACTGTCCGGTGCGCAAGCCACGTCAGCCAGCCGTTGGGGTTCGACCGTTGGAGCTTTGTCTTGTGGGGCCTCTGGGCTGTCCAGTGGTGCACCGGACATGTCTTGTAGACTGTCCGGTGCGCCTGCTGCACGTGCTCTGTCCTCTACGCGCGCTGGCGCGCATTTAATGCGTTGCAGTCGACCGTTGCGCTTGAAGTAGCCGTTGCTCCGCTAGCACACCGGACAGTCCGGTGTGCCACCGGACACTGTCCGGTGAGTCACCGGACGGTCTGGTGAATTATAGCGGAGCGCCCTCTGATTTTCTCGAAGGTGAGGAGTTCAGCGTCGAGTTCCCTGGTGCACCGGACACTGTCCGGTGGCACACCGGACAGTCCGGTGCGCCAGACCAGGGAGCCTTTGGGATTTCTTAAGCTCTCTTTGTTTGAACCCTTTCTTGGTCTTTTTATTGGTCTATTGTGAACCTCTGGCACCTGTAAAACTTATAAACTAGAGCAAACTAGTTAGTCCAATTATTTGTGTTGGGCAATTCATCCACCAAAATCTATTTAGGAAAAGGTGTAAGCCTATTTCCCTTTCAACGGGTCCTGCGGGGAACGGGGATGGGGAATGCTTCCCTGTCCCCATCCACGTTTACCCATTGGGGGATAAATTTTCCCCGTTTATATCCCCGCAGGGAAGTTTCTTCCCCATCCCCTAATGGAGGAATTCCCTGTGGTGAATCGGGGATCGGGTCCCCATTGCCATCTCTTTGTGTATCTAGTCGGCTATGTTCCTAGGACACCTATGGTGTACAGCACGGTGTACACGACTCGAGATATCTGTGACGTGCATCGCAGTAGTCAGGGACACTTGTAGCAATATGGAGGGCAGGCTACTTCAATTGTCATGTCCTAGACTTCCCACACTGCATGCATGTACGAGAGTCATTTCCTAAGGGGAAGGTGTACTACTGCAGGACCTAGGATTGATATTAATAGCACATCCATTAATGGTATGGTAGGGGGAGTTATGGCTTGCCCCCACATGGCAATTGTAATGTCCCTCTCTCTTGGTTTATAAAAGGGGGAGGGTGGACCCATATTGTCATCACAAAATGATTTACATGCTTTAGGACGAAATTTATTTATGCATGTGTGTTAACATGTGTTTTGATATTGTTGTAACACACTCGATGGAGTGGTGTTGCATGGATTAACATTTGAGTCAAGTCGCAGACTTGTGCTCCTACATGGTTGTGTGTGTTGTTGATGTGCAAGTGATGATCTAGGTGAAACATGGTCGGCAGTGGTGATGAAACTAGTTTTTGGTACAAAGTTTAGGGTGGAACTGAGGTAGGAAACTAGGTTTTTGGACTAAGTTCAAGGAGAAACTGAGGTCCTTAGTAGAACCGGCCCCGGTGATGGACGAGAGGTGTCCTTGACCCGACCCCCTAGACCAATGGGTTTTCACCCTATGTACTAAAATACTAGTACGTATATACAGTATATAGGCATGGATGCTGGTTCTACATAATTTTTAAAGGCCCTATCACAAGTGAATAACGAGGCAACAACAAGCAGGGAGCATTAGCCCATCAATTTCGATTTGTATATTCTAGTAGTAGTCGTCCATAGTCTCAGGCCCATACACATAGGCTCTCAGCGGGCATTGAGACATTGATGTTTTATCTCCATCTCTTGCGCAGTCACAGGCGACTGTGCCCTATCCTCTCAGTAGCCAGCGCACGAGCACGACAGCACTTTCATCCCACCCTGCATGGCAAATCCGAAACCAACATGACCTGATCTGACAACGCATTGCATCCATCTAACGCTATTTTCAGGTAACCTTCTTTTTAGTCACCTAGACACATATATATGTTGCATTTTCTACGAGATGTTAGGCTGTATTTTGATTATTTTTATATTTTAGATATTATCCGTGAAAAAGAAACAGAACTTAAGTATTAGTGAGGCGAGACGTCGATATCATTGTTGATAATACGTTTGTATTGGTTATTTTTTACAGATCAATTGGATTGTCCATAAATGTTTTTGCATATTACTTATTGTCTGACCTAAATTAGGTTGTTCGACAACTTTCTATGCATACTATTGATTGATTAGATGTGTAAAAACCATATTATATACTTTTTATTTGGTATGGATAACTTGTTTAGATATATGTGAGTACAATATATTCATGTATAATACTTATTATTAGAAAGAGCCTCTATTATAAGCTTAGTCTCGGGCCTTTAAAATGTAAGGACCGACAATAGTCCTTAGTCGAAGATGTTGTGCGTCGATCGAAGCATTGTTGTATATCGTGATCTTTAGTTGGAGATGTTGTGTGAGATGTTTCGATTGAAGCAATGTTGTATGTAGTGATCGCATGCGGTGGAGACATGCATAAAGGGCAGCGGTGAGACATATTGAAAATGTCTAGAAAAAAGGGAAAAGAAAAAAAGGAAATCGAAAAATAATAAAGAGGGGAAGACACCGTGTACGTACATGATGCTTGCATGCATGTGAGTCCACAAGTCGTGGGCAGTAGCGGCTTGGTCCAGGCTTGGAGTCGGCGTACCGCGTACCGCGAGCTCTGGCTGGTGGGCTGCTCCAAGCTAGCGCGGGTGTGAGCTTTGCCCTAAACTGCTGGCGCGTGCGAGGCCCAGTGCGGAGTGGCACGCAGGCCCAAGTGACCCGTCAGGAGCAAGAGGCCCGTATACGAGTGTAATCGGATTACGAGTGGATGTTGCATGTATCATATTTATTTTCATATTTTCTGTTCGGATTCAGATTAGATACATATAATTTCGAGTTGTATCGCATAAGATTTAAATGGATATCAACATCTTAATTATTTAACTTTAAGTATACAGATACGAATATAAATTAGATACGGATTGTGTACTGAATACTCGGACTCGAATATGGATTAGATCTTAGCTCTGTTAGACGGATCGAATTCGAATATAGACGGATAATATCCATACCATTACCCATAGCTGGATGGTTGAGTGCAGCTCGCACAGGAGAGTGGCGCTTGTGGCCACGAAAGAGGCCTTGTTTGTTTTAGATTATAATCTCTCCAGATTATATAATCCAGCACAAATAATCTAGTAGGTAAACAAACAACTAGATTATGAGTTCAGATTATATAATCTAAAGCCCAAATTATGATAATCTTATAATCTCCTCAAGAGTAGCTTATTTGAGATTATTTTGGCAAAAGACCCACTAACCATGGTTATGTAAATATAAATTACAATATATGCCATCCTTCTTTTCTCACCTCAAATAAACAAACAAGGGTATTATTGTCTTTGTGAATAATCTACATTTGTATAATCTAACCAAACAACTACATGTAGATTATAATATATCTAGATTATATAATCTATAAGCTGAAACAAACATGCCCAGAGTCCTGGTCGGGTAGAGAGATAGTCATTAGATTTCTATTAAGAGATCAAATCTAGATTGTTTTAGAGAGATCAAGGGAGAACTCTCTGGTTCTTTTGAGGTGCACTTTTGCACACAAATCTTGTTGATTATGCAAGGTTCCTTTCTCTTTGTTGATCAATTGTGTTTTTGGTTTTGATTATAGATTGAATCTTTGTTTTAAATTATTCTTGATGTTTTGATTCATCTAGATCATTACTATGGTATCTATTTACTGATCTATAAAGTTTGAGATCAATTTTTTTTATTTCTTAATCTCGAAGTTAGATCTAGATTAATTTTCGTCACTCTCTAGAACAACAATAAGATTGTTTCGTTTATACCTTTAGATCCAAAAGTCCGATCGACGTGGTTTCAGTTGGGCTTGCTTCATAATTTTATCTAGTTTATCGGAGTTATGGATTTGGCTCAGCAACGTTTTTTTCCTAACGTAAAAGCAATATGTCCAGATTTATAAAAGTGGATCAAATTGGCCTTGTGATTAGGAGGAGGTGGTATAATTATTTTTAAGCTTCCACAACCATTCACCTCTTTGATTGGCTAGTCTAGCATCATAGAATCCTACCGAGAACAACTTAAATACATCTCATCTGAACTTGTTGCACTAACAATGACTATAATTACAAAAATACAATTGCAAACACGTAATGGAGCGCGAAAGAGAAGAGAATCAATTTGAAACCACCCTTCGGCTGATTCAAGTGCCCAACCAAGGACGGAGAAACGTTTCTTGCCTGGAACGAACGTTTCATCATTTCTTCGTACTCCGTATTTTCGAGAGGATCGGAACCGATATAGCCATATAGGCTTAGCCTAAAAAGAGAAAAAAAGAAGAAAAACTTTCTTGTCTCAAAAGAGAAAGCAGGAAAAATAGAGGCGTCATAGACACCAAGGGCACGTAGACACGGACGGAATTATACGATGTTTAACCAATCCATAATCGACGCATGGAGAACTTCCTTGACCAACAATGTGAAGGTGAAGCGTAACCTTTCTCTTAAAAAAGGAACTTTCGACAAAGAAATCTAAACATATACGTATTTAATACATATGATTTTTGCACATTTTTTATGACATTTGTTTAGGCACTGTTGATAACTTATTCTCAAATGATATGAGTTAAAAACAAGACAACATAAATATCAATGGTTAAAGATCTTCGTCCTTCAAAGCATTATCTCATTTATGATATAATGATCTTTAAACGAAGATCGTGAAGGACATGCCTTCATCATTGCAATATGTAAAAATATAAACAGGATATATGAAACATAAAAAGACCATGAATAATTATATTAATTTTTTAGATTATTTATATTGTCATTATATAATCATGAACAAACATTAATGATAGTAAATTACATTTGTACCTTCAGCTTGACAGAAGGTAAAAGTCCGAGAGTGACGTGCGTGCGAGTGATTACAAGTCAGCGTGAACAGTACGGTGTTACTGTTCATCTATTTATAGGCACAGGATACAGTCTGAGCAAAATTATATTCATGTCCCTCACATTTACTATTAGCCAAAAGGTAAGCTGTCGAGGACTAAGCAGTCTTTTCCCCTTTAGGTCGGTTTCATTCTCCATCACCGTCCTTGTACTAAGCCGAAGTTTCTCCACCCACAGCTTCAGAACTGGCTTATCCTTCTTTCAGATCGCGCCTTTCATACCATGTATACCTTCATCTCAAAATCGAAGCCTCCTGTGACAGTATACTATTCTAGAAAACATGTTAGTCGTGTTTTTAGGACATTCGGAAGACGAAGGCCCCAACAGGCACAGAGAAGTTTGGAAGCAAAGTATTTTTAACACCATGGTTTTGGGATATTGTGGTTTTAGGCTAGCCGATTGGATTAAAAGATATGTACCCTATTCCTATCAAATGCTAATGCGAGCTAGGTTCCAGAGTAAGGCTAGAAAAAAACTCGAGCTCGACGAGCTGGCTCCGACTCGTGGCTACTCGACTCGTCTTAGAGCAGCCCGATGCTTAGAACAAGCCTGAGCCGAGTCTATTTTGCTGGCTCGAGAAAAGAGCGAGCTAACTCGGCTCGGCTTGCTGCGGCTCGTGACTCAACCCAACAACATTTTTGTTATATAAAATCTTAATTAGCATATTTTGTCGGTACTATGTTTTTTGAAATTATGGTACAAAATTAACCTATTTCTATATTATATTAGTATTATATTTATTTTACTAATAAAAAATATGTTACTTAAATTATTTTTAAGATTTTATATTATTTTGGAGAGCAAATTCACGCTTATGGTCAGACTCGTTGGCTTAGAGAGCCGGCTCGCGAGCCGAGCCAACTTTTCAGGCTCGCTAAAGGAGCGAGCCGAGCGAGGCTCGGCTCGTTACTTACCGAGCCGCAGCTAGCTGATTCGAGCTCGACTCATTTCCACCCCTATTTCAGGAACCATTTTCTTGAGACGCCATTAATTGACACATAGGGTTTTCAATAATAATAATAATAATTGAGACTGAGACATTGGCCTAGCCCAGCCCGGTTCGGCCGATTATGCTGCGCCCTGGAACCGATAATGGAAACGGAAGGGTTCCGGGTAGGGGTGAAAACGGGCGGATATGGACGGATATTAGCTCATCATCTATCCTACCATAATGTATTTAAAACGGATTCAGGACCGGATACGGATAGTTAGAAACGGGAGGGATACAGATACATGGATCAGATATTTATTCGGGCAGATAAGTAATAAATACGAATATTAATTGGTCGGATATCGGATACCTGTCGGATAATACATTAATTGCTTATCATAAAATATTCTTGTTCGACCATAAAATTGCAAATAAATTATCAAGACTAATAAATATTTTATAAGAAGATAAACTCAAATTCTCACATAAAAATGGTAAAGTGAAGTGTTGATTATGTTAAAACTTGAATACTCAGAGTGATTTCACCTGTAACTCACGCAATAAGTGGAAATAAAATAGAAGAAACGCTGGCATCTCGTGGATTTTATGGTCCCATTATTTTCTATTACTATATGTGGCCATATGTTGTACCTGCATATACTTTCATG
This sequence comes from Zea luxurians, assembly GCA_029449295.1. Taxonomy (NCBI): domain Eukaryota; kingdom Viridiplantae; phylum Streptophyta; class Magnoliopsida; order Poales; family Poaceae; genus Zea; species Zea luxurians. The sequence goes on along the minus strand of JAOPSE010000006.1, from coordinate 52,115,379 downwards.
AATTTTTGAGGCTATTTGTGCATTATCAATTTATTTCTACATAAAATCATTAAAATAAAATTAAATTCATAAAATACACTAGTTTCGACCCAAATTTGCAAAAATATTACCAAAACTAATAAACATTCTATTCGAAGATAACCTCAAGTCTCCACATGAAAAATGATAAGTGAAATATTGATTATATTAAAAGTTCGATGCATAGAGTGATTTCACGTGTAAGTCACATAATAAGTGGAAGTGGAATGGAAGGAACACTAGTATCTTGTGGATTTTATAGTTCAATTGTTTTAGAACTATATGTGGATATATGTTGTCTCCGTAAAAATTCATGAATTTCTGAGGCTATTTGTGTATTATAATTATTATATAGAAAACCATCAACATGCAATTAAATTCATTAAATATTCTAGTTTCACTAAAATGTAAATAAGTTACAAAAACTAATAAAATTCTATACGAAGATAACTCAAGTTCTCACATAAAAATGATAAAGTAAAGTACTTATTATGTTTAAACTTAGATACTTAGAGTGATTTCACATATAGCTCATACAAATAACTGAAAGTGAAATGGAAGAAACCCGAGCATCTTATAGATCTTATGTTCCAAACATTTTTTATGGTTATATATGTACATATGTTGTGCCTCTGTAAAATTTCATGAATTCTTGAGGCTATTTGTGTATTATTAATTTCTTGTTGTATATAATCATCAAAATACAGTTAAATTCATAAAATATTGTAGCGTCGACTGAAAATTGCAAATAAGTTACCAATGTTAATAAATAGTCTATAAAAATATAACCTTAAGTTTCCACATGGAGATAACCTTAAGTTCCCACATGAAAATGATAAAGTCTATTAATTTTGTCGGGTACCGTAATTAGGGGTACCCTCGACACTCTTAAACACGGCTGAAAAACGTCTTCAGAACAAACCGTAAAGACTGATAAGCACGGTTCAAGTCAAGGCCTCGTCTGCTAAGGGACGCGATCTCACCTCGCCCGAGCCCGGCCTCGGGCGGGAACAGTAGTCCCGGGCAGATTCACGCCTTGCCCGAGGGCCTCCACAGGCGGTGGGCGCACCCTCTGCTCGCCTGAAGTCAAGCTCGAACAAACTTTGTCGTGCAACGACCTTGGCCAAATCGCCTTACCAACCTACCGTATCACATGCGCATTTAATGCGGGGATCGCCTGACACCTTATCCTGACACGCGCGCCTCAGTCGGCAAGGTCGAAGTGACCACAGTCACTTCGCCCCTTTACTGATCGTTCTGACAGGGAAACAACACTATTCACCTTGTTCCGACTACTATGCCAACCACCAGGGAAAGACTAACAACAGTCACGACCTTTCCCGAGTTCGGCCTCGGGCGCAACAGGGAGCTCCGCCTCGCCCGACCCCAGGCCTCGGCCTTAGCTTCGGCCTCGGGAGAAGGTCTCCGCCTCGCCCGACCCCGACCTCGGCCTCAGCCTCGGCCTCGGGAGAAAGACCCCGCCTCGCCCGACCTCGGCCTCGGGAGAAGGACTCTGCCTCGCCCGACCTCGGCCTCGGACCGACTACGCTACAGGGGATACATCATTACCCTACCTCTAGCTAGCCGCCTCAGGCTACGAAGGAACAGGACCGGAGTCACATCTAGATTACTCTGGCCATAGGCAATGATGGTTCCCTACGTGCGTCCGTGATGTCGATGGTTCTCAGCTCCCTAGGAAAGCAAGGAAACGTCAGCAGGATCCATGCCGCACCGCCAGCTGCGCTTCTATAGGGCTCAAGCACCTCTTCGCCGGACACGTTAGCAGATTGCTACACCCCCATATGTACAGCTGGACAATCCCCTTGTGTCTATAAAAGGGGATGCCCAGGGCCTTCGGAGAGGGGGAAAAAGAGGGGGCAACACGGGCAGCAAGAGCAACGGAGACGGACTCACCCAAACATCGAGCTCCACTCCGCAGGAGGCCTAGGGCCCGTTCCCTCTCTCGCGAAGCTTGTAACCCCTACTGCAAGCACCCCCCCGGTGCAAGATAATAAGCATCATCCCTCCTGTTGTGTTCCATCTTGCATCAACCCAACTGGACAGGGGCACATGGCACAAAATTCACTAGTCGGTCCAGTTGAGGGTCCCCCGGGTCCGAAACACCAACAGTTGGCGTGCCAGGTAGGGGCTCGCTGCGTGTTGACAATACTTTCCCGTTGAGTTCCAGATGGACAATCTTCAGCAGCCTCTTCAGCCCGGGACGGTGCTCCACTTCGGAAGTCTCGAGTTCATGTCCCCCGACGGCGGCTACGACATGGTACTGCTCCCTCCGCAGCACGACAACAACGTCGGTCGATGGCTTGCCCGGCGGAGGCAAACTCGGCGACGACATCTCCCCGTGGTGGAAGAACACTCGGTTCAATCCCGCCACCCTCCTCGCCGGAGGAGACGGAGACGGGGCAAACATGGCCAGGCGGGAGGCAGCACCTCGACGGCTGTCGGACCAGAGCGAGTTGACGACGCCGACACCCCTGCGGGGGACGTGTCGGGCGTTATCCTCACACGTGAGACAACGACGGGTGTCGCTTCCCAGCAAAACGCCAGCCCCAGGCAGACTGATGACGCCGGCACCCTTGCAAGGGACTTGTCGGGCATTAGTCTCGCACCTAAGATAACGACACATTCCACCTCTGATGCAACTTCACCGTCGTCTACCAACCAACAGGTACCTTCAGTTTTCCATCCTGTTCTCTTTAGATTCAGCTTTGACCCACCAAGCGACCCCGCTTCGATGAGCGCTTTCGTGAGGGCATATCCTGACCTTTCGTGGTACCATATGTGGTCAACTTGGGACTGACTGACGACCGTCTCAACCTTCGGACCCGCTGGTTCCGAGGAAGAGGACGACCCCGCCGTCAGTTGGGATTTCTCCGGACTCCATGATCCCAGTGCCATGCGTGACTTCATGTCCGCATGTGACCACTGCCTCTCCAGCTGCTCTGATGATGGTCACAGCCTTGATGTTGAGGGTTGCGACCCGACTCGCAAGTGCTTCCACATCGATCAGGAAGATCATGACGGAGACCACCTCCCCAGCATAGCCAGGAGGCGACGGCGCCCTTGCACCTGCATCTCGCGTTGAGATCCCGCGGGAGCTAGCTGTGGTCCAGGTCCCCACGGGGACCAGGGCTCACAGCTCGAGCAACTCCGCGAGATGCAGGCTAAGCTCAACGAAGAAACGGGGCGACTTGTGCAGCTCCAACAAAACCTCGAGCAAGAATGGGCAGGCCGAGCACTCGCCGAAGGAGAGCGTCATCAGGCCCGGGACGTCCAGTGCCGCATTATTAACGATGCCAGGGCAATGCTGCCCCTGGCCATCAACGGGGCCGGCCAGGACCTGGCTGCAGCGGCGGTATTGCTTCGAACGATGCTGGATCCATCCACCACCAAGGGGCGGCGTATCCAGGACGAACTCAAGGACCTCCTAGAAAATGCCACAGCCCGACGAGCCGAGAGCTCCGCCTCCCGAAGGCGAGGGTGCCCCTCGGTGCATCACGTAGCGTCCTCCCGACACATGCGCGAGGCCTCGGTCCACACTGAGTCTACAAGAGACGAGAAACCTACAGCCAGGGATCACCTCGGCGACGATCAACACCGCCGCGACCGTCGAGCCCGCCTCAAGGAGAAAGTGCGCCGAGGCTACCACCCCAGACGCGGGGGACACTACGACAGTGAGGAGGATTGAAGCCCCTCACCCGAACCACCAGGCCCATGGGTCTTTAGCCGAGCCATACGACGAGCGCCGTTCCCGGCCCGGTTCCGGGCCCCGACTACCATCACCAAGTACTCGGGGGAGACAAAGCCAGAGTTGTGGCTCACGGATTACCGGCTGGCGTGCTAGTTAGGAGGGGCGGACGACGACAACCTCATCATCCACAACCTCCCCCTTTTTCTCTCCGACGCTTCCCGGGCCTGGCTGGAGCATCTGCCCCCTGCGCAGATCTTCGGCTGGGACGACCTAGTCAAGGCCTTCGCTGGAAATTTCCAAGGTACGTACGTACGCCCTGAGAACTCATGGGACCTCCGGAGCTACCGCCAGCAGCCAGGGGAATCCCTGCGAGAGTACATCCGGTGGTTTTCAAAGTAGCGCACCGAGTTGCCCAATATCACCGACTTGGACGTCATCGGGGCTTTCCTCGCTGGCACCACTTGCCGGGACCTGGTGAGCAAACTGGGACGCAAGACACCCACCAAGGCAAGCGAATTGATGGACATAGCCACCAAGTTCGCCTCTGGCCAGGAGGCGGTTGAAGCCATCTTCCGGAAGGACAAGCAGCCTCAGGGAAGGCAGAAGGAAGACGACCCCGAGGCGTCCGTCCAACATGGCACGAAGAAGAAGACCAGGAAGAAGGCACAAGCAAAACGTGACGCCGTTGATGCGGATCTCGTCGCTTCTGCCGAGCACAGGAATCCTCGAAAGCCTCCCAGAGGGGCCAACGTGTTCGACAAGATGCTCAAAGAGTCGTGCCCCTATCACAGGGGTCCCGTCAAGCACACCCTTGAAGAGTGCGACATGCTCCGGCGCTACTTCAACAAGGCAGGACCCACGGTGGAAGGTGGCAAGGACCACAACAACAACAAGAAAGGAGGCGACAGGGAAGAAGAGTTCCCAGAGGTCCACAACTGCTTCATGATCTACGGTGGGCAAGTGGCAGATGCCTCGGCTTGACACCGCAAGGAGCGCCGGGACGTCTGCTCGGTGAAGGTAGCAACGCCAGTCTACCTAGACTGGTCCGACAAGCCCATCACCTTCGACCAAGGCGACCACCCCGACTACATGCCGAGCCCAGGAAGGTACCCGCTCGTCGTCGACCTAGTCATCGGTAATGTTAGGCTCTCCAAGGTCCTCATGGACGGAGGCAGCAGCCTCAACATCATCTATGCCGAGACCGTAGAGCTCTTGGGGGTTGATCGGTCCGAGATCCGGGCTGGTGCAACACCCTTTCACGGGATTGCACCCAGAAAGCGTATTCTGCCCCTCTGATAGATTGACTTGCCCGTCTGCTTCGGAACTCCCTCCAACTTCTGAAAGGAAACTCTCACCTTCAAGGTAGTTGGGTTCCGAGGGACCTATCACACGGTGCTGGGAAGACCGTGCTACGCCAAGTTCATGGCCATCCCCAACTACACTTACCTCAAGCTCAAGATGCCTGGCCCCAAGGGAGTCATCACCATCGGACCCACGTACCGCCACGCATACGAGTGCGACGTGGAATGCATGGAGTACGCTGAAGCCCTCGCCGAGTCCGAAGCCCTCATCACCGATTTGGATTGCCTCTCCAAAGAGGCGTCCGACACGAAGCGGCACGCCGGCAACTTCGAGCCAGCCGAGGCAGTCAAGTCTGTCTCTCTTGACCCCAACAACGACGCCGGCAAGAAAGTCAGGATCGGCTCCGAGCTCGACCCCAAATAGGAAGCAGTGCTTGTCAACTTTCTCCGCGCAAACACCGAAGTTTTTGCGTGGAGTCCCTTGGACATGCCGGGCATACCGAGGGATGTCGCCGAGCACTCACTGGATATCCGAGCCGGAGCCCGACCCGTGAAGCAGCACCTACGTCGTTTTGATGAAGAAAAGCGCAGAGCCATAGGCGAGGAGGTCCACAAGCTAATGGCTGCAGGGTTCATCAAAGAGGTATTCCATTCAGAATGGTTAGCTAACCCTGTACTTGTAAAGAAAAAAGGTGGGAGGTGGAGGATGTGTGTGGACTACACTGGGCTAAATAAAGCATGCCCCAAGGTTCCCTACCCTCTGCCTCGCATCGATCAAATTGTGGACTCCACTGCTGGGTGCGAAACCCTGTCTTTCCTTGATGCCTACTTAGGCTATCACCAAATCAAGATGAAAGAATCCGACCAGCTCGTGACTTTTTTTATCATACCTTTTGGCATGTATTGCTACACTACTATGCCATTTGGTTTGAGGAATGCAGGTGCAACATACCAAAGGTACATGAACCATGTTTTCGGAGAGCACATCGGCAGAACGGTCGAGGCTTACGTCAATGACATCGTTGTCAAAACAAGGAAAGCCTCCGACCTCCTCTCTGACCTTGAGGTAACATTCAGGTGCCTAAAAGCAAAGAGCGTAAAACTCAATCCTGAGAAGTGTGTCTTCGGAGTCCCCCAAGGCATGCTCCTAGGGTTCATTGTCTCCGAATGAGGCATCGAGGCCAACCCAGAGAAAATCATGGCCATCACCAACATGGGGCCAATCAAAGATTTGAAAGGGGTACAAAGGGTCATGGGATGCCTTGCGGCTCTGAGCCGCTTCATCTCGCGCCTCGGCGAGAAAGGATTGCCCTTGTACCGCCTCTTAAGGAAGGCTGAGCGCTTCACTTGGACTCCCGAGGCCGAGGAAGCCCTCGGAAACTTAAAGGCGCTTCTTACTAATGCGCCCATCTTGGTGCCCCCCGCTACGAGAGAAGCCCTCTTGATTTATGTCGCCGCAACCACTCAGGTGGTCAGCGCTGCAGTCGTAGTCGAGAGACGAGAAGAAGGGCATACACTGCTCATTCAGAGGCCAGTCTACTTCATCAGCGAAGTGCTATCCGAGACCAAAATCCGCTACCCGCAAATCTAGAAGCTGCTGTACGCAGTGATTCTGACACGACGGAAGCTGCGACACTACTTCAAGTCTCATCCGGTTACTGTGGTATCATCTTCCCCCTAGGAGAGATCATCCAGTGCCATGAGGCCTCGGGTAGGATAGCAAAATGTGCAGTGGAACTCATGGGCAAAACACTTTCATTTGCCCCTCGGAAGGCCATAAAATCTCAAATCTTGGCCGACTTCCTGGCTGAATGGACAGACACCCAGTTGCCAACGACCCCAATCCAGGCCGAACTTTGGACCATGTACTTCGATGGGTCGTTGATGAAAACTGGAGCAGGCGCGGGCCTGCTCTTCATCTCACCCCTCGGAGAACATGTGTGTTACGTACTGCGCCTCCATTTTCCAGCGTCAAACAACGTGGCCGAGTACGAGGCCTTGGTTAATGGACTGCGCATCACCGTTGAGCTAGGTGTTCGGCGCCTCGACGCTCGTGGCGACTCGCAGCTTGTTATTGACCAAGTCATGAAGAACTCTCACTGCCGCGATCGGAAAATGGAGGCCTACTGCGACGAAGTTCGACGCTTGGAAGATAAGTTCTATGGGATGGAGCTCAACCATGTTGCTCAACGGTACAACGAGACCGTGGATGAGCTAGCGAAAATAGCCTTGGGGCGAACGACGGTTCCCCCGAATGTCTTCTCCAGGGATATATATCAGCTATCCGTCAAAATCGACGACGCGCCCGAACCCGAGGAGTCCTCAACCCAGCCCGAGGTACCCTCGGCCGCCGAGGGTGAGGCCCTGCGCGTTGAGGGAGAGCAAGATGGGGTTACGCCAAACCTGAACTGGCAGACCCCGTACCTGGAATATCTCCTTCGAGGAGAGCTGCCCCTCGACAAGGCTGAAGCTCGGTGACTGGCTCGGCGCGCCAAGTCGTTCGTTTTATTGGGTGATGAAAAGGAGCTGTATCACCACAGCCCCTCGGGCATTCTCCAACGATGCATATCCGTTGCCCAAGGACAAGAGTTGTTACAAGAAATACACTCAGGGGCTTGCGGTCACCATGCAGTGCCTCGGGCCCTCGTGGGAAACGCTTTCCGACAAGGTTTCTACTGGCCAACCGCAGTGGCCGACGCCACTAGGATTGTACGCTTCTGTCGAGGGTGTCAATTCTACGCAAGACAGACGCACCTGCCCGCTCAGGCCCTCCAAACAATACCTGTCACTTGGCTGTTTTCTGTGTGGGGTCTGGACCTCGTCGGTCCCTTGCAGAAGGCACCCGGGGGCTTCACGCACCTGCTGGTCGCCATTGATAAATTCTCCAAGTGGATCGAAGTCTGACCCTTAACCAGCATCAGGTCTGAGCAGGCGGTGGCGTTCTTTACAAATATTATCCACCGCTTTGGGATCCCAAACTCTATCATCACCGACAATGACATGCAGTTCACTGGGAAAAAGTTCCTAGACTTCTGTGAAGACCACCACATCCGTGTGGACTGGGCCGCCGTAGCTCACCCAATGACAAATGGGCAAGTGGAGCGCGCCAATGGCATGATTTTGCAGGGACTAAAGCCGAGGATCTACAACGACCTCAACAAGTTTGGCAAGCAGTGGATAAAAGAGCTACCCTCGGTGGTTTGGAGTCTGAGGACGATGCCGAGCCGAGCGATGGACTTCTCGCCGTTTTTTCTAGTCTATGGGGCCGAGGCCATCTTACCCACGGATTTGGAATATGGTTCCTCGAGGACAAAGGCTTACGACGACCAAAACAACCAAACCAGCCGAGAAGATTCATTGGACCAGCTAGAAGAGGCTCGGGACGTAGCCTTGCTACACTCAGCGCGGTATCAGCAGTCCCTGCGACGCTACCACGCTCGAAGGATTCGGCCCCAAGGTTTCTAGGTGGGAGATCTGGTGCTTCGGCTACGACAAGACGTCCGAGGGCGCCACAAGCTTGCTCCTCCCTGGGAAGGGCCGTTCATCATTGCCAAAATTTTAAAGCCCGGGACATACAAGTTGGCCAACGATCAAGGCGAGGTCTACAACAACGCTTGGAACATCGAACAGCTACGTCGCTTTTACCCTTAAAATGTTTCAATTCGTTTATGTACCTCGGTCCCTTTACATGTACAAATAAAAAGTCTAGCTGTCAAGGGAGGATCGGCCTTGCCTTAGAAAAAACCGACCCTCCCTCGGGGGCTAGAAGGGGGGAACCCCCTCTGCGTCAAAATTTTCCTCGGAAAAGTTTTCTACCAAAATGTCTTTCGTGCCTTTTGACTATGTCAATAGTGGAATCCCAAAAACGAGCGGGTGAGACCTTGAACGGCAAGGCCGACCGAGCCGAGGGACTCCTACGCCTCCGGGATACGGATACCTCACTCATCACCTTCCGTGAAAGGCAGCTCACGCTCGGATAAGTGATTCTGCTACCGAACAAGTCCTAACGCTCGGGTAGAAAATGACTTTCGTACCATTTCGACTATATCGATAATAGAATCCTAAAAATGAGCGAAGAGAGACCTTGAACGGCAAGGCCGACCTAGCTGAGGGACTCCTACGCCTCCAGGATACGAATACCTCACTCGTCACCTTCCACGAAGGGTAGCTCATGCTTGGATAAGTGACTCTGCTACCGAACAAGTCCTAATGCTCGAAACAAGAGAAAAGAAAACACAGCTTTATAATCCGACATTGAAAATGTTTAGGCCTCAGCGGCCACAAGAAACATACGCATACTTAAAACAAACTGTTCCTACAGGCTCAGACATCGGTAGGGGGAGGAGCAGCACCCTCGGCGTCGTTTCCACCCTCGGCAGAATCTGGCCCGGTCTCAGACGGCGACACGGGCGGAAGGACCTCCACCTCGAAGGAGGAAGCCAGCACCACGCTTGGGCCCTCGACAGCCGCGTCAAGCCTCTGGACCTCGGCTAAGGCAGCCTCCTCTTCGTCGGGTAAGCAGTACCCCTCACTGACCCGCTCCAGATCCACGTCGTAGTGGGAGGCGAGGATGGCGAAGGCCCGCCTAACGCCGTGGTGTAGCGACCACGGAGTCTGCTGCGCACGTGGCCGCCCAGGGCCCGTAGGTGACTCTAGGGGGAGCTACCCGAGGGGACGTCATCGAGGCCAAAGGCCCGGCAAAAGGCCGAGATAGCCTCAGACATGGCCACGCGGTCGGCCTCCTTCTGCTCAGCCGCCTGGGCAAGCGCCTTGCAGTTCTTAACAGACTCGTCGAGAGCCGCCTCGAACCCTGAAGACAGCCATACGATGTTCTTCAGATACGAGGAGAAGGACAAAGCTAAAACCAAAGTCACAAAGCGGGCAAAACATACCTTCGGCCCGGGCACGTTGCTGCGAGGCCACGGCTTGGGCGGACTGGGCAGACCCGACGGCCACGGCCAGGCCCTCCGCAAGGGTCCTGGCCTGAGCAGACGCCTCGGCTAGCCGCTCCGTAGCCTCAGCCAGCTGACCCCTAAGGGCCTCAGCCTGACTCATGGCCTCGGTAGCTTGGCTCCGAGATTGGTCCCGCTCGCCAATGACCTGGCCGAGCTCCAGCTGTCGCTGCTGCATCTCCTCGGCCTTAGAAGCCACCTACTCCCGGGCCAATGAAGCCTCCGTCCATGCCGACGCCACCTCTGCTCGCGCCGCCACTGCCTCCAACTTTAGCTCATCATAGAGCAGCCGAAGGTCTGCCACCTCGGCGCTCCGTTGGGCGAGGCGCTCATTGGCCTCAGTAAGCGTGGGCCACTGGGACCGCAGCGAATCCCAGACGTCGCTCTCACGGTGGATGAACAGTGACTTGGCGGTGCTCACGTCTGCAAGTTCCTGAGGAAGAAAAACAGGATATTACAAAGAATGCCCTAGTGACGCAAGGTGTACTTCTAAATCCTTACCTGGAAGACCCTGGGAACGTCCTTGGAAAGGATCTCCATGGTTGACCGAAGCGACCTCATCGCCGCCTCGGTATACTCACGGAAATTATCCTGAGACCTCTCCTCCAGCTCATCGTTGAGGGAGAGGAGGGGCTCCGGGTCCGAGGTGTCGTGGCTCTAGAACAGGAGCGGCTGCCCACACCACTCATTAGGGTTGAGCTACGTGGGGATAAGGCCGTTGCTCCCCAAGACGGGCCACGGTTCTACACGCCCCTCGACCAAGGCGTCGGGTCCCCCTGCAGCCGATGCATCGGGCACCGCCGCAGTCGACGTACTGGACCTCCCCTCGGCTAAGGTGGCAGGCCTCCGATCATCGACCTCGGCAACGACAGATGCCCTCTCCTCATGGCCGAGAACGGGGAGGTCGGGGATGACCACGGGCGACAGCGCCTCAACCATCCCAACGTCGGTGGCAACGGGCGGCTCCACAGGCGAATCAGCGACGGCCCCCGTAGGAGTCGATGCCGGTGCCGGCAACAAGTCAGGCGGGCTCGGGGCCGCGGCCGCGTCAGCTGCCTCCCCCGGCATGATGGCCGCTCCAACAGGGGGTCAGCCTGGGAGGCTTGCCCCATGGCAACTCGTGCCGCCTGGGCACCCCATTGGAGGGCGCCTTGTGCGGAGGCCAACCAACCGGCATGACGCGCCGTAGCACCAGCAGCAGAGGCTGGCCCCGTCTTAAGGGTCTTCGTGGGCGCCAGACCGGCTGAGCCTTGCCTCCGTTTGCTGAAAGAGAGAGAGAGAGAGCAAGTTCAAGACACACAACGAAAAAACCAAAACAGAGGTATCTTCAGATACTTACCTGCTCTAGGGTAAGGCCAATCGTGCCTGCGGGGAGACCCCTTGGGCCCCGGTCTCCGCAGGCGCTGCCGAGGGTTGCCCCGCTGCCGGCTTCGGCGCCGTTTCCGCCTCGGACGCCCGAGGCGTCGAGGGAGCGGCCTGCCTAAGCGTCGTCACGACGGATGAGAGACCGGCCTCCTGTACGACCGGTGCGGGCACCTGCTCTTGAGGGGCATGCGGTTCAGCCTGACCCCCCGGAGTCACCCCAATCATCTCGGCCAAGGGGTCAAGTACCCCCTCGGCCTGCCTCTGCTCCTCAGACCGGGACCTTGGTGTCCCGGCCCCAGGCACTGATGGTGCCAGCCCACTTGGAGGCTGACTCAGCGACCCCTGGCCCAGCCTCGGGTCCGGGCTGAGGCCAAGTCAGGCCGCCATGTCATCGTCTTCGTCGTCATCATCATCATCATCATCATCATCATCGTCAGGCGTATCCGGCGACGGCTCCAACGGGAGCCCATCCCTCGCCTGCCTCCGACGACGCTTCTCCAAGGCTTCCCGAGCTTGCATCCTCTCGCGAGCTCGGGCCTTTTCCACGTCCTTCTTCTCCTTTTCCTTCTCCGCGGCGAGCCTACGCGCGGCTCGGTCCGCCGTGTCCTCCGGGACCGGTGGCCGGGAGAGTTTAAAACCCCTCAACCCCTAGGGACGAACAAAAATCCCAATAGTAGGAATCAAAGATGTAAAAACTCGGCACAAAATAGAAGGAGGATCGGACACTTACCAGGGACACGTACCCATGGTCGGGGCGCATCGAGGGCTGGCTAAGGGTGCCAGCATCCGACCTCCCTACCGTACCTGCTACCCGCCTGAGGAGGTCGTCGGTGGAGAGGGAGGTCGAGGACATCCCCGAGCCCTCCAAATCGACCCCCGGCTTCATCTCCGAGAGCCGCAACCGCCGCTCTGCCAAAGGGAGCACCCTCCGGCGATGGATAGCGGCGACGACCCCCGCAGCGGTAAGGCCCTCATCTCGTAACTTCTGCAAGGCACGTAGAATAGGCTGGAGCTTCTCCTAGTTCTCGCGTGTGGCCCCCCAGCACGAGTTATTGCCGGTGGCGGTCACCACTCGTTGAGAAAACAGCGGAAGCATCCCGTCATCGTTCCGGAGATAAAACCACCGGTTCTGCCACCCCTTGTTCGAAGATACAAGGGAGGCAGGGATGTACTGCTGCGCACACCCCGACCTCATCTGGAGGGTGCAGCCACCGGCCCGCACCGCCATGCGGACCTTCTTCACATCGGTCGACGCGACGAAGAACTCCGTAGAAAAGAGATGGGTCCACAGGTCCTAGTGAGGGTCAATCCCCAAAAACCCCTCGCAAACCGCCACAAAAATGGCCGCTTGCGTAATGGAGTTGGGGTTGAAGTTATGTAGCTCCACCCCGTAGTGGTGCAGGAGCGCCCGCATGAAGCGGCTCGCCGGCATCCCAAACCCCCGCTCATGGAAGGGGATGAAACTGACCACGTACCCTGCGGCGGAGTCGGGTCGGCCTCGCTCCAGGGAGCCATCCACTTAGGCTGCGGTCCGCCGGAGAGAGGACGGAGCAAACCGTCAGAAACAAGGGCCTCCAGATCCTCCACAGTAACGGTGGAGAAAGGCCACGGGTCGCGCGGCGGAACGACGGTCGCCTTGTCAGCCATCGTCGAGCGGAAGCGGTGGAGGTGGAGGGGATGAGGTGTGCGGTTTTCTCTTCTCTGGCCTTTCTCTTAGGTTGCGGAAACCAAAGCAGAAGGCAAGCACAAATGGCAGGGTAGAGAACCACCGCCGGCCCCTCTTCCGGGTATATAAAGGCCAGGCGAGATCCACCCAAAACTTCGCCCGAACCCATCGTGAAATTCAAACTCGAAGGTGAAACGGTTTTTCTGTTCCTCGAACGACTCGCGCACGCGCAACAGATGCCCCATGAATTGCCCGTCCCGTCGCATTAACTTTCTGGCAGGGCAAGCGACACCTCTGGCAGGTGAAGCAGGCGTCGTTTCACCTCCGTCATGATGACCACGTCAAAAAAGGTGCGCCGCATTATTTAAATTCATATCCTTTTCCTTTTCCTCTCTCTGTCTTGCCACAGGGATCGGGAAGGGGAATATTTCGGAAAAGGATCCTTCTCACCGAAGGAAACGGGCCCCGAGCTCTCCTACTGATCAGGGGTTCGAAGGTTGCGCCCTGCGGGGTTCGGCAACCGCCCCAGATCACTCGGGCTCCGAGCCCTCTACTGATAAGGGGTTCAAAGGCTAGCCCCTCGGAAGGGTTCGACAGCCACCCCAGAGCACGCAGAGTCAGGGATGACCCTGGGTACGTCCGTTACATGGCCGAGGCTCGGGCTGCGCTCCCGAGGTACCCTAGGACATTTTCGAGACCAACAGGAATGATTTTGTAATGGAATCCCACTGGAGGGAGGCACCGAGCCCTCGGACCCTATCAAATGGGCCCGGGTCCAGCAAATCACCTGCAGGTACTTTTGGAGCGCGCCTCTGGGCCACTAGTCGACCCTTATCGAACGGGGCTCGGGCGTCCACTCGGATTACCCGTTAGCAACTCACTGGAAACACCATGTTCAGCGCCCACCGAGGGTAACATGGCACGTTGCCCCCCTCCTCCTTACGGAAAGGCGATGAAGGGGCGTATAATAAAAGCCGAGACGGTCCTCAATCGTCCTCTCGCTCTGTGCAGAGGCTCGGGGGCTGCTCTCGCACTAGGCTATGGTCTAAATGTTGACCACGTCAACAAACCAGCTTGAAAACTCGGAGCCTGACCATGCACCCGGGCTGCAGCCGGGCCACGTGAGGGGACAACAATGCCGACCGAGGAATCACAAGAAAAATTAAGACCTCAGAGGAGTCAAACCACTCCTCCGAGGCCTCGGGGGCTACACCCGACGGGTGCGCTCGCGCGCACCCATCGGAACAAAATATAACCGAGAAAGGCTGGTCCCCTTACAAAAAATCCGGCAGAACCTCCAAGCGAGTGCCTACACTCCCTTCGAGGCTCGGGTGCTACTGTCGGGTACCGTAATTAGGGGTACCCCCAACACTCTTAAACACGGCTGGAAAACATCTTCAGAACAAACCGTAAAGACTGATAAGCACGGTTCAAGTCAAGGCCTCGTCTGCCAAGGGACGCAATCTCACCTCGCCCGAGCCCAGCCTCGGGCGGGAACAGTAGTCTCGGGCGGATTCACGCCTCGCCCGAGTGAAAGGGAAATAGGCTTACACCTTTTCCTAATTGATTTTGGTAGTTGAATTGCCCAACACAAATAATTGGACTAACTAGTTTGCTCTAGTCTATAAGTTCTACAGGTGCCAAAGGTTCACAACAAGCCAATAAAAAGACCAAAGATGGGTTCAAATAAAGAGAGCTAAAGAAATCCCAAAGGCACCCTGGTCTGGCGCACCGGACTGTCCGGTGTGCCACCGGACAGTGTCCGGTGCACCAGGGAACTCGACGATGAACTCGCTACCTTCGGGAAAATGGAGGCCGCTCCACTATAATTCACCGGACCGTACGATGTATGCACCGGACAGTGTCCGGTGGCGCACCGGACTGTCCGGTGTGTCAGCGGAGCAACGGCTACTTCGCGCGCAACGGTCGACTGCAACGCATTTAATGCGCGCTTGCGCGTGCAGAGGTCAGAGCACGCGCAGCAGGTGCACTAGACAGTCTATAGGACTTGTCTGGTGCACCACCAGACATCCCAGAGGCCCCACAAGTCAGAGCTCCAACGATCGAACCCTAACGGCCGGGTGACGTGGCTGGCACACCGGACAGTGTCCGGTGGCGCACCGGACTGTCCGGTGTGCCCGTCGACAGTAGCCTCCACCAAACGGCTAGTTTGGTGGTTGGGGCTATAAATACCCCAATCACCCCACCATTCATTGCATCCAAGTTTTCAGCATTCACACCTCATAAAAGAGCTATAGCATTCAATTCTAGACACAACCAAAGAGATCAAATCCTCTCCCAAGTCTCTAGTTTAATTCCAATCAATAGTGACTAGTGAGAGAGTGACTTGTGTTCATTTGAGCTCTTGTGCTTGGATTGCTTCTTTTCTTTCTCATTCTTTCTTGAGACAAACTCAATTGTAACCGAGGCAAGAGACACCAATTGTGTGGTGATCCATGCGGGGACTTAGTGTCCCGTGTGATTGAGAAGAGAAGCTCACTCGGTCTAAGTGATCCTTTGAGAGAGGGAAAGGGTTGAAAGAGACCCGGTCTTTGTGACCACCTCAACGGGGAGTAGGTTTGCAAGAACCGAACCTCGGTAAAACAAATCCTTGTGTCTCACTCTTTATTTGCTTGCGATTTGTTTTCACCCTCTCTCTCGGACTCGCTTATATTTCTAACGCTAACCCGGCTTGTAGTTGTGATTAACTTTGTAAATTTTAGTTTTGCCCTATTCACCCCCCTCTGGGCGACTTTCAATTGGTATCAAAGCTGAAAGTGCATTCATCCCTTTTGTGAGTTTTGGTGATTTGGATAACAACACATTTAAAGGTCTAACAAATTTGCTAAGTGTTGAACAGGAAATTCTGTATGATGAACATACTTGAATAGTGTATAATGATCAGTGAACAAGGTTCAACACAAGGTCAAATAACCAGTGAGACAATGCAAATGGATATAATATGGTCTCTATATTGGTTTGAATATATGGACAAGTCCTGAGAAATCACTATGCATAAATATGATCATAATAGAGGTTGAAGTGATTAAGAGGATTGGTCAAGCCAAAGTAAATAAGATATGAGGAATCGTGAATTGGCTTGACCATATTACTATCAGTCCATATATGTTTCTATGAGAATCAAACTAAAGCTTGATTAATCTTAACAGTTATATCTAGAAGACATTCAAGCAAGGTTCACAATATTGAAGAAATGATTCTCTCAATGGATGCTCAATAGGATGTGACTCAAGAATGGCTTGATAGGGTGAAGATAGCAAGGAAAGGGCTTCGAGGAACTAAGCGAAGGTGAAGGCAAAGCGACGACTTGTAGACCGAGGTACCATGGCTAAGGTGAAGAAGAGATTACTTGCACTAAGTCGATGAACTAATCAGCTATGAAGAGTTATAACATGTTGATGCATCAGTAAGGTGACTTGAAACCATGATTTGAACTCATATATGGTAATATGGTACAAGTCACAGGATTTGATTTGTGTTTGCTTCAAAAGGTGAGACAAAGATGTTTGTGATCCTTATGAAGCAACGCCATGGAGAAATCACACATGAGACACCAATGACTCAAGGAGTTTACTTAATTAATTTTATTTAATTTGAGTATAGGAATCGTCGTACTATAAAGGGGGATCCAAAAAGAAGGTTGGTGTTTGCCAAAGCTCAAGCCTCTATATTCAAAAGCTATTTTTTGAAAAGCAAAAATCTCTTTAAAATTCTTTGGTTGACCTTGGTTAGGTTTGAGAAACCTAGAGTGTTCTTGTTGAAAAGCAGCTGAACTTCTTCAACTGCAGCTGAGCTTTTCAGCTGAGCTAAACTTCAGCTGAGCTAAGCTTCTTCAGCTGTAGCTGAGATTTTCAGCTGAGTTGAACTTCAGCTGTGTTGAGCTTTCTCAACTTCAGCTGAACTCAACTTCAGCTGTGAACCTCTTTGACCATACACCAGCTGAACTTGCCTCCGGGCAGTTGAGCTGGGGTTTTCTCTCCTAAACTCACTGGTCAAGACCGGTTGAACTGGTCCTGAGGGGCAGTTCAGCTGGTCTCTGACCCCTCTGACCTCTGACCAACAGTCTGCCAGTCAGACTGGCAAACAGGTCGCCAGGAGCTGTCAGGGGCGGTTCAACCGCCCCCCTGGGCGGTTCAACCGGTCTTGGTCAACTTGACCAGTCTGCAGGTCAGTCTGCGCGTCAGTCTGCCAGTCAGGCTGGCAGGCAGGCTGCCAGGCCTGCCAGGGGCGGTTCAACCGCCCTAGGGGGCGGTTCAACCGGTCTCAGGCAGAAAAATCTGCCCAATGGCTAGTTTTGAGCTCCACCTATATATACTCCCTCCTACCTCTCTCCCCACAGCGAAGAGCATGACCCAAACTCCATTTCTAACTTGAAGAACACCTCCCACTCTCTCTCACACATCTCTTGCCTCTCCCATTTCAAATATTTGGAGAGAAATCTTTGAGTGAGTTTGAGAGCTGCGGTTTTTGTGCTTCATCTCCAAATCTCTCTTTCTCTTCTTCATTCGAGCTTTGGTACTACATCGAGTTCTTTGTGGATTCATTACTCTTGGAGCTTCTAGCTCCTAGACGACTAGGTGTCTCTTGTGAGTCTCCAAATCTTGTGGAAGACCACAAGAAAGTTTATATTACCTGCTTGTTTGAGCAAAGATTAGTGTGTGAGCTTGACCTTTGTGGTCGGCAAAGGGAGGATTAGGGTTGAAAGAGACCCGGCTCTTTGTGGGCGCCTCAACGAGGAAGTAGGGCACCTTGGTGGTGTGACCGAACCTCGGGATAAATCTTGTGTCTCTTGTGTTCTTGCTCATTGTGTTTGTTTGTGTTTTTCGTTCTCTCACCATTCTGTGAAAGATTTGTTTATATCTTTTTGGTGTGTGGATTTTGAGAAGTGCCCTTCTCAGATCTACTACTTTGAACCTTGTGGATCATTTAGAACATCTCATTTCCAAAGTTAACTGGGTGAATTTTGAGATCAATTCAGTTTTACCCAGTTTGCTTCTAGTTTTTGTTGAAAAAGTTTTAACTTGCCTATTCACCCCCCTCTAGGCAACTTTCAATTGGTATCAGAGCCTAATCCTCGTTCTAACGCTTAACCGTGTGAGGAAAAGATCATGTTGGGGGGGGGGACTAAGAAACGAAAGTGCTTCTAAGCTTGAAAAAGTTGAGGTTGCCTCGACTTTATCTTTTGGTGCAGATGTTGATCCTAGGGCAATAGATCTTGCCATGAGAATCGCCGAAAGGATGTTCCTCAAAATGAAGGAAGATGAGGCGAAGAACAAAATTGAAGAAGAAAATGATCAATGGAGACTGTCGGCGTTCCGAGACCGGGGGGTCCCCGAGCCGACGAGTGAGTGTGCCGCGTGCCCCAGCCCAGATGGGTCGAGCGCGTGGGCGAGCGCGAAGGGGGGAACAGAGAGAGAGGTCGGTGGCCGGAGCCGGGTCGTGAGGGAGTCGGAGAATTCCCGCGGCCTTCGTGTTCGTCCCGCACCCAGGTCGGGTGCGCTTGCAGTAGGGGGTTACAAGCGTCCGCGCGAGGTGAGGGGAGCGAGCGGCCCCGAGAGAGCGCCTGCCCCTGCCCTTTGTCCCCGCGAGGCCAACCTTCTCTAAGAAGGCCCTGGTCCTTCCTTTTATAGTCGTAAGGAGAGGATCCAGGTGTACAAAATGGGGGTGTAGCAAGGTGCTACGTGTCTAGCGAGGGAGAGCTAGCGCCCTAAGTACATGCCAAGGTGGCAGCCGGAGAGATCTTGGCACCCTGTTGGTGTGGCGTCGTGGCTGTTGGAGGAGTAACGGAGCCGGATGGGGGGACAGCTGTCGGAGTGGCTGGGCCCTTGCTGACGTCCTCCTGCTTTCGTAAGGGAGCTGAGAGCCGCCGTCGTCATGGTCTGGCGGGGCGCCATCATTGCCTATCTGTCGGCGTTCCGAGACCGGGGGGGTCCCCGAGCCGACGAGTGAGTGTGCCGCGTGCCCCAGCCCAAATGGGTCGAGCGCGTGGGCGAGCGCGAAGGGGGGAACAGAGAGAGAGGTCGGTGGCCGGAGCCGGGTCGTGAGGGAGTCGGAGAATTCCCGCGGCCTTCGTGTTCGTCCCGCGCCCAGGTCGGGTGCGCTTGCAGTAGGGGGTTACAAGCGTCCGCGCGAGGTGAGGGGAGCGAGCGGCCCCGAGAGAGCGCCTGCCCCTGCCCTTCGTCCCCGCGAGGCCAACCTTCTCTAAGAAGGCCCTGGTCCTTCCTTTTATAGTCGTAAGGAGAGGATCCAGGTGTACAAAATGGGGGTGTAGCAAGGTGCTACGTGTCTAGCGAGGGAGAGCTAGCGCCCTAAGTACATGCCAAGGTGGCAGCCGGAGAGATCTTGGCACCCTGTTGGTGTGGCGTCGTGGCTGTTGGAGGAGTAACGGAGCCGGACGGAGGGACAGCTGTCGGAGTGGCTGGGCCCTTGCTGAC
The DNA here is from genome assembly GCA_029449295.1 of Zea luxurians. Lineage (NCBI taxonomy): Eukaryota > Viridiplantae > Streptophyta > Magnoliopsida > Poales > Poaceae > Zea > Zea luxurians. The sequence continues at coordinate 52,095,913 of JAOPSE010000006.1, read as the reverse complement.
GTCCTCCTGCTTTCGTAAGGGAGCTGAGAGCCGCCGTCGTCATGGTCTGGCGGGGCGCCATCATTGCCTATCTGTCGGCGTTCCGAGACCGGGGGGTCCCCGAGCCGACGAGTGAGTGTGCCGCGTGCCCCAGCCCAGATGGGTCGAGCGCGTGGGCGAGCGCGAAGGGGGGAACAGAGAGAGAGGTCGGTGGCCGGAGCCGGGTCGTGAGGGAGTCGGAGAATTCCCGCGGCCTTCGTGTTCGTCCCGCGCCCAGGTCGGGTGCGCTTGCAGTAGGGGGTTACAAGCGTCCGCGCGAGGTGAGGGGAGCGAGCGGCCCCGAGAGAGCGCCTGCCCCTGCCCTTCGTCCCCGCGAGGCCAACCTTCTCTAAGAAGGCCCTGGTCCTTCCTTTTATAGTCGTAAGGAGAGGATCCAGGTGTACAAAATGGGGGGTGTAGCAAGGTGCTACGTGTCTAGCGAGGGAGAGCTAGCGCCCTAAGTACATGCCAAGGTGGCAGCCGGAGAGATCTTGGCACCCTGTTGGTGTGGCGTCGTGGCTGTTGGAGGAGTGACGGAGCCGGACGGAGGGACAGCTGTCGGAGTGGCTGGGCCCTTGCTGACGTCCTCCTGCTTTCGTAAGGGAGCTGGGAGCCGCCGTCGTCATGGTCTGGTGGGGCGCCATCATTGCCTATCTGGCGTAGCCGGCCGGATGGGACACCGGTCTTGTTCTCTGCGACCCAAGTCGGCTCGGGGCAGGGTGATGATGACGCTCCCTGTTGACGTGGCAGTCTTGTGTCCTAGGTCGGGCGTCGTGGAGGCTCCTCCGAAGTCGAGGTCGAGTCCGTCCTGCAAGACAGAGGCGGAGTTCGAGCCCTGGGTCGGGCGAGGCGGAGGTCGTTCGGCAGAGGCCGAGGCGGAGTCCGAGCCCTGGGTCGGGCGAGGCGGAGGTCGTCGTCTTCCGGGGCCTTAGCCCGAGTCCGAGCCCTGGGTCGGGCGGAGCGGAGTTCGCCGTCTTCCGGGGCCTTAGCCCGAGTCCGAGCCCTGGGTCGGGCGGAGCGGAGTTCGCCGTCTTCCGGGGCCTTAGCCCGAGTCCGAGCCCTAGGTCGGGCGGAGCGGAGTTCGCCGTCTTCCGGGGCCTTAGCCCGAGTCCGAGCCCTGGGTCGGGCGGAGCGGAGTTCGCCGTCTTCCGGGGCCTTAGCCCGAGTCCGAGCCCTGGGTCGGGCGGAGCGGAGTTCGCCGTCTTCCGGGGTCTTAGCCCGAGTCCGAGCCCTGGGTCGGGCAGAGCCTCCCATGGCACTTCTGGCGAAGTCTGGTCGCCCGTCGGTCTTACCTTTTGCGTTAAACGCCCCGGTGACTTGGTCGGTTGGCGCGGTGATTTAGTCAGGGTTACTTCTTATCGAAGGCGGGGCCTCGGGCGAGCCGGAGATGCGTCTGCCGTGAAAGAGGAGGCCTCAGGCGAGACGGAGTCATCTTAGGGTCGGCTGCCCTCGCCCGAGGCTAGGCTCGGGCGTGGCGTGATCTAGTCGCTCGTATGGACTGATCCCTGACTTAATCAAACCCATCAGGCCTTTGCAGCTTTATGCTGATGGGGGTTACCAGCTGAGAATTAGGCGTCTTGAGGGTACCCCTAATTATGGTCCCCGACAGTAGCCCCCGAGCCTCGAAGAGAGTGTTAACACTCACTTGGAGGCTTGCGTCGCACTTTTTTGCAAGGGGACCAGCCTTTCTCGGTGGTACTTTGTTCCGGTGGGTGCGCGCGAGCGCACCCGCCGGGTGTAGCCCCCGAGGCCTCGGAGGAGTGGTTTTACTCCTCCGAGGTCTTAATGCCTTGCGTAATGCCTCGGCTGGTCTGGCGGTTCCCTCATGCGAGCAGGGCGTAGCCCAGGTGCACTGTCGGGGCCCAAGTTCTCGGGCTGGTATGTTGACGCTGTCAACGGTTTGGCCGGAGCCGGGTTTGCGAGAGCAGCCCCCGAGCCTCCGCACGGAGCGAGAGGACGATCAGGGACAGACTCAGCTTTTTTATATACGCCCCTACGTCGCCTTTCCGCAAGGAGGAGGGGGGGAGTGCGCCATGTTACCCTCGATGGGCACCGAACATGGTGTCTCCGGTGAGCTGCAATCGGGTAATCCGAGTGGACGTCCGTGCCCCGTTCGTTGGGGGTCGGCTAGGGGCCCGGAGGCACGCCCAAAAGTACCTGCGGGTGATCTGCCGGACCCGGTCCCCTAGCGACGGGGTCCGAGGGCTCGTTGCCTCCCTCCGATGGGATTCCGTTACAGAGTCGTTCCCGCTGGTCTCGGAAATGTCCTAGGGTACCTCGGGAGCGCAGCCCGAGCCTTGGTTATGTATCGAACGTACCCCTGGTCATCCCTCGCTCGGCGTCTGAGGCGACTGTGAACCCTTCGACAGGCCAGCCTTCGAACCCCTGATCAGTAGGGGGCACGGAGCCCGAGTAGCCTGAGGCAGTCATGGAACCTTTCGGGAGGCCGACCTTCGAACCCCTGACCAGTAGTGGGTGTCGGGCCCACGCGATCTGAGGCGGCTGTTGAACCCCTCGGGGGGCCAGCCTTCGAACCCCTGATCAGTAGGGAGGCTCGGAGCCTAGTTCCTTCACGGGGAAGGATCCCTTTGGGGTTATCCCCCTTCTCGGTCCCTGTTGCAAGAGATAGAGAAAGAAGGAAAAGGGAAAAAGGATTCGAAATTGAACGTCGTGGCGTACCTTTTTCGGCGTGGTCGTTTTGGCGAAGGCGAAACGTCGCCAGCCGCTCCCGCCCGTAGCGCTGTCCGTCGAGCCGCGGAGTTAATGCGCCGGGGTGAGTAGTTGGCGAGGTTGCCGTTGCGCGCGCGAGCCGTTCGAGGTACGGGTCACGGGTGCGTCGTCTTCACGCCGCGAGAGGTGGTTCTCTTGCTGCCTTCGGATGGGACATGAGCCTGGCAGATGGCGTGACCGCTGCCCTCGCGCGCCTGCCACCGTCATTACTGCCGGCCCATTTTTGACCGCGCTTGACCGCTGCGCCAGGCTGGCGCTGCTGGGTCGCGGGCTGGGTCGCCTCGAATCGCGGTATCGGTTCCGCAATCGAGGAGGTGCGGTGGTGGAGCGAGTGGCACAGCGGTTCGCATGCAGCACCCGGCGCGCCAGTCGCACGACGCGTGGGCTTGAGCCGTCGCGCTGGCCTGTCAGGAGTCGGAGAGGCGTGTCCACTTGGCGCGGCTGCATGCCGCCCGCATGGCTGTCCACTCCCTTCGCCCGTTGGTCTGGGCAAAAGTGGAGGGTCACTTGTAACCGCTGGGTGGTTGCGTGCGTCGTGCGCGGCGGTTCGGCTTCTTCTGCTTGGAGCCGGTCTGCATGACAGGCGGGCCCCAGCCCCCGCGCCGCAGGGGAGGACTTTGGAGGCGTGTTGGAGAAGACTCAGCCCGTGACGGTTGAGGGTGCAAGCAGGGGAAGTTGCCTTTAAAAGGAGGGCGACCCCCTTCGCAGGGTGGCCATGTCTCCTTCCTTCCCTATGCATTGTGTCTCTCCATCTTCCAAGCCCCCGGATGGGGGGAACCGCCGTCTTTTCGCTCCATCGCTGGAGGAACGCAACTCCGTGGGAGTTGGTACCTTTCAGCCATCGTTCGGCTTCAAGGATTTTCATCGCGCAGCCCGGTTGCCCCCCTCGGCTGGGGGTCACCCGAGACGGTGACCACCAGCTCCTGGGTGGGGAGGGGCAAACCGGACTGCGGTCCCGGCGCCGCCCTCAGTGTTGAGGGTGTTCGTCATCCTCGCCGGGGCGGGGAGCGAGGCGAGCCGGGGCCCCACCTCCTACGCGGGTCGGCGGGCCACCTCATTTTCCAGCTTCTGGTGGTGGCAATCGCCTTTTAACCCCACGGCGGAGACATCCTCCAGTCATGCCAGGGAAGGAGAACTGTTGCTGCCCAGCTAGGATGCAACATTCCGCCTTCCTCCTCGCATTCGCGGCGAGGACGGCTGCGAGGATCTGCCGGGGTGCTTAGGGGCATCCCGCGTTTGCTGGTGATTCGCCCAAAGCTTGTCGCTCCACGGGCTTCCCTGGCGGGGAGGTTGTCCGTACCCGCGGGGACGGAACCGGAGTTCCGTTTGTAATGGCACTTCGAGTGCCGGGTTTTTTGTTCATTTCGGCTTTCGGGGCCTGAACATGTATGTAACTTCGGCACAGAGCCGTATTTTTTCCTCATTTCTGAGCACTAAGACTCGCCTGTTGTTCGCCTGAACCGCTTCACCAAGCGTGAGTCGCCCCGTGTCAAGGTGACGAGTGAGGTATCCGTATCCCGGAGGCGTAGGAATCCCTCGGCTCGGTCGGACCTGTTGTCCGAGGCTCCTCTAGCTTAGTTAAAGAGACCCCTCGGCCGCTCTTCGACGAGCCGAGGCCGGGGGTAGCGATATCAGTACAAGCAGAGGCGGAGTTGGCTCGGAAATGAAACCTGGTTGGCCGGAGCCTAGCCGGGTTGCCCGTTGGCAGGATCGACGTCGGAGCTGATCAGCCGAGGCTTCGAACCGAGCTGGCGCCCTCGGAAGGCGGTCGGCCGAGGCCCCGGAGGTGGCCGGCCGAGCCGTCCGCTCGGGCCGGGTTCTCGGAGAAGTCCCTGGCAGAGATTGCTCGAATCGTGGTGATGACGTTGCCCTTCGGAGCGGAGGCCCTCGGACCGCGTCGCCGTCCGAGGCTAGGTCGGGCCTTGCCGAAGGTGCTGTCGATGCCGAGGGTGTCATCGCCCTCTTCCAGCGTCAAGATCCGAGCCTGCAGGGTCAAATCGTCTTGTAGCGTGGGCCTTGTGCGGCCGTCGAGGCCACAACACACACCCTTGCTGCGTTATAAAGCTGCGTCTCTTTTCCTCTTGTTTCAAGTATCTGGACTTTTCGTCGGTAGCAGGGATGTTAGTGCGAGCAAGAGTTGCTTCTCGCGGGAGGTGATGAGTGAGGTATCCGTATCCCGGAGGCGTGGGAGTCCCTCGGCTCGGTCGGCCTCGCCGCTTACGCGTACTTTTACCCGTCCATGAGGCCCTGTCACCGACTCAGTCGAGAAGGCTCGAAGAATCGCTTCAACAGAAGAGCTTCCGTACGTAAAGACTCGTTCGATCCGCGGAGTCACTTTATCCGAGCGCGAGTTACTTATCGCAGAAGGTGATGAGTGAGGTATCCGTATCCCGGAGGCGTAGGAGTCCCTCGGCTCGGTCAGCCTTGGCTGCTTACGTGTACCCTGCCGTTTCCAGGACCCGCTTTTCGAAGTAGTCCAAAAGCACGAAAGATGTTCTGGTGAAAGAGATTTTTTGTTCGAGGAGAATTTTGACGTAGAGGGGGTTTCCCCCCTTTTAGCCCCCGAGGGAGGGTCGGGCTTTGCCGAGGCGAGGCCGACCCTTCCTTGTTGACTAAACTTTGCGTGGGTGCGGGGTATATGAACAACTTGGAAACATCTTAAGGGTAGAAGCGACGTAGCTGTTGGATGTTCCAAGCGTTGCCGTAGACCTCGCCTTGACTGTTGGCCAGCTTGTACGTTCCGGGCTTCAGAACTTTGGCGATGATGAACGGCCCCTCCCAGGGGGGCGTGAGCTTGTGCCTCCCTCGGGTGTCTTGCCGCAGCCGAAGCACCAGGTCGCCCACCTGGAGATCTCGGGGTCGGACCCCTCGGGCGTGGTAGCGTCGCAGGGACTGTTGGTACCGCGCCGAGTGTAGTAAGGCCCTGTCCCGAGCCTCGTCCAGCTGGTCCAGCGAGTCTTCTCGGCTAGCTTGGTTGCTTTCTTCGTTGTAGGCCCTCGTCCTCGGGGAGCCGTATTCCAGGTCCGTGGGCAGGATGGCCTCGGCCCCGTAGACCAGGAAGAAAGGCGTGAAACCCGTGGCTCGGCTCGGCGTCGTCCTCAGGCTCCAGACCACCGAGGGGAGTTCCTTCATCCACCGCTTGCCGAACTTGTTGAGGTCATTGTAGATCCGAGGCTTGAGCCCTTGTAGGATCATGCCATTGGCACGTTCTACTTGCCCATTCGACATGGGGTGAGCTACGGCAGCCCAGTCTACCCGGATGTTGTAATCCTCGCAAAAATCCAAGAATTTTTTGCCGGTGAACTGGGTGCCATTGTCGGTGATGATGGAGTTCGGGACCCCGAAGCGATGGATGATGTTGGTGAAGAACGCCACCGCCTGCTCGGACCTGATGCTGTTCAGGGGTCGGACCTCGATCCACTTGGAGAATTTGTCGATGGCGACCAGCAGGTGCGTGTAGCCCCCGGGCGCCTTCTGCAGAGGGCCGACAAGGTCTAGACCCCACACAGCGAAGGGCCAGGTGATGGGTATCGTCTGCAGAGCCTGAGCGGGCAGGTGGGTCTGCTTCGCATAGAATTGGCACCCTTCGCAGGCACGGACAATTCTAGTGGCGTCAGCCACCGCCGTCGGCCAGTAGAAGCCTTGGCGGAAAGCGTTCCCGACGAGGGTTCGAGGTGCTGCATGATGACCGCAAGCCCCCGAGTGTATTTCCTGCAGGAGTTCCTGACCCTCGGCGATGGAGATGCATCGCTGGAGGATGCCCGAGGGGCTTCGGTGGTAGAGCTCCTTCTCATCGCCCAGCAAGACGAACGATTTGGCGCGTCGCGCTACCCGCCGAGCCTCGGCTCGGTCGAGGGGCAGTTCTCCTTGGCGGAGATATTGCAGGTACGGGGTTTGCCAATCTTGATCTGGCGTGACCCCGCTCTGCTCCTCCTCGATGCGCAGTGCTTCGCCCTCGGGCTCCGAGGGTTCCTCGGGTTGAGCCGAGGACGGCTCGGGCTGGGCCGAAGTCACCTCGGACGAGGCCGAGGGTGCCTCGGGCTCGGGCGCGTCGCTTATCTTGACGGAGGGTTGGTGCAGATCCCGGGAGAAGACGTCCGGGGGAACCGTCGTTCGCCCCGAGGCTATCTTCGCCAGCTCGTCCGCAGTCTCGTTGTAGCGCCGGGCGATGTGGTTAAGTTCGAGCCCGTAGAACTTGTCTTCCAGGCGTCGAACCTCTTCACAGTAGGCCTCCATCTTCGGGTCGCGGCAGTGGGAGTTCTTCATGACTTGGTCGATGACGAGCTGCGAGTCGCCGCGCGCATCGAGGCGTCGGACCCCTAGCTCGATGGCGATTCGCAATCCGTTGATCAGAGCCTCGTACTCAGCCACATTGTTGGACGCCGGGAAATGGAGGCGGAGCACGTAGCGCAGGTGTTTCCCGAGGGGCGAGACGAAGAGCAGGCCCGCGCCAGCTCCCGTCTTCATCAGCGACCCGTCGAAAAACATGGTCCAGAGCTCTGGTTGGATCGGAGCCGTTGGCAACTGGGTATCGACCCATTCGGCTACGAAATCCGCCAGTACCTGGGACTTGATGGCCTTCCGAGGGGCGAACGAGATTGCCTCGCCCATGATTTCCACCGCCCACTTCGCGATCCGCCCCGAGGCTTCTCGGCACTGGATGATCTCCCCCAGGGGGAAGGATGACACCACAGTCACCGGATGGGACTCGAAGTAATGTCGCAGCTTTCGCCTCGTCAGGATCACTGCATATAGCAGCCTCTGGACTTGTGGGTAGCGGATCTTGGTCTCGGACAGCACTTCGCTGACGAAGTAAACTGGCCTCTGAATGGGCAAAGCATGCCCCTCTTCCTGCCTTTCGACTACGATCGCGGCGCTGACCACCTGAGTGGTTGCGGCGACGTAGACCAGGAGGGTTTCTCCATCAGCTGGGGGTACCAAGATGGGCGCCTGGGTGAGGAGCGCCTTCAGGTTCCCGAGGGCTTCCTCGGCTTCGGGAGTCCAAGTGAAGCACTCGGCCTTCCTTAAGAGACGGTACAGGGGCAGGCCTCTTTCGCCGAGGCGTGAGATGAAACGGCTCAAGGCCGCGAGGCATCCCATGACCCTCTGTACGCCTTTTAAGTCCTTGATGGGCCCCATGTTTGTGATCGCTGCGATCTTCTCCGGGTTGGCTTCGATGCCCCGCTCGGAGACGATGAATCCCAAGAGCATGCCTCGGGGCACCCCGAAGACGCACTTCTCGGGATTGAGCTTGACGCCCTTCGCCTTGAGACACCGGAATGTCAGTTCGAGGTCGGAGAGAAGGTCAGAGGCTTTCCTCGTCTTGACTACGATGTCATCGACGTAGGCCTCGACCGTGCGACCGATGTGTTCGCCGAACACATGGTTCATGCACCGCTGGTACGTTGCACCCGCGTTCCTCAAACCGAATGGCATTGTGACATAACAGTACATGCCGAAGGGCGTGATGAAAGAAGTCGCGAGCTGGTCGGACTCTTTCATCTTGATTTGATGATACCCTGAGTAGGCATCGAGGAAAGACAGGGTTTCGCACCCTGCAGTGGAGTCCACGATTTGATCGATGCGAGGTAGAGGGTAGGGGACTTTCGGACATGCTTTGTTGAGACCAGTGTAGTCTTCACACATCCGCCACTTCCCCCTTTTTTCCTCACAAGTACAGGGTTGGCAAGCCATTCGGGATGGAATACCTCTTTAATGAACCCTGCTGCCATCAGCTTGTGGATCTCCTCGCCTATCACCCTGCGCCTTTCTTCGTCGAATCGGCGCAGAGGCTGTCTGACCGGTCGGGCCCCGGCCCGAATATCCAGCGAGTGCTCGGCGACTTCCCTCGGTATGTCGGGCATGTCCGAGGGACTCCACGCAAAGACGTCGGCGTTTGCGCGGAGAAAGTCGACGAGCACTGCTTCCTATTTGGGGTCGAGCCCGGATCCGATCCGAATCAGCTTGGAGGTGTCGCCACTGGGGTTGAGAGGGACGGCCTTAACCGTCTCCGCTGGCTCGAAGTTGCCGGCATTGTCGCTTCACGTCCGGTACCTCTCGGGAGAGGCTTTCCAGGTCGGCAATGAGGGCCTCGGACTCGGCGAGGGCCTCGGCGTACTCCACGCACTCCACATCGCATTCGAAGGCGTGTTTGTATGTGGGGCCGACGGTGATGACCCCGTTGGGGCCCGGCATCTTGAGCTTCAGGTAGGTGTAGTTGGGGATGGCCATGAACTTCGCGTAGCATGGCCTTCCCAACACTGCGTGGTAGGTTCCTCGGAACCCGACCACCTCGAACGTCAAAGTCTCCCTTCGGAAGTTGGAGGGTGTTCCGAAGCAGACAGGGAGGTCGAGCTGTCCGAGGGGCTGAACGCGCTTCCCGGGAATGATCCCGTGGAAGGGCGCAGCACCTGCTCGGACAGATGACAGGTCGACGCGCAGGAGCCTGAGGGTCTCGGCGTAGATGATGTTGAGGCAGCTGCCTCCATCCATCAGGACCTTGGTGAGCCTGACGTCGCCGATGACGGGGTCGACGACGAGCGGGTACTTCCCAGGGCTCGGCACGTGGTCGGGGTGGTCGTCCCGGTCGAAGGTGATGGGCTTGTCGGACCAGTCTAGGTAGACTGGCGCCGCCACCTTCACCGAGCAGACCTCCCGACGCTCTTGCTTACGATGCCGAGCCGAGGGATTCGCCGCATGCCCTCCGTAGATCATGAAGCAGTCGCGGACCTCTGGGATCTCTCCTGCTTGGCGATCCTCCCTTTTGTCGTCGTCGTGAGCCCTGCCACCCTCTGCGGGTGGCCCGGCCCTGTGGAAGTGGCGCCGAAGCATGACGCACTCCTCGAGGGTGTGCTTGACGGGCCCCTGATGGTAGGGGCACGTCTCCTTGAGTGCCTTGTCGAAGAGGTTAGCACCTCCGGGGGGCTTCCGAGGGTTCTTGTGCTCGGCGGCGGTGACAAGGTCTGCATCGGGAACGTCGCGTTTCGCTTGCGACTTCCTCCTGCCTTTCTTCTTGGCGCCGCGCGGAGTAGACGCCTCGGGAGCATCTTCCGACGGGCGGCCCTGGGGCTGCTTGTCCTTTCGGAAGATGGCCTCGACCGCCTCCTGGCCGGAGGCGAACTTGGTGGCGATGTCCATTAGTTCGCTCGCCCTGGTGGGGGTCTTGCGGCCCAACTTGCTCACCAGGTCACGGCAGGTGGTGCCGGCGAGGAACGCGCCGATGACATCGGAGTCGGTGATGTTGGGCAGCTCGGTGCGCTGCTTCGAGAACCGCCAGATGTAGTCCCGGAGAGACTCTCCCGGCAGCTGCCGACAGCTTCGGAGGTCCCAGGAATTCCCGGGGCGCACGTACGTGCCCTGGAAGTTGCCGGCGAAAGCCTGGACCAGATCTTCCCAGTTGGAAATCTGCCCCGGAGGCAGGTGCTCCAACCAGGCACGAGCGGTGTCGGAGAGAAACAGGGGGAGGTTACGGATGATGAGGTTGTCATCGTCCGTCCCACCCAGTTGACAGGCCAGGCGGTAGTCCGCAAGCCACAATTCCGGTCTCGTTTCCCCCGAGTACTTCGTGATAGTAGTCGGGGGTCGGAATCGGGGCGGAAACGGCGCCCGCCGAATGGCTCGGCTAAAGACCTGCGGACCGGGTGGTTCGGGCGAGGGACTCCGATCCTCCCCGCTGTCGTAACGTCCCCCACGCCTGGGGTGATAGCCTCGGCGCACCCTTTCGTCGAGGCGGGCCCGACGGTCACGATGAGGGTGCTCGTCGCCGAGGTGGCCCGGGGCCGCAGGCGCGGTGTTGCGCATGCGCCCGGTGTAGACCGAGGCTTCCCGCGTGAGTCGGGAAGTCGCGGCACGAGGTTCCGAGGGGTATCCCTGCCTTCGGGAGGCAGAGCTTTCGGCCCGCCGGGCCGCAGCGCCTTCCAGGAGATGCTTGAGTTCTCCCTGGATTCGCCGACCCTCGGTGGTTGATGACTCCGGCATCGCGCGGAGGAGCATCGCTGCAGCGGCCAGGTCCTGACCGGTTCCGCCGGATGCGGGTGGCGGTCTGTCCCTGGCATCGTTGGCGATGCGGTGCTGGAGACCTTGGGGCAGGTGACGTATTCCTCCGGCCGGGGGCTGGCTCGCCCATACCTGCCCGATGTCCTGGCGGATTGCCTCGAGCGCTCCTGCTCCCTCATCGAGCCCGGCTTGCGCCCCGCGGACTTGCTCGAGCTGTGGGTCGTAACCCCCCGCCGGAACGGGGACCACAGCTAGCTCCCGCGGGATGTCGGCGCGAGGCGCTGGCCTAGGGGGATCACCATCCTCCGGCATGCCGAGACAGCCGCCTCCGGAGGGATCCCCTAGCTCGACGTGGAAACATTCGTGGCTCGGGCCGCAGTCCTTGTCGCCAAGGCTGCGGCTGCCGTCGGAACAGTCGGAGAGGCAGTAGTCACATGCGGTTATGAAGTCCCGCATGGCACTAGGGTTGCCAGATCCGGAGAAATCCCAGCAGATGCTGGGGTCGTCCTCTTCCTCGGACCCAGAGGGTCCGTAGGTAGAGACGCCCGTCAATCGGTCCCAAGGCGACCGCACACGAAACCCCAGAGAGGTTGCACTCGCCTCAATGTGAGCGCCCGCCAAAGCGAGGTCGCCAGGCGGGCTGAGGCCGAGTCGAAATGACGAAAGATGGGGAGCAGTCGGTACCTTTTTGTCGACGAGGAGCGATGAAGTCACATCGGGGGCAGATCGCGCCGTCGTCTTGGGTATGAGGGCGACGTCCTGCAGGCCCTTCACGAGCGTGCTGGCGTCGTCCACCTGCTCGGAGTCGACGTGCTGCGGGGGGATGCTGCTCGCCTTTGCCTCGAACGCGAGGGCGACGCTTGGCGTGTCCTCCGTCGGGGCGCCGGGGATGTCGATTTGCTCGACAGCCGTCGGAGCGCGGCCTCCCGTTCGACCCTGGTTGCCCCACCTCCTCCTCCTCCGATGGCGAGGGAGAGGATGGGGCGAGCTCGAAAGTTGTCCTTCCCCCACGTGGGAAAGACGTCGTCGATTCCGCCGCCGGCGGGCGGGCTGTCCGCCACCATTGTCGCTGTCGCGCGGCGGTGGAAGGAGTATCATGTCGTAGTCGCTGTCGAGAGACATGAACTCGAGGCTCCCGAAACGGAGCACCGTCCCGGGTTGAAGAGGTCGTTGGAGACTGCCCATCTGGAGCTTGACGGGAATCTACTCGTCAACACGCGGCGTGCCCCTACCTGGCGCGCCAACTGTCGGCGTTCCGAGACCGGGGGGTCCCCGAGCCGACGAGTGAGTGTGCCGCGTGCCCCAGCCCAGATGGGTCGAGCGCGTGGGCGAGCGCGAAGGGGGGAACAGAGAGAGAGGTCGGTGGCCGGAGCCGGGTCGTGAGGGAGTCAGAGAATTCCCGCGGCCTTCGTGTTCGTCCCGCGCCCAGGTCGGGTGCGCTTGCAGTAGGGGGTTACAAGCGTCCGCGCGAGGTGAGGGGAGCGAGCGGCCCCGAGAGAGCGCCTGCCCCTGCCCTTCGTCCCCGCGAGGCCAACCTTCTCTAAGAAGGCCCTGGTCCTTCCTTTTATAGTCGTAAGGAGAGGATCCAGGTGTACAAAATGGGGGGTGTAGCAAGGTGCTACGTGTCTAGCGAGGGAGAGCTAGCGCCCTAAGTACATGCCAAGGTGGCAGCCGGAGAGATCTTGGCACCCTGTTGGTGTGGCGTCGTGGCTGTTGGAGGAGTGACGGAGCCGGACGGAGGGACAGCTGTCGGAGTGGCTGGGCCCTTGCTGACGTCCTCCTGCTTTCGTAAGGGAGCTGGGAGCCGCCGTCGTCATGGTCTGGTGGGGCGCCATCATTGCCTATCTGGCGTAGCCGGCCGGATGGGACGCCGGTCTTGTTCTCTGCGACCCAAGTCGGCTCGGGGCAGGGTGATGATGACGCTCCCTGTTGACGTGGCGGTCTTGTGTCCTAGGTCGGGCGTCGTGGAGGCTCCTCCGAAGTCGAGGTCGAGTCCGTCCTGCAAGACAGAGGCGGAGTCCGAGCCCTGGGTCGGGCGAGGCGGAGGTCGTTCGGCAGAGGCCGAGGCGGAGTCCGAGCCCTGGGTCGGGCGAGGCGGAGGTCGTCGTCTTCCGGGGCCTTAGCCCGAGTCCGAGCCCTGGGTCGGGCGGAGCGGAGTTCGCCGTCTTCCGGGGCCTTAGCCCGAGTCCGAGCCCTGGGTCGGGCGGAGCGGAGTTCGCCGTCTTCCGGGGCCTTAGCCCGAGTCCGAGCCCTGGGTCGGGCGGAGCGGAGTTCGCCGTCTTCCGGGGCCTTAGCCCGAGTCCGAGCCCTGGGTCGGGCGGAGCGGAGTTCGCCGTCTTCCGGGGTCTTAGCCCGAGTCCGAGCCCTGGGTCGGGCAGAGCCTCCCATGGCACTTCTGGCGAAGTCTGGTCGCCCGTCGGTCTTACCTTTTGCGTTAAACGCCCCGGTGACTTGGTCGGTTGGCGCGGTGATTTAGTCAGGGTTACTTCTTATCGAAGGCGGGGCCTCGGGCGAGCCGGAGATGCGTCTGCCGTGAAAGAGGAGGCCTCAGGCGAGACGGAGTCATCTTAGGGTCGGCTGCCCTCGCCCGAGGCTAGGCTCGGGCGTGGCGTGATCTAGTCGCTCGTATGGACTGATCCCTGACTTAATCAAACCCATCAGGCCTTTGCAGCTTTATGCTGATGGGGGTTACCAGCTGAGAATTAGGCGTCTTGAGGGTACCCCTAATTATGGTCCCCGACACTATCTGGCGTAGCCGGCCGGATGGGACGCCGGTCTTGTTCTCTGCGACCCAAGTCGGCTCGGGGCAGGGTGATGATGACGCTCCCTGTTGACGTGGCGGTCTTGTGTCCTAGGTCGGGCGTCGTGGAGGCTCCTCCGAAGTCGAGGTCGAGTCCGTCCTGCAAGACAGAGGCGGAGTCCGAGCCCTGGGTCGGGCGAGGCGGAGGTCGTTCGGCAGAGGCCGAGGCGGAGTCCGAGCCCTGGGTCGGGCGAGGCGGAGGTCGTCGTCTTCCGGGGCCTTAGCCCGAGTCCGAGCCCTGGGTCGGGCGGAGCGGAGTTCGCCGTCTTCCGGGGCCTTAGCCCGAGTCCGAGCCCTGGGTCGGGCGGAGCGGAGTTCGCCGTCTTCCGGGGCCTTAGCCCGAGTCCGAGCCCTGGGTCGGGCAGAGCCTCCTATGGCACTTCTGGCGAAGTCTGGTCGCCCGTCGGTCTTACCTTTTGCGTTAAACGCCCCGGTGATTTGGTCGGTTGGCGCGGTGATTTAGTCAGGGTTACTTCTTATCGAAGGCGGGGCCTCGGGCGAGCCGGGGATGCGTCTGCCGTGAAAGAGGAGGCCTCAGGCGAGACGGAGTCATCTTAGGGTCGGCTGCCCTCGCCCGAGGCTAGGCTCGGGCGTGGCGTGATCTAGTCGCTCGTATGGACTGATCCCTGACTTAATCAAACCCATCAGGCCTTTGCAGCTTTATGCTGATGGGGGTTACCAGCTGAGAATTAGGCGTCTTGAGGGTACCCCTAATTATGGTCCCCGACAGTAGCCCCCGAGCCTCGAAGAGAGTGTTAACACTCGCTTGGAGGCTTGCGTCGCACTTTTTTGCAAGGGGACCAGCCTTTCTCGGTGGTACTTTGTTCCGGTGGGTGCGCGCGAGCGCACCCGCCGGGTGTAGCCCCCGAGGCCTCGGAGGAGTGGTTTCACTCCTCCGAGGTCTTAATGCCTTGCGTAATGCCTCGGCTGGTCTGGCGGTTCCCTCATGCGAGCAGGGCGTAGCCCAGGTGCACTGTCGGGGCCCAAGTTCTCGGGCTGGTATGTTGACGCTGTCAACGGTTTGGCCGGAGCCGGGTTTGCGAGAGCAGCCCCCGAGCCTCCGCACGGAGCGAGAGGACGATCAGGGACAGACTCGGCTTTTTTATATACGCCCCTACGTCGCCTTTCCGCAAGGAGGAGGGGGGGAGTGCGCCATGTTACCCTCGATGGGCACCGAACATGGTGTCTCCGGTGAGCTGCAATCGGGTAATCCGAGTGGACGTCCGTGCCCCGTTCGTTGGGGGTCGGCTAGGGGCCCGGAGGCACGCCCAAAAGTACCTGCGGGTGATCTGCCGGACCCGGTCCCCTAGCGACGGGGTCCGAGGGCTCGTTGCCTCCCTCCGATGGGATTCCGTTACAGAGTCGTTCCCGCTGGTCTTGGAAATGTCCTAGGGTACCTCGGGAGCGCAGCCCGAGCCTTGGTTATGTATCGAACGTACCCCTGGTCATCCCTCGCTCGGCGTCTGAGGCGACTGTGAACCCTTCGATAGGCCAGCCTTCGAACCCCTGATCAGTAGGGGGCACGGAGCCCGAGTAGCCTGAGGCGGTCATGGAACCTTTCGGGAGGCCGACCTTCGAACCCCTGACCAGTAGTGGGTGTCGGGCCCACGCGATCTGAGGCGGCTGTTGAACCCCTCGGGGGGCCAGCCTTCGAACCCCTGATCAGTAGGGAGGCTCGGAGCCTAGTTCCTTCACGGGGAAGGATCCCTTTGGGGTTATCCCCCTTCTCGGTCCCTGTTGCAAGAGATAGAGAAAGAAGGAAAAGGGAAAAAGGATTCGAAATTGAACGTCGTGGCGTACCTTTTTCGGCGTGGTCGTTTTGGCGGAGGCGAAGCGTCGCCAGCTGCTCCTGCCAGAAGCGTCACCTGTTCTGCCGCGGAGTTAATGCGCCGGGGTAAGCGGTCGGCGAGGCTGCCGTTGCGTGCACGAGCCGTTCGAGGAACGGCTGTTTCGCTTCGCGTTTTTTGAACCCCGCGTCCGGTTCGGGCGGTACGTTGGAACCGTCTTGACCTTGGCCTTTATGTGCCCCGGAGAGGGTCCGGTGACGGTCCTCGACTCCACTTCTCGCCTCCTTCTCAGGTTTTTTGCAGCCTGAGAGATCTAGCCAGGAAAAGGAAACCGCCCTCCCCTGTCCTTCACGCCGCCACCCCTTCTGCCTTGGCGATGGCTGACCGGGTGACCATCCTCCCGCCGCGCGACCCGTGGCCCTTCTCCACGGTGACGGCGGGTGATCTGGAGGACCTCGTCGGCGAGGGTTTGCTCCGCCCCCTCACCGATAAGGAGCGGCCGGAATGGATTCCTCCCGCGGGCGGAGTCGCTCCATCCCCTCCGCCGGGGTATGTCGTGAGCTTCATCTCCTTCCATGAGCGGGGATTTGGTGTGCCGTCGAGCCGCTTCATGCGGGCCATCCTGTTCCACTACGGGGTGGAACTGCACAACCTCACTCCCAACTCCATCGCGCAAGCCGCTATCTTTGTAGCGGTGTGCGAGGGGTATCTGGGGATCGCCCCCCATTGGGATTTGTGGACTCACCTCTTCTTTGCCGAGCTTTTTGCTTCGTCGACGGGGGAGAGGAAGGTCCGTGCGGCGGTGCAGGCCGGCGGCTGCACCCTCTTGCTGAGGCAGTCGCGGTCGTTGCAGTATATCCCTGCCGTCCTTTCATCCTCAAACAAGGGTTGGCAGCGCCGGTGGTTCTACCTCCGGAATGACGGAGGGTCGCTCCCGCCGTTCTCTCAGCGGGTTGTCACCGCCGCCCCCGACGCCTGGCGCCACGGGACTCCACACGAGAGGCAGAAGAAACTCGAACCTCTTCTCCAGGCCCTGAAGGCGTTGCGGGAGGAAGGGCTCACCGCCGCGGGAGTGGTTGCCGCCATCCACCGCCGGAGGGTGCTCCCCCTGGCGGAGCGGCGGTTGTCGCTTTGGGAGATGACCCAGGAGGCCGACTGGGAGGGGTCACGGATGTCCCCTGATCCTCTTCCCTACGATGCCCTCCACCGGCGGGTGTCGGCCGCGATGGGGAAGCCGGACTCCCACGCCTTCTCCCAGCCTCGAATGCGCCCCGACCAGGGGTGCGTCGCTCTGGTGAGTGTTCGTCCCTTCCTTCTTCACATACCGGGTTGCTTCTGATTCTCCCTATCGGGTTTCTCTTTCCCCCCTTTTTAGGAGGTGGGGCGGCACAAACCCTCCCTGCCGCCGGTCCCGGAGGACGCGGTGGGTCGGGCGGCGCGGCGGGTCGCCGCGGAGGAGGAGAAGAAGAAAAAGGATGCGGAGAAGGCCCGGGCCCGCAGGCGGAGGCGGGCTCGGGATGCCCTGGAGAAACGCCGTCGCCAGCAGGAGAGGGAAGGACTTCCCAGGGAGCTGTCGCCGGAGACGTCCGACGATGCCGCCGACGACGACGACGAAGAGGAGGAGGACGACATGGCCGCCCGTCTCGGTCTCAGCCCTGGCTTGGGGTGTGGCCGGGAGCCGTCGAGTCAGCCCCCGAGCGGGCCTACATCGTCGGTCCCTGGAGCCGAGGCGTCGGGTCCCCGACCTGAGGGGTGGGGGCAACCCGAGAGGGTTCTTGACCCCTCGGCTGGAGGAGCTGACGTGACTCCAGGGAGCCGGGCCGAGGGGTCCGTTCCTCGGGATCCGTCGCCCGCGCCGGCAGCATGGGGGAGCGATCCTCAGGTTGCCGCGGCGGCGCCTGGGCAGTCCGCCTCTCGGGCCTCAGGGGCGTCCGAGGCGAGGGCGGCGCCGGGGCTGTTGGCGAGGCGGACCTCGGCGGTGGTTCCAGGAAGCGGGAGCCAAGAGACCTCCCCCCAGACACCGTGGATCATGGTCCGGAGCGGGTAGGTACCTTGGAATGTCCCCGTCCCGGCGCTTCATTCATATGTCTGGGCCGTGATTTTCCCTTTCTTGTTTTCTCCAGCAAACGGAGCCATGGCCCTACTGACCTGGCGCCTCGGAAGGCCCTCAAGACGGCGTTGGTCCAGGCAGCTGGCGCCACCTCGGGCCCTGCCGCTCAGCCGACCCTTTCGCAGGGTGCTCCGCCACACGGGGCTCAGGCGTCGCATGTTCCGGGGGAGCAGGTCGCCGAGGCGGGCTCCTCTGCCGAGGTAGCCATCGTGATCGGGGAGGCGGCCGGCGCCGGCGCGGTCCCGATCTCGCCTGCCATGTCGGCCATGCCGGCGTCTGCCGCTACCGCAGTTGGCACCGTCCCAGTCGGAGAGCGTGCGGTTGCCGCCGGCGTCGAGACAGCCGCGGCGTCGGCGCTCGGGGCCTCGGAAGAGGTGGGCGCGGACGCGCAGTGCTCCCGGGCGGGCGGCAGCCTTGTCGCTATGCGGCGGAGCCCCGAGGCCCGGGGCCAGTTGCTTCGATTCCGGACCCGCGAGGCTTCGGGCCCTATCTTCGTTCTTGACGACGAAGAGGAGGACCAGTCCTGGGACGAGCTCCGCAAGCGTGCGGAGGCGACAGTGGGGTCGCTCCGATCGTCGCTGGAGGTTCTCTGCGGGGACGTCCCCAAAATCCTTCAGGTAATGGTTTCGGGCATACCTTCTTGCTTCTGCGAGTGAGGCGCTCGTCGTGATATCTTGTTTCCCTTTCCAGGATCTGACGGACCGGAGCGCTGCCAAGTCGTCGTTCATTCGTCGCGAGGCCGTCGTCTGGGGCTCGCTGCGGTCCCTGAGGACTTCGCTCGCTGGGGCTACCGTGCGCCTTTCTCAGCAGGACGCTAAGATAGCGGACCTCCAGTTGCTCTGCGCTGACCTGAAGGCCGAGGCGGCGGCAGCGCGCACGGAGGTGCTACAACGGCGGTCGGAGCTCGCCCAGGTTGCCGAAGAGCGGGATCAAACTCGGGGCCAGGCTGCCGAGGCCGAGAGCCAGGCCGAGATCCTTGCGGCCGATCTGGCCGCAGCCCAAGTCGCAGCCTCGGAGCAGCGCGTCCGAGCCGGAGGTATGGCTCGACCGTCCTCGGTTCTCGATCTTGTCCGTTTCTTCTGCTTGTGTTTGAGGTCTTTCTTCTGGTTGTTCGCAGAGCTCGAGTCTGCCCTCGACGAGTCTGCCAAGGCGCTTGCCGAGGCGCTCGATGGGGCTGCTGAGCAGAGGGAGGCCGATCTCGCGGCCATGTCCGAGGCCGTCTCGGAGGTCTATCGGAAACTCGGTCCCGGCGACGTCCCTTCAGGAAGCTCTCCCCAAAGCCGTCTTCAAGCCCTAGGTGATTACGCGCGCGGTAAAGTCCGCGGGGCGCTGCACCACGGCGTCAGGCGGGCCTTCGCCGTGCTCGCTTCCCACTACGTCGTGGACTTGGAGCGGGTCAGCGAGGGGTACTGCCTGCCTGACGAAGACGAGGCGGCCCTGGCGGAGGTTCAGCGGCTCGACGCGGTCGCTGCGGGTCCGAGCGCGGCGCTGGCGACCGCCTTCGAAGCGGAGATTCTTCCTCCTGCGCCGCCGCCGGAAGCGGAGGTGAACCTTACCGACGGCGGGGGTGGAGTTGAGGGCGCGGCTCCTGCCCGAGGCGACGCCTGATTTTTGTTGGGACAATTTCTGTTGGATGTGTGGTTTGCCGCGGCCACCGAGGCCTGGACATTTTACTTCTCTTCCGTGAAGTCATGCTCTTTTTCGTTTCGATTTTCGCGCCTGGCTCGTAGTGTCGATAACAGGGTGATTTCCCGAGCTGGGTCCTTTTTCGTGACAGGCGACGAGTGGGGTGTCCCTAGCCCGGAGGCATAGGTGTTCCCCAGCTCAGTCGGTCTCGCCATTTACTCGTCCCCAAGTTCGCTCCTCAGGACCCTGCTTCTGACGCATCCGGGAGAACGCAAAAAACCCTTCTTGACCGAAAAAAGAGTTTTTCTGACGCGGAACGGTACGTCCGTCCAAACTCGACGAGAGGGGTTCCCCCTTTTTAGCCCCCGAGGGAGGGTCGGGCTCTGCCGGGGCGAGGCCGACTCTCCCTTGATGACTGATTCTTATGTGTGAGTGGGGAAAGGGCGCAGCCCCCGGGCGTCGTTCGCGCAGAGGCCGTTTGGCGAGTCAGGCTCCTGCCCAGATATCCGGCGAGTGCTCGGTGACATCCCTCGGCATGCCGGGCATGCCCGAGGGACCCCACGCAAAAATGTCAACGTTTGCGCGAGGAAAGTCGACGAGTACTGCTTCTTATTTGGGGCCGAGCCTAGAACTGATCCGGACATGCTTGGAGGCGTCGCCACTGGGGTCGAGAGGGACGGCCTTGACCGTCTCCGCTGGCTCGAAGTTGCCGGCATGTCGCTTCACGTCCGGCACCTCTCGGGAGAGGCTTTCCAGGTCGGCAATGAGGGCCTCGGACTCGGCGAGGGCCTCGGCGTACTCCACGCACTCCACATCGCATTCGAAGGCGTTTTTGTACGTGGAGCTGACGGTGATGACCCCGTTGGGGCCCGGCATCTTGAGCTTCAGGTAGGTGTAGTTGGGGATGGCCATGAACTTCGCGTAGCATGGCCTTCCCAACACTGCGTGGTAGGTTCCTCGGAACCCGACCACCTCGAACGTCAAAGTCTCCCTTTGGAAGTTGGAGGGTGTTCCGAAGCAGACAGGGAGGTCGAGCTGTCCGAGGGGCTGGACGCGCTTCCCGGGAATGATCCCGTGGAAGGGCGCAGCACCTGCTCGGACGGATGACAGGTCGACGCGCAGGAGCCTGAGGGTCTCGGCGTAGATGATGTTGAGGCAGCTGCCTCCATCCATCAGGACCTTGGTGAGCCTGACGTCGCCGATGACGGGGTCGACGACGAGCGGGTACTTCCCAGGGCTCGGCACGTGGTCGGGGTGGTCGTCCCGGTCGAAGGTGATGGGCTTGTCGGACCAGTCTAGGTAGACTGGCGCCGCCACCTTCACCGAGCAGACCTCCCGACGCTCTTGCTTACGATGCCGAGCCGAGGGATTCGCCGCATGCCCTCCGTAGATCATGAAGCAGTCGCGGACCTCTAGGAACTCTCCTGCTTGGCGATCCTCCCTTTTGTCGTCGTCGTGAGCCCTGCCACCCTCTGCGGGTGGCCCGGCCCTGTGGAAGTGGCGCCGAAGCATGACGCACTCCTCGAGGGTGTGCTTGACGGGCCCCTGATGGTAGGGGCACGTCTCCTTGAGTGCCTTGTCGAAGAGGTTAGCACCTCCGGGGGGCTTCCGAGGGTTCTTGTGCTCGGCGGCGGCGACAAGGTCTGCATCGGGAACGTCGCGTTTCGCTTGCGACTTCCTCCTGCCTTTCTTCTTGGCACCGCGCGGAGTAGACGCCTCGGGAGCATCTTCCGACGGGCGGCCCTGGGGCTGCTTGTCCTTTCGGAAGATGGCCTCGACCGCCTCCTGGCCGGAGGCGAACTTGGTGGCGATGTCCATTAGTTCGCTCGCCCTGGTGGGGGTCTTGCGGCCCAACTTTCTCACCAGGTCACGGCAGGTGGTGCCGGCGAGGAACGCGCCGATGACATCGGAGTCGGTGATGTTGGACAGCTCGGTGCGCTGCTTCGAGAACCGCCGGATGTAGTCCCGGAGAGACTCTCCCGGCAGCTGCCGACAGCTTCGGAGGTCCCAGGAATTCCCGGGGCGCACGTACGTGCCCTGGAAGTTGCCGGCGAAAGCCTGGACCAGATCTTCCCAGTTGGAAATCTGCCCCGGAGGCAGGTGCTCCAACCAGGCACGAGCGGTGTCGGAGAGAAACAGGGGGAGGTTACGGATGATGAGGTTGTCGTCGTCCGTCCCACCCAGCTGACAGGCCAGGCGGTAGTCCGCGAGCCACAATTCCGGTCTTGTTTCCCCCGAGTACTTCGTGATAGTAGTCGGGGGTCGGAATCGGGGCGGAAACGGCGCCCGCCGAATGGCTCGGCTGAAGACCTGCGGACCGGGTGGTTCGGGCGAGGGACTCCGATCCTCCCCGCTATCGTAGCGTCCCCCACGCCTGGGGTGATAGCCTCGGCGCACCCTTTCGTCGAGGCGTGCCCGACGGTCACGATGAGGGTGCTCGTCGCCGAGGCGGCCCGGGGCCGCAGGCGCGGTGTTGCGCATGCGCCCGGTGAAGACCGAGGCTTCCCGCGTGAGTCGGGAAGTCACGGCACGAGGTTCCGAGGGGTATCCCTGTCTTCGGGAGGCAGAGCTCTCGGCCCGTCGGGCCGCAGCGCCTTCCAGGAGATGCTTGAGTTCTCCCTGGATTCGCCGACCCTCGGTGGTTGATGACTCCGGCATCGCGCGGAGGAGCATCGCTGCAGCGGCCAGGTCCTGACCGGTTCCGCCGGATGCGGGTGGCGGTCTGTCCCTGGCATCGTTGGCGATGCGGTGCTGGAGACCTTGGGGCAGGTGACGTATTCCTCCGGCCGGGGGTTGGCTCGCCCATACCTGCCCGATGTTCTGGCGGATTGCCTCGAGCGCTCCTGCTCCCTCATCGAGCCCGGCCTGCGCCCCGCGGACTTGCTCGAGCTGTGGGTCGTGACCCCCCGCCGGAACGGGGACCACAGCTAGCTCCCGCGGGATGTCGGCGCGAGGCGCTGGCCTAGGGGGATCACCATCCTCCGGCATGCCGAGACAGCCGCCTCCGGAGGGATCCCCTAGCTCGACGTGGAAACATTCGCGGCTCGGGCCGCAGTCCTTGTCGCCAAGGCTGCGGCTGCCGTCGGAACAGTCGGAGAGGCAGTAGTCACATGCGGTTATGAAGTCCCGCATGGCACTAGGGTTGCCAGATCCGGAGAAATCCCAGCAGATGCTGGGGTCGTCATCTTCCTCGGACCCAGAGGGTCCGTAGGTAGAGACGCCCGTCAATCGGTCCCAAGGCGACCGCACACGAAACCCCAGAGAGGTTGCACTCGCCTCAATGTGAGCGCCCGCCAAAGCGAGGTCGCCAGGCGGGCTGAGACCGAGTCGAAATGACGAAAGATGGGGAGCAGTCGGTACCTTTTTGTCGACGAGGAGCGATGAAGTCACGTCGGGGGCAGATCGCGCCGTCGTCTTGGGTATGAGGGCGACGTCCTGCAGGCCCTTCACGAGCGTGCTGGCGTCGTCCACCTGCACGGAGTCGACGTGCTGCGGGGGGATGCTGCTCGCCTTTGCCTCGAACGCGAGGGCGACGCTTGGCGTGTCCTCCGTTGGTGCGCCGGGGATGTCGATTTGCTCGACAGCCGTCGGAGCGCGGCCTCCCGCTCGACCCTGGTTGCCCCGCCTCCTCCTCCTCCGATGGCGAGGGAGAGGATGGGGCGAGCTCGAAAGTTGTCCTTCCCCCATGCGGGAAAGAAATCGTCGATTCCGCCGCCGGCGGGCGGGCTGTCCGCCACCATTGTCGCTGTCGCGCGGCGGTGGAAGGAGTATCATGTCGTAGTCGCTGTCGAGAGACATGAACTCGAGGCTCCCGAAACGGAGCACCGTCCCGGGTTGAAGAGGTCGTTGGAGACTGCCCATCTGGAGCTTGACGGGAATCTACTCGTCAACACGCAGCAGGCCCCTACCTGGCGCGCCAACTGTCGGCGTTCCGAGACCGGGGGGTCCCCGAGCCGACGAGTGAGTGTGCCGCGTGCCCCAGCCCAGATGGGTCGAGCGCGTGGGCGAGCGCGAAGGGGGGAACAGAGAGAGAGGTCGGTGGCCGGAGCCGGGTCGTGAGGGAGTCGGAGAATTCCCGCGGCCTTCGTGTTCGTCCCGCGCCCAGGTCGGGTGCGCTTGCAGTAGGGGGTTACAAGCGTCCGCGCGAGGTGAGGGGAGCGAGCGGCCCCGAGAGAGCGCCTGCCCCTGCCCTTCGTCCCCGCGAGGCCAACCTTCTCTAAGAAGGCCCTGGTCCTTCCTTTTATAGTCGTAAGGAGAGGATCCAGGTGTACAAAATGGGGGTGTAGCAAGGTGCTACGTGTCTAGCGAGGGAGAGCTAGCGCCCTAAGTACATGCCAAGGTGGCAGCCGGAGAGATCTTGGCACCCTGTTGGTGTGGCGTCGTGGCTGTTGGAGGAGTAACGGAGCCGGACGGGGGGACAGCTGTCGGAGTGGCTGGGCCCTTGCTGACGTCCTCCTGCTTTTGTAAGGGAGCTGAGAGCCGCCGTCGTCATGGTCTGGCGGGGCGCCATCATTGCCTATCTGGCGTAGCCGGCCGGATGGGACGCCGGTCTTGTTCTCTGCGACCCAAGTCGGCTCGGGGCAGGGTGATGATGACGCTCCCTGTTGACGTGGCGGTCTTGTGTCCTAGGTCGGGCGTCGTGGAGGCTCCTCCGAAGTCGAGGTCGAGTCCGTCCTGCAAGACAGAGGCGGAGTCCGAGCCCTGGGTCGGGCGAGGCGGAGGTCGTTCGGCAGAGGCCGAGGCGGAGTCCGAGCCCTGGGTCGGGCGAGGCGGAGGTCGTCGTCTTCCGGGGCCTTAGCCCGAGTCCGAGCCCTGGGTCGGGCGGAGCGGAGTTCGCCGTCTTCCGGGGCCTTAGCCCGAGTCCGAGCCCTGGGTCGGGCGGAGCGGAGTTCGCCGTCTTCCGGGGCCTTAGCCCGAGTCCGAGCCCTGGGTCGGGCGGAGCGGAGTTCGCCGTCTTCCGGGGCCTTAGCCCGAGTCCGAGCCCTGGGTCGGGCGGAGCGGAGTTCGCCGTCTTCCGGGGCCTTAGCCCGAGTCCGAGCCCTGGGTCGGGCAGAGCCTCCTATGGCACTTCTGGCGAAGTCTGGTCGCCCGTCGGTCTTACCTTTTGCGTTAAACGCCCCGGTGATTTGGTCGGTTGGCGCGGTGATTTAGTCAGGGTTACTTCTTATCGAAGGCGGGGCCTCGGGCGAGCCGGGGATGCGTCTGCCGTGAAAGAGGAGGCCTCAGGCGAGACGGAGTCATCTTAGGGTCGGCTGCCCTCGCCCGAGGCTAGGCTCGGGCGTGGCGTGATCTAGTCGCTCGTATGGACTGATCCCTGACTTAATCAAACCCATCAGGCCTTTGCAGCTTTATGCTGATGGGGGTTACCAGCTGAGAATTAGGCGTCTTGAGGGTACCCCTAATTATGGTCCCCGACAGAGACCAAACAACGAATCCACCTCTTCACAAGGTTCGTCTTTCAAATCCACTTCTCATATGTGCTTTATTGCTAATGGGAGTGATAGTGAAAGCGAAAGTGAGGATGAGGAGAAGCAAGAAAGTGATAGTGAAGATGAGGATGATTTTCAACAATTCTTCGCTCAGCTAAGCAAGAAACATCGGATGAGCTTGCTCAAACTCATGAAAAGAGCGGAAGAACAAAAAGAAATGCTTCATAAGAAAGAAGACTTCCTCATCAGAAAAATCGAAGACTTAGAGAAGTTGACCAAAGAGCATGAGAAGATAAAGTGCTCTCATGATGATTTGGTCCAAAGGTATGAAGACATTTCAATTGAGCAAATTAAAGTTGTTAATCATTCATCATATATTGCTCAATTAGAAAATAAAAATGCTATGTTCAAGAACACGATAGAAAGGCTAAAAATTGAAAATCTAGCTTTGCAAGAAAAACATGATATGCTTGTGTGCTCTCATAATAAATTTATGGATTCACATATCATGTTAGAAATGGCTCATGAGGTTGTGTTAACTAATTTGAAATCATACCAACCTCACATATGCACATGTACTCAAGTAGAAACTATATTATCATGTGCTAACAAATGTTGCTCTCAAGAAAGCCAATCTTCCATTGAGATATAAATTTCAGGAACTAGTGATATTTCTATCACACAAGAAAATAAAGAGCTCAAGGAAGAAGTTGGAAGGCAAAGAAGGAGCTTAACTCTTTTGAAGGGAAAGTGTCATGCTCAACCTTCTCAAGATAACCGTGATAATATGGTGAAAAAGCTTGAGAAGGGGACAACCGTAGCATGCACAAAACCCCTTCAAAAGAATACCAAGCTTTCCAAGAAAGTCATGAGCAAACATCAAGATAAGAAATCCAAAGCTCATGACAAGTGCCTCAACCACGTCTCCACATGCTCCACACAAGGTAACAAACAAGCCACTCTTCCAAATAAGAGAAGATGCACTAGAAAGTGTTATCAATGTCATGAGAAGGGACATGAGATTAAGTCATGTCCCTACATAAAAGATAGTGGCTTAACTTTAGAAAGAAAGAGGCTCACTAACCATGTAGCAAACAAGAAGCAAGGCAAGAAGGAGTCTTGCAAAATAAAAAATCAGATTTGCTAGACTTGCCGAAGAAAGGGACACCTATGCAAGGATTGTCCCATGAGTAAGTATCCTAAGCCTACCATGTCAATTCATTCATATTCGCTTAGGAGACCAAAAATGACATTTGTGCTAGAAAGGTACTTAGTTCACCTAAAACTAGCACAAAGGCCATTTGGGTGCCTAAGTACTTGTTAGCTAACCTTGGTGGACCCATCCAAAGATGGGTACCAAAATGTACTTGATAAGTTTTGCAGGTACCCACAGATGATATGAAGCTTTGGGGTGCTTGAGCGGTTTAACTCAATTCTTATCTCAAGCTATCGATCTTACATTGTCTATCCTTTAAGATTGACCCAAAGATGAATTGAGTTGTTATATCACTAACTTCATATTCATCTCTAGCAAGAACTTGTGTTGTAGGGAATAAGGATTAACCTTTGTGGGAATCAAGCAAAATGCCTACAATCAAGTGATATCCAAAGGATGGTAACAATTAATTCTTAAGTGCACATTGCTTTTAATTGGTATATTCCTTTGTGTCTTTTGTAGCCACATAGGAAAAATGTAGCACTTGAGAATGAACTTAAAAGATTTTACCTTGCTTTGGAAAGGATCTAATTATATGGTAGATTGCAAGTTCATATTTTTATATTATGACAATCTACATGCTTTAAATTGGTTGTATGTATCTTGTGGCATATTTCAAATTGATTATCGTATTATTTCCATGACCTAGACATAAAGAGGATTATCCCATGTTCTTAAATGAATAGAGTGCTAAGTAAGAAATCCAAATTCTTAAAGCACTTACCAAAAGGGAAATTCTCTATGTGACTAGAGTTGTGAAACTAATGTTTTTATCTAAGTGATTTATGTAGTTTCACAACATGAGAATGTGTTTCCCAAATGGAGTGTGACATTCAACGTTCAAAGAAGATCTAACCAATACTATGTGATGTATTCATTCTCATTTAAATTGGTTTTGAGTCTTCTACATTAATCACTCACCATGCTATGAATTAAACTTGCCATGTAAACTTAATTAAATAATCATGTTTTTTTTCACCTTGTTTAATTTTGGTGTTATGCATGATGCTTGTAAGGGCAATTTAGTTCATATCATGAAGTTTCCTTATTTTAGTAACCTTCTTGTCATTCATATACTAGAGGTTTCTAAATAGGAAACTATTGTTTGTGTTTCTAATGCAATCTCTTTTAAGCCATTTCATGGAAATTCATAAGTAGAGATTGTGCTCTTTCATTTGGTAAAATCACAAGCATTAAAGGTTAATCTTCAAACAAAGAAAGATTAGGAATGCTCAAGGCAAAGGTATGGAACTAGTTGTTTCATTTGGTATGTGACCAATAATAGTTCCTTTCAAGTGGCATTCTTTCAATTGGTAATAATCTATTTTATGGAAAGAAATGCCAATATGAAGGTTAAATTCCTTTTGGCTTAAATTTGTAAATTGGTGCATATTATTAATTCACTCATCCATGTGCATTAATTTAAAAGGAATTATTTTATGCCTTTATGCCTCATAAATGATGATTTGTTTGCCATTCATATATAGATATCATCATTCATTAAATACTTCCTTGTACTACTAATGCCTCTTTTCAAAGTGTTTTATCGACTAGTTTTAAAAGGAAAAGAGATAACAAAGAAGTAAGTCTCCACAAATGATGAAAATAAGAATACTAAGGTGGCACCACCACAGATAGTAAGATCTATCAAATTGGTATAACAAATGGTACATTCTATATGGTGGTAAGTATTCTTAGGCATAAGTTAATTCATTGCAAATTTGTCATGCCTTGACCATGATATGTAATGTACTCCTCATGAGACTCTTAACTGAATTGAAAGTGCATGTGGTAAGTCATTCAAATACTTGATGCACATATCTAGTGGGAGAACATTATATATCTTGTGTCGTAGAGAATAAGTTTCCCTTGAGTAAGCTATACTAAGACAATCCAAAATGGTAAATTTGTATCTCATTCATATGGATTGTAATCTTTGTTTTTTAATAGCTACTCTTGATGCAGTTTAAAATTCCCTTATAGTTAAATCCAAAAGTGCATAAGAATCTTTTTTGTTGATATTCATCTCATACATATGCACTAACATGGATATAATTTTTAAACTGTAAAAGGTACAATTAGTGATCCATACTCTCTAAATTTTGGAAACCCATATTTTGATATCTTAGAAATCTACTTCAATCGATATCCATATGCTTCACATTGAATTGGATCACTAAGTTGTAAATTACATGCATAACTTGTCTTTATGATATGAATGCTTGTGCAGTTAACCTTAATAAGCTAGGTGCACCCAAGGTTAAGCTAGGTTCATCGTCAAGAAGGCAACACAATGATGTATCAAGAAAAGGAGAAAAGGCTCCTATTCTTAACTCTAGCTTTTATCTATGTGATTAAATATTGACTTGAAACCATGTAAGATGGTTGTCAAGTATATGTGGGTGCCTACACAAAGAGAAAGGTTACAATAAGGATTGTGTGGGTACTCAAGGCTCTTCCTACTAATGTCAAAGGACCCAGTTCAAATTGGGTACCAAGATATGCATCTTAAACTTGTTTTGCAGGATCACGCCTTCAATGGATCAAGTTGGGTGCTCGATAATGAATGTATAAATCATATTTGGAGATAGTAGCAAGGGTGGTAACAACTGAATCTCAAGTGCATATTATTTTCAAATCTTATCTTTTTTGTGACTTATGTAGCCACTAAGGAAAAAGAAGCACTTGAGGATATACATCAGTTGTTGATTATGAAATAAAGGTCTAATTGGAAGATGAATGAATATTATCATATGGTGAACAATCCAAAATTATGTGATGTATTCTCTATCTAGTTAATTTGGATTTGATTCTTCTTTATTAGACACTCACCATAATATGGATTAAGTCAGCCCTTTAGACTTCATTGAACAACCATGCATATTATCCATGTCATTCAAAATATATTGTGCATGAGGGCTCAAGGGAAATTTAGTCCATATTATGATGTTTCTCTATTTTAGCAACTCGCTTGCCTTCCACATATAAAGGGTTGCTAAATAAGAAACTAGTGCTTGTGCTACTAATGTCATCTCTTGTGTTGAGTTTATCCATAGAAAATCTATGTTAAGAGATGGTGCTTGTTTTAAATTGGATTAATCACAAGCTTAAAGGATACTATTCAACTAAAGTAAGAAGAAGTTGATCAGAGGCCAAGGTATGAAAACTTCCTCTCCTTCGGTTGTTTTAGTATTCTATCCTTAGTGGGATGTACCATAGTATAGGTTAAATTCCTTGCAATATAAAATGTTCAATAGTGCATATAACTTTGACATCAACTATATGTATGCACTAATTTAAAGGAATTTAGTCTATCCTTTTGGATTTCAATAATGATGATTCATTTGCCATCCACATATAAGGATCATCATTTGTGAAACCCTCTTGTGTTTCTAATGCTCTCTTTTCTAAGTGTTTCAACAAGGTCTTCCCAAGTTCTTTGAAGATGAATTCAAAATCTACAAATATAAGAGTCTTGGTTCTTTCAATCATTGAGTTTCAATAGGTCTCATATCAAGTATGATCGAATCAAGAAAAGATGAAAGAAGTTCAAGATCACTTGGTTGGATGAAATCGTAAAGAGAAAAGAGATCACAGTGATTCAAGAAGGGAGTTATTTTTTTTCAACCAAATAATGAAGATGTAGTGACATATTTATATGATATCCTTCATTATGAGGTTTGAGATTTATATCAGCATGCTTTACCCTTCAGGATTTCAATTGATATACTTTCAGTTTTTAAACTTTCAATTGGTTTAATTTTCATCATCTATGAAGGCATGTTATGTTCAACCAAGATATAGTGCAAACATCTTCTTCAACCTCGTATTGTTGAAGTGCATAAGTATACTTTGTGTACTCTTGCAAGCACAAGTTGAGGGAGAGTTTAGCCTATATCTTGTGAGACTAATGATTTCTTTCAAGTTCTTGTTGTGTAGTCTCACACCCTGGAGAACATCAAACGAGGATGAATGGTTCCATAGAAATGAAAATGAGTTTCTCTTGATCGTGTGAAGAGGATAAGTTTCTCTTTGAAATGTCAAGCCTATCAAAAGCTAAGATGGAAATTCATGATTATAATGTAGACCATGTGGCGTAGAACAAAGTTGTGTCACTCCATGAATTATTGTATTACATTTGTGTATCTAGGCTCTTACATGCTAGTGTATGCATGTATATGCAATATCTTAAGTCACATCATAAGGTTGCACTTGTGGTGACGATTAAAGAATCTCTAGATATTTGATTAATACCTCTTGTGGTGATATCATAAGTTAGTCTTAAGTCATCTTAGTGAGGTATGAGTCAAACATGCTAACTTCTCAAGAATCTTGGCTTAAAATATTGCATATCATGTCTATTAGTATACCTTTTGATTATGAGTAATTCTTTAAATTGGTACAATTTCACATTTTCATACTTTTTTTGTACCAAGGTTCAAATTGTAGAACTTAATCCCCTGGCCTCACAAGTCCAAGTGCATAAGCTAAACAAGTATTCATCACTTGTATGCACACATTTAGGGGGAGAATAGTCTATAATTTGAATCTTTGAGACTAACTTCATTTCCAAGTCTATTATGTGTGTAGTCTCGAATTAGACAGGAATCTTCGGGCAAAGACAATCGCTTCCACTGCAAATTTTGATGGGTATTGTTGGGGACTTGTTCTCAAATGCTATGAATTAAGAACAAGACAACATAAAAGTGTTAAATGTTAAAACTCCTTCGTCCTCAAAAACAATATATCCCCTTGGATATATTGAGTCTCGGACGAAGGTTACAAAAGAGAAGACCTTCGTAAGGTTGATAAATGGTAAAATAGGCAACCATATATAATACACGAGTAGTAATACCAATATTATTATTAATGTATTCCTATTATTAAACTCATAAAATAGAATTACAAATGTACCTTCAGATTGATGTAAAGGCACAGACGTGATGTGAAAAAGCGTATGCCAAGTCAGCGTGAACAGTACAAGAGTACTGTTCATCTATTTATAGGCACGGGA
This sequence comes from Zea luxurians, assembly GCA_029449295.1. Classification (NCBI taxonomy): domain Eukaryota; kingdom Viridiplantae; phylum Streptophyta; class Magnoliopsida; order Poales; family Poaceae; genus Zea; species Zea luxurians. Next base: position 52,065,188 of record JAOPSE010000006.1, on the reverse strand, counting down.
CGCAGCCCGTGTAAAATTACATTGATGCCCTTTACATTTGACAATAACTTTATAATAATCCTTCGAGGTTTAACTTGACTTTTCATCTTTAAGTCGGTTCCTCTTTTCCTACCGTCATGCCGAAGCTCTTCTGCACGTAGCTTCGTGATCGTCTTATCCTTCATTGTGATTGCTTTCCGCCCCGGTTAAGCTTCGTCATGACCATACTCTTGTATATCCGTAACCTGATTCCGAAGACACCTGTTCACATATTTCACTTCGGAAAACATTGTCAAATCATGTTTTTTTGAGGACCTTCGGAAGCCGAAGGCACCCAACAGGTATCAAAGATTCTTTGCTCCAATAAATGTATCTTTTATACATTTCATAAGGGAATGAGTTTCTTTTTTATATGCTACTCCAACATCATCTAAAATTGGTAAACATGTATCACATCCTTTTGGATTTCAAATGTCTAAAGTAGCATAGCTTATAAATTCTTCTGTCTAGAACTTAATTGATTAAATAGTGCACATGTTTCTTATGTTGCATGATTATGTTCAATTGATACTCCTTTTATGCCAATGGTACTTTAAATTGCAAATAAGTACTTTCAACGGATATCAATTGAATTCATAAATATGTGTGCACTAAAACTTGAGGAGAACTTAGTGTAATATGCTATTAGTGATCTGCTTATCTATCAAATTGTATCAATTGGTGTTTTTCAATTGATATTTTTCATACATGATCACTAGTTGCATAATCCATACTTGTGCAATTTTCATGTTGCCTCTTGTTGTGATAAGAAAATGCTAGGTGACATCTAGACTCTAGGTATCAAGTTTCACCTTCGATTTAGTATGACAATCTTCATTTGATATCTTGGACTTATGTCAACACAAGTTTGGAACACCCCCTTGAAAAGGTAAAACGCAAAGGTACATCACTTCATGTCACTTCTCCATTACCTTTGTGCCATCTAAGGACCCTTTTCATGATAGTGTGTTCCCATCTAGCTTAATCATAATTTCTACCCTTTATATTCTTTGTATCCTTTTTGGAGATTTATGACAAAGGGGGAGAAATTTTGCATTAAAGCTTACCTTCAGTCTTATGTAACTAAGTGTTAGAAGACTTTTAAAAAGGGGAGAAATAATTAACAAAAAGGGGAAATCATAAGAAAAACATAAGATGTAGAAAGTTGATGAGTGTATACTATGTCATGAGCATCATGTTTATTTTATGACACACTGCACCCTATGAATAGTATGATATAAGTTGTCTCCATACTTTGACCCAAATATGTGCTTTTGGCATTTTAGTACAAAATTGGTATTTTCTGAAATGCACATATTTAGGGGGAGAAAATTATATCATAGGATTCAAAATCTTATTTATCAAATCTTATGTAAGCTTTAAATGTGTTGTCATCAATCACCAAAAAGGAGGAGATTGAAAGTGCATTCATCCCTTTTGTGAGTTTTGGTGATTTGGATAACAACACATTTAAAGGTCTAACAAGTTTGCTAAGTGTTGAACAGGAAATTCAGTATGATGAACATACTTGAATAGTGTATAATGATCAGTGAACAAGGTTCAACACAAGGTCAAATAACCAGTGAGACAATGCAAATGGATATAATATGGTCTCTATATTGGTTTGAATATATGGACAAGTCCTGAGAAATCACTATGCATAAATATGATCATAATAGAGGTTGAAGTGATTAAGAGGATTGGTCAAGCCAAAGTGAATAAGATATGAGGAATCGTGAATTGGCTTGACCATATTACTATCAGTCCATATATGCTTCTATGAAAATCAAACTAAAGCTTGATTAATCTTAACAGTTATATCTAGAAGACATTCAAGCAAGGTTCACAATATTGAAGAAATGATTCTCTCAATGGATGCTCAATAGGATGTGACTCAAGAATGGCTTGATAGGGTGAAGATAGCAAGGAAAGGGCTTCGAGGAACTAAGCGAAGGTGAAGGCCAAGCGACGGCTTGTAGACCGAGGTACCATGGCTAAGGTGAAGAAGAGAGTACTTGCACTAAGTCGATGAACTAATCAGCTATGAAGAGTTATAACATGTTGATGCATCAGTAAGGTGAATTGAAACCATGATTTGAACTCATATATGGTAATATGGTACAAGTCACAGGGTTTGATTTGTGTTTGCTTCAAAAGGTGAGACAAAGATGTTTGTGATCCTTATGAAGCAACGCCATGGAGAAATCACACATGAGACACCAATGACTCAAGTAGTTTACTTAATTAATTTTATTTAATTTGAGTATAGGAATCGTCGTACTATAAAGGGGGATCCAAAAAAAAGGTTGGTGTTTGCCAAAGCTCAAGCCTCTATATTCAAAAGCTATTTTTTGAAAAGCAAAAATCTCTTTAAAATTCTTTGGTTGACCTTGGTTAGGTTTGAGAAACCTAGAGTGTTCTTGTTGAAAAGCAGCTGAACTTCTTCAACTGTAGCTGAGCTTTTCAGCTGAGCTAAACTTCAGCTAAGCTAAGCTTCTTCAGCTGCAGCTGAGCTGAACTTCAGCTGAGTTGAGCTTTCTCAACTTCAGCTGAACTCAACTTCAGCTGTGAACCTCTTTGACCATACACCAGCTGAACTTGCCTCTGGGCAGTTGAGCTAGGGTTTTCTCTCCTAAACTCACTGGTCAAGACCGGTTGAACTGGTCCTAAGGGGCAGTTCAGCTGGTCTCTGACCCCTCTGACCTCTGACCAACAGTCTGCCAGTCAGACTAGCAAACAGGTCGCCAGGAGCTGTCAGGGGCGGTTCAACCGCCCCCCTGGGCGGTTCAACCGGTCTTGGTCAACTTGACCAGTCTGGAGGTCAGTCTGCGCGTCAGTCTGCTAGTCAGACTGGCAGGCAGGCTGCCAGGCCTGCCAGGGGCGGTTCAACCGCCCTAGGGGGCGGTTCAACCGGTCTCAGGCAGAAAAATCTGCCCAACGGCTAGTTTTGAGCTCCACCTATATATACTCCCTCCTACCTCTCTCCCCAAAGCGAAGAGCACGACCCAAACTCCATTTCTAACTTGAAGAACACCTCCCACTCTCTCTCACACATCTCTTGCCTCTCCCATTTCAAATCTTTGGAGAGAAATCTTTGAGTGAGTTTGAGAGCTGTGGTTTTTGTGCTTCGTCTCCAAATCTCTCTTTCTCTTCTTCATTCGAGGTTTGGTACTACATCGAGTTCTTTGTGGATTCATTACTCTTGGAGCTTCTAGCTCCTAGACGACTAGGTGTCTCTTGTGAGTCTCCAAATCTTGTGGAAGACCACAAGAAAGTTTATATTACCCGCTCGTTTGAGCAAAGATTAGTGTGTGATCTTGACCTTTGTGGTCAGCAAAGGAAGGATTAGGGTTGAAAGAGACCCGGCTCTTTGTGGGCGCCTCAACGAGGAAGTAGGGCACCTTGGTGGTGTGACCGAAGCTCGGGATAAATCTTGTGTCTCTTGTGTTCTTGCTCATTGTGTTTGTTTGTGTTTTTCGTTCTCTCACCATTCCGTGAAAGATTTGTTTATATCTTTTTGGTGTGTTGATTTTGAGAAGTGCCCTTCTCAGATCTACTACTTTGAACCCTGTGGATCATTTAGAACATCTCATTTCCAAAGTTAACTGGGTGAATTTTGAGATCAATTCAGTTTTACCCAGTTTGCTTCTAGTTTTTGTTGAAAAAGTTTTAACTTGCCTATTCACCCCCTCTAGGCAACTTTCAAAAGCCCTGTGCTTCATTAGAGCCTAACCGCTCGAAGTGATGTCGGGAGATCACGCCAAGAAGGAGATGGTGACCGGCGACAAGACCGCTACAAGCCACGGGAAGGCTCCATCGGGAGAGTCCCGCAACAAGGGGAAGGAGAAGGAATCCTCTTCCCACAAGTCGCATCGGAGTGGCGACAAGAAAAAGAAGATGAGGAAGGTGGTCTACTATGAGACCGATTCTTCATCGCCATCCACCTCCGGCTCCAACGTGCCGTCCATAACTTCTAAGCGCCATGAGCGCAAGAAGTTTAGTAAGATTCCCCTACGCTACCCTCATATTTCAAAGCGTACTCCTTTACTTTCCGTTCCACTAGGCAAACCACCGGTTTTTGACGGTGAAGATTATAATATGTGGAGTGACAAAATGAGGCACCATCTAACCTCACTCCACACAAGCATATGGAACGTTATTGAGTTTGGTGTACAGGTACCATCCGTAGGGATGAAGACTATGATTCAGACGAAGTGGCCCAAATTCATCACTTCAACTCTCAAGCCACTACTATACTCCTCGCCTCTCTAAGTCGAGAGGACTATAATAAGGTGCAAGGGTCGAAGAGTGCAAAAGAAATTTGGGACATGCTCAAGACCACACACGAAGGAGACGAGGTGACCAAGATCACCAAGCGGGAGACGATCGAGGGGGAGCTCGGTCGCTTTATGCTTCACCAAGGAGAGGATCTGCAAGCCATGTACAACCGCTTGAAGACCTTGGTGAATCAAGTGCGCAACCTCGGGAGCACCAAATGGGATGACCATGAGATGGTCAAGGTTATTCTAAGATCCCTCGTTTTTCTTAACCCTACGCAAGTTCAATTAATTCGAGGTGATCCTAGATACAAGCTAATGTCTCCCGAGGAAGTTATAGGGAAATTTGTGAGCTTTGAGCTAATGATTAAAGGCTCAAAGAAAATCATCGAGCAAGGCACCTCCTCCACGCCCAAGGCACAACCCGTCGCATTCAAGGCAACAGAGGAGAAGAAGGAAGAGTCTACACCAAGTAGGCTCCCCATCGACGCCTCAAAGCTCGACAATGAGGAGATGGCTTTAATCATCAAAAGCTTTCGACAAATCCTTAAGCAAAGGAGGGGGAAGGACTACAAACCCCGCTCCAAGAAGGTTTGCTACAAGTGTGGTAAGCCCGGTCACTTTATAGCAAAATGTCCTATTTCTAGTGACAGTGACAGGGGCGACGACAAGAAGGGGAGAAGAAAGGAAAAGAAGAGGTACCACAAGAAAAAGGGCGGCGATGCCCATGTGTGCTGCGAATGGGACTCCGACGAGAGCTCCATCGACTCCTCCTCCGACGAGGACGCTGCCAACATCGCCGTCAACAAGGGACTTCTCTTCCCCAACGTCGGCCACAAGTGCCTCATGGCAAAGGACGGCAAAAAGAAAAAGGTTAAATCTAAATCCTCCACCAAATATGCTACCTCTAGTGATGAGGCAAATTCTAATGATGATGAGAATGATTTATTTACTCTTTTCGCCAACCTTAACATGCAACAAAAGGAGAAGTTAAATGAATTAATTAGCACTATTCATGATAAGGATGATCTCTTGGATAGCCAAGAGGACTTCCTAATTAAGGAAAATAAGAAGCATGTTAAGGTTAAGAATGCTTATGCTCTAGAGATGGAAAAATGTGAAAAATTAACTAGTGAGCTAAGCACGTGCCATGATGTTATTGCCAACCTTAGAAATGAAAATGCTAGATTAATTGCTAAGGTTGATTCAAATATTTGTGATGATTCATATGCCAATCTTAGAAATGATCATGCTATTTCTATTGCTAGGATTGAAAAATTAAATTCCTCTCTCGCTAGCCTTAGAATTGAAAATGAAAAATTGATTGCTAAGGCTAAAGACTTAGATGTTTGCAATGCTTCCATTTCCAATCTTAGAAGTGAAAATGACATCTTACATGCTAAGATTGTTGAACTAAAAACTTGCAAACCCTCTACATCCACCATTGAGCATGTTTCTATTTGCACTAGATGTAGAGATGTTGACATTAATGCTATTCATGATCACATGATTTTAATTAAACAACAAAATGATCATATAGCAAAATTAGATGCTAAAATTGCCGAGCATGAACTAGAAAATGAAAAATTTAAATTTGCTCGTAGTATGCTTTATAGTGGGAGACGCCCTGACATCAAGGATGGCATTGGCTTCCAAAAGGGAGACAATGTCAAACTTAATGCCCCTCCTAAAAAATTATCTAACTCTATTAAGGGCAAGGCTCCCATGCCTCAGGATAACGAGGGTTACATTTTGTACCCTGCCGGTTATCCCGAGCATAAGATTAGGAGAATTCACTCTAGGAAGTCTCACTCTGGCCCTAATCATGCTTTTATGTATAAGGGTGAGACATCTAGCTCTAGGCAATCAACTCATGCTAAATTGCCTAAAAAGAAAACTCGTAGTGCATCAAATGAATCTAGCATTTCATTTAAAACTTTTGATACATCTTATGTTTTGACTAACAAATCCGGCAAAGTAGTTGCCAAGTATGTTGGGGACAAACACAAGGGAGCAAAGACTTGTGTTTGGGTACCCAAAGTTCTTGTATCTAATGTCAAAGGACCCAAAACTGTTTGAGTACCTAAAATCAAGAACTAAACTTGTTTTGTAGGTTTATGCATCCGGGGGCTCAAGTTGGATCATCGATAGCGGGTGCACAAACCACATGACAGGGGAGAAGAAGATGTTCTCCTCCTACGAGAAAAACCAAGATCCCCAACGAGCTATCACATTCGGGGATGGAAATCAAGGTTTGGTCAAAGGTTTGGGTAAAATTGCTATATCACCTGACCATTCCATTTCCAATGTTTTTCTTGTTGATTCATTAGATTACAATTTGCTTTCCGTTTCTCAACTATGCAAAATGGGCTACAACTGTCTATTTACTGATGTAGGTGTCACTGTCTTTAGAAGAAGTGATGATTCAGTAGCATTTAAGGGAGTGTTGGAGGGTCAACTATACTTAGTTGATTTCAATAAAGCTGAACTCGACACTTGCTTAATTGCTAAGACTAACATGGGCTGGCTCTGGCATCGCTGACTAGCACATGTTGGGATGAAGAATCTTCACAAGCTTCTAAAGGGAGAACACATTTTAGGACTAATCAATGTTCATTTTGAGAAAGACAGGATCTGTAGCGCATGCCAAGCAGGGAAGCAAGTTGGTGTTCATCATCCACATAAGAACATCTTGACGACTGACAGGCCACTTGAGCTCCTCTACATGGACCTATTCGGCCCGATCGCTTACATAAGCATCGGCGGGAGTAAGTACTGTCTAGTTATTGTGGATGACTATTCTCGCTTCACTTGGGTATTCTTTTTACAGGAAAAATCTCAAACCCAAGAGACCTTAAAGGGATTCTTGAGACGGGCTCAAAATGAGTTCGGCTTAAGGATCAAGAAAATTAGAAGCGATAATGGGACGGAGTTCAAGAATTCACAAATTGAAGGCTTCCTTGAGAAGGAGGGCATCAAGCATGAGTTCTCTTCTCCCTACACACCATAACAAAATGGTGTAGTGGATAGGAAGAATAGAACTCTATTGGACATGGCAAGAACCGTGCTTGATGAGTACAAGACTTCGGATCGGTTTTGGGCCGAGGCGGTCAACACCGCCTGCTACGCCATCAACCGGTTGTATCTACACCAGATCCTCAAGAAGACATCATATGAACTCCTAACCGGTAAAAAGCCCAATGTTTCATATTCCAGAGTCTTTGGTAGCAAATGTTTTATACTTGTTAAAAGAGGTAGAAAGTCCAAATTTGCTCCTAAGGCTGTAGAAGGCTTTTTACTAGGATATGACTCAAACACAAGGGCATATAGAGTCTTTAACAAGTCCACTGGACTAGTTGAAGTTTCTTGTGACATTGTGTTTGATGAGACTAACGACTCCCAAGTGGAGCAAGTTGATCTTGATGAATTAGATGATAAAGAGGCTCAGTGCGTCGCGCTAAGGATCATGTCCATTAAGGATGTGTGTCCTAAGGAATCCGAAGAGCCCATTCAAGCACAAGATCAACCATCCTCCTCCATGCAAGCATCTCCACCAACTCAAGATGAGGATGAGGCTCAAGATGATGAGGAAGAAGATCAAGAAGATGAGCCACCTCAAGACGACGGTAATGATCAAGGGGGAGATGCAAATAATCAAGACAAGGAGGATGAGCAAGTTGCAAGGCCGCCACACCCAAGAGTCCATCAAGCAATCCAACGAGATCACCCCGTGAACACCATCCTCGGCGACATTCATAAGGGGGTAACCACTAGATCTCGTGTTGCACATTTTTGTGAGCATTACTCTTTTGTTTCCTCTATTGAGCCACACAGGGTAGATGAAGCACTTCAAGATTCGGATTGGGTGATGACGATGCAAGAGGAGCTCAACAACTTCATGAGGAATGAGGTATGGCATTTAGTTCCACGTCCTAACCAAAATGTTGTAGGAACCAAGTGGGTCTTCCGCAACAAACATGATGAGCATGGTGTGGTGACGAGGAACAAAGCCCGACTTGTGGCCAAGGGATATTCCCAAGTCGAAGGTTTGGATTTCGGTGAAACCTATGCACCCGTAGCTAGGCTTGAATCAATTCGCATTTTACTTGCCTATGCTACTTACCATGGCTTTAAGCTTTACCAAATGGACGTGAAAAGCGCCTTCCTCATTGGACCAATCAAGGAAGAGGTCTATGTTGAGCAACCTCCCGGCTTTGAAGACAGTGAGTATCCTAACCATGTTTATAGACTCTCTAAGGCACTTTATGGGCTCAAGCAAGCCCCAAGAGCATGGTATGAATGCCTAAGAGATTTTCTTATTGCTAATGGATTCAAAGTCGGAAAAGCCGATCCTACACTCTTTACTAAAACACTTGAAAATGATTTGTTTGTATGCCAAATTTATGTTGATGATATTATATTTGGGTCTACTAATGAATCTACATGTGAAGAGTTTAGTAGGATCATGACACAAAAAATTGAGATGTCGATGATGGGGGAGTTGAAGTATTTTCTAGGATTCCAAGTCAAGCAACTCCAAGAGGGCACCTTCATTAGCCAAACGAAGTACATTCAAGACATTCTAACCAAGTTTGGGATGAAGGACGCCAAGCCCACCAAGACACCCATGGGAACCAATGGGCATCTCGACCTCGACACGAGAGGTAAATCCGTAGATCAAAAGTTATACCGGTCGATGATAGGTTCTTTACTCTATTTATGTGCTTCACGACCGGATATTATGCTTTCCGTATGCATGTGTGCAAGATTCCAAGCCGATCCTAAGGAAGCTCACCTTAGGGCCGTAAAACGAATCTTGAGATATTTAGTTTATACTCCTAAGTTTGGCCTTTGGTACCCCAGGGGATCCACATTTGATTTAATTGGTTATTCCAATGCCGATTGGGCAGGGTGTAAAATTAATAGAAAGAGCACATCCGGGACTTGCCAGTTCTTGGGAAGATCTCTGGTGTCTTGGGCTTCAAAGAAGCAAAATTCTGTGGCTCTTTCAACCGCCGAAGCCGAGTATATTGCTGCAGTCCATTGTTGCGCGCAATTGCTTTGGATGAGGCAAACCCTTAGGGACTATGGTTACAAATTAACCAAAGTTCCTCTTCTATGTGATAATGAGAGTGCAATCCGCATGGCGGATAATCCCGTTGAGCATAGCCGCACTAAACACATAGCCATTCGGTATCATTTTCTAAGGGATCACCAACAAAAGGGGGGATATCGAGATTGCATATGTTAGCACCAAAGAACAATTAGCCGATATCTTTACCAAGCCATTGAATGAACAAACTTTTACCAAACTTAGGCATGAGCTAAATATTCTTGATTTTAGAAACTTTTATTGATGTTTTGAACAAACTTTCATGTGCTATGACTAATGTTTTTTCAAGTCCATTTCATGCTAAGTCATAGATTGAAAGGGAAAAGGAGTCTTCGGCGAAGACAAGGCTTCCACTCCGCTCCATCGAATCACTCATCCTTCGCCGTCACTCTAACTCTCCAACTTTGGTATAATCTTCACTCCTTTACTTCCATCCAAGGGGGAGAGAGTAGTTTCAAAGGGCTTATATTTCACTCAAGCATCCGTTTTTGGCGATTCATGCCAAAGGGGGAGAGAGTATTAGCCCAAAGCAAAAGGACCGCACCACCACCAATTTCAAAAAGTATAGTCCTTTATTTGGTATTAAAAGAAGTTTTTCAATTAGTATCTTATTTTGATATAATTTCAAATTGGTAGACCCTCTTCAAAATTAATATCTAGAGGAGGATTTCATTAAGGGGGAGTTTTGTTTAGTCAAAGGAAAAACATTTGAACCAAGGGGAGAAAATTTCAAAACTTGAAAATGCTTCTCAAAAATCTTATTCATTTACCTTTTACTATTTGCAAAAGAACTTTGAAAAGAATTTCCAAAACATTTTGCAAAACAAAACATGTGGTGCAAGCGTGGTCCAAAATGTTAATAAGAAGAAAAGCCATCCATGCGCATCTAGTAAGTAATATTTATTGGTTACATTCCAAGAAACCTTTGCACTTACATCATGCAAACTAGTTCAATTCTGCACTTCCATATTTGCTTTGGTTTGTGTTGGCATCAATCACCAAAAAGGGGGAGATTGAAAAGGAAATAGGCTTACACCTTTTCCTAATTGATTTTGGTAGTTGAATTGCCCAACACAAATAATTGGACTAACTAGTTTGCTCTAGTCTATAAGTTCTACAGGTGCCAAAGGTTCACAACAAGCCAATAAAAAGACCAAAGATGGGTTCAAATAAAGAGAGCTAAAGAAATCCCAAAGGCACCCTGGTCTGGCGCACCGGACTGTCTGGTGTGCCACCGGACAGTGTCCGATGCACCAGGGAACTCGACGCTGAACTCGCTACCTTCGGGAAAATGGAGGCCGCTCCGCTATAATTCACTAGATCGTCCGGTGTATGCACCGGACAGTGTCCGGTGGCGCACCAGACTGTCCGGTGTGTCAGCGGAGCAACGGCTACTTCGCGCGCAACGGTCGACTGCAACGCATTTAATGCGCGCCTGCGCGCGCAGAGGTCAGAGCACACGCAGCAGGCGCACCAGACAGTCTACAGGACTTGTTCGGTGCACCACCGGACAGCCCAAAGGCCCCACCAGTCAGAGCTCCAACGGTCGAACCCTAACGGTCGGGTGACGTGGCTGGCGCACCGGACAGTGTCCGGTGGCGCACCGGACTGTCCGGTGCGCCCGTCGACAGCAGCCTCCACCAAACGGCTAGTTTGGTGGTTGGGGCTATAAATACCCCAACCACCCCACCATTCATTGCATCCAAGTTTTCGGCATTCACACCTCATACAAGAGCTATAGCGTTCAATTCTAGACACAACCAAAGAGATCAAATCCTCTCCCAAGTCTCTAGTTCAATTCCAATCAATAGTGACTAGTGAGAGAGTGACTTGTGTTCATTTGAGCTCTTGCGCTTGGATTGCTTCTTTTCTTTCTCATTCTTTCTTGAGACAAACTCAATTGTAGCCGAGGCAAGAGACACCAATTGTGTGGTGATCCTTGCGGGGACTTAGTGTCCCATGTGATTGAGAAGAGAAGCTCACTCGGTCTAAGTGATCGTTTGAGAGAGGGAAAGGGTTGAAAGAAACCCGGTCTTTGTGACCACCTCAACGGGGAGTAGGTTTGCAAGAACCGAACCTCGGTAAAACAAATCCTTGTGTCTCACTCTTTATTTGCTTGCGACTTGTTTTCACCCTCTCTCTCGGACTCGCTTATATTTCTAACGCTAACCCGGCTTGTAGTTGTGATTAACTTTGTAAATTTCAGTTTCGCCCTATTCACCCCCTCTAGGCGACTTTCACCGAGGGCCTCCAGAAGCGGTGGGCGCACCCTTGGCTCGCCCGAAGCCAAGCTCGGACAAACTTTGTCGTGCAGCGACCTCGGCCAAATCGCCTTACCAACCGACCGTATCGCATGCACATTTAATGTGGGGATCGCCTGACACCTTATCCTGACACGCGCGCCTCAGTCGGTAAGGTCGAAGTGACCGCAGTCACTTCGCCCCTTTACTGATCATTCTGACAGGGAAACAACACTATTCACCCCATTCTGACTACTGTGCCAACCACCAGGGAAAGACTAACAACAGTCACGGCCTTTCCCAAGTTCGGCCTCGGGCGCAACAGGGAGCTCCGCCTCGCTCGACCCCAGGCCTCGGCCTCAGCTTCGGCCTCGGGAGAAGGTCTCCGCCTCGCCCGACCCCGACCTCGGCCTCAGCCTCGGCCTCGGGAGAAGGACCCTGCCTCGCCCGACCTTGGCCTCGGGAAAAGGACTCCACCTCGCCCGACCTCGGCCTCGGACCAACTACGCTACAGGGGATACATCATTACCCTACCTCTAGCTAGCCGCCTCAGGCTACGAAGGAACAAGACCGGAGTCACATCTAGATTACTCCGGCCACAGGTAATGATGGTTCCCCGCGTGCGTCCGTGACATCGATGGTTCTCAGCTCCCTACGGAAGCAAGGAAACGTCAGCAGGATCCATGCCGCACCGCCAGCTGCGCTTCTACAGGGCTCAAGCACCTCTTCGCTGGACACGTTAGCACATTGCTATACCCCCATATGTACAGCTGGACCATCCCCTTGTGTCTATAAAAGGGGATGCCCAGGGCCTTCGGAGAGGGGGAAAAAGAGGGGGCAACACGGGCAGCAAGAGCAACGGAGACGGACTCACCCAAACATCGAGCTCCACTCCGCAGGAGGCCTAGGGCCCATTCCCTCTCTCGCGAAGCTTGTAACCCCTACTGCAAGCACCCCCGGTGCAAGATAATATAAGCCTCATCCCTCCTCTTGTATTCCATCTTGCATCAACCCATCTGGACAGGGGCACGCGGCATAAAATTCACTAGTCGGTCCGGTTGAGGGTCCCCCGGGTCCGAAACACCGACAAATTTGAAATAAATTTAGATATTATTTCAATGATTTTGACCTAAATATGTATTTAAACAAAAAATATGATGTACTTTAAAATTATAGACCTCTTCGAGTTCTATATTTTTCATTTAAACATTATCTTCATCCGATTTCATACATAAAAGTTAGGATTTTATAACTATATTATATAGAAAAAGAAAAAACGAGTACCCGAATTTTGGGTATCGTATCCGACCCGAATCTAAAGCTACACTATCCGAGTATTACTCATATCCTTTCTGAATATGGAAATATCCGAATCTGTATCCGTATCCGAAAAACGGGTATTTACACTATTCTAATTCGAAATCCGGTGGTTCTGACCCGTTTTCACCCCTAGTTTGGATGTACACGACATGTATGGGCAAGCCCATGTGGATAACTTGTCCTGGAGGCAAAAGTCTTGACGGGACCAAACGAGATGAGGCCAATGAGCTGCAGCAGCCTCGCAGGAAGGATGAGAACAAGAGCCCGTGACCCCGGAGCAAGAGATGTGCCTAGCAGAGCAATTGTTTTGCAGCTGCCTTCTTTGACAATTCCACTGTACGAGTAGCCCATTTTATGTGTTCCTTGGGTCTTGTTGTCGACTGTTATATAGGAGTGCTCCTGTCTGGCTATCTCTTGACTCTGCGTGAGCACTGCCAATTAGATCCTCTGCTGCAGCAATAGCATGCAGGGCAAATAAAAGCTTTCCAATCTTGGCACCTGTACAAGGTCTTTTCTCCGTCCCAAAAAAGAGTACACGCGTGGATTAGCTCAGGGTGGATGCACAATGACACACCTCGCGTTGCCTCCTTGAGATCAACTTCACGAAAGCACAAGTGCTGCAGAAGACTATTCGAGCGCCTCCAAGCCGTAGTCTCCTGCAAAGGGTTCTTCCGCTGCGGGGAGCAAGCGGCGAGCGTCTAGCGGGACTCTCTCGAGGGTCTGCTTGCATGCGAACGTGAAAAAATTTCGCGTTTAGATTGCTGACGACTTAATTATATTTTTGGACCCTCCGTTCGACGATACAGCCCGTGACACCGCGTTTCGGCGCCACAGACTGTGACATCGAGGTATCTACTGTGCTGGCGAGCGAGGGCCGATGTAGCGCCACAGATCTTGGGGACGAACTAGAAAGTCCTATAAATCGATCTTTTTTTGGCCGAGATCTATGCCGAACCATTTGTCTCTCTCGTTTCTATCCGCATCCATACCGCCGAGACGTGCTCTAATCTTCGTATTTGAGTTGGAAAACTTTGATTTGATCCGTATAGCTTGAAGACCAAGATATGATGTCTTATTGATTCGTATGTTACGTATGTTGCTTATTATGGTTTTGATTAATTGGTTTTAATTGGTGCACATATTAGTATTAGTTATAATTTCTAAAATATATGGTTGATATAATGACTACAATTTGTAGATAGGTTTTGAATCACGGGTTTATAAAATCTTTAGTGTCATGAAACTATGAATACAATGTTATTTAAAAGTTAAAATCATTTCTTCTATTTTTCTATAGTTGTATTAATATATAGTCGTTTCTTAGATGGAAGACATGTATCGAGAGTCGTTGTGGCAGAAGAAAGGTCGTCCTCGGGAGTTATATCTGGATGCATCTAGTAAGAATGATCCCTGTTCCTCGTGATCTTCGTGTGTCTAATTGTGACTGTTGCACACCGGCTTGGGTATGTCAATCCAAACATCCAGACACGGCTGCTCGCTAATTCTACACTTGTGGCGGTTTTAACGTACGCAGTTTATGACTTTGTGTGTTATTGATGTTTACTAGATGTGTACTAATGCCTCGCTCCATTCCTGTAGGATCACTTGAGGTGTTTTTTTCGGTGGATCGATGGTCCTAATAAGTTTGACTCTCGATATCTCCTTTTCGCTAATTGGTTGTGCGGGAGGAATACATATGAGCGTTTTAAGCGTTGGGTGCCTCCAGACAGATGAGGACAAGAACTTAGCCATAGAAAGACGGCTGAAGTCTCCTCGGTGCGTTTGTGGAGAACGTGCTGTGATATGTGAGGACACTGCGAAATACTTCGTGTCTCCCAATAGTAATTATGTAAGTGTATAACATATGTCCAAAATTTTGTTAGTTTTTGCATAAATTTACTAATTTATTCTCCTGCAGCCATACGGTGGGCGTAAGTGCATTTTCAGGGAGTGGTTGTATGGGCCTAGGTCCCATTGGTCTGAGACAGAGGCAAAGGAGAAGAAAAAATAAGTGGGCAGAAGAGTGCAAGTTCGATCCTGTACTCTGCAAATGTGGTGTTCAAGCTAAGTATGGACTGGTTCCTTCCGAGCTTGGTGTGGGCTATTTTTGTGGATATATGGTAGATTACGATGAGGTTGATATTTGTTTTTGATTGCATGAGCTATACTGTTGCATCTGTCCTTACTTATTGTTTGTTTTGTGTAGGAGATGAGGAAATGCAGTTGGGAGAGATACTTTGACAAAGAAGATGCAACATGAGACAATAAATCCTCAATTGATATGCTAGAGTCGTTTAAATTGTAACGAATCTCCTCACAAGCCCTAGCGAAAATCTGGCTAAAAGAGGGCCTTTCATCGAACATCACCGTCACCTTCTTCATTCCATCAAAACTAACATTCCTATAAACATCTCCCTCCATGTTTCCTCCATGGTATAGTGTCACTAGGGTGTCCATCTATTGGAAACACAAATTCATAACTCAATTACCATTAAAGATGGTACCTGACTAACACTATCAACTAATGCCTAACTAATTACTATCCCATCTACTAATCTATTGATGCCTAAATACTTAGTAAGTAATAAATAAGTAATAGAGACTTACTAACAGTAATTATATACTAACTATTAAATGACCACGATAAACAGAATTACATAATCTATAAATACGATAAAAGCAATGGGTTATACCTGAGGTCGCAGTGGAGTGAAGCGGCCAGTGGCAGTGGAGTTGGACGGCCTTCTATCTGAAAAAAAATCAACATAGTAATGTCAATGAAAATTTTGACAATACCTCCTCTATACGGGGAGGGCTTTCAAACCTACAAACAAACCACAACACAAAGTTGACATGCACATTCACCGACATAAGAATAACACGATAACACGATGGCTGTCACACCCGGATTTTAGGGGTCCAAAACCCAGGCGCAAACTTCATCAAGTGTGCTAGGATCAAGTCTCACACATATGATGACTCATGGTACAGAAACAGATGTCACATCATTAATATATAACGGAGTTCTATACAAAATAGATAAATAATTACATCATACCAAAACAATAATCTAGCAACCCAAAGTTGACTAGGAGACGATGGCCTAGACCTTTCACGAACACATGTTGTTTTCAGAAAGTCGACTATTAAACAAGGGCAGATCGAAGCAATGAGAGGTAGATACTTTCGTGACATTTCAATTGTGAGGGCCGGAGGAGAGAATAATGTTTCTCTTCCCGAAGCTGACGAAGTGTAATTTTTAGAAGCTTCATGAAAGCCGGACTTCGGTTCCCCTGGACAAAATGTTGGTCAAAGTTCTAAAAACTTTTGAAATTTATCCTCATCAACTTACTTCCGAAGCTATTATCAAGGTAGGGGTTTTTATATGGGCCATGAGAAGACAAGGGTTGGAGCCAGATGCCAGGTGTTTCTGCAATATCCACGAGTTATCATATTAGACGAAGGCGACTGAGAAAGAGCAATACCACAACAATTTTGGCTACTACAGCTTCGTACCCCACGCTGAGGCCAATTATCTTGTGCCAACATTTCGAAAAAAGTGGCCAGGTTCTTGGATGCAAGAATGGGTTTATGTGAAGGTTGACCTGAGTCAAAGGGAAGATATACAGGGGTTATTCAGCGCCCTATATGGTCTCGCTTCGGCATTAGGAGGCCGGTCATTGCACTTGGAAACGACGTGCAAGTGTGCCAGGCAGCTTTCAATACAGTGTGTACTTACATCGGCACAAGAGACTTGGTCCAAGAGCATATTGCTTATAGAGTGTGGCCACTTGCAAGAAGATGGGAGATGCCGAAGGAGGCTGCCGCTGGCTCCAGCCAACATGGTTTGGTCTATCTGAAGTATACTTTTCGATACAGGAGCCAGTTTGATGAGCTAAATGATGACTGGATAGATGCTATAGAGACAACTAGCGATGAGCTGCTTGGAGCATACTCGAAGGCCAAAGATGAAGCTATGACAAATGCCTTCAGTGCTCGGGGCAAAAAGAGATTGAATAGGGTGTTTGATGTTATCGAGTTTGTGTACCCGGATTACTGC
Organism: Zea luxurians; assembly: GCA_029449295.1. Taxonomy (NCBI): domain Eukaryota; kingdom Viridiplantae; phylum Streptophyta; class Magnoliopsida; order Poales; family Poaceae; genus Zea; species Zea luxurians. The sequence goes on along the minus strand of JAOPSE010000006.1, from coordinate 52,048,160 downwards.
TATCCTACGCGAAAGCAGGGGAAGAAGAGGAAAGCTGCTACCTCAGCAACTTCTAGTGTGTAAAGGTCGAAAAAGGTTAAAGTTTTGATGCGCCGACCTAGGCGCATTGAAACGGCCGACGTGTCGAAGCTAAGTGAGGGGCCGCTCCTATCATAGAGCTAGGTCGCTCTATGCCAGTCGAAGCTAGGACAAATGTGACTAAAGAGCCAAAACAGGAGAAGATGGCAGAATAGTTAAAGGCAATGAGTCCACCATGCGCAATGGAACTGCCAAAGCCATCAAGCATCCCCGTAGAAATTCCAAGGAAAAAGGAGAATGGCTAGTGTGCTAGATGTTGTTATGGAGTCTGTGAAAACATCAACTCCTGCTTCTGCCGAAGCACGTAGAACGGAGGCTAAAGTTTTGGGGAAAAATGACAACGCCAGCATGGCTCAGACTATTACTAAAACTAGACCTTCAGAAGTTCCTGCCGAAGTTGGACCTTTGGAAAGCGCTCCGATAACCCTGGAGAAAGAGAGTGCTTCTGAGAAATCCAAATCTCCTGCTCCTGAAGCATCTGCTAGAGAGCTGGAATTCATTGTTCGACATGCTTCGAGAAAGCAACTATCAGAAAAGTAGGTTGCCGATGTGCAACATTATGCCAGGGATCTGAAGTACCCCCGAGGGTCCTTGGTGTATGGTGGCGATGACGAAGATGACTTCCTTTACTGTCTGCCAGACAATAAAGAGATACATGTCCGCCGGGAAATGGCGGACAATATAGGATATCCGAAGCTTGAACTCGGCTTATCTGCTATGTCGAAGGATCAGCTTGCGGACAACCTTGCCTACAATAGTCTGAAGGTGTGTATATTTTGACTTGTTGTAAAATAAAATATTTTTGTAGCTTTTCTTATCGTTATGTGTTCATTCTTTGTTTTGTAGGGCTTAATTATAAGCAAGGCTCTAAAGGCCTAGAAGGAAGCAGAGAAGAGCTACCGAATAGCTCTTGGGAATCTTCGGTCAGAAGTTATCACATTAAGGAACGAAGCTCTCGAAAGGATAAGATATTACTTTCCTTAGTGGATAGGCTGAAACCTAACGAAGCCAAACTTGCTGCTCAAGCCGAAACTCATGAAGCCGAAGTGGAAGAGCTAAAAAGGAAGGTTGCCGAAGCAACCAAAAAAATTGAAGTTGAGGCGGTGAAACATGAAATTTGCGAGATCGAAAGGTCAAGAGCACAAAAGAACCCTGATGAGCTTCGGGCTTCGAAAGAGAAATGTTATGAAATATCCCTGGAGTGCACCATGAAATTAAAGGACAACTTTGCTAGGGTTGGGCCATATTCCTCTAAGCAAAAATTCATCCGCGGTGGCCTTGATGGAGTTGTCCAGTGGATCAGTGGGGAGGTCGAAGCTTTTGACGAAATTTTAAGTGACCGAGGAGATTTATGCGCCTTTGCTGGTGCAAGGGGGCCACATCGGTCTTAGAGAAAGATGGCTACAAACATGCCAAGGCTGTAGTTCATCCATAATTTGTCTTTTCAGCGGATGACATAAAAAACCCTTCAGCCGAAGCTTCTGCGCTAGGCGGGAAATTTTACTCCGAGGTGTGGATGAAGGGCGGCCATGAGATAGCTGATGAAGCTATTAGAAAAATGAAAAAGAATCTCACGACGCTCAAGAAGAAGCCAAACGAGCTGAAGAAGCTGCCGAGCGTGCAAGGCTTATCGGTACCCTTACTAAGGTTTAACTTTAGAATTCGTTTTCAGCTTTGGATTTAACAAACATTTTTTATGATGTAGCTGAACTTTCACCTCCACCGAAGCCGTACAACCCCAAAGCTGACCCAACCTTGAAGGAAGCACTAGATATGATTAAAATTGCTAATGAAGCTATTGACGAAGCTGTCAACAGACTACTGAATGAAGCCGCTGAGTAAGTGTTGAAAGAAGATTAAAACTTTGTGTATTTGAGAGTGTAATGCTTGTTTATGGCTTTCGTCTTTTGTAAGAACCAAACATCAAGTATTTGTATGTGCGTTAATGTAATATATTTCTTTGTGATGCATGAAACCTTCGTACATACCGTTTTTGAGCCTCTGGTGAAAAAACACCTTCCTTTCTTTTCATGCTTCATGAAGAAAAAGATTCCCTTTCTACCGAAGGCATATCTTGTACTACAACATGTTCTTTTATGATCCGACAAATATTTTCGAGGAAGCAACTTTTCCTTGTTTCTCCTTGACTTTTTGCTGATGCAAAATGATGTATGATGTGATGCTATGCGATATGATATGATGGTATGAAGCAAAATGATGTTTGTGCCGAAGGTAAAAATCCACACGAATACACACCCAGACTCTGCATCCCCTTGGGAACGACTTTGGAGTCTCTTCACCTCTTACTTAGGTGGTATTGTAGCTCTGCATTCCATTAGGAATGACTTTGGAGCTAAGCTCTGCATCCCCTTAGGAACGACTTTGGAGCTTCTTGGCCTTTTATTTAGGTGGTATCTAAGCTCTGCATCCCCTTAGGAACGACTTTGGAGCTTCTTCACCTTTGACTTAGGTGACATTTAAGCTCTGCATTCCCTTAGGAACGACTTTGGAGCTTCGTGACTTACTCTGCATTCCTTTAGGAACGACTTTGGAGTTATGTGAGCCATTATTTGTTACACTCGACGATGTAACCACAGTCTTATTAGATCAGACTGAAGGTTAAACCTTCTTGTATCGTCGTTTTAGAGGAAAATGTAAAGACAAAAATGAGTAAGAATACATTGGATTAAAGCACTCTTTGGCATAAGCGTTGTGCCACCTTCAGTAGATGTGCCTTGACTCGGGCACAGTGATGTTGACTGTGCGAGCTTCGGACTCCTGCTGAAGGTCACGCTATTTTTGAACCTGATGATGCCCTTCTGGATGTTGATTATGACTCGGGGCAGGCGCTAGTGGTGGTGGTGGTGGCAACTAAGCCCAAGAAGCTTGGGAATGAATTGCCGAAGCAATAGATGTCGTAGGTGTTGGATCTTTTATGGGCTTGGCCCATTTATTGAATAAACTCTATGGTGTGTAATGGTGGAGAATACCAATAGTACCATATTGGAAGTCCAAGGGTCGTTGGCTTGACTTATATGGTGGGAATTATTCCACTTAATTTGAGAAGTCAAGAAACGGTCAAGGGCGTGCCACACGCGCGCGCGCCGCCGACCGGGCCGGGCGTGGCGTGGCGTGGCGAGGCAGGCAAGCAGGCAGGCGGTGATCGGGCGTGGTGTGGTTGTGTTAATTTTTAGCACTCACTAACCGTGAGAGTTTCAACTCTTGCCCGTCTCTTGGCGTGCCGCATGCAAGACCCTTACCCTTTAGCTGCCCGTCTCTTGGCGTGCCGCATGCGACCCTTCTCCTTCGGCTTCCCTCCGCGAGAGGTTAAGTAGAGGAGAACCCCTGACACTTGCTACACGAGAACAGAACCATTTCAGAGTCACAGCCCAGCCGCAAGTGAGGGTATTCCCTTCGAGACCTTGCACGGGGGATCGACAATTAGGTTTTTGGGGAGCGTCTACGCGACTGCCCAAAACATCTTCTTCCTGGCGACATGACAAGAGAAGCTGGACAAGGATCAGGATCCTCGGAGCGCATGGGAGGGTATGATCAATTCAGTTCCTTACTGTTTTACGTGCTACAGATTATATATGTTTCATATATTCATCTCTGTTGTATCGTATGTAGCCATAGAATTATCCAATCTGTCCTGTTATATTATATCATGACTTGTCTGATGTCTGTTCATACTAGTAATATGTTATATCTATCTGTTTTAATTTTACAGTCATGCTGTTTATATTGCTATCTGTTTACTTTCAATTGTTCCGTCAGTTTACATGCTTATTATATTTATATGATTTATATGATTCATAAGATTTATGTTCTCATGATCCATATTGTTATGGATATATTTGAGATCACGATTTCTATGATTAAGTATCTTTTATATGTCATCATCATAATGTTAATTTATGGAATTAAAATGATATGGAAAATGCCTATAATTCTAACAATCCAAAAACCTAATTTTAGGCATTTTTCTGTCAGAGGTTTTGCTGCTGTGCTAAAGCCTGATCCTTTTGAAGGTAAAAACTTCTTGATCTGGAAAGCTAAAATGGAATTGTGGCTTACTGCAATGTCTTGTTTTCATGCCGCTGAGGGCAAGCCTGCCGACTTACCTCCTGAGGATGAGGCTAAGTTTAAGGCTGAAGACAACCTCTTTCGAGGAGCAGTAATTAGCGCACTTGATACAAAATTCCAGAAAAGCTATATCATCCTTCCTACATGGAAAGAGCTATGGGATGCACTTGTTGGAAAGTTCGGAGTAACTGACGCTGGTAGCGAGCTGTATCTCATGTAGCAGCTGTATGACTATAAGATGGTTGAGAACCAATCTGTAGTGGAACTGGCTCATGAGTTTCAGGCACTAGCTAAGGAACTCGAACTTTTTCCTTGTCCTTTACCTGAAAAGTTTGTGGCTGGCGGTATAATCGCCAAGTTGCCACCTTCTTGGAAGGACTTTGCTACCTCTCTCAAACATAAGAGACAAGATTTCAATGTGGAAGAGCTCATTGGTACTCTTGATGTTGAGGAAAGGGCTAGAACAAAGGAAAATGGAAAAGGTGTGGAGACCTCTACTGCTAATGTGGTGCAAAAGAGAAACTTCCGCAAGTTCAACAAGAAGAAAAACCAGAACAAATAAGAGAATACAAATAAACCTGTTCAAACAGCATAGTTTAAAAATAAGAACAACAACAACAAGGGAAAGGGAGGATGCTTTGTCTGTGGCAGTGATCAACATTGGGCTAGAGAGTGCCCTAATCGTAAGTTCACACAGGACAAGAAATCAGCTAATGTTGTAACCACTAAAACTGAAGATGGAACATCTGGGTATGGTAATTCTTTACCATTTGTTCTTTCAGTTTGTAATTCACCTGAGTAGTGGATGGATAGTAGTGCAAACATTCATGTGTGTGCTGATGCCTCTATGTTCTCCTCCTACCAGGTCGGGAGGTCTGGCGCCTTGTTAATGGGAAATGGGTCGCGTGCTCATGTTCTTGGTGTTGGTATGGTCATTCTGAAGTTTACTTCAGGAACGACGGTGCCATTGGAGAGCGTGCAGCATGTGCCCTCTATCAAGAAGAATCTTGTTAGTGCTTCGATGCTATGTCAAGATGGATACAAAGTTGTTCTTGAGTCAAATAAATGTGTTGTGTCGAAACATGGTACTTTTGTTGATAAAGGATATGACTGCAGAGGCTTGTTCCGCTTATCACTGCATGATGTGTGTAATAAAATGGTGAATACTGTTAATTTTTCTGATGAGTCAGATTTATGGCATTCACGTTTTTGTCATGCAAGCTTTGGCTGTCTTATGCGGTTAGCACATCTAAATCTAATTCCTAAATTTAACTTGGTAAAAAAGTCTAAGTGCCATGTGTGTGTTGAATCAAAACAACCCAGCAAGCCTCACAAGGTTGCTGAGGCGAGGAGTTTGGCACCTCTAGAACTTGTTCATTCTGATCTGTGCGAGATGAATGGAATTTTGACCAAAGGTGGTAAAATATACTTTCTCACTTTTATAGATGACTCCACCAGATTTTGCTATGTATATCTCTTAAAACAAAAGATGAAGCGTTTAATTATTTTAAGACCTATAAAGCTGAAGTTGAGAACCAACTTGAGAGGAAAATAAAACGTTTAAGGTCCGATCGAGGTGGAAAATATTTCTCTAATGTGTTCGATGAGTTCTATGTGGAACATGGTATTATTCATGAGAGGACACCGTCATTCTCACCACAATCCAATGGGATTGCTGAAAGGAAAAACCGCACTCTAACAGATTTGGTGAATGCCATGTTGAGTACAGCGGGATTATCCAAGGCATGGTGGGGTGAGGCGATTTTGACAGCGTGTCATGTCCTGAATAGAGTTCCAACAAAGAACAAAGAGATCACACCATTTGAGGAATGGGAAAAGAGAAGATTAAATCTCTCATATTTGCGCACTTGGGGTTGCTTGGCTAAAGTAAATGTGCCAATCAACAAAAAGCATAAACTTGGGCCTAAAACTGTTGATTGTATATTCCTTGGGTACTCTTTTCACAGCACTGGGTATAGGTTCTTAATTATAAAATCTGATGTGCCTGATATGTATGTTGATACTATCATGGAATCAAGAGACGCAACATTTTTTGAGAATGAGTTTTCCATGAAGAATACACCTAGTGATATAAGTCATGAGACTATAATTCCCCATGAGCACGAACTGTCTATTCCTATAGATCATGCTGAGGATCTTCACGTGCACATCCCTGAGGAGGATGGCACTATAGTCACTCGAAAGAGCAAGAGACAAAGGGTTGCAAAATCCTTTGGTAATGACTTTATAGTTTACCTTGTGGAAGACACACCAACTACCATTAATGAGGCATATTCCTCTCCTGATGCTGAGTTATGGAAGGAAGCAGTAAGGAGTGAGATGGCATCTATTATGTCTAATGGAACTTGGGAGGTCGTTGACCGTCCTTATGGTTGTCAACCTATAGGTTGCGAATGGATTTTCAAGAAAAAGCTTAGGCCTGAAGGTACAATCGAGAGGTACAAGGCAAGGCTTGTGGCCAAAGGACATACCCAAAAGGAGGGTGAAGATTTATTTGATACCTACACACCAGTGGCTCAATTGACTACAATCCGCACATTAATAGCTGTGGCAGCCTCTTATGGTCTTATCATTCATCAGATGGATGTTAAGACAGCTTTCCTAAATGGAGAGTTGGATGAGGAGATCTACATGGATCAGCCAGAAGGGTTCATTGCAGATGGTCAAGAGAACAAGGTGTGCAGGTTGATTAAATCATTGTATGGCCTAAAACAAGCACCTAAGCAATGGCATGAAAAGTTTGATAATACTCTTACAGCTGCTGGCTTTGCTGTAAATGAATCTGACACGTGTGTGTATTATCAGTATGGTGGGGGTGAGTCTGTTATGCTGTTCCTTTATGTTGATGACATCTTGATCTTTGGATCAAATCTCAATGTGATTGAGGAAGTTAAAAATCTTCTATCGAGCAATTTCGAAATGAAAGATTTGGGAGAAGCTGATGTCATTCTAAACATCAAGCTTGTTAGAGAAGGTGATGGTGGGGTAACTTTGTTACAATCTCACTATGTGGAAAAGGTATTGAGTCGCTTTGGTTTTAGTGACTGTGATCCTGCTCCAACACCTTATGACCCTAGCATGCTATTGAGAAAGAATCGGAGAATAGCAAGGAATCAATTGACATACTCCCAGATCATTGGCTCGCTCATGTACCTTGCAAGTGCAACAAGGCCAGACATCTCTTATGCTGTGAGTAAGCTGAGTCGGTTTGTGTCGAAACCAGGAGATGATCACTGGCGTGCTCTTGAGAGAGTGTTGCGATCTTTGAAAGGTACTATGACATACGGTATTCATTATACTGGAAACCCAAAAGTGTTGGAAGGCTATTGTGATGCCAACTGGATTTCTGATGCTGATGAGCTTTATGCCACAAGCGGATATGTGTTTCTGTTTGGAGGTGGCACTGTTTCCTGGAAGTCTTGCAAGCAGACTATCTTAACGAAGTCTACAATGGAAGCAGAACTCGCAGCATTAGACACTGCTGGGGCTGAGGCCGAGTGGCTTCATGATTTCCTATTGGATTTACCGGTAGTTGAAAAACCGATACCGGCTATTTCCATGAACTATGGCAACCAAACGGTGATTACAAAGGTTAACAGTTCTAGGAATAACATGAAGTCTACAAGGCATGTTAAGAGGAGATTGAAATCTGTCAGAAAGCTGAAAAACTCTGGAGTTATAACGGTGGATTATGTCCACACATCGAATAATCTAGTAGATCAATTCACTAAGGGTCTATCACGCAATGTGATAGAAAGTGCATCGAGAGAAATGGGTATGAGACCCATGTGAAATCTACTCTAGTGGTAACCTGCTCTATGTGATTGGAGATCCCGTGAAGTAGAGTGGAGAAACAAGCTAGGAGTAGATTGTGAGGAAAGATCCCTTCTTTAACTCATTTCTGATGCACATCTTTCCTATCTGTAAGGCAGGATGGTTTTTACCTTAATGTATTCCAAGAGTCTTATAAAGGTGAGATGTTGTCCTACATAACATCTTCTGAGGAATACACCTATATGAGTCAGACTGCTGGTCACAGTCTATGGGACTTGGGTAATCCCTAAATACTCATGAAAGGCACTGAAGTGTGACTTACATGCTTCTAAACAGCGGGAATACCCTTTTGCAGCCTAGTAGCAGCAAAGGATTTGAGCGAATCTCATTTCGCACAAAACTGTCAATTCAAGGCTTAGTCCATTGTTCAGTTGTGAATGAGTGAAACTCTTATTCTAGATGGATGTTCAACTTAATAGTCTCCATTGAAACACTGGTATATCAAAGGATTGTGATTCTGATACTTCATCATTACAAACCCTAGAGTTTGGTGGGGATTGTTGGATCTTTTATGGGCTTGGCCCATTTATTGAATAAACTCTATGATGTATAATGGTGGAGAATACCAATAGTACCATATTGGAAGTCCAAGGGTCATTGGCTTGACTTATATGGTGGGAATTATTCCACTTAATTTGAAAAGTCAAGAAACGGTCAAGGGCGTGCCACGCGCGCGCGTGCGCTGCCGCCGCCGGCTGGGCCGGGCATGGCGTGGCGAGGCAGGCAGGTAGGCAGGTGGTGAGCGGGCGTGGTGTGGTTGTGTTAATTTTTAGCACTCACTAACTGCGGGAGTTTCAACTCTTGCCCATCTCTTGGCGTGCCGCATGCAAGACCCTTACCGTTCAGCTGTCCGTCTCTTGGCGTGCCGCATGCGACCCTTCTCCTTCGGCTTCCCTCCGCTAGAGGTTAAGTAGAGGAGAACCCCTGGCACTTGGTACACGAGAACAGAACCATTTCAGAGTCACCGCCTAGCCACAAGTGAGGGTATTCCCTTCGAGACCTTGTACGGGGGATCGACAATTAGGTTTTTGGGGAGCATCTACGCGACTGCCCAAAACATCTTCTTCTTCCTGGCGACATGACAAGAGAAGCTGGACAAGGATCAGGATCCTCAGAGCGCATGGGAGGGTATGATCAATTCAGTTCCTTACTGTTTTACGTGCTGCAGATTATATATGTTTCATATATTCATCTCTGTTGTTTCGTATGTAGCCATAGAATTATCCAATCTGTCCTGTTATATTATATCATGACTTGTCTGATGTCTGTTCATGCTAGTAATATGTTATATCTATCTGTTTAAATTTTACAGTCATGCTGTTTATATTGCTATTTGTTTACTTTCAATTGTTCAGTCAGTTTACATGCTTATTATATTTATATGATTTATATGATTCATAAGATTTATGTTCTCATGATCTATATTGTTATGGATATATTTGAGATCATGATTTCTATGATTAATTATCTTTTATATGTCATCATCATAATGTTAATTTATGGAATTAAAATGATATGGAAAATGCCTATAATTCTAACAGTAGGCTGTTGGTTGCCCACATACTCCACGATATACGAAGAGTAGCACGAAGCAGTATGCAAGACCTGCTTCGGCTGATTCTGTCATGCTTCGGTTTCAACGATTTCCTTCTGCTTCTCGATCATGACTTGGCATGTCCTTGTGGTGTGTCCCTTGTCTTCGCCATAGAATAGGTAGAACAGTTTCCTGGGCTGATTACCATATCTTCCTCCGAAGCTTCTCCCCCCTCTACCTCTCAAGGATGGTGACATGTAGGAAGTTTGTTGCATTCCCGAAGACTGTGAGCTGTGCTGGCTGCTGTGAGTATGGTCGGTCCTTTCATCATTTGTATTGGGATTGTGGATTGTTCTAGCGTGTCTGGGGTGGAGTCTTCCTCCGAAGCCCCTAGTCATCTCAGAATACATGTATGCTTCCTCCCTTCTTTGGCGGAAATCGTTGTCAGCTCAGATGTATTCATCCATCTTCTGGAGGAGCTTCTCCAAGGTCTGTGGTGGATTTCTTGCAAATTATTATGCTATGGGTCTTGGCCGGAGCCCCTTGATCATGGCCTCAATGATAATCTCATTGGGCACTATAGGTGCTTGAGCTCTTAGTCATAAGAACCTTCAGACGTACGCATGCAAGTACTACTCATGGTCATGTGTGCACTAGAATAGAGCTTGGGCAGTGATTGGCTTCGTCTGGAAGCTGTAACTAGCATATCCTTTAGCTTTTGCCATGACATAATTGTCCCCGGCCGAAGAGAAGAATACCATGTTTAGGCCACACTTCTGACTGACATGACGAAGGACTTCACCATGACGGCAGTATTGCCCCTATACGAGGATATGGTTGCCTCGTAGCTCATCAGGAATTGCTTTGGATTTGAATGCCCATCATACATGGGGAGCTGAGGTGGCTTATAAGATGGTGGCCATGGGGTAGCTTGCAACTCTGCCGCCAAAGGAGAAGCATCTTCGAAAGCAAAGTTACCATGGTGAAAATCGTCGTACCATTCATCATCATTGATTGGGCTCTCTTGGTGAAGCTCTCTGTGTTGGGGCCTTCATTCTTGGTCATCCTGAGTGAGATGACACATTTTGTCAGCTGCTTCGTCAATCTTCCTCTGAAGGTCGGCTAGCCAAAGCATCTTTTCCTTCTTCCTTTATACTTGCTGATGAATGGCTTCTAGATCCCTGATCTCCTGATCCAACTCCTCCTCCTGAGGTGTTGGGCTGGTAGCCTTTCTCTTCTGGTCCTAGCTTCTCGCAGGGAGAGTGTCTCCTGGTTTGTGTCCAGTGGCTGCAAAGCAGCCCCTGGCACTATTGTCTTCTTCAGTGGCATGGTGAAGCTGAATGCTTGCCGAAGGTGGTCGTTTGAGTTCACCGAAAGTGGGCGCCAATGTTGGTCACTTGTTCTCAAATGTTGTGGATCAAGAATAAGGCAACACAATTGTTAATTATTATAGACCTTCGTCTTCTGAAGTATTATTTCCACAAGGGTATAATGCTTATCAGACAAAGGTCAAGAAGGACATACCTTCATCATTAATCATATGAATAAAAATGCATAAGGATGAAGACAGTAACTGCTTCTTATTAATCCATTCAAATTTGTATTCCATAAAACATGTATGAATATTAACAGAATTAATATTACATTGATACCTTCGGCTTGCTCGAAGGCGTGAATGCGAGAGTGATTACAATCCAGCGTGAACAATACAGTGCTACTTTTCATCTATTTATAGGCACGGGACGCAGCCTGATCAAAAGTACATTTATGCCCTTGACATCTATAAACGTAATGTGAATCATTAAGGATTGAATAGTCTTTGTCCCTTTTTGGTCTTCATCATACTTGGTCTTCGTTATCACGTCAGGCCGAAGCTCTTCGGCTATAGCTCCACTGTCCATTTTCATCACCTTCGGGTTGTATTTCCACCCTATCACGAGAGAAAACCTTCATCCCGAAGCCAAAGCCCCCCACTGTAATAACCCATGTCATACTAAAAATATATGGTTAGTCACATTTTTGAGGACCTTCGGAGGAAGAAGGCCCCCAAAAAATAATTCATGTAAGATGTTTTACAATAATAATTATTAAAGAAAATAATTCAAACACATAGCCACATTTTAGAAGTACAATAAAATAAATTTATAATCTTCACATATTTATTTAAATGGATATAATTTCTTATGTAAAATCTATATTAAGAGATAATTTAACTTAATTCTTTTTTGGAGAATAAATCTTTAACACAAATGATAGTTCACATAAGAATCCCTAAACCCTAATCTATTATTTGAAAACACATTTATTTAAATCATGAAATGAGTGTTTCTAATTTATCCAGAATATGATTTTGGAGTGTTACAAATTCTATCTCCCTTAAAATTAATATCGTCCTCGAGATTTGTAAATAAGGGATGTAAAAAGCCTTATTTATAGTTTAGCTTTTAGTTTCTAATTAGTTTAAGAATAAGAAGTTTCATGTTAATTAGAAAGTGATTAGGAAAGCATGGGTATCTTCTATGCCTAGCCACTTTTTAGGCAATATGAGATTTGGTTAGAGCAAGGATAGATCATGGTAAGAAGTACTGGGTAAGGAAAGACTTCATCCTAGTTGGTGGATCATGACTACTTTCGTGATCCAGTTGACTCTTGTATCCTTTGTTAATAAGGTTAATCTCTTTCCTTCTTGGGTCTTGGTGTCTCCATCCGAGTTAGAAACATGTGGTTAAGACTGATTTGTAGGTGACAAGTAGGTAGAGCAGCTAGTTTAGTAGGTGGTATGAGTTAAATAAGATTAGTCAGAATCTGGTTTGGTTGTTTGCTTCTAGATTGGTTGGATAGGTTATGTAACCAATTATGTAGGTCAAGTTGTTGTTCATGGTCGAGTTCGTCTATTGCCCCAATTTAGGTTAAAACAAGTTTATAGAAGTAGGACCTAATCTTTTCACCAGTATTAACTAACATGTTTAAGTAACCCACATTAGATTTGATTATATTGGATTATATATGATCTAGATTAGATTGGTATGGCTAGTTTGGACTAAATAAGATCTAATTAATTTGGTTTAGATCCTAGTTGTTACTCTAGGATGGGATAAGCAAATTGGTTAAAATAAGATAAGATAGAGTCTTTGAAGATAAGATGGAGCTATTAAGATAATTTTATATTATTTTTTTCTTTATGGGGATTAATCTAAGTTGATTAGTTATTTTCGAATACTGATTTTGATGCCTATATGTATATGTAGATGCAATTGAGGACATTACTCCACAACTCACCACACTCAATCAAAGAACCAAATCAAACAAGTATCATAAGAACAAGCATTCATGCATATAGATACCTAAAAATAGTTTTATTATATATGATTAGGACTCCTATTACTTAGGGACAATTTAGGTACAGGATTCCAAGGTGTGAAATCCACTTTGTCTTAAGAAGAGAAAAGGTAAGAGTAATCAAAGTAAAGCAACAATAGATGAGAGAAGATTAAGGAAAGTTTAGAAAGAATCAAAGTAAAAAAGATAAGTAGGTAAGGGTTATCCAGTTCTATCTAGGTTTCATCCTACAATCAACATTCCTCTAATACCACTTTTGTCACACCCGGATTTTAGGAGTCCAAAACTCGGGCGCGAACTTCACCAAGTGTGCTAGGATCAAGTCTCACACATATGATGACTCATGGTACAGAAACGAATGTCACATCATTAATATATACCAGAGTTTTATACAAAATAGATAAATAATTACATCATACGAAGACAACAATCCAGCAACCCAAAGTTGACTGGGAGACGACGGCCTAGACCTCTCACGAACACATCGCGCCATCCTTCATGTTCCTCATCCTGGGGTACCTGTTCTTGACCTGGGGAGATGTGAGTATAGCAAGGGTGAGCTCACATACGTTCATCGCTCAACAAGTTGTGGGGAATAATGTGCATGAACTCACCAAAGATGGGAGCTCATGTAAAGTGTTAGGCTTACCGAAGAGAATGGTTAAGCTGAGCATTGCTTTTAAAGTTGGTCAAAATTTTATTAGTTGTTACTAGGTATAAGTAGATACGAACCCAATTAAGTAAGAGATCAAATTAATAACAACACCCACAATGCAATGCAATACAAATGACAAATTGAGTTTAATTTCATAAGTTAATCATGTGAGTGTCCGAGCCGCTCATGACCACGAGCACGACTGATATACCAGTTTTACACTCTATAGAGGTTGCACATCTTTACCCACAAGTCGTGCTACCCATTTGCCACGGGGTTGATCGACCCCATACACCTCTACCAAGGAAGCGAGGCAGGGTATCACTACGAGGCCTTTCCAAAGTTCCACTAGTTCGAGAAAATCCGCTACAGATTCAGGAAGAAGGAAGCATAGGAATCCCTCGTCCAAAAAGTTTTATAGACAGTTTGACCCGAGGACCTCCTTATACTCTAGCAGCGATGCCTCCTCGCTTGCCCCTTCCAGGTAAGGTAATATCTCCCTAGCTTTCCTAATTACTTGGCCAAGGGCGTCTTTTTCCACCCTCGTGGTAGCACTATTTTTCCAGGTGTTTCTCCATGTTCCATTTAACAATATGATCTTATCACGAACAATAATTAAACAACAACATAATTAGAACATGATCATAATGAAACTTTAGTTTCCCAAAACTAGGTAGAGCAATAGCAAATCTACCCAATAATTCATCTGTTTGCAAGGTGGGGGGGACAAAAAATGCTAAGGAAACCTATTAGGTCCCATCAAATTAACTTGAACATGTCATAGTGATTAACAAGAACATTATTAGGTAAAAAGGAGTGATCAAGGGCACAACTTGCCTGAGACTCGAGATTCCAGGTACTAGGATGATCTTCAGATTCTCGGGACCTCACTGCTATTCGTAGCAATACAAACAAATATGGTATAGGAAAAATTAACATCACACCAAACATAAGCACACACTGCATAATAATATTCTACGTGATGCTACGAGATCGTGGGTTCGAGAATCACTAAATTCGGAGTTTCAGTTGAAAAGATATGGTTTTCTAAAGATTTAGGAGTTGGGTACAAAAGAAATTAAGTACATAATTTTAATTTATGTTTCATAACAATATAAAGTTAGCAGGGTATAAACAATATTATTATGGATTTAATGCAACTAGAATGGATCAAAAAGGAATTAAAATGAATTATTTATAAATTAAACAAGTTTCTGGAATTATTTCTATACTAGAAAACATTTTCTGAAGTAATTTACTCATTTTATATAACCTCTGGGTTGTAGGCATTAATTCCAGAAAACTTGGGGTTAAATTCATAAATATCGGAGACTCGGTTTTAATTATTTCCTAACTGGTTGGAAGGCGGGTTGATTTGAAAGAAACCCGATGGCCTCTTTATAAAGATGGACATGGCGAAGGGGTACGATGGATTGCTAGCCATGGGATCCAAATCCGACGATAGGGTCAGAGACTTATCTCACCTGAACCGGTATTCTATCACAGCGGTCGGATTTAAATCAGTGCTCGAGATTAAAGGATCTCGGGATCTGATCTCGGCCAACAGGTCCTAGATCAACATCTACGATTTTCGATCATGATGGGGTATTTAAGATTCAATCATGAGCGCTCATCACCGGGTCGATGGGCATGGCCATTTCTCCCCCGCACGATCCTGCTCATGCCGGAACGGGGCTGTGACATCCTGCCCGCGGTGGCAGGCCCACCGGCGAGCGGTGGCTGCTGCGAGGCTATGAATGAGATGGGTCTTTGATTGATGGCTTGTGTTGTTATGGTGGCATGTATTTATATAGGTTGGGAGGTGGATGGTTACATGATAGAACTAATCTGCTACTTATCTATTACAATTATATCCTATGTATTAGGAACTCTAACAAACTCGAAAACAAATTAGTTACATGATAGATCTAATCTGGTACTTATGTGTTACAATCCTATCATATCTATTAGGAATTCTAACTTATCTCTTTTATTCCAATATTATTGTTGTTAATTTGTACTAATTATATTAGTCCTTCAATTTAAATAAATCTTAGAATATATTTTTCTTTAAATTTTTAAATTAATTTTTGGGTGTTACACGCGAGCTGAAAGGAGTATTTTCCTAAACATCTTATTGCGATAACCTAATTTGTATCAACTTTACCTAAACGACGTCATGTACAAACAAACCAACCAAACACAACTCGATCCATTGTATTAGCTTATATTTCTAATTTTTGCTTTCTATTTTAAATTTAAAATTCAAGTCTAATTTAGAGATGAGTTAAATTTTCTATTTCAAGCATAAATTGCAAGAAACAAAAACTCAACATGAATGCAAAACATTTTAATTAATTAATTTATCTATTTAAGCAAATGAAAATTAGTAGGAATAATTCATGTAAGATGTTTTACAATAATAATTATTAAAGAAAATAATTCAAACACATAGCCACATTTTAGAAGTATAATAAAATAAATTTATAATCTTCACATTTTATTTTAAAAGGTTATAATTTCTTATGTAAAATCTATAATTAAAAGATAGTTTAACTTAATTCTTTTTTTGGAGAATAAATCTTTAACACAAAGGATAATTCACATAAGAATCTTTTAGATAATCTATTATTTGAAAACACATTTATTTAAATCATGAAATAAGTTTTCCTAATTTATCCAGAATAGGATTTTGGCGTGTTACAAACAAAAGAACAACACATTGACTGACATACACATTTACTAAAAGACTAACAACATGATGACATGCACATTTAGTATATATACTAACAACTATATATGTAATTAAATTGCTAACTAAAATCTAACATAACTAGTAAATTTGTAACAAATTAGTAATTGTATATGTAACCTAACTAACTAATTTGCTAACTAAGTTACGAACTAACTAACAGACAAGTTTGCTAGCTAACTAAATTAAACTAAACTAATCTAACTGACTAACAAATTTACCTGCTAACTATATATACTAAACTACCTAACTAATTAGCAATTTTGCTAACTACATAAATAACTATACATTAAACATAAACTAACTAACTAACAATCAAACTAACTACCTAATAACTATAGCATCACACTAAACTAACATGTGCGTACCTTGACGGTGACGGCGGTGATGGAGTCACGGAAGCACAGCAGCAGAGGCGTGCAACGACGGTGGCTTGGCGGCTATCGACGACAGTGCGGCGACGGCGGGGCGCGTGTGCCGCGCTCGGGCCAGGCAGATGCCCGGGAAACACGGGCGGAGCGCGAGTCCGGTGGTCAGAGAAGGCACAGCGCGAGGCCGGCGCGACGGCACCAGAGATGGTAGAGCGCGCGGCCGAAGTCGCGGACGCGCGAGTGGCGGCAGCAGAGCAGAGAGGAAACGATGACATCGAGGAGAGAGGGTGAAACATATGAAAGACCGACGTGCGCCCATATATCAGAGCTCGGCACCAAGATCTGTGGCACTAAGCTATGTGCCACGTGGGCTGCCACGTTGGTCGGTCGTCGCCAGGGCGAAACGTACCTCGGTACCATAGCCTATGACACCGAGACATGTTAGCAAAGGGTCCAAAAACAACATTAAGTCGTCTAGAGGTCTAAACGTGAAAATTCTTTAAAACAGGGTAAAATACAAAAAATCCGACACAGACGGTGACATGTACATTGCACATGTTATACACGTACAAAGTTAGGGCCTGTTTGGGAGTGGAGTTTTTCCATGCTATTCTAGACCAAAAGTTGTTGTTTGAGAGACAAATGAAAAACAAAGTTTTCAATGTCGTGGTTTTGCCAAAATCGTGGTAATTTTGGAGTATTTTATACACAACTCAAGACCAAAATTTCCTGCTCTGCGCGCGCTGGCGCTCATTTTTTCTCATCCCGACGTTTGTTTCCTGTTCTTTGGTCTCATTAACAAACTGTCTTGTTAGCAGCAAATAGTATATGCAAAAAACGCTTTGAATAATATCATATTTTGTATTCGCTAAAAAATTGTATTCGCTTGAACCAATTTTGTTTGTTTGCCAATGGTTATAGCAATTTGATTTGAACCGCAGTATGTGAGATCGTGACAAGTTGTAGTTAGTATTTGAATTTGAACTTGTGTATTGCCAAAAATTGTGATACCAAACATCGCTATGTATCAAGAAATACTTTGATTTTACTCTGCTTTTGGTGAAACTTGTAACACTATAAAAATCATCAAATAAAAATAGTGCAGTTAGTTTATTAATGGTAATTATGGTAATAAATTTTTCATTCAAGTGTTTGTTATTTATTTCATTTGGAATAATTTTTGATTTCGCATGATTTATTTTTGGATATTTAATATCATTTTCTCCTGAAATGAAAATCCAAATAAATAATATAATAATTATTAGTCCAAAAACAAATATTTTATTTATAAATAATTTTGGTATAATTATTATGAATTTTAGGGTTATTTAAAAATATTTTTTTGAAATTAGAAGATAAATAAAAAAGAAAAAGAAAAGTAAACCCTAACCCTAACCTTAAAGCCCACTAGGGGCCCAACAATTAGTGGTCGCCGCCCCTGCTGCCCTCTTCCCAGCCGCCGCCAAATGGGGGGGGGATTCCCCCTTTTCCCTGCCGCGTGGGCCCCCCGGCCTTCCTTCTCTCCTCCTCTTCCCCTTTCTTCCCTGCGCAGCCACCAGGAACCCGTCCGCTAGGGGATGTGCACCCAGCGCCCCGACGCCCCTGCCCCGCGTGCCCAGTCGCTCGTCGCCCTGCACCCATGAGCCGTGCAACCCCGACCGACCCACGCGCTAGGGCCGACCGCGCCCCAGCCAGCGCGCCAGGAAGCCCGACGCCCAGGGACGTCGCCAAGACGCCGCCGCCAGCCGAAGTCCCGCGCGACCGTTCCTCCTCTGCATTCATGGAGTTTCAATGTAGCCGTTACTCCCTTCCCCATTACTCTCTCTCTTCATTAACGCCATTGATGACCATTTGAAGACCCCGACGCCCTCTCCCCTTCCCTCCCATTCTCTATAAATTGGACAGCCACTCCCCTCCTCTCTTCCTTCGCGAGCTCCCTCTCTCTCTCTCTCTCACGCGCCCCTCACTCTCTTGCTCGCCGCCAACCACGCCGCCGGAGCTAAGTCCACGCCCGTTCCCTGCCCACCAAGACCGCCGAACCCTCCCTGCTCGTCAACCTTCATCCCTGCGCATGAGCGAGAACCCAAGGTTGAAGACAACCCCAAAATGTTGATTTATTTTCTAAAGCATGTTTTGAATTAATTTATGAATCTTGTGAATTATCGTTGTAATATTGAGTTGATGTGATTTGGCGATTCACGTGTATGATTTTAGAGATTTCGATGTATACGTGTAGCCAAAATCGAACCCCGCGACAATGCTTTGAATATGTGTATGATTTTATAATTTTAAAAATGAGTACTGTTACTATTCACTACTTCGGTGATTTTCATACTAGAACACGTTCACAGATTTAATTTCGCTTTAGTGTGTGTGGAACGATAATTATTAGTAGTATTTTAAGTGTAAACTTATTTGCATGAAGAAATAGAAGAAATACTAAGCCACGTATTTTCTGGTCAAATGAAGATATAGATTTTACTATTCATAATAAATGTATTCATATGTATAGCACTTAAATTACTTAGAATTAGTAAAATATTTATTTATGTCATAATAACCATGAATATGTTATTAAAAGTCCAATAATTTACAATTAATTCTTAGAGTATTAATGTCAGAAGAATTATTAAGTAAACAATTTTTAGTTATACATATAATTTCTATTTAGAAAAGAAAGGAGAAAGCAGAAAAAATACAGTTTTCTAAAGATACTAAAATAATAGAATTGGTGTTCATATCTTTAAAATGATGACCTATCGGTTTGAATGTAGTTTTCTCAACAAATATAGATTTAGTGTTTTCCTAATAGAATGATAATTATTTATTATCCCTTCACATAAAACTCATTTAGTCTCATATTTAAGTATCCATAATTATATGCTTTACAATAGAAATATGTCATATAACTTTTCTAATAATGATATAATGGCTTAATTAAGTGCTCACACCGTCATAACTAAAATGATAGTTAATAATATACCAATGAATATAGTATTCATTTTAAATATCTAGGTTAGATGTTCCTAAACTAAAGGTAAAGATAAGTAATAGATTAATTATGTTTTCTCATAATCTAGTTAATTAGATTTATATTTCAATTTGTTCACAACTGGTTATATAGGCTTAATTAATCATTTAAGCAAACTTAGTCCATATTATTTATATATATATATATCACTTAGTTTTTCCTAAAGAATAAACTAATGAGATTAGTGTTCATGTTCTTTAATAATAAGTAAAATGTTACTTTATATATTGTTTTGTATATAGCTTTCTTAATAAAGAATATAGGACATGTACTTTCTAATAAAAATAAAATATAGTTGTTTGTTCATTGTCTTTTACATAAAAGTTCATTTAAGGCATATATCATAACTTTCCGTAAATAAGTGTTTAATAATAATGAAGTTTTCACATAAAACCTATTTAGACTTATATCTTAATTTGTCATAAGTGACTGGTTAACAATATTTATAATATGTTCCATAATGCTTCTAAAATTAATAACGTAATTACTAGCCCATTAACCCTAGATATATAACATATATCTTTTCTAAAAAGGTTAAAAAGGTTTAATATTGTTATAACGTGTTTTATCATCTTATAAACCCTTAATCTTAGACATATCACATATGACGTTTTATAAAAGATTAAATTGGTGAACCAAATATTTGTATATTTTAATTAAGATATTTTTAAGCTCATGTCTTGTTTTATAAAGTATAGATCACACATTTTTGAAAAGAATACCTTCTTATTATAACCATTACTTGCGATGTTTTTGAAAAACGAATGCTCTTTTTGTTAAGCTTTCTTTTAGCTTTGCGTATGGTGAATGTTGTATGTTATTGAGTGGTGTTTGTTCTTGTTTGTTTGTGTGATATTTAGTGGTTGATCTAGTAGTTAAGAATCAAGATCTATTCCTATCCGTGGAAGAACCTCAAGTTTTCAATAAGCAAGGCAAGTGGACTTCTCCCTCTGCATACTCTCTTTGATCCAAAACAATACATTTAATAAAGTTTATTCTTCGATATATATATATATATATGCATAATTTGATGGTTACCTATTCGGATACACCTAACCTTTTCTACCGTATTCCATGATCAAACTTGGGTATTACACTTTACCTTCGTAGCTATGCTATTGCTACAACTTAACTTTATTAAGTCACTCCTATTTATGATATTAATGTTCCAAATGGTAAGTTTACATTATTGTTGTTAATCCAATGATTAAACAAGATCATATGATTTAATTGGAACATGGAGTGACCACCCGAGAAAACAGTGCTACCATGAGGGTGGTACGGGACGCCCTTGGATAAATAACTAGGAAAGTCTTATGTTGGGTGCTGGTCGTGGTCGACCGGAACGGGGGCATTTGGCAAGCGCTTATAGTTCCGGCTCAGGCAGATTGGATACAGGCATAGTTCCCAAAGCTTTACCCTGCAAACTAGACTATAAGTTGGTTACGTTAGGTGTGCTTTATGAGTTTGACCATTTCCAGCATTTGCATAATGAGGACTCTAGGGAAAAGCCTCGTAGTGAGACCCTAGCCATTCACCTCGGAAGTGAATACGGGTCTAGCTAACCCGGGCTAGAAGGGAATCGTGACTCATGGGTAAAGATGTTGTTGGTCCTTGTTCTGGAATGCTATACACCAAGAACAAAGCAACACAATTGTTAACGATTAAAGACCTTCATCCTTCGAAGCATTATCTCCCTTGGGATATAATGATCTTCAGACGAAGGTCATGAAGGGCATACCTTCATCATTTCAGTGAGCAGAAATGTAAACAGAGACATATGAAACACAAAAAGAATATAAACAATCATTCCAAATCATTAGATTATTTATATCCTTATTTTATAAACATGGATAAACATCAATAGTATTTATATTACATTTGTACCTTCGGCTTGACAGAAGGTGGAAAAGCAGGAGTGACGCAAGTGAGGTTACAATTCAGTGTGAACAGTATGATGTTACTATTCATCTATTTATAGGCACATGACGCAGCCTGGACAAAATTACATTCATGTCCCTGACATTTACTGTTGACCATAAGGCAAGCTGTCGAGGACTAAGCAGTCTTTTCTCCTTTAGGTCGGTTTCATCTTTCACCATCATCCTCGTGTTAAGTCGAAGATCCTTCAGCCATAGCTTAGGAGCTAGTTTGTCCTTCCTTCAGACCGCACCTTCATACCATGCACACCTTCATCTCAAAGCCGAAGTCTCCTGTAATAGTCTATGTTATTCTAAAAAACATGTCTGTTAGGTTTTTGAGGACCTTCAGAAGAGGAAGGCCCCCAACAGTAGCCCCTCGCAGTATTAATTTGGTTTTGCATTTAACAAATTCAGACTGCGACATGAACGAAGGCCTTTAGCCGAAGGTCCAAAAAAATACCTTCCCTTCGCTAGAATAGCAAAAGTCAATGACATGTAGGGCCCGCCAAGTTGCAATGCACTGGGCATATAAATAGGAACCCGCAGTGAAAGCATTTGATGCGCCATCTCAGTCTTCTCTGTCAGATTTCGCTTGATTCGTGAGCTTCGGCATTTGCACAAGTTCTCACCAAATGGCTGAAGAGAAGAAAGTTGTTGATCCCACGCTGGTTTTTATGAGGCCATGGAGAAGACAAACACAGAGAAAATTACAAATGAAATGCTAGCTGGTTTGTCTGAAGATTCTGACGATAGCGGAAGCTTTGATGTGGAAAGTGAAGACAAAGATGCCAAAAATCGGCCCTGGCGACCGAGTCACACCATCTCTGGAAAATCATCCATTAAGCATAATCAAATTGATGCTATGAAAGGGTGATATTTCCATTGTGAGAGTTGGAGGGGATAGCGCCGCCCCTACACCCGAAGTAGATGAAGTGGTTGTTTACAGGAGCTTCATGAAGGCAGGGCTTGGGTTCCCATTAAGTAAATTTCTGGTTGAAGTTCTAAAGACCTTTAAAATTTTTCTACATCAGATTACCCTCGAAGCCATCATTAGGATGGGGGTTTTATTTGGGCTATGAGAAGCCAAGGACTGGAGCCAAGTGCAATATGCTTCTGCAATATGCATGAGCTGTCTTACGAAACGAAGGCTACTGGGAAGGAACAATATCATAATAATTTTGGTAGTTATGGCTTCGTGCCTCGCTCTGATGTGAGCTACCCAGTTCTGACATTTCGGAAGAGGTGGCCAGGGGCCTGGATGGAAGAATGGTTTTATGTGAAGAATGACTTAATTGAAAGGGAAGATATAAAAAGGATTATCCAACGCCCTATTTGGTCTCGCTTCAGTATCAGAAGACCAGCCACTACTCTTGGAAATGAAATAGAAACATGCCAGAGGAGTTTTAACACTATGTGCACTTTTATTGGCACGAGAGACTTGGTCCAAGAGCACATTGCCTACAAAGTGTGGCCTCTTGTGAATGACTGGGAGATGCCAAAGGAAGCTACTGTTGAATCTAGCCAAGGCGGCTTGGTCTATCTGAGATATACCTTCAGATACAGAGGTGAGTTTGATAAGCCAAACGATGAATGGTTGAACTGTATTGAGGCAACCAGTTACGAGTTGCTTGGGGGCTTGGGGCCTATACAAGGGCCAAAGATGATGCAATGACCATGGCCTTCAAAGGGCGAGGCAAGAAAAGGTTAAATAGAGTTTTTGACGTCATTGGTTTCTGAAAGGGAAATGTGCCCTTTGGCCATTTCTAAGTATTTTGGTAATTGAGTGCCAACACAAGTGCTCTTGTGTTAATCTATGCAAAGTGGTGGACAAAGTGAAAATCATGTCAAAAGGTATGTTTCTAGACTTAGTACATTGTTTTATGGACTAATGTATTGTATCTAAGTGCTGGAAACAGGAAAAATTGAATTGGAATTGAGATGGCTTTGTTCAGCCAAAGTCTGCTCTGTCTGGGTGCACCGGACTGTCTGGTGGTGCACCGGACAGTGTCCGGTGCGCCAGGCTGGCTCTGGCGAACAGGCTGCTCTCGGGACTTCGACGGCGGTGTACGGCTATAAATCACCGGACTGTCCGGTGAGCCGTTCACAGGCGAAGTCGTCGCTCTTGAGAAATGATTAACGACGTACGGCTAAAATTCACCGGATTGTCCGGTGGTGCACCGGACTGTCTGGTGAGCCAACGGTCGGCCGGGCCAACGGTCGGCCGCGCGATCTGCGCGGGACACGTGGCCGAGCCAACGGCTAGAAGGAGGCACCGGACTGTCCGGTGTGCACCGGACAGTGTCCGGTGCGCCAACGGCTCTCAGACTCCAACGGTCGGCTTCGCCAAACAAGGAAGGGAATCCGCACCGGACAGTGTCCGGTGGTGCACCGGACTGTCCGGTGCGCCAGGCGACAGAAGGCAAGATCTGCCTTCCTGGAATGCTCCCAACGGCTCCTAGCTGCCTTGGGGCTATAAAAGGGACCCCTAGGCGCATGGAGGAGAACACCAAGCACACTCAAAGCATTCCTAAGCACCAAGACTTCGATTCCACGCTTTTGTTTCTCCGTGATAGCATCTAGAGCTCTAGTTGAGTTGTGAACTCGTCGGGTTGTGTTGCGAGCTCTTGTTGCGACTTGTGTGCGTGTTGACATTCTGATTTTGTGTCTTGTGTGTGTTGCTCATCCCTCCCTTACTCCATGCTTCTTTGTGAACTTCAAGTGTAAGGGCGAGAGACTCCAAGTTATGGAGATTCCTCGTAAATGGGATAAAGATAAGCAAAGCAAAACACCGTGGTATTCAAGTTGGTCTTTGGACCGCTTCAGAGGGGTTGATTGCAACCCTCGTCCGTTGGGACGCCACAACGTGGAGTAGGCAAGTTTTGTACTTGGCCGAACCACGAGATAAACCACTGTGTCTATCTGTGTTGATTCTCTTGTGGTTATCGTGTCTTGCGAGAACTTCACTCTAGCCACTTGGCGATTATTGTGCTAACACTTAACTAAGTTTTTGTGGCTTAAAGTTTAAGTTTTACAGGATCACCTATTCACCCCCCCTCTAGGTGCTCTCATTTGGTATCGGAGCTGTTCTCTTCACGAAGGGACTAATCGCCCGAAGAGATGGATCCTAAGTGGAAGGGTATTGTGATCAACGATAAGGAGTCCTTCGTCAACGAGCCGAAGGATGACAAGCCTACTGACTCGGGCTCGGGCTACAAACGTAAAGATGGGAAGAAGAAGAAGACGAGACGCATCAAGGAGATCGTCTACTACGACGACAGTGACGAGTCTACTTCTTCCCACAAGGACGACGACAATGACTACGAGAAAAGAAAGACGATCAATTCGAATTTTTCTTTCGATTACTCTCGTATTCCTCAAAGTTCAAATGCTCATTTGCTTTCCATCCCTCTTGGCAAACCTCCACACTTTGATGGGGAGGACTATGGATTTTGGAGTCACAAAATGCGTAGTCACTTGTTCTCTCTCCATCCAAGCATATGGGAGATTGTTGAGAATGGAATGAAATTTGATAGCTCGGATAGTCCTATATTTATTAATGAACAGATTCATAAAAATGCACAAGCTACTACTGTGTTGTTAGCCTCTTTGTGCAGGGACGAGTACCATAAAGTGAGCGGCTTGGACAATGCCAAGTAGATCTGGGACACCCTCAAGATCTCTCATGAGGGGAACGACGTCACCTTGTTCACCAAAATGGAATTGGTGGAAGGCGAACTTGGGAGATTCGCGATGATAAGGGGCGAGGAGCCAACCCAAACGTACAACCGGCTCAAGACCCTTGTCAACAAAATAAGGAGCTATGGAAGCACGCGATGGACGGACCACGACATCGTTTGTCTAATGCTAAGGTCCTTTACTGTACTTGATCCACATCTGGTGAACAATATTCGTGAAAATCCTAGGTACACCAAGATGTCGCCCGAAGAAGTTCTTGGGAAGTTCGTCAGCAGGCGAATGATGATCAAGGAGGCGAGATACGTCGATGATGCACTAAATGGACCAATCAATGAGCCTCAACCCGTTGCTCTCAAGGCAACGAGGAGCAAGGAGGCGCTTCCTAGTAAGGTGGCGCAAGTTGAGGCGGCAGGGCTCAATGATGAAGAGATGGCCCTCATCATCAAGCGCTTCAAGATGGCGCTTAAGGGTCGCAAGGGCAGCCAAGCAAGACCAAGACAAAGGGGAAGCGCTCATGCTTCAAATGTGGTAAGGTTGGTCATTTTATTGCTAACTGTCCCGATAATGATAGTGACCAGGAAAAAGGGAACAAAAGGGAAAAGAAGAAGAATTACAAGAAGGCCAAGGGCGAGGCACATCTCGGAAAGGAGTGGGATTCAGATTGCTCCTCTTCCGACTCTGACAATGAAGGACTCGCCGCCACCGCCTTCAACAAGTCATCCCTCTTCCCAAACGAGCATCACACGTGCCTCATGGCGAAGGAGAAGAAGGTATGCACTCGGAATACCACTTATACTTCTTCAAGTGATGAGGAGTCTAGTGATGATGATGAAATAGACTATTCTAGTTTATTTAAAGGTTTAGATAGAAATAAAATTGATAAAATCAATGAATTGATTGATGCTTTAAATGATAAGAATAAATTATTAGAAAAGCAAGAGGATCTTTTGTACGAAGAACACGATAAATTTGTTAGTGCACAAAATTCACTTGCTCTAGAAGTTAAAAGGAATGAAATGCTTTCTTGTGAACTATCTACTTGTCATGAAACCATTTCTACTTTAAAAGGTGTAAATGATAATTTAAATGCTAAACTAGAAGTAGCAAGTAAATCTAACTCTTGTGTAGAACATGTTATGATTTGCAATAGGTGTAAAGATTTTGACGTTGATGCTTGTAGTGAACACCTAGTTTCAATTTCCAAATTAAATGATGAATTGGCTAGTCTTAATGCCCAACTTAAGACTAGCAAAAATGAGTTCGATAAGCTTAAATTTGCAAGGGATGCCTACACGATTGGTAGACACCCCTCAATTAAGGATGGACTTGGCTTCAAGAGGGAAGCCAAGAACTTGACAAGCCATAGGGCTCCCATCTCCGCCAAGGAGAAAGGGAAGGCTCCTATGGCTAGTAGTGCTAAAAAGAACCATGCGTTTATGTACCATGATAGAAGACAATCTAGAAATGCTTATAGGAGTTGTTATGCTTATGATGCTTTTGATTCTCATGCCATGTTTGCTTCTAGTTCTTCCTACATGCATGGTAGAGAGGTGTCTAGGAGAAATGTTATTCACAATGTGCCTAGAAAGAATATTGTTCATGCTCCAAGGAAAGTAATGAATGAACCTTCTACAATTTATTATGCTTGCAATGCTTCCTTTGCTATTTATAGAAAGGATAAGAAAGTAATTGCTAGGAAGTTAGGGGCCAAATGTAAGGGAGACAAAACTTGCATTTGGGTCCCTAAGACCATTGTCACTAACCTTGTAGGACCCAACAAAAGTTGGGTACCTAAGTCCCAAGCCTAAATTTGCCTTGCAAGTTTATGCATCCGGGGGTACAAGCTGGATTATCGACAGCGGATGCACAAACCACATGACGGGGGAAAAGAGGATGTTCTCTTCCTACGTCAAGAACAAGGATCCCCAAGATTCAATAATATTCGGTGATGGGAACCAAGGCAAGGTAAAAGGGTTAGGTAAAATTGCTATTTCATCCGAGCACTCTATATCTAAAGTGTTTTTAGTTGAGTCTCTTGGATATAATTTGTTATCTATTAGTCAATTATGCAATATGGGATACAATTTTCTATTCACAAATGTAGATGTGTCTGTCTTTAGAAGGTGTGATGGTTCACTAGCTTTTAAGGGTGTACTAGACGGCAAACTTTATTTGGTTGATTTTGCAAAAGAAGAGGCCGGTCTAGATGCATGCTTAATTGCTAAGACTTGCATGGGCTGGCTGTGGCATCGCCGCTTAGCACAAGTGGGGATGAAGAACCTTCACAAGCTTCTAAAGGGAGAACACGTGATAGGTCTAACTAATGTGCATTTCAAAAAAGATAGACCTTGTGCAGCTTGTCAAGCAGGGAAACAGGTGGGAAGCTCTCATCACACCAAAAATGTGATGACCACATCAAGACCCTTGGAGATGCTTCATATGGACCTCTTCGAACCCGTCGCCTATCTAAGCATAGGAGGAAGTAAGTATGGTCTTGTTATAGTTGATGATTTTTCCCGCTTCACTTGGGTATTCTTTTTGCAGGATAAATCTGAAACCCAAGGGACCCTCAAGCGCTTCCTCAGGAGAGCTCAAAATGAGTTTGAGCTCAAGGTGAAGAAGATAAGGAGCGACAATGGGTCCGAGTTCAAGAACCTTCAGGTAGAGGAGTTCCTTGAGGAGGAAGGGATCAAGCACGAGTTCTCCGCTCCCTACACACCACAACAAAATGGTGTGGTAGAGAGGAAGAACAGGACGCTCATCGATATGGCGAGGACAATGCTTGGAGAGTTCAAGACCCCCGAGCGCTTTTTGGTCGGAAGCCGTGAACACGGCTTGCCACGCCATCAACCGAGTCTACCTTCACCGCCTCCTCAAGAAGACTTCTTATGAGCTTCTAACCGGTAACAAACCCAATGTGTCTTACTTTCGTGTATTTGGGAGCAAGTGTTATATTCTTGTGAAGAAAGGTAGAACTTCTAAATTTGCTCCCAAAGCTGTAGAAGGGTTTTTATTAGGTTATGATTCAAATACAAAGGCGTATAGGGTCTTCAACAAATCATCGGGTT
Source organism: Zea luxurians (assembly GCA_029449295.1). Lineage (NCBI taxonomy): Eukaryota > Viridiplantae > Streptophyta > Magnoliopsida > Poales > Poaceae > Zea > Zea luxurians. Next base: position 52,019,773 of record JAOPSE010000006.1, on the reverse strand, counting down.
TGGTTGAAGTCTCTAGCGACGTTGTATTTGATGAGACTAATGGCTCTCTAAGAGAGCAAGTTGTTGATCTTGATGATGTAGATGAAGAAGACGTTCCAACTACCGAAATGCGCACCATGGCGATTGGCGATGTGCGACCACAGGAACAATTGGCGCAAGATCAACCTTCTTCCTCAACAATGGTGCATCCCCCAACTCAAGACGATGAACAGGTTCATCAGGAGGAGGCGTGTGATCAAGGGGGAGCACAAAATGATCATGTGAGGGAGGAAGAAGCACAACCAGCACCTCCAACCCAAGTTCGAGCGACGATTCAAAGGAATCATCCCGTCGACCAAATTTTGGGTGATATTAGCAAGGGAGTAACTACTCGTTCTAGATTAGTTAATTTTTGTGAGCATTACTTTTTTGTCTCTTCTATTGAGCCTTTCAGGGTAGAAGAGGCCTTACTAGATTCGGACTGGGTGTTGGCCATGCAGGAGGAGCTCAACAACTTCAAGCGTAATGAAGTTTGGACACTGGTGCCTTGTCCCAAGCAAAACGTTGTGGGAACCAAGTGGGTGTTCCGCAACAAACAGGACAAGCACGGAGTGGTGACAAGGAACAAGGCTCGACTTGTGGCAAAAGGTTATGCCCAAGTCGCAGGTTTGGACTTTGAGGAGACTTTTGCTCCTGTGGCTAGGCTAGAATCCATTCGTATTTTGCTAGCATATGCCGCTCACCATTCTTTCAGGTTGTACCAAATGGATGTGAAGAGCGCTTTCCTCAATGGGCCAATCAAGGAGGAGGTGTACGTGGAGCAACCCCCTGGCTTCGAGGACGAACGGTACCCCGACCACGTGTGTAAGCTCTCTAAGGCGCTCTATGGACTTAAGCAAGCCCCAAGAGCATGGTATGAATGCCTTAGAGACTTTTTAATTGCTAATGCTTTCAAGGTTGGGAAAGCCGATCCAACTCTTTTCACTAAGACTTGCGATGGCGATCTTTTTGTGTGCCAAATTTATGTCGATGACATAATATTTGGTTCTACTAATCAAAAGTCTTGTGAAGAGTTTAGCTGGGTGATGACGCAGAAATTCGAGATGTCGATGATGGGCGAGTTGAACTACTTCCTTGGGTTCCAAGTGAAGCAACTCAAGGACGGCACTTTCATCTCCCAAACGAAGTACACGCAAGACTTGCTAAAGCGGTTTGGGATGAAGGACGCCAAGCCCGCAAAGACTCCGATGGGAACCGACGGGCACACCGACCTCAACAAAGGAGGTAAGTCCGTTGATCAAAAAGCATACCGTTCTATGATAGGTTCTTTGCTTTATTTATGTGCTAGTAGACCGGATATTATGCTTAGCGTATGCATGTGTGCTAGATTTCAATCCGATCCAAGGGAGTGTCACTTAGTGGCTGTGAAGCGAATTCTTAGATATTTAGTCGCTACGCCTTGCTTCGGGATCTGGTATCCAAAGGGGTCTAACTTTGACTTGATTGGATACTCAGATTCCGACTATGCTGGATGTAAGGTCGATAGGAAGAGTACATCGGGGACGTGCCAATTCTTAGGAAGGTCCCTGGTGTCGTGGAATTCTAAGAAACAAACTTCCGTTGCCCTATCCACCGCTGAGGCCGAGTACGTTGCCGCAGGACAGTGTTGCGCGCAACTACTTTGGATGAGGCAAACCCTCCGGGACTTTGGCTACAATCTGAGCAAAGTCCCACTCCTATGTGACAATGAGAGTGCTATTCGCATAGCGGAAAATCCTGTTGAGCACAGCCACACAAAGCACATGGACATCCGGCATCACTTTTTGAGAGACCACCAGCAAAAGGGAGATATCGAAGTGTTTCATGTTAGCACCGAGAACTAGCTAGCCGATATCTTTACCAAGCCTTTAGATGAGAAGACCTTTTGTAGGCTGCGTAGTGAGCTAAATGTCTTAGATTCGCGGAACTTGGATTGACTTATAGCATACATGTGTTTATGCCTTGATCATGTTCCTTATGCATTTTGTTGCTTACTTGTGGTGCTCAAGTTGTACAATCACTCCTCGGACCTCACAAGTCCTTTTGCAAGTAATGCACAAATTTAGGGGGAGTTGTGCTACAACTTGACCCTTTGAGACTAACCGTGTGCTTGAGTTTTCTTAATTTAGTCTCAAAGGAGGTTTGAAAGGGAAAAGGTGGACTTGGACCATGAAAGACTTCCACTGCACTCCGATGAGAGGGTAACTTATTCCAAGTTCATCTCATATACTCCTATTGCCTTTGTATTCTTATTTGAAGATATTGGTGAGGTAATGGGGTTAAAGGGGCCAAGATTGATCCCGTTTTGGTGCTTGATGCCAAAGGGGGAGAAAATAAAGGCCAAAGCAATAAATGGATCAGCTACCACTTGAGAAATTTTGAAAATAGTAGAATAGAGCTTCTTGTTTTGTCAAAATACTCTTGTTGGCTCTTTTTGTCAAAAGTTGATCTCTTGTGGGGAGAATGGTTGATTATGGGAAATAGGGGGAGTTTTTGATACTGTGATTAATTTCTCTTGGAATACCTCCCTTTATGTCTCTAAAATTGTGTTTGACTTAGAGATAGAAATTTAAGGTTGATTTGCAAAAACAAAACCTAGTGGTGGCAAAGTATGATCCATATATGCCAAATTTGAATCAAAACAACTTTGAGTTTTCATTTGCATTGATATTGCACTTGTTCTAGTTGCTTTATGTTGTGTTGGCATAAATCACCAAAAAGGGGGAGATTGAAAGGGAAATGTGCCCTTGGGCCATTTCTAAGTATTTTGGTGATTGAGTGCCAACACAAGTGCTCTTGTGTTAATCTATGCAAAGTGGTGGACAAAGTGAAAATCATGTCAAAAGGTATGTTTCTAGACTTAGTACACTGTTTTATGGACTAATGTATTGTATCTAAGTGCTGGAAACAGGAAAAATTGAGTTGGAATTGAGATGGCTTTGTTCAGCCAAAGTCTGCTCTGTCTGGGTGCACCGGACAGTGTCTGGTGGTGCACCGGACAGTGTCCGGTGCGCCATGCTGGCTCTGGCGAACAGGCTACTCTCGGGACTTCGACGGTGGTGTACGACTATAAATCACCGGACTGTCCGGTGGTGCACCGGACTGTCCGGTGAGCCGTTCACAGGCGAAGTCGTCGCTCTCGGGAAATGATTAACGGCGTACGGCTAAAATTCACCGGACTGTCTGGTGGTGCACCGGACTGTCCGGTGAGCAAACGGTCGGCCGGGCCAACGGTCGGCCGCGCGATCTGCACGGGACACGTGGCCGAGCCAACGGCTAGAAGGAGGCACCGGACTGTCCGGTGCGCCAATGGCTCTCATACTCCAACGGTCGGCTTCGCCAAACAAGTAAGGGAATCCGCACCGGACAGTGTCCGGTGGTGCATCGGACTGTCCGGTGCGCCAGGCGACAGAAGGCAAGATCTGCCTTCCTGGAATGCTCCCAACGGCTCCTAGCTACCTTGGGGCTATAAAAGGGACCCCTAGGCTCATGGAGGAGAACACCAAGCACACTCAAAGCATTCCTAAGCACCAAGACTTCGATTCCACGCTTTTGTTTCTCCGTGATAGCATCTAGAGCTCTAGTTGAGTTGTGAACTCGCCGGGTTGTGTTGCGAGCTCTTGTTGCAACATGTGTGCGTGTTGACATTCTGATTTTGTGTCTTGTGTGCGTTGCTCATCCCTCCCTTACTCCATGCTTCTTTGTGAACTTCAAGTGTAAGGGCGAGAGACTCCAAGTTGTGGAGATTCCTCGCAAACGGGATTAAGATAAGCAAAGCAAAACACCGTGGTATTCAAGTTGGTCTTTGGACCGCTTGAGAGGGGTTGATTGCAACCCTCTTCCGTTGGGACGCCACAACGTGGAGTAGGCAAGTTTTGTACTTGGCCGAACCACGGGATAAACCACTTGGCGATTATTGTGCTAACACTTAACTAAGTTTTTGTGGCTTAAAGTTTAAGTTTTACAGGATCACCTATTCACCCCCTCTAGGTGCTCTCAGTTTCGTATACCTAGATTATAGTTATCCCTCGCGAAAGCAGGGAAAGAAAAGAAAAGCTGCTACTTCAGACATTTCTGCTGCGCTGAAGAGCAAGGAGATTGAGGTTTTGACGCACCAGCCTAGATATATTGAAACAGCTAGGGTGCCGAAGCTTGCTGGAGGGACATCTTCCATCGCTGAGCCAGGACAGCCTGCTCTTGCCGGTTCCAAGGAAGAATCGGCTGAAGTGCCAAAGGTTCCTGCAACCGGGTCGGCCGAAGCGCCGAAACATGTCGCCGAAGCCAAAGGAAAGGCGACTCAAGAGCCAGAGCTAGGGGAAACGACAGGGCTACCAAAAATCTTGAGCCAGAATTGCCTAAGGTATCGAAAGCTCCTGCAATAACTCTCAAGAGGAGGAGGATGGCTAGCGTGCTGGACGTCATCCTGGAGTCGACAAGGGCATCAACTCCTGCTCCTACAAAGGAGACTGCCGAAGCTACTACAGCTCGTGCTGAACCCAAAGCTGGGCCCTCTGTGCCCATTGAAACAGAGTCTGTTGGGACTGGGCAGAGTGTTGAACAAGGACCTTCAAGCATCGGTCTTGTTCTGGAGAAAGAAGACACGCCCAAGAATATTGAATCTCCTACTCCCAAAGCACCTTCTGAAGAACTTGACTTTATTATTCGACATGCTTCGGGTAAAAGGTTGTCTAAAAAGGAAATTGTGGAAGCCAAACACTACGCCCGAGAACTGAAGTACCCGAAGGGGGCCTTGGTGTACAATGGCACCGACGAAGATGACTTTCTATACTACCTTCCGGACAACAAGGAAATATCTGTTTACCGGGAAATGGCAAAAACATGGTATTTCCGAAGCTTGAAGTTAGCCTTTCTGCTATGTCGAAGGATGACCTCGCCGACAGCCTCACGTATAATAGTCTGAAGGTACATAAGTTATGGACTTATAAGCATATTACTTTTTGTGTCTCTTATTCTTGTGTTGATCCTTTGTCTCCCCCCTTTTTGTAGGGCTTAATTCTGAGCAACGCTTTGAGAGCACAGAAGAATGCTGAGGATGAAAGCTGCCAGATAGCACTTGGTAACCTTCAGTCAGAGGTTATCAAATTGAGGAATGAAGCTGTAGAGAAGGATAAAATTCTGCTTTCCTTAGTAGACAGAGTCAAGGCTAGTGAAGCCAATCTTGCCGCGCAGTTCGAAGCTCATAGAGCCGAAATTGAAAACTTAAAGAAAAAACATGCCGAGAAGAATGAAGATTTTGAAGTGGCTAAAGCAAAACAAGAAATAAGCGAGTGGACTAGCGCAAGATTGCAAAAGAATGTAGACGAGCTTCGAGATTCATAAGAGAGATATTATGAAAAATCCTTGGATTGTGCCAAGAAGCTAAGAGATAGTTTTGCAAAGGTGGGTGCTTACTCATCCGAGCCGAAATTTATTAGAGGCGATCCCAAAGGAATCATCGAATGGATCGGTGAAGAAGCCGAAGCTTTTGAAGAGATCCTTAGCGATCGTGGCGATTTCTGCGCCTTTGCCGGTGCTAGAGGGGTTGCAGCAATTTTGAAAAAATCTGGCTACGAACACATTAAAGCTGCAACCCAGACGGAGGCTGTCTTTACTATGGAGAACACGAAGGATCCTTCGACTGAGGTGACTCTGATGAGCGGAAAATTTTACTCCAACATTTGGATGAAAGGCAACCGAGAACTAGCCGACAAAGCTATAAAGAAGAATGAGAAAGAAACTCATGAGGCCCGAGAAGAAGCCAAGCGAGCCAAAAGAGGCTGCCGAGCGCGCAAGGCACATAGGTATTCTAACTGTTTCATAGCTTTAGTATTTTTTCTGGTTTCAGATTAACAACTTATTACTTTTACTATAGCTGAACTTTCTCCGCCACCTGAGCCCTATGATCCTGAAGCTGATTTAGCAATGAAGGCGGCATTAGAAACTATAAGAATTGCTGAAGAAGCTATTGACGAAGCTGTCAACAAACTTCTGAACGAAGCTGTTGAGAAAATTTTGAAAGAAGACTAAACTTTTGTGTAGCTAGGAAATGCAACATTTGTGTGACGTAATATTCGTACGAGTTAAATATTGTATTTCTTTGTGTACATTAATGTAATATATTTCTTTGCGATGCATGAAATTTGCGTACATACCATTTTTGAGCCTTCGGTGAAAAAACACCTTCCCATCTTTTCATGCTTCGTAAAGAAAAAAGCCCTTCTGTAGCAAAGCTATTGTATGATGTCGACAAAAATTTTCCTGGTAAGATTGTAATTGCCGAAGGTTTGCTTCGTGCTCCGGCACACTTTCATTCATCATGTAATTGCCGAAGGTTTTCTTTGTGCTCAATCTTGTTGTTGATGCGACATGATGTATGATGTAATGTTATGTGGAATGATGCGATCATATGATGCAGCATGATGTTTATGCCGAAGACACATGTCTGCACGGAAACACTCTCAGACTCTGCATCCCCTTAAGGACGTCTTTTGAGTCTCTTCACCTTATATTTTGGTGGCATTTAAGCTCTGCATCCCCTTAGGAATGACTTTGGAGCTTCTTCACCTTCTATTTCGGTGGTATTTTGGCTCTGCATTCCCTTGGGAATTACTTTTGAGCTTCGGAACTTACTCTGCGCTGTCTTAGGAATGACTTTTGTAGCTTTGGAACTTACTCTGCGCTCTCTCAGGAACGACTTTTGTAGCCTTGGAACTTATTCTGTGCTCCCTTAGGAACGACTTTTGTAGCTTCAGAACTTACTCTGTGCTCCCTGAGGAATGACTTTTGTAGCTTCAAAATCTTGTTAAGAGGAAGCATCCCATTTGATGATATGAATTTAATATTATTACATGAAATTGGAATTCAATCCTTCGTGAATTGTTTTTCATACAAGAAAAATAAACTGGCAAAAAAGATAAAGATGCACCAGAAATAGGATATTCTTTAGTAGATGTGCTTAGATTCAGGCACAGTGCTATTGATATGCGAGCTTCAGACTCCTCCCAAAAATCGCGTTGCTGCTGAGCGTGTTGGTGCCTTTCTGGCTGCTGGCTTCGAACCAGAGTAGGTGCTATCGGTGGTGGTGGTGGGAGTTGGGCCCAGGAAGCTTGAGAGTGGCTTGCCGAAGCGATAGAGGCCATAGGCTGTTGATTACCTACGTACTCTGGGACATAGGGAGAATAGCATGAAGCAGTATGTAGGACTTGCTCTGGCTGATTTTGCCGTGCTTCAGCTTCGGCAATCTCTTTCTGCTTCTGAATTGTGACTTGGCACGTTCTTGTGGTGTGGCCTTTGTCTTCGCCACAGAACAAACAAAACAGTCTCCTGGGCTGATCTCCGTATCTTCCTCCAAAGCTTCTGCCCCCTCTGCCTCTTGGAGCTAGTCGCCTAAAGGAACTTTGTTGCGGCCCTGATGATTGGGAGTTGTGTTGTTGCCTTTGAGGTTGACTTCCTCTATCATCACTTGGGTTGGCGTTATGGATTGACCTGACATGCCTGGGGTGGAATCTTCCTCCGAAGCCCCTGGCCATCTTAGAGTATCTGTAAGCTTCTTCCCTTCTTTGCTGAAAATCATTATCAGCTCTGATGTATTCATCCATTTTCTGGAGAAGCTTCTCCAAGGTTTGGGGCAGCTTCCTTGCAAAATATTGGACCATTGGTCCTGGTCTGAGCCCCTTGATCATGGACTCAATGACAATCTCATTGGGCACTGTAGGCGCCTGGGCTTTAAGTCGCAGGAACCTTGGGACATACGGGTAGAGGTACTCCTCCTGGTCCTGTGTGCACTGGAACAGAGCTTGAGCGGTGACTGGCTTCGTTTGACAGCCCTGGAAACTAGTGACAAGCATGTCCTTTAGCTTCTGCCAATACGTAATTGTCCCTAGCCGAAGGGAAGAGTACCAAGGTTGCGCTACGCTTTTGACTGCCATGACAAAGGATTTCGCCGTGACTACAATATTGCCCCCATATGAAGATATGGTTGCTTCGTAGCTCATCAGGAACTGCTTCACGTCTGAGTGACCATCATACATGGGAAGCTGAGGTGGCTTGTATGATGGGGGCCATGGGGTAGCCTACAATTCTGCTGCCAAGGGAGAAGCATCGTCAAAAGCAAAATTGCCATGATGAAAGTCAACATACCATTCATCATCATTGTTTGAATTTTCTTGATGAAGCTCCCTATGCTGGGGCCTTCGGTCCTAGTCATCCTGGGTGAGGTGACGCATTTCTTCGGCGGCCTCATCAATCTTCCTCTGGAGGTCAGCGAGCCGAAGCATTTTCTCTCTCTTCTTTTGGACCTGTTGGTGGATAGCTTCCAGATCCCTAATTTCTTGGTCTAGTTCCTCCTCCTGAGGTGTTGGGCTGGTAGACTTCCTCTTTTGGCTCCTAGCTTCGCATAGTCTCCTGATTAACGTCTAATGGCTACAGTGCAGCCCCTGGCACTGCTGTCTTCTTCGGCGGCATAACAAAGGTCGATGCTTGCCGAAGGTGGTAGAATGAGTTCACCGGAGGTGGGCGCCAATGTTGGTCCTTGTTCTCGGATGCTATACACCAAGAACAAAGCAACCCAATTGTTAACGATTAGAGACCTTCGTCCTTCAAAGCATTATCTCCATTGGGATATAATGCTCTTCAAACGAAGGTCATGAAGGGCATACCTTCATCATTTCAGTGAGCAGAGATGTAAACAAAGACATATGAAACACAAAAAGAATATAAACAATCATTCCAAATCATTAGATTATTTATATCCTTATTTTATAAACATGGATAAACATCAATAGTATTTATATTACATTTATACCTTCGGCTTGATAGAAGGTGGAAAAGCAGGAGTGACGCAAGTGAGGTTGCAATTCAGCGTGAACAGTATGGTGTTACTGTTCATCTATTTATAGGCACAGGACGCAGCCTGGTAAAAATTACATTCATGTCCCTGACATTTACTGTTGACCATAAGGCAAGCTGTCGAGGACTAAGCAGTCTTTTCTCCTTTAGGTCGATTTCATCTTTCACCATCATCCTCGTGTTAAGCCGAATCTTCTTCAGCCACAGCTTCGGAGCTAATTTGTCCTTCCTTCAGACCGCACCTTCATACCATGCACACCTTCATCTCAAAGCCGAAGCCTCCTATAACAGTCTATGTTATTCTAAAAAACATGTTAGTTAGGTTTTTGAGGACCTTCGAAAGAGGAAGGCCCCCAACAGATGCGCCACCTCTGCAGAGTGTAAAACTGATATATCAGTCGTGCTCACGGTTATGAGCAGCCTAGACTCCTTACATGATAATTGAACTTGAAGATGGAGATAAATCGAGATCCGATGATCTGCCAATGGTTTGCTTAAGTGGTTTCACTTAAGTGTTTTTGATATACTCGTATACCTTTGTTTAATGGGAATACTTAGGATTCACACTTATTAGTAAGATAGGTGTTGTTAATAAAATGTTGACCAACTAAAATGCTTACTGCTCAACCTTAGCCTCACCTTGTTAAACTTGCATTAATTTCCCCCCCACTTGCTGATCCCCGACCATAAGTGAGCTCACCCTTGCTTAAATTTTGATCAGAAGTTTGCAGATGAAGTTATGATGCTGAGCTCCATGGATGCTAGTCTAGTGATACCCTCGATCATCTTCCTGTGGATGGATGTCCTTGTTTCGCTGTACTTTGATGAATAAAGCTTAAGACATTATGTCTGTTCGAAGTGTAATATGTTAATATAATCGTTATTTACGCTTTTATGCATTGTTCTTTTGATATATTACACTTGTGACGTCAACATATGTGTGGAAATAGAACCTGGCACACATATGCGATGCACCCAGCTCTGCCCTTGGAACTGGGTGTGACAAAACTATAGTATTGTATCGTAACATACTGTATATCGTGGTATTGAAATACTGCGGTACGAGAAAACTCCACTCCCAAACACGCCCTTAGACTAACTCTAACAAGAACCACTAAAGGGTTCTGTACCCTAAATTTAGAGGATGGAACTGTCCTCTACATATACAACAACGTCCTCTAAACAGTTTTCTAAATTTAGAGGACGCTGCTGGATCCTCTATATATATAGTTTCTCTCTCCTCTTCACTATCCGTTTTTCATACTATAAACAATAGATTTAGCAAAACTAAAATATGTATAATACACTTGAGAGTATGACAAATACGTATGTGAAAATATTAAAAGTAAAATATGTCTCTAAATTGGTATTTGTGTATAAATGACGAGATATAGAGAACACTGCCCAAGATGAAGAAGTTATAGAGGGGGAGTCTTTTAGATAATGTTGGTGCCTTTTGGGGGCGCCAATCACTCAATACAAACCGTGGCGGTGCTCTCTACACAGGCGCGGATGGTCCGCGGTCAGGGGCCGGACTATCTGCGACCTGGAACAGGGGCTTGGGTTCCCTGCCTGACGATCGGACGGTCCGCGCCCTATGGCTGGATGGTCCGCGCGTGCGCAGGGGGCGGCGAAGGTCGCCGGCGGCGCTTGGATCTCGCTCCCGGAAGGGACCCCGTCAGGGAGGAGAGATCCTAGGTGATGTCTAGGCTCAGCAAGTCGACCTAGACTCCTCTAATTGACGTAGAGTCGAAGAGAAGCGGAGAATTTTGGGAATTGGAATACTAAACTAGGGCTAAACTAGAACTACTCCTATTGCATAGGGTAAAAACGAGAAATAGATTTTATTTGATCGATTGTTCGGGGTTCAATCGGCCGTAACCCTTCATCTATATAAAGGGGGAGGTCTGGATCCGTTTCAAACTGTTTCCCCAGTTAATCCCGTGGTTTTAGGTAACAAATCCCGCGAGAAACTAGGAACCCTAACTGATTCTGCGCACGCGTGGACCGTCCGCACCACCACCGCGGACTGTCCGGACCGCGAACCGTCCGGCCTCGGGGCCGGACCGTCCGCATGACTCTATTTGGCCTCCAACTTATGCCCCCTGCCTTTTGGTGAAGGTCGATGAACCAAAAGTATATGAACTAAACCTGATGTAATTCACCGGCTTTTCAAAATGGAGATCATTCAATAAAGCACCAATGTATAAAAGGCCGTTTTGGATTGTACCTTTCTCGGCCATGACCATTTGATCAATGGATCAAAAGGAATAGAATGGAGGTGCCCCCAATCCGGATAGACAAAGGGATTATACATGTACCATGGATTCATCGTCGTGCCATTCCACATTTGAGTAGGACAATATACCAACAATGAGTAAATGGGTGGAAAGTACCTTGGTCTCATAGATTGAATAGGCGAGGCTTGTTGTGTCGCCTTTCGGGCCATTTTATTTACCAGTTTTGTTTTAGCAGGTGACCGGGATTTCTTCGCTGACCGATCACGTAGAACGGTCTTCTTGCCAGTATTCTTGGAGAGCAACTGATCAAAAGTAGGGTCAGCTTTGATCAGCCGACCATATGTGCTTTGCCCTTGTGTCGCTTTTCCTTTTAAAGCTTTGTATGGAGGCTGACGCCTCTTTCCATGGGCGGACTGTCTGGCTGAGCCAGCCGGACCGTCTTTATGAGCACTGGACTGCCCGCACGTAGGTGCCGGACCGTCCACGATGCTCAGGTCAGGTTGTCGTGCTCGGCTCCTTAATTGTGTCTGCCCCCCAGCGCCTTCAGAATTTTTAGCCTTCTCGTCTGAAGCCTTTCGAGTAATCTCCTTTTGTGATACAATTGACATGCGAGGATCGCCAATGATGATGCCCTTGCCTTTGCCTTTATCGGCCATTTCGGGCCGAACTAAGACCTTTTCGCATGCGACATCTATTGTATTAATAGGAAATGGCTGTGTGTCCACATGCATTTCCTGAAAAGCCAACCGGCCCTCATTTATGGCCGATTGTACCTATCGACGAAAAACATTACAGTCATTGGTGGCATGAGAAAAAGAATTATGCCACTTACAATAAGCACGTTTCTTTAATTCATCTATAAGAGGGATAATATGAGTTAATTTAATGTTGCCATTTTTAAGTAGCTCATCAAATATCTTATCACATTTAGCAACATTAAAGGTAAATTTAATCTCTTCTTGCTGATTCTTTTGAACCGGCTGTAAGGAAGAACATGCTGAAGATTTGACCTTTGTTGGCCAAATAAACTCAGCGGTATATACATCTGCAGATTCATCATCTGAACTATCACGCTCTATTAGATGTATAGTACGGGCGACTGATTTTGATGTCTCTTTAAATCGGCATTCACAGGCTAAAGCTCGCTGATGTAGCTGGGCTATCGAAAAGAACTGGGTCCCATCTAATTTGTCTCTTAAGTAGGATAGCAACCCATTAAAAGCTAGCCCTGCTAGCTCTTTGTCTGCCACATGGATCCGAAAGCATCAGTTTCTAGTGTCTCGGAACCTCCAGATATAATCATTAACCGATTTTTCGTGTCCTTGTCGGACTGAAGCTAAGTCAGCTAATCCTAATTCATATTCCCTGGCAAAGAAATGTTCATGAAATTTATTTTCTAACTCATTCCAGGAATTAATGGAATTAGAAGGCAGGGCGGTGTACCATGCAAAAGCGGTACTAGTAAGGGATAAAGAAAATAACCGAACACGAAATGCTTCTCCATTGGCCAATTCGCCTAGATGTGCTAGAAACTGGCTTATGTGTTCGTGTGTGCTTCTCCCATTCTCACCAGAAAACTTAGAAAATTTCGGTATCCATGCCCCTTGTGGATATGGGACAACATCAAATCGTTGATTATACGACTTTTGGTAAGATTGCCCTACTCTGGCTACACTAACTCCGAACTTATCTCGAAATAGTTCAGTCATCTCTTCCCGAATTTTTCCATTGCACCCGGTGGCAGGCCACCGGATCCTGGGCTATGGGGCTCATTTGGTCGGGTAATAGTATACCGACCTTCTTGCCGTGACCGATCGATAGTGTTGATCGGTCTGTGGTTGTATGGTGCGTTATGGTTTAAATATGTAGAGGGCGAAACATATTGCTGTTGTGGTGTGTAATAATTTGGTGCATGGTGTGCAACAGTAGGTTCTGTATATGCGTATCCGGTTTGTCCGGTGGTAAATCCGAACTGACCGGTTGCATTCGCCATTATCTGGACGCCACGTGGTAGTCCTGGTGCACCCCGGACCGTCCGGCAGGGAAAGCCGGACGGTCCGCGCAAGGGCCGGACGGTCCGGGCAGAAGCTCGGACGGTCCGACTGCGTCCAGGGTCGCCGATCTGCCAATCAGGGACGGCGGCGGCCCTAGGGCGGCCCCAGACTATTCGGCAGAGCAAGCCGGACGGTTCGCGTATGGGCCGGACGGTGCGGGCAGAGTCTCGGACGGTCCGATCGCGTTCAGGGGCGCCGATCTGCCAAGCAGGGACGACGGTGGTTGTATTTGCCATATGAGTTCATCGGCATACCATATAAAGGTTGGGGTTGCAAATCCCCATTTGTTGCCGATGCATCAGACATAAATACCCTATTACCAGTGGCGGGCCCAGGATTTAGAGGGTGGGTATTCAAAATTTTTTATAGAATGATTTTTTCAAGATTAAAAAAATATATATATAATTAAATATATATATAACCTATAATTAAGCACACACTTTATGGTCATAACTGATTCAATAACTAGTCTACTAAACTCAAATTTCATACAACTATTTTAAAAGTTTTAAATCGAAATGCATCTGTTGGTTGTTGCTCAGTTGCTAGCTGGCTGGTTGTCCTCTTTGCCATTTTCCAATTGCTAATGCCCCATCTGCAGCCCAGTACTGCAAGCAGCAAAGCAGGGGAAGTTAGGTCGGGTGGCCACTAACTGGGTAGGCTTGGACATTGGCACGATGAGACCTTGCTCCCGGTTGTCTGTCCTGGCATACGGTGACGCCCCGACTACGGTGGATTGAAGCATCGGACGACGGACGACATACGACGCAACAACGAGGCCAGATGCAACGCAATGATAGTTAGTCGGTCAAGTCTGGGCACCTAGTTGCGCCGCAGAGCCACGATGTCTCAATGGAGGTGTTGGTGTCTCCATGGCACGTGGGGCTACAAGATATGACCACGACTTGGTGGCTGGCGCATCTGGTGGCTCTGCCATGGTGTGACTACAATAGAGTTTGGGGATTTTTTGTCGTGAGGTACTGAGGTAGGCTTTGTCGCTCCATTGGGCTTCATGGTCCACGACAAACGATTGGATTAGTTAGGTATGAGAGGTAGGAAAGAGATATTTTAGTCCAAATTAACAGATTTCCTTTATTTATTTGATTCATTTTTTATTTTCCATGCATATACATTATATACATGTATATATATTAAAGTTCTTTTGCCAAAAATAATGGGTATTCATTCGAATACCCTTGAATTCAATAGGACCCGCCCCTGCCTATTACTAGTTTCATATGATGGAAAACTAGGAGTAACAGACTTTTCCAACGTACGTGTTAATTTTCTAATTGACTCTTCTAACCCTCCAGTCTATTGTTTCATTTGATTCTGTTGATGATCTACATACTGTTTAATAGATTGGATGTCGTCGGGTTTACTTACGTTGGGGACTTGAAGCGAAGATAGAAGAGATGCGATGTCGGTCTCTCCATGTTTGACAACTTTCTGGTGGCGATCCACCGTGTATTGTGATAAGAATTTATCCTTCGCTTGACCCATGTAGTCCTCGTATTGCTGTTGCTCATCGGCCGTCAGACTTTCAACAGCCAGCTTCAGGATATTGTCCGGGGAGATATCAGTGTGATCTTTAGAACCGGCCATTTGAGGGCCTGATTTTTAATAGATCTAAACACCTTTCCCCAGCGGAGTCACCAAAAGTATGTTGGTGCCTTTTGGGGGCGCCAATCAGTCAATACGAACCGTGGCGGTGCTCTCTACACATGCGCGGACGGTCCGCGGCCAGGAGCCGGACTGTCCGCGACCTGGAATAGGGGCTTGGGTTCCCTACCTGACGGCCGGACGGTCCGCGCGTGCGTAGGGGGCGGCGAAGGTCGCCGGCGGCGCCTGCATCTCGCTCCCAGGAGGGACCCCATCGGGAGGAGAGATCCTAGGTGATGTCTAGGCTCGGCAAGCCGACCTAGACTCCTCTAATCGACGTAGAGTCGAAGAGAAACGGAGAATTTTGGGGATTGGAATACTAAACTAGGGCTAAACTAGAACTACTCCTATTGCATAGGGTAAAAACGAGAAATAGATTTGATTTGATCGATTGTTCGGGGTTCAATCGCCTGTAACCCTTCATCTATATAAAGGGGGAGGTCTGGATCCGTTTCAAACGGTTTCCCGAGTTAATCCCGTGGTTTTAGGTAACAAATCCCGCGAGAAACTAGGAACCCTAACTGATTCTGCGCTCGCGCAGACCGTCCGCGCCACCACCGCGGACTGTCCGGACCGCGGACCGTCCAACAGATAAGACGGTAAATGATAGATATAGAGGATAAATATAGAGGACGTTGCTTTTGCTGGGACAGTCTTTCTAGCTTGCACTTGAGGTACATACTTTCTTTGAGAAGAAGATGGAAGGAAGGTAGTTTCACTATGCGACAAAGGTACCCTTTCGGCACATCGTAAAGGTAAAGATTCCCCGCAACTAACGAACCACACGCCACCCGCAAAACTACCACCATCTCAGATCAGACAGGAACCTGCAACAAACCGGCAGGGCCACCCTTTATCTGTCCATGGGCCACGGCAATTGGGCATTCTTCAACAGATCCACTGATTAACAATGAGAGTACTTGATCTCGCCATCCTCAACTTGCTAGTAGGAGTAAGCTGCCGCAATGTCTAACCGTACTCTGCACTTCTGCAGTGAAGAAGCCTATTCAAATGTACGTAGTGCACTGACGACAGCGCAGTACATGGATCGATCTGTCAGAGAGACGATGGGTCGTCGTCGTTTCGTCGTCTTCGCACACGGCCGTGTCGGGCTCGGGCCAGGCCACAAGGTTCCAAATCACGCATGTGCCGGTGCCGGTGTGTGCTGCAGCCTGGAAGGTCGTTCATCATCTACTCAGCTCCACTGCTCACTATACACTACTAGTACGATCTAAACACGCAAGACTATTCGATCTCTGTGCGTTACCACACCATATCGATCGACGATCGATCGCCGGTGACGGTCATTGGCTCTACGAAATATGCAAAGCTTATCCGGCCATGGAGGCTTCAGCTAGCTAGAACCAACCATGCTTCCATGCATGGAGAACTGTTGCAAAGCTACTACTACTGACTAGACCGTCTATACTGCGGCGGCAGAAGACGGCAGTAATTAAACGCCAAGCGGGCACCACCAGCTACTCAAGCTAGCTTTGCATGCATATACGTGCACGTACCAGCCGGGAAGGGGCCGGGTCTCCGTACGTCAGCGGCACGATCCACCCAGCGCACTCTGCTTTGGCCTCTTCTCTACGCACCAAGATAGTTGCAGCAGGCAATCGGTTACACGTCACTCATAGATCCATCGACCAACAGAGTATTGTGCTTGATTAGTCATTAGGCGCCTAGCTAAGGCCAACAATGTAGCGCTGTACTGCCAACTACTATGTTGTTGATTTGTTTCGAAATTTTTTGGCGATATATCAGTCCCATTATGTTCAGCATAGAGCCGAACATATCGATCACTCAGACTCGATTACACTTGTCCCCTGCGGGATATGCAAACGTCTTAGAGCCGATTTGGTGACCAGAGATCACGGGGGATTGAAGAGGATTGAGAGGGAAATTAGTTCATTTCTCCCTCAATCCCCCTCCAATCCTCCCGTGACCCCCACATGGAAACCATAGATTGACCGTAGTCGCTTGGGGGGTATATACCTATTATCATAGTGTCAAAATAAACCACCATATTCATCAAGAAAAGACTATATGAAAAATATAAAGTTGTCAAAATCCTGATTACATGGAGGTATAGATGTTCAAATGGGCGGGTCGTACCGGCCCGAATTGGCTAGCGGGCCGTGCCGTGCCGGCCCATGGGTCCCAAGCGAGGCCGAGGCATGGCCTGCTAGGTTAATAATCGTGTCGGGCTGGCCCATGGCCCGACGGGCCTAACGGGTCCATGACAACATATGACGTTTAAATGATAAAAATATTCAAAAAGTATGTATTTTTAGGGTTTAAAACATATTTATTAGCTCTAAACATTTATTTACACCCACATAACCAACAAAAACACTTGTTTCTTATGTTTTATACTCTATATTCACGTATAATATATGTATTTATATGAAAAAGTAGAAAAAAATAAAACTGGGTCGTGCCGGCCTAGCCCGCCGTGCCACGCCTTCGGCCCAGTCATGGCCCGATGATTAGGCCGGGCCGGCACGGGCCCGGTTCACTATGTGTTGTGCTGAGTTTGTGCCAGGCCGAACCATGCCGGGTTTTGGGCCGTCCGGTAAGCCCGGTCCGTTTGGACATCTCTACATGGAGGGCTAGAGATTTTCTTGGGTGCCAAAATAATAACAATGCCAAAGAAAGTGAAGTTTTCTTTGTTGCGTACATTGACCTCTAAGGAAACATGTATTCCTTGAGGGTTGAAGTAAGGAACGAATATGGATGTTTTCTTGGTGGTTTCTAGATGAAATTGCAGATTTCCTCGAGTGTCCTAATAAATAATCAACAAAATTCATTTCCTATTGTGTGTGAAAAATAGGGACATCCACTACCGGAATCGTGTTCTTTGCCGAGTGTCTAAGACACTCGGCAAAGGCTATTTTACACTCGTCAAAGGTTTTGCCGAGTGTAACACTCGGCAAATATTTTATCGCAAAGGGTTCTTTGCCGAGTACTTTTTTCGGACACTCGGCAAAGACTTTGTCGAGTGTCGAAAAGCACTCAGCAAATTAAGAATCGAAAAAATTAAAAAAAAACAGCAAAACCCTATACCTTACACATTATCCTATCATTTTTACTATTAATTTGAATCAAATTTATATGTTTTGTAAATGGTGAGATTCGAACTCACAACCTCTCTCGTGCATACCCTCCTATACCACTACACTACTACACCAATTATGTCTATATTACGTTTTCATTCCCCATGTACTATAACAAACCGAGAGTAATTTAATTATTTAAGGCATTAAATGAGTGAAAGTCGCATAGAAGGGGGTGAATAGGCAGAATCTGAAAATTATAAACTTAAGCACAACTACAAGCCGGGGTTAGCGTTAGAAATATACTCGAGTCCGAAAGAGAGGGCGAAAACAAATCACAAGCAAATGAAGAGTGAGACACAGTGATTTGTTTTACCGAGGTTTGGTTCTTGCAAACCTACTCCCCGTTGAGGTGGTCACAAAGACCGGGTCTCTTTCAACCCTTTCCCTCTCTCAAACGGTCACCTAGACCGAGTGAGCTTCTCTTCTCAATCAATCGGGACACTAAGTCCCCACAAGGACCACCACACAATTGGTGTCTCTTGCCTTGATTACAATTGAGTTGGGAACAAGAAAGAAAGAAGAAGAAAAGCGATCCAAGCGCAAGAACTCAAAGAACACAAATGTCACTCTCTCTAGTCACTATTTGATTGGAATGAACTTTGGACTTGGGAGAGGATTTGATCTCTTTGTTTGTGTCTTGGACTGAAGTTTAGAGCTCTTGTATTGAATGCAAATGGTTGAAACTTGGATACATTGAAGTGTGGTGGTTGGGGGGTATTTATAGCCCCAACCACCAAAGTGGTCGTTGGTGAAGGCTTCTATCGTATAGCGCACCGGACAGTCCGGTGCGCCACCGGACACTGTCCGGTGCGCCACCGGACACTGTCTGGTGCGCCAGCCACGTCACCAAGCCGTTGGGTTCCGACCGTTGGAGCTCTGACAAGTGGGGCCACCGGACAGTCCGGTGGTGCACCGGACAGGTCCTGTTTACTGTCCATGGGTCCCAAGCGAGGCCCATGGGTCCCAAGCGAGGCCCAGGCATGGCCTGCTAGGTTAATAATCGTGTCGGGCTGGCCCATGGCCCGACGGGCCTAACGGGTCCATGACAACATATGACGTTTAAATGATAAAAATATTCAAAAAGTATGTATTTTTAGGGTTTAAAACATATTTATTAGCTCTAAACATTTATTTACACCCACATAACCAACAAAAACACTTGTTTCTTGTGTTTTATACTCTATATTCACGTATAATATATGTATTTATATGAAAAAGTAGAAAAAAATAAAACTGGGTCGTGCCGGCCTAGCCCGCCGTGCCACGCCTTCGGCCCAGTCATGGCCCGATGATTAGGCCGGGCCGGCACGGGCCCGGTTCACTATGTGTTGTGCTGAGTTTGTGCCAGGCCGAACCATGCCGGGTTTTGGGCCGTCCGGTAAGCCCGGTCCGTTTGGACATCTCTACATGGAGGGCTAGAGATTTTCTTGGGTGCCAAAATAATAACAATGCCAAAGAAAGTGAAGTTTTCTTTGTTGCGTACATTGACCTCTAAGGAAACATGTATTCCTTGAGGGTTGAAGTAAGGAACGAATATGGATGTTTTCTTGGTGGTTTCTAGATGAAATTGCAGATTTCCTCGAGTGTCCTAATAAATAATCAACAAAATTCATTTCCTATTGTGTGTGAAAAATAGGGACATCCACTACCGGAATCGTGTTCTTTGCCGAGTGTCTAAGACACTCGGCAAAGGCTATTTTACACTCGTCAAAGGTTTTGCCGAGTGTAACACTCGGCAAATATTTTATCGCAAAGGGTTCTTTGCCGAGTACTTTTTTCGGACACTCGGCAAAGACTTTGTCGAGTGTCGAAAAGCACTCAGCAAATTAAGAATCGAAAAAATTAAAAAAAAAACAGCAAAACCCTATACCTTACACATTATCCTATCATTTTTACTATTAATTTGAATCAAATTTATATGTTTTGTAAATGGTGAGATTCGAACTCGCAACCTCTCTCGTGCATACCCTCCTATACCACTACACTACTACACCAATTATGTCTATATTACGTTTTCATTCCCCATGTACTATAACAAACCGAGAGTAATTTAATTATTTAAGACATTAAATGAGTGAAAGTCGCATAGAAGGGGGTGAATAGGCAGAATCTGAAAATTATAAACTTAAGCACAACTACAAGCCGGGGTTAGCGTTAGAAATATACTCGAGTCCGAAAGAGAGGGCGAAAACAAATCACAAGCAAATGAAGAGTGAGACGCAGTGATTTGTTTTACCGAGGTTTGGTTCTTGCAAACCTACTCCCCGTTGAGGTGGTCACAAAGACCGGGTCTCTTTCAACCCTTTCCCTCTCTCAAATGGTCACCTAGACCGAGTGAGCTTCTCTTCTCAATCAATCGGGACACTAAGTCCCCACAAGGACCACCACACAATTGGTGTCTCTTGCCTTGATTACAATTGAGTTGGGAACAAGAAAGAAAGAAGAAGAAAAGCGATCCAAGCGCAAGAACTCAAAGAACACAAATGTCACTCTCTCTAGTCACTATTTGATTGGAATGAACTTTGGACTTGGGAGAGGATTTGATCTCTTTGTTTGTGTCTTGGACTGAAGTTTAGAGCTCTTGTATTGAATGCAAATGGTTGAAACTTGGATACATTGAAGTGTGGTGGTTGGGGGGTATTTATAGCCCCAACCACCAAAGTGGTCGTTGGTGAAGGCTTCTATCGTATAGCGCACCGGACAGTCCGGTGCGCCACCGGACACTATCCGGTGCGCCACCGGACACTGTCTGGTGCGCCAGCCACGTCACCAGGCCGTTGAGTTCCGACCGTTGGAGCTCTGACAAGTGGGGCCACCGGACAGTCCGGTGGTGCACCGGACAGGTCCTGTTTACTGTCCGGTGCGTCTTCTGGCGCCTGCTCTGACTTCTGCGCGCGTAGGCGCGCACTGTTTGCTTTTACTGTTCCTTGCAGGTGACCGTTGGCGCGAAGTAGCCGTTGCTCCGCTGGCACACCGGACAGTCCGGTGAATTATAGCGGAGCGGCCTCCCCAAATTCCCGAGGCTGGCAAGTTTGAGTGAATCCTCCCTGGTGCACCGGACACTGTCCGGTGGTGCACCGGTCACTGTCCGGTGGCACATCGGACAGTCCGGTGCGCCAGACCAGGGCAGCCTTCGGTTTAATTTTGCTCCTTTGTTTTGAACCCTTTCTTTTGTCTTTGTATTGGTTTGATGTGAACCTTTGGCACCTGTAGAACATATATTCTAGAGCAAACTAGTTAGTCCAATAATTTGTGTTGGGCAATTTAACCACCAAAATTCATTTGGAAAAGGTTTGACCCTATTTCCCTTTTAATCTCCCCCTTTTTGGTGATTGATGCCAACACAAACCAAAGCAAATATTAAAGTGCAGAATTGAACTAGTTTGCATAAGGTAAGTGCAAAGGTTGCTTGGAATTGAAACCAATAATTATTTCAATAGATATGCATGGATTGTTTTCTTCTTAGTTAAAATTTTGGACCACGCTTGCACCACGAGTTTTGTTTTTGCAAATCCTTTGTAAAATTCTTTTCAAAACATTTTGCAAATAGTCAAAGGTATATGAATAAGATTGAAAGAAGCATTTTCAAGATTTGAAATTTTCTCCCCCTGTTTCAAATGCTTTTCCTTTGACTTAAACAAAACTCCCCCTAAAGGAAATTCTCCTCTTAGTGTTCAAGGGGGTTTTAGAGATTTTTGAAGATGCTACTTTCTCCCCCTTTTGAACACAAGAAGATATCAATTTGAAAACTTCATTTTAAAATTTGGTGGTGGTGCGGTCCTTTTGCTTTGGGCTCATACTTTCTCCCCCTTTGGCATGAATCGCCAAAAACGGATACCTGTGAGTGAAATACAAGCCCTTTAACTTGCTCCCCAATGGCAAACAAATAAATATGAGTGAAGATTATACCAAAGTGGAGAACAATGCGGAATACCGACAAATATCAATGGAGTTGAGTGGAAGCACCTTCTTTGCCGAATACTCCATTTCCCTTTCAATTCTATGACTAAGCATGAGAGTACACTTGAAAACACATTAGTCATAGACATAAAAGAGATATGATCAAAGGTATAAATGAGCTATGTGTGCAAAGAATCAATCAAAATTCCTAGAATCAAGAATATTTAACTCATTCCTAAGTTTGGTAAAGGTTTGCTCATCTAAAGGCTTGGTAAAGATATCGGCCAATTAATCTTTGGTGTTAATGTAGGCTATCTCGATATCCCCATTTTGTTGGTGATCTCTCAAAAAGTGATACCGAATGGCTATGTGCTTAGTGCGGCTGTGTTCAACGGGATTATCCGCCATGCGGATTGCACTCTCATTATCACATAGGAGAGGGACTTTGGTAAATTTGTAGCCATAGTCCCTAAGGGTTTGCCTCATCCAAAGTAATTGCGCGCAACAATGGCGTGCGGCAATGTACTCGGCTTCGGCGGTAGAAAGAGCTACTGAGTTTTGTTTCTTTGAAGCCCAAGACACCAGGGATCTCCCCAGAAACTGACAAGTCCTTGATGTGCTCTTCCTATCAATCTTACACCCAGCCCAATCAGCATCGGAATATCCTAATAAATCAAAAGAGGATCCCTTGGGGTACCAAAGACCAAACTTAGGTGTTTGAACTAAATATCTCAAGATTCTCTTCACGGCCCTAAGGTGAACTTCCTTAGGATCGGCTTGGAACCTTGCACACATGCATACGGAAAGCATAATGTCCGGTCGAGATGCACATAAATAGAGTAGAGAACCTATCATCGACCGGTATACCTTTTGATCTACGGATTTACCTCCTGTGTCGAGGTCGAGATGCCCATTGGTTACCATGGGTGTTTTGATGGGCTTGGCATCCTTCATTCCAAACTTGGTCAGAATGTCTTGAGTGTACTTCGTTTGGCTAATGAAGGTGCCCTCTTGGAGTTGCTTCACTTGAAATCCTCGAAAATACTTCAACTCCCCCATCATAGACATCTCGAATTTTTTGTATCATGATCCTACTAAACTCTTCACAAATAGATTTGTTAGTAGACCCAAATATGATATCATCAACATAAATTTGGCATACAAACAAATCATTTTTAATAGTTTTAGTAAAGGGAGTAGGATCGGCCTTGCCGACTTTGAAGCCATTAGTGATAAGAAAATCTCGAAGGCATTCATACCATGCTCTTGGGGCTTGCTTGAGCCCATAAAGCGTCTTTGAGAGTTTATATACATGGTTAGAATACTCACTATATTCAAAGCCAGGAGGTTGCTCAACATAGACCTCTTCCTTGATAGGTCCGTTGAGGAAGGCACTCTTCACGTCCATTTGATAAAGCTTAAAGCCATGGTAAGTAGCATAGGCAAGTAATATACGAATTGAGTCAAGCCTAGCTATGGGTGCATAGGTTTCACCAAAATCCAAACCTTCGACTTGTGAATACCCTTTGGCCACAAGTCGTGCCTTGTTCCTTGTCACCACACCATGCTTATCTTGTTTGTTGCGGAAGACCCACTTGGTTCCTACAACATTTTGGTTAGGACATGGAACTAAATGCCATACCTCATTCCTTGTGAAGTTGTTGAGTTCCTCTTGCATCGCCAACACCTAATCCAAATCT
The DNA here is from genome assembly GCA_029449295.1 of Zea luxurians. Classification (NCBI taxonomy): domain Eukaryota; kingdom Viridiplantae; phylum Streptophyta; class Magnoliopsida; order Poales; family Poaceae; genus Zea; species Zea luxurians. The sequence continues at coordinate 51,996,230 of JAOPSE010000006.1, read as the reverse complement.
TGAAGTGCTTCCTCTACCCTGTGTGGCTCAATAGAGGAAACAAAAGAGTAATGTTCACAAAAATGAGCAACACGAGATCGAGTGGTTACCCCCTTATGAATGTCTCCTAGGATGGTGTTCACGGGGTGATCTCGTTGAATTACTTGGTGGACTCTTGGGTGTGGCGGCCTTGGATCTTGTTCATCTTCCTTGTCTTGATCATGGGCATCTCCCCCTTGATCATTGCCCTCCTCTTGAGGTGGCTCATCTTCTTGATCTTGTCCTTCGTCGTCTTGAGCCTCATCCTCATCTTGAGTTGGTGGAGATGCTTGCATGGAGGAAGATGGTTGATCTTGTGCTTGTGGAGGCTCTTCGGGTTCCTTAGGACATACATCCCCAATAGACATGTTCCTTAGCGCGATGCACGGAGCCTCTTCATTATCTAGTTCATCAAGATCAACTTGCTCTACTTGAGAGCCGTTAGTCTCATCAAACACAATGTCACAAGAAACTTAAACTAGTCCAGTGGACTTGTTAAAGACTCTATATGCCCTTGTGTTTGAATCATAACCAAGTAAAAAGCCTTCTACAACCTTAGGAGCAAATTTGGATTTTCGACCTCTTTTAACAAGAATGAAGCATTTGCTACCAAAGACTCTAAAATATGAAACATTGGGCTTTTTACCGGTGAGGAGTTCATAAGATGTCTTCTTGAGGATTCGGTGTAGATACAACCGGTTGATGGCGTAGCAAGCGGTGTTGACCGCCTCGGCCCAAAACCGATCCGAAGTCTTGTACTCATCAAGCATGGTTCTTGCCATGTCCAATAGAGTTCTATTCTTCCTCTCCACTACACCATTTTGTTGTGGCATGTAGGGAGAAGAGAACTCATGCTTGATGCCCTCCTCCTCAAGGAAGCCTTCAATTTGTGAATTCTTGAACTCCGTTCTGTTGTCGCTTCTTATTTTCTTGATCCTCAAGCCGAACTCATTTTGAGCCCGTCTCAAGAATCCTTTCAAAGTCTCTTGGGTTTGAGATTTATCCTGTAAAAAGAATACCCAAGTAAAGCGAGAATAATCATCCACAATAACTAGACAATACTTACTCCCGCTGATGCTTATGTAAGCTATCGGGCCGAATAGGTCCATGTGAAGGAGCTCGAGTGGCCTATCAGTTATCATGTTATTCTTGTGTGGATGATGAACACCAACTTGCTTCCCTGCTTGGCATGCGCTACAAATCTTGTCTTTCTCAAAATGAACATTGGTTAGTCCCAAAATGTGCTCTCCCTTTAGAAGCTTGTGAAGATTCTTCATTCCAACGTGGGCTAGTCGGCGATGCCAGAGCCAGCCCATGTTAGTCTTAGAAATTAATCAAGTATCGAGTTCAGCTCTATTGAAATCAACTAAGTATAGCTGACCCTCTAATACTCCCTTAAAAGCTACTGAATCATCACTTCTTCTAAAGACAGTAACACCTGTATCCGTAAAAAGACAGTTGTAACCCATTTTGCATAATTGAGAAACAGAAAGCAAGTTGTAATCTAATGAATCTACAAGAAAAACATTGGAAATAGAATGGTCAGGTGATATAGCAATTTTACCCAATCCTTTGACCAAACCTTGATTTCCATCCCCAAATGTGATAGCTCTTTGGGGATCTTGGTTTTTCTCATAGGAGGAGAACATCCTTTTCTCCCCGGTCATATGGTTTGTGCACCCGCTATCGATGATCCAACTTGAGCCCCCGGATGCATAAACCTACAACACAAATTTAGGCCTTGTTCTTAGGTACCCAAACGGTCTTGGGTCCTTTTACATTAGAAACAAGCACCTTGGGTACCCAAACACAAGTCTTGGAGCCCTTGTGTTTGCCCCCAACATATTTGGCAACTACCTTGCCTGATTTGTTAGTTAGCACAAAGGAAGCATCAAAAGTCTTAAATGAAATGTTATGATCATTTGATGCAGTAGGAGTTTTCCTTTTAGGCATTTTAACATGAGTAGAATGCCTAGAGCTAGAAGCCTCATTCTTGTAAATAAAAGCATGATGAGTAACAGAATGAGTCGTCTTTGCATGAATTCTCCTAATCTTATCCTCAGGATAACCAACAGGGTATTGAAAGGGAAATGTGCCCTTGGGCCATTTCTAAGTATTTTTGATGAGTGAGTGCCAACACAAGTGCTTAAGTATTAATCTATGCCAATTGATGGACAAAGTGCAAATCAAGAGTAAAGGTATGTTTCTATGATTTAGTACATTGTTTTGGAGACTAATGTATTGTGTCTAAGTGCCAGAAATAGGAAAAGACCAATTTGGAAAAGACTTGGCTAAGCAGCCAAGACTCTGCGCAGTCTGGGTACACCCGACAGTGTCCGGTGGTGCACCGGGCAATGTCCGGTGCGTCAGGTTGGCGACTATCAACTGGCTGCTCTCGGGAAGCGATCAATGGCGTACGGCTATAAATCACCGGACTGTCCGGTGAGCCATTCACAGGCGAAGTCGTTGCTCTCGAGAAGCGATTAACGGCGTACGTTTATAAATCACTGGACTGTCCGGTGGTGCACCGGACTGTCCGGTGAGCCAAAGGTCAGCCGGGCCAACGGTCGGCCGCGTAATCCACATGCGATGTGTGGCTGAGCCAATGGTCAGAAGGGGGGCACCGGACTGTCCGGTGTGCACCGGACAGTGTCCGGTGCGCCAACAGCTCCAAATCGCCAACGGTCAGCTGCGCTTAACAAGGAAGGAAATCCACACCGGACAGTGTTCGGTGGTGCACCGGACTGTCCGGTGCGGCAGGCGACAGAAGGCAAGAATTGCCTTCCTGGAATGCTCTCAACGGCTCCTAGCTGCCTTGGGGCTATAAAAGGGACCCCTAGGCGCATGGAGGAGTACACCAAGCATTCTCTAAGCATTCCTAAGCACCAAGACTTCAATTTCGCGCATTCAATTCTTTGTGATAGCAACTAGAGCTCCATTTGAGTAGAGAACTCTTTGAGTTGTGTTGAGAGCTCGTGTTGTGACTTGTGTGCGTGTGTTGCTCTGATTTTGTGTCTTGTGTGCGTTGCTCATCCCATCCTTACTTCTGTGCTTCTTTGTGATAATCAAAGTGTAAGGGCGAGAGGCTCCAAGTTGTGGAGATTCCTCGCAAGTGGGATATAGTAAAGTGAAAGCAAAACACCGTGGTATTCAAGTGGGTCTTTGGACCGCTTGAAAGGGGTTGAGTGCAACCCTCGTCCGTTGGGACGCCACAACGTGGAGTAGGCAAGTGTTGGACTTGGCCGAACCACGGGATAAACCACTGTGCCATCTCTCTTTTGATCTTCTTGTGGTTATCGTGTTGTGCAAGAACTCTTCTCTAGCCACTTGGCTTTATTGTGCTAACTCTTAATCAAGTTTTGTGGATTAAGTTTCAAGTTTTTACAGGATCACCTATTCACCCCCCCCTCTAGGTGCTCTCAATTGGTATCGGAGCCGTTCTCTTCACGAAGGGACTAATCGCCCGAAGAGATGGATCCTAAGGGCAAGGGGATGGTGGTCAATGATAAGGAGAAGGAGTCCTTCTTCAACGAGCCGAAAGATGACAAGCCTACTGACTCGGGCTCGGGCCACAAAAGAAAAGACGGGAAGAAGAAGAAAACAAGGCGCATCAAGGAGATAGTCTACTACGACAGCGACGAATCTTCCTCTTCCCAAAAGGACGACAACGACTACGAGAAAAAGAAGACGGTTAATTCAAACTTCTCCTTTGATTATTCTCGTATTCCGCATAGTTCAAATGCACATTTGCTTTCCATTCCTTTGGGTAAACCTCCACACTTTGATGGAGAGGACTACGGATTTTGGAGTCACAAAATGCGTAGTCACTTGTTCTCTCTCCATCCAAGTATATGGGAGATAGTAGAAAATGGAATGCAATTTGATAGCACGGATAGTCCTTTGTTTATCAATGAACAGATTCATAAAAATGCACAAGCTACTACTGTGTTGTTAGCCTCTTTGTGCAGGGATGAGTACCATAAGGTGAGCGACTTGGATAACGCCAAGCAGATATGGGACACCCTCAGGATCTCTCATGAGGGAAATGACGTCACCATGCTCACCAAGATGGAGTTGGTAGAGGGCGAACTTGGGAGATTCGCAATGATCAGGGGGGAGGAGCCAACCCAAACATACAACAAGCTCAAGACCCTCGTCAACAAAATAAGGAGCTATGGAAGCACGCGATGGACGGACCACGACGTCGTCCGCCTAATGCTAAAGTCTTTCACTGTCCTTGATCCACATCTTGTAAACAATATTCGTGAGAATCCTAGGTACACCAAGATGTCGCCCGAAGAAATGCTTGGAAAGTTCATAAGCGGGCGGATGATGATCAAGGAGGCAAGATACATCGATGAGGCGTTGAATGGGCCAATTCATGAGCCTCAAGCCATTGCTCTCAAGGCAACGAGTAGCAAGGAGGCGCTACCTAGCAAGGTGGCGCAAGTTGAGGCGGCGGGGCTCAATGAGGAAGAGATGGCCCTCATCATCAAGCACTTCAAGACGGCGCTAAAGGGCCACAAGGAGCATCCCAAAAAGAACAAGACGAAGGGAAAGCGCTCCTGCTTCAGGTGCGGTAAGATTGGTCATTTTATCGCTAATTGTCCCGATAATGATTGTGACCAGGAACAAGATAAGAAGAGAGAAAAGAAGAAGGCTTACAAGAAGGCTAAGGGCGAGGCACACCTTGGCAAGGAGTGGGACTCAGATTGCTCGTCGTCCGACTCCGACAACGAAGGATTTGCCGCATCAGCCTTCAGCAAATCATCCCTCTTCCTCAACGAGCGTCACACATGCCTCATGGCGAAGGAGAAGAAGGTATGTACTCAAAAGTCTACTTATGCTTCTTCTAGTGATGATGAATCTAGCGATGATGAAATAGATTACTCTAGTTTGTTCAAGGGCTTAGATAGAACTAAAATTGATAAGATTAATGAATTGATTGATGCTTTGAATGATAAGAATAGATTGTTAGAAAAGCAAGAGGATCTTTTGTATGAAGAACATGATAAATTTGTAGAGGCACAAAAATCTCTTGCTTTAGAAGTTAAAAGGAATGAAATGCTTTCTTGTGAACTATCTACTTACCATGAGACAATTTCTAGTTTAAAAAGTGTTAATGATGATTTAAATGCTAAACTAGAAGTAGCAAATAGATCTAACTCTTGTGTAGAACATGTTGTGATTTGCAATAGGTGTAAAGATTTTAATATTGATGCTTGTAGTGAACACCTAGTTTCTATTGCAAAGTTAAATGATGAAGTGGCTAGTCTTAATGCCCAACTTAAGACTAGCAAGAGTGAATTTGACAAACTAAAATTTGTAAGGGATGCCTACACTATTGGTAGACACCCCTCAATTAAGGATGCGCTTGGCTTTAAGAAGGAAGCCAAGAACTTAACAAGTCATAAGACTCCCATCTCCACCAAGGAGAAAGGGAAGGCCTCTATGGCTAATAGTGCTCAAAAGAATCATGCATTTACTTATGATAGGAAATTTTCTAGAAATGTTCATCATGATAGGAGTTGTAATGCTTATGATTCAAATGCAATGTTTGCTTCAAGTTCTTCCTATGTGCATGGTAGAGATATGCCTAGGAGAAATGTCATTCATCATATGCCTAGGAGAAATGTTGCTCATATTCCTAGGAAAATGAATGAACCTTCTACAATTTATCATGCTTGCAATGCTTCTTTTGAAATTTGTAGAAAGGATAAGAAGGTGATTGCTAGAAAATTAGGGACAAAATGCAAGGGAGACAAAACTTGCATTTGGGTTCCTAAGACTATTGTTACTAACCTTGTAGGACCCAACAAGAGTTGGGTACCTAAGACCCAATCCTAAATTGCCTTGCAGGTTTATGCATCCGAGGGATCAAGCTGGATTACTGACAGCGGATGCGCAAACCACATGATGGGGGAGAAGAAGATGTTCACCTCCTACGTCAAGAACAAAGATTCCCAAGACTCAATCATATTCGGTGACGGGAATCAAGGCAAGGTCAAAGGATTAGGGAAGATTGCTATTTCATCCGAGCACTCTATTTCTAATGTGTTTTTAGTTGAGTCGCTTGGATATAATTTGTTATCTGTGAGTCAACTTTGTAATATGGGATATAATTGCTTATTCACAAATGTAGATGTGTCTGTCTTTAGAAGAAGTGATGGTTCATTAGCTTTTAAGGGTGTGTTAGACGGAAAACTCTATTTAGTTGATTTTGCAAAAGAGGAAGCCGGTCTAGATGCATGCTTAATTGCTAAGACTAGCATGGGCTGGCTGTGGCATCACCGTTTAGCTCATGTGGGGATGAAGAACCTTCACAAACTTCTAAAGGGAGAACACGTGATAGGTCTAACTAATGTAACTTTCGAAAAAGATAGACCTTGTGCAGCTTGTCAAGCAGGTAAACAGGTGGGAAGCTCTCATCATACCAAAAATGTAATGACCACATCAAGACCCTTGGAGTTGCTTCATATGGACCTCTTCGGACCCGTCGCCTATCTAAACATAGGAGGAAGTAAGTATGGTCTTGTTATCGTTGATGACTTTTCCCGCTTCACTTGGGTATTCTTTTTGCAGGATAAAACAGAAACCCAAGGGACCCTCAAGCGCTTCCTAAGGAGAGCGCAAAATGAGTTTGAGCTCAAGGTGAAGAAGATAAAGAGGCGACAATGGGTCCGAGTTCAAGAACCTTCAAGTGGAGGAGTACCTTGAGGAGGAAGGAATAAAGCACGAGTTCTCCGCTCCCTACACACCACAGCAAAACGGTGTGGTAGAGAGGAAGAACAGGACGCTCATAGATATGGCAAGGACAATGCTTGGAGAATTCAAGACGCCCGAGCGGTTTTGGTCCGAAGCCGTGAACACGGCTTGCCACGCCATAAACTGGGTGTATCTTCATCGCCTCCTCAAGAAGACTTCGTATGAGCTTCTAACCGGTAACAAACCCAATGTATCTTACTTTCGTGTATTTGGGAGCAAGTGTTATATTCTAGTGAAGAAAGTTAGAAATTCTAAGTTTGCTCCCAAAGCTGTAGAAGGGTTTTTGTTAGGTTATGACTCAAATACAAAGGCGTATAGGGTCTTCAACAAATCATCGGGTTTGGTTGAAGTCTCTAGCGATGTTGTATTTGATGAGACTAATGGCTCTCCAAGAGAGCAAGTTGTTGATCTTGATGATGTAGATGAAGAAGACGTTCCAACGGCTGCAATACGCACCATGGCGATTGGAGATGTGAGGCCACAGGAACAAAAGGAGCAAGATCAACCTTCTTCCTCAACAATGGTGCATCCCCCAACTCAAGACGATGAACAGGTTCATCAAGAGGAGGCGTGTGATCAAGGGGGAGCACAGGATGATCATGTAATGGAGGAAGAAGCACAACCGGCACCTCCAACTCAAGTTCGAGCGACGATTCAAAGGAATCATCCCGTCGACCAAATTTTGGGTGATATTAGCAAGGGAGTAACTACTCGCTCTAGATTAGTTAATTTTTGTGAGCATTACTCTTTTGTCTCTTCTATTGAGCCTTTCAGGGTAGAAGAGGCTTTGCTAGATCCGGACTGGGTGTTGGCCATGCAGGAAGAGCTCAACAACTTCAAGAGAAATGAAGTTTGGACACTGGTGCCTCGTCCCAAGCAAAACATTGTGGGAACCAAGTGGGTGTTCCGCAACAAACAAGACGAGCACGGGGTGGTGACAAGGAACAAGGCACGACTTGTGGCAAAAGGTTATGCCCAAGTCGCAGGTTTGGACTTTGAGGAGACTTTTTCTCCTGTGGCTAGGTTAGAGTCAATTCGCATATTGTTAGCCTATGCCGCTCACCATTCTTTCAGGTTGTTCCAAATGGATGTGAAGAGCGCTTTCCTCAACGGGCCAATCAAGGAGGAGGTGTATGTGGAGCAACCCCCTAGCTTCGAGGATGAACGGTACCCCGACCACGTATGTAAGCTCTCTAAGGCGCTCTATGGACTTAAGCAAGCCCTAAGAGCATGGTATGAATGCCTTAGAGACTTTTTAATTGCTAATGCTTTCAAGGTTGGAAAGCCGATCCGACTTTATTCACTAAGACTTGTGATGGTGATTTATTTGTGTGCCAAATTTATGTCGATGACATAATATTTGGTTTTACTAACCAAAAGTCTTGTGAAGAGTTTAGCAGGGTGATGACTCAGAAATTCGAGATGTCGATGATGGGCGAGTTGAACTACTTCCTTGGGTTCCATGTGAAGCAACTCAAGGACGACACCTTCATCTCCCAAATGAAGTACACGCAAGACTTGCTAAAGCGGTTTGGGATGAAGGACACCAAGCCCGCAAAGACTCCAATGGGATCCGACGGACATGTCGACCTTAACAAAGGAGGTAAGTCCGTTGATCAAAAGGCATACCGGTCTATGATAGGGTCTTTACTTTATTTATGTGCTAGTAGACCAGATATTATGCTTAGTGTATGCATGTATGCTAGATTTCAATCTGATCCAAGGGAGTGTCACTTAGTGGCTATGAAGCGAATTCTTAGATATTTAGTCGCTACGCCTTGCTTCGGGATCTGGTATCCAAAGGGGTCTACCTTTGACTTGATTGGATATTCAGATTCCGACTATGCTGGATGTAAGGTCGATAGGAAGAGTACATCGGGGACGTGCCAATTCTTAGGAAGGTCCCTGGTGTCGTGGAGTTCTAAGAAACAAACCTCCGTTGCCCTATCCACCGCTGAGGTCGAGTACGTTGCCACAGGACAGTGTTGCACGCAACTACTTTGGATGAGGCAAACCCTCAGGGACTTTGGCTACAATCTGAGCAAAGTCCCACTCCTATGTGATAATGAGAGTGCTATCCGCATGGCGGATAATCCTGTTGAACACAGCCGCACAAAGCACATAGACATCCGGCATCACTTTTTGAGAGACCACCAGCAAAAGGGAGATATCGAAGTGTTTTATATCAGCACCGAGAACCAGCTAGCCGATATCTTTACCAAGCCTCTAGATGAGAAGACCTTTTGCAGGCTGCGTAGTGAACTAAATGTCTTAGATTCGTGGAACTTGGATTGATTTATAGTATACATGTGGTTATGCCTTGATCATGTTCCCTATGCATTTTGTTGTTTATTTATGGTGCTCAAGTTGTCCAAGCACTCCCCGGACCTCACAAGTCCATTTGCAAGTGATGCACACATTTAGGAGGAGATGTGCTACAACTTGACCCTTTGAGTCTAACCGTGTGCTTGAGTTTGCTTGATTTAGTCTCAAAGGTGGATTGAAAGGGAAAGGTGAACTTGGACCATGAAAGACTTCCACTGCACTCCGATGAGAGGATATCTTATTCCAAGTTCATCTTCATGCTCTTATTGCCTTTTTTACTCTTAATTGAAGATTTTGGTGAGGCAATGGGTTCTAGGGCCAAGATTGATCCCGTTTTGGTGCTTGATGCCAAAGGGGGAGAAAATAAGGCCAAAGCAATAAATGGATCAGCTACCACTTGAGAATTTTGAAAATAGTAGAATAGAGCTTTTGGTTTGTCAAAACTCTCTTGTTGTCTCTTTTGTCAAAAGTTGGCCTCTTGTGGGGAGAATAGTTGATTATGGGAAAAGGGGGGTTTTTTGAAATCTTTGGAACAACTCTCTTTATGTCTCAACAAGTGTGTTTGACTTAGAGATAGGAAATTGAGTCTGATTTGCAAAAACAGACCAAGTGGTGGCAAAGAATGATCCAAATATGCCAAATTTGAATCAAAACAAATTTGTGTTCTCATTTGCATTGATGTTGCACTTCTTTAGTTGCTTTTTTTGTTGTGTTGGCATAAATCACCAAAAAGGGGGAGATTGAAAGGGAAATGTGCCCTTGGGCCATTTCTAAGTATTTTGGTGAGTGAGTGCCAACACAAGTGCTTAAGTATTAATCTATGCCAATTGATGGACAAAGTGCAAATCAAGAGTAAAGGTATGTTTCTATAACTTAGTACATTGTTTTGGAGACTAATGTATTGTATCTAAGTGCTAGAAACAGGAAAAAACCAATTTGGAAAATACTTGGCTAAGCAGCCAAGACTCTGTGCAGTCTGGGTACACCAGACAGTGTCCGGTGGTGCACCGGACAATGTCCGGTGCGCCAGGCTGGCGACTGTCAACTGGCTGCTCTCGGGAAGCGATCAACGGCGTACGGCTATAAATCACCGGACTGTCCAATGGTGCACCGGACTGTCCGGTGAGCCATTCATAGGCGAAGTCGTCGCTCTCGGGAAGCGATTAACGGCGTACGTTTATAAATCACCGGACTGTCCGGTGGTGCACCGGACTGTCCGGTGAGCCAACGGTCAGCCGGGCCAACGGTCAGAAGGGGGCACCGGACTGTCCGGTGTGCACCGGACAGTGTTCGGTGCGCCAACGACTCCAAATCGCCAACGGTCGGCTGCGCCAAACAAGGAAGGAAATCCGCACCGGACAGTGTCCGGTGGTGGACCGGACTGTCCGGTGCGGCATGCGACAGAAGGCAAGAATTGCCTTCCTGGAATGCTCTCAATGGCTCCTAGCTGCCTTGGGGCTATAAAAGGGACCCCTAGGCGCATGGAGGAGTACACCAAGCATTCTCTAAGCATTCCTAAGCACCAAGACTTCAATTCCGCGCATTCGATTCTTTGTGATAGCAACTAGAGCTCCATTTGAGTAGAGAACTCTTTGAGTTGTGTTGAGAGCTTGTGTTGTGACTTGTGTGCGTGTGTTGCTCTGATTTTGTGTCTTGTGTGCGTTGCTCATCCCATCCTTACTTCTGTGCTTCTTTGTGATAATCAAAGTGTAAGGGCGAGAGGCTCCAAGTTGTGGAGATTCCTCGCAAGTGGGATATAGTAATGTGAAAGCAAAACACCGTGGTATTCAAGTGGGTCTTTCGACCGCTTGAAAGGGGTTGAGTGCAACCCTCGTCCGTTGGGACGCCACAACGTGGAGTAGGCAAGTGTTGGACTTGGCTGAACCACGGGATAAACCACTGTGCCATCTCTGTGTTGATCTTCTTGTGGTTATCGTGTTGTGCAAGAACTCTTCTCTAGCCACTTGTCTTTATTGTGCTAACTCTTAATCAAGTTTTGTGGATTAAGTTTCAAGTTTTTACAGGATCACCTATTCACCCCCCCTCTAGGTGCTCTCAGGTATAAAATGTAACCTTCGGTATCCTGAGGCATGGGAGCCTTGCCCTTAACAAAATTAGACAATCTTTTAGAAGGGGCATTAAGCTTGACATTGTCTCCCTGTTGGAAGCCAATGCCATCCTTAATGCCAGGGCGTCTCCCACTATAAAGCATACTACGAGCAAATTTAAATTTTTCGTTCTCTAATTCATGCTCGGCAATTTTAGCATCTAATTTAGCTATATGATCATTTTGTTGTTTAATCATAGCAAGGTGATCATGAATAGCATCAATGTTAATATCTCTACATCTAGTACAAATGGAAACATGATCAACGCTAGATGTAGAGGGTTTGCAATCATTTAATTCAACAATCTTAGCATGTAAAATAGCATTCTCATCTCTAAGATTGGAAATAGAAGCATTGCAAACATCTAAGTCTTTAGCCTTAGCAATTAATTTTTCATTCTCATTCCTAAGGCTAGCAAGAGAGACATTCAATTTTTCAATCTTAGCAATTAGACTAGCATTATCATTTCTAAGATTGATAATTGAATCATCACAAATATTTGACTTCTCAACCTTAGCAAACAAATTAGCATTCTCAATCTAAGGTTGGAGTTAGTGTCATGGCAAGTATTTAGCTCACTAGTTAATTTCTCATTTTTCTCTACCTCCTAAGCATAAGCATTTTTAGTCTTTACATGCTTTTTGTTCTCCTTAATAAGGAAGCCCTCTTGGCTATCTGAAGCGCCCCAATCCTCTAGGACTCAAATGTGATACAATTACTAGTCCCAGGAGGCTAGTAAACACATTTATACATCAGATGATTACAGATCTGCTTAAACGAGACAAACCTATAAAGGTGGCGAACTACTTTAAGAGTTGGTCCACAACTCAGGACATATCATCAGAGTGGGGCTAAAGTAGCCCGATATACGCAGCGAAGCAAATCAGCGGTCTAACAGCCACATGCAAGGTTGGGAACAATCGTAACTCTTACCCGATCTCCTTTTTCTGAAAAACAACAAATAAGCAAGGGTGAGTACAAACGTACTCAGCAGCCCACCTTCACCCGCGGAATGGGGAAATCAGATATAATGCATGGAATATGTGGAGCTCAGGATATTTTGCAGAAACAACAATATTTTATGCAGGGTTGTTTTGTAAAACATTTTGTATTTTTCAAAGCGCATCCTGTAACGCCCCGAATTTTGCAGTTGAATTTTTTCTTTTCTTCACTCGCCAAATTCGGGCGTTACCTTTTCTTTTTCTTTTTCCCCTCGCTAGACCTTGACTTTTTCCAAAGTTAGCGGGATTCGGTTTGGAATTCCCGTGTAAAGAAAAACCCTAAAACTGTTTTATGTTGTTTGATGCACCATGCCGAACCATGCATTCTTTTGGATTGATTGAGAACGTGGATGCATTCATCTAGGAAGATCGGATTTCGAAAAGGAGATAATCTTTTTCTTTTTCTTTTTCTTTCTTTCTCTCTCCCTCTTCCCCTTTCTCTCTCCCGCGCCGTGGGCCCCTGGCCGGCCCAGCCGCCCCCTGCGCGCCCCCCTTTGGGCCCAATAGGCCCAACCGCCCCCACCCCCTCCCTTTTTCCCCAATTCCCTCTCTCTCTCTCCCTCCCCTCCCTCTCATTTTCTCCCTCCCCACCCTAGCCGCCGCCCCTACCCCTGCTCGGCCGCCCCTGCAGCCGGCCCAACCGCCGCCCTCGGCCGCCCGTCTCCGGTGAGCCCCCTCTCTCCCCCCTCCCCTCTCCCCTCCTCTCCCCCTCCCCGTCCGGCCATGGCCCGGCCGCCCCTGGCCGCGCCGCCCTGGCCCCAGCCCCGCCCGGCCAGCCCCCAGCCCCGCCCGGCCGCGCCCCAGCCGGCCCCGGCCAGCCCCCAGCCCCGCCTGGCCGCGCGCCCGGCCGCGCCTGGCCCCGCCCGCCTGGCCGCGTGCCCGCCTGGCCGCGCGCCCGCTTGGCCGCCTGGCCGCCTGGCCGGCTCGGCCGCCCTGGCCAGCCCGGCTGCCCCCCTGCGCGCCGCCGGTTCAACCGCCCCCACCCGGGCCAGTTCAACCGCCCCGGCTCAGCCGCCCCCCCCCGCGCTCGGCCGCCCCTGCTCGGCCGCCCTGCCCCCGGCCGGTTCAACCGCCCCTAGGGCCGGTTCAACCGCCCCCCTGTTTTTTTTATTTTTTTTATTTATTTTATTTTATTTTATTTTATTTTACTTTCTGTGATCATAGTTATTTTATTTTAGGTAGACTAATCATTGTTCATGTTATTGAAATAGGAAGTTTAATTTAGAATTTCGTTGCGCTAGTTGATTCACGTAATTAATTGTTTATTTCATTCAATGTTGATCAACTTAAAATGACTAGGTTTCCATTAGTGTATATAACAGAATTCTTTTGTTAAGAACCAGTTATAACTAATCATTAGTGCATAAACCTTAACCCCCTGTGAGACCCTCTCCCGTTTCTCTCTAATCATAATGAATGCGATATCGAATGCCATACTTGATGCATGTTCGCTTTACTTGTTCCCTTGTATGGTGTACTGTTCTTTTGTATTAAATATGTGGATGTATGTATGTTTGCGCTCGCATAGAGAACGATCCGGTCGAAGAGCCCGAGGAATTCGCAGGAGAAGCCCCTGAGCAGCAGTCGGTTGGTGGAGGCAAGTGTCCTTTGACCTATTGCTGTCCTATTCATTCTTTAATTCACCTCCCGCATTACACATTTATATTTAAGGATTGACTAGCTTTTGTTATCCATGTCCTTGTTTACCTATTTGGGTTGGATTATTACTGCTTAGTCTGATGCTATTGCTCAACTCTAATCAATGAACATGATGCGATTATCTATGATACGCTGTTTTTCCCTTCTTATTTATGATCATACTTGTGGCATTTAAGGGGACTCGAGCGGTTTCTCGAGTGCCTCTCCATAAGGACCTGTTCAATGGATGACCGCCCGGGAAAACAGTGCAACCATGAGGGTGGAATGGGACGCCCTTAGCTGAATAATTAGAGGAACCGGGGTGTAGTTCGCTTCGCCGTCGTGCCGTCAATGGGGCTCGGTGTATGCGGCTCGCTCTGCCAAGGTTGATTTGTCCCTTGGGGAGGAGTGCGGTACATTTAGGAAACCTAACGGGCGGCTACAGCCTCGGGGAATCTTTGTAAAGGCTACGTAGTGATGCCCTGCTGGACCACCTAGGTAGTGGTCAATGGGGAGTAGCTCTCTCCGGGCAGAAAGGGAATCACGGCTTGTGGGTAAAGTGCACAACCTCTGCAGAGTGTTATGAAACTGATATATCAGCCGTGCTCACGGTTATGAGCGGCCAAGGGAGCTCCAGAGATTAGTGATACTTGATCAGAGATACTTTGGTACAGGTGGCAATGAGATTGATGGTTCTGATTATGATTATGGTATTGGTAAGTGGTATTCTTTCCGTTTGGAAAGGATACATTGGGCTAATAACTTGGGTTAATGTTAAAACCTAGCTCTCTACTAGTAAGTAATAACCTGACCAACTAAAAGCAACTGCTTGACTTATCCCCACATAAAGCTAGTCCACTACAGCCAAACAGGATACTTGCTGAGTATGTTGATGTGTACTCACCCTTGCTCTACACACCAAACCCCCCCCAGGTTGTCAGCATTGCAACCACTGCTCAGGAGAAGATGAAGCTGTGGAAGGAGACTTCCAGGAGTTCCAAGACTACGACGAGTTCTAGGTGTGGGTTAGCGGCAACCCCCAGTCGGCTGCCTGTGAAGGCCGTGTTATCTACGTTTCTTTTCCGCACTTTGATTTATTGTAAGAACTATATGGACGTCTCAGACGTATGATGTAATCGACTATTATTTCCCCTTTTAATACTATTTGAGCACTGTGTGATGATGTCCATGTTATGTAACTGCTGTGTACGTGAATAACTGATCCTGGCACGTACATGGTTCGCATTCGGTTTACCTTCTAAAAACCGGGTGTGACATAAGTGGTATCAAAGCCGTGCTGACTGTAGGACCGCTAACCTAGAGTAGAATGGTCGTTCTAAGGATTATAGACCTCTGTCACTGCCTTGACTTTGATATCCCTTCAAAAGTTGGTCATACCGACCGAACCTATGTTCTACTATATATTATACCTTGCTGAAAATTATGTTTTATTCTGATCCTTCATTTATTTATGATTCATTACTTGCTGGTCATATTAATTCTGTTCTCACCCTTTTGCTTGCGATGTCTTTTGTAGATGGCTCGACTTAGACACACTGCACGAAAGTCTGTCATCCCCTTCTTACCCTCCCGCCTTGCTGAGCGTCCGCTTCGCCGTCCCGTGGCCGGACAGTCCAGCCACTTGGAGAGACTGCACCACCGCCTGCATGAGGAGCAGGAACGTCGACGACAGGAGCAGCAGGGCTCTTCTTTCTCGCTCCAGCAGGAGATAGAGTCTGTGAGGAGCTGCTCCCCTGTGCTTCCCCTGGAGGCGCCCCCTGCACCACCACTGAGCGCCCCAGCTTCTGGAGTAGCTGTTGGAGGAGATCCAGACGACGGAGATGGCGACGACATCTTGAGCCACGACATCGACTTCTCTGCTAACCATGAGCCGGAAGGATGGGTTGCTCGACCCATCACTCGCGACGCTGCTCGCGGGTGTCACTTCCACGACGCGCTCGACACCCTGCTACGTCGGGCACTTGACCGGCGTACTTGGTCCATCGAGTATCGCTGTGTGGTCTACCAGCATAGTCGCGGGGTCTACCCGGACCGCTGGGAGGCGACCTGCTTGGTGCGCCGTCCGGAGAACAGTCTCCAGGGCGCGGAGGCTTGCTCAGAGCACTATTCTATCTCTGAGCGGGACTCAGCTGAGGCAGCCATGCAGGATGCTGCACGGCGTGCGCTTTCGCACTACTGCTCGGTTCTCGGTGGGGTAGCTGACGGTCTCGACCTGAAGTATTACCCCCGCCGTCCATCTGGCAGCACAGGAGGCGTGATTGTTTCACCTGCTGGTGAGGACAATCCTAGGTTGAGCAGCACAGTCAACCTAGCCGCCGTGCTAAACACGGAGCTGGACCATGCATTAGACAAGCTGAGTAGGGCTCGTGCTGAGATCGCCCTGCTGCGGGCTGAGCGCGCGGAACGTCGTCACTTGGATGATGGTTCCCCCGCTCCCGTCGGGACTCAGCACCCGTACCGCTCACCTCGGCGTGGACTCCGGTCTTATGGCAATCCCGACTGCAAGACCAAGATAAATCTAGTACCATAGATCGTTAGAGTTGGATCTTGTAATTAATACGAAATATATATACATAGAAGCTTCAGTCTTAGCGTTAGTCTCGGTCTTAGTTAGTCTTAGTTAGACAGGGTAGTTTGCT
Organism: Zea luxurians; assembly: GCA_029449295.1. Taxonomy (NCBI): domain Eukaryota; kingdom Viridiplantae; phylum Streptophyta; class Magnoliopsida; order Poales; family Poaceae; genus Zea; species Zea luxurians. The sequence continues at coordinate 51,979,715 of JAOPSE010000006.1, read as the reverse complement.
ATATCCTGTGCATTTATGTTTGTCATGATGAACTATGTTTGGTTTGGATCTTTGTAATGATTGTCACCAGAGTGCGGGTATCCCCTGCATTTTGGTTTACCTATTATGTTAATGGAGTTAGTTATATAGTTGGGAAACCCTTTATTCCACTTTCCTCTTTATCTGAGAAGCTGTGTGGTCTGTGTTGGAGATCAGTGAAGATGCTCATCTGTTCAGTGTTGTTGAAGAATTCTATACTCTTTTCTTGTGCTGCAAGATTTGCCAGATCAGTTCTGATGTGTGGTTGCGTTCTGCAGATGTTAGAGAACAGGCGCAGAGGAGGAAGGCGTGCTCAGCAGGAGCAAGCCGGTCAGCAAGATGAGGCGCCCCAGCAACAGCAGCTGCCACCCCCGCCCCCGATGTCCATCGAGCAGATGTTTCTGATGCAGACTCAGGCAGTTCAGGCCATCGGTCAGACTCTGGCCGCCATTCAGCAGCAGCAGCAGCAACAGCAGCAGGCTCCACCCCAGCCTCAGATGCCTCAGATGCCTAGAGACAAGCGTGCTGAATTCATGAGAGGTCATCCACCAACGTTCGCTCACTCTTCTGACCCCATGGATGCTGAAGATTGGCTGCGCACTGTGGAGCGGGAGTTGCATACCACTCAGTGTGATGACAGGGAGAAAGTCTTGTATGGTCCCCGTCTGTTGAGAGGAGCAGCCCAATCATGGTGGGAGTCTTACCTCGCCACCCATGCCGACCCCGACACCATCACCTGGGAAGAGTTCAGAGGTAGCTTTCGTCAGTACCATGTGCCTGCAGGTCTGATGACAGTGAAGAAGGAGGAGTTCCTGGCCCTTAAGCAAGGGTCATCATCTGTCAGTGAGTATCGAGACAGGTTTCTGCAATTGTCCCGCTATGCTCCCGAAGATGTCAACACCGACGCCAAGCGACAGTACCGTTTCTTGAGAGGCTTGGTTGACCCTCTACAGTATCAGCTGATGAATCATACCTTCCCGACATTCCAGCACCTGATTGACAGAGCAATCATGACAGAGAGGAAGCGTAAGGAGATGGAGGATCGTAAGCGCAAGATCAGTGGACCCCAGCCTGGAAGCAGCAGTCGTCCTCGTTTTTCAGGCAATCAACCTCAGCAGTTCAGGCAGAACCAGCGTCCACCTCAGCAGCATCAGCAGCGTCAGCAGTATCAGCAGTTCCAAAGGCAGTATCCTCAGCATCAGTACCAGAATCGTCAGAGCAATCAGTCAGGAGGTCAGTTTCAGAGGCAGAATCAGCAGGCACCTCGTCTTCCTGCCCCCGCAACTCAGCGGAGCAGTCAGGCAGCACCAGCTCAGGTTGGAAACAGGGCATGTTTCCACTGTGAAGAGCAAGGCCACTGGGTGATGCAATGTCCGAAGAAAGCAGCCCAACAGCAGTCAGGCCCCAATGCCCCAGCAAAGCAGAATGTGTCCCAGCCTGGATCAGGCAACCGCTCTCAGCAGCGCTATAATCATGGAAGATTAAACCACTTGGAGGCTGAAGCAGTTCAGGAGACCCCCGGCATGATAGTAGGTATGTTCCCAGTCGACTCCCATATTGCAGAAGTGTTATTTGATACTGGAGCAACGCATTCTTTTATTACTGCATCATGGGTAGAAGCACATAATCTTCCAATTACTACCATGTCAACCCCCATTCAAATTGACTCAGCCGGTGGTAGAATTCGAGCTGATAGCATATGTTTGAATGTAAGTGTGGAAATAAGGGGGATAGCGTTTCCCGCTAACCTTATAGTAATGGGTACTCAGGGAATAGATGTCATCCTAGGGATGAATTGGCTAGATAAGTATCAGGCAGTTATCAGTTGTGATAAAAGGACAATCAAGTTGGTGTCCCCACTAGGAGAGGAAGTGGTGACCGAGTTAGTCCCGCCTGAGCCGAAGAGAGGAAGTTGTTATCAGATGGCTGTCGATAGCAGTGAAGCAGACCCAATTGAGAGTATCAAGGTTGTGTCTGAATTCCCAGATGTGTTTCCAAAGGATTTACCAGGTATGCCACCAGAGCGGAAAGTTGAGTTTGCCATAGAGCTTCTTCCTGGAACCGCCCCCATCTTTAAGAGAGCTTACAAAATATCTGGACCAGAGTTGGTTGAGCTTAAGAAGCAGATTGATGAGCTGTCAGAGAAAGGTTACATCCGGCCAAGCACCTCGCCTTGGGCCGCCCCTGTCCTGTTTGTGGAGAAGAAAGATGGCACCAAGAGGATGTGTATCGATTATCGAGCTTTGAATGAAGTCACGATCAAGAACAAGTACCCTTTGCCCAGAATAGAAGATCTGTTCGACCAGTTGAGAGGAGCCAGTGTGTTCTACAAGATCGATCTGAGGTCAGGTTATCATCAGCTCAGGATCCGACCTTCGGACATTCCGAAGACGGCATTCATTACCAAGTATGGTTTGTATGAGTTCACAGTGATGTCTTTTGGTTTGACCAATGCACCAGCCTTCTTTATGAACTTGATGAACAGTGTATTCATGGATTACCTTGATAAGTTTGTGGTGGTATTCATTGATGACATTCTGGTTTATTCTCAAAGTGAAGAAGAGCATGCAGATCATTTGAGGATGGTATTGCAGAGATTGCGAGAGCACCAGTTGTATGCAAAGTTGAGCAAGTGTGAGTTCTGGATCAGTGAGGTCCTGTTCTTGGGTCACATAATCAACAAGGAAGGATTGGCTGTGGATCCGAAGAAAGTGGCAGACATTTTGAACTGGAAAGCGCCAACGGATGTTCGAGGAATCAAGAGCTTCATTGGAATGGCCGGATATTATCGGCGATTCATTGAAGGGTTTTCGAAGATTGCGAAACCAATGACAGCGTTGCTAGGCAACAAGGTTGAGTTCAAGTGGACCCAGAAATGTCAAGAGGCCTTCGAAGCGCTGAAAGAGAAGTTGACAACAGCGCCTGTCCTAGTCTTGCCTGATGTGCACAAGCCCTTCTCTGTGTACTGTGATGCTTGTTACACAGGTTTGGGATGCGTGTTGATGCAAGAGGGAAGAGTTGTGGCTTACTCGTCCCGACAGTTAAAGGTTCATGAGAAGAATTACCCAATCCATGATCTAGAGTTGGCAGCAGTGGTTCACGCACTGAAGACATGGAGGCACTATTTGTATGGACAGAAATGCGATGTTTACACAGATCACAAGAGTCTGAAGTACATATTCACTCAGTCAGAATTGAACATGAGGCAACGAAGATGGTTAGAATTGATCAAAGACTATGAGTTGGAGATTCATTACCATCCAGGCAAAGCAAACGTAGTGGCAGATGCTTTGAGCAGGAAGAGTCAAGTCAATCTGATGGTCGCTCGTCCGATGCCTTATGAGTTGGCCAAGGAGTTTGACAGGTTGAGTCTCGGATTTCTGAACAATTCGCGAGGAGTCACAGTTGAATTGGAACCTACCTTGGAGCGAGAAATCAAAGAAGCGCAGAAGAATGATGAGAAGATCAGTGAGATTCGGCGACTGATTCTAGATGGCAGAGGCAAAGATTTTCGAGAAGATGCTGAAGGTGTGGTATGGTTCAAAGACCGCTTGTGTGTTCCCAATGTCCAGTCTATTCGGGAGTTGATTCTCAAGGAAGCTCATGAGACAGCTTATTCGATTCACCCTGGCAGTGAGAAGATGTATCAGGATCTGAAGAAGAAATTCTGGTGGTATGGAATGAAGAGGGAAATCGCAGAGCACGTGGCTATGTGCGATAATTGCCGAAGAATTAAGGCAGAGCACCAGAGACCTGCTGGATTGTTGCAACCGTTGCAGATCCCTCAGTGGAAATGGGATGAAATCGGCATGGATTTCATAGTCGGATTGCCTCGCACTCGAGCCGGCTACGATTCTATTTGGGTAGTAGTGGACCGTTTGACCAAGTCAGCCCACTTCATACCTGTCAAGACCAGCTACAACAGTGCAGTATTGGCAGAGTTGTATATGTCTCGGATCGTTTGTCTTCATGGTGTGCCAAAGAAGATAGTGTCAGACAGAGGAACGCAGTTCACCTCTCATTTCTGGCAGCAGTTGCATGAAGCCTTGGGCACACATCTGAATTTCAGTTCAGCTTATCACCCGCAGACAGATGGCCAGACTGAAAGAACCAACCAAATTCTTGAAGACATGTTGAGAGCCTGTGCGTTGCAAGATCAGTCCGGATGGGATAAGAGATTGCCTTATGCAGAGTTTTCCTATAACAACAGTTACCAGGCCAGTTTGAAGATGTCACCATTTCAAGCGCTTTATGGAAGGAGTTGTAGAACTCCGTTGCAATGGGATCAGCCTGGAGAGAAGCAAGTATTTGGGCCAGATATTTTGCTTGAAGCCGAAGAGAACATCAAGATGGTCCGAGAGAATCTGAAGATAGCGCAATCAAGGCAGCGAAGCTATGCAGACACAAGAAGAAGAGAGCTGAGTTTCGAAGTCGGAGACTTTGTCTATCTGAAAGTGTCACCGATCAGAGGAGTCAGAAGATTCGGAGTGAAAGGCAAGCTAGCACCCCGCTACATTGGTCCGTATCAATTTCTCTCAAAGCATGGAGAAGTAGCTTATCAGCTCAGCCTGCCAGAGAATTTGTCTGCTGTGCATGATGTCTTTCATGTGTCTCAGTTGAAGAAGTGTTTGCGTGTGCCAGAAGAGCAGTTGCCAGTGGAAGGTCTTGAAGTCCAGGAGGACTTGACCTACGTTGAGAAGCCAGCTCAGATCCTTGAGATTGCAGATAGAGTCACCCGAAGGAAGACCATCAGAATGTGCAAAGTCAGATGGAATCACCACTCTGAGGAAGAAGCAACCTGGGAGCGTGAAGATGATTTGATGGCTAAGTACCCAGAGCTCTTTGCTAGCCAGCCCTGAATCTCGAGGGCGAGATTCTTTTAAGGGGGATAGGTTTGTAACGCCCTGAATTTTGCAGTTGAATTTTTTCTTTTCTTCACTCGCCAAATTCGGGCGTTACCTTTTCTTTTTCTTTTTCCCCTCGCTAGACCTTGACTTTTTCCAAAGTTAGCGGGATTCGGTTTGGAATTCCCGTGTAAAGAAAAACCCTAAAACTGTTTTATGTTGTTTGATGCACCATGCCGAACCATGCATTCTTTTGGATTGATTGAGAACGTGGATGCATTCATCTAGGAAGATCGGATTTCGAAAAGGAGATAATCTTTTTCTTTTTCTTTTTCTTTCTTTCTCTCTCCCTCTTCCCCTTTCTCTCTCCCACGCCGTGGGCCCCTGGCCGGCCCAGCCGCCCCCTGCGCGCCCCCCTTTGGGCCCAATAGGCCCAACCGCCCCCCACCCCCTCCCTTTTTTCCCAATTCCCTCTCTCTCTCCCTCCCCTCCCTCTCATTTTCTCCCTCCCCACCCTAGCCGCCGCCCCTACCCCTGCTCGGCCGCCCCTGCAGCCGGCCCAACCGCCGCCCTCGGCCGCCCGTCTCCGGTGAGCCCCCTCTCTCCCTCCCCCTCCCCTCTCCCCTCCTCTCCCCCTCCCCGTCCGGCCATGGCCCGGCCGCCCCTGGCCGCGCCGCCCTGGCCCCAGCCCCGCCCGGCCAGCCCCGCCCGGCCGCGCCCCAGCCGGCCCCGGCCAGCCCCCAGCCCCGCCTGGCCGCGCGCCCGGCCGCGCCTAGCCCCGCCCGCCTGGCCGCGTGCCCGCCTGGCCGCGCGCCCGCTTGGCCGCCTGGCCGCTTGGCCGCCTGGCCGGCTCGGCCGCCCTGGCCAGCCCGGCTGCCCCCCTGCGCGCCGCCGGTTCAACCGCCCCCACCCGGGCCGGTTCAACCGCCCCGGCTCAGCCGCCCCCCCGCGCTCGGCCGCCCCTGCTCGGCCGCCCCTGCTCGGCCGCCCTGCCCCCGGCCGGTTCAACCGCCCCTAGGGCCGGTTCAACCGCCCCCCTTGTTTTTTTTATTTTTTTATTTATTTTATTTTATTTTATTTCACTTTCTGTGATCATAGTTATTTTATTTTAGGTAGACTAATCATTGTTCATGTTATTGAAATAGGAAGTTTAATTTAGAATTTCGTTGCGCTAGTTGATTCACGTAATTAATTGTTTATTTCATTCAATGTTGATCAACTTAAAATGACTAGGTTTCCATTAGTGTATATAACAGAATTCTTTTGTTAAGAACCAGTTGTAACTAATCATTAGTGCATAAACCTTAACCCCCTGCGAGACCCTCTCCCGTTTCTTTCTAATCATAATGAATGCGATATCGAATGCCATACTTGATGCATGTTCGCTTTACTTGTTCCCTTGTATGGTGTACTGTTCTTTTGTATTAAATATGTGGATGTATGTATGTTTGTGCTCGCATAGAGAACGATCCGGTCGAAGAGCCCGAGGAATTCGCAGGAGAAGCCCCTGAGCAGCAGTCGGTTGGTGGAGGCAAGTGTCCTTTGACCTATTGCTGTCCTATTCATTCTTTAATTCACCTCCCGCATTACACATTTATATTTAAGGATTGACTAGCTTTTGTTATCCATGTCCTTGTTTACTTATTTGGGTCGGATTATTACTGCTTAGTCTGATGCTATTGCTCAACTCTAATCAATGAACATGATGCGATTATCTATGATACGCTGTTTTTCCCTTCTTATTTATGATCATACTTGTGGCATTTAAGGGGACTCGAGCGGTTTCTCGAGTGCCTCTCCATAAGGACCTGTTCAATGGATGACCGCCCGGGAAAAAGTGCAACCATGAGGGTGGAATGGGACGCCCTTAGCTGAATAATTAGAGGAACCGGGGTGTAGTTCGCTTCGCCGTCGTGCCGTCAATGGGGCTCGGTGTATGCGGCTCACTCTGCCAAGGTTGATTTGTCCCTTGGGGAGGAGTGCGGTACATTTAGGAAACCTAACGGGCGGCTACAGCCTCGGGGAATCTTTGTAAAGGCTACGTAGTGATGCCCTGCTGGACCACCTAGGTAGTGGTCAATGGGGAGTAGCTCTCTCCGGGCAGAAAGGGAATCACGGCTTGTGGGTAAAGTGCACAACCTCTGCAGAGTGTTATGAAACTGATATATCAGCCGTGCTCACGGTTATGAGCGGCCAAGGGAGCTCCAGAGATTAGTGATACTTGATCAGAGATACTTTGGTACAGGTGGCAATGAGATTGATGGTTCTGATTATGATTATGGTATTGGTAAGTGGTATTCTTTCCGTTTGGAAAGGATACATTGGGCTAATAACTTGGGTTAATGTTAAAACCTGGCTCTCTACTAGTAAGTAATAACCTGACCAACTAAAAGCAACTGCTTGACTTATCCCCACATAAAGCTAGTCCACTACAGCCAAACAGGATACTTGCTGAGTATGTTGATGTGTACTCACCCTTGCTCTACACACCAACCCCCCCCCAGGTTGTCAGCATTGCAACCACTGCTCAGGAGAAGATGAAGCTGTGGAAGGAGACTTCCAGGAGTTCCAAGACTACGACGAGTTCTAGGTGTGGGTTAGCGGCAACCCCCAGTCGGCTGCCTGTGAAGGCCGTGTTATCTACGTTTCTTTTCCGCACTTTGATTTATTGTAAGAACTATATGGACGTCTCAGACGTATGATGTAATCGACTATTATTTCCCCTTTTAATACTATTTGAGCACTGTGTGATGATGTCCATGTTATGTAACTGCTGTGTATGTGAATAACTGATCCTGGCACGTACATGGTTCGCATTCGGTTTACCTTCTAAAAACCGGGTGTGACACATCCTCTCCCAAAGGAGCAGGAAGTATTTCAATATAGAATAAAATCCCCTGGACTAAACCATCCAGGTATCTCAGCAGTTTCCTACTGGTTTTCATTTTCAAAAACGTCCCTACCTTAACGGTTATACCAGAAGGAGTCAGGCCACCGCCATGCCCAAACCAGACAAAACATTCCCCCTCCTTATCCTCCCGGTGCTCCCCAGCCTTCATAACCCTGGGGTTTGAACCGTACGAGTTTAGATTGAGTGATTGCCCACACAGTCTCGAGTGGTTGTACTTATCATGAGTACATGTAGTGAAGGATGACAAACTGGTCCTTATATGAGGGGACAATCCTTCTGCTCACGCCTAAACTAGTTGAGCCATCACCTTAGGCCCTCCCCTAAACCAGGGAGTCCCTCATCATCCCTACTCAAAGGTGATAAGGGTGAAAACCCTTCATCATACATATTTTGAAAAGCATTTTCTTTTGAAAACTCACACCTTTCCTCAAATCATTTGTAACAAATATATCAGGGATTGATTGCGGCAAGCAGCTGGGTGGCCATAATAACTTGTCTCAAAATCATATCATGCATAAAATAATAGGCTGAGGGTTGTGGTTGAAAAATCATAGGTAATTTATGCATCAAAGGGATCCAGTGAGCTTGTCGTGCTTATCCGGTGAAGGGGGAAGGGGAGCTCGCGGAACTGGCTTCAGGCTCCACCGCCTGGCGTAGACTTGCAGATCTAGCCTCCACGAGACGGCACGAACGCTCCGATAACTATGCAACATGAATAAGCAAACATACAAACCAGCAAGTATACCAACAAATATTTAGTATAGTGGTCAGAATAGCGATATATGGATGGGTAGAGTCTTGAGTAGTATCTGTGTCATGTGGTGTTGTGATATTACTAGTGGTGGAGCGGAGGTACTTACCAGGAGGGTGGACTGGAGGCGAAGCGACACTATGCGTGTAGCCGGCGGAGCGGGTAACTGAGTGGGTGGGTGTTTGCCTTGGCTGAGGGTGTTGAGTGTGTGTGGAGAGGGAGAGGGTGGCTGGGTGTATTTATAGTTGGGTGTATGTGGTGTAACACAGTGAAGTTCACTATTGGTGAGAATAGTGACGAATGAGTCGTCTGACTTAGTATGAATAGGAGAGTTATATGCAGAATATGGGACAAGAGTATTTTGGGAGTTTTCTGGAACATGAACCATGCTTAAAGGATGACATGGTTGGATAGGGAATACTTTGATAAGAATTTAGAAACAAGAATTATTGGAATCTGAGTTTGGAAGCCTAGTTCGAAGGAATCTCAAAGTCAAGCATGCTCAACTTGGAGAAACCTAGGATGGGTGACCAGATGGGAAGTTCCCCACTGGAAGGAAAATCACAGTCACTGGAGTTCGTATGACTGGAACATGGGTCTGGCTGGTCTTAGGTGGACTGGACAGCATGATGGATGAGTAGTTGAAATTTGGGGTGATCGGATGATCGATAAATAGTAACGATGAATAGTGACGACAAAAAAGTTATTATATATATCATTGATGAATAGTAAGGATGATGAATAGCAACGATGAATAGTAACAATGATGAATAGTGGCGATGAATAGTAACGACGAATAGTACTGGTGAATAGTGATGGTGAATAGTCATATGAACGAACGATGAACGATGAATAGTGACGATGAACGAACGATGAACGATAAATAGGAACTATGAACGAACGGACGAACGAACGATCGGAATTTCGACAGCATAACGGTAGGACAAAGATTATCTGGAAGAACGATGAATAGGGACTATGAACGATGAATAGGAACTATGAACGAACGATGAACGATGAATATGAACTATGAACGAACGATGAACGATGAATAGGAACTATGAACGAACGATGAACGATCGAATGATCGAACGAACGAACGATCGGAATTTCGGCAGCATAACGGTAGGACAAAGATTATCTGGAAGAACGATGAATAGGGGCTATGAACGAACGATGAACGATGAATAGGAACTATGAACGAACGATGAACGATTGAATGATCGAACGAACAAACGTCGGAATTTCGGCAGCATAACAACAGGAAAAAGATTATTTGGACGAACGATCAGACGAACGGACGAACGAACCATGAACGATCGGACGAACGATCGAATGATCGGATGAATGAACGAACAAACTAAGAATAGGGGGACAAACGATCGAAGAACGACCGAACGATCCTTGTGCTAGTGGGTGCTTGTGTGGGAGATGGAGTGGGCATGTGTGTGGGGGGGGGGGGGGAGAGTTGCCATGAAATGGCTTGGGGTGGGATGAGAGGAGGCCCTTGCCCCTCTATTTATAGCCATGGTGGGGGGATTAGGGGGAGGGATGAGAGGATTAGTGGGAGATTAGCATGTATTTGTCTTGTATAAGTGAGATTAGCTTGTAGAGCTCACCGTATGACACTGGAGGCATACGTATACGTATGAGCATGAGGAAAGTTATGAAGAAAGTATTTGTAGGGACTCTAAAAATGATTCTGAAGGTATTTTTCAAGAGGAAAAATACTTGGCGATATATCGGTGGAATATTTGGACAGTATTTCTGGAAAGAACTTGAAGGGGATTACTCGGGAAATATCTGGGCAGTATTTCTGAAAAGAATTTGAAGGTGATCACTGGGGAAATATTTGTAGGATATTTTGGGGAGGATTTTGGAGAGAATATAGACCACTATATTTTATTTGTTGATATCAACTCGCAAACAAACATTTTGAAACAAAATTTAAAATTCATTTTGAATTTAGAGCAAGTTTGGGAAAAATTCAAGATTTGAATTTTTGGGATGCTACAGATCTACCCCACTTAAAATGAATCTCGTCCTCGAGATTCGGCTTAGAAGGGTTATGGGTGTAGCTTTACTTCAGCTACATATCTTCACTTTGTAGACTCTTCGAGGAGATGTAACTTCAACAAAAGCTGGCCTTTGAGGAGCATCTGGTTGCTGATTGCAAACGCTGATTCTGGCTACTCAAAGATCATCTTCAGGCTTCTAGGTTTCGCTTGGCAGCTAGCTTATTGAAGAAGCATCGATGCCAACACGCAAACCTTCCTCTTGCGAACTCCCACATGGATTCCTTCCTTGATTGGTCTTCTGGTGCTTCATCAACAAAACTTGGGTGACCACTTCTCATCCAGAAACTTATATGCTTCAATGATCTGGTCCTCCACAAGCTTGCTACAGGCCTTCTTCTTTTTCTCCGTAGCAGGAACTTTATTACGGGAACACTACCCCACTTAAAAAGAATGAGGGTAGAACTCTTGAATCTTGGGGATTTGAACTCCTTGAAGTACCTCATAACAAGAGTGTTACGGGGCCTTCTTCTGCTGCTGCTTGAACAGGCTGCAGAGAAATGACTGACACAGGGTTGATTCTGGGACAACCTTCTTCTCATCTTCTCTTCACTATCTTCTTTTCACTGCCCCTTTCTTTCTCTTTGCTCTTCCCACTGGAGGATTCGATCAAAGAGTATTACCGTCATATAGAGGAGGAAACCGAAGACTATGAACCATGTGCAACAGTCTTCAACCCAAGAATCACCAAGCATTGTGATCTTAGGGGCGAGGGAGTGGAAAATGGAGTTGCTTGCGATTTGGCAGAGGGGATTTATCTGGAGTGTGCTTTGCTTTGAGCGAGATGGGAGTTGAGGGAGCTAGTGGGGGGGGGGGTTTATAGGCGAGCGAGGGTGCTTGGGTGCGGAGTGGCGGTGATGGAGTAGGTGACACAAGGTAGTAGGTGCGATGGAGGGAGGGATGGTGTTGCTGGCGGTAATGGCAGTGGGTGCACTGCAAAGGGGGGCGGTGGTAGTGCGCATGGAGGCGGGCATGCGTGCAGGGGGGGCTCGGGTGGGTGGTGGGGTCAATGACCTTGATGTTTGTGGTCTTTGGTTCCAAGAATCGTTGCCTCTCTGTGTGGTAATAACTTCTTCTGTTCGCTTTTCCTTGCTCACTTTGACTCGGGTGCAGTGCTTTGATTCTCACGGTCGGTCCTTTTGACTGAGCGGCTGGACTGGTTTCTTCTATAGGTTATTCCAGGCTTCAAGGGTAAGCTTCCCGGTATCTTCTTGGGTAAGGCATTTTTCTCTTGAGATGGGTTAAGATGAGAATGGAAGCATAAGGTGAGGATTAGCTCTTATTTGTGATCTATGTTTTTAGAGAAAAACCTTTCTTAAAAAGAAAGAGAACACACAAGCTCAGCAATGATAAGCACAAACAAATCAAATGTTTTGAATAACGGAAGAATAAAGTTTTTCCAAAGCATGGACTACTCAGAATCGGGGGCTAAGCATAACTACTATTGCTTGGCTCCTAAATTGAGAACTATGCTAAATGCAACTTATGAGCACTAACATTAAAGCATCACATATGCACTCAAAAGAGGAGAAAACATCAAGCAAAATTCATTTTGAAATGCCCTAGCGGGCCACACAATTAGAGTTTTTCAAACACGGGTCTACATGATTACCTCTCATACATGCATGGTTCTAGCCAAAGTGAAGAAAAACTTCACTACCCAATGCATGCAGAGGACTGGGCATAACTAACTTAGGCCTAGCAGCTTCTCTTCTGACAAGGCTGGCACACAACTTCAATCTGAGACATCTCCTGGATGGGTCAAGAGGGAGCTGATGTTGATGACTTCTTCTGGTGGCAACTGAGATGGAAGGACGGGGTCGAACTCTTCTTCAAGCGGGACAGGCTCTTGTAGCTCCTCAGAGGGCGGCGGTGCTGGTGGGGTGCTTGCAACTTCTTCCTTGACCTCAAGGGATGGAGCTGGAATCTTCTTCATGGTGAGGGGCTCCAACAACTCTGATGGGGGATCTTGGGAGGATTCAGGGTGCTCTTGCTTATCCATAGCCTAAGGGAAGACTGGAATTCCTTCCAAGACTATGGCTCCTTCCGGGAGTTCCCAAGCATTCTTCTCTCCTCTGTAGAGACCGGGTGACCTTCAAGAATCTGGGGATCTTCAACTCTCATGGATTGAACTGGGTTGGATGAAGCGGGCTCTTGGATCCGCAGGGCTCTACATTGGTTATGGGTTACCAAGTAGGCCTCCATCAACTTCTGGACATGCTCATCCTTGGCTTGCTTCAGGGCTTCAATAGCAATGACTTCACGACTTTCCAAGGCAGCTACACGGGCTTGAGCTGTGGTGAGATCCACATGGAGATGACGATTGCGCTTCTCTGCATCTTCTGCTCGGGCAATCATCTGACGGTGGTGCCGAGCCAAGAAATCATACTGGGCATCCAGGGTGAGCAGGTATGCAGTGAGGTACACGACTATGGGGTCGTCCTCAAGCAGCTGCTGCCCTTCCAATGCATGCATCCTGGCCATCCAAACGGGACGGTCTCTTTGAAAGGACAGAAAGAATCTGAGAGGGGTGTCGGCCACTTCTTCTTCATAGATCTGACACAGGGCCCTCAATGCCTTGCGAGCGACAACTTGGTAGGTGTCTTTGAATCTGTGCCCAGCAGCAGTGACACTCCATTCCACATGGTGCGGACTGGATCCAATGTATATAGTCATGACACACTTCTCCGTGCCATGCTCGACGAATTCACGACCATCATACTCTGGCTGGCTCCTGATTCCGAGGTAGACTGTGCATGCTCTCAGCAACTTGGGGAAACCATCTTCATTCTGGCAAAAGCTGGTTTGGCAACGGACCTCCATCTGACTTCTGAGAGAAGGAAAGGGGGAAACCATTTTTGAAATGAAGGGATAAGAGCAAGAATTTTTTTAAGAAAATAGTTTGGACTCAAAAACTTTTGGATCAGGCTAAGGGTTACGTCCTGCGGCCAACCTAACAGCTCCGATACCACATGAAGCGCCCCAATCCTTTGGGACTCAAATGTGATACAATTACTAGTCCCAGGAGGCTAGTAAACACATTTATACATCAGATGATTACAGATCTGCTTAAACGAGACAAACCTATAAAGGTGGCAAACAACTTTAAGAGTTGGCCCACAACTCGGGACATATCATCAGAATGGGGCTAAAGCAGCCCGATATACGCAGCGAAGCAAATCAGCGGTCTAACAGCCACAGGCAAGGATGGGAACAGTTGTAACTCTCACCCGATCTCCTTTTTCTGAAAAACAACAAATAAGCAAGGGTGAGTACAAACGTACTCAGCAGCCCACCTTCACCCGCGGAATGGGGAAATCAGATATAATGCATGGAATATGTGGAGCTCAGGATATTTTGCAGAAACAACAATATTTTATGTAGGGTTGTTTTGTAAAACATTTTGTATTTTTCAAAGCGCATCCTCTCCCAAAGGAGCAGGAAGTTTTTCAATATAGAATAAAATCCCCTGGACTAAACCATCTAGGTATCTCAGCAGTTTCCCACTGGTTTTTATTTTCAAAAACAGCTACTGGACTTCCCGTCCACCATAGCTCACGGCTCAACCACCGGACCTTTTAAAAACCACGTTTCTCAAACGCACCCTTTTTTTGAAAACAAACACTAATTGCCATACCACACCAGACTCGTCCATTCCTATGGACACAGACTATTCGAATAGGTTTTCAAACTCTGCGTAGAGGTGTACACTTTACCCACTAGTCCGGCTCTACGATCTCATAGCTAGTGAGACCCGAATCCGAATCTCTTTCTTTCCTCGCACATCCCTATCTTAACGGTTATACCGGAAGGAGTCAGGCCACCGCCATGCCCAAACCGGACAAAACATTCCCCCTCCTTATCCTACCGGTGCTCCCCAGCCTTCATAACCCTGGGGTTTGAACCGTACGAGTTCAGATTGAGTGACTGCCCACACAGTCTCGAGTGGTTGTACTTATCATGAGTACAGGTAGTGAAGGATGACAACCCGGTCCTTATATGAGGGGACAAACCTTCTGCTCACGCCTAAACCAGCTGAGCCATCACCTTAGGCCCTCCCTAAACCAGGGAGTCCCTGGTCATCCCTACTCAAAGGTGATAAGGGTGAAAACCCTTCATCATACACATTTTGAAAAGCATTTTCTTTTGAAAACTCACACCTTTCCTCAAATCATTTGTAACAAATATATCAGGGATTGATTGCGGCAAGCGGCTAGGTAGCCATAATAACTTGTCTCAAAATCATATCATGCATAAAATAACAGGCTGAGGGTTGTGGTTGAAAAATCATAGGTAATTTATGCATCAAAGGGATCCAGTGAGCTTGCCGTGCTTATCCGGCGAAGGGGGAAGGGGAGCTCGCGGAACTGGCTTCTGTCTCCACCGCCTGGCGTAGACTTGCAAATCTAGCCTCCACGAGACGACACGAACGCTCTGATAACTATGCAACATGAATAAGCAAACATACAAACCAGCAAGTATACCAACAAATATTTAGTATAGTGGTCAGAATAGCGATATATGGATGGGTAGAGTCTTGAGTAGAATCTGTGTCATGTGGTGTTGTGATATTACTAGTGGTGGAGCGGAGGTACTTACCAGGAGGGTGGACTGGAGGCGAAGCGACACTATGCGTGTAGCCGGTGGAGCGGGTAACTGAGTGGGTGGGTGTTTGCCTTGGCTGAGGGTGTTGTGTGTGTGTGGAGAGGGAGAGGGTGGCTGGGTGTATTTATAGCTGGGTGTATGTGGTGTAGCATAGTGAAGTTCACTATTGGTGAGAATAGTGACGAATGAGTCGTCTGACTTAGTATGAACAGGAGAGTTATATGCAGAATATGGGACAAGAGTATTTTGGGAGTTTTCTGGAACATGAACCATGCTTAAAGGATGACATGGTTGGATAGTGAATACTTCAATAAGAATTTAGAAACAAGAATTATTGGAATCTGAGTTTGGAAGCCTAGTTCGAAGGAATCTCAAAGTCAAGCATGCTCAACTTGGAGAAACCTAGGATGGGTGACCAGATAGGAAGTTTCCCACTGGAAGGAAAATCACAGTCACCGGAGTTCGTATGACTGGAACATGGGTCTGGCTGGTCTTAGGTGGACTGGACAGCGTGATGGATGAGTAGTTGAAATTTGGGGTGATCGGATGATCGATAAATAGTAACGATGAATAATGACGACGAAATAGTTATTATAGATATCGTTGATGAATAGTAACAATGATAAATAGTAACGATGAATAGTAATGATGATGAATAGTGTCGGTGAATAGTAACGATGAATAGTAACAGTGATTAGTGATGGTGAATAGTTCGTATGAATGAACGATGAACGATGAATAGTGACGATGAACGAACGATGAACGATGAATAGGAACTATGAACGAACGAACGAACGATCGAATGATCGGACGAACGAACGATCGGAATTTCGACAGCATAACAGCAGGACAAAGATTATCTGGAAGAACGATGAATAGGAACTATGAACGAACGATGAACGATGAATATGAAGTATGAACGAACGATGAACGAAAAATAGGAACTATGAACGAACGATGAACGATCGAATGATCGAACGAACGAACGATCGGAATTTTGGTAGCATAACGGCAGGACAAAGATTATCTGGAAGAACGATGAATAGGGGCTATGAACGAACGATGAACGATGAATAGGAACTATGAACGAACGATGAACGATCGAATGATCGAACGAACAAACGATCGGAATTTCGGCAGCATAACGGCAGGAAAAAAATTATTTGGACGAACGAACGGACGAACGATCGGATGAACGGACGAACGAACCATGAACGATCGGACGAACGAACGAACTAAGAACAGGGGGACGAACGATCGAAGAACGACCAAACGATCCTTGTGCTAGTGGGTGCTTGTGTGGGAGATGGAGTGGGCATGTGTGGGGGGAGAGAGAGTTGCCATGAAATGGCTTGGGGTGGGATGAGAGGAGGCCCTTGCCCCTCTATTTATAGCCATGGTGGGGGATTAGGGGGAGGGATGAGAGGATTAGTGGGAGGATGAGAGGATTAGTGGGAGATTAGCATGTATTTGTCTTGTATAAGTGAGTTAGCTTGTAGAGCTCACCGTATGACACTGGAGGCATACGTATACGTATGAGCATGAGGAAAGTTATGAAGAAAATATTTGTAGGGACTCTAAAAATGATTCTGAAGGTATTTCTCAAGAGGAAAAATACTTGGAGATATATCGGTGGAATATTTGGACAGTATTTCTAGAAAGAACTTGAAGGGGATTACTCGGGAAATATCTGGGCAGTATTTCTGAAAAGAATTTGAGGGTGATCACTGGGGAAATATTTGTAGGATATTTTGGGGAGGATTTTGGAGAGAATATAGACCACTATATTTTATTTGTTGATATCAACTCGCAAACAAACATTTTGAAATGAAATTTAAAAATCATTTTGAATTTAGAGCAAGTTTGGGAAAAATTCAAGATTTGAATTTTTGGGATGCTACACTATCCAAGAGTTCATCCTTCTCATGAATAGCACTAATCAATTCATTCAATTTCTCTTTTTGTTGCATGTTAAGATTGGCAAAAAGAGTAAGCAAGTTGTCCTCATCATCACTAGAATTATCCTCATCACTAGAAGTAACATACTTAGTGGAGGACCTTGATTTTACCTTCTTCTTCTTGCCATCCTTCGCCATAAGACACTTGTGGCCGACGTTGGGGAAGAGAAGACCTTTGTTGACGACGATGTTGGCGGCGTCCTCATCGTCGGAGGATTCGGTGGAGCTCTCATCGGAGTCCCTCTCCCGGCAAACATGGGCATCGCCGCCCTTCTTCTTGTAATACCTCTTCTTCTCCTTCTTCTTCCTCCTCTTGTCGTTATCCCTGTCACTATCACTAGACAAAGGGAATTTAGCGATAAAATGACCGGGCTTACCACACTTGTAGCATACTTTCTTGGAGCGGGACTTGTAGTCTTTCCCCCTCCTTTGCTTGAGGATTTGGCAGAAGCTCTTGATGATGAGCGCCATCTCCTCGTTGTCGAGCTTGGAGGCATCGATGGGGACCCTACTTGGTGTAGAGTCTTCTTTCTTCTCCTCCGCCGCCTTGAATGCGACGGGTTGTGCCTCGGGTGCGGAGGAGGCGCCTTGCTCGATGATTTTCTTTGAGCCTTTGATCATCAATTCAAAGCTCACAAATTTTCCTATTACTTCCTCGGGAGACATTAGTTTATATCTTGGATCACCATGAATTAATTGAACTTGAGTGGGGTTAAAAAATACGAGTGATCTAAGAATAACCTTGACCATCTCATGGTCATCCCATTTGGTGCTCCCGAGGTTGCGCACTTGATTTACCAAGGTCTTCAGGCGGTTGTACATGGCTTGCGGGTCTTCTCCTTGGATGAGCATAAAACGACCGAGCTCCCCCTCGATCGTCTCCCTCTTGGTGATCTTGGTCACCTCGTCTCCCTCGTGCGTGGTCTTGAGCACGTCCCAAATTTCTTTGGCGCTCTTCAACCCTTGCACCTTGTTATACTCCTCTCGACTTAGAGAGGCGAGGAGTATTGTGGTGGCTTGCGAGTTGAAGTGCTAGATTTGGGCAACCTCATCCGAGTCATAGTCTTCATCCCCTAGCGATGGTACCTGCACTCCCAACTCAACAACATCCCAAATACTAGTGTGGAGTGAGGTTAGGTGATGCCTCATTTTATCACTCCACATGTTATAATCTTCACCGTCAAAAACCGGTGGTTTGCCTAATGGGATGGAAAGTAAAGGAGTACGTCTGGAAATGCGGGGATAGCGAAGGGGAATCTTACTAAACTTCTTGCGCTCATGGCGCTTAGAAGTTACGGACGGCGCGTCGGAGCTGGAGGTGGATGGCGACGAAGAATCGGTCTCGTAGTAGACCACCTTCTTCATCTTCTTCTTCTTGTCGCCACTCCGATGCGACTTGTTGTGAGAGTGTGATTCTCCCTTTCCTTTGGAGCCGGACTCCCTTGATGGAGCCTTCCCGAGACTTGTAGCGGGCTTCTCGCTGGTCACCATCTCCTTCTTGGCATGATCTCCCGACATCACTTCGAGCGGTTAGGCTCTAATGAAGTACCGGGCTCCGGTACCAATTGAAAGTCACCTAGAGGGGGGTGAATAGGCGAAATCTGAAAATTATAAACTTAAGCAAAACTACAAGCCGGGGTTAGCGTTAGAAATATACTCAAGTTTGAAAGAGAGGGCAAAAACAAATCACAAGCAAATGAAGAGTGAGACACGGTGATTTGTTTTACCGAGGTTCGGTTCTTGCAAACCTACTCCCCGTTGAGGTGGTCACAAAGACCGAGTCTCTTTCAACCCTTTCCCTCTCTCAAACGGTCACCTAGACCGAGTGAGCTTCTCTTCTCAATCAATCGGGACACTAAGTCCCCACAAGGACCACCACACAATTGGTGTCTCTTGTCTTGATTACAATTGAGTTGGGAACAAGAAAGAAAGAAGAAGAAAAGCGATCCAAGTGCAAGAACTCAAAGAACACAAATGTCACTCTCTAGTCACTATTTGATAGGAATGAACTTTGGACTTGGGAGAGGATTTGATCTCTTTGTTTGTGCCTTGGAGTGAAGTCTAGAGCTCTTGTATTGAATGCAAATGTCTGAAACTTGGATACATTGAAGTGTGGTGGTTGGGGGGTATTTATAGCCCCAACCACCAAAGTGGCCGTTGGTGAAGGCTTCTGTCGTATGGCGCACCGGACAGTTCGGTGCGCTACCGGACACTGTCCGGTGCGCCAGCCACGTCACCAGGCCGTTGGGTTCCGACCGTTGGAGCTCTGACAAGTGGGGCCACCGGACAGTCCGATGTGCACCGGACAGGTCCTGTTCACTGTCTGGTGCACCTTCTGGCACCTGCTTTGACTTCTGCGCGCGCAGGCACGTACTGTTTGCTTTTACTGTTTCTTGCAGGTGACCGTTGGCGCGAAGTAGCCGTTGCTCCGCTGGCACACCGGACAGTCCAGTGTTACACCAGACAGTCTGGTGAATTATAGCGGAGCGGCCTCCCCAAATTCCCGAGGCTGGCAAGTTTGAGTGAATCCTCCCTGGTGCACCAGACACTGTCCGGTGGTGCACCGGACACTGTCCGATGGCACACCTGACAGTACGGTGCGCCAGACCAGGGCAGCCTTCGGTTTAATTTTGCTCCTTTGTTTTGAACCCTTTCTTTTGTCTTTGTATTGGTTTGATGTGAACCTTTGGCACCTATAGAACATATATTCTAGAGCAAACTAGTTAGTCCAATAATTTGTGTTGGGCAATTCAACCACCAAAATTCATTTGGAAAAGGTTTGACCCTATTTCCCTTTCAATGAGTTCATTTGAAAATGTGACCAACTATAAAGTTGCATAACTTTTTGAGATCTACAAGTTTTATTTTAATAGTTTCTACATCCGAGACCGTTTACAAAATTTGAATTTTAAATTTGAAAACTTCACACAAATTTTTCAATGATAAGATGATTTCAAATTAAAAAGTTGTCAATTACAAAGTTTCATTACATTTCAAGACCTACAACTTTTATTTTGGTGGTTTTCCATTCGAGATAGTTTGAAAAATTCAAATTTCAAAATTCAAACATAGTTTTGCATAACAAGATGATTTCAAACCTCAACTACAAAGTTTCATAACTCTTCAATACCTACAACTTTCATGTTGGTGGTTTTTTCTTTCGAGGTTGTTTTCAAAATTCAAATTTTAAATTTTTTAAATTCAGACGTAGTTTTTGTTGACAATATGACTTCAAATGAAAAAGTTGCCAACTACAAACTTCTATAACTTCTCAAGATACAAAGTTTATTTTGGTTGTTTGGTCATTTGTTTATCTCACATGATGGTTGTAACAATATGCATAAATTCTATACGTCTCTCTCGTAGTTTCATAAACTATGAGAGAGATATAGGTTTTATGAACAAAATTATTTTTATTTTGTCATATGAAGAAATGTTCAATATATAAATTGTGCATAATGATGAGTTATACAAATTTGTAGTTGAAAACTTTTTCATTTAAATTAATTTACTACTTTAAAATGTGATTTTTAAATTGTCTTTGCCTAGTGTTGGAAAAAACACTCGGCAAAGAGCTCTCTGCCGAGTGTTGTATTTGTGACACTCGGCAAAGAGCCCTTTGCCGAGTGTAAAAAAAAGACACTCGGCAAAGAAACTCTTTGCCGAGTGTCAAAAATAAAACACTCGGCAAAGAGCTTCTTTGCCGAGTGTTTTATTTTACCGAGGGTTTTTTGCGTGACACTCGGCAAAGAGCTTATTTGCCGAGGGCCCGAAAAAACACCCGGCAAAGAATATGACACTCGGCAAAGAGCCAAATTCCGGTACTGATCTTCGAGGGCAATTATAATTTCCGAGGGCGTTAGGGTAGCCGTTGGAAATGGCTATTGTTGGGGGCCTTCGTCCTCCGAAGGTCCTCAAAAACATGATTTGACAATGTTTTCCAAGTGGATTATGTGAACAGGTATTCTCGGATTCAGAATCATGAATACGAAGCACGGCCAGGACGAAGCCTGAACCAGACGAAGCACGAGCGCAGCCGAAGCTGTGTGCGGGGAAGCTTCGTCACGATAAGCAGAAGAGGGAACCGACTTAAAGATGAAAAGACTACGTGGGCCTCGACAGATTTCCATAAGTCATTAACAAATGTAGTGGACATGGATGTAATTTTACGTGGGCTGCGTCCCACGTCTATAAATAGATGAACAGTACTCCCGTACTGTTCACGCTGACTGTGCATTGGCATTTGCGTCACGCTTGTACTTTTTACCTTCTCTCAGGACCGAAGGTACATTTGTAATTTGTAATCATTTCTATTTCTTTGTGTTAATAAAGTAGAAATGATTCTATGATCTACATTTCATGTTTTATATGAGTCCTTCGTTATTACTTGTTGAATTTACGAAGGTATGTCTCTTGTGACCTTCGTCCGGAACTCATTATTCCCGAAGGGGAATAATGTTCAATAGGACGAAGGGCCTTAACGTTTAACACTTTTTATGTTGCCTTGTTCTTAATCCGAAGCATTTGAGAACAAGTCCCCAACATTGGCGCCCACCTCCGGTGAACTCACTTCCACTTCGAGCTTTTTTGAACACCTTCGGAAGCTATGGCGCCGAAGAAAGCTTCAGCGACTGGGGCTTCAGCACTGCAACCGCTGGACCACAACCAGGAGACCGTCTCTCTTCGGGAGGCCCGAAGCCAGAAGAGAAAGGCTGTCAGCCCGACACTTCAGGAAGAAGAGCTAGACCAAGAAATCAGGGATATGGAGATGCTACACCAACAAGTACAAAGGAAGAAGGAGAAGATGGCCCGCCTAGCTGAGTTGCAAAGGCAGATAGACGAAGCCTCTGAGGAAGTCCGCCATCTTACTCACGATGAGCAGAACAGAAGGCCTCATCAGAAAGACCTTCATCAGGAGGGCTTCGTCAACGAAGATGACTGGTATGATAATTTCCATCAGGGAAATTTTGTTTTTGATGATGCTTCTCCTCTGTCTGCTGAGCTGCAGGCTACACCTTGGCCTCCATCCTATAAGCCACCCCAGCTCCCCATGTTTGATGGTCACTCCGACCCGAAGCAATTCTTGATGAGCTACGAAGCAACGGTGTCTTCGTACGGGGGCAATGCTGCAGTCATGGCGAAGTCTTTCGTCATGGCCGTCAGGAATGTTGCTCAGACCTGACGAAGCCGGTCACAGCTCAAGCCCTGTTCCAGTGTATTCAGGATCACGAAGAGTACCTTCAGGCGTATGTCCGAAGGTTTTTACGATTGAGGGCGCAGGCACCAACGGTGCCCAATGAAATTGTTATCGAAGCCATGATCAAGGGGCTTCGTCCTGGGCCTGCAGCTCAATACTTTGCTAGAAAGCCTCCTCAGACCTTGGAGAAATTGCTCCAAAAGATGGATGAGTACATTCGTGCTGACAATGACTTTCGTCAAAGAAGGGAGGAGGCCTTCAGATTTTCTGAAATGACCAGGGGCTTCGGAGGAAGATACTACCCGAGACATGTCCGTTCCATCCACAACACTCAGAATGATGATAAGGGGAGTCAGAACAGACCGCAATGCTCCTCACAGGCTTCGGGGCAACAACAAACTTCCTTCCGGCCACCAGCTCCAAGAGGCAGAGGCGCCAGGGGCTTCGGCGGAAGATTCGGAGATCAGCCAAGGAGACTGTTTTGCTTGTTCTGTGGAGAAGGCAAGGGCCATACCACTAGGTCGTGCCATATTACAATCCAGAAGCAAAAGGAAATTGCCGAAGCTGCATCTCAACAAGCTCAGCCGAAGCAGGTCATGCATACTGCTTCGTATCATCCGCCTTATATCCCACAATACATAGACAACCACCCTGCAGCTTCTGTAGCTTCGGCAAGTCAACCTCAAGCTTCCTGGCAACAGCTTCCGCCCCCACCTCCATTGCAGCAAGGTCAACAGCCAGAAGGGAGTCAATACGCTCCACATCAGAGGGACTTCAGAGAGCAGTCCGAAGCTCGCACAGTCAACAGCACTGTGCCAGAGTCGAAGCACATTTATTGACACATATCCTACCTTTGATAGCAGTCTTTCCTATTCAGTTTTATTTTCTGTGAAGCAAAAAACATTGATAGTTTTCATGTAATAATTTCGTTGTTTTCCACGAGGAAGATCTATTTGCTCCACAAGCTTAAGTTGCTGAAGCTTAAAATTTTTTCCGTTACCAAGGAGGACCTTCGAATTAAAAATCCTTCGGAGTAACAGAAAGTCGTTCTAAGGAACGCAGAGTAAGTTTGTGAAGTCACAAAAAGCCGTTCCAAAGGGAGCGCAGTGTAAGTTTTCTGCTCAGAAGTCGTTCCTAAAGGAATGCAGAGCCTACAGCGAAAAGTCAACGCTGATACCGCCTAAGTAAAGGGCGAAGAAGCTCCTAAGGGAGGCTTACAGCGAAAAGTCAACGCTGATACCGCCTAAGTAAAGGGCGAAGAAGCTCCTAAGGGAGGCTTACAGCGAAAAGTCAACGCTGAGATCGTCTAAGTAAAAGACGAAGAAGCTCCAAAGACGTTCCTAAGGGAATGCAGAGCTTACGAATGTGTTTTGTGTGTATCTTCGGAACAGACGTCATTTGCATAACATAACATCATCACATCATTTCGCATAGCATAAGCATCATACATCATGTTGCATACGGCAAAAGAAGGGCACACAGTATTAACCTTCGAAAGAATGATTTGAGAAAGTGCAAATCGTGCAAAGTCACGAGGGAATATGATGATGATCTTCGGAAAATAGCTTCGGAGGCTGTTTTTACGAAGCATGGATGAGCTTCATCAGAGCAATATCAAAATTGTTTAGCTTCGGAGAGTGCTTTCACGAAGCATGGATGTGTCTTATCAGAACAGTTTTAACGAAGAATGTTTTCTTCACGAAGCATGAAAAGAAGGGAAGGTGTTTTTTCGCCGAAGGCTCAAAAATGGTATGTATGTACAGTTTCATGCATCGTAAAGAATTGAATAATGGAAAGAAACTTGTATATTACATTCAAATGTACAAATGTTACATAGATCACAATTTAACTGTTTTTCTAAATAGCATCTAGTCTTCTCTTAATACTGCTTCGGCGACTTCATTTAAAAGTTGATCAACAACTTTGTCCATGATAGCTTCGGCCATTTGTTTAATTTCATCATCCCCTTTTGTGTGGGGATCGACAGTCGATTCAGCAGCTTCTGAGGCAAAAGAACATTTTTTCATTACTATTACAAACTGTGAGCAGAGTTTGAAACAAAAATTACAACACAATAAGAACGACTAATTAATACCTAATTGTCTTTCGGGCTCCGTACTTTTTTCGGCAGTTTCTGCCACTTTCCTAGCTTCGTGGATGCCTTTTTCGCTCCTTTGGATAATTTCTTGTGCCATTCCTCGGCCGCCGTCGTTCCAGATGTCAGTAAAAAATTTGCCACCAACCACGCTTGCTTCGGCCGAGGGGTCTTTGATGTCTTCACAGGAAAAGGTAGCTTCGGACTGAGCTAGAAATTTTACATGATCGCAACCTTTTTTCTCTAAGACAGAAGCAATTCCTCTGGCGCCCGAAAAAGCGCAGATATCACCGCGACTGCTCAGAATCTCCTCGAAGGCCTCTGCTTCGTGTCTAATCCATTCCAATGGACCTTCGGGATTGCCTCGAGAGAAATTCTCTTCGCTGGAAAAGGCGCCTACGCTGGCGAAGCTGGTTTTAATTTTATTCACACACTCTATAGATTTAACATAACATTTTCCCTGAGATGCACGAAGCTCTTTAACTCTTAACTCCAATTTATTGACCATATGATCGCTGAGTTCTCGTTTTGTTTCCTCAAGGACGCGCTCCTCTCTAGCTCTAGTCAGCTGTTTCTGAAGATCTTTAATTTCACGCTTTTGGGCTTCGGCCTGGGTTTTTGAGGCAGCTTCATCCTTCTTTACTTTGTCTATCAGCGTAAGAAGAATTTTATCCTTTTCTAGAGCTTCGTTTCTCAGTTTGATAACTTCGGAGCGCAAATTGTTGAACACAATCTCATAACTCTCATCTTCGGCACTTTTTTGCGCTCTCAATGCGTTGCTCAGGATTAAACCCTATAAAAAAAGAGAGTCTATATAAGAATAAAGGAATGAATTAAGTATTATAGAAATTTTTTCAAAAAGTCTAATCCTTAAACCTTTAGGCTATTGTATGCAAGACTGTCTGCGAGATCCTCTTTCGACATGGCGCTTAATCCAGCTTCCAGCTTCGGGAATCCTATACTCCTGGCCATCTCTCGGCAGACGGATACTTCTTTATTGTCTGGGAGGCAGTACAGGAAATCATCTTCGTTTGTCCCATTGAATATCACTGCCCCCTTCGGATATTTTAGCTCCCTCGCATAATGGTTAGCTTCATGAGTTTCTTCTTCAGATAATTTTTTCCCCGAAGCATGTCGAATGATGTAATCACATATGCTGGCAGGCGCTTCGGGGATGGCAGTGTTAGTTTCTTCAACTAAAATTGGTTCTGGTATTTTTATTGCTTCGGCTTCCAAAGTTTGCTCCTTCAAGGGCTCCGAAGGCCCAGCTTCAGCTTCAGCCTGTTGCGTCGAAACTTCAGCAGAAGCTTCAGCAACTTCAACACTATTTTTTGGAGTTGTGCTTGAAGACTTAATTGTCTCCAAGACATCTAGTACGTTTACCATTCTTTTCCTTTTTGGGGTCACCGTTGGACCCTTTTGGATTTTTGCTGTTTCGACATTTGCTACAGGACTCAAAACTTCTGATGCTTTTTCCTTAGTCGGATTTTTTGCTTCTTCCATTTTTTCTGTGGATGGCGCTGCGGCCATCTCTGCAATTTCTGGCAGCAAGGTTGGCTGTTCAGCTTCGGCGGCCGAAGAAGTTTCTCCGGTGAACTCAGGCACCGAAGCTGGTTCAATATGGCGTGGCCGGTGTGTGAGGACCTTCAACCTTTTTCCTTTCGGTTCTGGCTCGCTAGGAGCAGTTGCAGCTTCTTCTTTTGCAGAGGTTGTGTTTTTCCTCTTCTGCCCTCGAATGGGATAACGATAATCGGGGTAGAAGTACCCGATTGCGTCAAACACCCGGTTGAGTCTCTTCTTTTTTCGGCCTCCGAAGGCTGCTGATAGCGCAGTATTTTCGGCCTTCGAATATGCTCCAAGTAGTTCGTCACTTAAAGTTTCAATGCTTTTCAGCCAGTCATCATCAGGTTCAACAAATTTATCTGCATATTTGAATGTGTATTTCAGTCTAACTAGTCCGCCTTCGTCGGACTCTTTAATAGTTTCCTTCGGCATTTCCCACTTTTCTGCAAGTGGCCATACCCTGAAGGCAATGTGCTCTTGGACTAAGTCCCTTGTCCCAATAAAGGAGCAAACTACGCCGAAGGCTCTTTGGCACTCTTCGGCTGCCTCATCCATTTCAACCTTCGGCCTTCGAAGTCCGAAGCGTTGCCAGATTGGGTGCATAATGATACTTTTGACATTATCTTGCGCTGTTAGATCATTTTTCACATAAAACCATTCAGTCATCCAGGCTCCGGGCCACCTCTTCCGAAAGGTCGGCACAGGGCAGCTTGACCCGGAGCGGGCGCCGAAGCTGTAGCACCCAAAATTGTTGTGATATTGCTCTTTTCCCCAGGGCTTCGTCTCGTACAATAACTCGTGTATGTTGCAGAAGCTTTTAGCGTTTGGTTCCAAACCTTGGCTTCTCACAGCCCAGACAAAAATCCCCATTCTTATAATAGCTTCAGGAGTGAGTTGATGAAGGTAGACTTGGAATGTTTTCAGTACCTCAACAACAAAGTTGCTCAGGGGGAATCGAAGCCCAGCCTTGAGAAAGCTTCGGAAAATCACAACTTCATCTTCTTCGGGGGTGGGGGAAGTCTTTTCTCCAGCGTCAGCCCTCACAATAGATAAATCTCGAAAGTACCGCCCCCTCATATTATCAATATGATTCTGCTTGATGGTAGTCTTCCCGAAAACCGTGTGACTTGGCCGCCATGGACGATCTTCGGCCCCTTCCCCACCACTCTCTACATCATAGCTGTCGCTGTCACCAGTATCTTCGGACAAACCTTCGAGAATTTCCTTGGTGATTTTCTCTGTATTGGTCTCTGCCATCGCTATCAGGAACCCCAAATTCTTCTCCTCCTCGAGACTCAGCTTCGTCTCAGCAGGGATCTTCTTGCCTTCAGACATCTTCGGAAACGCTAAAAAAAATTGTTCCCGATGCCGAAGCTTCAAAATCAAAAAGACCAGCAAATCTTAGTGCAAGAGCTAAAAATTTTAGTGGGCCGAAGCAGATGGCAAGTGTGCGTACCAAATGAGTTTGCGGTGCGATATTATTTATACGCCCAGGGCGTTGACAATTGAAAGGTCCCGCTTGTCAGTGAAGGTTGCTATTCTAGCAAAGGGAAGGTGTTTTTTCGGACCTTCGGCTCAAGGCCTTCGTCCATATCGCAATCTGAATTTATTATTAACAAATTAATATTGCGAGGGGCTACTGTTGGGGGCCTTCGTCCTCCGAAGGTCCTCAAAAACATGATTTGACAATGTTTTCCAAGTGGATTATGTGAACAGGTATTCTCGGATTCAGAATCATGAATACGAAGCACGGCCAGGACGAAGCCTGAACCAGACGAAGCACGAGCGCAGCCGAAGCTGTGTGCGGGGAAGCTTCGTCACGATAAGCAGAAGAGGGAACCGACTTAAAGATGAAAAGACTACGTGGGCCTCGACAGATTTCCATAAGTCATTAACAAATGTAGTGGACATGGATGTAATTTTACGTGGGCTGCGTCCCACGTAGATGAACAGTACTCCCGTACTGTTCACGCTGACTGTGCATTGGCATTTGCATCACGCTTGTACTTTTTACCTTCTCTCAGGACCGAAGGTACATTTGTAATTTGTAATCATTTCTATTTCTTTGTGTTAATAAAGTAGAAATGATTCTATGATCTACATTTCATGTTTTATATGAGTCCTTCGTTATTACTTGTTGAATTTACGAAGGTATGTCTCTTGTGACCTTCGTCCGGAACTCATTATTCCCGAAGGGGAATAATGTTCAATAGGACGAAGGGCCTTAACGTTTAACACTTTTTATGTTGCCTTGTTCTTAATCCGAAGCATTTGAGAACAAGTCCCCAACAGCTATTATTTTCCAAGGGCTCCTACGAACCGTCAGCCATAAAACTCACTTGCGACCACTAGCCCATTAGCCATCGGAGATAGGCCTAACTTCCGAGGGCTAGTGGCGGGCTATCAGAAGTTAGCTGATTTCTGATAGCTGATTCCTACTAACGACACGCGGTGTCGACCGAATCTAGTCCATCCACTCACTCATTCACTCAGTTAATCGAGTCGTAGCTGCTGGTCCCAATGCCGTTGTAGCCGCCCGCGATGATGCCACCCCCTGCCTTAGCTATGCCACGCACTATCATCACCAGCGTCCCCCTTGCCAACACCGACCAATGTCATCCCTGCCCGATGCCACCCCTGGTCGGCACCGCTTCACCGGCTCCGAACCTCGACCTCCTATTCAAGTTGGCTTCCCCATCGGTTGAAGTAAGTTCTCTTTCACCAATTGAGATCATTGGAAGTTAATTGTTGGCTTGTATTAAAATAATTTAAGCAACAAAACATGATTAGTATATATAGATGGTTAAATGTTGTTATTTCCGACAGCCTCCATGTGATTAGGGTATTTAATATATCTATTTCCGATGGCTGACATGTGATTAGAATTTTTTATGTTCTAATTTTCAAGGGTGATTGTTAAACCATTGGAAATTAAGTTAAAGTGATGATTAGATAGCAAATTATCATGTTTAAATGCTTAATTAAGGTTGTTGGGACGAGGGCCAAACCAAACCTCGATCACCACCATTAAGCGACTACTACTAACCCTGAGCCAATCTTGAATGCAAATGCAAGGGATTATGCATGTAATACGGGTTCATCGCCACACTAGTCCATGTTTAAGTAGGACAATATATCGGCGATGAAAAAGCTGGTGAAAAGTACCATGACATCATTGAGATGGATGAACAGGCGGCACTTGTTGCATCCCCTTTTGGGCTATTTTATTCAGCTGTGTTGCTTTTGAGGGTGATCAGGGTTTCTTCGTTGGCCGATCACGTGTCATGGCCTTATTTTTAGCATATTTAGAGAGTAATTGATCAAAAGTAGGGCCACCTTTGACCAACCGACTAGGTGCTTTATATGTGCTTTGCCCCTGCGTACTATTTTCTAGATGTCAGGGCTTGAAGGTGTGTGGATGTCATGGCCTCTGGTCGCTACTGGACTATCTGTGTGGGCTCCGGACTGTCCAAGCACAGATGTCGGACCATCCGTGATGTGTGGGATAGGGAGCTTTGATCGGTTGTACGATCGTACTTGCCCCCGGCGCCTCCAGTCTTATTAACCCTCTTGTCTAGAGCCTTCTATGTAACTACTATCCGTGATATATTTAGCTTGCGAGAATCATCAATGATAATGTTTTTGCCTTTGCCTTTATCAGCCACTTCCGGCCGAACCAAGACTTTTTTGTCTGTCAGTTCTATTATACTGACAGGAAATGGCTGCTTGTCAATTTGCATCTCCTGGAAACTCAATCGACCCTCATTTTGCCGATTGTATCTGTTGACGGAAAACATTACAATCATTGGTAGCACATCTCTTTAGATCATCTAGAGGAGGAATAGTATGAGTTACTTTAATGTTGCCACTTTTTAATAGTTCATCAAATATTTTGTCACATTTGGTAACATTAAAAGCAAATTTAACTTCTTGCCAGTTCTTTTGAACCATCTGTAAAGAATAACATGACAAAGGTTTGGCCTTCGTTGGCCAAACAAGTTCAGCGGTATATACATCTGTGGATTCATCATCCAAACTATCACGCTCCATTAGATGCACATTATGGCCAACCGATTTTGATGTCTCTTTACTTTGGTTTTCACAGGCCAAAGCCCGCTGGTGTAGCTGTGCTATTGAAAAGAACTTGGTGCCATCTAATTTTTCTTTGAAGTAAGACCGCAAACCCATTAAAAGCCAGCCTGCTAGCAGTTTGTCCGTGACATGAATTTGGAAGCATTGTTTCTAGTGTCCTAGAATCTTCGGATATAATCATTAAACGATTCTTCACGCCCCTGTAGAACTGAAGCTAAATCAGCTAATTGCAATTCATAATCCCTAGAAAAGAAATGCTCATGGAATTTACTCTCTAAATCATTCTAGAAATTATTGGAATTAGGTGGTAGAGCAGCGTACCATGCAAAAGCAATACCACTAAGGGATAAAGAAAATAAATGAACATAAAAGACTTCCCTATCAGCCAATGCGCCTACTTGTGCTAGGAACTGGCCTATGTGTTCGTGTGTGCTTTTACCACATTCACCAAAGAATTTGGAAAATTCCAATATCCTAGTCTCCTATGGGTACGAGATAGTGTCAAACCGGTGATCATATGGTTTTTTATATGATTGCCCCAATCTAGCCACACTTACTTTGAGCCTTTCTCGGAATAGTTCAAC
Source organism: Zea luxurians (assembly GCA_029449295.1). Taxonomy (NCBI): domain Eukaryota; kingdom Viridiplantae; phylum Streptophyta; class Magnoliopsida; order Poales; family Poaceae; genus Zea; species Zea luxurians. Next base: position 51,949,022 of record JAOPSE010000006.1, on the reverse strand, counting down.
CATTTCTTTCCTAATTTTTTTCATAGTGTCCGGTTGCAAGCGACCAGTCTTTATAATGTGGGGCTCATTTGGCCAGGCATTATTATACCGACCTTCTTGCCATGGCCGATCGAAAACAATGTTCGACCTGTGAACGCATGGTGCGCTGCGGCTTTGATATATAGGGGGAGAAACATATTGCTGTTGTAGTGCATAATAAATTGGTGTGTTGTGTGCAGCAATAGTTTTTGCATATGCGTATCTATAAGACCTAAAATTAGTACGAATATATATATATATATATAACATAAAATAATAAATAAAGAAATAAATAATAACCAAAATAAAGTGACTAAATAAATAGATTACCATATACATATGCATATCATGTTGAGGTTTTGAAGTGGATATTTAAATTAGATTATAAAATGTGAAAATGAGGGTTAAATAGAAATTTGAGTTTGAAAAATAACACTTTGGATTAAATGAACTAACCTTTTTGCAAGCCAGTCAATACTCATAATAATGATAAAAGGGTAACTGAGAGAGTTATCTCATACTTGATTTTTACTGCATATTCTAAAGTGTTTGAAATTCAAACTTGAAGTTTATTTAAAATTGAAAAAGGAAAAATAAATAAAAAAAGAAAACAAACTCACCCAAACGTCTTGGGCCAAAATTTCCCAATCGGCCCACTTACCTCCCTCGCGCGAGCGCAGCCCACCCCGCATCTCCACTCCCGCCTACAAGCCGATGGCAGGTGGGCCCATGGCCTCAGCTTCGTTCTCACCGCGTGCAGTCTCGCGTTGTACGTCTGCCGTCTGGGCCTGAATAGGCAGTGGCGGGTGGACACCAATAAGTTGATAGATGGACCCCGGCGCTCGGATCCATCTTCTCCTTCCTCCCCAAACCCAGACGCGACCGAAGGCGTGCGCATGGCGGGCTCCTGGGAATGGTCGAGCACCTGTCGACTACCGAGCACCACAAACGCTAGAATTATCACGTCTGTTAGGATTTGGCCGATCTCCTCGTGTGCTACACATCAGGGCCACTGGTTAGATCTGGCTTCTCCACCTTGTTCGTGAACACGGACTAAAATCTCAACAGACCGCGCTAGATTTTCGCCAAGGTTGCCGCGGCTTAGCTTCACCCGATCGGACTCCGCCACCGGTTATAAGGATCTTGCCATGCACGCCCTTCGGTCTATCCACCGCAAGCCATGGATTCCTCCACGCCGCCATCGGATACTTGCTCACCTCGGTGTCGAAGCCTTGGGAAGCCATTGGGGGATTCGCCGGCCCGTTCGGGTGCTCATCGGGGCTCCAACGTGCTGGTAATGCTCTCTAGGCTGGGGAATTGACCTTGAAGTCGCTGCCATCGTTGTTGCCTCGCCTCGCTGTTGCTGTGTCCGTCGTGGCCCTTCTCGACTGCCGGCATTGTGGCATCGGCAACCATCCTTGGGTGTTCCCTGGGACACACGGAAGGGGTCTGCGCTCGCGGTAGACCAGTTTTATGGCCGGAGCTGAACCAATTTCTCGTCAGTGTGAAAACATCACCGCGGATCTACGGAGCATGTGGACCGATGCCTCCTCGCCATCATTCTCGGTATGATCTGTTGCCACTGATTCACCGTGTTCATAGCATCGTGTCGCTCCTATCTGTTTCAAGTTTGGGGCACCTGTGCACGGTTCTTGCTACGTGGGCGATGTTGCCGCCACAGTGGCGGGTGGGCGTCGCCGCGCTTCGGTGGAGCAGTGTGGATTGGGGAAGATGGTCATCTGGCCGCTCATAAAAAAATGGACGACCGTGATGGCAATGCCGCATACCCGCTCGCGTCGTTGCATCCTAACCATAGATCGGCTTATGGAGGGGTGGGAGGTGATCTTGGCGCCTTAAAATCTTGGGCATTGATCTCAGATCTTAGGGCCTAGATTGAATACCAGTTCACCTAATAGTAGATCTAATCTATGCCATCGATTTAATATCCAACGGTCGAAATACATGCATACCCCTTCACCCGGCTTATTATGCAAAAGAGACCCCGGTAATATTTACAAATAAACCCGTCGTCCCTTGCCTGTTATAGAATAAATACGGTTCAGTCCTGTTTTCACGAGTTAACCCCTGAGTTCTTAGAAAATTGTGTCCCCAGTCCAGAACGAGTAGAATATTCATAATTTAAATCAGAAAATGATTTTCTTTGTATAAATAATTCCATAGACTTGATTAATCCATATCTAATCTATTTTAATCCCTTTTTGATCCAATTTAGCTGCAATAAATTCATGATAATATTTTTTTATTATCTAGTAAACTTACTTTAGTATGAAACATATAGTTAAATTTATGCGCTTGATTTGTTTTTATCTACCACTTAAACTTCGAAAAAATCATAACTAATTCATTTTAACTCCGATTCGATCCATTCAAATTGTGTTGGTTTCATAAAAATATTCTCTATGCAGTAACAATATTAATTATACCATAACACATACTTTTACAATTAGATATTTATTTATCCTTTGTCTCCTAGATCAACTCTGCTAATCTAGGTTAATCTCACTATAAATATAAGCTGGGTAAAAGGTAATCCCTAAATATAATCTAGATTAATGTTGGATTAGTTATTCAGAATATATTTCCTCATATACTGTATAATAATCAATTTATAATGTAGTTTAATATTTGGACCACATAGATCTCCCATAAATCATACTCGGTAACCGTAACTCCGATTTTAGTGGTTCTCGAACCCACGATCTCGTAGCTTTGCATAGATCATTATTATTCAATTTGTACTTATATTTGATGTGATGTTAATTTTGCCTATACACTATTTGTCTGTATTGCTACGTTTAGCAGTGAGGACACGTGTCATCTAAAGAGCAAGTTGGTACCTAGAATCTTAAGTGCCAGGCAAGTTGTGCCCTTGATCACTTATTTTTACCCAGTCACGTTCTGATTAATCATAAGGATCTGCATAGTTTAATTTTGATGGGACCCAATTGGATACCCTAGTTTGACTATCTTTATACCTTGTTTAACACTGAATTCTTGGGTAGTACCTACTATTGCTATATGTGGTTTTAGGTATAGAGATACACATTATTCATTATCATACTTTTATTATCAGTTGTTATTTACTATTCATGATAAGATCATTATGTTAATTGGAACATGGAGCGACCACCAGGGAAAACTGTGCTACCACAAGGGTGGTATGGGACGCCTTCGCTGACTAATTAGGAAAGCTAGTGGAGGACTACCTTACCCGAAAGGGGCAAGGGCAGTAGGGGAGAGGTCAGTGTAGGGAGGCCCTTGGGTTGATTTTGCTGTGATGGCGGTCAGGCGAGGGGTCTCTGCATTGGAGCTTCCTATAAACTTTAGCGGGTTTTCTGAAGCTAGTGGAACTTTGCAAAGGCCTCATAGTGTTACCCTGCCTCGCTTCCTTGGTAGAGGTGTATGGGGCCCGTAAAACCTCATGGCAGATGGGTAACATGACTTGTGGGTCAAAATGCGCAACCTCTGCAGAGTGTAAAACTAGTATATCAGCCGTGCTCACGGTCGTGAGCAGCTCGGACCCTCACATGATTAACTTATGGAACTAAATTTAATTTGTCATATGCATTGCATCGTAGGTGTTGTTATTACTTTTGTTCTACTACTTAATTGGGTTGGTATTTACTTATACTTAGTAATTGCTAATAAAATTTTGACCAACTTTGAAAGCAATGCTCAACTTCAACCGTCCTCCTTGGTAAGCCTTACACTTCACATGAGCTCCCACCTTTGGCGAGTTCATGCACATTATTCCCCACAACTTGTTGAGCGATGAACGTATGTGAGCTCACTCTTGCTGTCTCACACCCTCCCACAGGTCAAGAACAGGTACCGCGGGAAGAGGCGCATGGAGGATGATGTGATGAGTTCGTGAGTGGTCTAGGCCTTCGTCTCCCGGTCAACTTTGGGTTGCTGGATCGTGTCTTCATATGATGTAATTATTTATTATTTTGTATAGAACCCCTATTATATAGTAAAGATGTGACATTCGTTCCAGCACACCTGGTGTTTATTTCACGCCCGGGTTTTGAACCCCCAAAACCCGGGTGTGACAGAAGTGGTATCAGAGGGATGTTGACTGTAGGATGAAACCTAGATAGAACTGGACAACCCTTACTTACCTTTGCTACTCTGACTCTTTCTAAACTTTTCTTATCCACTGCTGCTTTACTCTGATTACTCTTACCTTTTCACTATAAAGACAAATGTGGATTTCACACTTTGAAATCATGTACCTAAAGTGACCTTTAGGAATAGGAGACCTACTCTTAGGAACAAAAACAAAACTATTTTTTTATATATAGGTATCAGTGTACTTCATTGTTTGTTCTTATGATACTTGTCTGATTTGGATCTTTGATTGAGTGTGATGAGTTGTGGAGTAATGTCCACAATTACATCTGCATATACATATAGGCATAAAAATAAATAAATAAAATTCATAAGATAACTAAACAACCTAGATTATCCTCCATTAAAATGTATCTATTTTATATAGATCCCTCTTAACTTAAATGATTCTATCTTATCCTCATAAATTATTTATAGGATAAACTAGACCAACTAAGAATACCCCCACTAGAATATATCAAGCCTAATAGATCCATCTTATCTTAAAGGACTCTATCTTATCTTAATAGATTTATATTATCTTGAAGGAATCATCTTATCCTACACCCTATACTTATCTCATCCTAGTGTAACAACCATGATCTAATTGAAATTAATGAGATTCTATCTAATCTAATCTAGGTATATCCAATCTAATCTAGACCCTACCTAATCTAATATGATCTCAACTAGTGTGAGTTACTTAATGTTGGTACAAGGGATTAGGCCATACTCCTAACTCACTTAAGCCTAAATTGGTGACTTAGATCAACTCAATCAAACTCGGCCATATACCATCGACCTACACATTCTTGATAAATTGCCAAATCTATCTATAAAAAAGAGAGAGATTCTAATCTACTAGCATGATCTACATGTTTCCAATGATGTACATTGTTGGGGCGAAGGCGAAGACGCCACCCTTCACTCGATGCCTTCGCCGCAATCGTGGGACCAGCGGAGACAAGACAACGGGCAGGCTCACCCTTCGTCCCATGCGTCACCGGACGAAGACCTGTGACGAGGTCGTCCCATCTTGCGACCTCGTCCAGCATGCAGGCCCACGACCACACGGCCCATTGTAACAGGCCCTGCGTGGCCGCTGCGCATTACGGGCCTAATTTGTAAAGGCATCCCTGTAATTACGGTCTGTAACCCCGCTTTATGGGAATATTCCAGGGATAACCTAGGTGTCTGAGGGCACATGCGTCCTTAACACAGGACGCTGGGCACTCAGATACCTATAAATACCCCCGCACAGTGCCCTTGAGAGGCTAGATGAACAGAGCTATTGCCATCACATGCAGAAACCCTGTTAGCATCACCACATCTCCCCGTTGGATCATCTTGCGCCTGTGAGCAAGTTCCAACATTTGGCGCCCACCGTTCGTGCTACGAAAAAACCACCCGCGATGGCACCCAAGAAAGCTAGCTCGAAGGCTGACGAGGCTGCGAAGGCAGCACTGCTGGCCACAAAAAAGGGCAAGGCCCTCGCACTCACCCACTCCACCCACCAAGAGGCTACTGAAGACGACGTTCTCCGCACCTGCGAAGACGACACTCTCCGCACCTGTGGCCTTGAAGGACAACCGCAACCTCCCCCAGGCTTCGCCCCTCCGGAGGGCGCGGACCTCACCGAGGACGGTGAAGTCCTCGGCGTTTCAGCGGAGGAACAGCTACAACTGCGCGCCCTGCGCCTCAAGAACCGCAATCTCCAGAGGCAAAAAGAGATACTGGAGGCCAAGCGCCAGCGCGTGTCCACACTAGCCAAGGTGAGGCAAATGATACGCGACAAAGAGCAGAAGGCCCAGGACCTCGAGCAGGAGATCGCGTTGATGTAGCGCGAAGGCCACCTCGGCCTGCAGCACGGGCCACCCCTGCAATAGCGCGCACAACCGAAAGACATACGCGAAGGCCACCTCGGCCTGCAGCACGGGCCACCCCTGCAACAGTGCGCGCAAATGGAAGACCCGCACTTCGCCTTCCCACACGCCGTGCCATTTCAAGGGGTCAACTACCTCGACGAGCGAAGTCCCCTGGCGCCACATCTGCAAGTGACACCCTGGCCTGCCAACTTCTGGGCAGGGACCTACCCCAAGTACAACGGCAGCACGGACCCAGCACAGTACATCATGTATCAGGTCGCTGTTGCATCTTCCTGAGGGGACGACGCCACAATGGCCAAGTCTTTCATCATCGCCCTCGAAGGCCCAGCTCTCACCTGGTTCACCAGGTTGCCCCCGCTGTCCATTGACTCCTGGAGAAGCCTCCAGGACAAATTCCTGCTCAACTTCCAAGGGTACCGCCCAGACACCGACGCCTTGGCCGAACTCTCACTCTGCAAGCAGCTGGAAAAAGAGACTCTGCGGGAGTATTACCGCAAGTTTCTAACACTCAAGTCACAGCTGCCCTCAGTTGATGACCAGATCGCCATCCACTACGCCATCAGTGGCCTTCGCGCCGGCGTCCTTTACAGCCACTGCATCAGGGACCCGCCCAAGAACCTCCAGGAATTATATCAGCTATTTGAAAAATACGCCAAATCCGAAGAGCTCCACCAGCGCAAGGTCGAGTCTCAGAGGAAACCCAAAGATGCTCCACAGTCCAGCCGCACGTGGACGAGGACTCCGCAGCCAGACTCCGGACGAGACAGCCGGAATCAGCAGCAAGTGCACAACATCGCCAACCAGCACCCCGCAGCTGACGCCCCCTGCCGCCAGGAGTATCCCCCCAGGGCCGCGGAAACGGAACTCACGGTAGGGGTCGGGGGCGTGCGCAGCCGCCGTGCTGATTCTACTGTCTTTTTCATGGCGAAGATTGCGCCCACCAAACCAAAGACTGCCCAGAAACGAAGGCCACCAAAGACAGGATGGCACGGGCGCAGCCAGCCGACAACCCCAGAGTTGTCGCGCACACTTATCAGCAACCCCCTCCACCATACATCCACGCCCCCGCCCCACATCCACCGCACCACGCATACCAACACCACCAGGAAGTACAAATCGTACCTCCCCCACCCCCACCTCCACACCAGCAACATCAGAACATCCCCCACCCCCACGCCCCAAAACAAGAAGACTTCGCCGATCAGCCGTATCGCGGAGTCATTCATATGATCACTGGGGGGTCCAGCACCGACTTCGACACAAAGCGGCAGAAGCGGGACCACTACCGCAGCATCAACCACGCCGCCGTCACCGGCCCAGTCGTGCAGACAAAGTGGTCCCACGTACCGCTAACCTTCGACGCACGAGACGTCGACCTGCGCAGCGCCCCCCACATCGACGCCATGGTTATCAACTGCAGCGTGGCAGGCTAGGACCTACACAAAGTCCTAGTCGACAATGGCAGTCAAGCAGACATCATTTTCCTCCATGCCTTCGACCGCATGGGCATAAGCCACAGCCTGCTCAAGCCCTCAGACAACCCATGTATGGTTTCGGCGGCAAGGGCACTTTTCCTGTCGGCAAAATAGAACTGCCCCTCTCCTTCGGTGTAGCACCCAATGCCCGAAGTGAGCAAATAACCTTTGATATCGTCGATATGGTGTATCCGTACAATGCCATCATGGGCCGGGGCTCTATCAACAAGTTTGAGGCAGCCATTCACGGGCTATACCTGTGCATGAAGATACCAGGTCCGTTAGGCGCCATTGCGGTCTACGACAATCAACAGACTGCGCGCAACATAGAGCGGGACTTCGTCCCCGGATAAAGAAATGTGCACTGCCTCACGGCCCAGCGCGAAGTCCCCGCGTCCGTCAGCCCAACCGACAAAGAGCACAAGGCACAGCTGCAGAGCAACGACGGGACCAAGACTGTTCCCCTCGACCAGGCCACGCCCAAGCAGACAGTCAACATCAGCGAAGACCTCACTTCACAGGAAGAGGAGAAACTCCTCTGCTGCTTGTCCAAGAACAAAGACGTCTTCGCTTGGTCAGCCCTCGACCTGGTCGGGGTCAGCCGATCCATAATTGAGCACAGCTTGGGAATCGACCCTTCGGTGAGACCGAAAAAACAGCGGCTTCGCAAAATGTCCGACGAGAAGACAGAGGCCGCCAAGGCAGAGGTACACCGCCTCGTGGAAGCCAAATTTATCGAGCCAGTGGCTTACCCCACGTGGCTCTCCAACGTTGTGATGGTGCAGAAAAAGAGCGGGAAGTGGCGAATGTGCATCGACTTCACCAGTCTCAACAAGGCCTGCCCAAAGGACAACTTCCCTTTACCGCGGATCGACAAAATAGTCGATAGCGCGGCCGGATGCAAAGTCATGTCACTCCTCGACTGCTTCTCCGGTTACCACCAAATATATATGAAGGAGGAAGACAAGGCTAGAACCAGTTTTATAACACCCTTCAGTACATATTGTTTCATCAGAATGCCGGAGGGACTCAAGAACGCCGGGTCCACCTTCTCCCGGCTTACCAAAACTATGCTCGAGGGGCAAGTTGGCAAAAATATATTCACATATGTGGACGACATCGTCGTTGCCAGCAGGAGCAAGGAGGACCACCTCGCTGACCTCGCCGAGACATTCGCGAACATGCGAGACGCACGACTTCGTCTGAACCCAGAAAAGTGCGTCTTCGGCGTTCGCCAAGGGAAAATATTGGGCTACCTGGTATCACACCGCGGCATCGAGGCCAACCCAACAAAAATTCAGGCCATCATCAACATGACACCCCCGCAGTCGGCAAGAGAGGTCCAGCGTCTGACGGGCAGATTGGCCGCCCTCAACAGATTCATCTCCAAATCCGCTGAGCGAAGTCTTCCCTTCCTCAAAACACTCTGCGGCGCAAAAGACTTTGCTTGGGGACCAGAGCAGGCGGCGGCCTTCGCCTCACTAAAACAGTACCTGTTGGAGTTGGCGGTTCTTACAAGCCCCGACTCTTCGCTACCCCTGTTGCTTTACATGGCAGCCTCGCCGCACGCGGTCAGTGCGGCACTAGTTCAGGAGCAGTCAGTAGAGGGCGTGACCAGACAGTGCCCAGTTTATTACGTCTCCGAAGTGCTCACACCGTCAATGTGTAACATGACGGAACTCGAAAAAATTGCATATGCTGTTGTCATGTCTTCGCGCAAACTGCGCCACTACTTTGAAGCATTCAAGGTCCGCGTCACCACAGATAGGGGACTCGGCGAATTATTCAGAAACCCGGAGGCATCGGTACGGATCGCCAAATGGGCGGCCGAACTCTTCGGCTTCCACATCACTTTTGAGCCCAGGACGGCGATCAAGTCACAAGTTCTAGCAGACTTCGTCGTCGACTGGACCGGGCCAATAGCACAGCCGGACCCGTCTGTAGAGAAAGTTTGGACAATCCACTCCGATGGCGCTTGGTGCCATGTGGGGGCAGGCGCTGCTGCAGTCATCACCTCACCCGCCGGGGTCAAGCACAGATACGCGGCACGCTTAAGCTTCGCTCTGGAATCTGATAGATGCACAAACAACATAGTAGAATACGAAGCTGTCATCCTCGGCCTCCGCAAACTAAGAGCCCTCGGTGTCACCACCTGCATAGTCCGAACAGACTCCAAAGTAGTCGCCGCCCAGGTCGAGAAAGATTATGCAGCAAAGGACCCCACTCTTATGCAATACCTCGCGGCCATCCGAAGCCTCGAGAGACAATTCAAGGGATTCACATTGCAGCATGTGGACCGGGCCAAGAATGAAGAAGCCGACGCACTGGCCAAGGCAGCCGCCAGGGGTGAAGCACTACCCTCCGACATGTTCTACCACGTCATCGGCACGCCAGCCGTCCGCAGCCCTGAAGGGCTCCAAATAACCAACGACAGCGAAGGCCACCACATAATCAACCTTATCATGACCGAAGACTGGCGGGCGCCAATAACCCTATACCTGCAGGGGTACTATCACCCAATCGACAGCAATGAGGCCAAGCGCCTCCACCACCGAAGCCGGGACTTCGCACTGATCGAGGGCCAACTTTACAAGAAGGGGGTCAGTCAACCGATCCTTAAGTGCGTCACCGAGACCGAAGGCGTCCAAATCCTGCGCGAAGTCCACAAGGGGACCTGCGGCTCCCACGCGGGGCCTAGGGCCCTAGCGGCAAAGGTGATTCACCAAGGTTTCTACTGGCCCGCCATTATTTGCGCCGCAAATCAGGTCGTCAGATCCTGCGAAGCCTGTCAGAAATTTTCCCCACGCTCGGGGCACCCCTCACAGTTCACGAAGCTGATCGCCCACACGTGGCCCCTTCAGCGCTGGGGCCTAGACATTGTCGGGCCTCTGCCCACGGCTCAGGGGAACCTCAAGTTCACCTTCGTCACCGTTGAATACTTTACCAAATGGATTGAAGCGAGGGCAATATCCACCATCACATCGAAGACAGCCCAGAAATTCTTCTGGCAAAATATTGTTTGCCGCTTCGGAGTACCGTCCGAACTCACGGTCGACAACGGCAAGCAGTTCGACAACCAAGATTTCAAAGACTTCTGCTTCTCCATCGGCACCAAGCTTGCCTTCGCCTCCGTGTACCACCCCTAGTACAATGGAGTCGTGGAGCGCGCCAACGGCAAAATTTTCACAGCCATCAAGAAAATGCTCCTAGACGACAAAAAAGGCAAGTGGCCCGACCTGTTACCCGAAGTGGTCTGGGCACTGAATACAACTGAGTGCAAGGCGACTAGGTTCACCCCCTTCCTCCTATTATACGGATCGGAGGCCATGACTCCGCAAGAAATAAAGCATGGGTCACCTCGGACAGCGGCGTCGGCCGTCCCAGACGTAGACGAGCCGACTTCGAAGGACCTCATCGACGGAGACCGCGTCTTCACCCTACAAGCCCTAGACAAATACCAAGCCTAGACAAAGGCATGGCGCGATCAGGCAGTCATCCCAAGGGAATTCAGCGAAGGGGACCTCGTACTCGTCCGTACAGCTCGAACAGAGTCCAGGGGCAAGCTGGAGCCCAAGTGGGAGGGCCCTTTCATTGTCAGGACGAAGGCCTCCCCCAGCGCATACAGGCTCGCAACGCCAAACGGCGAAGACCTGGAGCATTCCTGGAACATCGATAATCTCCGCAAATTTTTTGTTTGACTCATCAGGGCCAGCTCGCCCTTGTAATTCGCAAAGACAATTTTTATTCTGGCCCGCACTCTTTTCCTCCCGGGGGGTGAGGTTTTTAACGAGGCGGAGTCATGTAATATACAAGTGCAAAATCCCCCGCAAAATCTATGTCGAAAAAAGACCGCGCCGACGGTCTTCGACATTCGACCGATACATAGTCACCGCGAGGCCCAGCATCAGCCACCCTCGCGTGCGACAACACCGCGCAGAAGTCGCCTAAGGGTGCAGCCGGACTAGCACAACAAGTGCGAAAAATCGAAGTCTTCCGCGAAGACTATCCGTGCAGAAGTCGCCTAAGGGTGCAGCCGGACTAGCACAACAAGTGCGAAAAATCGAAGTCTTCCGCGAAGACTATCCATGCAGAAGTCGCCTAAAGGTGCAGCCGGACTAGCACAACAAGTGCGAAAAATCGAATTCTTCCGCGAAGACTATCCGTGCAGAAGTCGCCTAAGGGTGCAGCCGGACTAGCACAACAAGTGCGAAAAATCGAAGTCTTCCACGAAGACTATCCGTGCAGAAGTCGCCTAAGGGTGCAGCCGGACTAGCACAACAAGTGCGAAAAATCGAAGTCTTCCGCGAAGACTATCCGTGCAGAAGTCGCCTAAGGGTGCAGCCGGGCTAGCACAGCAAGTGCGAAAAATCGAAGTCTTCCGCGAAGACTATCTGTGCAACAGTCGCCTAAGGGTGCAGCCGGACGAAGCCTAACAAGGGCAAAAGCGACTACACCAAACCGTCTGCACAAAGAACGACTACATGCGCACCAGCGCAACATAACAAACACACCAGACCAAGTACGTAACGCCTTCATGAGCATAGCCAAAGGCACATAACTTCATCATACAAGCTATTACATGTGTACAAGCGAGGGCATCACACTTTGCATCGGCTCAACCTTCGAAATAATTCCCATCTCCCTATAGTTAAAAAGCATTATCCTCAGCTCCTCACCCGCAAAAAGACTTCGCAGCTCCCCCTCACCTGCACTCACAGCGGCCGGCAAGGACAGCAGTTCCTGCCTGCCAGCCCTACTCACACGAAGCCGACCACCGTCCACCTCAATCACTCTACGCTTCACGACTGCCCTTCGCCGCCTACGCCCAGCACTCGAACCAGGCACAACTTCAGCATCCGCAGCATGCGGCGAAGCCTCCGCCGCTGCCACATCCAAGGCCGCAAAATAGTCCAAGTCCTCATCCGACGACTCCTCGGTCCACTCAACCGAGCCCCCAGAGTCACCAAAATCAGAAAACTTAGATGCAGACTCATCCGAATTATTACCATCATCCACGGTCGAAGCCGCCAAAAAATTAGTAGTAGCTGTTGCGTGCGCAGGCCCAAAATCTTGAACCTACGCAGCAACCAAGGTTCAGCAACATATCCAAAATTCCCTAACTACCCACACCCACTAAGCCACCTGCGAAGACCCAGCCGTTGCGGGATCCTCCGCTGCCGGCTCCGCCGCCATTTCCACAGGATCCTCAGCCCTCGGCGCGGCAGTTGGCGACGGGCCTCCGCCGGCCGCAGTGGTTGCGGGAGCATCAGGAACGCCTTTGACGGTTTCCGGGGGCAGCTCCGGGGCGGTCTCGGACGCAGCCACCATCGGGTTCGCCTCCGGGTCAGGCTGCACGCTATTCAAAGCCCCGAAGTCATCCACCCTCTCGCCACGCGCCGCCTGAAACACAGCACACAGATTTAGCAAACCCACATTCAACAAACACCAAACAAAAAGCCAAACATTACCTGACCCCTCGCCGTCTCAGCCCGCTCCCTGACCACCTCCCGACCATGGGGGCCCCACATCCGGTCGTAGAGGGCTCCCGCGGATTCCTTCAGCACAGGGTCCTCAACCTTGTAAATATCGCGCTCGAAATCCTCATCAGCTTGGTCGAAGACCTCATAGTGCCGGCACCCTTCGCGAGATAGCGCGTTCATCGCCCCCTCGCAGGTGACCAGGGAGCCATAGGACATAAACCCCTCCACAATGGTGGGGAGCGCCAGCAACTCCTCTTGTATCCACTCGAAGCAGCGAAGTCCGGGCTCTCGGTCCGGCACTTCGAAGTCAGCGGTCCGCGCGCCCAGCTCATGGTATGAATCCACAAGCTGTTTGCGTGTCCGCTCAGCCTCCGAGCGCGTCGAAGCCTCGGCCCTCTCCACACGGGCCTGCAGAGCGTTGAGCCGCCCCTCCAACTCCTCGGTGCGCTGCCTGGCAAGACTGCCCTCCGCCCGTGCCAAATTGGCCTCCACCTGCGCAGACTGCGCCTTGGCAAGGGCCTCATTAGCCTCCTTCCTTTCCTCCGCCAGTTGGCGCCAGAGGTCAGTCCTCTCACCCTCCAGCGCGGCCACCTTATCCGCCAGCTTGCGGCATTTGCTGTCGGCGGCCGACTTTTCCCGGACGGCGTCAGCATGTTGCGTCCGAAGTCTCTCGACTTCGGCAGACACAACTGCCGTCAGGGCCCCCGACGCCGTGCGGTCAGCGAAGTCAGCCGCCTACAAGACACGCATAAGACCACAGCCCCAGCAAAGCCGGTAAAAATCGAAGTCTAGCTCAACGTACCTGGCTTAGTGCCTTCTTCAGCTCCTTCAGCCGGCGGGACACAGCACCCGCCTCGTCCCTGACGGCAGCGAGTGCCGGAATCTCACCACCGGCACTAAGAGCACTGCCCTTCGCCCCGGCAGGCGGAACAACCACAAGTTGGCCTTCGTCCGACCCTACGACATATCAACTTATCAAAAAAAAGAAAAGTCTGCGACATACCAACAAGATAATCTTCCACACTAATGTCGGTGGCGAAGTCGGCGACGCACTTGCCTGGAGGCGGCAACTCTCGGGCCGCCTTCGCAGCCTCCGGCACCCCGCTGGGCACAGGGGCGGCCTTCACAGACTTGGAACCACCGGAGGCAGCCGCCTTCGCAGCCTCCGGCACCCTACTGGATGCAGGGACGACCGACTTTGCCGCCAGCGGCGGCTGGCTTCCGCCGGGGGCAGCAGCTTTCGCAGTCCCCCGCTGCCTCTTCGGCCTGGACTCATGAAGCCTGACGACCGCCTGGCGCTTCTGTGCAGCTCCCTGACAATCCTTGTCCATCACTGCCGACAAAACAGCAGCAACATTCCGCCCGTAAGGAAACACTTTCCAGTCACGAACCATGCGAGATGTAAAAAAGTCTTCGCCGGCCGCGCGGGGGACAGGAACATTCTTAGGCCACCAACCCCTGGTAACCCTCAGCATCCGCGCCGAAGACTCCCGGAGCTCGGGCGAAGACATCCTTCCCCCCGGGGCCGCGCATGTCCTCATCAATTCCCTAGCAAAACCATCAGACACACCCAGTTCTCCCACAGCAATACCTAGTTTCCTCTTCTTAGAGGATGGGGCGGCCGCCGGCGCGGGGTCGTCTCCAGTCTCTACCACCGGCTTCTTCCCGCGACGATCCACATCGTCTTGGCCGGGATAACCGCCATATGGCAGACGGTTCAACTCGAAAACCCTGTTCAAGCGGTCAATAGACCCGCGAATATCCTAGCTACGCTGGCCCTCTGTCCTCGGCACGTACCGACCGACGATCCGCACCGCCCCATCCTCCGCCTCACGCACAAAGGCGGCTGGATCGCGGCTATGCAGATCCAGCGCGAAGGCGGGACTTCGCACCAGCTTCCCACCATGGGAAGGCATCTGGTGAGGGCATACTTCGCCCAACGCCCAGCCATGCGCCAAAGGCCACACCCCGTACGCCACAAACTCCTCAACCAAATCGCGCCCGCTGCTCAAGCCGGCGGCGCACCGAAGGGCCCCTTCGTCCGCACCCCCCTCCGCCACTTCAAACGGCGGGTATGCTGAGTAATAATGCGAGCACATCTCGGCCACGGGGAGCCCCGGATGGTCTTCGACTGTGCCCTCCGCAACATAGAACCAAAACTCATGCCAGTTGCCCCACTTGTTGCGGGCGTAAGGAACCAACTCAACTACCTCCATCGTGGTCTTGCCGATCTTCAGCGTAAATGTACAGGACCCAAATTGGGCAACCTCATTTCCGATCATCCTTTTCTGCCAATGCAGGCAATAGTACTTCACGAAGACTTCGACCGATGGCTGTCCGCCGTACGAAGTCGTCGCCCAGACATATTTCGACAGAGCCACCACGGCATTCGGAGTCAGCTGATGAATCTGGATGTTAAATCTGCGCAGGACTTCTTCCACAAATCTGTGCGTAGGCAGGCGAAGACCAGCGGCAAAGAATGCCTCGAACACAACCAACTCACCTTCCGGCTCGGGGACCTCCTCCGTCCCCGGGACACGAGCGACTCCGCCGCCAAAGTAACCAAGCCGCTGCATATCTTGCACGTGGAACGAGGACATCCGTGACACACCGAAATCCACCGTATCGCCGGCACGCAACTCCTCCGCCGCCACAGTGCTCAACATCTCCTCAGATGACGCGTCGGC
This sequence comes from Zea luxurians, assembly GCA_029449295.1. Taxonomy (NCBI): domain Eukaryota; kingdom Viridiplantae; phylum Streptophyta; class Magnoliopsida; order Poales; family Poaceae; genus Zea; species Zea luxurians. The sequence continues at coordinate 51,933,345 of JAOPSE010000006.1, read as the reverse complement.
CGACGGCGTAGCGGCAGCAGAAGAAGAAGAGGTCGGCATCGCTACGTACCGTCGGCGGAGGCGGGCGGTCTGCTTCACTCGGGCCAGATCTCCGGCGAACAAGAGCAAGGAAGGCAGACGAGCAGCAAGAAGGTGGAAAAGGCGGCTAGGGTTTTCACGGAGCGCGGAAAGACAAAGTTCAAAACGCGCTGCCCCCTGCCCCCTTTTATACACGGGGCGCGGCGCTTCGGGAAACCCGCAGTCCAACAGTACGGTGTCAATCAACGGTCATGTCAAAAACCCCCGCGGAACCACTTCGAGCGAGGGCAGCGTCTCCTCCATCTAGCGACGTCTTCGGCACCAGATGACTTAGTCAAACTAGTCCCTCGGAGGGCAAATGTTGGGGCGAAGGCGAAGACGCCACCCTTCGCTCGATGCCTTCGCCGCAATCATTGGACCAGCGGAGACAAGACAACGGGTAGGCTCACCCTTCGTCCCATGCGTCACCGGACGAAGACCTATGACAAGGTCGTCCCATCTTGCGACCTCGTCCAGCATGCAGGCCCACGACCACATGGCCCATTGTAACAGGCCCTGCGTGGCCGCTGCGCATTACGGGCCTAATTTGTAAAGGCATCCCTGTAATTACAGTCTGTAACCCCGCTTTATGGGAATATTCCGGGGATAACCTAGGTGTCTGAGGGCACATGCGTCCTTAACACAGGACGCTGGGCACTCAGATACCTATAAATACCCCCGCACAGTGCCCTTGAGAGGCTAGATGAATAGAGCTATTGCCATCACGTGCAGAAACCCTGTTAGCATCACCACATCTCCCCGTTGGATCATCTTGCGCCTGTGAGCAAGTTCCAACATACATCATTTTACTAAGTCCGACCTAACACAAAGCCACCCAAATAGAATTTGACATAACACACTCAACTTGTACTAATCTAGATCTTACCCAATCTAGTGTGAGTTACTTAACAAGTTAACACTAGTGAAATAAACTAGATTCTACTCTTATAAATCTTGTTCTCCCCTCATGCACTTAAACCTAAACTAGTACCTTAGACCAACTCAACCATGAGCAGAAGATCTAACTCAACAAGTAAAGTCATGATGAATTGTATAATCCATCTATCCCCACCTAACATCAAACAAACTTTTGACCTACATCATGTAGTCTATCTCATCCATATCTATCTTAACCATATTTCCCAACCCCGATGATATACATTAACCCCGAAGCAATGAGACCAAGACCAGAAAAGGAAAATATCAACCTCGTCAAGGCAGGAGGGAAGTCAAACTCAACTTTTAGATACATTACCACTCAACACGGAATTCTTTCCCACCATAAACTTTCTTACCCTAGGCTATTCTTACCCTAACCTACCCATCTTTTATCCTACATAATATGTGGTTATACCTACGTATATCCATGCTCTCCTAATCACCCACCAATGATTATGAAAGAAAAGACCCTTCATTCTTGGACTAATTAAAAATTAAATGCTAAAATCGCAAACCAATTCTTTTGTATCTATTTTTCTAACAAATCTCGAGGACGAGATTTCTTGTAAGGGGGGTAGGATTTGTAAGACCTAAAATTAGTAGGAAAAAATATATAACATAAAATAATAAAATAAAGAAATAAATAATAACCAAAATAAAGTGACTAAATAAATAGATTACCATATACATATGCATATCATGTTGAGGTTTTGAAGTGGATATTTAAATTAGATTATAAAATGTGAAAATGAGGGTTAAATAGAAATTTGAGTTTGAAAAATAACACTTTGGATTAAATGAACTAACCTTTTTGCAAGCCAGTCAATACTCATAATAATGATAAAAGGGTAACTGAGAGAGTTATCTCATACTAGATTTTTACTGCATATTCTAAAGTGTTTGAAATTCAAACTTGAAGTTGATTTAAAATTGAAAAAGGAAAAATAAATCAAAAAAAGAAAAGAAACTCACCCAAATGTCTTGGGCCAAAATTTCCCAGTCGGCCCACTTACCTCCCCCGCGCGGGCGCAACCCACCCCGCATCTCCACTCCCGCCTACAAGCCGATGGCAGGTGGGCCCTTGGCCTCAGCTTCACTCTCACCGCACGCAGTCTCGCGTTGTACGTCTACCGTGTGGGCCCGAATAGGCAGTGGCGGGTGGACACCAATACGCTGACAGATGGACCCCGGCGCTCAAATCCATCTTCTCCTTCCTCCCCAAACCCAGACGCGACCGAAGCTATGCGCATGGCGAGCTCCTAGGAATGGCCGAGCACCTGCCGACTGTCGAGCACCACAAACGCTAGAATTATCACGTCTGTTAGGATTTGGCCGATCTCCTCGTGTGCTGCACATCAGGGCCACTGGTCAGATCTGGCTTCTCCGCCTTGTTCGCGAACACAGACTGAAATCTCAACAGACCGCGCTAAATTTTCGCCAAGGTTGCTGCAGCTTTGCTTCACCCGATCGGACTCAGCCACCGGTTATAAGGATCTTGCCACGCACGCCCTTCGGTCTATCCACCGCAAGCCATGGATTCCTTCGCGCCGCCATCGGATACTCGCTCACCTCGGCGCCGAAGCCTTGGGAAGCCATTGAGGGATTCGCCGGCCCATTCAGGTGCTCATCAGGGCTTCGACGTGCTGGTAATGCTCTCTGGGCTGGGGAATTAACATTGAAGCCACTGCCATCGTAGTTGCCTCGCCTCGCTATTGCCGTGTCCGTCGCGGGCCTGCTCGACTGCTGGCATTGTGGCATCGGCAACCATCCTGGGGTGTTCCCTGGGACACACGGAAGGGGTCTGCGCTGGCGGCAGACCAGTTTTGTGGCTGGAGCCGAACCAATTTCTCGTCGGCGTGAAAACATTAGTGGATTTGCGGAGCACGTGGATCGATGCCTCCTCGCCATCATTCTCGGTATGATCTGTTGCCACTGATTCGCCGTGTTCGTAGCATCGTGTCGCTCCTATCCGTTTCGAGTTTGGGGCACCTGTGCACGGTTCTGGCTGCGCGGGCGATGTCACCGCCGTGCTTCGGTGGAGCAGTGTGGATTGGGGAAGATTGTCATCTGGCCACTCATAAAAAACAGACGACCGTGATGGCAATGCTGCATACCCGCTCGCGTCGTTGCATCCTGACCGTAGATCGGCTTATGGAGGGGTTGGAGGTGATCCTGGCGCCTTAAAATCTTGGGCATTGATCTCAGATCTTAGGGCCTGGATTGAATACCGGTTCACCTAATAGTAGATCTAATCTATGCTATCGATTTAAGATCCAACGGTCGAAATACATGTATTCACCCGGCTTATTATGCAAAAGAGACCCCGTAATATTTACAAATAAACCCGCCGTCCCTTGCCTGTTATAGAATAAATACGGTTCAGCCCTGTTTTTCACGAGTTAACCCTAGAGTTTTTAGAAAATTGTGTCCCCATCCAAAACTAGTAGAATATTCATAATTTAAACCAGAAAATGATTTTCTTTGTATAAATAATTCCATAGACTTGATTAATCCATATCTAATCTATTTTTATCCCTTTTTGATCCAATTTAGCTGCAATAAATTCATGATAATATTTTTTATTATCTAGTAAACTTATTTTAGTATGAAACATATAGTTAAATTTATGCGTTTGATATGTTTTGTATCTACCACTTAAACTTCAAAAAATCATAACTAATTTATTTTAACTCCGATTCGATCCATTCAAATTGTGTTGGTTTCATAAAAATATTCTCTATGCAGTAACAATATTAATTATACCATAACACTTACTTTTAAAATTATATATTTATTTATCCTTTGTCTCCTAGATCAACTCTGCTAATCTAGGTTAATCTCACTATATATATATATATAAGTTAGGTAAAAGGTAATCCCTAAATATAATCTAGACTAATGTTGGATTAGTTTTCAGAATATATTTCCTCATATACTGTATAATAATCAATTTATAATATAGTTATTATTTGGACCACATAGATCTCCCATAAATCATACTCGGTAACCGTAACTCCGATTTTATTGGTTCTCGAACCCACGATCTTGTAGCTTCACGTAGATCATTATTATTCAGTTTGTACTTATGTTTGATGTGATGTTAATTTTGCATATACATTGTTTGTCTGTATTGCTATGTTTAGCAGTGAGGACACATGTCATCTAAAGAGCAAGTTGGTACTTAGAATCTCAAGTGCCAGGCAAGTTGTGCCCTTGATCACTTCTTTTTACCCAGTCATGTTCTGATTAATCATAATGATCTATATAGGTTAATTTTGATGGGACCCAATAGGATACCCTAGTTTGACTATCTTTATACCTTGTTTACCATTGAATTCTTGGGTAGTACCTGCTATTGCTATATGTGGTTTTAGGTATAGAGATACACATTATTCATTATGATACTTTTATTATCAGTTGTTATTTATTGTTCATGATAAGATCATTATGTTAATTGGAACATGGAGCAACCACCCAAGAAAACAGTGCTACCACAAGGGTGGTATGGGACACCCTTGGCTGACTAATTAGGAAAGCTAGTGGAGGACTACCTTACCCGAAAGGGGCAAGGGCAGTAGGGGAGTGGTCAGTGTAGGGAGGCCCTTGCGTTGATTTTGCTGCGATGGCGGTCAGGCGAGGGGTCCTTGTATTGGAGCTTCCTATAAACTGCAGCGGGTTTTCTGAAGCTAGTGTAACTTTGTAAAGGTCTCGTAGTGTTACCCTGCCTCGCTTCCTTTGTAGAGGTGTATGGGGCCCATACAACCCCATGGCAGATGTGTAACATGACTTGTGGGTAAAGATGTGCAACCTCTGCAGAGTGTAAAACTGGTATATCATCCGTGCTCATGGTCATGAGCAGCTCGGAGCCTCACATGATTAACTTATAGAACTAAATTTAATTTGTCATATGCATTGCATCGCAGGTGCTGTTATTACTTTTGTTCTACTACTTAATTGGGTTGGTATTTACTTATACTTAGTAATTGCTAATAAAATTTTGACCAACTTTAAAAGCAATGCTCAGTTTCAACCATGCTCTTTGGTAACCCTTGCACTTCACGTGAGCTCCCACCTTTGGCGAGTTCATGCACATTATTCCCCACAACTTGTTGAGCGATGAACGTATGTGAGCTCACTCTTGCTGTCTCACACCCCCACAGGTCAAGAACAGGTACCGCGAGAAGAGGCGCATGGAGGATGCTGTGATGAGTTCATGAGTGGTCTAGGCCGTCGTATCCCAGTCAACTTTGGGTTGCTGGATTGTGTCTTCATATGATGTAATTATTTATTTACTTTGTAAAGAACCCCTATTATATAGTAAAGATGTGACATTTGTTTCTGTACCACTATTCATCATTTGTGTGAGAATTGGTTCCAGCACACCTGGTGTTTATTTTACGCTCGAGTTTTGAACCCCTAAAACCTGGGTGTGACAGTATCCGGAAGGTCCAGCGTGATGACAATCGGTTTGAGTGTATACCTAGACTGTCGGGTTGTATTTACTACCACCGGTGGGCCATGTGGTGGTCCTGGCGCAGTTTTGAACTGTCCGTGTTAGGGCTAGACAATCCAAGATTAGATGAGAATGGTCCGATCACATGCAGTGTCGCCGATCAGTCAAGTAGGAACAACAATGATGGTATTTGTCCTGGATATGAATTCATTGGTATACCATATAATGGTTGAGGTTGTGACTCCCCATTTGTTGTCGTTGTATTAGGTATAGATATGCTATTACTAGTTTCATATGACAGAAAACTAGGAGCAACAAATTTCTCAAATATGCGTGTTAATTTTCTAATTGTTTCTTCCAACCCTCCAATCTATTGTTTCATTTAATTTTGATGTTCATCTATATATTGTTTAATAAATTAGATGTCGTCATATTTACTTACATTGGGAATGTGAAGCAAAAATAGGAGAGATGCGATCTCGATCTCTCCATGCTTGATAATCTTCTGATAGCGATCCACCGTGAATTGTGATAAGAATTTCTCCTTCGCCTCCTCATGAACCTAGGCGAGTTGGCGGCGTGCGTCCTTTTCCACTTGGCTCATGAGATCTTGATATCGATGTTGCTCGTCGGCCGACGGACTCTCAACAGTTGGCTTGGGTAGTGTCGGTGCGATCTTTAGAACATGCCTTTGTGCCCGATTATATTAGATCTAGAATGCGCTTGTCCCCAGCGGAGTCGCCAAAAGGTGTGTTGGCTCTAATTTAGAGGCAGACACTAGGGATGAACCACCTGACGGTGCTCTCTGCGAGAGCACAGATGGTCCATGACCGAGGGCTAGACTGTCCACGACCTCGCTGCAGGAGCTGCTCCTCTACCGGGGGCCCAACGGTCCATGATGGCGTAGAGTCTTCTTCTTCGTAGAAACCTAGATCTCGCCTTCTGGGAGGGACTCTATCGGGTAGGAGAGATCTTAGGATTGTCTCGGGATCGGTAGACCACTCAAGACGCCTCTAGACGACGTTGAGCTGAAGAGAGGAGAAGAAATTGGTCGAGTAAGACTAATACTTGGGCTAGAGTACTCCTACTCCTAATGCATGAAAAGAACAAGGCAAATAAGATAAATGTGGTAAATTGGTTTGGTTGGATCGATTGTGGAGTGGGGGGCGTCAATCAGGTGTACCCCTAAGGTTATATAAGGGGAAGGTCTGGACCTGTTATAAGTCAGTTCTCAAGCAAATCCCGCCGAGTTTGCTAACAAATCACACAAGAAATCAGAAACCCTAACTGATTCTATTCTCACGCAGACCATCGCCGCCGCCACGACGGATAGTCCGGACCGTGGACCTTGGCTGCCGTTTTTAGTGCTCAACACATAGTTTTATAATTAGATTATATTTAATATTGTTAACTAGCATCCAAACATCCGATGTGGTGAGACTAAAATTTAGCGTTTTGATCGATTTTCGTGTAGCTGAAGGTGACCTGGATTTATTGCTGGGTCCTATCATGACACATCAACCAAATAGGTCTGTAATGCTCATGTGGATATGTTGAGTTTGTGATCCAAATTCTGAAGAAGGCGGCCAAGTTGGCGAGCGAAGCGGAGGCCCGTCGCCGGGAGGCTTGGGCCGGAGATCTCTTTCAGGTTATGGGTCTGTTTGGTTGGGCTGTGGCTGTGAAAAAAGCTGCTGTGGGCTGTGAGCTGTGGGAAAAGCTGCTGTGGGCTGTGAGCTGTTAAAAAGATAAAAACCGTTTGATCGAAACCACTAAAAATCGTTAAAACTTATTTGATATACGTTTTCACAGTTCCATCTAAAAGTCACTAAAAGCAGGTCCAGGGGTGCTTTCATTTTTGCACTGCGAGAAAGTTGGCTTTTAGAAAAAGCTGCTTCCTTGATCCAGCCCTTTGGTTTGGCTTTTGGCTTTTAGGAGACAAAAGCCAAAGCCAAAAGTCAAACCAAACGCACCCTATGTCTTTACTGTTGGAGATTGTGCTGTGAGTTGGAAAGCTCGTTTACAGAATACTGTTGCTTTGTCTACCACAGAAGCTGAGTATATGGCAATTGCAGAAGTTACTAAGGAAGCCTTATGGTTGAAAGGTATATATTCAGAGCTATGTGGAATTAAGTCTTGCATTACCATCTATTGTGATAGCCAGAGTGCTATTCATCTCACCAAAGATCAGATGATTACTGAGAAATCCAAACATATTGATATTCGTTATCACTTCGTTCGTGATATCATTGAAAAAGGGTTGATGAAGGTATGCAAGATCAGTACTGATAATAATCCAGCTGATATGATGACGAAGCATGTTTTTGTTGCTAAGTTTGAGCTTAGTTGGTATTATAAATTAGCCCTTAGTGGTTGTTGGCGCCGGCAAGACGATGATGCATTTTGTTTAAGGTGGAGTTTGCTATTATGATGCTACAAGGAATTTGTCTTAAGGTAAAGTTTGTTGAGTTTGTAATCCAAATTCTGAAGAAGGCGGCCAAGTTGGCGAGCGAAGCGGAGGCCCGTCGCCGGGAGGCTTGGGCCGGATCGTTTTAGGGTTTCACCTCTATAAATATCCTTGTAAGCCGTAGGAGATAATTATCTCAATTGTAAATCTCCTGCGATCTGTAACCACCCGAAAATAGTGAGAAGTTGCTGGCCGTCGTCCGTGGTTTTTTCCCCTTCGCTTTAGAGGGGTTTTCCACGTTAAATCCGTGTCTTCTCTGTGATTGATCCTCTTTATGTCGCATTCATTCATAACAGGATAGACCATTTGACCCCGGAAAAGGATTAGCACACGCTTAACGGTCGACCAAATCATGGCTATCCTCTTTCGCATGCTTCCCTGGATATGTTTGTATGGTTGGGTGCAATTGCAAAAGGAAAAGGGGGGTAAAGCGCGCTGGAGATGCGGTTCATGATTAACGCAGCTAGCGCTCCTGATAGCCGCAGCTTGATTGATTATTCACAACAACAACATGTCACATGGCAATGGGAGGAGGTTGATAGCGCCAGCCCAACCAGAGGCCAGGCCATGAAACCAGCTGCGAGACGACCCAAAGCCAAATCATTTGCTGGTGGATGTGATCGCAGAGAGGCACGGTACGATCCCTTCGTTGCCACTGGGCTGGACGCTGGTCTGGTCAGCACTGGCTTTCGTCGGCTGTCTCTGCTACTCACATGTGTGCAGCCAGCCTCTCCAAAAGCGTGTGTTTGGAGTAGGGCAGTCGGCGGCAGTGTAGGCCAGAGACACCTGTGTGCGGCTGTGCCTACGTACGAGACGTACCTAACCACTCAATTGCAAACAGAACTTATATAAGAATGTGCTGGTTCTGTCGATGCTTTTGCAAAGCCACGAGAGGATATTCGTCTAACCTGCCGGCAAGTGGTAACGACATCAGTGTACTAAGGCACTCTGAACCTAAATACTGCCAAACTACAAGCACATATGAGATATAGAGAAGCCTCTCCAGAACCCCAACGATGCTGCTCTACCTCTCTCTCTCTTTTATAGCTCATGAGAGGAGATAGTGGTATATACCTGCCGGGTACTAAGCCTTGTACAATATACACGGTGCATATATTGGCATTGCTACAATATTGAGAGTAGTAGGCTCTAGAGACCATATGTTGTTGGGTATGACAGTTGGTAAATAGTACAACTGCTGGTACTTTATAGTGCGTACAAATACATTAGTATGCTCACTTGTGTCTATAAGGGCAATAGCACACACTGCGCAAAGGCCTTGGGTAGGCCTATTGCCCATTGTTTTATCTCTAGGAATAGTCACACACCGCACAAATGCATTGTGTATGCATGTGGCCTCCGTCATAGCCACAATGCACCTCCTTAGTTGTAACGGCCACAATGCACCTCCTTAGTTGTAACGTCGTCCATCACATTTAATGTGATGGAGAGAAGCCCTATCTTGACACCTAGGTACCAGGTGGTCGTCCTAGGTAGGGGCACTCATGGTACATGGGCTATATATACTATAGTAAATATGTACCACATGATCCCGCGGGAGTATAAAAAAACAAAACATCTGAATAGAGAACCTATTAGCATCCCAAAGAGGGCATGGTACAAGATATAATATTTCTTACAAGCAAATAAGTTCTGATTGGTTATGGTTTTTGATATAACTAGTACTCGGATTGTAAGTCGATTAGGTATATAGCTCATAACCGACATGTAGTTGTAGCCCCACCATGTATAAAGAGATCTAGGAACCTTCCATAGGGAGAGGAGATGGAGGCCTAAGATACTTGATGTCACACCCGGTTTTGGAAGGCAAACCGAATGCGAAACATGTATGTTCCTGAATCAGAAACTCACGTACATAGTGATTACATAATTGGACATCATCACACATTGCTCAAAGTAAATAGAGAAAAGAGTATTTTATTACATCAAAATGCCCAAGACATCCATAGAGTCACTAACATAACATAGTCATTAATATTATCAAAGTGCGAAATACGAAATGTAGCAAATAAGACCTTCACAGGCAGCTGACTGGGGGTTTGCCACTATCATAACTAGAACACGTCGTAGTCCCGGAACTCCTCAAAGTCCTCCATGTTGCCTGCATCTCTTCTGAGTACTGAATACAGTGGGGACAACCTGGGGTGGGGTGGTTTTTAAAGCAAGGGTGAGTACACATCAACGTACTGAGCAAATGTCCCGTTTGGCTAAAGTGGACTAGCTGTATGTGGAGTGAAGGTTCAACAGTTGTTTTTAGTTGGTCAAGTATTTATTACTAATAGTATAGCCAAATTTTAGTAATAAACCCAGTTATTACCTAAATGTACTCCCTCCAAGAGGAAATACCAGAGATCATAACCATCATCATTAAACATCATCATAAAAGTATCCAAAGTTCTTCTAATCGTAGAGGATCCCAAGGCTGCTCTTAACCGTGAGCACAGCTGATATACCCGTTTCTAACACTCTGCAGAGGTTGCACACTTTACCCATGAGTCGTGATTCCCATTCTGCCTGGAGATCATGACTCTCCATTGATCACTACCAAGGTGACCTGACAGGGTCTCACTACGTAGCCTTTACAAAGAGTCCCCTGGTGCATAGCTGCTTGTTAGGTTTCGCCAGTCGTACAAACACAGTACACCTCCCTAAGGTGGGTGACTAACAAAACCAAATCGAATAAACTTCGGCACCCCGCCCTTAGCAGAGCGGGCACTATGCCCCGGCCCCCATTGACGGTCCTCCGGCAAAGCCAACTATACCCCCAGGTTCATCTAATTATTCAGCTAAGGGCGTCCCATTCCACCCTCATGGTTGCACTGTTATCCCAGGTGGTCACTCAATGAACAGGTCCTTACGGAGAGGTACTCAGGAAACAGTCTGAGTCCCCTAAAGTATCACACGATCATCATCGAGATAACATCATCATATCATAAATATTCACATCATGTTCATTGATTAAGTTAAAACAATAGCATAAAGCTAACCATAATAACCCAAAAAGGTAAACAAGGATAAGGTAAATACAAACTAGTCAATCCTTAGGTTTTAATAATGTAATACAGGACGGTGAATTATAAAGTAAGTAGGACATAATAGGTTAGAGGACACTTGCCTTCACTAGGTTGTTGCTTAGGAAGATCTTCGGCAACACACTCAGGCACCACGGGCTGCTCGTTGTCTAAATAAAGCGATCATGCATTCAATACATTTGGATAAAGACAAATGAACAATACACCAAACATGTATAAACGAGTGAACACATCTCAAAAGAACAGTGTAAACACAAGAAGTAACTTATGTTGTAGGGTGAACTAACACATTTAGAAGTTTGTTATCTTCTAAGTATTATTTATCTCCATAGGTTACATAATTAGGTTATACCTATTCTAATGTGGCACAAAAATTATACCAGGGATAGATTCATACTTTGCATACACAAAGGTACACATCTAGTTACTCTTGGGGTTTCCTTTTTATTTTCTTATTTAATAAATACACTGTTACATAAACTAACCTATAGTCTAGGCATAAAGTTAGAATGTGTATACAGTGAATGATCATAATTTATTTGAACAGAGAATAATCGTATGAACATTTTGTAATTTGAATCACTCAATTTGGAGTTTATATGCAAAAGATATGAAATAAACAAGTTTTGAAGTTTAAAATACAAAATTAAGCCTAAATCTATGATTAAATAAAAGACTAGGGTTCAATCTGCAAAATTATAGGGGCTTGCGCGTGAAACTGAGGGACGGTAGATTCTATTACCCATGAACTGGAGGTTCTCTTTACAAAACGGAAAACCGAAGAGGTATCGGGCCTTCCCAACCGTCAGATCTCAGATAGACGACTTGGATTAGAACTTGCAGGGTGAGCGCGCGGGCGCGCGGACGCGGATGCCTCTGGCATGTGGGGTCCGCAGGCCAGCGACTCAGGCGGGCGGGGCCACGGCAAGACCGGGCCCGCTGGTCAGTGGCGAGGACGCACTCGCGGGCGGAGCCCACCAGGTGGTGACACAGAGCGGGGGGGGGGGGGGGTAAGGGTTAGGCGCTGCGCTGACGCGTGGGACCCAGGGTCCACCAATCAGCGACCACACGAGGGGAAATAAGAGGAGTGAAGAAATGAGGCTGACGGGCGGGTCCTCCTTGTCAAGACCGCAGTCTTCATCGGTCGCGCGCACGGCGCGAGCGCTGTGGCCAGAGCCGGTGACTCCACGCGGACGAAGAAGGCACGGGGCAGTCGCGATTGGCTGGGGGGTCTCAGTACGACGGCGTTGTACCGATACTAGCTATAACCAGCGGCTAATTGATGGAATAGAGAAAATAGGGGAGAGAGAAGGAGAAGTTCGACGGGGAAATTCACCTCGAGTGAGGTGAATACAACGACGAGGCTTTGCTTGGCAGTGGCGGAGCACGGTCGGGGACGATGACCGAGCTCTGCTAGGGGCAGATTTGGGCGCAGGAGGCCTGGCAGCGGGGGAGCTCCGGCGAGCTTGAAGAACGGGCTCGCGCAGCTCGAGTGAGTGTGCAGGGGCGAAATGAATGAGGCAGATGGGAAATGGGTGCATGTGGGGACTTGAGGTGGGGGTCGAGACGGCGGTTTGGCATTTGGGGCAACGTGGGCATGATAGTCTCGATGTGCGTGCGTGCGGTCCGCGCGAGCGAGCGGTTGAAGGAGGGGGCGAAGACTGGCTAGTAGGGCCCACGGAATAGTGACACAGATGCGCGCAACGGGCCAGGGCGCCGACAAGGCGGCCCCACTGGGCAAAGAGGGAGCAGGTCAGTGAGCTAGCTGGGCATGGCACCGACAGGACGGGCCCACATGGCAGTGAGAGCGGGGGAAGGGGGAAGGCGGGCGCATGTTAGCGGGCCAACTGGGTCGTAATGCCGGAATAGGGGGAAGCTGGCCTTCTTCGGTTTTCTCATTTATTTCCAAATTTCTAATTCCTTTTCCTTTTATTTTCTCTAGTGAACTCAATTCAAATTCAAACCATTTCAAACATGTGCATCAATCAAAATGATAATTCAAGCTCAGCATGATGCAACAATCCATGACTCACATTGTTTTGACAAAATAAATAATTAATCCCTAACCTAACTCTAAACAAAAGGAGGAGAGAGAGGGAGTCTAGAGAGGGAGACAAGAGGTAACACCTGAATTGGTAGGCATTTAGATAAGAAATTTTATACCCCCAAATTCAGGGTGTTACACTTGAATAGGTCCATTCGCATCTCAGCTTAGAGCATCTTACCTGGTCTATTCTGATCAGGCATATAGACTCACATATCCGCGATATAAGCTTTAACCACCCCACATAGGACACAAGGTACAACGGTTTGGCTCCCGAACCTATCTAAATCTTGTATCCTTTGTCATGTACACCATTGCAACTCATCCTTTGTGTCCTCTACGAGAAAACCCACCATGTGGTGGACTGTATGATACTAAACACCCACAGTTGGTGTGCTAGGTAGGTGGAATAAGAAAAGGATGTTTTGGATGTGGTAAGAAGGGACATTTCAGAGACAAAAAACCCAAATAAGCCCACAACCAAGGACAAGAAGAGAGGTGCAAAGGCTAAGCTCTTAATTCAATCAAGACTTGGGATGATTCATCAACTAAAGATGAATCTCAAGGCCTCAATCGATCTTCATCACTCTCTTCTCACAAATGACTTATGTCACCGAGAAAGTTTGCACTAAACAAAAAGCTCAATTAAAAACCTTAAAATCAAACTTATTTAGCTAAAAAAGGCTTATGAAATTTTTTAGAACAATAAAACCTATGAAAATTGAAATGTAGAGCTTTCCAATAAAACTAAGCAATTAGAAGCTAGTGCAAACACTACTACCGATGAACACCTAATAAAGGAGAATGAAAAAAATAAAAGCGAAGTTAGCTAGCTCTCAAGATGCTTATGATAGTTTGCTATACAAAATGATGAGCTATATGACAAGCTAGATGATATCGGTAGTACCCCGGAGACACCTAAAACAACTAAAATTGATAAAAAGGATGCCTCTACTTCTTGCCTTGATTTAATTAATATAAACTCACTCACTTGCAAATAAGTTTGTGTTAAGAATGTCATTGCAAAAACATGTTCAAAGAAAATTGTGAGGGAAAATAAGCAATTAAAGCAAGAACTGGCTCACCTCACTAAGGGCTTGACCAAGAAGAAAGGCTAGGCAAAGCCTACCTGTTGGTCACTTGTTCTCAAATGCTATGAATCAAGAACAAGGCAACACATTTGTTAAAGATTAGGGACCTTCGTCTTCCGAAACATTATCTCCACTTGGGTATAATGCTCATTAGACGAAGGTCAAGAAGCACCCACCTTCATCATTTAACATGCGAATAAGAATGAATAAGGATAAAGACAGTAATTGCATCTTACTAATTCCTTCATATTCGTATTCCATAAATCATGTATGAATATCAATAGAATTAACATTACATTAATACCTTTGGCTTGCTCGAAGGTATGGATGCGAGGGAGTGAATACAATCCAGTGTGAACAGTACGGTGCTACTGTTCACCTATTTATAGGCATGGGACGCAGCCTAGATAAGATTAGATTCATGTCCCTGACATTCATCTATTACCATAATACAAAACATTAAGGACTAAATAGTCTTTGTACCTTTTCAGTCATCATCATACTTGGTCTTTGTCATCACATCAAAACCAAAGCTCTTTGGCTACAGCTTCATCGTCCATTCTTATCACATTCGGGCTACATCTTCTCCTTGTTATAATAGAAAACCTTCATACCGAAGCCGAAGCCCCCTGTAATAATCCATGTCATACTGGAAACATATGGTTAGTCATGTTTTTGAGGACCTTCGGAGGAAGAAGGCCCCCAACAGTAGCCCCTCACATTATTGATTTGTTTCTTTGTAACAAATTTAGACTACGATGTGAACGAAGGCCTTTAGCCGAAGGTCTGAAAAACACCTTCCCTTCGCTAGAATAGCGAATTACACTGACCTGCGGGACCCACCAATCTATAGGGATCTAAGTATATGAATAGAAGCCCGTGTTGTGAGTATTCTTCGTGCCATTTGAGTTGCTTGCATTGTGTTTGCCATTTTAAGCTTCCTTGCTTCGTCGAGTTTGACTGGATTTTGAGCTTCAGTATTCTAGCAACCATTATCCAAATGGCTGACGAGAAGAAGATCATTGACCCGACGCTGGCCGGATTTTACGAAGCTATGGAAAAAACCAACATGGAGAAGATCACAAATGAGATGTTAGCTGGAATATCTGAAAACTCTAGCGATATTGAGAGCTTCAATGTAGAAAGTGGAAATAAAGATGCCGAAGATCGGCCATGGAGACCGAGCCATGTTGTCTTCGAAAAGTTGACTATTAAACAAGGGCAGATCGAAGCAATGAGAGGGAGATACTTTCGTGATATTTCAATCGTGAGAGCCGGAGGGGAGAATATCCTCTTCCGAAAGCTGACGAAGTGGTGATTTTCAGAAGCTTCATGAAAGCCGGACTTCGGTTCCCTCTAGACAAAATGTTGGTCGAAGTTCTGAAAACTTTTGGAATTTATCTTCACCAACTTACCCCCGAAGCTATTGTCAAAGTAGGGGTTTTATATGGGTCATGAGGAGCCAAGGATTAGAGCTAGATGCCAGGTGTTTCTGCAATATGCACGAGCTATTATATCAGACGAAGGCAACTGGGAAAGAGCAATATCACAACAATTTTGGCTGCTATAGCTTCGTGCATCATGTCGAGGCTAGCTATCCTGTGCCGACATTTCGAAAAAAGTGGCCAGGCTCTTGGATGCAAGAATGGTTTTATGTAAAGGTTGATATGAGCGAGAGGGAAGATATAAAAGGGGTCATTCAGCGCCCTATATGGTCTCGCTTCGGCATTAGGAGGCCAGCCATTGCAGTTGGAAACGACGTGCAAGCGTTCCAGATTGCTTTTAATACAATGTGTACTTACATTGGCACAAGAGATATGGTCCAAGAGCATATTGCTTACAGAGTGTGGCCACTTGCTCATAGATGGGAGATGCCGAAGGAGGCTGCCGCTGGCTCCAGCCAAAATGGTTTGGTGTATCTGAAGTATACCTTTTGATATAGGAGCCAGTTTGATGAACCGAATGATGACTGGCTAGATGCCATAGAGGCGACTAGTGATGAGCTGCTTGGAGCATATTCAAAGGCCGAAGATGAAGCCATGACAACTGCCTTCAGAGCTCGGGGCAAAAGGAGATTGAATAGGGTGTTTGATGTTATCGGGTTTGTGTGCCCAGATTATTGCTATCCCACGCGAAAGCAAGGGAAGAAGAGGAAAGGTACTACCTCGACAACTTCTATTGATTCGAGGTCGAAAAAGGTTAAAGTTTTGACACACCGACCCAGGCGTATTGAGACGACCGACGTGCCGAGACTAAGTGAAAGGGTTGCTCCGGTCACAGAACCAAGTCGCTCTATGCCAGTCGAAGCTAAGTCAAATCTGACTGAAGAAAAAGGAGAATGGCTAGTGTGCTAGAGAAGGCGACAGAACCGTTAAAGGTACTGAGTCCACCGTGCGCAACGGAACTGCCGAAGCCATCAAACGTACCCGCAGTGACTCCGAGAAAAAGGAGAATGGCTAGTGTGCTAGATGCTGTTATGGAGTCTGTGAAAATACCGCCTCCTTTTTCTGCCGAAGCTTCTGGCAGCAAAACTGAAGATGTCACAGAGATAATCACTACCACTCCTGCTTATGCCGAGGCGGGTCCTTCGGAAACTGCACCAGAAGGTTTTGTAAAAGAGAGCCTTCCCGAGAAATCCTCGGCACCTGCTCCCGAAGCACCTTCCACGGATGATTTGAATTTTATTATTCAACATGCTTTGGGAAAGCAACTATCAGCAAGGCAAGCTACCGAAACAGAGCATTACGCTAAAGAGCTGAAGTACCCCCATGGGTCCTTGGTATATGGAGGGGATAATGATGATGATTTCCTCTACTGTCTACCTGATGGTAAGGAGATCGATGTTTGTCGTGAAATGATGGATCATATGGGGTATCTGAAGCTCGAACTCGGCTTGTCTGTGATGACTAAAGATCAGCTTACAGATAGCCTCGCCTACAACAGCCTGAAGGTGTGTATACTTTGATTTGTCATTCTGCCATTTGTGTTACGACAAACTATTTTCATGGTTTTTCTTATCGTCACTGTGTGTTCACTCTTCGTTTTCCAGAGCTTGATTTTAAGCAAGGCTTTGAAAGCCCAAAAAGATGCAGAGGATGAGAGCTGCCAAATAGCTCTTGGAAATCTTCGCTCAGAAGTTATATCGTTGAGAAACGAAGCTCTTGAGAAGGATAGGATATTACTTTCCTTGGTGGAGAAGTTGAAATCTAACGAGGCTAGTCTTGCTGCACAAGCCGAAGCTCATAAGGCCAAAGTGGAAGAGCTGAAAAAGAAGGTTGCTGAAGAAGCCGAAAAATTTGAAGTCGAGGCAGTGAAACATGAGATTTCTGAGATCGAAAGGTCAAGACCAGAAAAGAACACCGATGAGCTTCGGGCTTCGTAAGAAAAATGTTATGAAATATCCTTGGAATGCGCCAAGAAATTGAAGGACAGCTTTGCCAGGGTTGGGGCATATTCTTCTGAGCAAAAAATCATCCGTGGTGACCCTGATGGAGTTGTCCAATGGTTCAGCGGAGAAGTTGAAGCTTTTGATGAGATTTTAAGTGACCGAGGAGATTTCTGTGCCTTCACTGGTGCATGAGGGGGCGACGTCGATCTTAGAAAAAGCTAGCTGCGAACACGCCAAGGTTGTAGCTCAGCCAGGATTTGTTTTCTCAGCGGATGATATTAAAGACCCTTCGGCCGAAGCTTTTGCACTAGGCAGGAAATTTTACTCCGAGGTGTGGATGAAGGGCGGCCATGAGATAGTTGATGAAGCTATTAGAAAAAATGAAAAAGAATCTCACGACACTCAAGAAGAAGCCAAACAAGTTGAAGAAGCTACCGAGCATGCAAGGCTTATAGGTACCTTTACTGTGGTTTAGCTTCGGCATTCGTTTTCAGCTTTAGAATTAACCAACATTTTTTATGATGTAGCTGAACTTTCACATGCTCCGGAGCCATACAACCCCGAAGCTGACCCAGCCTTGAAGGAAGCGTTAGATATAATTAAAATCGCTAATGAAGCTGTTGACGAAGCTATCAATAGACTGTTGAATGAAGCCACTCAGAAAGTGCTAAAAGAATATTAAAACTTTGTATATTTAAGAGTTTAATGTTTGTACATAGCCTTTGTCTCTTTGTAAGAACCAAACATCAAGTATTCGTATGTGTTATTGTAATATATTTCTTTGTGATGTATGAAACCTTCGTACGTACCGTTCTTTGAGCCACTGGCAAAAAAACACCTTTCCTTCTTTT
This sequence comes from Zea luxurians, assembly GCA_029449295.1. Taxonomy (NCBI): domain Eukaryota; kingdom Viridiplantae; phylum Streptophyta; class Magnoliopsida; order Poales; family Poaceae; genus Zea; species Zea luxurians. The sequence continues at coordinate 51,915,005 of JAOPSE010000006.1, read as the reverse complement.
CATGCTTCATGAAGAAAAAGATTCTCCTTATGTCACTGCTGACGAAGATTCTACTCCTATGCAAAAATATATCTGCCGAAGGCATATCCTGTGCTATAGTATGTTCTTTCATAATCCGGCCAACATTTTCGAAGAAGCAACTTTTCCTTGTTTCTCCATGGCTCTTTAGTGATGCAAAATGATGTATGATGTGATGCTATGCGATATGATATGATGGTATGATGTGAAATGTTATTTGTGCCGAAGGTAAAGAACCACACGAATATACACCCAAACTCTGCATCCCATTAGGAACGACTTTGGAGTCTCTTCACCTTTTACTTATGTGGTATTTCAGCTCTGCATTCCCTTAGGAACGACTTTGGAGCTAAGCTCTGCATCCCCTTAGGAACGACTTTGGAGCTTCTTCACCTTTTACTTAGGTGGCATTTAAGATCTACATCCCCTTAGGAACGACTTTGGAGCTTCTTAACCTTTGAATTAGGTGGCATTCAAGCTCTGCATTCCCTTAGGAACAACTTTGGAGCTTTGTGACTTACTTTGCATTCCTTTAGGAACAACTTTGGAGGTTTGTGAGCCGCTCTTGTTACACTCAATGGTGTAATCATAGCCTTATTACATTGGATTGAAGGTTATACCTTCTTGTATTATCTTTTTTAGGAAAATGTAAAAACAAGAATAAGTAAAAATACATTGGACTAAAACATTGTTTTGCGGAAGCGCTGTGCCGCCTTCAGTAGATATGCCTCGACTCGGGCATAGTGCTGTTGACTGTGCGAGCTTTGGACTCCTCCCGAAGGTCACGCTGTTGCTGAATCTGTCGATGCCCTTCTGGCTGTTGATTGTGACTCGGGGCAGGCGCCAGTGGTGGTGGTGGTGGCAGCTGAGCCTAGGAAGCTTGAGAATGACTTGACGAAGCAACAGAAGTTGTAGGCTGTTGATTGCCCACATACTCCAGGATATACGGAGAGTAGTACGAAGGAGTATGTAGGACCTGCTTCGGCTGATTCTACCGTGCTTCGGCTTTAGCGATTTCCTTCTGCTTCTGTATCGTGACCTAGCACGTCCTTATGGTGTGTCCCTTGTCTTCGCCACAGAATAAGCAGAACAGTTTTCTAGGCTGATTACTATACCTTCCTCTGAAGCTTCCCCCCTCTGCCTCTTAGGGTTGGTGGCCTATAGGAAGTTTGTTGCATGCTCGAAGACTGTGAGCTGGGCTGGCTGCTCTAAGCGTTATTGGCCCTGTCATCGTTTGCATTAGGGTTGTGGATTGTTCTGACGTGCCTGGGGTGAAGTCTTCCTCCGAAGCCCCTAGTCATCTCAGAAAACCTATATGCTTCCTCCCTTCTTTGGCGGAAGTCGTTGTCAGCTCGGATGTATTCATCCATCTTCTGCAGAAGTTTCTCCAAGGTCTGTGGTGGCTTCCTTGCAAAATATTGAGCTGTGAGTCCTGGTCGGAGCCCCTTGATCATGGCCTCAATGACAATTTCATTGGGCACTATAGGCGCTTGAGCTCTTAGTCGCAAGAACCTTCGGACGTACGCTTGTAGGTACTCCTCATGGTCCTGTGTGCATTGGAACAGAGCTTGGGCAGTGACTGGCTTCGTCTAGAAGGATTGAAAGCTGGTGACTAGCATGTCCTTCAGCTTCTACCATGACGTAATTATCCCTGGCCAAAGAGAAGAATAACACGTCTGAGCCACACTTCTAACTGCCATGACGAAGGACTTCGCCATGACAGCAGTATTGCCCCCGTACGAGGATATTGTTGCCTCGTAGCTCATCAGGAACTACTTTGGATCTGAATGTCCATCATACATAGGGAGCTGAGGTGGCTTGTAAGATGGTGGCCATGGGGTAACCTGCAACTCTGCTGCCAAAGGAGAAGCATCATCGAAAGCAAAGTTACCATGGTGAAAATCGTCGTACCATTCATCTTCATTGGTTGGGCTCTCTTGACGAAGCTCCCTGTGTTGGGGCCCTTCGGTCTTGGTCATCCTGAGTGAGATGACGCATTTCCTTAGCAGCTTCATCAATCTTCCTCTGAAGGTCGGCTAGCCGAAGCATTTTTTTCCTTCTTCCTTTGTACTTGCTAGTGAATGGCTTCTAAATCTCTGATCTTCTGATCCAACTCCTCCTCCTGAGGTGTTGGGCTGGTAGCCTTTCTCTTCTGGCTCCTAGCTTCTCGCAGGGAGAGTGTCTCCTGGTTTATGTCCAGTGGTTGCAGGGCAGCCCCTGGCGCTGTTGTCTTCTTCGGTGGCATGTTGAAGCTGAATGCTTGCCGAAGGTGGTCGTTTGAGTTCATTGGAGGTGGGCGCTAATGTTGGTCACTTGTTCTCAAATGCTGTGAATCAAGAACAAGGCAACACAATTGTTAAAGATTAGGGACCTTCATCTTCCGAAGCATTATCTCCTTTTAGGTATAATGCTCATCAGACGAAGGTCAAGAAGGACACACCTTCATCATTTAACATGTGAATAAGAATGCATAAGGATAAAGACAGTAATTGCATCTTACTAATTCCTTCATATTTGTATTCCATAAAGCATGTATGAATATCAATAGAATTAACATTACATTAATACCTTCGGCTTGCGCGAAGGTATGGATGTGAGAGAGTGAATACAATCCAGCGTGAACAGTACGGTGCACTGTTCACCTATTTATAGGCATGGGACACAGCCCAGATAAGATTACGTTCATGTCCCTGACATTCATCTATTATCATAGTACAAAACATTAAGGATTGAATAGTCTTTGTCCCTTTTCAGTCATCATCATACTTGGTCTTTGTCATCACATCAAAACCGAAGCTCTTCGGCTACAACTTCGTCGTCCATTATTATCACCTTCGAGCTACATCTTCTCCTAGTTATAAGAGAAAACCCTCATCCCGAAGCCGAAGCCCCCTGTAATAATCCATGTCATACTGAAAACATATGGTCAGTCACGTTTTTTAGGACCTTCAGAGGAAGAAGGCCCCCAACACTACCCGACCACATCAAGATAACACCACCAAAAAAATGAAGAAGCTTGATGAGTGAAAGACAATAGCTTGCTTCGTGTGCCACAAGGAAGCCCACAAGTCCTATCAGTGCAAGGTGAAGAATAGGGGAGAAAATAAAAAATCAAGCTCTCCAATAACTACACCAACAAAGTGAAAAAGAAGGCTACCACACCTTACCTCCTCAAGAAGAAGAAAAATAACAATGGGGTAGCCATCAAGGTGAACCAGCTAGCCAAAACAGAAGGTACCTAATGGATTTGGGCAACAAAATGGTTTGGATCCTAAGATAAAAGTGAGAAGTCCAATTGACTATGGAACTTTAGAGACTTGGTAAAGTTAGAATATATCATGGGGTACATTATATTGGTTCAAGTTTATTGCCAAGTGGGTTATTTGTAACACCCTAAATTTGGGGGGTATAAAATTTCTTTTCTAATATCCACCAAATTCAGGTGTTACTCTCTCATTTCTTTGCTTTCCTTCTCTTCTTCCTAAAAATGGAGAATTATTTTGTTTTATATTGGCATAAATCTAGTGGAATGAGCCCTAGAGGCACTTTGGTTGTTGCATTCATGTCGTTGCCTGGCGTAAACCTAGTGAAATGAGCTTCGTCCTCCTCCGCCTCTTGGAGCTGGTGGTCTGAAGGAATTCTGGTGTGTCCCTATTGATTGGGAGTGGTTGTGCTGCCATTGATTATGGTTGTTCTTGTCTTCACTTTGGAATGGTTGTGGATTGTTCTAACATGTCTTGGATGAAATCTTCCCTCGAAGCCCTTTATCCTCTCAGAGTATTTGTAAGCTTCCTCACTTCTTTACTGAAAATCATTATCAGACCTAATATACTCATCATTTTTTGGAGAAGCTTCTCTAGAGTCTAAGGAGGCTTCCTGGTAAAATACTGCATCGTTGGACCTGACCGAAGCCCCTTGATCATTGCTTCAATGACAATTTCATTTGGCACCGTTGGTGCCTAGGCTCTAAGCCACAAAAACCTTCGGACGTAAGCCTGTAAATACTCCTCGTGGTCTTGTGTGCATTGGAACAAAGCTTGAGTAGTTACCGGCTTTGTCTGAAACCCTTGGAAGCTTGTGATCAACATGTCCTTCAACTTCTGCCAAGATGTGATTTTTCCTGGCCTGAGAGAGGAGTACCAAGTTTGGGCAACACTTCTGACCGCCATGACAAAATACTTGGCCATGACGGCTGTATTTACACTATAAGATGATATGGTTGCTTCATAGCTCATAAGAAACTGCTTCGGGTCAGAGTGGCCATCGTACATGAGCAATTGAGGTGGCTTGTACGAAGGTGGCCATGGTACTGCCTACAGCTCTGTAGCTAGAGGAGAAGCATTATCAAAAGCAATATTGTCATGGTTAAAATCTTCATACCACATATCTTTGTGGCTAGGATCTTCCTGTCGAAGGTCTCCTTGATGTGGTCGATACCCCTGGTGTTCAGTATCTTGTGCGATGTGTCACATTTCCTTAATTGCTTCGTCGATCTTCTTTTGTAGCTCAGACAACCGAAGCATTCTCTCCCTTCTCTTCTCCACTTGTTGGCGTATGGCTTCAAGGTTGCTGATCTCTTGATCCAGCTCCTCATCTTGTGGGGTTGGGCTAGCAGCCTTCCTTTTCTGGTTTCGGGCTTCCCGTAGAAGGAGTCCATCCTGATTGGTATCTAGAGGAGCAAAAATAGCCCTTGGCCCCGTTGTCTTCTTCGGAGGCATGATGAAGGTGGTTGTGGTCGAAAATGAGTTCACCGGAGGTAGGTGCCAATGTTGGTCACTTGTTCTCAATTACTATACACAATCAAAAACAAGGCAACACAATATTAAAGAGATGATCAACCTTTGTCCTCAACTAGTTATCCCTTTGGAATAACTCCTTTGAAGACGAAGATTTGGATTTAACCGAGTATATCATAAATTAATTGTGTAAATAAGTATGTAAAAGAATGTGAAGAAGTTAAACATGATAACCCATCCCAGATATTTCAATATCACGTTTCTCTTCTTTTATATAACGAATTTACAATCATACCTTCGGCTTTACAGAGTAAGTTAGAATGAAGGTGTTCAAGGAAAAAGTTTACACACGACAATTATCCAATCCACCCAAAGGTACTTTATGCAGGGCACTGTTCATCTATTTATAGGGAGTCGTACAATTTCGTACAAAATTACACTTATGCCCACAGAAATTGCACACAGGACTTGCAAATAATGCAAGGGCAACATCGTCTTTTGCTTTTGTCATTCTGAACAACACCTTCTCCTTACATCGTTTCCTTGTGCTGTTATGACGAAGGTAGCTTTTTCGCTCCTTTCCCTTTCTGCATTGAAGGTGTTCTAGTGCCGAAGGTCCTGCAATACTTGACAACATGTTGATAACCAATGGTTAAACGTGTTTTTGAGGACCTTCGACAGACGAAGGCCCCAAACACAAGGCTTAGCTTAGAACTCTAGTCTCGTAGTCTCTAGGTCTCTCAGACATAAGTGACTTGGGAGCTTGTCCCTCTCTTGCCCGCTTGTAAACCCCTAGTATGAGCATTGAGCAACAAAGGTGTCGGTAGCGCGAGCCACCGAAAACTGAATGTAGGGACATTTTGCCTGAACTAGTATAAACCTTGCGCCCACCGAGCACACTATCCAAACCATAGAACGCGCACACACAAATTTGCTTGTCGGAGCAAAGGTTCGAAACACCGACAAGCAGGTTTAGGAGATACTATAAGTCAATTGGCTACCCCTTGGTTATTAGGGCTAGAACAAGGGCTAATAATAGTGTCAGGATACACATTTCACATTTCCTTTTTATATCTGTTAAAACTAAGAAACATGAGGAAAGGTATTTGCCTAACATAGTAAGTTTGGATGTTTTTGCAGGTGCAAATAAATAGTGGTAAGCATAATTGTGCATCCACAAGTAGAGTACAAGGCACAAGGGCCTCCCAAGCCTGGGTTGTGGAAAGAGATGTACCTGTGTTGAAGAAGAAGGCAAACATGGGAGCTACCGAACTTCAGTCAACTTTGGAGGACAAGTATGCTTTCAAAATCAAGAATAAGGCAATATGGTTGGAATGATTCATTTGATTGGTTGTATAGGTTCAAAGCAAAGGTAAAGTTGAGGTCACATGGGAGTATTGTAGAGACTGACACAGTAACAGTAGATAATAAGGTGCATTTCAGCGGGGGTTTTCTATGCATTTCAAGGTAGCGTTGAGGGATTTTACGTGGCTATAGGCCTTACATTAATATAGACTCCATAGCTCTTAATGGACTACTGAATGGTCACATGCTAGATGCCTTAGGTTTAGGTGGCCACAATTGGATGTTTCGATTGGCCCTTAGGTTCTTTGACTCTAAAACTAAAGATTAATGGATTTGGTTCACGGACCAATGAAAGGGAAATAGGCTCAATACCATTTATAGACTTGTTTTTTGTGCTTGCTGATCATCACAATCATTTTGGTTAACTAGTTTGCCAAGTATATGTTCACAAGTTCATAAGAAGAAGATGAGAATAACTAGAGCGCGACGGGTCAGAAGGTCGGTGAGAAAGTGAGGGTAAGGGCTAGTTTGGAAACTCAAATCTCCTTCTGGATTGAAGGGGACCCGAAGGAGATTTGAGTTTCCAAACTAGCCCTAAATAAAGGGATATTTCTCGTGCTATTCCACGCTGGCAACAACGTGTCAGGCGTTTGTGGCAAGCCACGTCGGCAAAAGTGGCAAAAATATATATAGCTTCTTTCGAAAAGTAATGGCAAATCTGATAATGGGCATCGTAAAAGTGACTTATGGATCGGTAAGGATGCCGGCATTGCCAAGAATATATGTGTCTGGTTTATCTGATCTGATTCGCAGATGCAACGCATGTGTATTCCTGTTAAGCATGCCAATGGCGCAATGATCGCACGTCCTACGCTGCAATGATTGACTACGTTGTACGCACTAGCTAGCTAGTTACCAGCAACAGCTAACTCCACGTTCGCGCGCGCGGACTTTATGCTGAATTGGAATATATATGATTAAAGCTGCAGCTCCTCTGATTTTACATGTCGATGATATAAACTACGTACGAACAGTGTACGTACTACTATGTCCTTCTCATTATTATTTTTTTTCTACCCGACAATGTAGCATGATTGGGTCTTGATGAGCAGGTGAAGGTTAATTATTGGTTCTGCAGGCAATGGTAGCATGGTTGGTCGAGAATATCTCTCGTTGCTGATCGACTTGCACGTGAACTTTGTCCAGACAGTGAATAAAACGGGATCGTGCGTGTCATCTTTTTTCTTTCTTTCTTTCTTTTTTTTGCTGAATGAGAACGTGAACCGTACCACAGGCAAAAAAACAAACTCCTAGTTGAGTGAGAACATATGGACAATAAATCTCATGATTCTTCTGTATGGACTTCGATCTATCCACAGACTTGTAATACTTGTGTGTCTCATGAGATTTGAGCCCGTGCACAAGCATTGAAATGACAAGACTAACCAAAACTAGCCTGCGGCATTCTTCGCGCGGTGGCGGCGCGCTCGGCAGGGACTAGGGAGAAGGGGCATCTGGAGGAAGACGGACGGAAATGACTCGTTTCTCCCCCAACGCTATTTTTCTGGTTTCTCCGTTCACGTTGAGGCGTTCCCAGCAGCCGCTGTTTGTCTACAGTAACAAATGTTAAAATCCAGGATGTTGACTTTCTGCTTTCTCTATCAAAATAATTATATGTGATGTAGCTAGTTCTCTTATTGTCTCTTGTGTTTTTACCCCCTCGTGTTTTCATGATTTTACTCTCATCTTAAATTTTACATTTTTCCTGTTTTTTCTAAAATGAGAGCACAGTTTACCTTTGTCCCATTTACGCCTCGTTTGGATCCTTAGAATTAAATTCCATTAAAATAATAATAATTTAGGAAAAATCGATTAAGCTAATATGGTTTTTATGAAATATGTTTTTATACTATTATTAGTAATATGTGGGAGATATTTATGTGCTACATTTTTTAGTATAGAGGAGTAAGCTAAAGAGCGTCTTATAAGTTGCATAGTACAAACATATTCTGTTGATACATTAAATCATTTCTCATACTCCACGTACCCCATGAATTTAAGATATGCTCATATCTGAGCTTTGACAAGTGGTGGAATCTCAAATTTCAAGCCAAATAGACTATTTTATTAAGTAAATACTAGTTCCTTCGGAATGGATAGATCCAAACGACTCGTTAAAGGATTCAATACAGTTTCGTTCAACTAAAAATAGACTATCTATGTTTAGTCCAAACAAATGTTAAAATCCAGGATGTTGACTTTCTGCTTTCTCTATCAAAATAATTATATGTGATGTAGTTATCTTATTATCTCTTGTGTTTTTACCCGTGCTGTTTTCAAGATTTTACTCTCATCTTAAATTTTACATTTTTTCTATTTTTCTAAAATGAGAGCAAAATTTACCTTTATTCCATTTACGTCCAGTTTGGATGCTTAGAATTGAATTCTATTAAAATAATAATAATTTAGGAAAAATCGATTAAGCTTATATAGTTTTTATGTGAAATATGTTTTTATACTATTATTAGTAATATGTGGGAGATATTTATGTGCTAAATTTTTTACTACAAAGGAATGAGTCAAAGAGCTTCTTATAAGTCACTACAACAGCTACAGTTATTTTCGGCGGCCAGAAACCGCCGAAAATAAGGCCTTTGCTATCGAAAATAAGCTATTTTTGGTGGCTTTAGGCTTATTTTTCGGCGGTTCCTGGCCGCCAGAAAAAAATCAGCCGAAAATAAGCCTTTATTTTCGGCGGCCAATAGAACAGCCGCCGAAAATAACCGTTGACTTTCGACGGCTGACACCTAGCCGCCGAAAATAAGTTATTTTCGGTGATCAACAGACCCACCACTGAAAACAAGGGCTGCCGAAAATAGCTCATGCTTATTTTCGGCGGCCCACTTAGGCCGTCGAAAATTAATAAATTCAGAGAAAAAAATTTGAAAAAAATGCAAAAAATAACAACAAATTCATCAACAATATAATCACAATAAAATGACAGAAACATTAAATCCACAATTCACAAATAGTCCACAACATAAGTTGGAGTCCATTACAACATCAGAGTTCAGAAATAGTCCATACAACATAAAGTTCATAAATAGTCCATTACAATGCACAATTTGGCACAAAACACAAACCATCACATATCAGGGTCGTTGGAGTTGTGACCACTACCTACAGAAGCAAAAAAAACTCATTGACGAAGTCGTGTAACGGGTTTGGATTCCAGAAACAAAAACATTAATAACGGTAGTGTTTACATGCATGACCACTATTCAAACAAATTGTTTGTCAAACTAACCTCTCATGTACTAGCTCCCTCCCCTGCATAAGCTCCTCCTGGTGCTGGTATCACCGATGGTGGCGTGTTGTGGCCCATGACCCCGGATCCCTACAAAATCAAGTTTAGTCAAGATTTGAAAGGTTGATACAAACAACAAGTCTTAACTAAATTGAAGCACCTGAGGTGGAGGTGGAGGTGGCGGAGCATGTAGACCCCACTAAGGCATCGACGGCTGAAATTGAGGAAAAACAAATGGTTGCTATTTTGCCTGCTCTGGAAACCAAGACTATTGCAAATATAATATATTAGTTATAGGACCAATATCGATCGTGTTGAGAATAAATAAGACACTCACGTTTATTGCTTGTTGCGCCTGTGCGTTGTAAGCAGCCATGTACTCTGATTGCTGTTGGAGGAATATCATTTGTTGTTGCCGCAGCTCTTCGCGAAACTTTTCTTGCTGCTCCCTCATAGCGTCCTCCATGCTAGATACAGAGCACCGACTACGGCTGCTACTACCACAACCCGCCTGCGACAAAGAGCCGCCACGAGAACGCAACTCCGTTGAATCGATCACACCGGTAAACATAGAATTGAGAGCACCTAGAGGGGGGGGTGAATAGGTGATCCTATAAAATCAAACACTAAATAGCCACAAAACTTAGTCATTGAAGTGTTAGTGTGACTAAGTAGCTTTTAAGCGAGTTCTTGTGAACAAACACAATCACAGAGAAAGCAACACAAGTGACACGCGATTTTTATCCCGTGGTTCGGCCAAGTAACACTTGCCTACTTCCACGTTATGGCGTCCCAATGGACGAGGGTTGCACTCAACCCCTTTCAAGTGATCCGATGATCAACTTGAATACCATGGTCTTTTCCTTTTGAGTGTTTTCCCGTTTGCGAGGAATCTCCACAATTTGGAGCCTCTCGCCCTTACAATAGAGATCACAAAGAAAGCACAGATAAGGTTGGGGAGAGCAACACATGCAAGACCCAAATTCGCAGCACAACCACGCACACAAGTCTAGACTTGAGCTCGAAACACAACACACGGAGTTCGTAACTCAAATGGAGCTCAAATCACTAACACAATGAAGCAAATGCACGGGAGCTGAGTCTGGATGCTTTAGAATACTCAAAGAGTGCTTGGTATTCTCCTCCATGCGCCTAGGGGTCTCTTTTATAGCCCCAAGGCAGCTAGGAGCTGTTGGAGACCAACTTGGAAGGCCAATCTTGCCTTCTGTCGAGTGGTGCACTGGACAGTCCGGTGCACCACCGGACAACTACTGTTTATGTCCGGTGCTTGATTTCTTTCCATACGGAGAGCAGCCGACCGTTGGTCCTCGGGATTGGTTGGCGCACCGGACAGTCCGGTGTGCCCAACCGACCGATGGCTCAACCACGTGTCGCGCAAAGATTGCGCGGCTGATCGTTGGCGCTGGCGACCGTTGGCGCACCGGACGGTCCGGTGCGCCACCGGACAGTCCAGTGAATTATAGCCGTATGACTTCGTCGATTCCCGAGGGCGGCCACTTCACCGCTGACCAGCCTGGCGCACCGGACACTGTCCGGTGCACCACCGGACAGTCCGGTGTGCCAGACCGAGCTGAAGTTTGGCTGCACAGAGCCAAGTCCTTTCCATTTCTTTTCTCCTTCTTTTTGTCACTGTTTCTAGCACTTAGACAAACACATTAGCATTCAAAAAACAATGTACTAAGTCTAGAAACATACCTTGTGCCTTGATTTGCACTTCTCACTTTATTTGGCACGTAAGAACTTAATCAAACGTGCTAGACATTTAATCACCAAAACATTATAGAAATGGCCCAAGGGCACATTCCCTTTCAATCTCCCCCTTTTTGGTGATTTATGCCAACACATCCAAAAGCAACAAAAGAAGTGCAACATCAAATGCAATTGAAGACCAAATTGTTTTTCTTATGATTTGGCATATTTGGATCACTCATTGCCACAACTTGGTTTGTTTTTGCAAATCAAATTCTTTTTTCTATCTCTAAGTCAAACACACTTGTTTGGGCAAATAAAGAGATATTCCAAGAGTAAAATTAATCAAGTGCCAAAAACTCCCCCTTTTCCCATAATCAAAATTCTCCCCCATAAGAGACCAAATTTTTGCAATAAGAGTATTTTGGACAAATCACAGACAAATCACAAATTCTCACTCTACTATTTTCAAAATTCTCAAGTGGTTAGCTGATCCATTTGCTTTGGCCTTAATTTCTCCCCCTTTGGCATTAAGCACCAAAACGGGATCATTTTTGGCCTCTTAACACCATTGCCTCACCAAAAATGTCAATTAAGAGCAAAAAGGCAATAAGAGCATAAGTATGAACTTGGAATTAAACACACTAATACCAGAGTGCAGTGGAAGTCTTTGCAGCGTCCAAGTTCATTTTCCCTTTTAATGCACCTTTGAGACTACATCAAGTGTACTTAAGCAGATAGGTTAGCCTCAAAGGGTCAAGTTGTAGCACATCTCCCATTTATATGTGCACCATTTTGCATACTTGTAAGATCCGGGGATCACTTGTACAACTTGAGCACCATAAATAAACAATAATTCATTTAAATGCACATAGTAACATGATCAAAGGCATAAAACACATGTATGCTATAGATCAATCCAAGTTACGTGAATCTAAGACATTTAGCTCACTACGCAACCTGCAAAAAGTTTTCTCATCCAACGACTTGGTGAAGATATCGGCTAGCTGGTTCTCGGTGCTAATATGATAAATATCGATATATCCTTTTTGCTGGTGGTCCCTCAGGAAGTGATGCCGGATGTCTATGTGCTTAGTGCGGCTATGTTCAACAGGATTGTCCGCTAAGCGGATTGCACTCCCATTGTCACATAGGAGTGGGACTTTGCTCAGATTGTAGCCAAAGTCCGAGAGGGTTTGCCTCATCCAAAGTAGTTGCACGCAACACTGTCCTACGGCAACGTACTCGGCCTCAGCGGTGGATAGGGCAACGGATGTTTGTTTCTTGGAACTCCAGGACACCAGGGACCTTCCTAGAAATTAGCACATCCCTGATGTGCTCTTCCTATCAACCTTGCACCCGGCATAATCGGAGTCTAAGTACCTAATTAAGTCAAAGGTAGACCCTTTTGGATACCAGATCCCAAAGCAAGGCGTAGAGACTAAATACCTAAGAATTCGCTTAACGGCCACAAGGTGACATTCCTTGGGGTCGGATTGATATCTAGCACACATGCATACACTAAGCATAATGTCTGATCTACTAGCACATAAATAAAACAATGAACCTATCATTGACCGGTATGCCTTTTGATCAACAAACTTACCTCCTTTGTTGAGGTCAACATGCCCGTCATTCCCATCGGTGTCTTCGCGGGCTTGGCGTCCTTCATTCCAAACCTTTTAATAAGATCCTGAGTGTACTTCATTTGGAGATGAAGGTGCCGTCCTTGAGTTGCTTCACTTGGAACCCAAGGAAGTAGGTCAACTCGCCCGTCATAGACATCTTGAATTTCTGCATCATCACCCTGCTAAACTCCTCACAAGACTTTTGGTTAGTAGAACCAAATATTATGTCATCGACATAAATTTGGCACACAAAGAGGTCACCATCACAAGTCTTTGTAAAAAGAGTGGGATCAGCTTTCCCAACCTTGAAAGCATTAGCAATTAAGAAATCTCTAAGGCATTCATACCATGCTCTTGGGGCTTGCTTAAGTCCATAGAGCGTCTTTGAGAGCTTATACACATGGTCGGGATACCTGTCATCCTCAAAGCCAGGGGGTTGTTCCACGTAAACCTCCTCCTTGATTGGTCCGTTGAGGAAAGCGCTTTTTACGTCCATTTGAAACAGCCTAAAAGAGTGGTGAGGGGCATAGGCTAACAGAATTCGAATTGACTCTAACCTAGCCACAGGAGCAAAAGTTTCCTCGAAATCCAAACCTGCGACTTGGGCATAACCTTTTGCCACAAGTCGAGCCATGTTTCTTGTCACCACTCCGTGCTTGTTAGTGATGGCAATCTTGCCCAAGCCTTTGACTTTGCCTTGGTTCCCATCTCCAAAGATGATCGTATCCTGAGAATCCTTGTTCTTGACGTAGGAGGTGAACATCTTCTTCTCCCCCACCATGTGGTTTGTGCATCCGTTGTCGATTATCCAGCTAGAGCCCCCAGATGCATAAACCTACAAGGCAATTTTAAGCTTGAGTTTTAGGTACCCAACTCTTGTTGGGTCCTACAAGGTTAGTCACAATAACTTTTGGAACCCAAATGCAAGTCTTGTCTCCCTTGCATTTGGATCCCAACTTTCTAGCCACTACTTTTATATTTTTGCATGTAAGTACAAAAGAAGTATTGCAAGCATGATAAATATTAGAGGGTTTGTTGCACATTTTTCTAGGAGCATGAGACACAACATGATTTCTCCTAGGCTTACTTCTACCGTAATCATGAGTGGAGCTAGAAGCAAGCATAGCATTTGAATCATAATAAGCAGCATGATCATAACTCCTATGAGAATGACTAGCAATTTTCCTATCATAATACAGGCATGATTCCTTTGAAGACTACTAGCCATAGGGGCCTTCCCTTTCTCCTTATTGAGAATAGGAGTCCTTGGGCTTGTTAAGTTCTTGGTTTTCCTTTGAAAACCAAGTCCATCCTTAATTGAGGGGTGTCTATCAACAGTGTAGGCATCCCTGGCAAACTTTAATTTATCAAAATCAACTTTGCAAGTCTAAAGTTGAGCATTAAGACTTGCCACCTCATTGTTTAATTTAGCAATAGAAATAAGGTGTTGATCACAAGCATTAACATCAAAGTCCTTGCATCTATCGCAAATAACTACATGTTCTACACATGATCTAGTTGCATTTGCCTCCTCTAGCTTAACATTTAATTCATCATTTAAATTCTTTAAACTAGAGACAGATTCATGGTATGCAGACAACTCAGAGGATAGCATTTCATTTCTTTTAATTTCTAGAGCAAGAGATTTTTGAACACTAACAAATTTATCATGTTCTTCATATAAAATGTCCTCTTGCTTTTCTAAAAGTCTATCCTTTTCATTTAGAGCATCAATCAATTCATTAATTTTCTCTACCTTAGCTCTATCTAAACCTTTAAACAATTCAGAGTAATCTACTTCATCATCAGAAGATTCTTCATCACTGGAGGAAGTGTACTTAGGTGTATCTCGAATACTTACCTTCTTTTCCTTGGCCATAAGGCATGTATGGCGTTCGTTGGGGAAGAGTGATGACTTGTCGAAAGCCGAGGTAGCAAGTCCTTCGTCGTCGGAGTCTGATGAAGAGCAGTCAGAATCCCACTCCTTTCCAAGGTGTGCTTCGCCTTTCACCTTCCTATAGTTCTTCTTCTTCTCCTTCTTCCCATGTCTTTCTTGTGCCTGGTCAGTTTCATTATCAGGATATTGAGCAATAAAGTGACCGGTCTTACCGCATTTGAAGCAGGAGTGCTTTCCCCTTGTTTTATTCTTGTTGGGGTACTCTTTGCGTCCCTTGAGTGCGGTCTTGAAACGTTTGATGGTGAGTGCCATCTCATCTTCGTTGAGGCCAGCAGCCTCCACTTGAGCCACCTTGCTTGGTAGTGCCTCCCTGCTACTGGTTGCCTTAAGAGCAACGGGTTGAGGCTCATAGACGGGTAGTGGACCGTTTAGAGCATCGTCCATGTATCGAGCCTCCTTCACCATCATGCGCCCGCTCACAAATTTTCCAAGGATCTCCTCGGGCGTCATCTTGGTGTACCTGGGGTTTTCACGAATAAGATTGACAAGATGGGGGTCAATTACAGTAAATGACCTTAGCATGAGTCGGACGACATCATGATCCATCCATCTTGTGCTTCCATAGCTTCGGATCTTATTGACCAGGGTCTTGAGCCTGTTGTAAGTCTGAGTTGCCTCCTCTCCCCTGATCATCACGAATCTCCCCAGCTCGCCTTCCACCAGCTCCATTTTGGTAATCATGGTGGCGTCATTTCCCTCATGAGATATCTTGAGGGTGTCCTAGATTTGCTTGGCGTTGTCCAAGCCGCTCACTTTATTATATTCATCCCTACAAAGTGAAGCTAGCAAAACAGTAGTAGCTTGGGCATTTTTATGAATCTATTCATTAATTATCATAGGGTCATCCGTACTATCAAAGTGCATTCCATTTTCCACAATTTCCCAAATGCTAGGATGGAGAGAAAATAGATGACTACGCATTTTATGGCTCCAAAATGAATAGTCTTCTCCATCAAAGCGTGGAGGTTTTCCAAGAGGAATTGATAGTAAATGCACATTTGAGTTGTATGGCATGCGAGAATAGTCAAAAGAGTAGTTTTGATTAACCGTTCTCTTTTTCGACGAAGAGTCGTCGTCGTCATCGTCTCTTGGTGAAGAAGAGGAGGCATCGATGTCATAGTAAATGATCTTCTTGATGCGCCTCTTCTTCTTCCCGTCCCTCTTCTTGTGACTCGATCCTGAGTCAGTGGGCTTATCGTCCCTTGGCTCGTTGAAGAGGGACTCCTTTTCCTTATCGTTGACCACCATCCCCTTACCCTTAGGATCCATCTCTTCGGGCGGTTAGTCCCTTAGATGAAGAGTACAGCTCTAATATCAATTGAGAGCACCTAGAGGGGGGGTGAATAGGTGATCTTGTAAAATCAAACACTAAATAGCCACAAAACTTAGTTATTGAAGTGTTAGTGCGACTAAGTAGCTTTTAAGCGAGTTCTTGTGAACAAACACAAGCATAGAGAAAGCAACACAAGTGACACGCGATTTTTATCCCGTGGTTCGGCCAAGTAACACTTGCCTACTTCCACGTTGTGGCGTCCTAATGGACGAGGGTTGCACTCAACCCCTTTCAAGTGATCCGATGATCAACTTGAATACCATGGTCTTTTCCTTTTGAGTGTTTTCCCGTTTGCGAGGAATCTCCACAATTTGGAGCCTCTCGCCCTTACAATAGAGATCACAAAGAAAGCACAGAGTAAGGTTAGGGAGAGCAACACACGCAAGACTCAAATCCGCAGCATAATCACGCACACAAGTCTAGACTTGAGCTCGAAACACAACACACGGAGTTCACAACTCAAATGGAGCTCAAATCACTAACACAATGAAGCGAATGCGCGGGAGCTGAGTCTGGATGCTTTAGAATACTCAAAGAGTGCTTGGTATTCTCCTCCATGCGCCTTGGGGTCCCTTTTATAGCCCCAAGGCAGCTAGGAGCCGTTGGAGACCAACTTGGAAGGCCAATCTTGCCTTCTGTCGAGTGGTGCACCGGACAGTCCGGTGCACCACCGGATAGCTACTATTCATGTCTGGTGCTTGATTTCTTTCCATACGGAGAGCAGCCGACCGTTGGTCCTCGGGATTGGTTGGTGCACCGGACACTGTCCGGTGCACACCGGACAGTTCGGTGTGCCCAACCGACCGATGGCTCGACCACGTGTGCGCGCGAAGATTGCGCGGCTGACCGTTGGCGCTGGCGACCGTTGGCTCACCGGACAGTCCGGTGCGCCACCGGACAATCCGGTGAATTATAGCCGTACGACTCTGTCGATTCCCGAGGGCGGCCACTTCACCGTTGACCAGCCTGGCGCACCGGACACTGTCCGGTGCACCACCGGACAGTCCGATGTGCCAGACCGAGCTGAAGTTTGGTTGCACAGAGCCAAGTCCTTTCCATTTCTTTTCTCCTTCTTTTGTCACTGTTTCTAGCACTTAGACAAACACATTAGCGTTCAAAAACAATGTACTAAGTCTAGAAACATACCTTGTGCCTTGATTTGCACTTCTCACTTTATTTGGCACATAAAAACTTAATCAAACGTGTTGGACATTTAATCACCAAAACATTATAGAAATGGCCCAAGGGCACATTTCCCTTTCAAGAATATCTTGAAAAACAAGAAAATTAGCTATTCGGTCATAGTTCCAATATTATTGAAAAAATTCACAAGTTAATACCGTCCATGCGTCTTTCCTCCAATAGAATGCACAACTTCAGCAATCGCCAATCGTAGTCTTCTCCATACTTCCTAACCATCTCCTGTCTATATGTCTCCTGCAATACAATATGAAGGTTCAGCACACATGTAATTTATAGCTATATGGCAAAAAAACATTAATCCTAACAACAACTAACCATACGCTCAACGGCCGCTTGACTACATAGCTCATCGGAGATTTCACTGTTTTTCGCTCTATGCCCTCTCCTATAAACATCGATTGGGCTCGGGACAACTCCAGTTTGAGCCTCCTACAAATATATGAGTTTAAACCGGTTTCATTTCTGAGTAAAATAGAATACTACATACTCACCATTCGCTTCGCCAACCGAATGTGTCCATCAGCCCCATAGGTACGGTTGACTACGACCTCATCATCGTCCTTGTCCTGCTGATGGCGCTGTCTATGTCGATTCCTGTTAGCCTTCTCAATCCACTCGGGCGAAGCCCATATCTCACACAAAGCCTTGTAAGCCTGCGGCCGGTATTCCATCCATGAAAGAGTTACCTGCATCTAAATCGTTAGCTCAAAATTGCATTCACATCTGAATGAGCAGCTAAATTAGATTTTTACCTCCATGTACTGGTCTACAGTCAAGTAGACATCCGAATATTGTCGAAAAATGTTGATAGAATGCCCTTGGCGCTTCATGTACGCGTTCACAACCTGTAGACGAGCATTGGAAAATGCATCCCTGCACACCTTCTTCGCATTTTTCTCTAATACTCGGTCTGCATGCTCTTAAGCCTCATGTTCCACATGATAGCGTCTCTGTCCAACATTGAAAATAAATTTAGTTTGAAAATATCTAATAAATGTTAGTTTGAAACATTACTCTTACCCAAAAGTCGTGCTTGACGGCGCCTTGAGCTGTTCCATATGTAGCATGTGGAGCTAGTGCGAAGTGCGACCAGCTAATGCAAGGAACCACCACACCTTTTGGGTCGGTGACAATTCCTGGATTATGTAGACGATAGAGATTACCTAAGACTTGATTAACCTGTCTATGGTGACCTCGGCCGTTGAAAGACGTGTCATCCCATTGGCTGCATGACAAAAAACAAAGAAGCCATGTCATATATATAGTGTACAATAAACAAATAAGTAAGAACAAAGTGGCCAAACGTGAGTACCTATCACCAACTGGGATGATCAGTACTCGAGCTTCAGATTGTGCAGGCGCTGAGGGAGGTAAGACAAAGTGTCCCTTCTGAGTGCCCCTTCGTCGAACAACAAGAGCCTTGGTGGTATCTTCATCCGCCTCAACATCTATGCTTGTGACCTCCTCCTCCTCCTCATGGGCCTTCACCTCCTCCTCCTCCTCATGGGCCTTCACCTCCTCCTCCTCCTCATGGGCCTGCACCTCCTCCTCCTCATGGTGTTGCACCTCCTCCTCCTCGTCCTCCTCTTCCTATGGACATGAAATAGAGACATGTAAGACACATTTATATATAAGTGACTGACAAATAAGATCAATTACATAAACATTTACATCGGTACTCCATTGTAGAGCGATAGGTGTATCACACAGTTCTGGTCGGGCGTGTCTCAGCAACGCCTCCTGTCTGCTCTAGCTAGAAGAACTCCCTTGGAAAGGGAATGTGCACCAGGGAGTATCCTGCTAGCCGCATTAAGAAACCCCCTAGCAGTGCACTTTGTTTTCCTACCACTCATCCTGTTCAATAGAAAAACATTAAAGGTATTAGCTCCATAAAATTAAGTGAATTAATAAAAAAATCAAATAATACATCACATAAAATTAAATTATGTATTACACATAAAAATTCATCGAAATCACGATCAAGGAGTCTTCTTCGATCCAAAGCTCGCAATGTGGCTTTTATATTCCTTGGATTTCGTTTTTGTTTTGGTGCAACGCACTCAGCAGCAGTGACATCGTTACGGTCTCTGACTAGTGAGTTTAGTGCAACACCCTCATCGATAGTAAAAGTGGTTGGCAATTCTTCTTCTTGATAAACATCATCGGCATGTTCGTCTTCGAATTGATAACTAGCAGTGCAAGGAGTATGTAAACGTTCCCTAGGGTTCACCTTGTGAACTACCCACCATGCTTTAAACTTCGGATTTGGGTACGACATATAGTAGACCTGCTCGCACTGGTGGGCAAGGATAAAATTATCATGGCCTCGAAGTCCTTCCTTGTGCTTTACTTCAGTTATGCCATATTGACTTTGTCTAATCCCATTATTGCTGTCAAACCAACCACATAGAAAGAATACTAATTTCAAAGTTTTGTTCCCTGCAAAATTAAACTCTAGGATGTTTTGAATGATGCCATAA
This sequence comes from Zea luxurians, assembly GCA_029449295.1. Classification (NCBI taxonomy): domain Eukaryota; kingdom Viridiplantae; phylum Streptophyta; class Magnoliopsida; order Poales; family Poaceae; genus Zea; species Zea luxurians. The sequence goes on along the minus strand of JAOPSE010000006.1, from coordinate 51,895,328 downwards.
TAATTAGTTTCTCTTCCGAGTGCATCAAGTGCCCTAGTTAGAACTCCAGTGTTACGTGTGGCTGCACAAGGACGAGACTTTTCAAATTGGTCTGAACGAAAACGGGAGCCATTCACATCGTATCGACCAAAGGTTCTGCAAGTCACCATCCCATAAGATAGTTGTCTCAAGTCCTCGTGTATGTTAGGAGTCTTTGTGCACTACAAATAATATACAGTTAAAATGACTACCTCGCGTAAAAGGCTAAATGACATCAAAGTAAGGAATATAAAGAGTTTACATGCTCCTAAAACCAGTCAACAAAATTAGGTCTTCCTTGCCTCCCATGTCGTCGCATCGTATCTAGTTGTTTACTTGTAAGCTGATGGGAATAAGTACAATTTTCCTCGTCGAACATACTGTACGACAAATAAGTAATTAAATATGGCTCCTTGGCAAATAAATTATGGGGTAAAATAAAGACTTACATGAAACATGGCTCCATCTCTTCCATATTAGAGTACACGTATAGCAATGCAGACATTCTTTCATCCATGCTAAGGTGGTAGAACGTGCCCTAACTAGTACTTGTGCCTCTCCATTGGAAAATATTGAGATCACTAACAGGAGGTTCCTCATCGATATTGTATCACATGGTAGCAGCATAGACATTATGTTCCTCTGCGAAATACATACTCGTGAAGTATAAAACCTCCTTTAGCAAAAAAAGCTTTAGCGATGCATCCTTCTACTCTAGCCTTATTTCGAACCATGCCTCACAGGTTTTTGAGTGCACGTCCAATGTGATACATCCACCTATATTGTACAGGTCCACCAACCTTTGCCTCATATGGAATGTGAATAAGTAGATGCTCCATCGGATTGAAGAATCCACGTGGGATTATTTTTCTAGCTTGCATAACAACATTGGTATTTCTTTCTCCAACTTCTCCATCATATTTTTACTTATTTCTTTGGCACAGATCTGCCTGTAGAAAAAACTTAGCTCAGCTATTGCTTGCCACATGGCGTCGGGCATGTAACCACGAAACATGACAGGGATAATCCTCTCCATTAATATATGGAAGTCATGGCTCTTTAACCTAGTTAGTTTTCTCGTTTTCAAATTCACAGCTCTTTTCAAGCCCACAGCATAACCATCGAGAAATTTATTTTTTTCATTCATCTCATTACCTCGATCTTGTCTTTAGAGGTAAGACAGAACAAGGCACGTGGCGGCTTGTCGTTGTCATTAAGCACTTGGGTTGGTCAGTCACAAAGCATTGCTAGATCTCTTCGAGCTTTCAGATTGTCCTTTGTTTTTTCAAAATGCATGCAGGTGTGTATGAGGGCTTCAACAACATTACTTTCTTGGTGCATGACATCAATGTTGTGCACAAGAATCAATGACGACATATAAGGGAGCTCCCAGAGACCACATATATGTGTCCAGTTGTGGTCCACTCCGAATCCTTCGTACTTGTCCCCCTTTTCATTTAGGACAAGGTTGTTCAGCTGTGCATATATTTCTGCTGCGTAAAGATGTTTAGGCGGTCCTTTGGTGACCACAGTGTTCTTTATAAAGTTTTTCTTATCGCTCCTAAAGGGGTGTTTCCTGGGCAACCAACATCGATGACAATCGAAGTAAGTGGTCTTTCCACCATGAGCAAGACAGGAGCAATTTGTATCTGAACCGCAATATAGACATGTCAATCTACCATGTGTACTCCAACCGGTAAAAATAGCATACGCCATGAAGTCATGCACCGACCACAAATACGCAACTTGAAGTTTGAATATCTGTTTTTTAAAACATTGTATGCTTCAACTCCTTTCCAAAGCTCCTTCAACTCTTCAATCAAGGGTTTTAACATGACATTGAAGTTCTTTCTAGGATAGTCTGGGCCAGGAATGATTAAGCAAAGAAATATAAATTCATATTTCATATAAAGAGAAGGTGGAAGGTTGTATGGAATAACAAAACGGGCCAACATGAGTATGATGATGCCATTTGACCAAAAGGTGTGAAGCCATCGATCGCGAGGCCGATTTAAACATTCCTCGTATCAGCTGCAAAGTCTGGATCAAAAATGTCGAGAGCCTTCCAAGCATCCCCATCTGAAGGGTGCACGATTAGGTCATGGTTATCAAGGACACCTTCTTTGTGCCACCGCATGTGCATAGCGGTTTTTAAGATAGAAACAACCGTTTCACTCGAGGAGTTAGTGGCAAGTAGCGGAGCTGCTTATGTGCAACATCTGTCATCACCTTGTCACCCTCATCATTAACAACTTCCACAAATCTAGATTGTCCACATTTCAGACATTTTTTCTCTTCCGCATGCTCATTCATCCAAAGCATACAATTATTTTTGCACACATCAATCTTTTCATAATCCATACCGAGACCTTTGATAATTGTCTTTGAATGGTACATGTCTTTAGGCTACTTATTGGGCTTTGGGAGCACATCTCCCAATAACTTTAAAATCTCATTGTACCAATTGTTTGAGAAAAAGTACTTAGACTTAATGGCCATGAGCCGAGTCACAAAAGCAAGTATACTCACATCTGTGTGTTCATGCAACGGCTCTTCAGAATCCTTTAGTAGTTTAAAAAATCTGGAAACCTCTGGTGTGGCAAGATCCTCGGAGCTTAGGTTTAATTCTAGACGTAGCGAATCTAGCATCTCATGCATTGCATCATCGCCAGCCCAATCATTGTTCTCCTCCTCTTCTACATTCCGGTTGGGTACTACCTCACCATGATATTCCCACACCTCATATCCGGGCATAAATCCAAACTGACTCTTTCCTTATCAAGAAATATACTGTTTTCGTGCCGCCTACAAGGGCATCTAACAGTGCTGGTTAATGACAAGGAGAATACGTGGTCCACAAAATCTTTGGTCTTGGCTACCCAATCATCAGAATGACGTCCATTCCTACTCCAACCATTGTACATCCATGCACGATCTTCAGCCATGCCTGAGACTGTTAAACCGAACCATATCGTGAAAATATTATTCAACTTCGTCAAGGGTATCGGTCCTACGTGTATAGGCAAGGATAGGTTCTAAATCCACATCAAGCTAGCAGGACCGAAAAAAAATTTCGGCAGCATAACCTCGCTGCCACTAAACAATATAAGAATGAACCACATATACCACGTACATATGTCTTTCCTAAACCACATAAACCACATATATAATATGCATCGAACTAAACAATAATACTAATCACACTAATCAACAAACACATATACCACTAATACATTAATAAACCACATATTATACCACATATGCCTTCTCTAAACATATAACACATATACAATAAAAGGCCACCAAAAATACACAATAATTTCAAAAATATACTAAACAATAATGTTAATCAAACGCACTAATCAACAAACACAATTACAAAACTATACTAATTTCTGTGGCAATTAAATAAAAGGCCGCCGAAAATACAAAATAAAATACGAAAATTTACTTTAATGGTGCCGAGGTCGACGAGATCGTCGGGGCTTGCGTGCGGCGTGTCGGCGGGGCGCGGGCGGCGTTGCTCAGGGCGGCGCGCGCGACGGCGCACGTGGCGGGGGGCGTCGGCTCTGTTTGGCGGCGGCGTGGCTGGGGCGGCGCCCTGTGGGGGCGTCGACGGTGCGGCGGGGGCAGGGGTCGAGGGCGGACGACGGGCGGCGGGGGCAGGCGTCGAGGGCGAGCGTCGAGGGGGGTGGCGGGCGGGCGGTGGGTGGAATAGAGAACAAGCGAGAGAGAGAAAGAGAAAGAACAGAGAAAGAACAGAGAAGAAGGCGCTGGTTTTAAATACTCAATTTTCGGCGGCCGTGACAGGGGCCGCCGGAAATAACACTATCTTCGGCGGTCGTGTCAGAGGCCGCCGAAAATAACGTTATTTTCGGCGGCCTGCTCAGTCCGTAGAAAATAACTGCTTATTTTCGGCGGCCAGGGTTCATTTCTCATTCTTCGCACCCATAAATTTGGGATATGCTTATATCTGAGTTTTGGGAAGTGGTGGAATCTCAAATTTCAAATCAAATAGACTATATTTTATTAAGTAAATTTCAATTTCTCCAGAATGGATAGATCCAAACGGCCCCGTTAGAGGATTCAATAGAGTTTTTTGCAACTAAAAATAGACTAGTTTTCCTATGTGAATTTGCTCCTAGGTTTTTTTAGGACTCTATGATATTTTAAGCTCTATTTTTTACATTAAATATTTAGATAGCATTTTAAATATTTTATAAAAAAACATTTGCAAACTTTTGAGGGGGAAACAAAGTTTAATGCATATGCTTAGAAACCTGGAGGGTTAGGATAAAGTCTAGGGAGACCTTTGCTTTTTATTTTTTATTTTTTTCTCTAGTTTATTTTTTGACCTTCAACTAGCAGAGTACAGAACATGGGCAAATGGTGGTTTCAGATCCAGAAAACAAGAATATATTAACAAAGTTGAAAAAAACAAAGCTAAAACCACAAAATAAGGAAAGAACATCAATCTCCCTATTTTTTAATAGAAAAGGAGAGTGCTTAGCATCATACTAATACCAATATATAGCCATAGATGCTTCAGGCAAGATTTATAGTTTTATATAATAAAGTCACAACTCACCTAGCTAAATGATTGTCATGGATACTTAATAGTTTCAATAGTTTGTTATTAGCGTCACCTTTTGGACATATGAGTCATGGAGAGAACTTTCACCATTTTCTTAAAACAAGACATAAAGTAGTAGTGTGTGAAGGGGACACTGAATTTTATATGGCACGTATGTGATGAAAAGGTACTTATTGATTTTAATGACATATAGGGAATTTTCTGCTGTAATTTGGGTTGCTTTTACGGCCACTAACCCATGAGTGCGCGCGTGTAGTCCTTTTTAGGTACCGTATGCTGACCCTGGGAACCACACGTCCTGACATAAAAACGTGTCACAGGGGCGCATCATATACACACATGCATGCGTACGTGGCTTGTACGTGGTCTACATTGAAACTATATGATTTCATATATAGATCACTAAGGTTTATACATACAATACATCACAATTTTCTCGAAATATTTCTAAATTTTTATCACAGTCTCTACATATGATATCATGAGATGTGGACATGTTTCATAATTTTCTGACTTTGTTTGTGTTTTATATAATTTTTAAACAACTTGATAGCAAGTTCACGGTCATGTTTAGTGACCATGGTGCTCGAAAATTTTGGTTACTCCTGAAATCGGTCGTAACTTGTGTTACCTAATACGGATATCATTTTTGGATTCATGGCTTTCCATTTTTCGAGTGACTTGCGGTTCAAATCTGAATTACCCGAAGAAATTCAATTAAATAAACTAAATATAATAGTTATAGCAAACACTTTTATAATTGTGCCAAAATAAACATTTAAGTCTACATAGTGTAGGAACATACCACAAAAAGTTTGGTTGGAAAAAGGAAAAAAATAAAATATACTTTGTCGAGTGTCAAGATTGACACTCGGCAAAGCATAGTTTGCCAAGTGTTATCCGGGCGACACTCAGCAAAGTGTATTTTAAAAATATTAAATAAATCTTTGCTGAGTGCTTGTCAGTGAGCCCTCGGCAAAGTTATCTTTGCCGAGTGCCCGCGATCTGATACTCGGCAAAGTATATTTTTAAATTAAAAAAACATTACCGAGTGCCAGATCGTGGGCACTAGACAAAGTCTGTTTGCATAGTCATCCGCCACCGCCGCGTCCTCACCACCGTCGCGCCCTCACCACCGCAGCCGAGCCTCCACCGCCGCCGCGCACCCACTCCGTCGCACCCCCCACCGACGTCGCACACAAGACTAGGTAAGTCCTTCTCTATGTGTGATTGTGATGGATAGTTAGAGTTTGTAATTAGAATTTGTATATAATCTCTAGCCACTAGGTAATTAGAATTTGTATATGATCCCTAGACACTAGATGCGTTAGAAAGCCATAGAGTCCCTGCTCGTCTTGTTCAGTCAACGCCCAGAACATGTCTGGATCCATCAGCGGTCGGGGAAAAAAGCTCTAGGAAGAAACCAAAAGTTGCCAGGAGTAGCAACGCAGTGAGGAAAATGAGAGAATACATAAATTGGTCCTTTCATCGGGTTATCGCTGCACATCGATTACCTACCAGCAGCCTAATGTGCGTCGTGGGAAGGAGATGAGAGGATCGAAGAGCGGCGAGAAGGCACACGGAAGCGGAGTCGGAGGTAGAGAGAGCCAAGGCTGTCGTGGCCTATTGGAGCGAAGGAAGCATGCTAATATAAGGAGGGCAGGAAGCCAGACTTAAAACTTTACTATCTGTTGGGGTGTATAACGGGTGACATCCGAACTACAATTTTCACTCTTATTACATCTTATTACTCACTCTATTGTAAATTGGATAGAGTTCATTCAAGTTGTATAGATATAAAATAATATTGTAGAGTGGGTTGGGTTCTTTCAAACAATATAAATCTTATTACTCACTCTATCGTTGACATGCTTGTTATATATGTTAGAGGATGGAGGACCGTGAGTGAATGTATACGGGCCATGTAGGAAGGAATAATGTCACCCCTAAATGGATTAGAAAGACCGATGCTTTCGTGGAACAGGCATATGACGAAGCTGCTAAAGGTGCGAGTCTAGTCCCATGCCCATGCAGCAAATGTGTCAACCGGAAAAGAAAATCAAATAAGGCCATGGTAGAACATATTTGGAAGAATGGATTTACACCGGACTATACTCGGTGGATCTTCTATGGTGAAGCACATCATATGAGAGAGGAGGTGGTGAGACAACGCGTCAAGGATTATGATGCTGATGCCGGGGTAACGGATATGTTGAACGACTATCACGAGGCACAATTCACCGGAGGATGTACGGAGGACGAGCTAGAGCCGACCCGCAAAGGCGTTCTACGACATGTTTGGCGCGGCACAAAGCCCCTTCATGGCAAGACAAAGGTTCCTCAACTGGATGCCATAGGGCGTGTAATGATGTTCAAGTCGCAGTATAGCATGAGTCGAGATGCATTCGATGGCTTGTTGACAGTTATTGGCAGCCTGCTTCTAGAGGATCACGTTCTGCCAAAGAGCATGTACGAGGCACAGAAACTCCTTCGTGCACTCAAGATGACATATGAGCATATACATGCTTGTCCGAAGGGCTTCGTGCTATTTAGAAAAGAATACGCAAAGGAAAATTACTGTCCGAAGTGTAAATCGTCTAGGTTCATGGAGGTAGACTCTGGTGATGGATAGAAGAGGCTGCTCGACATCCCCGTGACAATCCTACACCACCTTCCGTTCATACCGAGGATCCAATGTCTATACATGACTGAGGAATCCGCGAAACAGATGACATGGCACAAAAATGGCAAACGATACAATTCTAACAAGATGGTGCACGCATCTGATGGTGAAGCATGGAAACACTTTGATGCCATTCACCATGAGAAAGCTGAAGAGGCACGTGATGTACATGTTGCGCTGGCCATAGATGGGTTCAATCCCTATGGAATGGGTGCTGCACCATAACATGTTGGCACATGTTTGTTATCCTAATCAATCTCCCCCGGTGTATGCTTTCAAAGGCAGAACATATTCGTGTCGTTGATAATTCCCGGATACCCAGGGAATAAAATGGGCGTGCACATGGAGCCTTTGATTGATGAATCAGTATGTGCTTGGGAGGAAGGGGTATGAACATATGACCGATCTACGAAGACAAACTTCAAAATGCATGTTTGGTACCAGTACTCCATGCATGACTTACCGGCGTATGGGCTATTCTGTGCCTGGTGTGTTCATGGTAAGTTCCCATGCCCAGTTTGCAAGGAAGCTCTTAGGTTCATTTGTTTGGAGAAGGGTGGTAAATATTTGTCATTCGATAAACATCGACAATTTCTCCCTCCCGATCATCCATTCCGCCTAGACATCAATAACTTTACCAAAGGTGTCGTAGTGACAGACCGTCCACCTGCTATAATGACTGGTGCCGAAATTCATCAACAGATAGATGGGCTCATGGCCAATCCAGAAGGTGGATTTGTGGGATATGGTGAGCAGCATATGTGGACACATAAGTCGGGCCTGACTCGGCTCCCCTATTATGACGACCTGCTCCTCCCACACAACATTGACGTGATGCACACTGAAAAGAATGTCGCCGAGGCACTTTGGGCAACAATTATGGACATTCCTGATAAGCCAAAGGATAACGTAAAGGCAAGAGTGGACCTGACAGCGTTATGTGATAGACCAAACCAAGAGATGAAGTCGCCTAGTGGTGGAAATACATGGAGAAGGCCTAAGGCCGATTAGTCCTAAGCAGGGCCCAGAGGAACGAAGTACTTCAGTGGATCAAGATGTTGATGTTCCCTGATGGGTATGCAGCTAACCTGAGTAGGGGGTGAACTTATATAATCTACGAGTCTTAGGGATGAAGAGTCATGACTTCCACATGTGGATTGAACGGATTCTTCCTGCGATGGTTCGAGGCTATGTCCCTAAGCATGTCTAGCTAGCACTTACCAAATCTTGTGATAGTCGAGGCTACTCAAGTGACAAGATGGACACATTCTAATCTTGGGATAGTCGAAATTCGACAAGATTCCACCTTACCAGGAGACGATGTCTATATCGTGGCCCAACAGGCCACACAAGTGTATTATCTCCCATATATGTGCCAAACGAAAGAACATCTTAAGGGTTGGGATGTTGTGTATAAGGTATCGCCGCATGGTAAATTACTTATTCCTAACGATGAAGATTATAATTTAGACCCAGACACATAAGATGGAGAGTTCTTCCAAGAAGATGTCTAGAAGGGTGATTTGAGATAGACTTAACTGAAGCTATCCAAATGGAAGTAGATATTGAGATGGTTGTTGATGTGGAGGATGATGAGGTGCAAAGTGAGAATGACTTAGTAATACTTGAAGGCAATGAAATTAATGATGAACTTGCGCCTTCAGATGGTGTTGACTATGAAATAGTTGATAGTGATGATGACAGTTATGATCCGGCTAACCCCGACACATATGAAGATTATTTTTAATCGATGTAATGCTATATTTTTTTTATTTCGCACCTGTTTCTAAATACATCCTTTTTATATGTGCTTATTTGTTTAATCTTAATTGCACGTTGTTGGACAAAGATGGTGGGCGGTGGGAGGAGGAGCACCCGCAAGACGGCGGAGGAGGCACAACAGGACGACGACGTCTAGTAGTAGGTGGAGCAGTAGGCCGCTATCGATGCGGCGCAACAGGACGTTGATGACGCTCAGCAGGACGCCTTAGGTTCTGGCGCCTCAAGTCCGAGGAACGTCTACCTGTGAGGTTCTACGAGTCTCCCTCAGCGTCCCATACTTTGAGATAGGAAGCCGCTGATTCGACTGGATGGGGAGAGGCATGTAACTTTATGTTCTCCCTACTTGTTCATATTATGTGTTCAAATTTATAATATAAACTAGTACTTTTTATTTATCACATGGACAGGTCTTGGAAGGTTGTGCAGAATGTTGGGGGTCACGACTGCAACCCAAATGGCATCCTCGGCCTGATGTGCAAGGAACACTTCCCTAGACTGGTTGAGTACGTTGGAGTGACGGGTCTAGCCTACACCTTCGACCACTACGCCATCGCCCCCAATACGGTAGACCGGGACGACAGGGAATTCAACAAGGCGGAGTGGGTGAAGCAAGAGTTGTGGGCAAGTCTTACTATAATGTAAAATATGTCGCATTCGTTGCACATTCTTGAAATAATGTATGGATACATCATCTTTGTATGTAGGATTTCTTCAGATGCGAGGCCAGATATGAGGCTAGGGTGGATGTGGTGGCCACCATGAGCTGTAAGAAGCTCATCGTGGACATGCACTACAAGGCACGAATCCAGGCCGTCGTTAGCTACCACAGCTCCATCCTTGGGGAGAAGGTGACCAAGCAGGGAGCCCAAACCATGTCATTGACCAGGGACCAGTACTTGCAGGTAAATACAACACTTTAATATCCATGAAAAAAGTTTTCCTTAATTTTATCTTGTGATGTACAGTTTACTTGTTTTACTTTGTAGATGATTCCCTTATTGGTACGCCGCACATCCTCAGTGCTATGAGCAGATGGTGGATAGGTGGTGCTCGCCTGAGTGGGACGAGACGCACAACGCTAACTGGGAACGACATCTAATGATTCAAAGTCCCTCCGACCACCAAGGCGCCCGTAGCCTAGGCAAATATGCAGAAGCATGGGTACACCCTCTTTTTTATGTAGGTATATAACACTGGATTAGATATTATTTCTAACTATCTCGTTAGTTTTCTTACAATCGGCATCACATGGTGGCCAGCCTTGCTCCATCTTCTCGGCTTATGCTATGGCCCACAAGGCCAAGGCAACGTCTGACGTCACTTACAACCCGGATGACGAGTCCGAGGCGTATGGCAACCCCACCATCTACAACCGCCTTCATGAGTACACCGTCATGGCACAGGAGGTCCATGGGCTAGATTACGATCTGAGGACCGAGGACATCGATGGAGATGTCCTCATGAGGGTCGGAGGAGGCAAGAGATATGTGCGGTACTGGATTGTCGATGGGGCAATCGACTCGTCGTCCACACCCACTCTGTCTCAGGTGCGAGCAAGGAGCAAGAGCTCGAGCCTAGCCATACGACCTCGACAGGACAACTCACATAATCAGATACAACAACTCCAGGTTAGTGCTTCTATAACTCGTCATTCCTTGAGTTATATACCTTCTCTTTGAGTTACTATAACATTGGGTTGGAATATTACAGACCCAGCTAGAAGAAGAGAGGAGGGAATGATAGGTGATGGAGGCGAGGATGGCGGAGATGTTCCAGTACATGCAGAGCCTTGGCGCCGCATATGTTTTGCTCCACCACCTCTGTTGTTCCCTATAGTTGACCCTACTTAGTTCTATACTCCTGTTAGTATCAAAATTCTAGTCCTGCATGATATATATTTATCTGGTATAACACATGCAATCTCTTCTCTGTGTAGGGACAATCTGGGGTGGCATCCAACAACCCTCATGGATCGCCCAACCCATCGCCGCACCAGTCTAGATGCCCACCTCGCTGATGATCTCTTAGCTTAGTTGTGACTGTGAGACTTGTGTGATAAACTTGTCCTAAATTTATGTTTGAGAGTTGGTAATACTTATGTTGGTGAAACTTGGTATGAACAGAGACATGTTTATGAAAAATTTGTTAGATTTGTGAAATATGTGGTCTCTATTATGTATGTGATGATTATGTGATATTTGTGATGTATATGTGATGATTATGTGGTATATCTTTTGTTTGTTTGGATGGAATAGAAAAAAAATAAAAAGGGGTATACTGGTCACTCTGCCGAGTGTCTAGGCCATAACACTCGGCAAAGATGGCATACCTCGACAGTCGGCAAAGAAGCAACCTATGTTGAGTGCCTCCAAAGGCACTCGGCAAAGTTGCTGACAAAGGGGTCCGCTAGCGACCTCGTTGCCAAGTGCTAGTCCGGCGGACACTTGGCAAAGAGGAAAATTCTTTGCCGAGTGTCACCTAATACTCTTGGCAAAGGGGTACTCTTTGTCGAGTGTCAGCCAGCGCACTCGGTAAAGGCTCCGTCACCGTTACCAACCGCCGTGACAACGACTTTTCTTCACCGGGTACCTGGTAATACTCAGCAAAGTCTTTGCCGAGTACCTGATAAAAAGTACTCGGCAAAGAAGATGTTGTCGATGTACAATTTGCCGAGCTTTTTTGCTGAGTGTCACACTCGGCAAAGCATGCGCCGAGTGCTTAAGACACTCAGCAAAGCAGCTAATTCCGGTAGTGCTAGTTAAATGATTGTCATGGATACTTAATATTTTCAATAGTTATTATTAGCATCACCTTTTGGACATATGAGTCATGGAGATAACTTTCACCATTTTCTTAAAACAAGACATAAAGTAGTACTTACTGATTTTTGTTAGAAGGTAAGATTAGATTGTAAACAAATATCTGTAACAAACAAGAGTAAGCATCGGCTGGGAATTCTAGAATCTTGTTGTACAAGTTAGATAGATAAAGATAGGGATATTCTGTTGTAACTAGAATTCCTGAAGCTTCTCTAGTTTGTTACGATCCTGTAAATCCTGCGCATGTTGTTTGCGCCTATATAAACACGTAGGGCGGCCCTCCAACGAGGTTGCACGCTTTAACCTATTGCCCTCTGATTTTCACATGGTAATTGGAGCCTAAACCATCCACCAAAACCTTCATCATGTCGACTAGTGCTTCCTCTGCCACACTTGTTGCACATCCCATCTCTAAGAAGCTTACCAGGGCCAACCATGCCTTGTGGAAGGCCTAGGTACGCGTTTCCATGCGTGGTGCACGTCTAGAGGGATACCTCACTGGCGCAACCAAGATGGCTGATGAGGATATCGTCGACAACGCGGGCAAGAAGAGCCCCAATCCTGCTTTTGAAGAGTGAGAGGCGAAGGACCAACAGATCCTCAGCTATCTCCTCTCATCTATAAGCAGAGAGGTGCATATTCAAGTCACCTCAGCCAAGACTGCGGCGGAGGCATGGCTCTCCATCGAGGCCATGTTCGCATCACAGACCCGAGCCCAGACTGTGAATCTTCGCCTTGCTCTGTCAACTACAAAAAAGGTAGTATGACCGTCGTCGAGTACTACACCAAGATGAAGGGCTACGGCGATGAGATGGCTGCAACATGAAGACCGCTACAAGATGAAGAGATGGTCGAGTACATCCTCACCGGCCTAGAGGAAGAATTCCTGCCGATGGTATCTACCCTTGTCACGAGGGTAGATCCAATCTCGCTTGAAGACCTCTACTCTTAGTTGCTGAATTTTGAGACCAAGTTGGATCTCATGAGAGGTGGCGGCGAGCAGCATCAAGGATCAGCAAATATGGCTGGTTGTGGTGGCCATGGAAATCAACGTGGAGGCCACGAGTCATCTCATGGTGGCCGGGCTAGTGGGTCCAGAGGGCGCCAGAGCAACCAGGGAGGCTACATCAGGCGTTACACCAAATCCAACGACGAGAGGCCAGTCTGCCAGGTCTGCATCAAGAAGGGCCACACCGCAGCCAGGTGCTAGCATAGGTTTGAAGAAGACTTTGTCCTAGATGAGAAGCTTGCTAGAGCCGCCACCAACTCCTACCACGTCGACACCAATTGGTACACTAACACCGGCGCCACCGACCACATAACAGGAGAGCTTGAGAAGCTCTCAATCAGGGAGAAGTACGGTGGTGGTGATCAAATTCACACTGCCAGCGGTTCAGGTATGACAATCAGTCACATTGGTCAATCTACTGTTAATACCCCTAATAGGGATCTTCAGCTAAATGATGTTCTTTATGTTCCACAAGCTTAAAAAACCTTGTCTCAATTCATAAATTAACTTCGGATAACTCTGCCTTCATAGAATTTCATCCAATTTTTTTGTTATCAAGGACAAAGACACCAGGAACATTTTGCTTAAGGGGCGATGTCACAAAGGACTATATCCCATCCCTGCTACATCCTTAATAAAGACCGCTCTTGGTGCCGTCAAGTCCTCCATGTCCCGATGGCACAATCGTTTAGGTCATCCATGTTCTTTTATTGTTCGTTAGGTTTTTAGCAAGAATAAACTTCCTTGTTTAGGTCCCTCAACAGATGAATCCATGTGTGATGCCTGTTAGAAAGCTAAAGCTCATCAATTCCCATATCCTAGATCCACTAGCGTATCTAGCTCCCCTCTCGAGCTTGTTTTTTCTGATGTATGAGGTCCTGCACACGAATCTGTTGGCAGAAAAAAATATTATTTGAGCTTTATTGATGATTATAGTAAATTTACCTGGGTTTATCTTATTAAGTATAAGTCTGAAGTTTTTTAGAAGTTTCATGAATTTCAAAGCCTTGTTGAATGACTTTTTGACAGAAAGATTCTTGCTATCCAAACTGATTGGGGAGGGGAATATCAGTGCTTGAATACTTTTTTAATAAGATCGGCATTTCTCATCTGGTTTCTTGTCCTCACGCTCACCAACAAAATGGGTCGGCTGAGCGAAAACATCGACACTTTATAGAAGTTGGGCTTTCTTTGCTTGGATATGTGTCTATGATCCTTAAATTTTGGGATGAGGCGTTTCTAGCTGCCACATATCTGATCAATCGCACTCCCACAAAAATTCTTAATCTAGACTCACCTTTTGAGCGCTTGTTTCATCAACAACGTGATTATTCAGTTCTCCGCATTTTTGGATGCGTATGTTGGCCTAATCTTCGCCCATATAACTCTCACAAACTTCAGTTTTGTTCCAAGCAATGTGTTTTTCTTGGGTATAATAGCTTACACAAAGGGTTTAATTATTTAGATGTCTCTACTGGTAGGGTATATGTTTCTCGAGATATAACATTTGATGAAAATGTTTTCCCTTTGCTTCCTTGCATAGCAAAGCGGGCGCACGTTTGAGATCTAAAATCCAGCTTCTTTCACCTGATCTTTTAAATCCTGCCACATTTAGTTCTGGGGTAGACAGTTTGATTGATCATGCAGCTGATATGTCTACTGACCCTAACCAAATTTCTGGAGACAATTCTATTCAAAATCAGGCAGAACACACATCAAATATGGATGTCCTAGCACCTTCAGTACCAAACGCTGCTCCTGAAGCTGATGCGGTACAGGTCCTAGCGCCTTCAGTACCAAACGCTGCTCCTGAAGCTGATGCAGTGCAGATTCCTAGGAGTGCTTCGCACTCGAGATCTACTCCTGCAGCGCCATCGATAGCTGCACCGTCTCCAACCTATCGTGGCGACCCATGCGCTACCACGCACCCTTCAGCTAGCCACGATTCTGTGGCTTCCGTCGGTATGTCCCATGACATTGCGGGACTAAAAGGGAAATGTGCCCTTGGGCCATTTCTAAGTATTTTGGTGATCTAGTGCCAACACAAATGGTTTGAGTGTGAAACTATGCCAAATGGTGGAAGAAGTGCAAAGTCAACACAAAGGTATGATTCTAGACTTAGTACATTGGTTTTTGTGTACTAACATATTTTTCTAAGTGCTAGAATCAGAGAAAATTCAATTGGAAAAGACTTGGCTCGAGCAGCCAAGACTCTGCTCAGTCTGGGTGCATCGGACTGTCCGGTGGTGCACCGGACAGTGTCCGGTGCGCCAGGCTGGCGTCTGGTCAACTGGCTGCTCTCGGGTCTCGACGGTGGCGTACGGCTATAAATCACCAGACTGTCCGGTGGTGCACCGGACAGTGTCCGGTGAGTCGGCGGCGGCGAAGTCGTCGCTCTCGGGAACCAAGTCAACAGCGTACGGCTATAATTCACCAGACTGTCCGGTGAACCAACGGTCGGCCGGGCCAACGGTCGGCCGCGCAATCTGCATGTGATGCGTGGCGAGCCAACGGTTGGATGGGAGCACCGGACTGTCTGGTGTGCACCAGACAGTGTCCGGTGCGCCAACGGCTCCAAGTCTCCAACGGTCGGCTGCGCCAGAATAGGAAAGAAATCCGCACCGGACAGTGTCCGGTGGTGCACCGGACTGTCCGGTGCGCCAGTCGACAGAAGGCAAGAATTGCCTTCCTGGATTGCTCTCAACGGCTGCTAGCTGCCTTGGGGCTATAAAAGGGACCCCTAGGCGCATGGAGGAGTACACCAAGCACACTTTGAGCATCCTTGATCATTCACACTCCGTCTTTGCGCACTTGTTTGACATTCTTAGTGATTCGAGCTCCGTTCTAGTGAGAACTTTGTGATATTCATTTGAGCTCGAGTCTTGGCCATGTGTGTGCGTATTTGCTGTGGATTTGTGTGTGTTGCTTCCCTCCCTTACTCTAGTGCTTTCACTTTGATCCTTATTGTAAGGGCGAGAGACTCCAAGTTGTGGAGATTCCTCGCAAACAGGAAAGAGTAAAGAAAAGAAGAACACCGTGGTATTCAAATTGATCATTGGATCACTTGAGAGGAGTTGAGTGCAACTCTCGTCCATTGGGACGCCACAACGTGGAGTAGGCAAGTGTTGTACTTGGCCGAACCACGGGATAAATCCTCGTGTCTCTTGTGCTTGTTCTCACTGTATCAATTGTACTTCACAAGAGCTCTCCTTAGCCACTTGATTTCATTGTGCTAACTCCTAATCAAGTTTTGTGGCTTTAAGTTTCAAGTTCTTACAGGATCACCTATTCACCCCCCTCTAGGTGCTCTCAATTGGTATCGGAGCCGTTCTCTTCAAGAAAGGGACTAATCGCCCAAAGGGATGGATCCTAAGGGAAAGGGAATGGTGATCAACGACAAGGAGAAGGAGTCCTTCATCAATGAGCCGAAAGACGACAAGCCCACTGACTCGGGCTCAAGTCATAAGAAGAAGGACGGGAAGAAGAAGAGGCGTATCAAGAAAATCGTCTACTACGACGACAGTGACAAATCTTCCTCCTCCCAAAAGGACAACGACGACAACGACTACGAGAAAAAGAAGACGGTTAACTTGAACTTTTCTTTTGATTACTCACGCATTCCGCAAAGTTCCAATGCTCATTTGCTTTCCATTCCCCTCGGTTAACCTCCTCACCTTGATGGAGAGGACTATGGATTTTGGAGTCACAAAATGCGTAGCCACTTGTTCTCTCTCCATCCAAGTATTTGGGAGATAGTAGAAAATGGAATGCAATTTGATAGTACGGATAGTCCCATGTTCATCAATGAACAAATTCATAAAAATGCACAAGCTACTACTGTTCTTTTAGCGTCATTGTGCAGGGATGAATACCATAAGGTGAGCGGCTTGGATAACGCCAAGCAGATTTGGGACACCCTCAGGATCTCTCATGAGGGAAATGATGTCACCATGCTCACCAAGATGGAGTTGGTGGAGGGCGAACTTGGGAGGTTTGCAATGATCAGGGGGGAGGAGCCAACCCAAACATACAACAGGCTCAAGACCCTCGTCAACAAAATAAGGAGCTATGGAAGCACACGATGGACGGACCACGATGTCGTCCGCCTAATGCTAAGGTCTTTCACTGTCCTTGATCCACATCTTGTAAACAATATTCGTGAAAATCCTAGGTACACCAAGATGTCGCCCGAAGAAATACTTGGAAAGTTCGTAAGCGGGCGAATGATGATCAAGGAGGCAAGATATGTCGATGAGGCATTGAATGGCCCAATCCACGAGCCTCAAACCGTTGCTCTCAAAGCAACAAGTAACAAGGAGGTGCTACCTAGCAAGGTGGCGCAAGTTGAGGCGGCAGGGCTCAACGAGGAAGAAATGGCCCTCATCATCAAGCGCTTCAAGACGGCGCTAAAGGGCCGCAAGGAGCATCCCAAAAAGAACAAGACGAAGGGAAAGCGCTCCTGCTTCAAGTGCGGTAAGGTTGGTCACTTTATTGCTAATTGTCCCGATAATGATAGTGACCAGGATCAAGAAAAGAAGAGGGAAAATAAAAAGACTTACAAGAAGGCTAAAGGCAAGGCACACCTTGGGAAAGAGTGGGACTCGGATTGTTCCTCGTCCGACTCCGACGACGAAGGACTCGCCGCCACCGCCTTCAACAAATCATCCCTCTTCCCCAATGAGCATCACACCTGCCTCATGGCAAGGGAAAAGAAGGTAAGCACTCGTAATACTAGTACTTATGCTTCTTCAAGTGAAGATGAATCTAGTGATGATGAAATAGACTATGCATGTTTATTCAAAGGTTTAGATAGAACCAAAATTGATAAAATCAATGAATTAATTGATGCTTTGAATGAGAAGAATAGATTGTTAGAAAAGCAAGAGGACCTTTTATATGAAGAGCATGTTAAATTTGTTAGTGCACAAAATTCTCTTGCTCTAGAAGTCAAAAGAAATGAAGTGCTTTCATGTGAATTGTCTACATGCCATGAATCAATCTCTAGCTTAAAAAGTATCAATGATGACTTGAGTGCTAAGTTAGAAATAGCTAATAAATCAACCTCTTGTGTAGAACATGTTGTGATTTGCAATAGGTGTAAAGATTTTAATGTTGATGCTTGTAGTGAACACCTAGTTTCTATTTCTAAATTAAATGATGAAGTGGCTAGTCTTAATGCTCAACTTAAGACTAGCAAAAATGAATTTGATAAATTAAAATTTGCAAGGGATGCCTATACTATTGGTAGACATCCCTCAATTAAGGATGGGCTTGGCTTTAAGAGTGAAGCCAAGAACTTAACAAGTCATAAGGCTCCCATCTCCGCCAAGGAGAAAGGGAAGGCTCCAATGACTAATAGTGCTAAAAAGAACCATGCTTTCATGTACCATGACTAGAGATCTTCTAGGAATGTTCATTATGATAGAAGTTATGATGCTTTTGATTCACATACCATGATTGCTTCAAGTTCTTCTATTATGTATGGTAGAAATTTGGCTAGGAAAAATGTTATTCATCATATGCCTAGAAGAAATGTTGTTCATGTACCCAGGAATGTAAGTAATGAACACTCTACAATTTACCATGCTTGCAATGCTTCCTTTGCAATTTGTAGAAAGAATAAGAAAGTGATTGCTAGGAAATTAGGGGCAAAATGCAAGGGAGATAAGACTTGCATTTGGGTCCCTAAGTCTATTATAACTAACCTTATAGGACCCAACAAGAATTGGGTACCTAAGACCCAAGAATAATTTGCCTTGCAGGTTTATGCATCTGGGGGATCAAGCTGGATTATCGACAGCGGATGCACAAACCACATGACGGGGGAGAAGAAGATGTTCACCTCCTACGTCAAGAACAAAGATTCCCAAGACTCAATCATATTCGGTGACGGGAATCAAGGCAAGGTTAAAGGCTTTGGCAAGATTGCCATCTCAAATGAGCACTCTATTTCCAATGTATTTTTAGTAGAGTCGCTAGGTTATAATCTTTTATCGGTTAGTCAATTATGTAATATGGGATACAATTGCTTATTCACAAATGTAGATGTGTCTGTCTTTAGAAGGAGTGGCGGTTCATTAGCTTTTAAGGGCGTACTAGACGACAAACTCTATTTAGTTGATTTTGCAAAGGAGGAGGCCGGTCTAGATGCATGCTTAATTGCTAAGGCTAGCATGGGCTGGCTATGGCATCGCCGTCTAGCACATGTCGGGATGAAGAACCTTCACAAACTTCTAAAGGGAGAACATGTGTTAGGTCTAACAAATGTGTATTTCGAAAAAGATAGACCTTGTGCAGCTTGTCAAGCAGGTAAACAAGTGGGAAGTGCGCATCACAGCAAGAATGTGATGACCACATCAAGACCCCTGGAGCTACTACATATGGACCTCTTCGGACCCGTCGCCTACCTCAGCATCGAGGGAAGTAAGTATGGTTTAGTAATTGTTGATGATTTTTCCCGCTTCACTTGGGTATTCTTTTTGTAGGATAAATTTGAAACCCAAGGGACCCTCAAGCACTTCCTAAGAAGTGCTCAAAATGAGTTTGAACTCAAGGTGAAGAAGATAAGGAGCGACAACGGGTCCGAGTTCAAGAACCTTCAAGTGGAGGAGTACCTTGAGGAGGAAGGAATCAAGCACGAGTTCTCCGCTCCCTACACACCACAGCAAAATGGTGTGGTAGAGAGATAGAACAGGATGCTCATAGACATGGCGAGGACGATGCTTGGAGAATTCAAGACGCCCGAGCGGTTTTGGTCAGAAGCTGTGAACACGGCTTGCCATGCCATAAACCGAGTTTATGTAAAGCCTAAATTTTGTATCAAGAAAATAATAATAATAAAATAAAATATATATATATATATATCTGTACATAGATTATATTTGCTTGGAAAACAATCATCCCTATTGAATTATATATTTTTATGCTTAAAAAGATGAAATAGATAAGTAAAATATAATGGTTGCATGCATTCTAGGGTTTTGCTTGTGTGCATTCAACTGGGAAATTTGAACCCCAAATCAAATTGAATTTTGAACAAATTTAGAATTTGTGATTAGATTTGGAATAGAAATTCAAATAAAAAAAGAAAATGAAGTTCCTGTACCCTATGGGCCGAATTGAACTTAGCCGACCCAACTCCCCTTTCCACTTCTCTCCTCCTGGCTAGCCACTGTGCCCTGCCGTTATCACCGTGCCGTGGGCTCCACAAGCCAGCGGCCTCAGCCAGAGTCCATGCGCGCCTACGCTGTCCTCAGCGCCTCTCGCTTGGGTGTCTTGCATGTGGGCCCAGCCTGTCAGGGTCATCCCTATCCTCTCAAACCCCCTCCGCATCTGGCGCTAACTGATGCCAGGAACCGAGATTTCCGAGCTCGATTCGTCGTCATCCCACCGTGAAGCTCGGCTTTAGGAATATAAAAACCATCCCCCGGTTTCCCCATTGCTTCGGGGTCGACTTGGAACCTACGGCCCAGCGAGAACACAAGGAGAACCAGGAAGGGGCGCCATGGTGGAGAGAGATAAAGAGCGCCCCTGTGTGGACCTTCAACGAGCGCGTGATGTATGGAGGGTTGGCCGCGGTGCGCCACCGTTCGTATCCGGGAACGGGTCTGGGAGCTCCGTCTGGTCCCCGCGAAGAAGATCGTGGTCAACCGAGGGAGATGAGAGAGCGCAGAGAGGAGAAGACTGCCGCCGCGCTAGGAATCCTCAGACAATGCTCTTCGGGTCCCTGTGCGTGATCTGGGGCATTCGCTGGTGCTTGCCGAAGGCGTCCAGGTCCTTGTCGTGTATGGGTAGAGTCCAAGGAATGGGGAATTGCTTGTCGGAGTTCTATCCTCCGCCGCAGGCCACGCTGCTCATGGCCGGGTGCTCTCCACGCCGCGACAACCGGTAAGAACCTTCGCCTAGCTTCGCCATAACCCCCGTAACAGTTGTAGCTATATTAATTCGGGTTTCTGGCACCGGTGTATGGAATCGGGTGTCACCGGTGAGGTCTCCACCGTGGAGAAGGCGGCCCCGCCGCCTGGGATGCTCGGGATGGAGAAGAAATGCGGTAGGCGTCGATCTCACATCGGACGGCTGCGATTAGATCCTAGATAAATTTTCGTTCCATCGCATCTGGGCCGTTGATCGGTGAATGGGCGGATCTGAGTTGATCTCGCTGTCTAAAGATCCTCACCATAGATCTCTAATCGGATGGGTGGTGTTAAATACCGATTCGTTGTAAATGGACATCTAATCTGGACCCTACGTTGGTGATCCAGCGGCTAGAAAAGCTTCATACCCCTTCGGCCCTGGTCGTTTTTCTAAAGAGCCCCTGCTCTTTTTTGTAATTAACCTGCCGTCCACCGCGGGTTATAGCTGTGTCTGGGAACATTTATATCTTAGCCCCTAACCTTTCTAGAATTTGGCGACCGGTCCAGTGAACCAGGAAAATAGTAAAAATAATATAGTAAATACTTTTTAGTACATAAATAAACCTAGAAACTCAATAAATTCATAGAAAATTCATTTTAAATTCTTTTTGGTCCATTCTTGTGGCATTAATTTTGTATTAACATTTTCTACCAACTAGTAACACTGTTTAGCCATGAAATTTGAATTAAAATTGTTCATTCGAATTAATCCATTCTAGGTACTCCATAACTCCATAAATTCATAACTTAGTAACCGTAACTCTGTTTTGATCCATTCTAGTTGCATTAGTCTCAATAATATTTATTATCATCTGGTAACTTTGTTTTGTCATAAAATATAAGTTAAATGTTGCACTTAGTCTATCCTATATTTAACCACGTGGATCTTCGGAAAATCATAACTCGGTAACCGTAGTTCCGAATTTAGTGGTTCTTGTTTCTACAATCTTGTTACGCAGCGTAGAATATTATTATGCAGTTTATGATTATGTTTGGTGTAATGTTAATTTTGCCTATACATGTTTGTATGTATTGCTACGTTTAGCAGTGAGGACACGAGTCACCAAAGAGCAAGTTGGTGCCTGGAATCTCAAGTCCCAGGCAAGTTGTGCCCTTGATCACTTTTTTACCCACTCATGTTCTAATTAATCATAATGATCTGCATAGGTTAATTTTGATGGGACCCAATAGGTTACCCTAGTTTGTCTATCTTTATACCTTGTTTACCACTGAACTTTTTGGGTAGTACTTGCTAGTGCTTTATGTGGTTTTGGGTATGAAGATATATTATTCATGATCACACTTTTATTATCTGTTTATTATTACTGTTCATGATAAGATCATTATGTTAATTGGAACATGGAGCGACCACCCGGGAAAACAGTGCTACCACAAGGGTTTAATGGGACGCCCTTGGCTGATTAATTAGGAAAGCTAGTGGAAGACTACCTTACCTGAAAGGGGCAAGGGCAGTAGGGGAGTGGTCAGTGTAGGGAGGTCCTTGGTTGATTTTGCTGCGATGGCGGTCAGGCAAGAACCCTGCATTGGAGCTTCCTATAAACTGTAGCGGGTTTTCTGAAGCTAGTGGAACTTTGTAAAGGCCTCGTAATGTTACCCTGCCTCGCCTCCTCGGTAGAGGTGTATGGGAAGTCGCGATCCCTTGGCAGATGGGTAACATGACTTGTGGGTAAAGATGTGCAACCTCTGCAGAGTGTAAAACTGGTATACTAGCCATGCTCACGGTCATGAGCAGCTCGGACCCTCACATGATTAAATTATGGAACTAAATTCAATTTGTCATATGCATTGCATCGTAGGTCATGTTGTTACTTTTGTTCTACTATTTAATTGGGTTGGTATTTACTTATACTTAGTAACTGCTAATAAAATTTTGACCAACTTTAAAAGCAATGCTCAGCTCTAACCATCCTCTTTGGTAAGCCTTACACTTCACATGAGCTCCCGCCTTTGGCGAGTTCATGCACATTATTCCCCACAACTTGTTGAGCTATGAACGTATGTGAGCTCACTCTTGCTGTCTCACACCCCCCACAGGTCAAGAACAGGTACCGCAGGATGAGGCGCATGGAGGATGCTGTGATGTGTTCGTGAGAGATCTAGGCCGTCATCTCCCAGTCAACTTTGGGTTGCTGGACCGTTGTCTCCTTATAATGTAATTATTTATTTATTTTGTATAGAACTCCTGTTATGCAGTAAAGATGTGACATTCGATCCTGTGCCATGATTCATCATATGTGTGAGACTTGGTCCCATCACACCTGGTGATTATGTTCGCGCCCGGGTCTTGGTGCCCCGAAACCCGGGTGTGACAGTTTATCTCCATCGCCTCCTCAAGAAGACATCATACAAGCTTCTAACCGGTAACAAACCCAACATTTCGTATTTTCGAGTTTTTGGGAGTAAATGCAACATTCTGGTTAAGAAAAGTAGAAATTCAAAATTTGCTCCCAAAGCTGTAGAAGGGTTTTTGTTAGGTTATGACTCAAATACAAAGGCGTATAGAGTCTTCAACAAATCATCAGGTTTAGTTGAAGTCTCTAGCGACGTTGTATTTGATGAAACTAATGGCTCTCCAAGAGAGCAAGTTGAGCTTGATGATGTAGATGAGGATGATGTTCCAACGGACGCGATTCATACCATGGCGATTGGAGACGTGTGACCGCAGAAACACAAGGAACAAGATCAGTCTTCTTCCTCAACGACGGTGCACCCCCCAACCCAAGATGATGAACAGGTACCTCAAGAGGAGGCATGTGATCAAGGGGGAGCACAGGATGTCCAAGTTGAAGAGGAAGAAGCACCACATGCCCCTCCAACTCAAGTTCGAGTGATGATTCAAAGGAACCATCCCGTCGACCAGATTTTGGGTGATATTAGCAAGGGAGTAACCACTCGCTCTAGATTAGCTAATTTTTGTGAGCATTACTCTTTTGTCTCTTCTATTGAGCCTTTCAGGGTAGAAGAGGCCTTGCTAGATCCGGATTGGGTGTTGGCCATGCAGGAAGAGCTCAACAACTTCAAGCGAAATGAAGTTTGGACACTGGTGCCGCGTCCCAAGCAAAATGTTGTGGGAACCAAGTGGGTGTTCCGCAACAAACAGGACGAGCACGGGGTGGTGACAAGGAACAAGGCTCGACTTGTGGCAAAAGGTTATGCCCAAGTCGCAGGTTTGGACTTTGAGGAGACTTTCGCTCCTGTGGCTAGGCTAGAGTCGATTCGTATTTTGTTAGCCTATGTTGCTCACCATTCTTTCAGGTTGTTCCAAATGGACGTGAAGAGCGCTTTCCTCAATGGGCCAATCAAGGAGGTGTACGTGGAGCAACCCCCTAGCTTTGAGGATGAACGGTACCCCGACCATGTGTGTAAGCTCTCTAAGGCGCTCTATGGACTTAAGCAAGCCCCAAGAGCATGGTATGAATGCCTTAGAGACTTTTTAATTGCAAATGCTTTCAAGGTTGGGAAAGCCGATCCAACTCTTTTCACTAAGACTTGTGACGGTGATCTATTTGTGTGCCAAATTTATGTCGATGACATAATATTTGGTCCTACTAACCAAAAGTCTTGTGAAGAGTTTAGCAGGGTGATGACTCAAAAATTTGAGATATCGATGATGGGCGAGTTGAACTACTTCCTTGGGTTCCAAGTGAAGCAACTCAAGGACGGCACTTTCATCTCCCAAACGAAGTATACGCAGGACTTGCTCAAGCGGTTTGGGATGAAGGACGCCAAGCCCGCGAAGACTCCAATGGGAACTGACGGACATGTCGACCTCAACAAAGGAGGTAAGTCCGTTGATCAAAAAGCATACCGGTCCATGATAGGTTCCTTGCTCTACTTATGTGCTAGTAGACCGGATATTATGCTTAGTGTATGCATGTGTGCTAGATTTCAATCCGATCCAAGGGAGTGTCACTTAGTGGCCATGAAGCGAATTCTTAGATATTTAGTCGCTACGCCTTGCTTCGGGATCTGGTATCCAAAGGGGTCTACCTTTAACTTGATTGGATATTCAGACTCTGATTATGCTAGATGTAAGGTCGATAGGAAGAGTACATCAGGGACGTGCCAATTTCTAGGAAGGTCCCTGGTGTCGTGGAGTTCTAAGAAACAAACCTCCGTTGCCATATCCACCGCTGAGGCCGAGTACGTTGCCGCAGGACAGTGTTGCGCGCAACTACTTTGGATGAGGCAAACCCTCCGGGACTTTGGCTACAATCTGAGCAAAGTCCCACTCCTATGTGATAATGAGAGTGCTAGCCGCATGGCGGACAATCCTGTTGAACACAGCCACACAAAGCACATTGACATTCGGCATCACTTTTTGAGAGACCACCAGCAAAAGGGAGATATCGAAGTGTTTTATGTTAGCACCGAGAACCAGCTAGCTGATATCTTTACCAAGCCTTTAGATGAGAAGACCTTTTGCAGGTTGTGTAGTGAGCTAAATGTCCTAGATTTGCGGAACTTGGATTGATTTAGCATGCATGTGTTTATGCTTTTGATCATGTTCCTCTATGCATATTGTTGTTTATTTATGGTGCTCAAGTTGTACAAACGCTCCCCGGACCTCAAAAGTTCATTTGCGAGTGATGCACATATTTAGGGGGAGATGTGCTACAACTTGACCCTTTGAGACTAACCATGTGTTTGAGCTTGCTTGATTTAGCCTCAAAGGAGGATTGAAGGGGAAAAGGTGAACTTGGACCATGCAAGACTTCCACTGCACTCCGATGAGTTAAATGATAAGGTCCTTTGTCCCTCGAAACATAAAAAGTGTTAAATGATAAGATCCTTTGTCCCTCGAAATATTATTTCCCTTCAGGATATAATGTATTCCGGACGAAGGTCACAAATAATATACCTTCGTAAGTGCGATAAGTTATGACGAAGGAATTATGAGCAACACTAAAAGTAATACAAACATTTAAACTTTATTATCATGTCATCTCTATTTTATTATCGTATGACAATAGAAATGACTTCGAATTACATGTGTACCTTCGGGTTGCAGGAAGACAAAAGTACAATGATGACGTAAAAGCAAATGCCCAGTCAGCGTGAACAGTACGGGAGTACTGTTCATCTATTTATAGGCGTGAGACATAGCCCATACAAAATTACATTCATGTCCATTACACTTGCTAACGACTTATGAAAATCTATCAAGGCCTAAGTAGTCTTTTCATCTTTAAGTCGGTTCCCCTTTCTGCCATCGCGACGAAGCTTTCCTGCGCACAGCTTCGGCTGTGCATCATCCTTCGTAGAGCTTGGTAATCAGCGCGTCCTCCATTTCAATCCCTCTTCGTCTAGTTCAGGCTTCGTCCTGACCGTACTTCATGTTCATAATTCTGAGTCCGAAGGTACCTGTTCATATAATCCACTTGGAAAACATTGTCAAATCATGTTTTTGAGGACCTTCGGAGGACGAAGGCCCCCAACAGGGAGTTTTTGAATTCTTGATCAATTTCTCTTGGAATACCTCTCTCTATGCCTTAACAAGTGACTTTGACTTAGAGATAGGAAATTGAGTTCGATTTGCAAAAACAAACCAAGTGGTGGCAAAGAATGATCCAAATATGCCAAATTTGAATCAAAACAAATTTGTGTTCTCATTTTGCATTGATGTTGCACTTCTTTTAGTTGCTTTTTGTTGTGTTGGCATAAATCACCAAAAAGGGGGAGATTGAAAGGGAAATGTGCCCTTGGGCATTTCTAAGTATTTTGGTGATCTAGTGCCAACACAAATGGTTTGAGTGTGAAACTATGCCAAATGGTGGAAGAAGTGCAAAGTCAACACAAAGGTATGATTCTAGACTTAGTACATTGGTTTTTGTGTACTAACATATTTGTCTAAGTGCTAGAATTAGAGAAAATTCAATTGGAAAAGACTTGGCTCGAGCAGCCAAGACTCTGTTCAGTCTGGGTGCACCGGACTGTCCGGTGGTGCACCGGACAGTGTCCGGTGCGCCAGGCTGGCGTCTGGTCAACTGGCTGCTCTCGGGTCTCGACGGCAGCGTACGGCTATAAATCAACGGACTGTTCGATGGTGCATCGGACAGTGTCCGGTGAGTCGGCGGCGGTGAAGTCATCGCTCTCGGGAACCAAGTCAACAGCATACGGCTATAATTCACCGGACTGTCCGGTGAGGCACCAGACTGTCCGGTGAACCAATGGTCGGCCGGGCCAACGGTCGGCCGCGCAATCTGCGTGTGACGCGTGGCGAGCCAATGGTCGGATGGGAGCACCGGACTGTCCGGTGTGCACCGGACAGTGTCCGGTGCGCCAACGGCTCCAAGTCTCCAATGGTCGGCTGCGCCAGAATAGGAAAGAAATCCGCACCGGACAGTGTCCGGTGGTGCACCGGACTGTCCGGTGCGCCAGTCGACAGAAGGCAAGAATTGCCTTCCTGGATTGCTCTCAACGGCTCCTAGCTGCCTTGGGGCTATAAAAGGGACCCCTAGGCGCATGGAGGAGTACACCAAGCACACTTTGAGCATTCTTGATCATTCACACTCCGTCTTTGCGACTTGTTTGAGATTCTTAGTGATTCGAGCTCTGTTATGGTGAGAACTTTGTGATATTCATTTGAGCTCGAGTCTTGGCCGTGTGTGTTCGTATTTGCTATTGATTTGTGTGTGTTGCTTCCCTCCCTTACTCTAGTGCTTTCAATTTGATCCTTATTGTAAGGGCGAGAGACTCCAAGTTGTGGAGATTCCTCACAAACAGGAAAGAGTAAAGAAAAGAAGAACACCGTGGTATTCAAGTTGATCATTGGATCACTTGAGAGGAGTTGAGTGCAACTCTCGTCCATTGGGACGCCACAACGTGGAGTAGGCAAGTGTTGTACTTGGCCGAACCACAGGATAAATCCTCGTGTCTCTTGTGCTTGTTCTCACTGTGTCAATTGTACTTCACAAGAGCTCTCCTTAGCCACTTGATTTCATTATGCTAACTCCTAATCAAGTTTTGTGGCTTTAAGTTTCAAGTTTTTACAGGATCACCTATTCACCCCCCCCTCTAGGTGCTCTCAGGGACGGGAAAAGAGCTTCTTGACAGCTCCCACTGCCGCGACATCACCAGCGGGTTCTAAGCTGTCTGGTTCTCTGCCTACGACCGCTGCTGATGCACAAGTCCCAGAGCCGATTCTAGGAGGTGTATCTTCTACAGACCCTGCATCAACTCGCCCAAGGACAAGACTTCAACAAGGGGTCAGGAAACCAAAGGTTTATACAGATGACACTATTCGATATGGTTATTTTACTTCTTCTGGTAAACCTTATGATCTAAATGAAGCTTTAGGAGATGTTAATTGGAAAGATGCTATGGATACAAAATACTCAGCTCTTATGAAAAATAAAACTTGGCACCTTGTTCCTCCAAAAAAGGTAGGAACGTTATATGATGCAAATGGGTGTATAAAATTAAAAGGAAAGCCGATGGAAGCTTGGATAGGTACAAGGCACGACTAGTAGCTAAAGGGTATAAACAACAATATGGGATAGATTATGATGGTACTTTTAGTCCTGTTGTTAAACATGCTACCATTCGTATAATTCTTTCTATTGCTGTGTATGAGGGTGGAGCCTACGTCAGCTTGATGTTCAAATGCATTCCTTCATGGAGTGTTGGAGGAGGAAGTCTACATGCAGCAACCTCTAGGATATGAGGATTCCACAAAACCCAACTATGTGTGCAAACTTGATAAGGCACTCTATGGATTGAAACAAGCTCCACGTGCATGGTATTCATGATTGAGCAACAAGCTTCTTTCTCTTGGGTTTCAAGCATCTAAGGCTGACACATCATTATTCTTCTACAATAAGGGAAGTGTTACTATTTTTGTGCTTGTGTATGTTGATGATATAATTGTTGCAAGCTCCACTCACAAAGCAACAGAAGCATTACTAAGTGATCTCAACAAAGAATTTGCGCTCAAGGACTTGGGTGACCTCAACTACTTCCTAGGAATAGAGGTGAATAAGGTATGAGATGGTATTATCTTGACTCGAGACAAGTATGCTTCAGATTTACTTAAAAAGGTTGGTATGTCTGACTGCAAACCGATCGGTACACCTCTTTCCACTAGTGAGAAGCTATCTATACATGAAGGGTCACCTTTAGGAGAAAAAGATATAACCCAGTACAGGAGTATAGTGGGGGCTTTACAATATCTTACTTTAACTAGACCTGATATTGCATTTTCAGTTAATAAAGTTTGGCAATTTCTTCATGCTCCTACTACATTGCATTGGGCAGCAGTCAAAATGATACTTAGATACACCAAGCAATGTACAAACTTGGGGCTGCATATCCATAGATCAGATTCTACTCTTGTTAGTGCCTTTTTCGATGCAGATTGGGCTGGCAGTGTAGATGATAGAAAATCTATAGGTGGGTTTGCTGTTTTCTTAGGTCAAATCTTGTCTCATGGAGTGAAAGAAAGCAACCTACGGTGTCAAGTTCTAGCACTGAATCTGAGTGTAAAGCTTTAGCCAATGCTACAGAGTTGATATGGGTATAGATTTTACTCACTGAAATTGGTATTAAAAGTCCTAGAGCAGCTAAGTTGTGGTGTGACAATTTGGGAGCTAAATATTTATCAACTAATCCTATCTTTCATTCAAGAACAAAACATAGTGAAGTGGATTATCATTTTGTGAGAGATCAGGTGTTAAAGAAACTACTTGATATAGAATATGTGCCTACTGGAGATCAAGTTGCAGATGGGTTTACTAAACCTCTTTCAGTTCGACTTCTGGAGAATTTCAAAGTCAATCTCAACCTCATCCGGTTATGATTGAGGGAGGGTGTTAGAAGATAAGATTTGATTGTAAACAAATATATGTAACAAACAAGAGTAAGCATCGGCTGGGAATTCTAGAATCTTATTGTACAAGTTAGATAGATAAAGATAGGGATATTCTGTTGTAACTAGAATTCCTGAAGCTTCTCTAGTTTGTTACGATCATGTAAATCCTGCGCATGTTGTTTGCGCCTATATAAACACGTAGGGCGACCTTTCAACGAGGTAGCACTTTTTAACCTATTGCCCTCTGATTTTCATAATTTTAATGACATATAGGGAATTTTCTGCTGTAATTTGGATTGCTTTTACGGCCAACTAACCCTTGAGCGTGTGTAGTCCTTTCTAGGTACCGAACGCCGACCCTAGGAACCACACGTCCTGACATAAAAACGTGTCACAGGTGCGCATCATATGCACACATGAATGCATACGTATGTATGTGGCTTGTATGCCATGCATTGGATATTTGGCATTTGCAAGCCGATGGAGACGTACCCCGTACCCAGGTCCCAAAAAGTTCACGACAGCCACCACACGCATGGGGCGTAATATGTATGTATGGCCGCTTCAGCTACGCTACTTCAAGGTATTCCCCATCGGCTGGAGCTGGCTCCCCGATCCTTAAGCTATCTACCACTACCAGATGTCCTAAACAACCGCGCATACTCATTTAATTGATCACCCTTTTAACTGAACGAGGATTTTTTAATGCAAATTACTATAGGATGTGCCTACAGTATTTTTATTGAATGGGGATTGTATGTACAATTTCTAATTTAAAAGGAGGAAAGGGGGAGAATACAACTATGTTACAAAGTATTGTATCCAGCTTCTAATTTTGTCTCATGTCTCGGGCTTAACCCGGAAGCAGATGTAGCTCATTTTGGTCTTGAACATTTCCTTGCATGTTGTCACTGTTGGTGGTATGTTGTTGAATATCCAGTTATTTTGACATTTCCAAATACACCAAGGCATGGTTATAATATTTTTCATTCTGCATGACATTTTCAGTCTTGCTCTAAGCTATAGCACTGCAAGCGCTAGATCCACCATTCGGGGCGGAGTGATACCAATAGTGAGCCAACATCTTCGAGTAAAGTTGCACCTCAGGAAGAGGTGAGATACCATTTCTTCCTATTGTAGTATGCAGTTTTTGCATGTGTAGGAGTCCAGAAGCATGGCACGTCGTTTGAGGAGAGATCTTGTGTTTAATCTATCTCTTAGCAGCAACCAGAAGAAAACCTTTTGCTTTAGTTGACATTTCGTCTTCCACGTCCAGGAGTATACAGGATGGGTCCACTCCTCTCCAGCCATATGTCTATACGCCTTCTGGGATGAGTAAGAGCTTGAGCCTTCAAAGAAAAGTCATCTATCATGTTGGTCATCATTTGGGAGATTTGCAATTGATTCATGAAGATGATGTAGTTGCTGGAAAGTCTCTTCTTACAGGGGAGTGCGAAACATTTCATGGGGATCGGTTGTCCTTGCCTGTTTTACTGTGATGTCCTTGTTGAATACAAACGACCATAGCTCAGGAAATTTTTCTGATTTGCAAACACCACCCCATTTTTCGCGCTAGAGTAAGGTTGTTCTTCCATCCCTCACCTTCACTTGTGGGGGCTTTTTAGGATATCTTTCCACCAAAACGAGCCCACTGGTCTCTCTGTTGGTATTGTGTCGTTGTTGTAGTAATTATTCCAAATTATGTTTACCCACAAAATGTCTAACCTGTTGAGTAATTTGTGTAAGTTCTTCGTCAAGAGGACCCTATTCTGCTTTTCTATATGAATCACCCCTAACCCTCCTTGCTTTTTTGGCTTAGAGACTAAGTTCCAAGCAGCTTGCGACGGTTTCTTTGCGTTGATGTATGTGCCCCTCCAAAGGCAATGTCTTCTGTATTTGTCTATATGTTTGACCACTGTTTTTGGGAGTTTGAGTGTGCAAATGTAACAGAACGAGGATGAACACAAAAAAAGATAAACCTTCCCGTACCCTAAATCCACATATCTGTATGTTCATCTATATACGCACTCTGCTAGAAGCATTCTCTCATTCTCGCATCCAGCTGCTCATTGTTCTCATGTTCTCACATCCACATATCTGCTCATTCGTATTAATATGTGTCCCTAAATCCACATATCTACTCATTCGTATTGTTTGGGATTATAACCTGCTCAGATTATATAATTCCACAATTTTTGAACTAAGTGTTAGTTCAAAAGTTATTGAATTATATAATCTGGACAGATTATAATCCCAAACAAACAACCACTAAGTACAACATGTATTGATGTGGGTGAAACAATAAGGCTAAAAGTGTCTATGAAATATACTCTTTCCTTTTTGCTCCGCAACGAAAACATGTCTACATGTAATTGTAACACCCATTGATGTACTTCATAGTTGGGTTGTATCTGTCTCGGGTGTCAAATGTGATGGTGTACCTGGTTGTTCAAATCTCACCTCTATCTCGATACAATGAGGAGTTTACTATGTCCAGTGTAGTGAGATTTATGGAACTAATCAAACCTTTACGCTATTGTATTTCTATAGGCTTCTTCACAACACTAATAATATAATCATCAGGATTATGTTTATTAGCATTTTAGATGCTTATGCTCATAGTTGTAGCTATAATGCTCTGATACTTATGGATATCTCTAGAAATCTCCAGTGTAAACAGTATAATCTACAGTGTAAAACAATGTTTTACACGCCCGTATACACAGTCTCTTAGAGATGGCGTAAGTAGCATGCCTCTTCTTATAGCTCTTCGGCGAAAGGCTTTCCTAGAAAAAAGTTGAAGATGACCCTCATCTTCCTTCTCTTCACAATCACCTATTACTATTTTCAAGTGAACTTATAACTAAAAAACAACAAACTAAAAGAGAGATCATTTTCAATGATGAAACAACACTTTTATATCCAGATTGGAACTGGACTTGAACCTTCGTATCTAGATTTCACTCCACAGTTACTTTCATATCAAGAATATCGACTTACACTTTCAATCGTGAATTATTCACTTTTTAGAAATGAACTAAATATAGTAAAGAGATCTAAACAATATTGAGACCAATCTAAGATTTCGATTCCTAGTAACAAAGAAATATAACCGAAAAATATAGGGAAAAAACTAAATCACTGTGGAGTGAAATCACTAGTATATATGTATCATTATTGAACGCAGATGCCTTTTATTGGGATCATTGTCCACTTGTTTTTTTATTCCATTGGCATATCAAAAACAAGGCAACATGATTTGATCGTGCTTCATCTTCATCCTTTAATCCCCCCCTAGAGAAGGGGTTAATCAGAGGATGAAGATGTGAAAAATGTGTAGCATCCCGTCCAATCCCAGACCGATGGTACTTACTTCTGACAGCCCTCTAGGATCATAGACCATCCCCACAGACCAACACAAGTCTTTTTTGTGCACTTTGTCCTCACTCATGCGCAAACAAGAAGACTTATCGGTCTGTCGTCACTCGTCCCAAGATTGCTTTATGCCAAGAATCCTTAACCCAGAGGTTCTTTTGAGACAGGGTTCCAAAAACAAAAATGCACCTTGTTGGTATGAGTACTCTATTAATTCCATAAAGCCTTGGGCCAGGATATCACCATCCACTGGGGCCAGGATATCACAGTCCACCCCCTTAGAAGACTGACGTCCTTGTTGGTCAACCCTAAGCCAGGAACCTGCCCTCTTGGCCACGTCTGTGTGTCCAATGTCGTCATATGCCATGCCATGTGACCACTCGGGCCCACATGCGCCATGTGCCATATGCCCGAACCCCTAGCCCACACACGCTTGTGAAACCGCGAGGTTGGCTCTGATACCATTTGTAACACCCTGTCCACTACCATACCGGTGGTACTTACTCTTGGCAGCCCTCTAGGATCATAAACCATTCTCATAGACCAACATGAGTCTTTTGTGCGCACTTTGTCTTCACTCATGCGCACTAGAGAAGTCTTCCCAATCAGTCACCCATCCCAATATTGTTCTAGGCCAAGCACGCTTAATCCATAGGTTCTTTCGATATATGCTTCCGAAAAATAAGATGCACCTTGTTGGTATGAGTACTCTATTAATTCTATTAAGCCTTGGGTCGGGATATCACCATCCACTGGGGGCAGGATATCATAAAATGAGTGACGATAATGTAAAGAAAACATAAGATAAATCAAAAATAATGCAATATAAGAAAAAGGCACCCTGTTTTGAGTTTCGAGCAAAAAGTTAGGGTTATTTAAAGTTTGGACTCTGAATCAGGGTTTTTGGTGAAGCACTGGAAGGGTGGAAGGGTTCGATTTTGTGGATAGGATTAGTTTTAAAGATGAGATATGTTTTGTGGTTGATTTTGTGGGATGGCAGCGGGTGTAAAGGATCAAACTGAACCAAAACAAATCTAAACCAGCAACCGACTCAACCTATGACATAATGTAACACCCATTTTGTAATTTGCTAGAAATAATACCAATAGAGAAACAATTTCTCTTTATGTGAGTTTGATCTTTATGCATCATCATATGTGAACACCATGCCCAAAAACAATTAATAAAAAGATATGCTACTAAATCATTGCATCATGCTGAATATTTTATTTGTGTGTGCATTCTTGTGACAACATATAATAATGTGAAAAAGAAATACATTAATACCCAAATGGGAATTTAAGATTTGAAAGAAATTCTAGAATTTAGAAGGAAAAAGAAAATAAGTATTGTGTGGATAAAATAAGTAATTAAAAATATATTATTCCAAGACTAGATTTTGAATTTGTACAATTTAACCCAAAGCTGAAATTTATATTCAAATTCAAATCTGGATTCAAATAATTATGAATAAAAAAAAGAGAAAGAAGAAAAGCAGAAAATAAAAGAAAAAGGGGGAAAACACTAATTGGGCTAACTATCTCCAATTCGGCCCAGCTCCGCATTCCCACTCCGCGCGGCCCAGGCGGGAACGTTGCTTGCGCTGTGAGCCGCTGACGCCTGGGTCCCACCTTGTCATATCGCCAGTCGCGCGCTCGCTGTGTGACTGCCTCGCTTGAGTCTCTTACACGTGGGACCGGAACGCTAGCTTCTTCTTCCACTCGAGTTCCGTAACAAACGTTGTCTTCTCCCCCGCCGATTTCGGACCCACGGACGCTGCCGCCACGGGATTCTCGGTCAGCTGGCGCAACTGCTTGGCGGATCTGTCTCCCGCACACTCGGCCAATAAATGGCGAGCTAAAGCCCTCTCCCCTTCTTATCCCCTAGCCGCTTCCTCAGATTGCGCAGAGAGCCGCCACCATTGTTGAGCAGAGCCACCGCGACTACCCCCTCTCTACGTTGTGTGACCTTGACCCGATAGTGCTAGGGGGTAATCAAGGGAGCTGCAAGGAGTGATTTCGTGGCTTCTCGGCGCGTGTGGGCGACCCGGGCGACCGGAATTCGTCACCGGATGGTGGTCTCCGCCGTGCTTGGTGGATAGGTGTCGACACCGCGTTAATCCAGGTATTGGCGCCTCCACTACTTTCGTATTGTTTGTATTCGCGTCTGGTTCCGTTGAATCGATGGGTGGGTCGCTGGGAGCTCCAGCGGGGCACACGAGGCAATGACGCTGCCGCAACGCACCGTGTACCGAGTCTCGTACTCGGTGTTGGCCAAAATTAGTTGTAGAATGAGGTTCAGGCTATCGTGAATCTCACGAGGGTCGAGTTAATTTGAGATTGGGGCTAAGGTCGGCTGGAATTCGTGGGCTCCGGTGAGCCACCGCCGTGCGCCGTGGCCGGAGTTCGCAGGGTTGAGTTGGATTTGGGGCGAAGTCACGCTGGCCGTTGATTTTCTGTGCAGCGGCCAGTATTAGATCCGCTCTATACCGTTTTATGGATAGATCGCACCGTCGATCATGGATCTAATGGCTCGCGCTGGTTACCGTTTTATAGAGTTAGGGACTAATCTAGCGCGTCCATTTCATATTGGGCGGTCCGATCTTGGCGATACCCCTTCGCTGGCCTTTTTATACATGGGACCCTAGCTTTATTGGAAATAAAACCCGCAGTCCTATGGCAGGGTTGTCTGTGTCTGGAAGTTATTTGCGCCAGAGTCCCTGCCCTTTTACGAAATTGAGGCCCAGTCCAGAACATAATAAAATCAGGGAAAATAATTTATAAATAGATTTTTAATAGGAAAATAATTGCTAGAACTTCAATAATTCATAGAATATCCATACTAACTCCAAATTAATCCATTCCAGTTCCTAAAATTTTGTAATTTTGTTATCTATCACCTAGAGCCTCTGTTATGTCATGAAAACAGTAAGAAAATTTATTTCACACTTAATCCTATTTTAAACACATGAAACCTTTGAAAATTCATATCTTAAAATCTATAACTCCAAAAATTATGATTTCTGTTCCTAGGATTTTATTTTATTGAGTAGAATATTGCTGTTTATTTTGTTCACATGTTTGGTGTGATGTTAATTTCTCTATATACACTGTGCTTGTTTGTATTGTGATGAGTAGAAGAGCCCGTTGCTGAGGATCCTGGTGAGCAGCAGGTTGAAGTAGCTGAGCAGGAGCTCATTAAAGGCAAGTTGTGCCCTTGACCACTTTTTACCCAATAATGTTCTTTAATATCATTTATTCATGCATAGGTTAATTTTGATGGGACCCAATAGGCTACCCTAGATTGTTTATCTCATTACCTTGTTTACCCCTGAATCACTTGGGTAGTTTGCTATTGCTTTACATGGTTTTGGGATAATCATTTATTACCTCTATGTTCCAATTCTTTTTGTTATTGTATTTATGTTCATGTTGAGATCATTAATGTTAATTGGAACATAGAGCTTAACTTGAGAACCACGTGCGACCACAAGGGTTTAATGGGATGCCCTTGGCTGACTAATTAGGAAAGCTAGTGGAAGACTACCTTACCCGAAAGGGGCAAGGGCAGTAGGGGAGTGGTCAGTGTAGGGAGGTCCTTAGTTGATTTTGCTGCGATGGCAGTCAGCCAAGAACCCTGCATTGGAGCTTCCTATAAACTGTAGCGGGTTTTCGGAAGCTAGTGGAACTTTGTAAAGGCCTCGTAGTGTTGCCCTGCCGCGCTTCCTAGGTAGAGGTGTATGGGATTCGTGACCCCTTGGCAGATGGGTAGCATGACTTGTGGGTAAAGGGTACAACCTCTGCAGAGTGTAAAACTGGTATACTAGCCGAGCTCACGGTCATGAGCAACTCAGGACTCTCTGATGTTTAAATTATGGAACTTAAATTCAATTTTGTCATTTGCATTGCATGGGTTTATTATTAATTTTGTTCTATTACTTTACTTATGGTTTGGTATTTACTTACACTTAGTAATTGCTAATAAAATTTTGACCAACTACTTAAAAGCAATGCTCAGCTTTAACCCCTGTCATTGATTAGCCTTACACATCACATGAACTCACACCTTTGTGAGTTTATGTCCACTGGTTCCCCACAACTTGTTGAGATATGATCATGTGTGAGCTCACCCTTGCTGTCTCACACCCCCCCCCACAGGAGAAGAATAGGTGGTTCAGGAGGAGCCACAAGGCGAGGAGTATGATCTGATCTAGGTGGCGTTTCTCAGTTGACATTGGCGCCGTCGATCCTTAGTTCGTTTTATCTTTATTATTTTATTTTGTAATAAGTCTTCCGCTATGTAATAAGTACTCTGATTATTGTGACATTTATCTCTATACACTCTGTTATTATATATGTTGTCTTCTTGGCGCATGTATGAGATGCACCTGGCTTTGTTCCTTAAAGCCGGGTGTGACAGAAGTGGTATCAGAGGGAAATATTGACTGTAGGACGAAACCTAGATAGAAATGGACAAACCCTTTCATACTTACCTTACTCTGACTCATTCTATACTTATCTCATCTTGATCTTGTCTCACCTTTTGCTATGCTACTCTGATTAATCTTATCTTTTCTACTCTAAGACAAGATGGGTTTCACACCTTGGAATCCTACCACTATGATCTTTTTAAGAGATAGGGAACCCAAGACAAAATTTTAAACTATTTTCTTTAAAAATGTTGTTTGATTGTGCTGATGCTAAATGCCTGATTTGCTTCTTTGATTGATTGAACTATTATATATGGACATCTTAGTATGTACCACCATAAGGTATTGAATTAGCTATGGTAGGTAAAATATTAATCTGCTTAGCTAATAAATCCCCCAAAGTAACATGATTTATAAATACCTGCCTTGTCTACTATTTTCTTACCATATGTATCTAACTCAGATGGTCAATACCAGGCGGGGTGGTGGAATTGATTTGCCTCCTAATCGACACACTCGGTGGATATATAGACAACCCCAGCCACAACCTGCAGAGATGAATCCTCCTAATCCTCCACCAGGCGGAGTTGACCCACTGGTTGCTGCTCAGATGGCGGTGATGCAGCAAATGGCGGACACTATGGCTGATATGTGTGCCCAGATGCAGCAAGAACGCCAGGAGATGCGTCAGGAAAGAGAAGATATACGACAGGAGTTGCGCCACGAGCGAGAGGAGATACGCCAGGAAAGGAGGACACAACAATAGCAGCTGCAACAACAAATGCAACAACAACAACAGCAGCAACAGCAGCAACAAGTACCACTGCCTCCACCACCACCAGTTCCACCCCGAGATAAGCACCGGGAATTCATGAGTCATAAGCCACCTACATTTTCAAGCTCTCCTGATCCACTGGACGCGGATGATTGGCTGAAGTCCATTGAGAAGATGCTGAATATTGCACAATGCACTGACCGGGAGAAGGTTTTATATGCTTCTGGACGTCTGACAGGTCCTGCTGCTGACTGGTGGGATTCATATACTGCTGTCCATGATGCTACGGATACCATTACTTGGGTGGAGTTCGGTACACAGTTCAGGAATTATCATATACCAGCTGGATTGATGAAGATTAAGAAGAAGGAATTTCTGTTGCTGAAGCAAGGAAGTATGTCAGTCAGCGAGTACCGCGACAAGTTTATCCAGTTATCTAGATATGCCCCTGATGAAGTTGCTGAAGATAAAAGAAAGCAGGAGCACTTTATTGAAGGACTTAATGGACCCCTGCAGTATGCTCTAGTGGCGCACACATTTCCATCATTTCAGAGGCTGCTTGATAAGGCGCTAGCTATTGAACACAAGCGTGTTCAGCTGGGGGATTTGAAGAGAAAGGCTATATCTCAAGGACAAGGAAGCAGCAGTGTTCGTCCTCGCTACAGTTCACCTCAGGGTACACTGACTCGACTAGGAGGACCGCGCCCAGTTCAGCAATCACCACTGAGGACTCCACCTCCTCGACAGGCTGCCCCTACTGGCACCCCGACGAAGTTTTCAGGATAGAGTCCAGGCACTACTTGTTTCAAGTGTGGGAAGACTGGTCATTATGCAAATGTCTGCCCACAGATGATTGCTACTACTCCAGTTCAGAACAGGCAGCAAACTCCAAGTTCTGGCAAGGGATATTCTATTGCCAAGGTTAATCAAGTCAGCGTTGATGCTACTCCGGATGGTGGGGACATCGTACTTGGTATGTTTTATGTTAATGCAATTCCTGCAACCATATTATTTGATTCTGGTGCTACACATTCATTCATGTCTGCTAGATATGCCAACACAAATGAAATACCACTGCTAAATATGAGAAAACCCATGATAGTAATTACACCTAAAGGGCCTGTTGAGGCGAATCAAATGACACGTAGATTGACATTGACCATTATGGGTAGAGAATTTGGAGCTACTGCTATAATATTAGAGTCAAGCAGTATAGATCTGATCCTTGGTATGTCATGGCTAAGAAAGGCAAAGACCGTTATAGCATGTGGTAGAGGTACCGTAGAACTCACTACCACTAAAGGAGAAAGATTTCAAGTTAATATTGCAGTAACCTCCTCACCCATGCGTGCAATGTTCTTTATACCTGAGGAGTTTGTTGGTGACAACATCCGGGTGGTTAGAGATTTTCCGGATGTCTTTCCAGAGGAGTTACCAGGGATGCCCCCTGATAGAGAAGTTGAGTTTGTTATTGATCTCTTACCTGGAACCGCCCCTATTTCTAAACGGCCATATAGGATGTCCGTAGAGGAGTTGAAGGAACTTAAGAAGCAGTTAACTGAGTTACAAGAGGCTGGGTACATTCGTCCGAGTTTCTCACCGTGGGGGGCACCGGTACTGTTTGTACAGAAGAAGGATGGATCACAAAGAATGTGTGTGGATTATAGATCTCTCAACGATGTTACTGTGAAGAACAAGTATCCGTTGCCCCGTATTGAGGATCTATTTGATCAGATGAGAGGTGCTAGAGTATTCTCGAAGATTGATCTCCGATCGGGTTACCATCAGATGAGGATTAGACCATCGGATATTCCCAAGACGGCTTTCTCGACTCGATATGGATTATATGAGTTCACTGTTATGTCGTTTGGATTAACCAATCACCAACTTATTTTATGAACTTGATGAATAAGGTGTTTATGAAGTATTTGGACAGATTCGTCGTGGTATTCATCGACGATATTCTTATCTATTCCCAGAGTGATAGTGATCACGAGGAACATCTAAGGTTGGTGCTACAGAAGCTACGAGATAACCAGCTATATGCCAAGTTCAGCAAGTGCGAGTTTTGGATTGGCGAGGTGCCATTTCTTGGTCATATTATTTCTAATGGAGGAATATCAGTGGATCCTGCTAAGGTTAAGGAGATAATGGAGTGGAGAGTACCCACTACAGTTACTGAGATTCGAAGTTTCCTGGGACTAGCAGGATATTATCGGAGATTTATTGAAGGATTTTCTAAGATTGCTAAGCCTATGACTTCGCTTTTGGAGAAAGGAAGAGAATTTAAGTGGGACGAGAAGTGTCAAGACATCTTTGATCAATTGAAGAAAAGATTGATGTCGCCACCAGTATTGGTTATGCCAGACCTACAGAAAGGATTTGATATTTATTGCGATGCATGTGGCCAAGGCTTAGGATGTGTGCTCATGCAGGAAGGACATGTGATTGCTTATGCTTCTCGTCAGTTGCGGAAACATGAATTGAACTACCCCACTCATGACTTGGAATTGGCAGCCGTTGTGCATGCGCTTAAGATTTGGAGACATTACATTATGGGAACCAAGTGCCAAGTATATACGGATCATAAGAGTTTGAAGTATATATTCACTCAGAAGGATCTCAACCTTAGGCAACACCGTTGGTTGGAGCTTATTAAGGATTATGATTTGGAGATTCACTATCACCCGGGCAAGGCAAATTTGGTTGCAGACGCCTTGAGTCGCAAGGAGCATGTTCATTCAGCTATTGTTGCCTAGCTACCCGATGAGATTGTTGAGGATTTCAGGAGACTTAACCTGGGGATAGTTGCTCATACTGAAGGAGTTACTATTGATGTGGAACCTACTTTGGAGCAAGAAATTCGTAAAGGTCAAATTGGTGATGCTAAAATAAAAGAGATTAAGGATCTGATTACTGAGGGTCGAGTTTCGGAATTCACGGAAGATGAGCAAGGCACCGTATGGTTCAAGGACAGGATGTGTGTTCCTGATATTGAAAGCCTCCGAGAGACTATTTTAAAAGAGGCCCATGATTCAGATTATTCTATTCATCCTGGTAGTACTAAGATGTATCAGGATTTGAAATGGAAGTATTGGTGGTATGGATTGAAAAGAGATGTGGCTGCACATGTGGCTATGTGTGATGTATGTCAAAGAGTTAAGGCTGAACACCAGAGGCCAGCTGGACTACTGCATCCACTGAAGATACCCGAGTGGAAGTGGGAAGAGATTGGTATGGATTTCATTACTGGATTGCCTCGCACCCAGAAAGGATATGATGCTATATGGGTGATTGTGGATAGATTGACTAAAGTGGCTCAGTTTATTCCTGTAAAGACTACATATAAAGGTTCTCAACTAGCAGAGTTATATATGGCTCGGATTGTGTGTCTACATGGAGTACCAAAGAAGATCGTGTCTGATCGAGGTTCACAGTTTACCTCAAGATTTTGGAGAAGCTTTCATGAGAATATGAATACGAAGTTGAATTTTAGTACAGCTTATCACCCTCAGACTAATGGGCAGACTGAAAGGACAAATCAAGTATTGGAAGATATGTTGAGAGCATGTGCCCTTCAGCATGGAGGAAGTTGGGATAAGAGTCTACCGTACGCTGAGTTCTCATACAACAATAGTTATCAGGCCAGTCTAAAAATGTCACCTTTTGAAGCTTTATATGGGAGGAAGTGCAGGACTCCTCTATATTGGGATCAGACTGGAGAGAGACAGTTCTTTGGGCCTGAACTGATTCAAGAAGCAGAAGAACAAGTCCGTATAATTCGAGAGAATTTGAGGGTGGCTCAAACCAGGCAAAAGAGTTACGCTGATAATAGAAGGAGGCCGCTGGAATTTGAAGAAGGAGATTATGTGTATCTCAAGGTGTCACCACTTCGTGGAATGAGGAGATTCAAAGTTAAGGGCAAATTGTCCCCTCGCTACATTGGACCATTCTTGATCTTTAGGCGAGTTGGGGAGATGGCATACCAACTCGAGTTACCTACTAGTCTATCGGATGTGCATAATGTGTTCCACGTATCTCAACTGAAGAAGTGTCTCCGTGTCCCCGAGGAACAGTTACCAATGGAAGAGCTTAGTGTTCAGGGTGATTTGACTTACACGGAGTATCCTATCAAGATTTTGGATACTTTAACTCGAGTTACAAGAAATAAGGTGATAAAGATGTGCAAAGTGCAATGGAGTCACCACGGAGAAGATGAAGCAACTTGGGAAAGAGAAGAAGAGCTTCGCATAGACTTTCCCCACCTTTTCCCTAGATCTTCTTAAATCTCGAGGACGAGATTATTTTTAAGGGGGTAGGATTTGTAACACCCACTTTGTAATTTGCTAGAAA
This sequence comes from Zea luxurians, assembly GCA_029449295.1. NCBI lineage: Eukaryota > Viridiplantae > Streptophyta > Magnoliopsida > Poales > Poaceae > Zea > Zea luxurians. The sequence goes on along the minus strand of JAOPSE010000006.1, from coordinate 51,852,748 downwards.
TAATACCAATAGAGAAACAATTTCTCTTTATGTGAGTTTGATCTTTATGCATCATCATATGTGAACACCATGCCCAAAAACAATTAATAAAAAGATATGCTACTAAATCATTGCATCATGCTGAATATTTTATTTGTGTGTGCATTCTTGTGACAACATATAATAATGTGAAAAAGAAATACATTAATACCCAAATGGGAATTTAAGATTTGAAAGAAATTCTAGAATTTAGAAGGAAAAAGAAAATAAGTATTGTGTGGATAAAATAAGTAATTAAAAATATATTATTCCAAGACTAGATTTTGAATTTGTACAATTTAACCCAAAGCTGAAATTTATATTCAAATTCAAATCTGGATTTAAATAATTATGAATAAAAAAAGAGAAAGAAGAAAAGCAGAAAATAAAAGAAAAAGGGGGAAAACACTAACTGGGCAACCTATCTCCAATTCGGCCCAGCTCCGCATTCCCACTCCGCGTGGCCCAGGCGGGAACGTTGCTTGCGCTGTGAGCCGCTGACGCCTGGGTCCCACCTTGTCATATCGCCAGCCGCGCGCTCGCTGTGTGACTGCCTCGCTTGAGTCTCTTACACGTGAGACCGGAACGCCAGCTTCTTCTTCCACTCGAGCTCCGTAACAAACGTTGTCTTCTCCCTCGCCGATTTCGGACGCACGGACGCTGCCGCCACGGGATTCTCGGTCAGCTGGCGCAACTGCTTGGCGGATCTGTCTCCCGCACACTCGGCCAATAAATGGCGAGCTAAAGCCCTCTCCCCTTCTTATCCCCTAGCCGCTTCCTCGGATTGCGCAGAGAGCCGCCACCATTGTTGAGCAGAGCCACCGCGACTACCCCCTCTCTACGTCGTGTGACCTTGACCCAATAGTGCTAGGGGGTAATCAAGGGAGCTGCGAGGAGTGATTTCGTGGCTTCTCGGCGCGTGTGGGCGACCCGGGGCGACCGGAATTCGTCACTGTATGGTGGTCTCCGTCGTGCTTGGTGGATAGGTGTCAACACCGCGTTAATCCAGGTATTGGCGCCTCCACTACTTTCGTATTGTTTGTATTCGCGTCTGGTTCCGTTGAATCGATGGGTGGGTCGCTGGGAGCTCCGGCGGGGCACACGGGGCAATGACGCTGCCGCGACGCACCGTGTACCGAGTCCCGTACTCGGTGTTGGCCAAAATTAGTTGTAGAATGAGGTTCAGGCTATCGTGAATCTCACGAGGGTCGAGTTAATTTGAGATTGGGGCTAAGGTCGGCTGGAATTCGTGGGCTCCGGTGAGCCACCGCCATGCGCCGTGGCCGGAGTTCGCAGGGTTGAGTTGGATTTGGGGCGAAGTCACGCTGGCCGTTGATTTTCTGTGCAGCGGCCAGGATTAGATCCGCTCTATACCGTTTCATGGATAGATCGCGCCATCGATCGTGGATCTAATGGCTCGCGCTGGTTACCATTTTATAGAGTTAGGGACTAATCTGGCGCGTCCGTTTCATATTGGGCGGTCCGATCTTGGCGATACCCCTTCGCTGGCCTTTTTATACATGGGACCCTAGCTTTATTGGAAATAAAACCCGCAGTCCTATGGCAGGGTTGTCTGTGTCTGGAAGTTATTTGCGCCAGAGTCCCTGCCCTTTTACGAAATTGAGGCCCAGTCCAGAACATAATAAAATCAGGGAAAATAATTTATAAATAGATTTTTAATAGGAAAATAATTGCTAGAACTTCAATAATTCATAGAATATCCATACTAACTCCAAATTAATCCATTCTAGTTCCTAAAATTTTGTAATTTTGTTATCTATCACCTAGAGCCTCTGTTATGTCATGAAAACAGTAAGAAAATTTATTTCACACTTAATCCTATTTTAAACACATGAAACCTTTGAAAATTCATATCTTAAAATCTATAACTCCAAAAATTATGATTTCTGTTCCTAGGATTTTATTTTATTGAGTAGAATATTGCTGTGTATTTTGTTCACATGTTTGGTGTGATGTTAATTTCTCTATATACACTGTGCTTGTTTGTATTGTGACGAGTAGAAGAGCCCGTTGCTGAGGATCCTGGTGAGCAGCAGGTTGAAGTAGCTGAGCAGGAGCTCATTGATGGCAAGTTGTGCCCTTGACCACTTTTTACCCAATAATGTTCTTTAATATCATTTATTCATGCATAGGTTAATTTTGATGGGACCCAGTAGGCTACCCTAGATTGTTTATCTCATTACCTTGTTTACCCCTGAATCACTTGGGTAGTTTGCTATTGCTTTACATGGTTTTGGGATAATCATTTATTACCTCTATGTTCCAATTCTTTTTGTTATTCTATTTATGTTCATGTTGAGATCATTAATGTTAATTGGAACATAGAGCTTAACTTGAGAACCACGTGCCACCACAAGGGTTTAATGGGACGCCCTTGGCTGACTAATTAGGAAAGCTAGTGGAAGACTACCTTACCCGAAAGGGGCAAGGGCGGTAGGGGAGTGGTCAGTGTAGGGAGGTCCTTGGTTGATTTTGCTGCGATGGCAGTCAGCCAAGAACCCTGCATTGGAGCTTCCTATAAACTGTAGCGGGTTTTCAGAAGCTAGTGGAACTTTGTAAAGGCCTCGTAGTGTTGTCCTGTCGCGCTTCCTAGGTAGAGGTGTATGGGATTCGCGACCCCTTGGCAGATGGGTAGCATGACTTGTGGGTAAAGGGTACAACCTCTGCAGAGTGTAAAACTGGTATACTAGCCGAGCTCACGGTCATGAGCAGCTCAGGACTCTCTGATGTTTAAATTATGGAACTTAAATTCAATTTTGTCATTTGCATTGCATGGGTTTATTATTAATTTTGTTCTATTACTTTACTTATGGTTTGGTATTTACTTACACTTAGTAATTGCTAATAAAATTTTGACCAACTACTTAAAAGCAATGCTCAGCTTTAACCCCTGTCATTGATTAGCCTTACACATCACATGAACTCACACCTTTGTGAGTTTATGTCCACTGGTTCCCCACAACTTGTTGAGCTATGATCATGTGTGAGCTCACCCTTGCTGTCTCACACCCCCCCGCCCCATAGGAGAAGAACAGGTGGTTCAGGAGGAGCCACAAGGCGAGGAGTATGATCTGATCTAGGTGGCGTTTCTCAGTTGACATTGGCGCCGTCGATCCTTAGTTCGTTTTATCTTTATTATTTTATTTTGTAATAAGTCTTCCGCTATGTAATAAGTACTCTGATTATTGTGACATTTATCTCTATACACTCTGTTATTATATATGTTGTCTTCTTGGCGCATGTATGAGATGCACCTGGCTTTGTTCCTTAAAGCCGGGTGTGACACATAAACTCAGAACTACAAACTGCGAAACTAAATTATGCAAAGGTTAAGGCGATAGTTGTAGGTCGGGATAACACCGATCATTTTTTGGCTTTTCTTGGACTATGGGATGAAACAAAACAAATGTAAAGGCACACGATTATACCTCACGGAAAACCTAAATCTTGATACTACTTGTTAGAGGGCAAGGCTTGATCTTCCGAGAGGTATGATAACTTGATTGGATGGAGATCTCGGCGTTGATGATCCTAGGCTCTGAGCAAACGGATCCTCGCAACCACTACACCACTGGTCCGTTGATTATCGCATATGACACATGAATGACCTCACCATGTAGGTTTATCCATGCAAGCGCAATCAAGAACATAATCAAGAACTGGAAGAACATAATCAAAATTGTATTGATCACGAGGTGGGGTCTAACAAACCGATGAACAATGACATTATTCGATGTCAAAATGAATCTAAGTAAAACCCAACCCTAATGGTGGCGGTAGCTACTGATTAAATAGAGGTTAGGGGCGTGCAAAACCCCTGGATGCACCACAAATGGGCTCCAACATGATACACAGGCTAACAACCCAACAATGATGTCATATAGCATAAAAATAGAATCTGAACACTGACTTGTTTCGACGATTCCCATTAACAGCAAATGAATTTTAAATCGAGACCTAGTTGGGTAGGATAACTTATCTCCTTAGCTTTCCACCATATAAAATCTGACCTAAACGGAGTTCACATGCGTTTTAGGCATCCATTTTAGTGTGAATTGGTCCTAGAACTTGAGATGAAATAGCAGCTCGGTCGTACTTAGTCTTCTTGTCGTGAACGTCCTTGCTTCTCCTCTTTGACATGTTGGCCTTTCCCAAGTCTGTCACACCCGGGTTTTAGGGGCACCAAACTCGGGCGCGAACTTCTCCAAGTGTTCAAGGATCAAGTCTCACACATATGATGACTCATGGTATAGAAATGAATGTCACAACATTAATATATAACGAAGTTCTGTGCAAAATAATTAAATAATTACATCATACAAAGACAACGATCCAGCAATTCAAATTGACTGGGAGACCATGGCCTAGACCACTCACGAACTCATCACAGCATCCTTCATGAGCTCACATACGTTCATCCCTCAACAAGTTTTGGGGAATAATGTGCATGAACTCACCAAAGGTGGGAGCTCATGTGAAGTGTAAGGCTTACCAAAGGATATGGTTAAAGCTGAGCATTGCTTTTAAACTTGGTCAAAATTTTATTAGCAGTTACTAAGTATAAGTAGATACAAACCCAATTAAGTAAGAGATCAAAATTAATAACAACACATACAATGCAATGCTTATGACAAATTAAGTTTAGTTCCATAAATTTCTCATGTGAGGGTCTGAGCTACTCATGACCGTGAGCACGGTTGATATACCAGTTTTACACTCTGCAGAGGTTGCACATCTTTACTGTAAAGCCCTAAAATTTGCATAAGGTAAATAATATAATAATAATAATAATAATAATAATAATAATAATAATAATAAACACATAGATTTACATAAAAGCATTTCGGGAATTATTTGTTTTCCCTTTTCTTTGTGCATACTCACTTAAGAGAAATAAAGCAGTCAAATGACAAATAATTAAATATAGAAATAGGCATCTCATGCTAAAGTTTTCTTGTATGTTGCGTTTGTATTCAAATGTATGAGACAAATTTAAGTTTAAAAAATAGAATTTAAAATAGAAAAAGGAATTAAGAAAAATGAGAGTGGGAATTTTAATGAAACCATTTATTCCTCCTATAAATAAATAACAAGGAAAAAGAATAAAAAAAATTATAAGCAGTAGCAGTTAAATTCACAATAATATTAATGTGGACACTTGGAAATTTGAAGTTCAACCATGAATTTGAAATTGTGTTGGAACTTGAAATAGAAAGAGAAGAAATGAAATAGAAAAGAACATAAAAAATAATATTCTGCACTTGGACTCGAATTGTTTCACCTCGGCGCACCCCTCCTTTATTCCTATCCTGGCGACCCACTTACCGTTTCTCGGCCTGGCTATATGGCGCGCGCCTTGGTTACACTGGTGAGTGGGGCCCGTCTGTCAGCTATGTCTCCCTCCCTTGTATCGGATTTAGGGCCATAACAGTCCTGCGCTGATCCATCGCCGCCGTGTGGGGCACCTCAACGGAACACGGACTTCCCGTGGGTATATAAGCAAGCGACCGGGGGTATCGCCATGATCGGAGAGGTGAGCTCGCGAAGATATCAGCTGTAAGCCACTTGCCTCGTGAAACTCGCGCTGTGTCGGAGGAGCATCGTGGGAGTTGTGAGCTCACGGGCGGAGGAACATTGGAATCACTCATCGAGGTTCTTCCTGCCGCGGGGAAGGGGGAAACGAATCGCGCATGGGCGCCGCCGTAAAGACTGTATCTGCCTCCATTATATCCTTTGCCATATTCGCCTAGCACCCAGGATCGTGTCGCTTCACTCGATTAGGGAATTAGGGTCGTGTGTTGTAGGTTTCGAGGTCTCTGGTGGGTTCCGCCGCCACGGCACGGGGTGGTGCCGCCGCGTTGGGCTTAGTCCTGCCGCGTTGCTTCGTCGGGTTGGGCCAAATTGCCATTATCGTTGATTGACGGGTTGACGGCACAGATTAGGGCCGCGGTCGTACAGGTTTGTGGTCGGTTATGGGCCGTTGGATCGTGATCGGGTGGATCCAAAATGATCTTAGTCCTCGGAAATCAACGTCGTCGATTTCAGATCCAAAGGACACAGTTTCGTACCGATTCATAATATTTAATTTCTAATCTGATCCGTCGGTCTGTGATCGGACGGCTTAGACCCATTGTTACCCCTTCGGCCCTGGCCATCTTTCAAAAGAACCCCTACACATTTAGAAATTCAACCCGCTGTCCACCGTGGGTAGATCTGAGTCTAGGAAATCTTATATATTAAACCATGTGCTTCTCTGGTTTTGTGCGCCCAGTCCAGAGAATTAGAAACCCAGCAAAAGTAATTAGAAAATGATTTTTATGTGAAAATAAATGCTAGAAACTTGTATAATTCATAGAAAATTCATATTAAGTCCAAATTAATCCATTCCAATTCCTATAATTTTGTAATATTATTGTTTATCATTTAGCACCACTGTTTTGACACGAATGTCACAATTAAATTTATATCCTATTTAATCTTGTACAAAACACATAAAACCTTCAGAAATTCATAACTTAAGATCTATAACTCCAAAATTAATGATTCATGTTCCTAGAATCTTATTTTAATGTGTAGATTATTATTATGTATTTTGTTTACATGTTTGGTGTGATGTTAATTTCGCCTATACCATGTTTGTCTGTATTGCTACATTTAGCAGTGAGGACACGTGTCATCTGAAGAGCAAGTTGGTACCTAGAATCTCAAGTCCCATGCAAGTTGTGCCTTTGATCACTTTTTTTACCCATTCATGTTCTGATTTATCATAATGATCTGCATAGGTTAATTCTGATGGGACCCAATAGGTTACCCTAGTTTGACTATCTTTATACCTTGTTTACCACTGAATTTTTGGGTAGTACCTGCTATTGCTTTATGTGGTTTTGGGTATAAAGATACACACTGTTCATGATTATACTTTTATTATCAATTGTTATTTATTGTTCATGTTAAGATCATTACGTTAATTGGAACATGGAGAACCACCCGGGAAAATAGTGCTACCACAAGGGTGCTATGGGACGCCCTTGGCTGACTAATTAGGAAAGCTAGTGGAAGACTACCTTACCCGAAAGAGGCAAGGGCAGTAGGGGAGTGGTCAGTGTAGGGAGGTCCTTGGGTTGATTTTGCTGCGATGGCGGTCAGGCGAGGGATCCCTGCACTGGAGCTTCCTATAAACTGTAGCGGGTTTTCTGAAGCTAGTGGAACTTTGTAAAGGCCTCGTAGTGTTACCCTACTTCGCCTCCTCGGTAGAGGTGTATGGGATTGGCCCTCTCTTGGCAGATGGATAACATGACTTGTGGGTAAAGATGTGCAACCTCTGCAGAGTGTAAAACTGGTATACTAGCCGTGCTCACGGTCATGACCAGCTCGGACACTCACATGATTAATTTATGGAAATAAATTCAATTTGTCATATGCATTGCATTGCGGATGTTGTTATCACTTTTGTTCTACTACTTAATTGGGTTGGTATTTACTTATACTTAGTAATTGTTAATAAAATTTTAACCAACTTTAAAAGCAATGCTCAGCTCCAACCATCCTCTTTGGTAAACCTTACACTTCACGTGAGCTCCCACCTTTGGCGAGTTCATGCACATTATTCCCCACAACTTGTTGAGCTATGAACGTATGTGAGCTCACTCTTGCTGTCTCACACCCCCCCACAGGTCAAGAACAGGTACCGCAGGATGAGGCGCATGGAGGATGCTGTGATGAGTTCACGAGAGGTCTAGGCCATCGTCTCCCAGTCAACTTTGGGTTGCTGGATCGTGACTTCATATGATGTAATTATTTATTTATTTTGTACAGAACTCCTATTATATAGTAAAGATGTGACATTCGTTTCTGTACCACTATTCATCATATGTGTGAGACTTGGTCCCGGCATACCTCGTGTTTATTTCACGCCCAGGTTTTGGACCCCTAAAACCTGGGTGTGATAGAAGTGGTATCAGAGCAATGTTGACTATAGACGAAACCTTGATAGAACTAGTCAACCATTATCTACTTACCTTTGCTACTTTGATTCTTTCTAAACTTTTCTTAATCTTTTCTCATCCACTGCTACTTTACTATGACTATTCTTACCTTTTCCTTCTAAAGACAAATGTGGATTTCACACTTTGAAATCCTGTGACTAAAGTGACTTTAGGAATAGGTGACCAAATCTTAGGAACAAAAACAAAATTATTTTTTTATAGATATCTATGTACTTCAATGTTTGTTCTTATGATACTTGTCTGATTTGGATCTTTGATTGAGTCTGATGAGTTGTGGAGTAATGTCCACAATTACATCGCATATACATATAGGAAAAAATGCTTATAAAAATAACTAGATAAACTAGGTTATCCCTCATTAAAGTATCTAGCCTAACAATACCCATCTCATCTTAAAAGATTCTATCCTACACTCATAGATCCATCTTATCTTAAAAGATACTATATTACCTTAGTAGACTCATCTTATCTTGAAAAGATTTTATCTCATCCTAATAGATCTAACTGACCTCAAAAAATTTATATTATCCTTATGGATTCAACTTGCCCTAATAAGCATATTTATCCCACACCAGTGTAACCACCATGATCTAATCCAAAGTAATTACATATTGTCTAGTCTAATCTGGTGATACCGATCTAATCTAGATCCCATCTAATCTAATATGATCCAATCTAAAGTGAGTTATTTAATAGATTAGTTAGTACTAGTGAAATAGATTAGACCTCACTCCTATAAAAATGTTTTAAGCTAAATTGGTGCCCTAGATTAACTTGACCATATACAACTACCTGATCATATGCAACTACCTTACCCATCCAATAGTTGCATAACCCCTCTATGTTAACCTAACAGAGCTTCTTACCTATCTACACCATATACCCCATCCTATCTCAAAAGATTCTAACATATCCTAATAAGAGATATCCTACCCTCGTAGATCTATCTAACTTTAACTAGTCTAATCTAGTTATATCCAACCTAATCTAGATTCTATCTAATCTAGTGTGATCTAATCTAATGTGATCTAATATAATGTGGTCTACTTAAAAAGACTAGTGATACTAGTAGAAGAGATTGGACCCTACTAGCCAGGTGTTAACTTATCTTAGCACATTAGACCAACTCAACCATGGGCAGAAGATCTGACCCAACCCATAGAATCTTTATGGATTGCATAATCTGTCTACCCTCACCTGACATCAAACAAGATTTTGACCTACATCATGTAGTCTATCTCATCCATATCTATCTTAACCATATTCCCCAACCTAATGATATACACTGACCTCGAAATCAATGAGACCGAGACCAGAGAAAGAAAAGATCAACATCGACAAGGAAGGATATAGCAGTCAAAGCGAATCTCAAGATGAATCAAGATTTTAACCTTTCGGATGAAGTCTTTTCCTTGCCATAATCTTTCTTACCTCAACCTATCCATCTTATATCCTACATAATAGGTAGCTGGATACCTAGGCTCTCCTAATCAACCACTGTGAACAAAAAAATGAGACTCTGAATTCTTGAACCAATTAGAAATTTAAGGCAAAAAAAATATCGCAAACCAATTCTTTTATATCCCTCTTTCTTACAAATCTCGAGGACGAGATTTCTGTTAAGGGGGTAGGATTTGTAAAGCCCTAAAATTTGCATAAGGTAAAAAAAATAATAATAATAAAATAAATAAACACTTGGATTTACATAAAAACATTTTGGGAATTATGTGTTTTCCCTTTTCTTTGTGCATACTCACTTAAGAGAAATAAAGCAGTCAAATGACAAATAATTAAATATAGAAATAGACATCTCATGCTAAAGTTTTCTTGTATGTTACGTTTGTATTCAAATGTATGAAACAAGTTTAAGTTTAAAAATAGAATTTAAAAATAGAAAAGGAATTAAGAAAAATGAGAGTGGGAATTTTAATGAAACCATTTATTCCTCCCATAAATAAATAACAAGGAAAAAGAATAAAAAAATATTATAAGCAGTAGCAGTTAAATTCACAATATATTAATGTGTACACTTGGAAATTTGAAGTTTAACCATGAATTTGAAATTGTGTTGGAACTTGAAATAAAAGAGAAGAAATGAAATAGAACAGAAGATAAAAAATAATAGCCTGCGCTTGGGCTCGAATTGTTTCACCTCGGCCCACCCCTCCTTTCTTCCTATCTCGGCGGCCCACTTACCATTTCTCAGCCTGGCTATACGGCGCGTGCCTTGGTTACACTGGTGAGTGGGGCCCATCTGTCCAGCTATGTCTCCATCCCTTGTACCGGATTCAGGGCCATAACAGTCCTGCGCTGATCCATCACTGCCGTGTGGGGCACCTCAACGGAACCCGGACTTCCCTCCCTACCTAACGTGCGGACGTCGCGTGTTGGGTACTGCTTGACTCGCGCAAATCATTGGGACTCCATGGCTAGGAATCGCGCGTTGACCGTGGGTATATAAGTAGGCGACCGGGGGTATCGCCATGATCGGAGAGGTGAGCTCACGAAGATCTCAGCTGTAAGCCACTTGCCTCGCGAAACTCGCGCTATGTCGGAGGAGCATCATGGGAGTTGTGAGCTCGCTGGCGGAGGAACTTTGGAATCACTCATCGGGGTTCTTCCTACCATGGGGAATGGGAAACGAATCGCGTGTGGGCGCCGTCGCAGAGACCGTATCTGCCTCTGGTATGTCCTTTGCCATATTCGCCAAGCACCTAGGATCATGTAGCTTCGTTCGATTAGGGAATTAGGGTCATGTGTTGTAGGTTCTGGGGTCTCCGGTGGGTTCCGCCGCCGCGGCACGGGGTGGCGCCGCCGCGTTGGGCCTCAGTCCCGCCACGTTGCTTCGTCGGGTTGGGGCAAATTGCTGTTGCCGTTGATTGACGGGTTGACCGCACAGATTAGGGCAGCGGTCGTACGGGTTCGTGGTCGGTTATGGGTCGTTGGATCGTGATCGGGCAGATTCAAAATGATCTCAGTCCTCGAAAATCAACACCGTCGATTTCGGATCTAAAGGACACAGTTACGTACTGATTCATAATATTTAGTTTCTAATCTTATTCGTCGGTGTGTGATCGGACGGCTCAGACCCATTGTTACCCCTTCGGCCCTGGCCATATTTTAAAAGAACCCCTGCAGATTTAAAAATTCAAACCCGCCGTCCCACCGTGGGTAGATCTGAGTCTAGGAAATCTTATAGATTAAACCATGTGCTTCTTTGGTTTTGTGCGCCTAGTCCGGAGAATTAGAAAACCCCAGTAAAAGTAATTAGAAAATGATTTTTTATGTGAAAATAAATGCTAGAAACCTGTATAATTCATAGAAAATTCATATTATGTCCAAATTAATCCATTCCAATTCTATAATTTTTGTAATATTATTGTTTATCATTTAGTACCACTGTTTTGTCACAATTAAATTTATATCCTATTTAATCTTGTACAAAACACATAAAACCTTTAGAAATTCATAACTTAAGATCTATAACTCCAAAATTAATGATTCCTATTCCTAGAATCTTATTTTAATGTGTAGATTATTATTATGCATTTTGTTTACATGTTTGGTGTGATGTTAATTTCGCCTATACCATGTTTGTCTGTATTGCTACGTTTTAGCAGTGAGGACACGTGTCATCTAAATAGCAAGTTGGTACCTGGAATCTCAAGTCCTAGACAAATTGTGCCCTTGATCACTTTTTTTTACCGAAGTCATGTTCTGATTAATCATAATGATCTGCATAGGTTTAATTCTGATGGGACCCAATAGGTTACCCTAGTTTGACTATCTTTATACCTTGTTTACCACTGAATTTTTGGGTAGTACCTGTTATTGCTTTATATAGTTTTGGGTATAGAGATACACACTGTTCATGATTGTACTTTTATTGTCAGTTGTTATTTACTGTTCATGTTAAGATCATTATGTTAATTGGAACATGAAGAACCACTCGGGAAAACAGTGCTACCACAAGGGTGGTATGGACGCCCTTGGCTGACTAATTAGGAAAGCTAGTGGAGGACTACCCTTACCTGAAAGGGGCAAGGCAGTAGGGGAGTGGTCAGTGTACGGTGGTCCTTGTGGTTGATTTTACTGTGATGGCGGTCAGGCGAGGGATCCCTGCACTAGAGCTTCCTATAAACTGTAGCGGGTTTCTGAAGCTAGTGGAACTTTGTAAAGGCCTCATAGTGTTACCCTGCCTCGCCTCCTTGATAGAGGTGTATGGATTGGCCGTCTCTTAGCAAATGGGTAACATGACTTGTGGGTAAAGATGTGCAACCTCTGCAGAGTGTAAAACTGGTATACTAGCTGTGCTCACGGTCATGAGCAGCTCGGACACTCACATGATTAATTTATGGAACTAAATTCAATTTGTCATATGCATTGCTTTGCGGGTGTTGTTATCACTTTTGTTCTACTACTTAATTGGGTTGGTATTTACTTATACTTAGTAATTGTTAATAAATTTTGACCAACTTTAAAAGCAATGCTCAGCTCCAACCATCCTCTTTCGTAAGCCTTACACTTCACGTGAGGTCCCACCTTTGGCGAGTTCATGCACATTATTCCCCCCAACTTGTTGAGCTATGAACGTATGTGAGCTCACTCTTGCTGTCTCACACCCCCCACAGGTCAAGAACAGGTACCACAGGATGAGGTGCATGGAGGATGCTGTGATGAGTTCGTGAGAGATCTAGGTCGTCATCTCCCAGTCAACTTTGGGTTGTTGGATCGTGTCTTCATATGATGTAATTAGTTATTGATTTTGTACAAAACTCCTATTATATAGTAAAGATGTGACATTCGTTTATGTACCACTATTCATCATTTGTGTGAGACTTGGTCCTAGCACACCTGGTGTTTATTTTGCGCTGGGTTTTGACCCATAAAACCGGGTGTGACATTTACCCACAAGTCATGTTACCCATTTGCCAAGGGATCGCGACTTCTCATTCATCTCTACCAAGGAGACAGGCAGGGTACCACTACGAGACCTTTACAAAGTTCCACTAGCTTCCGAAAACCCGCTATGAATTCTGACAAGGGCAATATAGGAATCCCTCGTCCGAAAAGCCATCACAGCATGATAGACCCGAGAACCTCCCTATACCATGCTCCTCTACCGCCCTTGCCACTTTCGGGTAAGGTAGTCTTCCACTAACTTTCCTAATTAGTCAGCCAAGGGCGTCCCATACCACCCTTGTGGTAGCACTGTTTTCCTTGGTGGTCGCCCCATATTCCAATTAACACAATGATCTTGTCATGAACAATAATTAAAACATTGGTATAACTAGAACACGATCATATTATAGCATTAATTCCAAAACCAGGTAGAGCAATAACAAACTACTCAATATTGCTTCTGTTTGCGAGGTAGGTGTAAACACCCTGAATTTGGGGGTTATAAAATTTCTAATTATCACCCAAATTAGGTGTTACTCTTCTCTCTCTCTAGTTTCTACCTATCTCTAGATTCTCTCTCTCTCTTTCCTTTTGAGTAGAAATAGCTTAATTAAGGAGGGATTAATTATTTATTTTTGCCAAAACATTATGAGTCATGAAATGTTGCATCATGCTGAGTTTAAATATTCTTTGAATTGTTGCACATGTTTGAATTAATTTGAATTTGAAACTTGAATTGAATTTGGATTGAAAACCCTAGAGAAAAAGAAATGGAAAAGCAAATAGAAATTCCAGCGAAATAGAAAAAGCCAATTTGGCCCAAACCAGCCCACCAGGCCCAGCCGTGCGTGCCACGCGCCTGCCGCCCCTGATAGGCGGACCCCGCTTGTAAGCGCCAGACTACCCCGCACTCTCTCGCTCGCTGCCCAGTGGGGACAAGCTGTCGGCGCCAGTTTCTTCGCCCGCACGCCCCTCTTCTCTCTCTACTTTGCGGGCCCGTTTTGCCAGTCATCGAGCCGTTGCCCCACGCACTCGTCCTCTCTCTCGTCGTGGGCCTGCCCTATCAGCTCTGCCCTCCCTGTTCGCCGTGGACCAGCGCGCATGCAGTTGCGCACGTCGTCGGGATCCTCGGCCACAACGCCCGCCCACGCGCCCTAGCTTCTTTTTGAGCCTCGCTCGTGCCCGCACTCACTCCCCTGCCTCATTTCACACAGCTCGGCTCCCTCGCGCTCTGCCCACGCCGTCCGAGCTCGCTGGAGACCCACGCCCGCCTCCCCGGTCATCTAGCTCGCCGGAGGCCACGCCAAGCGACCCCGAGTGAGACACACGCCCCTGTGCTTGTTTTACTCTATTCGCGCCTGCCTTTAGCCAATTTGGCCTCGCCGGTGTGTGGCCGCGCTTGCTCGCCACGCCCGCACGTCCGGCCAACCCCACCCCATCTAGTGCCCTGGCTTTGGCCCAAAGTGCTCCCCCACCTCTACTGGAACTAGCCCGAGCCTTATCACGGCCGATTGCCTCTCTTGGCGGCCGGAATTCCTCACCGGAGTTACCTCGGCCCGCCCGGAGCTTTTCCTCCACCGTTCCCCTCTCTTACCTCGGTCTCGTGGCCACAACCCACCATTGAGTTCGAGTCGTCTTCTTCCCCCTCTGACCAACTCCGGTGACCTCGGAATTGCCATAGGACGCGCTCACCCAACTCTAGTGATTTCACCGCCGCGAGAAGGAGCGGTGCCCCGCAGCTGTTCACCCCTCCCAGTTTGATCTCCCCATTCGATCTCGATTGCATGGCCGAGATCGTGGGATACTGTAACAACCCGTCCAATCCCTAGACCGGCGATACTTACTCCTGGCAGCTCTCTAGGATCATATATCGTCTCCCCAGACCAACACGAGTCTTTTGTGCACACTTTGTCCTCACTTATGCGCACCCGAGAAAACTTTCCGGTCGGTCATCCATCCTAAATTGCTCCAAGCCAAGCATGCTTAACTTGGAGGTTCTTTCGAGATAGGCTTCCGAAAAAGAAGATGCACCTTGATGATATTACTCTATTAATTCTATTAAGCCTTAGCCAGGATATATATATCACAATC